>CM076466.1:20795313-23195313 GCA_038419695.1 Scomberomorus guttatus | reverse complement strand
GAAAAATGCTTGCAACTGCTGCCTTTTTTGAAGATGAATTTGTGTGCATGCTGTTGACTGTCCGGGTTGAGTTCTGCCTTTTTCGTTCCGCCAACACCACTGGAATTTTAAACAAAGGTGGTGGCCAGTAATACAAAGGCTTTTACAAAGGCCTTTGAGTTAGATAGGCAGGGAAAACCCGGCAAACAGCCGCTAATGTAGCGAAGCAGTCTCTGTGTGACCATAACACTGAACATAAAAACACAGGAGTCCACAGCTAACGTTAGCTAACGTTGGTACCAAATGACAAAATTTCTTTTGATGCTCGATAGTATTGAGGCAATTCGGTTGGTGCCATAAAAGTATCGAAGTTCGGTACCCAGCCCTAGCTGTAAGCCTACCTACACTCTCTTCGTGTTGTGTGCATGGAAGATGAGTTTGTCCACATTTTCAGGTAAAAGCCTTTAAAGACAATGCGCTCTGATGGGGGTGAAGTGGCTGGAACGCAAAGGCAGTGTTTGGCTGCAAATGCCAGTTTAGGGTAGTGGTCGCTGCTTTTTTCTTCATTTCTCTGATGACAGGGCTGTCATTCTCCTCTGGTGACAGGTGGTGTTTTTTCAGGGTGAAGAACATTGGCACTGTTGCAGACAATGACAAGTTCTCCTCTTGTGATAACAGTTCTGTGAGCGTGATTATGGGCCCTAGCACTTCTGCTGTCTCCTGTGCCAGTTTCTGCTGGTCTGCTGTCAGGTCCAGGGTGGGATCTCTTTTCTTCGTGATGCTGGAATATGACAAAACAGCTGTCACTGGCCATCGTTGCTCCACCAGTTGGTCAAGCATTTCACATGTAAAGTTCAAACGAGTAGTGACGTCTTGTATGACTTTGTGCTCTACATCATTCTACTGCTTTTGTTTCTCTTTCAAGGCAGCTGTAGCCTTTGCACTTTTTTTGTCCCACGAGATTGCTGGAAGTGTCCCATGAGATTCCTGTCAGCCGAAACTGTGCAACGTATTCTGGCCTGTTTTAGAGCTGTGTTTATGTACAGCTGTAGCATGTGTCCTGAGCAGTAGACCCCTTGAACATTGCCTCATTTCTCCGGTTCTTTCTTCAGCGTCTCCGTGCACAGCTTCATATTGCTGACATTGTCGTGAACAACGGCCACTCGCTTATAATTTGGAATGGTGAAGGTGCCCGCCGCTTCTCTAAGCTGTTGTACAATGTTGACTCCCATGTGGCTCACCTCCATTATTTTGGTTTCTAATATGAAAGCACAGAGTTAAAATTTGGTCTCACAGATCGCTGTACTTCAGAGACAGGGTGTGTGAAATACTGGAGTGTTTGGGGATGGTGTAGTCGGGCTCCATCTTCTTCATTAATTTTCTGAAGACTTCGCCTTTGACTACGTTATGGGTCTCCTATCCATAGCGATGAACTCTGCTATGGCATGTGTTATCTCTCTCTCTTTCTTTTCTCTGTTATCGTTTTTTGGAAACGTAGGGGCTGCTGTGGAGTTTTGGGTGTGGTTGAGGATGTTGATGGCTGTGATGCCTGGGGATGCACCAATGGACAAGTTATTATTAGGCTGGGCTACTCTATGTTTTTATGCCAATAATTGTCTCATATTAGCCCCAGATGTTACCACATTACTCCTTATGTTTTATTTGAACTATTCGGATCAGTAATGATTTTTTACAAGTAAAGTAAGAGCACGTTTTTATCATGTCTAACGTTACTGTTTAAATGGCGGATAAAAGCAGCTTCATCATGGCGACTGGACAACAGACATTAGCTAAGCTAAGTTTGCTGGCTAGTATGGTCTTGGCTTTTTACACCGTCAAACAATAGTTTACTACTTATAGCATTCAGGTGATTTTTTTATGCTTGTTATGCCGCTGTGGTAGGCCAGTGTCAAATTTTATATTTGGCACACTGCCTTCACCTTTATGGATGGCCTACATTTAGCAAAAAAACAAAAACAAAAAACAAATATGCAAATCCCAAAGTTCAAAATTGAATACCTACCCAACAAACGAATATCCAAATAGTCGAATATTCGGGTCCAGCTCTATTATGTAGTTTAGCAAATTGTATTTTACATCTTATAGACATTTGTTGTACTTCTGGACAGACCTGTGATTCATTTTAAAGTGTCCTGGGCTACATAGTTTACTGAATGCTTTCTCTTACTGTTTAATAAACATACTATTCTCAGCTGATTACTTGATTCATTGCATGAATAAATTAAGAAAGAAGTAAGTAAGAAATGTAACCAATGATTAGTTTGTAGCGCTCATATCTAAACTGACTCCACAAGGAGTCACAACAAAGGATAAAAATATATATTAACAGCAAAATAAAATAATGTTGACTCCTGTGTAAATTAAAAGAATGATAAAATTAATCACACAAAAGTAATTAATCAATGTTATGTTTATAAATGTGCCATTGATTGGCATTTTACAGATCTCTGTAAACGCAAAAAACAAAAAAAACAAACAAACAATCAGTGCAGCTGGTTCAACCTAAACAATGTTTTACTAAAAGATTCCATCTCTCAGCTTATATTTCATCTCCACCTCATCACATCACCCTCAGATCGCTTTAGAAAAACATGAGTACACTGGTCTGAAGAATGTGTGAGGTGTGCACAGTCTCACAGCACATTCTGCTTTTATAAATACAATATAATATAAAAAGAGAGAACGACGAAGAAGAGATTTAGCTGCTTTTCTACCAATCAGGCATTTCAGTGTGGATGGAGATTTTTACCAACATGATCTAGAAATGTTACTGTGGACATGCATCCTTTTCACAAATAGTGACAATGAGGTAATTACATGCACACACAATTTCTATGGGGCAGAAAGTTCAGGCAGGGTGTGACACTACAACAAAAAGAATGTGGCAGACACTGAAGTTCTTCCTTTTCCACTGAAGCCGTTAGCAGGTCTGACTACTGTCAGGTGGCTGAAATGGCACTGGTCAGGTCTTATGCCCTATGGCTTTTAGCTCCATAGTTTACCAGTTGTCACAACAGCTCAAAGCCCAGTTTACTGCCTCATTTTTGTTTCATCACAGAGGTGTGGTGTGTATTGAGGGTTGAGGTACTGGTGGGAGATTTGTTCTTTGTTGAATGGAAAATGTCTGTCTGTCAGGCCCAGTGTGGATCTAGTGGTTTATGGATATGTGAGCCAAGCAGTAATAATGCTGGCCTTACTAAAAACGCTGTTACTAATTTAATACAGAGTGCGAATCAGACTCACTTAATGTAGCAGCGACCAGCCTACAGCGTGGCTCCCTGGGCTGAGCTGCTGGAGGAATCACTGATGACCATACATGTCCAGCAGGGAGGAGAGGGGAGGCTGCAGGAGCACCGCTGTGTCCCAACTTAACTGCACTTCCCCTTAAAAGAGAGAAGCCCTGACTGTCTCCACCCCTTCACAGTCAGGACAGGCTGGGTATTTTTAGCTGTCGATCACTTGCTCTCTGCCCTGCTGACTGGGATAGACCCACATGGAAATCCTGTGTACTTCCTCAAGTGGGCAGTGGTACAAGCAGCACTGTATGTTTCACCCAGCCAGCATTTCACAGTAGTAAAGTTAGAGCTGTAGTAGGAAAGCTTTTATGCCTGTTTTGACTGTTGGGATGAGCTAACCCACTGACAAGATGCAGCATCTGCTACATCAGCATAGGTTTCTGACAGGGACGTTTGTGAGCTTGGATTTGGAATTACCCCTCGCTAGCATCTCAAATAAATATTCTCAATTGAAGTGGTTCATCTTATTAAAATTTGCCTCAGCTTTTGGTCATAGTGATAGCTATGACTATAGTCCTAGTCATAGCAAGGACAGGTGATTTTGTTGTGAAAATAGGAGAAATCAATTTTGTGTTTCTGGAAGTTATCAATAATGTGTATTAATTAATGAGTATCAAAAGTTGTGTGGTATTTGACTGTTAACTGTTTTTTTAAAAATAGGGGGATTTGGACAAAGTGGTTGAGCCAAAATAAATGAAATGAATAACCCACAGCTTCTACACAGAGCCAGGCAGAATGAGAGCCTCTTGCTTGAGGTCTCCTCTTATGTAGGGGGTTCTGGTTGGTGATTGGTTTCTCAGACTCAAATTGTCTAAGGTGTCAGACCAGGAGGTCACAGGTGGGAGCATGTCAGCTGATGGTACCTGGAGAGAGAGTCAGGGTGGGAGTGAGGGAACACAAAATGACCCTTGCCAAGTGCATAACGTTTATAGATAAATGTGTCTCCAAAGTAGCTGAGAATAAGTGCTTCATTCAGAGAGGGGAGGCTAATTTGTTGGATCTTTCCCTTTGCTGTCTTTTATCATGATGTGATAACAGATTAGCTGGAGCTGTGGTGGGTTTTCAGAATTCATTGTTGCCTCTCATTGCCATTTGAACCAGTCTGTATCTTTAAACTCAAGTCTATAAACACAACTACAGTGCATAGATGTTGCATGTCTGTGAAAATTCTCAGTTATCAGGTCAGGTTCCATGGTTCAGGAACAACAGAACTGAAGAAGCCCTTTTTGACTTGACTTGACTCAGCGCTTTTGGATATGGATAGTTGTAGTATTTGATTGTCCTGGGCTGTATGGGATTTTAGAGGTTGCAGCCTCCTTGGGGAAAAAAACTCAGATTTGTGTATTTTGGTTGTCCTGGTGTCCTGTTTAGGGTCTCGATAAGATAGCTTGCTTTTTGCTGGTTTGGCAGAAGTCTGTCGGTTCAGCTAGATTTTATTTCATACTGTAGGTTCAGATTTATAAAAAACGAAATAATCAAACTTTAAAATCACACAATATTTAACACAGCACATATCACACAGAAAAATGTCAGCCTTTTCCATATCCAAAATATGCAAATAGATTTCCTTTCAGTCGTCTGTGTCACACGTATCTGACGGAACAGTATGTTTCTATCTTAATCAATACAGCTGTCTACACAGCCGGCGTACTGGCTCGGGTGTAACTATGACCCGAAGCATATTTTTAGGCTTCAAGTCTGTCTTTTCCTCTGTTTTACGCGTTTTACACAGTCATTGTGTATTGGGCTGTGAGTGCTTCTGAAACGCAGGCAACCTACACTCAACACTGTACCTGAACACCTCATGTGTAGACACACAGACGGAGCACTCGCTGCTGCTACTGCTCAGCTAAACGTGCTACTCGTGCTGCGCTTTCTGTGTAGACACAGTGCTATAGCAAGCACAACATGTTAGAATGGTTCTGTGTTGCAGTATTGTTTGTTGTCTATGCATGCACCCATGCATTAAAGTAAATCGTGTGTTGTGGAATCATCCCTTTTCTTTCTGATTAACCAGCAGTGTCTGTCTGCAGATGTTTTTACAACAGTTTAATTGGCCACTTAGGCTGATCCAAAGTTTAACATCTCTGCAGCCCTCTGTGACACAGCTACATAATGACAGCTTCATTAGCTCTCATGGTTGTGAATCACTCACACTGAATCCACACTTCATTGGCTGGAAAGCAGAACTGTCAACACCCGTACTAGTCATTATTTAACCTTAGCAGAGTGAATTATTTTTAGACGAGTCCTTGTCAACCTACCTATGGTGTACCAATAATGTAGCAGGAAGGGAGCTACAGCCTCACACAGTGTTTAGGTCAGTCCAGGTTGGCTAGCAACTGTTGATTTCACTCTGCTCCAGAGTTACTATGTTCAGATCTCCCTAAATGAATTGCATTCAACCAGACTAAACAACACGGGTTTGAAAACAGCCTGAGTGAATGACTAATAAGCTGCCCTCAAATCAACAAGGGACTGTGGGTGTAAACAAATGCATTATGCACATGCACAGATAATGCACTCTGAACAGACTCAGTCACATCTAAACACACAGACATCATATACACCTTGTTAAAATCAGCAGAATTCATATGAAAAGGAGCTCCTTTTAACTTCACATCTTGCCTCATAATCATCAGATTCAGACTTTTCTTCAGCATGAAAATAATCAAAGTGATTGTTGTATGTACAGTGTGAACAGCAACTGCTATTAGTGCAGAATGTAAACAAAGCTATTGGCTGAAAACACAGAGATGTAAGTGTAATCGAGGTTAATCCTCAATAACTTCTCATTAGTTGTGTGTGCAGGATAAAGCTTGACTGATGATCTGATGATCCACAGGTGTTCATTTGACCTCATGATCAGGTTTTGAAGCCTACATGGTGCCCTGCACACCTTGGCAGTAGACTAGAAACTTACACGCTGAAGTTAGGGACCATCTCCAAAGTGCATGCAAAAGGGCCAAGGGAGCCTTTTAGTTTTTTGTCAGTGGCTTTCTAATTTTTTATCATCAACATTTCAGACCAAATTTATTATCATCTGAGACCCCCCAATATGCAATGTGGCCCAGTACAACACTAGCTTGTATTTTTTCATTTAGCTCCTGTTCCGTTTCTACTATTTAACTCCACCCAAACCATTAACAGTTTCACAGCTTCTATTTAGACTCATGTCATTTAAATCATGTTTTATTTGGTTAATTCAGTTTAAAATAGTATGTTATTTTGTTTGCAGATAAGCTTATACATATAGAGTATGTATGAGGAGGAGTATAAATAAAAAAAAACAAAACTTTAATGCAGTAAATGTGTATCAGTATACAGATATTTTTGTGTCAAAAACAGATGCAGATAGTAGCTTGGTGTTACACTCCTACAATGTCCCATGAAATACCAACCTGTGACATGTTTCATGATACCAAAGCTTACAGTATACTTGTCATCTTTTAGGTTAAGGCCTCATTCAGACCAACTTTAGCTCTGTGTGGAAAAAAAGCAACCCCCTCATTCATTTAAATGTGGCCAGTCTGGAGACAGAGTGGGGCTGCCAACGCAGAGTTGTCTGGCAAAAAATTTGAATCAGGCTAAAATTCTGTCTCCTAGTATCATAAACCTCTGTGCATTGTTTTGGCATCGGATAAACCTTCAAACCTGTGGACCTGTTATTCACACTGGACTATCTGGATCATATTCCTTTGTCTCACCTGTCCTAAAGAGAAGCAAGGACTGTTCACCTTTTCCAGCAACCCACTATATGACACATGAAATGTGGCTAATAAAATGAGAAAATTAGAGAAATGAGTGTAGAGATGATACACAGCTGCAGAGTGTCCTATATTACCACCATGTCTGACCCATGCTCAGTGTTCTGACTGAAAACATTTCAAACCACAGATCATCTTCAAGCCAACAGATAATTTCATTTAACCAAGATATATATACTGTATATATTGCTGTATTTCCCACACCTACTGGTTATTGTACACATTCCTGGAGGTTACTGTGTGTGTCTATGTGTTTACATTGCAGCCTGCTGAATTTGTACAGTTGACCCTGTGTTCTAAGCTCACTCTGTCTTCAGGACCTGTTGTAGCCGCTATAGCGCTCAGTTGAACCTCTTACCTGCTGCTCTCCTCTTTTTCATTAGTCAAGTTCGGCTCTAACCTACAATTATTAATTTGCTGCTGACCACTGACCAACTCTAGTGAAGTGCTTTGCTGAGATGGAGGTTAACATTGGTCTGTCAAACACTTTGGTTCAGGGATGTATTGATTGGTACTTCTGAAGTGAACTGCAGGTTGTGAAAAATTATTAAGCATCAGCCAGCACTTTCAGTGAATGACATGACAACTTGCATCTGTTTAATCAAATGATCATGCTTCTCTTGCATTAACATGTTGCAGTGTACCACACTAGGGCTAACTCCCTTAGCAATGATGAGTAGGGCTCCAGCAGCGATCTTTGCTGCTTGGACCTGTGAAGATAAATATATATTTATCTTAGAAATGTGAATATTTATTAAAGGAAATATGAAAACCCTGATGTGCCCTGTCCATGAACTCTTGCGTCACCCACAGGCCAAAATGTCAACATTACTCTGAGATACAATATCTCATTATCCAGTAGGCAGATTGTCATGATGTTTTTGCAGAACATGTTCATGCTGGAGAGGGGATGATGCCTTTTGATTTGAATGACCTGATGACCTCTCCTCTTTAGACACCCTCAGGATAAACGTTACATTTATATCAGTACTACTACTGTTAGGAATGAACCATCAGTATATGTTGGTTTGATCCAACACTTTAGTTTTGTGGTAGTAATGAACATCAGCCTCTAACAGCTTTTCATCTGGTTGATTTAAGTCTCTTTCTCTTCATGATGTAGCTAAGCTCCCATTTACCTCTGTTCCAGTGTGTGCAGCTCCTCCGGTCACTGTACTGTGACAGCAGTGCAGTCCAGCAGTGTGGAGTCGTAGGATGTCCCGGAGCCCCGAGGTAAAGGACGACTCGATGGAGTGCCCGCTGTGTATGGAACCACTTGAGATCGATGACGTCAACTTCTTCCCCTGTACCTGTGGATACCAGATCTGCCGCTTCTGCTGGCATCGCATCAGGACAGATGAGAACGGCCTCTGTCCCGCCTGCAGAAAGGTAGACCTCAGTCTTATCTGAAGCCTGTTCAGCCTGGCAGAGTGAACATCAAGACAATGACTTCAGTCTAACTGACTGGAATCCATTCATCTCATTCTTTCCAGCTTTAATGCTCCGTCCTGATTTACAAATTTTTCAGTTCTTTGTTTGACTGTTTCATTATTTAATCATTTCATCTATAAAATGTCAAAATGACAAACATTCATCACAAATACCCCAAATCCATAGAAATGTCATCATATTGCATACTTTTTTTTTCCGACCAACAGGCAAGAAACCCAACAGTATTGAATATACAGTGATATGAAACAAACCTTTTTATTATTTAACATACTTAAAAAGAACAAATTCAATTCAATTAAACAAACCTCCAGATTATACAAACGTATCTGTTAGAGAGCAGTAAAATTACTTGAACTCTCTGCTAAACACAGGACCTGCAAGGCAAGGGTCACATGACAGAAGAAGACAGTCGTAGTCTACTTTTCAGTAGCCAGGCTAACTTGTGTATTTTTACCATAGACTATATATAGAAGGTAACCAGTGAAGAAGAGCATTCATTTATATTTCTATTTATATTTTTAACAGAAGTATCTATCACATATTTATCATTTATGTGCAATACACTTATTTATGTTTTATGTACAATACCACACTTGCGCACCCAATGTGCAATATAATGTATATTATACTATTTATTTATCTCTCTCTCTCATCTTTCTCTTCCTTCTCTTCTTTTTTTACAATTGTAAATTTTTATTTTATACTCAATTGGAACTAGAGCTCGAAGAAGCCAAATTTCACTGCCTTCAATGTTGCCACCTGCTGTATTGCTGTGCATGTGACAAACAAAAGATCTTGAATCTTGAATGTAGCATAATTGAAAAATGAGTAAAACTCTTTATTGCACAGGGAAAAAACAGTTAACCAACCAGCTGCGTTTCTTTATTCTTTCACCCGAGTTTAGTTTGTCAAAGCAGCATCTTTTTACTATGATTCAAAACTAGTAGATAATCAGATTTTGAAAAACACATTTAAGGTTCCATTCAACACAAGTTACTTTCCATTTTCTGTATTTTAGTTGTATTGTGACAGAATTGTCCCTCAGATTCTCTAATGTGTGAGTCTGTTCAGAATGTCTGTCTGGAGAAATATCAGATAACAAAGCTGAATGATACTGTAGTAAACACACACCAAACATTATTATCACTCATACATTCCATTCCAAATGTGTGAAAATAGATTTATCCTTTAACCTTTAACCTAATCCTAACATGATCCCAATACCTGTTCTACTTGTGTAATTGCTTTCACACTGTCTTCATATGGAATCCCATCTGACACATGTAGAATAGTATCATTGATAGATGTCTGAGTCACACTGGTGGCAAAATAAAACGTCTTCAGCTTCAGTTGACATTTCCATACTCCCAATGTTCACTAATGCACCTCCTATCCCACACTGATGATATCTTAACAGTGGTTGAGTTTGTGATTGTGCCTTGGTGTGTGTGCTGCAGCCCTATCCAGAAGACCCTGCCGTGTACAAGCCGCTGTCACAGGAGGAACTGCAGAGGATCAAGAATGAGAAGAAGCAGAAGCAGAACGAGAAGAAGCAGAAGATCACAGAGAACCGCAAACATCTGGCCAGCGTCCGAGTGGTCCAGAGGAACCTGGTGTTTGTAGTGGGGCTCTCCCAGAGGCTGGCTGACTCTGAGGTGATACTAAACACACACACATACACACACACGGACATACACACACATGTTGTCCTAGTTCCCTTTTGGGGACATCACTTTTGAGGATGCTTCACTGTGTGGAAGAGATTGGGATCATTCTTTTATGTGTATGTCATTTCCTGGAGACTTACCTTAACCACTGACCCAAAAGTCAACTTTTCGACAGTTGGGGACAGAGCTTTTATCCCAGTTGGACAAGCCGTCCTTAATTAACTGGTCTTAAGTCTGAATTTTTTTCTGGAAAGTAGCCTATGACAGAATCACACACACACACACACACACACACACACGTGATTTCAGCCTGGTGTGATTTGTGGTATATCATGCTGCTCAGTTCTCTTGGTGACAGTTGTTGGAGCTGTATTCTGCCTGTGAGGAGGCCTGCAGACACTACTCAGGGCAGAAAAAAAGTCTCTCCTCCTGCATTTTTGGGTAAAAAATAAAAAGTAATTTTAAAATTAGAATTCTAAAAGACACTTGGACTCATCATCAGTTAAAAATAATGCAGTAAAAAACAGCACTCTTTGTTGTACTGACGGAAGTATAGTAAGTAAATTATTTGAGTTAAAAGTTCATTGTTGACATTTGAAAAGGTTGTTTGAGTGTTTTTTTCATTATAACATTTTTTATCATATAAGTATCAGGTCTTTATCAAGGAAATTATAGGTTATTTATATGATGTATAACACAGCAATTTATGTGGCTTTTTTTTTTTGTATAATTATTATTGAAAGCATTATGACCAATTTCAGCCTCATTTCTTTTCCATTTTCTTCATCAGTGGATGGAGTACACTCAGCTTTGTCATGGAGATGACCATCTTAAAGCCCTACACCATTATGTGACCACCTGTTATCACATGACCAAAGTTCCATACTTCGTTCACATGAGTATTTTGTCAAACCACTGTTTCCAATGTCAAGAATCACATCAAGCTCATTCCATAATGTTTTGATCACTAAATGTAAAATGTAAACACCACAACAGTAACAGGTACTAGTGTAAATTAATGTATTTATTGATGCTTTATAAAATTTGTGTAATACTCAGTAGGGGAGTCAAGTCTTTCAAGTCAGAAGGTTCAAGTCCAAGTAAACTTTCTGGTGTTTTGAAAATCTACTTTCAGGTCTATTGTTGATTTTTTTTTTTTGAGTCTGAATTGATTAAATTGAAGACTTAAGTCTAAGTTATGACTTGATTCCATATCTCAGATTGGTTCAGTGGATTCTGGGAACAGGTGGATGCAGCAGAAAATCTTGTGGTGGGTTATTGTATTGGAAAAATCATTGTTTTTAATAAATAGTCACTTCATATATACTTCCAGTTTCTCACAGAGGAGGAAGTGAACACCCACCTGTTTTCACAGTCATACAAGATAACATGAGAGCCAAGAGAAAACTGTCTCATGTCTTTCTTTCTCTGTTTCTCTGTATCGCTCTTTGTGTTTTGGAGGAAGAGGGTGGGAGGCTGAGCAGGCAGGACAGCTTCAGTCACACAAAGGCCACAAAGAAATGTCCCCCCCTCCACTGTCAGCTTCCTGCCAAGACTGAGCAAAATGTTCAAACCCACTGTCCTGCCAACCACTTTAGAGCACTGACACCAACACAAACACTTCCTCTGGATTCTAACTGTTACTCTACATTCAGTAGATGATTCATGTTTTTGGAGAAATAATGTACAAGTGCCTTGTTGTTTTCGTAATTGTACTGTTGCACATTTCCAACAGAATAGCTTGTATTTCTTTCCTAGAAAAAGCCTTATTTGTGTCATATCCCAGTGAGAAGTTTTAGGGTTTGTGATTCAGTCCCCTTTGAACAAGAGTCTTAAATTGAAGTTACCTGGGGGCCTCTGGCCAGGCTGTTCTCTACGGGGGGGGGTCACTTGAACACAAAAAATAAAAAACTGCTGCAGTAAATCAGAGAGATGTTGATCACAGATAATGCCACGTTCACATCATATAGGATGGATGGTAGGCAAGGGAAAGATTTTAGTTGTATGATTACAAAGTTGGTTGTGCAAAGATTAAAACACTGACAATATAACACCGTATCCATTAAATTTGGATTTAATTACATTGAATGACGGTCTTTGGCTGAAGTGAGGAGTCATTTGTTTGGTTTTCAAGCACTTTATTATTTATTTTGCCAAGCTAGATATATCTGAGCTTTCAGAGACAACTTGCCAGTTGTAAATACCACTTGGATGTTGACCATGCATGCTATTAATGAGTCCGGAACACAGCTGCTCTGATTATTATCTATTTCTGATTGACTGGAAAATGAAATTATTATTGTGAAATAAAATACTAGGAAAAATGGGAAAAAAAATAAACAAAGGTAAAAATCTAAATGGAAAACAGAAAAATAAATTGCAGGCCAGATGTAACAATAAATTCTTAACATGTGGGCTGGATAGTCTTTTTGGATTGGAGCTTTGCAAGAATGTTTCACAAAATGGATAAAAAGTTCAGCATTGTGTTAAATAAGAAATTTCAAATAAGAAAAAAGCGATCACAGAGAGAGTCAGAGGAGACAATGTGTTGAGACCAGCAGAGTAGCAGCCATGCATCATTTTCTTGTCATCATGTGATGCTCCCTGCATTACCATTCAGATTTATCCCTGGGTTTCTGAAAATACACATCAAATATATTAAACTGGATCACTAAAGTAATAATAATCAAGATAATTATGATGAACGATTATGTCATTAAACTGTCTCTTCTGTGTCTCACAGGTTTTAAAGAGGCCAGAATATTTTGGGAAGTTTGGGAAGATTCACAAAGTGGTGATCAACAACAGCACATCATACGCTGGTTCACAGGTGAGGCCCTCCACTGCTAACATGCAGGTCAGGAGTCACACTGGAGATTCTCACATCTGATGTAATGATGATATTACAGACAGCCATAGTGATGGATCTGGTGTTTAATCATAATCATCATTGTCTTTGTTTTTGCCCAGGGGCCCAGTGCCAGTGCCTATGTCACGTATATTCGCTCTGAAGACGCTCTCAGAGCAATCCAGTGTGTCAACAATGTAGTGGTAGATGGCAGAACGCTGAAGGTACGTTGGGAGGATAGAAGTAGTAAATTTGGTGTCTGCAGATAAAATCCACAGAGGGTTCACCAGCTTCTGTCTGAATACTGAGGTTTTGTTTTATGTTTTACAGGCTTCTTTAGGAACAACAAAATACTGCAGTTACTTTTTAAAGAGCATGCAATGCCCCAAACCAGACTGCATGTACCTACACGAGCTTGGGGATGAAGCTGCTAGTTTTACAAAAGAGGAGATGCAGGTAAGATGAGGCAGGGGAGTAATACACAAGATACTACTTGATTAGAAGATACTACTAGCTTGATTGATGCAATTTGTGTCAAAAATCGCAGACATCATACACAACTTTCCAGTGATAGCAGTATCTCCAATGTCACATTAGGTTCCATGAAAGAATAGAATAGAAATGATAGAAAAATATTTTTAAAAAACTGCTAGTAGCCAAAGCAGCATGACTAGTCATAGTGGAGATTCATCAATATGTAAGAATAAAATAAAATAAATATAAGTTTAAAATATGGTGCTAAGATAACTGTACTCACTGTCTCCATGACAACATTATAGTCAAGTCTAGTCAAGTCCATATTTATTTATATAGTCTATTATCATAAATGACAAGTTTGCCTCTAGGGGTTTTACAGTCTGTACAACAAACAACACCTCTCTATACTTGCACATTATACTTCCTGTTTATATCACCCAAAGCATAATGGGAACATTATATACATAATAGATGTATTTTTACAGGGACAATGCACATGAATCAACACCACTGTAAATGTGCCAGTGTTAGCCAAAAGGTGAATTTTCAACTATAATATACAAATATACATATTAATACATATGAAAACCTGTCGACATACAGGAAGAAAATTCAAATAATTTTTACATTTTCTAAGCTTTGCTGGAAAACTCAGCATATACAGTACTACTGCATTACTATCATAATCAACTTTTCTGTTGGTGTTTGTATGTTATATGTAAATGCAAACATACTCCAATCAGTAGGTCCCTTTAATCAGTTCTCACTTCTGTTTCCAGGCAGGAAAGCATCAAGAGTATGAACAGAAACTGCTACAAGACCTCTACAAAATGAACCCGACCTATCTAGCTGTGTCAGGGGACAAACCAAAGGGCAAAGCCAACTCTTTACAGAGGTATTCTAACACCAGTGTGTCTGTATGTGTGTGTGTGCGTGCGTGCTGCGTTACAGTAATGTGCTTCTTCACTTCACTACAGTAGCAGATGCAGACAAATGCAAGATAAACTTGAATAAATGAGTGTAGAAACATAACAAACGTAGTTGCTTCCATACAGAACACAAAGGCTTGTTTTTGAAGTTGTGTCTGTTTTTACTGATTTTCACCAAAAAAACAGTTTAATCAGATTTGCACCTCAGTTCACCTGGCAAGTAATCATGCATTAAAAAGTTTTGTAGTTTTGGTATTTAAACTTTTCCAACAAGAAGACACTGTTCACTGAAGTAATTAAAGGAAAGATTTACAATTTTTTAACAGTCAGGTGTCCATATGAACAGTGAAAGAGGTTTTCCTGGCTGTAATCATTCCTCCTGTTCATACTGGCTATTAAAAGATCCCCTTCAAATGTGCTTTCATTGGAAGTGATGGAGGCCAAAATCCACACAGTCATTTAGTGCAAAAATGCATTTAAAAGTTGATGTGAAGCTTATATGAGGCTTCAGCAGTCTGAGTTAGTCATATCAAGTGGATATCTGCCACATTTACAGTCTTTGTGTTTCCTCTGACAGTGTTTCCCTGTTAAGCTGTGGTGGAAGTATAGTAACAAAAAGAGCGACTTTGGCACTAAAAAGACTAACATTGAAAGATATCTACTTGATTTGACTCATTTGGATGCTGAAGCTTCATATTAGCTTCAGATAAACTTTTAAATTTCCATTTAAGGTTCCCTTGCAGCAAGAAAAAGCTCTGAGTATTCCAATAGCAAGCTAATGATTATCTATTGATTATCCAACACAGCCTCTGAAAGTAACAAAACACAGTTAATGTACAGTCTGAAATTTCACCTGATTGTTTTTCTTTCTTGTTTCTCTGTCTGTGTGGTCTCTCAGATCCAACAGCTCCAGTAAAGACAGCTGGCTGTTGTTACAGCCTTCAAGTCAGATGACCAACGGTCTGTCATCAGACCACAGGAAGAGTCCGCCGCTAAACGGGTCTGACTCTGAACACTTGACCCCTGAGGGGCCTGAAAATGACCTTAACCTTGGCCCTGTACCAACCCTCTCCCCGTTCTCTTCAAACTGTGACCTTGCTAGGTAAACCACAATGGTTTTTTATCTTTACACCTCCGTACACAGTAGATTAGAGCCATTTCAATGCTTCTCTCCTGATGCAAAGGCTGCATTACGGTTACAGAATTTACTGACGTTTATCCAGGTTTAGAAGTCTTGACGGTCACTTCCAAATGTCATCGGTCATGTTCACAAATAAAAGTTTATACCTGGAACTGCAGCATTATATAAATTATACAGACTGTAACCAAATGGTGCAATAATAAGTACAAATTGTCCATAAAACAAGCAGAATGACTAAGACTATTTAATTATTGCAGCTCAACACCTGTCAGCTTGATATATATTTGTAAAAAAAGGAAACCAAATGTTGACAGTGTGACAAACAAAAAAAGGAATTTAAAGCAGAAGCTTATGACCAATGATTCAGTATCTACTTTATTCATTTTTTCCCCCTCTCATCGTTTTGTAATATGTTTTTATGCCTTGTGTAACACTTGATGACTATGTATTGATGTTCACACCACATTTGAGGATGGAACACTCTTCAGTCTTCTGGTGGGTAAATCTAATTACTATTTGTTTCTGCCTTTATTTTACAGCCCCAGCGACAAACTGCCAGACATCATCAGTATAGGCAACGGTGAAACCTCTCAACTGGTAAGAAATGGAATGTGAATGTGCCCTATGACATGGTTGCTGTACATTCTAATACTAATGCATCTTCTGCATGAAACAGATATATGTTTTGTATTTTGTCTGCATCATGAATGTTTTGATCCTACATATGTGTAGTTCTAGTGAGACTAGAATCTCCATGAGACCAGCTGATTAAATTCAGGATAAATGTTGTGAGCTGTCCTCTTTTGTGTCCTGTAGCTCCCAGACAGTGACTCTCCATCACCCCCTCCTGGCCTCAGTAAGCCCAGCCTGGTGGTTCCCATCAGTGTTTCTTGCCACACAGCTCGCTCTCTATTTGAGGGGGCTGCTGCAGAGTCCCAGTCACTGTTCTCAGACAACAGTAATTTCAGGCATCCTAACCCCCTCCCCAGCGGACTGAGCGGCTTCCCCAGCTCCGCACACAGCAATGCCGACTGGCCCACAGCACCAGAACCACAGAGCCTCTTCACCTCAGGTGGGCCTGACAGATGAAGCATATAAATTATTATTTTATCCATTTGTCAGCTTCATGGTGCATAATATGACACTTAGTTTTTTTGATATATTGTGCCATAATATATTTTTGGAACCACACTGACCAGTTTTAATGGTGGAAAAAAGTATTAAAACTTCCATGACGTGTAATTCAGTTCACCACTGTGAACAATATTTTCCAAATACTCATATATTTGCTAAAATATGTCTGAATGCACATCCTCCACTTAGAAATAACTGCTTTGGTGACGTTCCTGAGTGCCTGAAACCAGTCATCTACAATAGAATTTCTGACCAATGACAGAGCCAGAGGCAGTTCTGTGAGACTAGCGAATGAGTGAGCCAGGATGAGTGATTCTAACGCAGCCTGCTCACAAGCTGAACAGGATCTGGTTCTAGGATTAAGTGTTTTGGCAAATACATGTCTGTTTGGAAATCAATGGAACCAAATGGAATGGAATGATTTCCCTCTTACAGTAGTGAAGTCTGCCAACATCTCTAAGAAATTTCAGTGGTTTACAGTGGCTCTCGTATTGAATAGAGAATTAGGGTTGAACTGGAGAAGCTGGGCTGAGATTTTGTAATGAGTAGTTAAACATCTTTTTGCTTCTGATTCAGTGTCACTGTCTTTTACGAAGGCTTTGGATATAGATGTATTTATAGTGCAGGGTGACGAGACAAAACAGAATCTGGTCTTACATTTCTAATTGTGATCACATTCATACTGAGTGTGGTCAGTGAATACTGGTTTGTCAGTTACTATGTCAGTCTTCATGTCAGAAGATAGACAACAATTATCACAGGTAGATTTCTGTCCATTAGGTTGTGTGTAAAAGTGGGAAGGAGGTTATGCTCACAGCATTCACACATACAGTACCAGAAAAGAAATTTATAGTAAATGTAATAAAAATTTGGAAAAAAAAATCTGAGAATTCTTCTACAAATGTTAAATAAGCATAACATATTGCGAGATTTGAAACAATATAAGCAACCTCTAAGTTTAACTGATTTTCAGAATGAAAATGCAGCTATTGTCTAGCTGTATGAACAGCATCCAGCAGTTTACAGTGAAGTACCAATATTAGTACAGTTTAGAAATCCAGCTAATGATTCATTTCATTATCAATTAATCTGTCTATTTTGATTATCAAAATAGTTGGGGATTCATTTAATAGGTGGCAACTAATCAATTAATCGACTTAATGTTACAGCTCTAGTAGTTATTCTTTCAGAGTATCTGTCTAGATATTAAGATTAAGGTTAATTAAGTAAAATCAAGTAAACCGCAATCAAAATCTGGTCATCCCAACTAACTGAAATACTATTCAAATGATAAACTGAAATAACACAACAAAACAAAATACAAAATGTTTTTTATACTCTAAACTACTTTAAAGAATAAAGCATTTTTAGGTCTGTAATCTCAGCTAGGACAGTAAACTGTTGTTAACTGCGAGGTTGTAATATAATGCAGGTCTGCTGACTTCACCACAGATAATTAGTTTTTGACAAATTTCATTTTTAAATTTGTATTGTATTTGATAAAATCCTTTTTAAAAAGTCTGTTAAAAACTTGACTGTTGCTTTGTGAAGCCTGCTGACAGCTCAGATAATCTACTCTGTGTGTGCGTGCGTGCGTGCGTGTGTGTGTGTGCAGATACTATCCCAGTGTCCTCATCCACAGACTGGCAGGCAGCGTTTGGCTTCGGTTCGTCCAAACAGCAGCAGGACGATGACCTAGGCTTCGACCCCTTTGACATCACTCGCAAGGCCCTTGCTGATCTCATCGAGAAGGAGCTCTCTGTGGAGGACAGCTTCACCTCCCCCCTGTCACCTGGCTCCTTCCCCCACAGGGTCCATGGACCCCTCCTGAACTCCTTGCCTAACAAAGGCTTCAGCCCCCCAGGAGGGATCCCACTCCCCAACCACCTCCCACCCAACAGTGGCCTCTCTCATCACTACTCTCAGCTTCAGCATCCTCACCGGGGAGGCTACAGCTCCTTCAGCTTTCCCTCTCACCCGTCATCATCTTGTTCATCCTCCTGCTCTTCCACCACCACCACCTCCTACTCCTCGGCATCTCGTCAGCCCTGGATGGGTTCCAGCTCGGCTTCCTCACACAGTAACTTTGTGCATTTGAACCACACAGTTAGTCCAGCAGTGTCCACCTCACACAGCAGCTTCTTGGACTTGACAGTGCTGCCAGGACCTCACAGTACTGGGCTGGGAGCTGTCCCCATCACAGGTAAGACTGAATCGGGGAGAGAGGAGATCTGTACTTGTATAATTGGCCCTATTTACACCTGGTATTAACATGTGATCTGTATCTGAATACATTATCTGGATAATGATATCAGATCCATGGGTCTTTGCATTTACATCTGGTATTAAAATGCTTTCTTGTTATCTCAATTGTGTCCGCATTATAATCAGATCTCAACATGCAAATTAGCTGAGCGGAGCTGGCAGACTTGTTAACAAACTGCTGCCCCAAATGGACATCATTTATTTCTAAATCACTTTTTGTGAGGGACGACTTCTAGCTGCTGCTACTACTTATAGTTTTTGTGGGGCTTGCTTTAGCTGGCAGGAAGAGGCGGGGCTAGGTGACCTTTCAACTTACTGGGATGATTTTTTTCTTATGAATGTGATCATGCTGTACAGATTGCATTTACACCTGGCTGAAATCCAGTCACAATGTGAGCCTGACCACCTCCAAATGTGGTCTCACTGATTTGATCGCATTCCGATCACAATATGTTCTGAGTGCATTTACACTTGCATTAACATGTGTTTACAGACCATTTTAATGCCAGGTGTAAATGGGTTATGGTGTGTAACTGATAATGTGGATTACAGGTGGGCATAAATAAACAAGTTTGAGGTCAAATGTAAGTAAGTTAAAATTTTTCAAGTGTGTCTTAAAACAACAGTCAGGAGCCCAAATGAACATTGAAACCTGTTTTTCTTGCTGTAATCATTCCTCCTGTTCATACTGACCATTAGAAGATCCCTTCATAATGCACTTACAATGTACGTGATGGGGGATAAAATCCAGTCGTCCTTCTGTGCAAAAATGTATTTAAAAGTTTATCTCACGCTAATTTGAAGCTTCATTCATCCAAATGAGTCAAATCAAGTAGATATCTTTCAATGTTACAGTCTTTTTAGTGCCACCACTTACTTGCAGCTCAACAGGGAAACACTGTCCGAGGAAACACAAAGACTGTAAATGTGGCCAGTATGAACAGGAGGAATGATTACAGCGAGTGGACACCTGACTGTTACAAACAAATTGGACTAGTTTTTGACCCTTGAAATAAATTTGGACATGAAGCTTTTAAGAATTTATTACATTGTTGGACCACCAGACTGCTTTCAACACAGGGAGATGCTGTATTGTTAGCCACGTGGAATATTATTATTAGTATTAATAATAGAACTGGGCGGTATACTGATTCATCTGGCATACCGGTTTTAATTTACCGTATGATATGAATTTTTCATATACCGCCATACCAGCGCACAGCTGAAATAATTGCTGTAACTCTTCAATAAGCGCAAAATATAAAATTGCCACAAAGAGTGCTATGGTCTGAGTAGGCTGTGTGGAGTATATCGAGATGGGACCCCTATTAACTTTGTAAAATTCTTACTAATGGTTTATAACACAACAATTAATAACCCACAACTAACTCTCTTTAATAGGGCAAAACATCATAGCACACAACAACTTGTGACACAAAGAATTTCTACCACTACTAATTGTACATTTACAAAATTACACCACTGAACAGCATGCTGGGTACAGCTCGCTAGCTAGCCAGGCAGCTCTGTTATTGAGATTGATTCAGGTGAACGAGGCTGTATGACGGTTATTGGGGCATCCTCTGTCAGCCTCCTACTGCTTTTGAAATAAACATGATTTCACATGAATCGCTTCAAAAGTTTGTATGTTAGTGTGAGTGAAAGTAAACACAGGACTTGCCACCTGTAGCAGCATTATGGCTAACTGCATAGAGAACTACATCTGGGGCAGTTTGCATGTTAGTTTGTTTACATCTGAGGCTGTGGATAGCTCAGCTTCATGCTAGAGAATTAGTAACTGAGTAGATTAAATAAAATGGTTCATGTCAGCCAGCAAGTTTCCAATTGCAAGGATGAAATGACAATTTGCCTTTCTGCCTCCATTCTTTGTTTTTCCTCTTTCATTAGTTTTATCTCCTCTGCGTGTACTCTGGCTCAAATAAATATGATTGGCCAGTCAAAGTCAAATGACTCACTATCGTCCTCATAATAGTCCACGGGATAATCCGTCATTGCGCTTAGTTTTTTTAGTTTCCTTACAGTCTAACTGTGGTGAAAGTGAGCCTCACACATGTAAACAAACCGCTGTGCACAGATGAATATGTGGGTGGTGCGGTTAGCCAGCAAACTGCCCTGGATATATATCTCTATGCAGTTAGCCATAATGCTGCTACAGGCGGCTAGTTCCTGTGTTTACTTTCATTCAGACACAAACACAATTTTGAAGCAATTCATGTAAACTCTACGTACTCCTGACAGTAGAATAAGCCACTATAAACCTATATATAAGGCCAAGCCATGCAAAAAACAACAACCGTAACAAAAAAAGAACAAATGTGAAACCGCCCGAATCTTAAAAAATACTGTGCTACAAATTTATGGTCATGGTCAGCACTAATTAATAATAAGATTGCAATACCCAGCCCAGCAATGTGTGCCAGTGTAAGCAGGAGAGCATATCAGCCATTATAGCATGTTACCACCATGAAACTAGAGAACCTTGGAGTGTTGTCAGTGCAACAAACCACAGTGCCTGTGGAGCGCTGCCTTTCTAAATGAACAAACAAGCAGCACTAATCGTATGAATCAGCTTGACATCATACAGTTTTCATTTACTGAGGATTTCTACTGAAGCTGAAATAGAAAACACAGAATGCAGTGTATTCTGGCCTGTTCAGCTATGCAGAATTCAGCTTTCGTCAGTGATTGTTTCTGCAGAGCAGGTAAAGATCCGGGAGCTTCCAGAAACAACTAATACATGACATAATGTTACTGCATTGCATTGTGGGTAAACATATGCCTGTATATTGACCACTTGGTGGCAGCACAGCATTTACTAAAGTATTATGGCTGTAACACAGCAGGCAAGTTTGGTCATAATGAGACTCATAATGAGAAAGCATCCAGTATGTTTATGAGCTTCTTTTCACACCATCAACAGTCTCATGCTACTGGTTCATGTTTAACTTTAGCTCTAACACTTGTTCTGTTTGCTCACTCTCCAAAGAGCACTTAGAACTGACATGATCTGCCATCACAACTAGAACTGTTAGATGGATAAGAAAAGAGGTGAACAAAGTTAATGTCTTGAGTGTGGTGGAGCTTGGCAGCAGCTACAGGGAGGAGACTGAGAGGTGTACTCATTTACAGAGAGCTCCTGTAATCATCCCTCACCTCTGTCTGGACAGGTCAGATCAAGCCAGTTTTCTTTGGCCCTTACAGGAAATGTATAATTCTGCATAATCATTGAGACCAAACCAGTAATACATTTTACCAAAAACCATTAGATGCATAAAGGTAATGTGCCCAGTGTGTGATCACAATTTACTATATTGACCTGATCACACTGTTCTGCAAAAATCCAACTCTGTGATTTCTACCTGTAATTTCTCAGGCTCAGTAACTTGTTTTTATCTTTTTTTTCCCTTCTTTCATTCTTTCTGTTGTTTTTTTTCTCTCATCGTTTGCCCTTTTTCTAAACTACTTTATCATCTTTTAACTTTGGTATCTTATTTTGAGTTTAGTTTCATTCTTGGTATTTTGATAAAATATGAATTTTGTGGTTGAAAGCTCTGTAAAACGCTAGTATGTGAACCTTGAGTCAAGTTTAGGCAACAAAAATTGACTCTGAGAGAGCAATATTAGACCCTTGAATTGTTTGATTAAATTTGAGGATGGTGATTCAGATGTGTCTGGATGAAAACAAGTGTGTTATCAATACAAGGGGTAGGTTGAGCTCTGACTTTATTCACCTCTTTACATCAGCTGTAGTACAGCAGTCTCTGTAGGACACACCTACACATAGCCATTACTACAATATGTCCCATGGGGGAGGAAGAGGAGTAAGATAAGAGACTGTGCAGCTATTTATTAAGACTTCAACTAAAGTGCAGAATTCTTATTTTTTGTCATTTTGAGTGAGGTTTTTCATTTGGGAAATGAAAAAGGGTGCAAGCATTTTTAGTAGTTTCTGTGATATAAAGTATGCTTTAGCCATGTGATTATGCTTGATTCTTTAACAACACTATTTCCTTTAGTGCCACTTGAGTACAATTATAAATTTTATTGTGAAAAACATGACTCTTTAAACTGCACTCCAGCTTATTGAGAAAGCCCACCACAAACATGAGCATTTCTGGTTATAATAATCACAGTATTTTTTCACATAATTTTTCTGGAGTCATTGTATCTGCTCTGCCATCAGCCTCAGCATGTTAGTCTTCATGTTAGTCCAGGACCTCTGTACCTGGCTGTTGCTTTGCAACACAGCCAGTTCTCACTGGAAGGATTCTAACTTGAACTTCCTCAGTCTGTGCTCTTCTCTGTTCTTGTGTTGTGGTTCTCATCGTCAACTCATATTATGTCACAGAATTTAGTTTTGAGACTTTTTTTTGTCAAGAAAAAGTTTAGATTTTGAGTATGTAATCAATTTATCAAGATAATGCCTACTTGCAAATTAGCTCTGAAGTTTTCAGAGATGTGAGGGTATGGTAACAGGGCAAATCAGCTCTAGCTAGCTCCTAAGATGATCGGCTGGTCACCGTACATGGCCATTCCAAGGAGAACAGACTTTGGTAATTTACCATTTGCAGTGATGTTACAGATCTTGCCATACTTCACAAAGAATTAATAAATATATTTGAATAAAAATAAACAGAGGCAGCATTTAACTTGCCAAGTTTGAACTCCTAAGAATGCAAGCTCAATCTTGGTGCTCTGCGTTGAGAAAGGCCCAGTGTTTTAGGGTAGTTATATATATATATATATATATATATATATATATATATATATATATATATACACACCAGTGAAGTGTGGTTAGAATACCAGTTTGAGTGCTACTTTTCTGTCTGCCTCAGCAGAGCTAAATGCAGATTAAATTTAGCACAGTCCAACAGCCCAATCCCCCCCCAACCTCTAGTTTATCATCAGGAGAAGGCCAGACAGGCAGCCATGTTGCTGGAGATATGGGAACAGATAAATGAGCAAAAATTATGGATTTTGTCAGATTAACAATGACTCAGCAGGTTGGGTAAATGAGATACTTAACAGGGCCAAAAGTTTGTTGACACCTGAACAGTGCAGCCATATGTGATAATTGAACATGTGATCGTAAAACCACATGCATTCATGTGCTTCTATAAGAGCCTCATTCTTCTGGTTTCAGGCTTTCCAGCAGATGTTGGAACCTGGCTGCAGGGATTTGCTCTCATTCAGCCACAAGAGCATCAGTGGTGGTGATAAGGTCTGGCTTATCACCACACATTGGCATTCCAGTCCATCCCAATGGTGTTGGATGGGGTTGAGGTCAGGGCTCTGTGCAGACCAGTTAAGTTTTTCCACACTAAACTGGGAAAAGCATTTCTTGATGGAGCTGACTCTGTGCAGGGGGCATTGTCATGTTGACACGCAAACTCTAGCCACAAAGTTGAAAGTATACTATTGTCTAAAATAGTATTGTATGATGGAGCATTCAATAGTTCCCTTAATTGGAATTAAGGAGCTCTGTATGCACACTGTCTGCAACCATAACTGTACATTCTCACACTCTTGTCTTTGCAGGAGTTGCCATTGCTCTCTGAAGTTGTAGGGGTCAGTATGGACCAACCTGCAGTGAACACACAGGAAGGCCGTCTCTTGAAGATGGCAAAAACAAGGGCACATGATGCACAGTCTTTGTTAAAACTTTCACAGCAGCTACTTGCTTCTCATTTTTAAGAAGTGAGTGGGTACCATAGACCAACAATGATGATGATGATGATGATCATCATCAACAGTCATCAAGAGAAACTGCAAATTTTGGGAGGCATGTGCTTGGTTTGTGTGCCACAGTTACGATTTTTACGCAGATGCACACAGTGGAGTGTGAAGACCAGAGGGAGAACCACACAGCCAGCCCAGTCCAAACCATGAAAAACAGTTCCAGATTAGAAGGAAACAAAAGTATGTGGATAGGGTTATCCATATACTTTTGGCCACATATTGTAGTGGTATAGAAACAGGGTACTCAAAACTAGCAGCTTCCTCTCTCAGGTTGGAATTTGGAGATGCAATGATCTCATTAACAGTTCATCTTTAATTAAGCTACTAATGTGGAATCACAAGATATTGGTTGAATGGAAGCAGTTGAAGAAGATGAGGCTGCATTGGCAGGCAACGTTGCTCTGATAGAAGTCATAAAAGACATAAACTAATTCAGTGGTAAATAATTCCCACCACTGAAGGAGTGGCTTTGGATAACTTGGTTCAAATTGATTATGAAGACAGCTTTCAGTCTCATGAATTAAACATGGTGGCACTTGTTTATCTGGGGATGCAAATGGCAACATAGGTGATGATGTTAATGCCAGGCATGCTTCCCTGCCTGACAGCCTGATTAAAATGAAAAAAGGGGCATGGTGAGGGCTAAGCAAAGATCACAGGGGAATACTGAGGGAGGATTGTTTCTTCTTACTCAGTCATGTTTTGGGGGGTTAGTGCTTGACAGTGTTTAATTCAAAAGCTTAATATAATTAATGTGTCTTCCTCAGACTTGGCTATGGTAACAACATCTCAACATTACACATGTAATAAATAATACTTCATAGCATTACCATAGTTTTCTTCCACTACTGAGCCATCTTTTAGGGAGCTAGCTGTGGGGATTAATGAGTAAGTCGACCAACAATCATCCTGTCAATTAGTATTTATTATTCATAGAGCCATGGTAACTGGAAAGACTGTCTTCCTCGTGAGGCCTGCTGTCTGCAGTGTCTCATTAGATGGAGCTCTAAATGATTGTAGCTCCCAACCACAGCGCAGCCATACTGCTTTTGGGCTGCAAGAGAAAACATAGCTGAATAATTAGCCCACATCTGCAGCCTCTATGGTGTCAGGATTTAAACCAGTACTCTGACTGACGTGGCTACAGTTTTGACCACAGCTATAGAACAGCAGTCTGTAAAAATGGATTTGATATTAGATTGTGTTATCACATATAATAAATTCAAATTATTGTTTAGTCATGTAAAAGTCCTAATGCATGCCAAATTTCCCACTGCTGATGTAATATTTAGTAACCAGCAACACTGAATCTCAATGGACAGTTTTTTCCACACAGTTAAGAATACAGTTCTGGGCTGCACTTTGTATACTGTTTTTTGACATAGCAATAGTTAAATTGTCAGATATTTTATAGTGGCTCCTAGGACTTGCTACTGAACATCAGGTTCTTGTACATCTGCTTATATTTAGACATTTAACATTTGAGAAATGTAGGTTTTTTTGTGAAATTTAAAATTGAAAAACATGTTCATATCATAAAATATCAGAAAAAAAATCTAAAGTTTTATTATTGATACTGTATTGGTGGTGCTGTTAACAATTTGAAACAATATGAGCCCTAGTAGCTCCGATCTTAGTTTTGAAAATCCTTTAGTAACCCTCATTAGGTAGACTGGTCTCACAGGCCACATGTTATTCTGTCACTGTGACAAAATGACTCTGTGTCAAAATGACGTGGCTCCACTTACAGGCTTTTGTTCCCCCAACTTTGAGGTTTTCCATTTCTAGCATCCAAACCACAAATCCAGTGAAGCCACACCTTGCTCTCCAGTAAACTGAGACACTTGCAGCATTAATTAGCAGCTTTCCAATTCTTTCCTCATCAGATTTACTGCAGCTGTGTTGTCAAACTGTGAATTGCAGAGGCTGTGTTCAGCCACCAGCATCCCACTGTTCACTTTCACTAGCAAGTCCAGTGTTATCTGCTAGCACTGAAATGGAGTCTCACGGTCGGCTTGTTGTGTGAGCAAACTAAGTGACCATTTTTGAGCTTGCAGCCAGCAGGTGGATCTGAAACATGCAATTTACAAATATAAAATCTTACAAGATGTCTACACTGGACATGTTTCAGTTATGTTTTACTTGCATAGCCGCAACCTGAAGTGTTTTCTTAGGCTTCAAGTCTATTTTCTTTCAACTTGCACACATAACTGAAATAATTGTGTATTGGACTGGTATTGAGCCCACAGCAGCACTGTGACTACATGCATCCAGTGTAAACGCTGATGGACTGAAGCTACTGATGTACTGCTTTCAGTACCCAGCTAGTGTAATGAAGGTGTTAAGGTTCCTCTGCTCAATATTTGGCATAATTTAGGTGTGGTATATGTGTCATATTATCACATTTTGTACAGTTTGTTTCCTGCAGTAGGAAGAACAATGAATATGAAATCCTGCTTATGGCAAGCCTTAGAGATGGATAGGCATCAAGGCATAGCTGTCAAAGCTAACATAAGTATGTGGAGGTTGGTACAAAGGAGGACAACAGTCATCTGTCATAAGCAATGTTTGTGGGGGCAGGGGGTGGTGCCAGCACTGCATGTCACAGACTGAGGGTACAGTTAGCTTCACATGCTGCCTACTGTACCACATTCTGTGCTGGGTTCTTCCCTTAACCCATCTTTGGAGTCCTAAAGTTTGGATTGACACGGCCCTTATTTTTTAGGAGTTTCTCCTAATTCAGCCAGTTAAGATCTAGTTTTAGCCTTAGGATGTTTTGTGAATATGGCCCCTGGTCTCCTCTCCCTTCCTTTGTATTCAGACCTCCACCTTCCCTGCCCTAGACACCCAATCTATATCCTCATTCTAACATGATGTACACAAGATGTATTTCTTGCTTCCCTTGCTAGTGGTCTGATGAAAATTAGGAAAATGTTTTGAATGAGTGTACATAGATGTACGATATTTTATATTGTACCATTATTCACTAATAACTATTTAATTGTTTTGTATTAAAATATATTTAAGGTTTTATATCCTCCAACACTGGAGGAACAACCACCAATTTAAGTAATGTTTGTCTTTGGCAGGAGAGCATTATAAATCTATTGCCTTAAAATATTTATAAATGGCATTATTTTAGCGCCTAGTCCACAATGAGCCTTTAGTCATTGATTACCAGAGCTTGACTACATAACAGAGCCCAATACTGGGTTTTCTGTACTGATACCATAATCAGTGTATTGATAGTGGAATATTTCTTTTCTAAGAGTTTCATCTCTCCCTGTCTCCATGCAGAAAACACCAGTAGTGTAGAGAATCTAAATGTGAAAGAGTGGCAAGATGGCCTCAGAGCGCTCTTACCCAACATCAACATCAACTTTGGAGGACTGCCAAACTCCTCATCTTCCTCATCGTCATCCTCCTCCTCATCCAGCATCAACCACACAGGGGCATCGGGGGGTTCTGGGAGTGTTTCTCACAACCTGTGTTGGGAAGGCAGAGCCAGCTGGATGGACCCAGCCATCATCACAGGTAGGACCTAGCACATGCTCAGGGGCAGTAGGGTTATCTAGAAATACAAAAATAATGAGCCTTTAAAAAGTTAGTAGCTGATTCCAGGGAGTATTTTAACAGAGGTGGAGCAGGTACAATACTTCAAACACCTCCAAAAACTGAAGTTCAAAGTTTACATAACTCTACCTAACTTGGACAGTTATGCAGTGCTGAGGAACTTATATACTTGCCCTGTGTCAGCAGGATTATCCATCAAACCACAAACACAACCTCCATTAAGGTCTTTTCAAACCTTGCTTGGTATCTCACTATGGAGGCACCTTCTGGCATGACCAATCATGGAAGCTCCAGTACCACCATGTCTGTCAAGAGACAGACCAATCATCTGAGTCGCATGTGGCCCCCCACACAGAATTCTTGCTTTCTCCCCCGTGAAGATCACTTGAACTCCTCAGCTGTCCTGATGTCCAGATGTCCACTTAACTGTTTGCCGACTCAGCCGTCAAGGAAGTCATCAAGTGTGGATAACTCGTGTCTGGATTTAGATTTATTTTCGTTAAGAAAAGGGAATATTTATTGTTGGTTTAGGTGGTGGTTGCTACGTTGTGGCAGACTTCTACTTGATTCAAACCGCTTTACAGAAAAAGCTAGCATGTCGAGGTGAGTTGCGTGACCGTAATTAGTGCTAACCATCTAGGTTGTTCATTTGCTGGCTATGGTTACCACCGCATCCTCTCAGGGGATTGCTGGTGGCGGCAAGGTTAAAGGGCACCTATTATACTAATTTCCAGATCTATATTTTTATTCTGGGACTCCATTAGAATAGCTTTGCATTCAGTCTAAAAAACTCTTATGTATCTTATACTGGCCCTTTATGCAGCCCCACCGTTCAGCCTCTGTCTCTAACAGGTAGTCTGAGCTCCTGTCTCTTTAAGGCCTCCCTCCCGATGAGCCAACTCTGTTCTGATTGGCCAGTTTTCCAGAAGCCTGCCGAGGAGCAGCAGTATCAGAGTCGTGTTAAATTACAACTGCACAAACCCAACATTTCCTGCTTTATTGCTTCAAATATAAAAGCTTTTAAATGACTAAATAATGGAAGACTTTTAATTGTGAAGAATTTGCAGAAAATTAATTAGCAGAGCTTCGTTAGCAGCACTTACATATGGAGATATTTGGAGCTCTTTGTTCAGCAGATCAGTTAGATATAATGCAGGGAGGAATAGTACAAGCAGAAACAGCCACAGTGATGATGATGTTTGTTGAAGAGCTGCAGAGGCCAGCACACCTCTAACAGGTAAACAACTTATTTTACTTTGCCGTGCTGTGTAATGGAAAAACACTCACAGTGTGCCAGCTCTGCTCGAGTCATGGCTCGGCGGGACTACCCCCAAAACAATGGAAAAATGCAATAATGTTAGCGGAGCGGAGCAGTGAACTCGTGCACTGTGCGTGGAGCAGATGCCCATATAAAGAAATCCGTCATGAGCCGACATCGGGATAAGCTCACTTTGGCTAGCGCTTGCTGTGGGGACATGGAAGGGGGACCCCAATGCAGAGTTTTCCCCTCAGTTCAGCCAGCTCCTCGACTCAGCCGAGGAGTGTGGTGGCGGAGAGGGAGACAAGGATGATGTTAACTTGTTTCTCCGCAATGATGAGGAAGATGCCATTCTTCCCCCCGCTCAGGCATCGCGGCCCAGTAGCTCCATAAGGCTCAGCCATTCCCTGGGCCCCGTGAGGTTGACCTACATGAGGTGTGCAAACGGCCGGCAGCCAGGTTGGCTATAAACTGGCCTGCATCACTGGATGACAAGAGGGAGGAGAAGGATTTATATGATACATCCCAACGGCTGATCCACCATTGCTTTGGCTGCTCCTGCCCTCCCAGGTAAGATGGAACACTTCACTGCCTCCATGTACCTCCCAGGGACAGACTGGCCGTTTCTACTTCCCCCCAAGAGGAGGAGAGGAGAAGAACTACACCAGTGTCCCAGTCAGTGCTGTTTAACGGCCTATCATGTTCACCCCGTTCACAGTTGTGGAGAAGCACAAGTTCCCCCAGTGCTCCCCAGTTTATTTTGAGCTTCAAGCTCTAAGCTTCGGAATTGCTCTCCAGGGGAAATCCTCTCTATGGCGAGTGGAGGCTCAACCCCCGAAGTACTTCATCTGGTGTGGCAAAGATTTGGCCGGACATCCATAGATCTCTTCGCATCACACGAATTGTCGCAGTGTTCTTTTTGCTAAGAAATGGGACACACTACTAGGAGTGGACGCAGTGGCTCATCCAAGGCCAAACATGCTGCTGTACGTGTACCCCCCGCTCAGCCTCTTAGCTCCGATACTGATCAGAGTAGGGAGCAGCAGCTATTTTTGATTCTAATAGCCCCAAATTGGCCCAGCAGACCATGGATGGCAGAGCAAGTGTGGCTCCTTCACAGCCATGGTTGTTGCTGTTACACAGACTTAGTGTCACTGGTGCATGGACAGATTTTTTACCCACACCCCGAGTGACTAGCCTCTTTGGGCTTGGTACGTGAGAGGATAAACTTGGAACTCTTGGTTCCTTCTTGGGATTTGCCCACTGTTTTGGAGGCACTCTCAGGGTTGCCTTTCAAGAATCGATAACTTTATTGTCCCCAGAGGGCAATTGTTTGCGTAGCAGTAGTACAACACAAGAAACGCAGCATGAAACAAAGACAACAAACATAATGCATAAAAAATATTTAAAAAAAACATGTATACAAGTCAAACTGCAAAAATGCAAGAAAATCATGTAAAGGTATTGAGATGGCCTTTTCCTCTCTGAATTTACCAGAGTAATAGCAGAGGGTATAAAACAGTGTTTGTATTTGTTGGTTTTGGCTAGTGGCAGTCTGATAAGGGAGCCAACTTAAAGGTGCTCTCTCTCAAAACTATCCTGTTGCTGGCACTGACTTCAGCCGAACACATAAGTGAATTACATGCATTGTCTGTGCACACATTCTGTTTGCAGTTTTCCTCTTACTATGGAAAGGCAATGTTGCTAACCCTGCTTTTGTGCCTAAGGTTAGTGAGTCTTCTTATAGCTGCCCCGCACTGGAGCTGCTTGCTTTTCACCCCCCACCTTTTGTAGGAGAGCAAGAGGCTTAACTCACTCTGTCCTATAAAAGCCATACAAATCTATTGTGACAGAACTATGGGATTTAGGAAGAGTAACCAGCTTTTTGTATCTTGGGCCCCTTCTCACAGAGGGAAAGCTCTTTCTCGCCAGAGCTTGTCACACTGTGTAGTGAGATGCTTATGAGAGTCATGGATTGCAGCCACCTAGAAGTGCTCATTCCACCAGGGGTATGGCCACCTCATGGGCTCTGTTCAGGGGCATTTCTGTGAGTGATACCTGTGCCGCTGCTAGTTAGGCATCCCCACACACATGTATTTGGTTTTACTGCCTGGATGTGACTGCGCCCTCACTACCACACTCGGTCCTTAGTATAGGTTCATCTTAATTGTGTGCTAGCCCATAGGGAGGGCTTGTGGTGTCAACCTTCCTGGGTCAAGGTGTTATGGGCTTCAGAGCATGCAAGTCAGGCTTGGGCCACATCTCCCATAGTGAGATACCGAGCAAAGTTTTAAAGAGAACTTTTTCTTTTCTCTGAAAACTGAGTGAGATATCTCACAGCACTGCCCTTCTTGTATGTGTAGGGTACATGGAAGAAATACACTTGCTGTGTATGGGGCCATGGGTGGTTATAAAGGAGGGACGGGCTGGCCTGTGCAACTCAGATGATTGGTCTGAATCCTGACAGACGTAGTGGTAATGGAGCTTCCATTATTGGTCACGCCAGAAGGCACTTCCCATAGTGAGATACCTCACTCAGTTTTCAGAGAACTGGGGTTGCCCTGGTAACCAAAAGTTTCCACTGGATAATAGCCAAATATGTGCATGAGTCAATAGATAAATGAATAAATAATCACCAACTACTAAGAAAAAGAAAAAAGAAACAAAAGATAGAAAAAAGAAAGAAAAGAAAAAAATGTGGCTTCCTTACGTGAAACTGATTTCTTACTTTTTGGGGTTTTTGTTTTTTTTTTCAAAAAATTTTTCCAAAATATCACTTTGTGAGCATATGATGGGCATGTTTCACTATTTTCTGAAGTATGAAAGTGATCATTAGCTGCAGTCCCACTTACAGAAGAAATAACATAAGCCTACTGAAAGGTACAGTAGCCTATGGAGGTCTTGGCTCTATCTGTCATGTGACCCCTGCCTTACACATTGCAGCTGTTCTTCGAGAGTATGCTACATCACTTTGCCTGACCTGAGATGCACCACGCTTGTTGACAAGTCTGCCAGCTCTGCCTCCCCAATTTGCATCTTGAGATCTGTTCACTGTGTGGGCAGAATTGAGATAACAAGAACAATTAACAACAGGTGTTACTGCAAAGGCCTGTGATCAGATGTCATTATCCATATAATATATCCAGATACCCAGCACAGGTTAAGGTGGGGATAGAGAAATTTTAAGTACAGTACCAGTCAAAAGTTTGGACACACTTTCTCATTCAAGTGAATGGGAAGGTGACTGGTACTTTTGACTGGTACTGTATATGCCTGCATTTTAGTACTCATTAGTTTTTGCTGTTACAGTTGTGTTGCTCTGAGGCACTAGTCATCAGTATCTAAAGTTGGTATCTAAATGGGGAACTGACCAGAAAAGTACAAAGAATATATTTTTTGTTCTATATTTGCAGTCAGATCTGTGACACATTTTTCCTGCAACCCCAACTATCAGTCCCACTGTGGTTCTGAAACACACTGAACAGTTCCATAGGCCTTCATTAGGTTTCTTTATGAAACTGGTGTTAGCTGATATGAACCTTTATATTTTTACCTGGCATGGTGGCTCTCATATCTCCACCCAGCACCATGTTCCCAGTCGCTGCAGTCTTGTAGACGAGCTCATCCTGTTTAAGTCTGCTCCCAGTGCACAGTGGGAAACACAAGTGTTCTCTCAGAAATGGTAGGTGGTTGGTTGGATGGCTGGATGGACCCCTGGAAATGTGTTGGACTACTGGGTTTATGATTCCTTTAGGACATTAGTTCAACCTGCTTCTCACCCATTTATATCAGTCTGTTGTTCTTGTTATTCCCATGACATCACTGTTCAGAGACGAGGCTGCAGCTGTAGTGCCGTAAAATAGCCACTAAATCACCGACTCACGTAGAGTTACACAGGACTACATTAAAAAAAATGTGCTTTTTAATGAAATTCCTCTGCCTAGTAGAAACACATGTTCACCAAAGCTCAGTAGTGTCTGCTTCACATTTAATCCTTTTTGGGATTATCATGAATCATTTTGTGCCTACAGGTGATGACCTTGTTTTCATATGTGAGTGATGACACTGGCTTATTTCTACTGTATGTGTAGATGAGATCATTGTTTTTAGGGATGGTCATGCTTTGGCTTTTCTTTCAGGTAGCACCACAATGCTCAAATATTTGTTTGGTTGAGCAGCATATTTGTCTCGCCATTGAATGAATATACTTGTACCGCTCCACCAGTGCAGCATGCGCATGGTGTTCTGGTAGCAGCATTGTCCACTATTCCCACTATCCCCACCCCCTCTGGCCTGAGGCACAGCACTTCCCACTGGGAAGAAGAGATGCTTAACACCTGCCTTCAGGCCATGCAGGCTCAAGCTGACAATCTCATCCCACTCTGTAGTGTGTGTGTTTATGTAATGATAATGGTGTCTTTCTAGTCTAAATCCTTTCTGCTTTTTGGTGAGGATTTCTGGCCCATTTTGTGTCCTATTTTTCAGTGATCTTCAATTTTGTATGATAATGTTCCAAACCAGAATAGGAGGTTTGAGAAGCATAACATGTAAGATTTTGATAAAATATTTGTCAGTTAAAGATTCTCAAACCGAGCTCATTGTTTTGGTTTTTCCAGGCTGTAAAATCTGCTCTCATCATAATGAGATGATTAGATGATTGAAGTGTGAGGTCGAAGAAGTGTTTGATCCACATATAAGAGAATCATATCACAGGGGCAAATACGGTCATCATGTTGCGAAAGACTGTTTGAGAGATGCAGAACACTGACTGATGTTGCCTTAGGTTTTAGAACACAAAATATTGAGTCCTCTCTTCAATCAGTCTTGATGAGAGAAGCTGTTTCCCCTGAAACTCCTGAGCAAAGTAATGTAGCTGTAAAATCTGCTCTCATCATAATGAGATGATGAGATGATAAACCCTCTGTACACTACCTGTTCAGCAGCAGACAGCAGACAGACACAGTTAGAGCTGGTGAACATAGTGGAGCATTTAAGAGACAGATGTTTTTTCTCAGGAGTTGGTAGAGAGCAATACCAGAGCTAAGAGTGTGAATATTGGACTTACATTCATCATGTAGACACAAACACAACTCTGCTAATGTTACTCTGTGACTGCTGGGTGTGTGAATAGACAACTGTTTGCTAACACATTCAAATCAGTTGATGAAGGTTTAAATTAATTGCATAACTTTTATTAAACTGACTCAAATTTAACAAAAGTTTATTGATAGTTTTAATCCAAGTGTACGCAGTAAAAAATGTGAAAGTTTACACATTTTAGTGTTTAAATGACAAAATCCTACCAAATGTGATAATGAACTGACCATTGGCTCCCTTGTTCTTTTTTGCTAAAAGTATCCCAAACTAAATTTCAGTCTGCCCCTTTTAAATGTAAAGGTTTTGCTTTGTTGTGTTTTATTAGCTATAGTTAAAGATAAGCTAACTTATCTTTTCTCATCTAAAATCATAACTTCATCAACATTTCCCATCACACTATGAAGAGAGTGTTTCACCTTGAAAAGTCATGGTTTTGATCCAGCTCACTGTAAATAAACTGCACTTTTGAAAGTTTGGGGCTTAATGATCTGTTAATCTGACAAACGGTTTCACATAAGTTTTAAGATAGTTTTGAAGAACAAAAAAATCTGAGAACACCCCATAAACATTGAACAGAAAGGCAAATAGTGGATTTAGGTACAACAAAGTATCTTATTTTTCTATTTAAAATGTTTTAAACTGCTTTGGATCTATTTCCATGTTGTCTGCAGGGATGCCAGCCTCCAGTGGTAACAGTCTGGACTTTCTTCAGGATGACAATCCTCCACATTGGCTGAAGTCCTTACAGTCGCTCACAGAGATGGATGCCCCCACCTCACACAGCGGCCCCTACAGTAGCCAGCAGCCCTCCCACAGAGCCAGCTGGGCCCACTACCCGGCCCCCACCAGCCAGTTCCACTCCCCACCACCAGGCTTTCAGACGGCCTTCAGACCCCCAACACAGACCCAGACAGACCTATTACAGAGCGCTGCCATCAACCGCCACTAGGGACTGTCAAAACACACACACACGCATACACACACACACACACACACACACACACACACACACAGTAAACCACACCAAAGCAGAAAATCAAATCTATTAACAACTAATAAGATAATATACTGTTTTAATTTCGTCCTCCCAGATCTTCTGAGCACTTGTGTTTCTCGTCTTGGTTTCTGATTGGTTGTTGGAGTTGGTCTAGGCAAGCTACCCCAGCCACACACCTCCTAACACAGTCTGACAGCATAATGATCACTCTGCTAAGACTCTGTTTAGACAACTTCTCTCTTAATGAGAGAAGCTGTTTCTCCTGAAACTCCTGAGCAGAGTAATCTAGAGACAACAGGTTGCATCTGGGAATCAGACCCTCTGTTCTTTGATCAGGAGGAAATGTAAGGTTTAGTATGGTTTAGGTATGATAGGGTGGCTTTTAAAAACAGAAACATACTTGTTTCTAGAAAAATTCATATTCTCGATTCTTGAAGTTACACCTGAGTCTTTAAGATGGTGATACAGCCAGAGACTCATCAACTGAGTTGTGAATAATGGGGAAACCCAGAAGTACAAATCTAATACGGCAGATTCATGCTGCTTTTACCTGCTGTAGCTATACTTGCTGCAATCATGACAGCACAGTGACGGAGCCTCAGTTATAGGTCACACCAGAAGATGGCATGCAGAAATTCATTCTCACATTCTTGTGGAATTGGCATTGCTGGAATCATGGTGAAATAGTGACTTCCTGGTTACTACAAACAGTGTGTTGAAGGGATTTCACACATCAGCGTTTGTTTCCAGGTGTTCCAGGTGAACTGCCTCAAGTGATGTCACTTGAGTCAGCATTGGTTGGGACTGAAGACAAAAGTTTGAAAATGAAAAAAATCTGCGGTTGTTGATTATAACATACCCCAAGCTGTACAGTCGAGTGAACTGAGTTGAGTTGCGTTATTGGTGATGTAGGCACCAGGTTTTGACAAAGAAAAAAAAAAATTTTTACAGTCCATTGTGAGTCCAACAATGTTATAGGAGTGCAATGCCAATCCAGGGAGGACTCTTTAAACAATTAATCCAAAGGAAAGGTATTTGTACCATCCAGTCCTGTCTCACGACAGACTGCCCGCCATGCAGCATCTCTTTGATGGATTAGTTTATACTCCAGCAAAGTAGTTTCCATAGTTCTCCACTCCCTTCAATAGTTTCGATAAAGTAGTTCTAGTTACTTTGGAGCCACAGGAACTAAAATGAGGAAATAAACTAGAATATAAAAGTCTCTTTTGCACTTTCCTGTTTGTTTCCACCACATCTGAAGAGCCATGAAGATTAGGGAAATTAGTCCAATAATGGGTGAAAAGAAACAGTGAAACACAAGGTCATTTAGTCTTTTAAATGTAACCCTCTGGTCAAGGGAACGTTCATGAGTTTCTGGGCCTCTGAAAAATTCCTGTGGTAGAAACAGGCTGAATGTTAACTAAAGTTAAACTGTTGACAAAGGAACCATGCCTCCTTAAGCAAATACACTGACCACAGCTATTTCTATAGCATGAGTTCATTTCTATAAGTTACAAATACCGGTGTGACTGAGCATGTAGTCTTCATTTTTCACAAGCTCAAAGGAATTATGTAGAGAAATCAAAAACAAAAGCTAAGCCTTTTTCATGTTGACTGGAAGAGATGCAGAACTTGTATTCAGAGAAGAGCAATTATCCAATAAAGGGCTGGAGAAACTCCAAAATGGATGTGGATGGCAGACTCGCACACGATTCTGTTTGTTGTTATGCTGACTGTCTGAAAACATGGATGTATTCACGTTTGTTGGAGCATATGTTCCATGCAGTCATAAATTTTGTGCCCACATGAGCATGAGCATGTGTTATGGCGCTATGCAGACAGTATAATAGCATAATTTACCCTTAAGGAGCCTGATGCTTGTCATGCTTTAGTAAAAGGGTTTGGGTCTTGCCAAACAAAGACAGGACGTCTTGTATCTTGCCAAACCTCTGTATCAGAGGGTCCGAGGTAGATAGACAGTCACAATATGTCTCAGTATGTCAGCTCAGAGTAGGTTTAGCACAGTCAGTGCCACTGTGTGGCGCTCACTGTCAGCTGTTGTCAGAGACCTCGCCCATGCTCTCAGACAGCTTTAAGCCTCAGCTCTCAGTGATGCTGTAATGCAGGGGCAGGTGTTGTCCTGTGGTTTGTGTTTGTTCAGACAGGAAAGCTCTCAGTTTAGTTAGGTCTTAGATATTTAAATCAAGGTAAAAAATTATATTTAGAATTTTTTCTAAATATTCTAAAAATGTAGCTCTTTTGAAATAAACAGTTTGTCTCAAGGACTAATTCTTAAGTAGGATTAGTGACATTTTACTGTCTTCTTTTTATTTCAGAAGATCAGTTTATTGAGGCTGTGTGCGTATGTGTGCTGGGATAGCAGAGCTACAGGACAACTCAAACAATCAGTAACTTGAGGTGTACATCATCAACACCTTCATTATCCTCCAGCCTTTAACGCTCCTAAGTTGTATGTTCTTTCATCAGGTCCTGACAACTTTCATTATCCAACAGTATTCTTGAGGATTAAAACACTGATGCAGTCTAACACATTTTCCACAATGCTAAAACATGTCTTAAATGAAGAGCAGGTCTGGAACATAAAACAACTAAATATTAAATAAAAGAGAAAATATGATGTGTGTTGAGTTTGATCTTTATTTCTCCTTCTCTGCTGTCTAACAAAGCTTCAGTTTACACTTTATTGCATTCTGTGCTGAACCCATGGAGACAAACCAGTCACACAGATCCAGTTTTTGAGCACTTGAAGCAGTTGTCTTCATCCATCTAGAAACTGGTTTTGAGCTCATTTAGTCTCATGTTGGCTGTCAGAAGCAATTAGTTAAGAGATTCCACTCAGGCGTCTCCATTAAACACCAGCCACATTTCCTGTACAAGTGCAGTTCCTGCATTTGAAAGGACAGACCTCAAATGCTTTCAGTGTAAGCCAATTAACTTTATCTTGCTGAGGAGGCAGCGGCTTGCAGATAATGTCAAGAGGGAATGAAGCGCTCATACTGTGCCTGGCTTATAGTCACTAGTGACATTGTCACACAACAACAAAAATGACTCTTCCTTGCTGATTGGCCAGGCAACATCAAGCAGTGTTCATAGATGATGTTTAAATTTATTAGGCAGACTCTGTTTATGACATTAATTGGTGGGTTAACATGCCTTTTCCATTTGAAGCTCTTTATTTATGCCTACAGTCCATATGAAGGTAAACATCCACTTTCTGCATGTTGGTGAAGAGAAGCTCGACTTGTTACCATGTCAAAAAACATTCTTGGATGATTCTTGGTTTGCCTCTGTGAAGGACATTCTTGCTGAAGAATTATTTAGTTCCCATCACCACTATATAATCACTGGCATTGGCCCATGACATGGAATTACAGTTTCTGAAAAAACCATTGTTTATTAAAACATGGGTCTTATTTTCACAGGTTTGTCCATCATTTCTATCAGGAGTAACATCATATTCACCAACAGTTTTTCCATTCAGTTAATAATCTAAACCATTTTATTTGGAGGTCAATCTGAAAGTGAAAATGTCTGCTAATCCCCTTATTGCACAGGAAAACTGTGTGCACAACTACAGTAAGTACAGTAGGTCAAAGTTGCTTTTTTGTTTTTGTTTTTATTATTTTTGGTGGAATTTGATGCCTTTAGTAGATAGTCAACAGTAGAGAGGTGACAGGAAATGAGGAGAGAGAGATGAGGAATGACGTCAGCACAGGTCCCTCGTCTGATGTGAACTGGGGACGCTGCAGTTCATGGTCAGCGCCTTTACCCCAGCCTCCATGTCCAGAGAGGGTCAAAGTTGAAGCAGGAAGTGGGTGTGTGATGTTTATACACCTTTGTTTTTCTTTAAAGTAAGTTTGTCTAACTTATTTCCTGACCTGTCAGACCTCCCAGATCTCAGCAATTACTTTGGTGAGTACAATGTCAGTATAACTCATAGGAATGACAGCCAAAACTATGAAAATAATATGCAATTGTACTTGTTTGGAAAAGAAAAAGAAAGGAATTATTCTTTCTGGTGATGCAGATTTTTCTTATTATCAACAAATCTCATGTACAGACACAAGCCAACAATGAACTGATCCACTAAAAATGTTGTGTGTAAAAAGCCCTATGTATCTTATTTCACTGTGTCACAGAGCTCCATTGTTGTCCAAAAACATACATTAGCCACAGACAGGGTAGGGAAGTCAGACAGTATTGAGAGATGAACTAACACATTGTTTGTTTGGGTCTGCACATGGAATTTGATCCAAATTCAGCTCACTTAAGCTTTGATGTGACAGTGATCATAAATAGTATGAGGTGTATACATCATCCTGCTGAACTGTTTACACTTACACTATTAGCACTGACCAATAAATAATTCAAGAAAGGTGACGACACCTGAGCAACTTCCATGCTGAAGAAGTCCAGGGTGATATGAAAGCTCTCCAAACAGCTATGAAGTGAACGTTGAGTTTGGAATGTTTAATCACAGATATTGAGGAATGTAGAAGCAAAATCTGCAGACATGTTTAGAGATAGTAAGCAGCTAACACTGCAGTGTTTTTTTAGTGTTTAGTGTTTTAGCAGACACTATGTTGGCTGACAGTAGACAGCTAATCCAAAGTTAAAAAAATAACTGATCTCTCAGCTATGAAGATGATATTCATATAAATGTATGAATTTACAGAAATCATCTGTATTAAGTGTTGGCATGGAGGACTTGATTGAACACCACAGTGACATGGCTGATTCTCTCAACACTTCATGGATAAGTTGACCAACAGAACAGCTTTAATCTCCTGTTCTCTTTCTCACTTCACACATTCCATTCACCAACATGCACGACAACCAACAGCATTAGTAAACACACCGATGAGATTTATTTTGTTGTGATTTTACATTCCACAGTTGAACATTTCCTTTTTTTTTCTCCTATTTTATGTTTACTCAACAGACACATTACTGATGTTAAAGGTTGATAGATCATTTTTGTTTTTAACATCTGTCCAGAATGGAAGTTGCAGTATCTCTGTCGTAAAACCCTTTGAGCTCCGGTCCGTGTCTCATCCTCAGTTCACTCAGAAACGATGAGACTTTCAGTCAGCTCGGCGGTGCTGCTGGGGTGATGAGTTGTTACATAGCTGGATGTGACTCACGGTTCGGTCTGCTAGTCTGAGCTATTTCTGGACTGTCTATATTCTGACATACTGTAAGTCTGTCTCCATGCCTGTGTGCTTCTCTGCTAACTCAGCTTTCTTTGTTCTGACTTTGAATTTGACTGCCAGGAAAGTATTTAAATCTAACTGTCAACAAGGTAACATTGCAGATGTTTATTCAAATGTTGTCAATTTGCAAGTGCTTTGACCCCTAACATCCATATATTTATATCTGTCAAATGTGACTACGCAATGTCAGACTTGCACCTGACACGTGTTGACAAAGTATTGAGTTTTCGGTCTTGTTTGGGATGGTTTGTGGTGTAAAGCTTCAGTTCTGGGTCAGGTTCAGATTTGGTTCTTTTCAAATAAAATTTTTAAGGAAATTTCTGTCTTTCTCTCTGTGACTGTGCCGGTCATCTGCGTCCATGCATGTCATGTGTTAGTCATCAAACAACGTCCAAGAGACAGAACGTGGCCAAAGCAGTGCATTAGCGTGGCGAGCTATAAAAAATTGTGGATTACAAGTTTGATGATGTATAATTGTAGGTAGTGCCAGCTTGGGTTTAATTACTCCACAGCAGTTTGACATCCATATTGTGGAGGTCAGACAAAAGTGATTTGAATTAATTATTTTTACCTAAGCCTGAATCACCCTCCACAGCTTCAGGTCTCGGATCAGATTTGGGCCACAAATTAGTGAGTTCAGTCTGGTCTTAAAGGGGTTCAAGTTTCAGGCCCATGCAGAACTCTGTTCTAGAGTATGTGAAGGAGGCTGATTGTGTTTTTCTCCTCCTGTGCACCTTATGTCCTGGATTTCTCTTCTTATTGTTACTGTGTGAATGTGAGTGTGTGTGTGTGTGTGTTGCGTGCTGTTCCCTGTTGAGGAAGGTTTAAGCAGCATAGCTCTTGAAGTCCAGTAGAGTTAAAGTAATTTCATGCTCAATTGCATTATCAGCTTGTGTCCAAGGGAACATCTCTTATTGAAAAAATATTCCCTGACTGCAAAGAAAAACTTGGGCCTCATTTAACGTGAATAGTTCAGACGACCCATGGCTTGTATGGATGGTAATAAGAAATATGTAATGCAGATGTAAAATCAAATTGTGTTGAAATTAATGACAGTAGAGATCTTTGGATTCAGAGAGCAGCCATGGTTGCTGATATTTTTCTTTTCTGGTCCATTATATTACAGCCTAATTATTTTATTTTCTTGAGATCTTTTGTGGTTCTCATCTTTACTTCTCAGACCGTTATCAGATGAGAGATAATGGCTCTCAGCATTGGCCTATTAAACAGTTAAATGATGATGATGACTTCTTTATGTCAGGATAACAAATGGTGGGCATTAATATACAATTATGAGTTGGTCTACCTACCCAGTTTATGATCATTTCTGCTCTGGTCTCTAGAAGTCTCTTTCAAGGCTCAGAGGAATGACTCAATGATGAAAACAGATTTTGGATGGACCATGATTTACCCAAGATAATGACGAATTGTGTCTCCAGATAACACAATGACATCATTCTAAATTCAAGTCAGGGTTTACCTGAGTAAAGAAAGCTAAGTAGTTTTGGGTTGCTTTGATGTGCTTTACATTGATTCCTTCAGAAGTGTTGTCAATAAATGAAAAAGTTGTGATAATGATGTTAACCTTAGGTTTCCTTTTTTGACCCTGCAAAAGACGGGACTGTCACTGTAAACTCAATCTGGAGACAAAACTATGTTTGTGCACTATTTCCATATAGCTGATTCTTCAGTCAACCACCATCACAGAGGGAGATGTTGACTGATTCGGTATGTGATGTAACTGTAACCCATCAAGGGCACCAGAATGTGTTGCATGACAGCAGCTAATAGGTCTGCGCTTCTGTTATTAAAGGTTATTCTGGTTTATTACAACTTGGGTTTTATTTTTGTAGTTTTATTATCATTTCATGATAATTTCACTTATCAAGTTAATTGCTGAGATCTGGAAACAAATTAATACAACAAAAGTGAAGATAATACGAGTCAAGAGTTAATTGAGACTATCTAAACCAGAGATTCTAAACAACTAAGCCAAAGACCCAGCACCAGTCCAAGAAGTGTTAGCTACCACAAATATAACAGATTGAGTTTGACAAAAACAGAGTACAGAGTGCACTGTGTAAATGTGACAGAATCAACTAAAAGGCTATTTTTCATCTGTAGTCTCGGGACTACATTTTATTTCTATTTTAACTTAAGGTATTATTGTGACTCCATTCTTGATTGAATGGACTTGTTTGTTCAAAGTTATGAAAATTAAATTCAATCATAAGCACTGTTAACCGGACTGAATCTGGGCAGGAAATCATTCGACTTGTCTCAGTTCAGAATAAAGGCAGTTTCTGACAGTGTTTGCTAGACAAAACCTACATTTACCACACCTCCCACACCCCTGTGAGACTGGTCTTGACTAGCTTACAGGTCTCCAGATCCACAAATGTAGATTGAGATTCCCTGATCTAAACCAGAATCTTTCCATGCCTCAGTATCTTGGTGTCTATCAGAGTACTCCAAGTAGCATATGCAGGTTTTTGAAAATTGGGATAAGGGTTTCTGAAACCAGGATATGAGGTTTACATGTGTAAACACATAACTGGGACACTCCAGAAACCCACTGCTCACTGCTAGGTATGATGGCCAAAGTTATGAAAATAAGTCCAAGTTGTAATAAACCAGAATGATCCATTAACAGATGATGGTGTTTTTTTGACTGGCTATAATGTTGGTTTTCAATAGATGGTTCTAGTAAAGGATCACGTTGGTCTCCTAATGTCTAGTTTTTGCATTGTAGTGTTGTAGTTCAAAGCTCAGCTCTGGACGACATGCATACCACATACCTGAATTTGGGTCTGCTGAAGGTTGACATTGAAATTGAAATTATGTTCGTCCTCCCTAATGTGCATAGAAGTATTCAAGCTCATGTTAGTGTGTATTTTGATTTCTGACTGAGTGGCTGAGGTCTTGAGGAATCTTGCAGATGCAGAGCACTTTCAGTCTAGACGTATATAGTACAGTACAGTGACACCTTTTTAACCTTGTGCTTTGATACTGTAGTGTTTATCCTTCGCTCAGAGAGAGAAGGCTAACGGATAGCCCTGCCAGGCCTCGGCAGTTGGTGAAAGACAAATAAAAGCTGGAGGTAAAGCAGTTTGCTCAGAGAAACAGAGGAGCTTCGTAGATTCTCAAAGAAGAGAAGCTGGAGTCTTCATCAGATGCAAATTACTTAAACCTTCCATAGTTGCTCTGGGCAGCAGAGTACAGGGTTGAACATGCTGCCCCTCTTTAAAACAGCTCTTCTTTATCAACCATGTCTGTTGGGAATCCCCAGAAAAGATGACAAGACAGAAGTCGATTGGGTTAAACAGGATACTGCATCTCTCCATCACATCTTTCTGCTCATCAAAGCTCCTGCCTTCATACATCCAAAAGGCAGGGCTCCACCTTGTCATTATGATATTTTTACAACTTTTTTCTATAGACTGCAAAACAACCCCCCCACCCCCCCACCCACCCACACACACACACACACACACACACACACACACACACACACACACACACACACACACACACACACTCACACATGTTTACCTCTATGACTAGAATGGAAAAAATCAAACACAACATTTGCTCTGAATGTACGCTCGGTCAACAGTTCGTTCACAACATGAAGGGCGTTTCTTCAGTAAAAAGGAAAACACACTTTGAATAAAAGAGGAATGTATAAAATGCTAGATATGGGATCATCAGACGGAATGGAATGCACCTACACGAGAATGGAAATGGTCCAACATGACAGTTCCTGGTTGTCACTTCTCTGGAATATTCTGTACAGTAATGTACAACAGTGGAGGTCCTGGATCTCCCGTGTCTCCCAAGTAACTGGAGGGACATCAGAAGCTGGAATACTGAAAGTCAACATGATCCCAGCCTAGCAAGTCACATGGTTTCATGTGTGGTCCATTCCCTGGAGAATTATCCCACAGGGGATCTAAGAGGCCAAGTCCATAGAAACTTCCACAAGAACTTGTCCTAAACTTAACAGTTGAACCTTTACCCTTCAATACTGCTGCTTCACTGATTACTCCACAGTCACAGTTCATAGAAGCAGTTCCCAGGCTGAAGACCATTGTACATCACTTTTAGAGGTTTAGAGCCACTCTTTTGCTGCAACCACTCACTATCTGAAATGTAGTCTTTCAGTGCCTTCACTTATTTCCTTTGCAATCTTTCTTAGTCATGTCCAGTTCAATGTCTGCTCCACAACAACAAAACAAGCACAACTTCATATTTTTGATAATATTTCTTAAGTTCTTCAGTTTTTTTCTGTTATTTTCAATATAGCAGATCATCAAGACACCCATTTTAACACACACAAATTAAAAAAAGAATCTGTAACCAGGAGAGAGTGGAGATGAGTGGACGGATGAACACATGGAGCAGTTTTTCTGTTTGTTGGTTGTTGATCTGTGGTATCAGTTGCGCTTCTCACAGCTACCACCTTTAGCAGACGGTGCCGTTCTCCTGTCGGGACTTGGGGCAGGAGGATCGGGGTATTGGCTGGACAGAGGGAGCCAGGGTGCAGAAGAAGCCGGCAATGAGGGTGAGGCCGAGACCTCCCCAGGCACAGAACATGGACCAGCCATAGCCATGGCCAATGTCGTCAGGCAGGCCGTACAGGTACCGTGGGTAACGAGAAAGCTCGAAGTTGATGCCAGCAACGCAGGTACAGAGGGAGATGATGCAGAAGGTTCCTGCAACGACAGAATATGATGTCAAAGGGGAAAAAGCCACTGTCACAATGAAAAATACCCCGAATCTGTGATAAGCCTGACATCTACTGGTGAAAAGGAGGTACTGAACTGGACATCCCTTATCAACGTTGGTACAGGCAACTTTTGCCGATACCCAACCCTGACTCCTACAAAATATGTTTGTATGCAAATCATTTGCAATGTTTACTAAGTTTATGAAGAAACGTAATTCCTGCCTGGATTATGTTTACTTCAGTACATTATTGGTATGGTAAGGTATGACATTTCTGAGAATTCATAGAATTCATATAGAGGTGTGGGTGGATGGCTGGACTTTGACACTGGTGATGTGAGTTCAGGTCCTGCATCTCAGGTTAGGTTCAGGCTACTGAAAGACTTGGTGTAGGTTAGGGAAAGATAGTGTTTTTGGTTATATTTTAAATAAAACGTGTCCCTTTGCAAGTTTCAAGTCAGCGCTGACTTTATCCATATTTAACTGAGACCACCATCTTTCCCCAACCATAGGGGCCGGGGTTTGCTTGAAATGAACAAGTTTGTAGTGTCGCCTGACAGGCAAGTGTTTACAGTGGAGTGTCCTGGTATCCCCTGCTTGGCTAATGATGCATACAAAATACTTAAAATAGATTTATGTTAAAGCTCCTATACAGGTTTTTTCGCTTATTTCACTCAATGTAAAATGATATAGCTTCAATGAAGAGCTGGAACAAGATGAGTGATCTACAGTATCAGATGCAACGTTTAGAGGTGAATTTTTTTGTTCTGCCTTTCTTGCCCTCAGTAGGTTGAGTTCATGCTCAGTCTTGCCATCTTAAAGAGCTGGAGTAATTTAGCACCTGGAAGTCCACAAAGTAATATTCAAGCTAGCACTGTGTTACTTTTCAGCGCTCATATCTAAATTGACTTTACAAGGTGTCACAACTAAGGATAAAAAAATATATACTAACAGCAAAATAAAATGTTGACTCATATGTAAATTAATAGAATGGTAAAAATTAATCACACAAAAGTAATCACTGTTATGTTTATAAATGTGCCATTGATTGGCATTTTACAGATCACACACAATCAGTGCAGCTGGTTATCAACCTAGACGATGTTTTACTAAAAGATTCCATCTCTCAGCTTATATTTCATCTCCACCTCATCACATCACCCTCATATCGCTTTAGAAAAACATGAGAACACTGGTCTGAAGAATGTGTGAGGTGTGCACAGTCTCACAGCACATTCTGCTTATAAATACCAGTTTATGTGCGGGAAATATCGTATGTGTGGCTTTTGTGCGTATGCATCTGGCCCCAGGGGTTTCAGATGCTGTTTCACAATCCATCAAGCACTTTGTGTGAAGCATAGTGCCTCCCCCGGCTACAATTTTAAGATACATTCAATTTTTTTGTTATATTACAAAATGTAATCCAGGCAGCATTATCTTTCCTACAAAACAAATTTGTATGTAATATTTAGGAGACAGGACTGCAATAGCAGATGGACTATTGAGTGACATACTTTCACCATAAGATGTAACATGGATTTTAGTTTAAGATTTGGTTAGTCTTAACTAACTCCACTCAAGCTAACAATCTTGCTCACACAGCTAACAAGCGGTGGCCCCATGCTCTTTCCGTCACTTCATGGTGATGATGGGCGTGGTCAAAAGTGAAACAAATTTCCTTTCAGCCCATAGAGGTCAGCGCAGCAACGATTTTCCTCCAAACAGTGGAGAATTTGATACATTCCTATTATTCCTTTTAACAACCACCACAGAGGTTGTAGAAGTGATGCTTTCAAAATGTAGTGAGTTAGCTCATTAGTCAATATAAATGTCATGTCAAGGCCACACACAATAAAAAACATAATACTGTGTGACTTCCATCCAACTTCAGCCTGCCATTAGTGCTATGGCAACAGAATTTGAAGCTTGGTGATTGATAGCTTACTCTGCTCTCTAGGATTTATAGCTGATTTAACAGGTCTATAATTTTCCAGTCGTTTCCCAGTAGTTTCCTGGAAAGAACTACATGCAAGCATACAGTTAAACAAAGGGACAATAACATTTCCAACAATAAATGAATAATGAATAAATATTTACTTAATATGTAGCAGTTCTTTCCAGAAAACACCTTCTTATGATAAATTATAAATTTATGATTAAATAAAGAAGCTACTGACTTTTCTCCCACAGTTATTATGACACAGTCTAGTTTGACTTTTTTTCCAATAAAGCTGAAATTTTTCAGCTCAGTGTCTTGTTGTTCGTAGAGTTTCATATCCATTCAAGTGTTTGAAATGATCCGGCAGTCAGTCAGTCACTGTGATACAGTCTCTGCATAACATTAATAGGGCTTTAATTTAAGAGCCCTGGCTACCCAATGTAACTCTCACTCACTTCATTATTTTACTGTGTCTGCATTACACTGTGCTGCTGGAGGAGGAATTTGTCTCTGTGTCTCTGAAGTGGTATTTGTAGAAAGAAGTCCTGTTCTTCAATTCACCACCAAAACACTAACTATGGGCAAAAACCCAGGAGATCAGAAGGACAACATGCAACTTAATGATTAAGACACCACTACATCCCTTATTAGGGTTTATTTTATTATTATTATTATTATTATTGTTTCTGCCGCATCAGCTCAAATTGCCATGAGCTGGAATGAGCGAAAACTATGAAACTTTGGCCTAATATTGGAAATGATGTGCATGTGCTTCCCAAGAAATATAAGCCCAGTCAGCCAGATGGTGGTGGTGCTGCAATTAAGGCCCAAAATTTCAGAAAGGCCACGCCCTTCACACTGTAGGTCCGATTGACTTGAAATTTGACACAAGTTCAGCTCAATGTGCTCTACAAAAAAGCCTCTTGGACCATAAAAGTCCGCCATGATGGATTTTTTGCTAATTTGCATAATGTGAAAAACAGTAATGTAATATCTACTTTTTGGATTTTGACTCGATCAACACCAAATTTGGTAAAGAGCCTTGGGGGACTGAGATACATAATTCTACTATAAATGAGCAAGATCAGTTGAAAAACATGGCCGCTACCAACCAAAATATCTTCGCAAAGGATGGGGCTTAAAGAATATTGGCCATAACCATTTGTTCAATCATCATAAATCTTGGTACATAACTTCAGTCCATTATTGGGAATAGGTCTACCAAGGGGTTTTGAGCCTGACCCATAGGGGGTGCCACAAATGCCACAAACGTGTATCTGAAAACCCGGTGGAATGTCACCAAGATTGGTCTGCATGCTCTGGGGGCAAGTATTAACCAAAATCTGAAGTACCATATTGATCATTGCAAGTGGGCGTGGCCTATCACATATTTGCTCATAACTCAAGATACCTTTGAGCAATCCTGATTAAACTCACGGGAGACGTCCATCGATGTGTTCTGAACATACACACCAAGTGTCGTTCAAATCTGATGAAGGAGGGACAAATGGTGGAACTTTAAATACGCAATTATTGAAATGTTGAAGTGACTTTGCGCACCTTTGTGAAGCCTGAAACCTGTTTGTTGTTGCTTGTGGCTTTAATTTTGGCTGATTGAGCTGCATCCTTCCATCAAGCTCAAAAAGGCCTGCCGCTTGTGGCTATATTTCAAAATAGAGTTTGCTATATTTTTTAAATCATCTGTCACATCTAAATTCATCTTTTACTGTGGACCGTGTTCACTAGAAGCAGTTCTAGATGCAGGCTCTATTTGTGGCCTCATTTTGGGCATTGTGTGACCCTGCGGGCTGCTTCACTGTGATTTGGCTGCTGCAGTCTGACCCAGCCTACTTCTTGTGCCTTTATTACCAAGCAGCCTAATTGACTTTTTAATTGCCTGTTCATTATACAACTGTAGGGCACAGCACTAATCCAAGGCCCATCATAATTGAGTGTGCAGTTGCCTCCTGCCAGGCCAGAGCCATGCAGCACATCAGCATGTGTATGTTTGTGTTGGTGGGTGCAGGGGCTGGATATGCACGCTCATATACTACACTTTCATTCATCAATCTGAATTAGCACTATAATCACTAATGACAACACAAAGACACACAGCTGTTCAGTGTTTTCTGTCTGTGTTGACTGGTAGTTTGACTGTATGTGATGGTGTCATGGTAGTTGGAAGTAAGATTTAAGATAAATTCACATTTGGATAATGTTTTAGCTATCAAATGACTGTTTTGTTATTTTAAGCATAGTTAAAAGAATAGTTCAACATTTGGGAAATATACAATATGTATTCACTTTTTGTCTGAGAGCAAATGGAAATGGTAAATGGACTGCATTTATATAGCGCTTTTCTAGTCTACTGACCACTCAAAGCGCTTTACAACACATGCCACCATTCACCCATTCACACACACATTCATACACTGATGACAGAGGCTGCCATGCAAGGTGTCAACCTGCTCATCAGGAGCGATATAGTGCTTTTTGTACAAAACACTTTACAATATTTCTAATGCTCACTCACCCACACACCTATTCACTTACCCACACACAGGGGTTCAGTATCTTGCCCAAGAAGACTTCGACATGTGGACCTGACTGACCTTCCACTTGGTGGACAACCCACTTTACCTCCTGAGCCACAACCGCCCCAAACATACCACATGCATGAATTGCTACATTGTTGGCAAGTAGGACTTGGCTGCCTGGGTATTCAAACCCTGGACCTTTGTATCCCCAGGTTAGGTGACTTATTGACTGCACCACTGGGGAGACATGTGAGATGAGAGAATGGATATTGCTTAGTGTAGCTTAGCATGAAGACTGGAAGCAGGGGGAAACGGCTAGCCTGGTTCTGTCCAAGGTTCAAAAATTCACCTACCAACACCTGTAAAGCTCACAAAGCTCACAAACAGAAATGTAAAAACAACAATTTGTGGTTTTAGTTAGTTACGTGCCATGACTGTGTCACAATTCCATACTACAAACTAATTGTATACAGTATGTACAAATAATTACAGTACACTGTTTTTGCAGGTACAATAAATCAACATACTCTACTGTTTTATGCAGTAGAAAACGTAGAATATGTGCACCATTGGATGCACTGTGACTTTAGAACAACACTGCTAATTAAACTTCAGAGCCGGCAAAATGTTTTTCCAAAGTCTTAATATTTATTTTTTGTTTGTTTTCCAAGATGTTTCTGGAGCTGTCTCACCACCATCTGTAATTTACTATTTTTTTTTTTTTTTTATTGCAGTGGTGAGAAGCTCCTCCATGTGCTTTGTGCAACATTGTGGGAGAATGGTGTGCATTAGCACACTCAAAAATCTGGTGTTTTTTAGTCTGCATACTGACTGTTTTGTATTTTTAATTTTATACTTAAATGTTATACTTAAAATGGTTACATCTCTGGTTGAATTCCAGCCAGAGGCCATTGTTGCTCTCTACCTCATTTCCTGTCATCTCTCTACTATCGCTATCTAATAAAGGAGTAGTCACTGCACAGAAGTACTGTATGGATGGATAAGCTGTTGTTTGTCAAGAAATAGTTCCAGTAAAAAATAGTTCCAACATTTAACTCCCTCATGAAACTTTTTTTTCATTTCTGTTTGTGTATTGATTGAAGACACATGATATATTGTATAAAAAAAGTAAGCTTTAGAGGTGTTTTTGAACTCTGTACAGACAGTCTAGCTGTTTGCCCCTGGTTCAAGTCTTTATGCTAAGCTAAGCTAACCATGTCCTGCCTCCAGCTCTATACTGAACACACAGACATGAGATAGAAAAACTCTTGGCACTATTTGTTTGAAACCATTTCACAGAAAACTGTTGAAATGACTTCTACCATGTCTTGGTTATGTAATTACACTTACAGTTCTTTTACTGCTTGGGGGTTGATGGGCTGATTTATGGAAGCCCATTACCACCATGAATCCAAAGTAACTGGATGAATGATAAAAATTGAAATTCTACAAAACTGAAGTTTCTTAAAAGATTCATGTTTCTTGAATCTTCTTACTTTTTTCCTACAGCATTAGGATGACTGATAAGATGGTGATACTAAAATCAGCTCTCAGTGTGTGTGTGTGTGTGTGTGACTCACCTCCCATGAGGAAGAGAAGGCCGGCCACATACTGCATGAGGCCTCGGTCCCAGCAGCAGCCGAGCACGCCGATGATCCAACCGAACAGGATGATGGCCACTGCCATGCCCATGAAACCTGCTGTCATTCGCCGCAAGTCTGAGGAAACACCAGCAGAGAGAAGTTACACATCAGCAGGACAACAAGTACCCAACGACCTGAAGGATATAGGAGAAAACATGACACACACACATGTTCAGTGTGTTTAGCAATTCACAGACACACTAGTCCAGTTCTGATTAAATGTGTCCTTAAAGTTAGGGAGAATGTGTTCTGATGTGAATTAATGACAATCAGTCACTACTTTATTTTATATTGTTGGCAAATGACCATGGTATATGTGGGATAATCAACTTGTAAGGGGTGGTTCTTTGCCTCCATGTCGTGCCTTAAAACTACTCATTGATTATCCCTTACATATACAACAGAAACATCCAGTATAGCACTGAGTGGATTCCAATCAATCTTTTTGTGATTTGTTAAATTGACCCCTTCTTTTTGTAAGTTAGGATGTTTATGCAATAGTTAATCTTGTAAGGAACTCCTCAGGATAAAGGACACAACTGGATAATAAGTAAAAGTATGAGTCCTGAGAGGAGCACTTGCTTGTTTTCTTCTAAGGTAATCTTGAATGCATTTTAAAGAAAAGTCTTATCCTACTTTGCCTCAAGCTGCTGGTTTAAAAACTCAATTTTCTAGCTTATACTTCTGGTATATATAGTTTTTGAAGAAAAACTACTCACTAATGGAGGGCAGTTGAAGTCAGAGACTACTTAATGTGTCTTTTGTGTTAAATGTTAACTTTAACAGCAGTTTTATAAATGTGGTCCATTTCACAGAGATGACACTGTGAGGGCAAACAGAGAGAAGAGAAAGAATAAGGCCAGGCTCTGTCACACAGACAGCAGTGTGCACTGCAGGAGGGTAATGACAGTGACAGTGGCTGGCTGCAGAGAGACGCAGAAATATGAGGAGGAGGAGAGATGGAGGAGGAAGTGCTCCAAGCAAACCTCCTACCCCAAGTAGATTAGAATGTTAAGGGTGAGCTGCTCTGCTGGGGGGAGGAGGAGGGAGGGGGAGGAGGCTTGGGTGGAGGACACCATGTGGTGGGTCGAGAAAGGTCAAAACATTTGGCCTGAGAAATGAAGACAGGACTCGACATTAAAGCTTGTCCAGGACAAGTGGATTTTTTTTTAGGGCAAGTGGAAAAGAAATTTACTTGCCCCACCGGACAAGTTAAAAGTCATAAATGAAAAACTGTGTCTTCAAGTTATGTGTCATTCATTACTCAGTTATTTAGCTCGCTCTCTGTGAAATTAGTTCAAGCTGGGACTCCTGCCTGTTGTTTTACCTGCTTCCAGACGGAGGTTTGGTGTTGTTATTTTCCTTATTTATTGTCACTTTCCCTCCTGACAGTTAGTTTGGAGGTTTGTTTGTCAGTGTGTTTGCCTTGTTTGGGGAACTTGGTGTCATCTGGAGGGATATTCTTCACTTGGAGCGGTGACAGTGGGGGTTTAACTGGTGGAATAATCAATATAATCAATAAAAAAACCCATCCTGTGTGAGGAGTGTATGTGGCTGACACAGAAGTAGTGCCAACCAAACTCAACCATGCCTGTCACAAAGAAAGATAAGCTGCTTTCACCTCACATATTACAAGTAGCATGCAGCAACAGCTATCCACTGCCTGCTGGGAGACACTTAAACTGCAGCCTCATATAAAGAAATAAAACACTTAAACAAACACGGACACACAGATATAACCTGACCAGGAGACAGCCAACACAGCTTATTTTGGCCTCACTGAGCCGTGCCGTGCCAGGCAGGTAAAGTGAGTTAAAGTGGGGGCTAGCTGCTTAGCCGCTGCTGCTAACCCAAGTTGTATATGAGGCACCTTGTCTGGAGACAACTGAAAATAAACTCTAATATTAATAAAATATTTACAAGCTCTTGAACAGTCATCACAACTTTCTTAAAGCAAGAATTTTCTTTTGTTATATACTAGTGCCATTAATAAACTTGTGCACTTTTTCTTTTATTTAAAAAGGAAAGATTCATAAATTGCGTCAATAGTGCTAAACAGTGAGCTAATTATACTTCTGTCACTTCTGCTCTGTAAGCAGTTGTATTAAAGCTGCAGCTAAAGACTACTTTAATACTCAGTTGATATGGAATTACTTTTCGATTAATCACTTTGTCTATAAAATGTCACAAATAATGTAAAATATCCATCACAACTTCCCAGAGCCAAAAGTGATGTGTCTTATTCCCCCTTCTGTTAACCAAAAGACAAAAAGTACACATTATGTTTTAGCAAAAACAAACACACTATTCTAACCTTAACTGGTATTTAAATAAATAAAAAACTTCTGTCAGTTCAATTATCTGATAATTATCTGTTCTTTGCACTGTTAAGTCCACATTTTATTTCCTCTGTTGTCCCTGATGTAAAGATATTTACAGACCCTTTCCAAAAAATTTGAATATCATGGAAAAGTTTATTAATTTCCATAATTCCATTAAAAAAGTAAATTTTTCATAGATTATAGATTTGGGGCCCACAATTTAAACAATTTCAAGTATTTATTTGTTTATTTTTACATATTTTGGGCTTCCAGCTCAAAAAACCCATGAAAACAGGAATTCAAAATTCAAAAAATTAGAATACTATGAAGAAATCGCCATTTACTTCTTAGTTTATGCAGAAAAAAAGGAAAGACATTAGGATCACATCAAATCAATCAAAATATGGTACTTTCTAAACAATATGTCAATGTTCAATACTTGGTTGGGAATCCCTTTGCCTTAATCACTCCCTCGATGTGCCATGGCATTGAGGCAATCAGCCTGTGGCATTGCGTAGGAGTTATGGAAGCCCAGATTTCCTTGATGCTTGCTGTCAGCTCTTCTTTGTTTTTGGGTCTGGTGCCCCTCATTTTCCTCTTGATAATACCCCATAGATTCTCAATGGGGTTGAGGTCTGGTGACTCGGCTGGCCAGTCAAGCACTGTGATGGCATGGGTATTAAACCAGGTTTTGGTGCTTCTGGCGGTATGGGCAGGGGCCAGGTCCTGCTGGAAGATAAAATCTGCATCTCCATACAGGTCCTCAGCAGAAGGAATCATGAAGTCCTCTAAAACATTCTGGTAGACTGTTGCAGTGAAGAAAGCAGAGTTTACCAACACCTGCACCGGACATTGAACCCCAAATCATGACTGACTGGATATTTCACACTTGACCTCAAGCAGCTTGGGTTCTGTTCTTCACCCGTCTTCCTCCAAACCCTTGGACCTTGATTCCTGAATGAAAGGCACACTTTACTTTAATCGGAAAAGAGGACCTTGGACCACTGGCCAACAGTCCAGTCTTTCTTCTCCTTGGCCCAGTTGAGACGCTTCCTACGTTGGCTCAGGCTCAGAAGTGGCTTGACCCGAGGAACCCGACAGTTGTAGCCCATCTCCCGGATGCGTCTAAATGTGGTGGTTTTTGAAGCTGTGACTCCTGCCTCATTCCACTCTTTCTGGATCTCTGCCAGATTCTTGAATCTTCAATCCGCTGAAGCCCACGGTCATCTCTTATGCTGGTGCATCTTCTGCCACATTTTGCCCTTCCACTAGACTTTCCATTGATATGCTTGGACACAGCACTCTGTGAACAGCCAGCTATGAACTTTTGTGGCTTACCCATCCTATGGAGGGTATCAATGATGGTCTTCTGGCCAGTTGTCAAGTCTGCAGTCTTCCCCATATTGAACCGAACTGAGACAATTGAACCAAACTGAAGCAATGTAATGACATTTGGGGAAACCTGTGCAGGTGCTTTGAGTTTAGTAGATGATTAGTGTGTGACACTCAATTTAAAACATTCATGCCCTGCACATTTTGGGCTGATTTCTTCACAGTATTCTAATTTTTTGAATTCCTGTTTTCGTGGGTTTTATGAGCTGGAAGCCCAAATTATGAAAAAATAAACAAATAAATGCTTGAAATCATTTGAATTGTGGGCCCTGAATATAATCTATGAAAGCTGAACCTTTTTAATGGAATTATGGAAATAAATTAACTTTTCCATGATATTCTAATTTTTTTGAAAGGGTCTGTAAGTTAAATATCCAAAAAATAAACTTGAAAAAAATGCATAAAATTATAACCAGAATGATCAGCGTACAGAAGCCATAATTTGACCTTCTTCTTAAAACTGTGGAGGTTACTTTTAGGTCTTTTCATTATTGGTTAATCTGTCTTTTTTCTCGATTAACCAATTATCTGAAAATACACAAAAATTTCCATCACAGTTTCCCAAAGTTCAAGGTGACGACCAATGGTCTGAAACTCAAAGATATTCAATTTACGATAACATATCACACAAATGAGATAATTGACTTAAATGACCAGTTAAATAGATATTGAGTTTTAAAAAAAATCATTTTACAGATTGATTCATCAACTTCCAGCACCATTCAATAATCTGTTATATAATATTATAATATTATTAATATTTATAGAGTTATAGTAATATCTGAGCAATACAGCAGTGTCTCACAGCAGAGGCAGCTCCTCCTACAACAAACACCACCTTTGCTAGCTTTTATTTTCTAAAGGTTTATACACTTTTATAAAATAAAAACATCAGCCTTCAGATAAAAAGAGTAAATGACTCGCATTTAATGAGTGTGGCTATTTTTTAGACAGTGTTAATGATTACAAGATTATCCACGTAAAGATCTACGACCTCGACTAAATAATGTCTTGCGTTAATTGTTTCAGACATACTAGCAGGGTTTCTGCTGATTCTTTCAATGTCCTAAATTCAACTCATTAAAGTAAATTGTCCTAGACTTGCCTTAGATTTATGATGTCTTTAATTCAACATTTATCTGATTTTCTTTACTCTGGGTTTGGTCAGAATTAGTTGATCTCTTCTGCAGCTGAATCAGAAATTTCAATGACTCATAAAACCCGAAGCTGACCTGCTGCTTCTGTCTGTGCACAGCCTGATGCCCTGTAATAATGTCCTGAAGGTTTCACTCGGTTTGACCCAGAGAACGTTTGCACATTTATGTTGGCTACCCTGTTTAAAGCCCCTGTATGTAGGCTTATCTGAACATTGGTGTCACTCTGCATTGCCTATTGTTATATACAAACTAAATGCATATGAAAATGATTTGTTGAGGTGAAAATTTTACATAAGGCCACTTTAATAAAATTCATAAATTGATTCATTTATACTCTATGTTGACACTGTTTGGATGCTTTCAATTGTTTGTTCGTCTAAATTCTGCATTCTGCTTCAAAGCAATAAAGCAATAAAGATCAGTGTAGTAGGAGCTGCCCTCTGTGACATAGTGTGGGAGCACCAGCTGCCAAATGTAACCAGAGCTATTCATGTGATAAACAGGTGATAATACAAGCTATTCTCATTTAATCCTCACACATTATTCATGTATAAAATAATACATGCAAAGAGTAAAGTACTGTAAAGACTGAGCCTCCTGCATGTGTCAGGCTAATATTCTTCGTTTTTGACAAATGCAGATCCTGGTATGAGTGCACGATTCCACAAGGAAGGAGCTCATGTGGAACTCCCTGTCAGGAGGCCTGTCACTCACATACTGTAACTGCAGTGACCCATGACCTATACAGAGGGGCACAAGGAGTAACTTGGTGGAAGCTGCCTGACAGCCAGTGACGCTGTAGAAATCATGATTCAGCCAGCCGAGCATCCGCACTGTTTACACCCTCTTCTTCACATATGATGTGGCTTTGCTTTATATTCTGCTTTCTTCTAACTGCCATGTCCTTTGTATTACAAATATCATATCTTACCATTTTCCCCATAAATTCTGCACTTTTCTTCTTTTCCTCAGCAAACCCTGCTGCTGATGCACATACATTTTTTATGACATTGATTGAGCACGTTCATGCTCCCCAGAGGTTGAAGGTGTTGACTTTTTTCATTAATTTGTTCAACCTTGATTTATATACTGGTGTCCAATGAGAGTTAAGCATAAGATAAATCTGTATTTGCTTCATATGTCTGAATAAAATGCTAAAGGCTCAGTGACAGTGATGTAGGTCAGGGTGAGTTGTTGCTCTACTTTGACTGATATTTTCCACTCACTCTGCACCCTGACAGTCCTTCTGTCAGGTCAGATCAGCATTCAGCATGTTCTCTGTGAAGAGCCAGATCCTACAGGTCACTATGGGACTCCAGGGGCCAGATGCATAAAACTCTTTAGATTCATGACTAAAACTGACAGAAATATACATACGCATTCTTTTCATCAGATTTATAAAGCTGTGCGTACGCATGGTTTTATTTGATGACTAAGTCTCAGTCATTGTGGAACTGGGTGCAGTGCACAAGCGTGATTTCCACTCCCACAATTATCTATAAATGGATGAAGACCCACTGTTAAGCAACTGTTTTCATATTAACATGCTGGAGCAGGCTCCACCAGTCTGTACACCTGTCAGTGAAACAAATGGTAAAGAAGAAGTTCCTCCCACCAGGCTGCGCTCTCTGGGGCGCAGAGCCTTCAGTGTATTGGACATGACAGTAGTCATTTCAATGCAAACCATGATCTTTCCCTAAATCTAACCAAACTTTTTTGTGCCTAAACCTAACCAGACGTTAATTATAGTATTGTCACATTATATTTTTCAACAGTGATTTGTGACAGTTTTAAAAAGCAGCAGACAAATGATGTCATCCGTCAGATCAGAAAAAGCTTGTATGTGATGTTCTGGAGTCCCTGGACCAACCGCATAATTTGTCATTAAATTTGGAGGACTTGTTGCTAGAACTACGATATGGCTAAAAATAAAGTATGAATGACAAATGCATTTGATACAACATGTAAATAAGACAGCTTTGGAGCTGATGTAAGGTATATTTTTTCCACCTGTGATAGAGGCTGGCAGTTTCCCCCTGTTCCCAGTCTTTGTGCTAAGTTAGGTAACACACATGGTCCTATTCTGTTCTATACACACAGACATGAAAATGATGCTGATCTTTTCATCTGACTCTGGGTAAGATGACAAAAAGGCACATTTTATGCCTGTTGCATGTGTTTTGTTTTGTTTTTGTTTTGTAATCACTCTGCTGAATTTGATGCAGGCAATCTGGAGCACAAAATGTGATATACAAGCTAAAATCTTCTGTGAATGGCTGCAGGTGTAGACGCAGGAGATGCAAAGGAGGGATGTGCCACGAGTTTCCAGGGACTGACGTCAGCACTTCTTTGACATGCAGACTCACAGTTACACACACAGAGGAAAGACAAAATGACAGGCGCACTGACTGGGCCCGTCACTTAGTGACTGGGAGGCAATCCAGCAGAGGACTTTAACTGAATTCACTTTTTCTGGCTAAATTGTGTGCTGACACAGTCTGTGGATACATATGCTTAGTGGCAGCCAATTATTTTAATCATATAATCACAAAATTGGCATAGACTAAATGACTGAGATATCATTTTTGAACAAAAGTAATTGACAATATGAAGCATGTCATGTCATTAGAAAAGAACACATGTAAGTATCTAGAATATCTTGCATATTATCCATATACAAATCAAAGTATGCTAGTATAGTCAGGAGCAAAGCATATCTGAGATTCTTTACTTTGGCAAAATATTACAAAATATTACAAAAATTACAAAAATATTACACACCAAGTATACCAGGCACAGTCTTCTAATTCCCCCTTTAGTTGCACAGTCCAAGTTTTTCGGAGATAATTCTGTCAATTGCTTTAGCTTATAATCGACATCGCCTACTTGCCCTGGGACCATGAACAACCCATTCCACTTGGTGAGTAACTTAGACCTGTGAGTGGGATTTAATACAAGCAATTTTTCTCCTGGTGCAAACTCATTCAGGTTCCTTTTTCTATTACACAGGAAAAAAATCTCCTGTGCTATCTGACCAAGCCAGTTCTGCTGCATAGGATCCAGTTTTGCTATCATTGTGCCTGGTGCTCTATTAGGGTATGATAACACCAAGCATGTTGAAAAGTTAAACTCATGATTCACTGGGAGAAGGGCAGACAATTTAGATATTGCAACTTCATTAACTTTCATTACTGGACCAAGACAACAAGACTAGGTCAAAACCTAGCATATGGCTGGACCGTTTATGGTCAATATGTGAAATTGTGGCCAGTTTCTTACAGGCAATGGTAGTGTCTATAATATGAATTCCTGGATATTAAATGTTCATCTGCATTTTTCTGTAGTAGTCCCAGTAATATTTGTTGTTAAAGTGTACTGAAGTAGCATATTACATGACATGGTTAAGCAATGTTTGACAAAAAAAAAAGTTATAAATGCAGTTGCAAGAACAATAGTTTCCACACTGATTTTAATTTTAATTATAACCATTCTAATTATCTGTTAACTGCCCCTACTCTTTCATCTGTTTCTATCTGCAGATGTCTGTAAACTCATCCATATGTTTACATAGGATTAGCATGCTAGGGAAACAGTCCGTCAGCTGTGTGACTTTATATCCGTGTCATGATGTCTTTCAGAGCACACAAACACTGTAAACACACCTGTCGCCTGCCCAGCACGGTGCTGTTATACAAGAATCACCACAGCTACACCTTATTTTTATACAGTCTATGGGCTACACACAGCATGGCACGACTATGCTAATGATGCTAATGATGCTAATTAGCTGCTAGCCGCCGTGCAGTCTGGTAAAATGGATCCATTGCGTCTTTTTGTATCTGTGGGTTGGTGCTCCTGCCAGTGTCGGAACCTCCGTGTGAGATGCTTTGGTCAGTAAATGTGTGTTATTAAATTTTTGGGACTGTGCTCACTCTCACCTTTGCTGAGAGTGGGCTGTGCTCAGGGCTCTGCTGTAAACGCCCCCTGAGGACTTAATAGAAACTGTTTGTGCCGATTCATTTTAAAAGAGCAACGGCCAATGGGGAAACTCCAACACTGAGCAAGCCGACCAATGATGTAACCATCACTCAGTAAGTCAGTGAGTAAGTGAGTCGAAGAGCCAGTGACGGACAGACATTCAGGGTTATAGAACTGGTCTGTGCCACCCCTAACTGGTAGCACCACTGTCCAGCCTCTTAAATGACTCTTTAAAAACTTGTGTTTCCAAAATGTAGTTGTTTGACTCTGATGACTTCTTAATCAAACCTGCAAAGCTCCAATAGGCTCAATCTCCAATCTCCACGCTGGGTGGAGGTCTGTGCATGGGACCCTATCACCTTTGGTGACCTATTGGATCCAGTCCATAATCACCTTTGGTAATCTTACAAAGAACTGCTTCAAAGCCACATCTTCCACACCATAGAAGTGCTGCAGTCCCTCAGACACAACATGGTGTCTATCAGGTGTAACTTTGACCAAGTCACAAATCACTTATTTTACCTTGTTTAACCTCATCTCCTTATTCTTCCATGGTAGGGCTTTTGATGGTTTAATGGTTATGTACAGTGTGGTTAAAGGTGCTGGCAGACTGTGCCACCAGTTACTTAGTTTAATTAGTGTAATTAGAACCTGTCCTGATGCTATGCACCATTTTAGAACAGAGCTGGGTCTTCTGCATAGATGTTTTAGTAGATGCAGACTGGTGTTTGAATAGTGGAAACAGGAAATGGAGGCAGGAAGAACTGTGGGTGAATGAGTACATGCTGGACATTTCAATGTCAGATACACAACCTGTCATCACAGAGGTGGCAGAAGAGTATGATTTTGAGAGAAAACTATTTGTTTGACAGAGTGATAACTCCTCCAATTTCACAGAGAAGAGTTGTGTAAGCTCAAAAACAGAAGTACAGGTGGAGTACAGTTATGTACTGATAAGTACAACAGGCACAGGCTCATCATGATCCTCAGATGTAGATCTTTTGATCCATCATACAGGTGCAAAGTAGTTTCAGATAGTTTAACGTACACCTGTGTACCACTTTCTCCTGACTTGAGTCACTTACAGTAGTGCACTGATTGAGACACTTGGGTGGTGCAGGGGGAACGCACTTGCCCAGCACCACAGAGACCCAGCTCAAATCACCAGTAGCAGTGCTTCTGGCTTGGTCACTTGGGCACACCATCAAATATATCTAGTGGTTTCTTGGTGTGAAGACAGTGAATGATCATGTCCTTGATGCAGCAGTAACAACACTTGGTTGGCCTGTCTACACTGTCTGATTGTGTCAAATCCCGGCCAGGCAAAGAGAGGGAAATGTCAGCAACAAGGACTACAGTGTGCCGGAACCACCCAATCCAAACAAAAAAAAAATACAACAGAAGCATGTAGCACTAAAGATGTAAATATATGTTTTTGTCACTTGGGGTACATACCTTTGCTGTTTTAGGTAGGGCACAGAGCATGTTCTATGCCATCTGAGTCTAATGAAACAACTGACTTGTTACGTCTGCATACAGTTTAACTCCTGTTTATGGATGACTGAGCAGTCAGATTTGATGTGGATACCTCATTGAGAGATCAGTTGAAACCCTGATGCACAGTTTGATGCATGTCTCTGCAGCTGTCAGCCTGTCTGTCTTGGTCTGTGGATCCTAGGTTCCTCCTTGCAGCTGTGAGAATTCAGACAGGGCACACAGGCCTGTGTGTTGGCTGGAGCTGGGATCTGTCAGATGTCATTCATGCCCTTGCTTTTGACTACATTTCACCTTCTCTGGAAGTTTGAAAAGTGATGGATATACCCTAGCCAAGGTTATACTGTTTGTTATGTTAATCTATCTCTATAGAGAGAATTCAGGGAGAGACGCAGAGCAGTCAGTATCAGTATATCATGCCTTTTGTTGTCCTTCTCATGTCAATCATTTTTCCTGTAAGGAAATATTACACAATATACTGTATCAGGGCTGCCAACTTTGGACTTCAGCTCGGAGTGAGATTTGTTCCGTGGGGAGGAGGGGGGGTCATTGAATGTAATCCGGGGTTTGCAGAATTGTTCAATATCAACATTATTGTCTGGCGATAGGGTTGGCTCACTACAAATCAAATTTCAGTGTGAGTAAAAGTTTTATCATTATTTGCTTAAATCAGATATTACTCACCCTATAACTTTTATTTGCATTCTGCATACAGAAACTAAGAATGTGAGAAGTGAGAAATCTTCTAGTTATTGTTTGTTTTAAGTCTAATTCTGTTAACAAAAATTTCAAACTGCATTGAACTGTGAACTCTGGTTGAAGCAAATTTGGAAAAATGCTCATATGTGAGGATTTGTGGCTTTTCTTTTCTTGTATGATGTCATTTGAATATCTTGGACTGTAGGTTAAATAAAACCAGCTATTCGATGACATTATCTGTCTCACTTGTGTTATGGTCAATTCTCATTATTTTATAGACCAAAAAGATAGAAACTTTAATTAATAACAGGAACACTGTACCAAACTGTGAGTAGACTGTAGTGTTAACCTGTGGGAAACACCAGGGAGTTCAGGTATGTCTTCAATTAGAGTCTCAGTCAGTGCTGAATTTACAATGTGGCAGCTCCCTACAGATGTGGGGAAAACTAGCTGGCTACCTGAGAGAAAAACAAGCCTTAGTGAAAAGTTCCTTTCAGATAGCCCTTCAGTGAAAACCAAAACTGCAAAACTTAATTGCTCCTTCATGCCTTGGAGGGAATGTTGTTTCCCAGGACAGTGAGGTAGATACAATTGGATCTGTGTTGTTGGATCTGTTGTCTCAGTGGTGATAGAGGTTTGTTCTCAGGGCTGACTTTAAAAGGACATTACACATGTATTTATGCACAGAAGCGCTTTGAGCTGACCTCACTATCCGCATCAACTGGATGGTATTTGAGATGTGTTGCTGCTTCTTAGGTTCACATTCAAACTATATATACCTTCTTCTCAAGGATTCAAACACACACATACAGTATATACAGTTGGGGAGATATTTTAGCAACTAAATTAAACATGATTAAGAGTCTACAGCCATGCTAGCAGCTCTGTGAGGTTGTACTGAGGCACTTAACTTAATGCCAACATTGACATGCTAACAATGATAACATGCTAACATTTGCTAATTAGCACTAAACACAAAGTACACTTGAGATTCATGGGAATGTCATTTGAATTGCAGGTACCATATGTGGTTACAAATTGTCTGTATTATATATTAGTATAGATGTAGTATGAAGCAGTGGTGGTTAGAGATGAGGGCTTGTGACCGGGTGGTTGCTGGTTCTGAGGTGCCCTTGAGAGAGGCCCTAAACCTCCAATTGCTCCAGTAGCTGCTCAGCAGATAAGAATTCCAGGTGTGAATGTGCATAACTGCGATCAAAAAACAGCACTGCTGTCAGCAAAACTCCCCTGAATACATCAAATAGATCAAATACATCTGTACATGTTGTACAGTGTACATGTGGAACATGCATGGAAAATGCAAGCAAGACATGGAAAAACCTTAGCAACAACCTTTGCAACAGAGGCTATTGAACGGACAGCCATTTATGGGCATGTGCAAGGTAGAAAAAACTGCTGCAAACGAAGCGTTCAGGGCAGGTTGAAGCCCTGACTCTTGACTTGCAGGGAGCATTTATGTTAACCTCAAGTTTTGGAATTTTGACCATGTTTAACATAGATATCCGACATGATAACAGTATATAAATAACAGAAAGTCACAAAAAGCAAGCGAGCGTTAATCAATTAGTTGCCAACTATTAAATTAATCGGTAACTATTTTGATAATTGATTAATCATTTTGAGTCTTTTTTTAGTTTTTTTTTTGGTTCTCTATGACACTAAACTGAAAATCTTTGGGTTATGGAGTGTTGGATGAAACAAAACAAGACATTTTAGATTTTAGATTTTAGATTGCATCTTGGGTTTTGGGAAACAGTGATTGACATTTTCCAGAATTTTCTGCCATTTTATGGACCAAACAACTAATTGATTAATCAAGAAAATAATTGACATATTATTTACACTACAGTAAATACAGTATATGTTTAAACACCCCTTAACACACACAGTCATTTTATGTTGGCATACTTGGCCAACAAAGCAGATTCTAATTCTGATAAACCAAAGTATTGGACGAAGTGAAATTTTGACCTGATGATGGTGCTAGATTAAAAGTCAGAGGGTGATCCTCTGACTTTTAATCTAGTAGGCATTACAATTCACCTTGAGGTCTGAACAAAATTTCATGGCCATCAATCCAATAGATTTCAAATTATTATATTAAGAACAGAATCCAATAGTTGAGATGTTTTAGTTTGGACCAGAGTGGTGGTGCTTAAAGGTTAGTGCTGTGTAGGGGGAGGTAGAGGGGATGCACTTTTGAATGTGAGTGACATCTGTGTGTCCTGCTGGGGGACATGAAAGGTACACCTGCTCACCTATTATTAGCATGAAAACCTTAGCTTATTATAGTGCAGGTGAACATGCTGTCGCTCCACTCCTGGTTTAGTATACATTGCTTTGCATACTGGGGTCTGTGAGACAAATACAGTACAGATGATGACTCATTTATTCACACTGCATTAGGCATGGTTTTTATGGAAAAAAACAAAAAGAACCAGCCATACAATTCCACTATCTCATATTTGCCCTGCTGATGTGTCTGGCCAGTTAGATTCACCAAAGGCCAAATCTAAGATAAGTTGTAGCTAATGCCATTCTTCTACTGTTGCATTAAAGTTATAAGTTGTTGCCATTTTGTGTTTCAATGAGAAAAAGGGGAACTAGACATAAATGGCTGAAATAATGAAATGTTCAGTAGAACAATAAATGTCCTAACTGTACAAATGGAAAAAAGAATGATTAACCACTGTCTTCAAAGATACACACAAAGCACACACTGAATCCTCCTGATTGCTGATGGTGTGCTGTGAATAGCTCTGGATAATAACTGTGTTCATTTGTTTACTGTATCAGCATATGACAGGCTGCTGTCTGTCTGCCTTTCTCTGCTGCTTAATAGGTTCCATTGTTCAGCTCTGTGCTGCAATTCCCTTTTAATTACATCCTCTGCTCTAGGACCAATGGCCCACTGAAATGTTATTTCAAAGGGAAATGGCTTTTGGTGCCTGTGTGAAAATTTTATTTTCTCAGTCAGATAGATGGAAAGGAAATGTCCTGTCTGCTACAGCTCAAAGATTGCCTGTTATTCAGCAGTTTGCTGCCTTGGATACTCCTCCACACTGTTAGGAATGACAGTAGAGGAGCACAGTGTTGTAACTATGAAGCGTATTGTAGTTGATCTTCAGTCAGTGACTTGGGTCAATCTACTTTTTGGCTTACCCACATCTGCCTCTTCTACTACTACTTTAATTAGTGAGTGAATTCCTACATTGCCCAGACTGCATTTCAACAGCCCCCAAAATGGTAGGAGTATATGGGTATATGAATAAACTGAACTAACCAACTAATTTTTGTCAGTGATGTGTGACTTATGCTGTGTTCATGCCATATTGAAGTAATTTCCAGATTTTAATATGTAAATATTGTTTACACCAACTAACTAACTTTTCTGAAAGCTCCAATATATCCGACTTGGTGCTTCATGACATGGAAATGCCTGAAAATGTATTGTCAGTACACAGTATATTTTTACCATCACTTGACCAACTCTGTAATCATACAACCATTTTGAGTTGTCTGATGATGTGAACACTCGCAAGTTGTAAACATGGGAATCTTTCCCATCCATCCTATAACACAGTATTATTCTATCCCCAACATGGCTTGTAGCTGCACTGCATTCTGGTCTACTGAGGCTATTGCGGTTGTAGATTGCTGGCTGGAAATGAGTGTGTCTAACCTGGAGGTTTCTTTCAAACCTGTCTGATCGTCTGGCTGCTTGTGTTTATTGACCAACTATCTTCTCAGACTTCTTTTTAGTGATGTCACTGTGATGTCCCAGATGTCAGATATTAACTTGGTGATAGAACTGATAGACAAGACTACAAATGTAAAACCCAAATTGTCCCCTGACAGACAGACTGGTGATTTCTGACATTGTTGAATTGGAAGACTCTGAGACTCTAAATGGACTTTGTGGGCTGAAACTCAAGTCTTCATGTTAGCCATGCAAAGCTAATCACAATGCAATCTACCTTGATGCCAAGGTTCCAGTTTTCACACATGTGGGCCTGTTTTTTAGGATCAGAGAGTGACTAAGCTTTGTGATGAGAGGTATTGGAAGGGAAAACGTTTCAGTGAGATTTGCTGAGGTTTTGCAGCTGTAAGCATGTGGCCCTGTCACAGAGGCTGCCTTTAGCCATAGCTCATTGGGGAGGAGGAACAGAGCTTAATTTCATTACCCCATGTCAACTGTCACTGAGGAGAAAACAATAGAGTGGGAAAAATCTAATCAAATTATGCAAGATAGCAGGGAGGAGGGAGATGGTGGGTGTGATGGGGATGAGTTGGCAGCAGCGTGAGCAAAGTTGATGTCCTTAAACATATGTGCTATTTGCTGAGAAAGCCCTCACAACATGCCCTGTGGCTTTTGTGGAAGCCTTGTGCCTTCATCTGGGGTGGGGGCCATATGGGTGATTTCATGGTATGTCAGTCAGCAGCAGTATGAGCACCCCTGCAGGTTGAGTCAGAGGCCTGAGGGAGTCAGCTGAGCGCATACAGAGGGAGGCATCCACAGACCAGGGACAGGGAATTATCACTGACAGCTATCTCCTGGAGAACATCGGACACATTGGTCCCTGTGGTTCTGCCAGTCGGGGCTGGATGCTGGAACGATGGGAGGCGAGATGACACCAGGGGTCTCCAGGTCCAACTGGAGGCCCAGGGTGGGGCCACTAGCTGTCAATCACCTCTCTCTGGGAGGCATGTACTGAGCATAAATGGTGACAGGAAGGCTGGCATATGGGAGTGTTACTACAGTGGCATGCTCTTATCAGCTGTCCATCAGTGTGTCTCCATGGCAACAAGAGATGGGATTCTAACAGACCTTTTATATGACACATTAACATGAAAATAGGGCCATATTAGTCCAGAGGCTGCAATATTCATTACACCTCACAATATAAAAGTGTTAACAGGATGAACGAGTTTTTGAGATGACAAATTTTTGAGATGAGTTGGCAGCAGTGTGAGCAAAGTTGCTGTCCTTAAGCATATGTGCTATTTGTTGAGAAAGCCCTCACAACATTCTGACTCATTAAAATCCAGAGGGTTTATCCTCTTGTGCTTAGCAAATTTCATGAGACTGCCTATTACATAATCAGATATAGTTTGGGCAAAGTGATCATTTTGACCAGATTATATTTAAAAAAAGGTCAGTTTCATTTCAATATACCTGTTTTTATATTGCACATAAAATGTTAGACATAAAAAAGACAAAATATAAGAAAAGTTTTTGTGCTTGGTTGAGGTGGAAAAAGTTTGCATATTGAAAAAATGATGGATTTTTTTAAATACACCTTGACATTCTGGTACCAAATTCTGCTTCTTTAATGCAGGGAAAGCATTCACAAGACAGCCCAAAAAATAAACAAAACATTAAGGCTGTATGTGAAGGCAACCTCCCCAGTTCCAGTCCAGACAGGGGTCCTATTTGGAGAGGCCTACACAGACCAGAAGTGAGACAGAAACTCAGCTTCATGGACATAGACGATTCACATTCAGAGTGATAAAGAATAGAGAAGAATAGAGAAGAATTTATTTCATTTGAAAATAACCATCTACGCCATACTCAAAGCTTTACACAACAAAACAACTCAAACTCAAAAAAACAAAAACGATAGTAAACCTAATACCTGTGGATCAGAAAAGAATTCATTCATTAGAAAAGTACAAATGCCATCTTATGGCATTTATGGCAATAATATGGTGATGGTAGGATTGGACCAAAAATGAGCTCTTCATTCATTTCAATGAGAAAAAGGGAGAGACATGTTTGCTTCTGATCGCAAATTGATCTTATTTGCTTTTTGCAGAGTTCAACCTGATTCATTTTGACCTGAAAGAGTTCTCAGTATTTCACTGCCCTGTCTGCTTTTCACCACAGCACATCAGTTACAGCACCTGAGTAACTGACTGCACCGTTACTGATAACTGTTACTGAAATGTGATTAAAAAATAGGTTCAATTTTCAAAGTGTGTCTTAAAACTACAGTCAGGTGTTTTCCTTGCTGTAATCATTCCTCCTGTTCATACTGGCTATTAAAAGATCCCCTTCAAATGTGCTTTTCACTGTAAGTGATGGAGGCCAAAATCCACAGTGTCATTTTGTGCAAAAATGCATTTAAAAGTTGATGTGAAGCTTATATGAGGCTTCAGCAGTCTGAGTTAGTCATAACAAGTGGATATCTGCCACTTTTGCAGTCTTTTTAGCATTAAATTCCCTCTTTGTGTTTCCTCAGACAGTGTTTCCCTGTTGAGCTGCGGTGGAAGTATAATAACAAAAAGAGGGACTTTGGCACTAAAAAGACTGTAATGTACATACATACATTTTTGCACAGAAGGAGGACTGTGGATTTTGTCCCCCATCACTTACATTGTAAGTGCATTATGAAGGGATCTTCTAATGGTCAGTATGAACAGGAGGAATGATTACAGCAAGAAAAATATGTTTCACTGTTCAATTGAACCTGACTATTGTTTTAAGACAGACTTGAAAAATTTTAATTCTGTCATTGCACAAAATTTCAGGATTCATCCCCTGACCAGTAATTGTCCAGATATCTGGACCAAATATTTGGTGTGACAGATTGATCCACATCGTCACCCTAACTCCCCACTGAATATGATGAATATGCCTGGAAACAAGATACGATCTTTATCACAGTCATTTAGCACTTCTAAGCTATTTTACCATTGTAATGGGTGACAGAAACTCTATGAGCAGGGTAATGATTTCTATTAATCAAGGTCATGAACTTCAATCAAAGGATAAAGAGATGAAAATCAGCAGCCTCTGCGAAATGAATTCATATCTCGATGCATTTGATGATCATCAAACAGAGAAAGAAACCTGCTGGCAAAGAGAAAAAGGAAATTGTCCAATATAGTGCCTCAGGAAAGTGTTTCCTCCCCTGCCAAGCTGTATGACATATTTCTCTGCTAATATACAATATGATGTTGTTTCTAAAAGGCTCTGAAGCTCAGAGAGGCCTGCACGCTGCAGATGGAGCAGAGGCTCTGACAGCCAATCACTGCACAACATCATTAAGGTAATGGTTTTGCATGGCGCTGTCTTTATGGCTGTTGTGCATCCCTTTGATGGGACGCTCCACTGGCACTGGTGATAAAAGAGAACTTGTGTGACTCAGCATTTTTTTGAGAGATTTTCTTAATCTTTCTAGGACCGATGCCAAGCTGTTGAGCAAGTAGCACTCTAGCCTGGACCCTGAAAGCTGCTTGAATGATTCAAAGGCAGAACAGGAAACAGGAGTGAGGGAGAGGCAGTGAAAACAGTGAAAGGCAGAGCTGGAGGAGCAAGAGATACTCAAAGCTCTTAGCCATTAATATCTACAGTCTCTCTACAGACACTCTGAGCATGGAAATGAGAGTGTCACTCAGTTAGAAGGGAAGTGCAGAGCTGAGAGCTTAAGCCCCCCAAAAGTGCCCACTAAGGTGCATCCACAGTATGATAAAATACCCTCTAAGGTGCCCCCACAGTATAATAAATTGCCCTCCAAGGTGCCCCCACAGTATGTTTAAGTGCCCTCTAAGGTGCCCCCACAGTATGATAAAATGCCCTCTAAGGTGCCCGCACAAAGGAGAAAACATACCAAAGTTCTGTAATAACTGTTTTAGTAATGGGTAAATCAGGATGAAATGCCCTATAGAGTGCCTCTATATGTGACAATCTGGAATAAAATACCCTCGTGGGTGCCCTTTCAGTGGAAGAAAATGTGATAGTGGCCTGTAAAGTAGCCCCAAAAGTGAGAAAATGTGATGTGTGTTAAATGAGGAGGATGTAATGCAGTGCCCTATGAGTTGCCCCCCGTAATGGGGTGAGGTTCTGTATGGGTGCCCTTCTAGTGAAAAAATTTTTTAAAAATTTAAAAAATGGAAAAAGTGCAATTTAGGGTTCTCCTAAGTCTAAAATCCTGAAGTGCAGAATTGGGTGACCTTTCACTGAAAAAAAAAAAAAACACAATTAAGTGCCCTCTTGGGTGCCCCCACATGTGAGAAAACATAAAGCCATGATGAGTGCCCTTTCAATGAACAAAAAACAGTGCCCTTAAGGTGCCGTATAGTGTGCACTGTATGGGTAGAAAAACATGGTGAAGTGCCCTATAGGCTGTACTGAATGGGAGAGAAACATGGTGAAGTGTCCTTACAGTGAAGAACATGACATACTTTGCCCTGTAAGATGCCCTTACGATGGTGTAAACTGGTCATCATGGTAGAAGTCATTTGATTGATGGAATTGATTGATTTTGATACAGTACTAGTTTGCTCAGTCACACCCCCTTTAGACTGTTTGGGTCAGTGCAGTCTAAGCTGTAACCTTGATACTACTACAATTCATGAGGTAGGTCACATAGCAAGGCTTTTTTGCAATAAAACAAGTGTGTGGATTCAATTTAATAAGGATGCATTACCAATGTATGTAGACTGTATTTTCTAAGTTAGTTTTATGTTAAGTCCTGTCCAAAGCTGTTTGCATTAGCCAGTAGCAATTAGAAGTATGCCCAATAGAACTTAAACCTGTGCCTAGGCATGCTAAAAAGCTTTTAAAATGTATCCTGTCATGAAAATGTTATGAAATCTGGAAGAGAACCTTTTGAGTAACCTGCTAACAGACAAACAAACAAAAATGAAAAAAGAGTGCAAACATAACTTCCTTGGTAGGGGTAAAAACATGACATAGGCAAGAGGGTTAGTGCACTTCTAGTGCTGTATGTCAGTGCCTTACCACCCCAAGTAACTGGAAAGGCATGACAAATAACAGAGCTGCCTAAAGGCCTCTTGATTGCTTTTTCTCACCCTTATAATGGAGCATGATTATCTAATCACCATCAGATCTGTTACTAGGGTGTGGCTTATATAACATACCAGTGCCTGTTTCCTACTATGATTGTTGATCTTGAAGAAGGCCTGAGGGCTAAAACGTCATCTGAATAAAAGAGAAATGCATATGGATCCAGAGTGTGCAACACTTTTTTCCTACTCTCAAGTCTACTTCCAGTGATCAGCACCTCACTACAACCCTTGGTGTGCGTTACTTTTCCATTATATAGAGCTGCCCAATCTGTCAAGGATGTTTGGCACTATGACTTTTTCAAATAAATGTTTAAAAAGTAAATTATTTTTATTACAGAGGTGTTTTTTTCCTTATATTCTGAATCGGCCTATAAAATATTAATCTTAATTGGGGATGTAACCTTTTTACCAAACATGCATTGTTGTTCTGTGCTCATGGAGGCCCATTGAATGTATCAGATGCCCTTCATATTTTTTCACCCCTGCCCCTTTGACAGCCTGAGTCCGCCACTGACCCTATTCCTCCATGTGGTCCTGGGTTGACCTGTTGGGTTCATCCATCAAAACTCAAAACCCTAAAAAAAACCTAACTCAACCCTGGCCTAAACCTAATCCCATTTCTGATATTAATCTTAAACCTTAAACCTTCTACTGTCGCCATGTGAGATCACCAAAATGACCATACTTAAAAAAAACACAAGGGTCTAAACTATTCCTCATACGGACTTAAGAACAAGAGCACATACTGAGTTACTGAGAGGATCCTCTTCTTGTTGGCATTAATCTATCCTGAACCTGAAGGCCTGAAGTGCCTCCATTTCCACTGCTCATCCCATCACTGAAGGACATCTGGAATATTCAGTGATTTTATCGTAATAGGCGGCTGGCTGGAGCTAATAGGAGTGAGGAGAGAAGAGGAACAGTGGCTGGATGGGCGCAACAGTGGAAGATGGTGAAAGTAACTACTTCTTAAATTAGGAGAGCTAGATTAAGGAGGCAGAGGGCAAAGACATACTCTCTCCCTCTCAGCTCCGGCGGAGATGAACTGATGATATGATGCATGTAATAGGGTGTTACCATCATACTGCCTATGGTAGGGCTATTGTCAAGGACTTGAAAGAACAATTCATAAATGATTAGCCTGTCATGTTACAATAACGATACAATAAAATATTAAGAAGGTCTGAAATAACCACTTGGAAAACATGTCAAGTGCTAGTAAACTTTAATTGTCTTTGGTGTTATATTATTTCTAAATTCAAAGACATCTGTATGACAGTGTTGTCATGGACATTTCAATTCAATTCAATTCACTTCAAAATACTTCATTCAGCCCCAAGGCTACCAAAAACCCTGGAACCCAAGACCCTTTGGGGGGCCTAAGGCTGCAAGCTCACTGTGTGGCAATTAGTTTCTGGTCGTTGACCCATTCACTAAACCTCTCCTCCAATCAGCAGTTGTCCAATCAGCAATTGTAACCAGGCACAGCAGGTCTGTCAACTTTTGGATTTCTCAACTTGCTGAGGTGGTGTATGTGGAGCTGTAGTAAGAGTGATACTCAATATACAGAGAGTTTGGAGGGTCTTGTAGCATTGGGCTACATGGATCATCAACTGGTGAGGATGCTGACATTTTGCCCGGGACATGCAGCTTTAAAGGCTTTAGAGAATAATACAGGCGATTTTCTGTATTTTTCTTATTGTCAACAAATCTCATGTGCAGATCCAAACCAACAATGAACTTATCTACAAACAAGTATTGTGTGTGTATCCAAAGCCTGATATATCTTATTCCTCTGTGCCATAGACCTGCTTTGTTCAAAAACTATTTAAAACACACCAATGAGCCACACTGCTGCACTGCGTAAGATGTTCCTTTGTCCCTGAAGAGAGCAGCTACAGTAGCTTGTGGGAACGAGTTGTGCTACACATCACAAACTACATTATATGCTACATTATATGCTAATTTTCTCAAAGAACTTACAATCTTATTACTATTATTACTCTTTGGAGTCAGCAGTGTGGCTCATTTACGTGTTTTTAAGAGTTCTTGGACAACAATGGAGCTCTATGGCACAGAGGAATAAGATATATCAGGTTTTGGATACACACACAATACTTGAAAGTAGATCAGTTCATTGTTGGTCAAATCCTTTAAGCATGTATGTAAGCATCATTTATGGGGCCATCAAATGCATATTTAAAACCCTTTGACAGAGTTCTCATTTTATAATGAGTCACATGGAGACAGAGTTTTCAACTCACCTAGTTAATGTTAGTTAGCTAGCTAGCTAGAGCAACTAAAATCTGCTGGATTTTGTTTACCTCATTCTGATATTAAGTAGCCATCTATCTACTGAAGGAAGGAATCTCTGTCTGTATGTCTGTGTGTCTGTATGTCCTTCACGTATCTGGTGGGTGTATGGCTGGGAAATAAGGGGAGTGCTGTGTGCATTTTGGACCCGTGATACATTTAACATTAATAAACTTTGAATAAACCAGTGACCAATAAGCCGCTCCACTCTCTGCAAGTCAGGGTGGAGCTTCAGGGCTCTGCCAACTGACTGCAGTATGTCAGAGAGAGCAGAGACAAGGCGTGACACAAGTCAGAGAAAAGTGCCATAAAGAGAGAATAGTATTCAGTGAAAACAGAGCTTTTAATCAAGAATGGACACTCTTATCCCATGTAGGGTTACCCCCCCACTCTTACCCCCAGAAAGCGTAGCGTTAGCAGCACATTTAGCAGATTAGCAACTGCGAGTGACTACACAGGAGGTGTTCAGGTACATTGTTGAGTGTAGGTCAAGCGCTCAGAGTCCAGTACATAATGACTGTAGTTATGCACGTAAAACAGAGCAAATACTTCCACAGGCAGTTCAAAACTAGTTTGTCTCATATGCTCTAAGACCGTGGCGATTATGAAGCGCCACTACAGACAAAGCACAAATCTTTGGAGCAAACATAGCATGAGCAGCACATTTAGCAGATCAGCAGCAGCACATGAACCATTGTATCTACACAGAAGGCGTTCAGGTATATTTTTGATCGCGGGTCACCTGTGTTTTGGAAGTGCTCACAGCCCATTACACAGTTATGAATGCACATAAAACGAAGGAAATACTTCCCACAGGCAGTTCAAAACCAGTTTGTCTCATATGTTCTGAGACTGTGGCAATTGTGAAGCGCCACTACAGACAAATCACAAATATTTGGAGTAAACATACCCACTCAAATCCGAACTGAAGGCACAGAAATAAACAATCTAAGAGCCAAATATGATCGATCTACTTTATTTTAGGATGCACACCATTTTATTTTTAAATGCAGCCCTTATTTTACTTAATATGAGAAAAGAATATTTAATTAATATTAGAATACTTATCATTTATAACATCTGTGTATAATAGAATGTTAGTTTCTTTCATGTTGTTGTCATTCACACCTCACATCAACTGTATTAGTTTTTACTATGCATTGAAGCAGAGGCCGGAGGCCCAGCAATCAGCCCGTTCCAAACAGGCACATTTTGAACGGCACTTCACTAGTTGTTTCAAAATTTTGAGTGGTAAATCTGCCACGGTTATCATTGTAAACTGCCTGTGTGAGAACAGAACATTTTGACAGGTGTAGCAAGAGAAACTAAGAAGGGTGGGGGTTAAAGAAGGAGCTATTTGATTAATCTACTTTTAAGGTCTGTATTATTTCAATTTATGCTGTGCTCACATGACATGAGTAAATGTTTGTTTAGTCAAATTGCTACAAACTAATTTCTAATTCCTGTAGTGCATACACAATGCAGAGAGGGTGGGAGAAATGGAGGGGTCAATAGAGGCCCACTTGCATATTAATCCACGTTAATACCGTATATTCATATTCTAACTCAAAATGGGTTTAGTTTACATAGACAGTGCAGATTTCTTACAATGGCAACTGTATGGTCACTAAATCTCAGTCTGTTATCAGTATTTGTAGTTCTGGATAATTTCAACTGCTCCTCCTTATGTGCATATGATGCAGACTCTTCAAACCTCATACTACTGCTGGGTTTTCTCCAGGATTTACTGTCTGGAGGCTTTAAGCTCGAAGTCTGGCTGCAACTGCTTAAATTTCAAAAAAGGAAGTTGTCTCTTTCCAAAAGCAGAGAGAGAGAAGCAGAGAGGGTAAGAGCCAGAGTGAAAATGTAGGAGGAGAAGGCAGACGGAGAGAAATGATATGAGTGGGATGGACTTGAACAAACAGACAGAGAAGAAGACTCTGCTTCTGACAGAGACTCCCACCCATTCGCCAGTTCCCATTTGAAGTCAATTCAACAGACTTACTGAGAATTTACTCTCCTCTTTTAACAGTAATCCTGCAGTGCCATACAGAAACAACTTGTGATTTGGTTTGTTAGCAGAGAGTAAAAGCATCTGCTGCTCCCCAGGTGTTTGTTTACACTCTGTGTTGGAGCTGTATGGCAGGTAACTGAGAGGTGGAGGCCAGTGGAGCTGTGGGTAGCAGCAGGGTGACAGACATGCCATGTGTTAAGTGCCCACCATTTCTCACAGTGCTGCAACTTTTATCTGGTGGTCAGGTGAGCTGCAACCCTGTCTGACTGGATGGATGACAACAGTCTGTGTGTTTGACACCTGCTGCTCTGTGCTGCAGGTCCTATACAGTATGACAGCTGTGGTGAGAAGCATACAGTAGGTGTGTAAAAAGAAGTGCAGATAAGGGGCACTCCAGTAGTCCACTAGTTAAGACCATAGACTGTATATAAAGCTGGACGTAGTGAGGTGTGATGTCACCCAGTGGTTTACATTGGAGCCTTTTTGAAGCCCAGAGTTGCAGCTTATAGTTGGGGCCATGTTTTCCATTTGAAGCCAGGACCTTCCAAATAAGGAGTATGGGGTGTTGCCTTTCATGCTCTGGAAACACGCCACACTACCTCGGACCCAAGCCAGTTTGGTGTGTCCGTTCTGGGCTACTGTAAAAACATGGCAGTGCAACATAGCAGGCTCCGTGGAAGACGAACTGCTCCCTGTGTACATATAAAGGGCTCATTGAACACACAACAATTCTTATTTTCAGGTGACTATACACTAATTAAAACATACTTATGAATATTATATTCCATTTCTGCCAAGTCTGTTCCACTATGCCACTAAATTCTACATACTGCATCTTTAACAATCTTCCTAAAAATGAGCATCTGCTAATGAAGCCCAAGAGATGTGGCTGAAAGCTCCAGAAAAACCAAGTTAGAAGAATTATTTTATCAAACTGCCTCGAAGGTCAATTATTATTCCTATAAATGCAGTTAATAATTTTAGTTTTTGTGCTCACATGGTCCATATTCTTAAATAAAGTTGTGTTTAATGAAATTAGCAGAAACAAACAGACAGCCTTGGGGAAGGGAAGATTATTTGGTACTAATGTTTTGTGTACTATTTTTGATAGGAACCTGGAGGCCACAGGCTATACATAATGCACGGAAGTCCAATCAGGCTCTAACCACAAATGTTTTTCTCCAGGGCCCTTGAACAGGTTCATCAGGCCATGTGTTTAGCAAGATGCTGACGTAGTTAAGATGCTGATGTAGTTTAGTATATTACTGTTAGTGCATAAACAGGAGGCATGTCAGAGAGGGGTCATGTGTGTATCAATTTCATAGGGGTCACCTTAACAAATACATGAATGAATACATGAATGAGTGTGAAGTGGGGTTTGGCTGGAAATGTTGACTTTTCCTGGATGGATCAAGACTAAAAACTCTCTATATGTAAATCAAACACATACTGAGTTGAACTGAGGTAAGAAGTGAAGCCTTGATGTCTAACAACACTTTCTGTCTTTTTTCTCTGAGCATCCAGCAGCTTGTCCTTTGTCAGCAGCACATGCCTCAGTATCTAAGGAGGACTGTGTTTCTATTCTCACAAGCCAGAGAGAGAAAGAAGGGAGACGACCTTGGTTTCTCAGACTGTGGAGCGGCCTTGCTGCCTGCATGCACTGAGGAGATAAGCAGAAGTGCTGAGGAGCCAACGTGACAAACCCTGACGCCACACAGTGCTAAAGCTGGACACACAGTTTCTCCAGTACTGATAGGCTGTATATATACAGGAACACTGCGGGACTGGCTTATGTGATACTTCCATTCAACATCTGTACACCCACACACAACCCCCTCTTATCTGCCCCATATACTGACTCATTTTTCAACCAACTTTAATTACAGTTGCATGGTGGTGAATAATGGAGCTTAAAAAGAGATGCTGACAGCAAATGTACTGAAACTATTGTAGCCCTGCCTGGGAGTGTTGAATTGTTTTTTCAGTCCTACTGACATGACCCTTGCTGAAATATACAGGTAAACAAATGAACAGTTTACAGGGAGCAATGTAAAGGTAAATGTGGACATGTTTAATACAATCAGGAAACTTTATTCTTAAAGCTCCACCTTAAGGGAAAACAGCAGACAATTCATCCTCTACTACATTTAGATATGTTTGTGTATCACTTAGTGCTCATATGCCATGGTAATCATTGGTATCCATCCAGAGGTAATCTGATTACAGTGTAAAATGGAGGGATTTATGAAACCTGGTCTTTGGTACGTCTGTTCTCACAGGCCTAAAGCAGGCTGTTGAAATGTGTAATCCCTGTTTGCCATCCTGCTGGTGAAGGTGAGTAAACAATACCAATAGAGCAACCATATCATGCAGATACTGTAATCGGATTTGGGCGTCCATTGGTGTGTGTATGCATGTACTTGCACATGTTTGTACAAAGAACATTGGAAAAGCAAGTTAAAGCCTCACCCTGAGGGCTTGCCTACAAATGTAAAGAAATCCAGTGTGACTGAGCAGGACCTCAATGGAAAACTGGTCTATAGGCTCTCACCATATATAAGCAGATGTTTATGCCACACAGCCCCGACTCTCAGCTAATATGTTGATTTGCAAAGCTATTTTCCCCATACACACTGATTTATACAGCTTTATACTCTGTAGACAGTTTTGGAAAAGCTCAGTTTTTGGGTGAGAAAAATTAAAAAGATGCACAAATTCAACCGTCTCAGCATGAATGTACTCTAAAAGTGAGGGCACCTGAGATGTTGCTAATAATCAATCATAACACATCTTCATTCTCTCTTTGCTAGCCTGTCTGATTGTCTGAGTGCTTGTGTTTCCTGCAAGTTCTCCAAACTTAATGAGAAAATGTTGTTTCTCATTGCCTTTAACAATGACCCACAGTCTGTTTCTGATCTGACAACCTGCTAAGGTTTAGTTAAGTTTTAGCACTAAAGCTGGTTGGTTAGGGTAAAGTAGAGGTCCTTGTCAGGTAAATGTAAACTTTTGTCATATTTAAGGTGCAGACGCAAAGACTCCGGTGAGGATGCATCTCAATGCACTGGACCACTGAGCGCTCTGCCAGGTGGGTGACACACTGCGAGTTGGGCGGTGCTTGGTTTTTGCTCTGCCATTTTCAACATGGCGGCCGCATTACAAACTTTTCTCATTTTACAGCTAAACAGAACACTAAAGTATGTTTCTGAAAACATTTGACGGGTAAAATAGGCAATGCAGTAACAGAATCTTTATTCATATTTGATCAGCACCGCCTCATTTGCATAAAGCTGAGGTCGAGTCATGATTATGCAAATTCAGATATGGCAGTTGGTCCTTCAACTCGCCACACCGTATGCATCATGCCGGATCTCCTGCTCACCATAGAAAATTAATTGGATCTGTTGACTTGACATCTGTCAGTAGATTCGGTGTGTCTGCACCTTTAGTCATTTGAACAAACGATGTATGCTGTCATTTTCCTTGGGAGTACAGTCTCTTGGCTCGTTGGACTTCTTTTTAGTGATGTCACCATTAGGGCTGCAACTAAGGAATATTTGATTAATCTACTGATTATTTTCTTAATTAGTCTATTATCTATCTCCATAAAATGTTAGAAAATGGTGAAAAATGTCACTGTTTCCCAAAGCCCAAGATGCAACCCCAAATATCTTTTTTCCACAACAGTCCACAACCCAAAGATATTCAGCTTACTGTCAAATAAGACTAAAGAAACCAGAAAATTCTGAGAAGCTGGAATCACAGAATTTGGATTTATTTTTCTTAAAAAATGATTAATCGATTATCAAAACAGTTAATTTAATAGTTGACAACTAATAAATTAATCGACTAATCGTTGCAGCTCTAGTTACCATGTTCATAGACCTCAGCAATTAAATTGGTGAGTGCAATGATACTGAAGGACTTAATCCCTCTAGTGCTGCCATGAAAGAGTCTACTCAACAAAATAGTGACTTTAACAGAGTAAATGCTTTCTTTCCAGCACATACTGTATCATATGATGGAGGGAGAGAGGAAAGGAGCTCTTTAGGTGGCTAACTTTGAGTTAATTACAGTAAAATAGGGGAATAGTAGTGCACTGTGAAATCTTATGTGGCAGTTGGTTAAAGTAAGCTAAGCTTTCTCTCCTTTTTCTTCTTTTTTCAGTCAGGGTAAATGACTTGAAGATTTCTGAGCTGGTGGATACAGAAGCTCTGTGATGTAACTAACCGGATTAACGGTTAGCTAGGACTTCATGGGAAGAAAATGCAGTGCGGACTCCTCATCCTCTGCCGCACTGGCAACACATCGAGCATTAAATGTATAGAAGATACACTTACACACACACTGGAATTACATACACACCTTTACTGTCTATGAAAAACTAAGGATGAAGAAAGAGAGGATAATGTATTAGCTTGTATAACTGTCATTATGATCACATGATCAACAAATTATGTTCATGGAACCTAATGACAATGCAGCTGACCTTTGTTCGAGGCAAAGAACACCAGAATGACTAAAACCATAAGTAGCTTCTAGAAATCATGTCAAATAGGGTTGTGAATTTTGACAAAGGTATCTTTGCTTCTAATGAGTGTACAGTACACAACAAATCCTACAAATCAAACAACTAAATATTCTCATTGTCTTTAAAAACAACCCATATTAACATATTCCTGCTCATGGACAGGAGGACATACTCATCCCAACCATCCAAACATCTTACCAATCACCATTGATTCGTATGACTTTTCCTGATCTGCCACAGCTTGTTACGTTCAGGCAGAAAAGCTACTTAGGGTTGGGGAATGATTGTGGTTTGTTTTTTCTTCATTAAGGTTATGACACTTTTGTATGTTGTATGCTTGTGTCCATGTACTGCAACCTCTTCCTTACAAGGTATTGAGGCTCTATAAAAACATCACATGGACACTTGAGATCCTTATCAGGGAAATGTAAGCATACATAGTATTCAGGCCATATTCAGTATTTTCTCTGAGGTTTCAGTAAAATGGGCATCATTCAATTGACATGCAAGTATTTAGGTTACAGGGTTTGGTTGGACGGGGTTCTACAGATTTAATATTGAATACCAATCAGATCCCTTGCAAAGGTTTGGAATTTTGAGCCTCATTAAAATGTTCATGGTAGCTGTGATGCTGGTATTATGATGAGCTCAAATAATCAAATAGTTTTCACAGTAATGACAAAGAGACCTTTAGAATTAGCAGTGACATACTGTAACAACAGCAAAGCAAAAAGACAAAGAAAAAGCAAGGACATTGTAATTAAATATTAGCATGTGGTCATATTCATTCCTTCATTTGAATGGGGGCAGTGTGTTGACGCAGCAGGGGTGCCAACAAAGTGGGGCCTGCAAAACAATGCAGAGACGTTTTGGTGTATGATAAACCTTTAAATGACTTCCTTCATTGTCACTTCGGTACCTTAAACAACACTCCCCCACCAATGCATTGTAGGGCTGATTTCAGTCTGAATGCAGCCTAAGTCATTTGAGATCATATTCTCTTAACTGAAGGAATTACAGAATTGTTGTTAAATTATCATATTGATCTCTTATTGAATTTTGCTGACAATCCCTGACAATATACATAACTAGTGCTAATGATCACTTGGGGAGATTTATATGCATTTTTCCTTTTCCTCAAACAAACCTTGGTGTATTATCTTAAGAAGCTGTCTCCACCAAAGTGTCCTACTTTGGAAAAATCATTAAAACTTACCAAGGCATTTACAATTTTATGGCTGTTTTTGTGAGCTACTGCTTGCAGACTGCAGACTCTGGTCCTACAGACTCTCCAACACACCCACGCAGATACTCCTAGCATAAAAGATAGGACAGATGATGTGAGCGATTGCAATGTTTAGCCTATCACTTGATCATGAATATGCAGCTTTGTGCAGGTGGTGGTGGTGGGGTGGGGGGGGGGGGGGAGGGGGGAGGGTTGCTGTCTGTCCCGGGGAGGAGACAGGGAGGAGGGGTTTCCTCTGTGAGGAGATTTGGTGAGGTGTAGCGTGGCACTGCTTTGAAGTCTGTGAATTGCTGTTGCAGACAACCATGAGATGGGACTTTCAGTTTCCAATTACTCATGGCTCTGTGCAAAATATGAGGAAACTAACTTCACTCAACTGGCAAGATATGTCAGCCCCATGCTGAAAATAAGAAACTGGCTGCCACATTTCTTTGCATGTTATTAAACATGTTTTATTTCATATTTTGCATGTTGTACTTCCATTTGCTATGTGAGTGTGCTGTTTCAGTGGCATTTCTACTATGACAAGAATAAAATCCAGAGCTGTTCCTTCCATTATTCAAAGCTAGGCAACTGTCCTGGGCTCCAGCAGCCAGAGGGCTCACTGAAAAGGAATATCATGTAATAGATGCTTTTTACATTCATTTGTAGATATTTATTTACTGACAAGACTCTTGTTACATGAAAACATATTAACTAGAAAGAACTAAGAGGCCAACTTGAACCCCTTCAATTCAGGCTCAAACACTGCATACAGTTCTGTTTTTCAGCTCATGAAGAGTCAGGGTTGAGATGCTTAACTTGGTACAAATACATAGAACAAACCTGCCTGCACACTACTGATTTCTGCTGCTGTACACACTGTTCACACAGAGTATCTATTAGCTTCTGAATCTCTTTGCCAGTTTACATTTGATATTTAGCCAGGCCACTACTGAAGTCAGATTACAGTGTTTATCACACTGAGCTGTACACATGCTGACTTACACAACCTTTTCATCAATGTAACTCACATGCATCTATATTACTGAAAGGATTTATCTTTCCTTGTATGATGCATCAAAGATAGACTGCCACAGCACTTAAAGTCAAGATTCTCAGTTCTACAAGTGAAAGGAAGGCACAAAGAGATGAGTAAGTGTTACACACTGTTCAAATTAATTATACACTGAAAAATACTCTGTTTTCTCCATCCTCTGTTTCTGTAAAAGATAGAGTGAGAGGATCTGGAGCTGGAAACTACAGTGTAGCACAATGAACCTAATTTGGCAGGAGCAGAGTTGTTTATACACTGTGTATCTACTCGTACTGTTTTTAGAGAGAAAGCAACATGAGCCAAGGCTGGGTCTGCTCTAAAGCTCATGCACATTTCCATGCCCATATTTTTATTCTCTATTATTCTTTACTCAAAATGGCAACTTCTCAAATACATCTGTACATGTTGGAACCCAAATCAGATCCAGAATATGACAGTGGACAATGCGAACAACACATGGAAAAACCTTAGCAACAACCTCAGCAACAAAGATTACAGAACGGATGCTGTTTATGGACATGTGACATCACCTTGCAGAGTGTTCAGAGCAGACTGAAACCTGTGCTTTGTCTTACAGGGAGCATTTTTACATACTCTCACCTCAACTTTGACCATGTTTAACATCTGACATAATAACAATATATAAATAACAGAAAATCACAAAAAGCATAATATGTCCACTTTAAGATTGACTGAGGAACACCCTGCTTCATAATCACACAGTGGCAAACATTCACACTCTACTGGTGCAACCCAATCACCACAGAGAACGATGATAAAGGACGATTCTGCAAAACCCAAATTAGGTTCAGAGACAATGTTTTTTCTAAAATCATTTCTTTGTACAATTTCTGCAATTTCTGGTTAAAGAAATATGCTTATGCTTAGATGAGAAGACTGATACCATTCTCAGACATGATAATGGTATCAATCTTCATATCTAACTCTTGCGAAAGAGCAAATAAGTGTATTTCCCAAAATGTTAACCTTTTCCTTTCAGGTGAGGGAAACGTGGCAACCACCACGCCACGGTAACACTGTGAAATCACCACTGGGCAGCTCCATCTAGTCTCTTGCTGCAGTGGGTATACTTCCAATACAATCTGTGCTGTGCACTTTCTGCTGCTGCTTCATCTTTCCATCGCCCCACCACTGGAAGGCTTTTATTGTGAAGCAGCTACAGGAAGTTTTAACTCTGTCACAAAGGTTAGAAATTGTCTGCTTACTCCTTGTTTAATAGAAATTAGGCTTTTAGGGTTTAGGGCCTTCGACACTGTGGATCAGAGTATCCTGACTGAGAGACTTACAACCACAGTTGAGTTGTGTTCAGCTGCTGAAGATAACCACTGCCATTCTAGCTTGCATTCATCTTGTTATATTGTCTTTTAATGAAGCTAAAATAATGAGTTGTTCTCATTTTAAATACATGCATATATTTTTTTCATTTCAAATATGTTTCTGTTTCTGTTGTCAGATAAAGGGAACAAGTACAAATTTGTTGCAGTTCATGAATACAATGTTGACCAGCAGTCATTACCAAGCTGCTGATAAAATCATTATTTTATGATCACATCATCAGACAAACAAAAATACATATTGATGACAATATCTGTGCTGTGAGGTCAGCTGTATTGACATTTAAATTAGTGATCACAGAGCAAGTTAAAAGTGACAAAACTGTCACAAAACACCTTTAAAAGCAGCTCAAGGCCTACTTGTATAGCCTTTTAATTTTAAACATTTTATGGTAATGTTTTTTTACTGTTAGTGATATGTTTTACTTTTTCATGCCATTTTGTGATATCTGCTCTAGAAAGCTGATTTATAAAGTAAATATTTGTACTTACTTTCTGTGTTTTTTTTCTCAGTATCAAATTAAGCAGTCCCTTGCACTGTGTCTGCATCACAGATGAAAAGATGAAAATTCAATTCACACATTAAATGTGTAAATTGTAAATTGTGTTCTGATTCAGAGCCCAGTCCATTCTCCAAACACACATCTGCCTCTTAGACCTGCTGTCTGGCTGCCATGACCCCCAGGACAGTGATAAGGTCCACACTCAACCCTGTGTCCGGCCTAAAAATAACACCAAGCTGCTGACTGCAACACACGTCATCATGAGTCTGCAAAAAAAGCTCCTGTAACCCTTCAGCTCAAAGTTAACCAAATTCCTGCTAAAATCTGCAGTCTGTCTTTATTTTATTTCTATTTCAAAATTGAACAAGGGGATAAGCCACTTGAGATGCACCATCTCATTTTGGAGGGGGTCCTCAGGCACAGAAAATAAAAGTCACAATATTTAAACAAAACAAAATACATTAGATAATAAATGAAACAATATAATAACACAAAACAATCAACATAATAACATAAACATGGACATACAGATACACATAAGGGTTCTCCCACCCTCCCAAACCCCACCCGCTACATCTGTTATGAGTCATCTGTACAAAGGATGAACGAGAAATAAATGAATAGATCAAATAACATTATGTCAAAGTATAAATTTTACTTATGAACAAAAATGAAGGTACATACAATCAAAAACAAGAACAAGTAGATTTAAGGTAAACAAGTAAAGTCTTGAAGTCATGGAAAGAAATAATTGATCTGAGTGAGTCAGGCAAAGTATTCCAGTCTGATGGTGCTTTAAACTTAAAAGCACGTCTCCCAATTTCGTTACAGATTCTCGGCACAAAAAAAAAGGTTGTTGAGTGTGTCTGAGTGAATATGATGATCTGAATGGAACTGAAAGATGTTTTAAGTATAAAGGAAAATTAAAGTAAATACATTTGAAAACAAAGAGCAACCAATGAAAAAGTGGTAGCCAGTTCAGTGTGTTGTACATGAAACAATGATGTGTGCAGTGAGGACACCTCAGGACAAAGCTACAAATATTATTGTAAACTACATTTAAAGGTTGAAGATGGGATTCAGAGGTGTTCTGGTATATGATCACCATAATCAATAATGGGAAATAAAAGCTGTTGGACAATTTTTTTTTTTACTTGGAGAGTAAAACAATTAACTGACCAATATAGTATTCTGAGACTAGCATTTATTTTATTTCTAATAAAATCAATGTCAGGCCTAAAAGAAAATTCAGAATCAATTCAAAGTCCCAAGTATTTAAACTTATCAACTTTAATAAGTGAAGACCCATCAGTAAAATTAATAGCCAACTCAGCAGGTGAATGGTTAAGATTATAACTAGTACCAAATAGCATGCTGCAAGACTTTTGCTTGTTTAATATGAGATTGTTATTAGAAAACCATTTTTGAACAGAAGAAACCCTTACCCTGATTTCAGAGAGCTTTGAATTTTAGTTATATCAGAGTCAGGTGTGTATATAACCGTGTGTATATAATCTGCATATAACTGAACAGAACAATTAGAACAAATTTTAGGGAGATCATTAACTTTCCTCTTGTGTTAGGGTCGACCCCTTTTAGTTCTTAAATGCATAAAAGAATCACTTAAAATTTGTTTATTGCATTAAGGCTTTTAGACTTTGTCAGGAACCTTGATTTCAACAAAATTAAACAAAATATTTTTTTTCACTACATTATAAAATGCTCTTGTTGAAATTATGTCCTATGTGGTGTTAGGGTCGGTTTCGACCCGGTTATAAAAATAAGATTATAAAGAAATAATTAGAGCCAAAATTGAAATCATAAGTGCACTGTCAGCCAACACACTGACAGCCACCTCCTCTCCCAATCATGTGAGCTTCAAGAGATGCTCATTTGTCCAGTATAGCTGCAAAAAAATAAAACAAAGACGGGTATGTCCAGACATTTGAGGTCACTTCACTCATTTGACTTGCAGAGGGCACATCTCCAATTTGCAGCATGCAAAAATGAAAAGAATATTTACGGTGAGCTAAGTTCTAGATAGAATAATAATATTTTTGGAGAAAATGAGGGAGAAGACACAGATCAGCATAGCAATGCAGAGGAGCAAGTTTCTGAGGAAGAGGACAATGTGGAGTACCAGCCAGAAGACACAGACACATCTGAGTCTGATGAGGAGGTCACTGGTGCTGAGGCTGCTCCTGCTGATCACCTAATTCATTGAAAGTCTCTAATGACTGTTATGTGTCCATAGTTGTGCCAGATTACATTTAAAATTCTCTTAACATTATCCCTGGAAACAGGATCCATACGTCTCATTGCTTTCTGTACACAGGTGGCCGGTCCAAGTAGTCTCACTTGTAGGTCTGCATGTCTCTCACTCACACAGGCTCACACACACATACACACACAAGCATGTTCTTGCACACAGAGACTTTTACTCTGATTTAGCTTTCTAATAGTTTTGGAAGCAGTCATTGATTTCTATTGGTTTGATTTGTTTGATTGGTTGTTGTTTGTTTGAACTTGCAAATCAATATTTTGTGTTATGGCCTGTTCTGTGTTTCAATGTGTTTATATTAAGTTCTATTGCTGACAAAAATAATATATATGGGTCGAAACTGATCCATAACACTATAGATGTTACTATAGTTATTAATTTTAAAATGAGAAAAATAAATCAAGCAAATTCATTTGAGATGTGTTCTATACCCCTCAGTAATATTCAGGTGACACAACAACCTTTTATTTATTTATATGATTCTCTAGAGGGTAATTTTTCTTTTTTTTATTGAAATCGAGAGGTATACTGATAAAAAAAAGGCCCAGAGACCCACACCAAAAATATTAAACACAACATTTTCATGGATAAGGAAGCCTAAAAAAATGGATGATAGGTTATTGTTTTTAGTGTATTTTAAAGCTGATTTAAGACACGTATGCGATGCAATAAACAAATTTTAAGTGATTCTTTTATGCATTTAAAAACTAAAACGGGTTGAAACCGACCCGTTAACACCGGGGATGGTAACGGAAAGCTAACACAGGAAGAAGGTTAATAAAAATAGAGAAAAGTAAAGGTCCTAAGACAGATCCTTGTGGTACACTCTTTTCAACAGTTAAATAATCTGATTGATTGTGATTAAAAGAAAAAACAAACGACGGTTATGGAGGTAAGAATTAAACCAAAATAATACATGTTGAGAGACACCAAAAGTATATAGTTTATCAAGAAGAAGATAATGGTCAACTAAATTGAACTTTCTGTGTATGTATGTGTGTGTGTGTGTGTGTGTGTCAGTGTGTGTGAAGTGAAGATAATTGGTTGTTACGTCTCATTGAATCACTCTCAATACATTCCAAATGACTTCCCTCTCATTTCATCAAGTCCAGTCCAAATAGAAATGCTATGCTCTGAAAATAATCTGCTCTGTCCATTTGCTAGTCATCACAGCGTGCAGAAATGCTTCTATGTATAGTACATAATGCATTAAATTCAATGTACATCTGAACATTATGGACAATGGACAGTTGTGTAAATACAATATATTGTACATTGTGTACATAAATGTTTAAATCCTATATAATAACACAAAGAGTTGAAGGTTTGCTCCCAATTGTCTCCTAGTAATTACATTCATTACAGCTACTTTGCATTAGCAAATACGAAAGATAACAACACCCAAATTAAAATGTTTATATCAGATGTATATGAAACATGAACTATATGCTCCTGAGAACTAAGACGTTCCAGTCCACGAGGTGTCACGTTCTTGTGTGGCACCAAAGTGATACGGAGGACAACAGGCTGGATGGTGGCATATAAAACATAGGACCAGAGTCTGGATCATGTCCTGCGTTTAGCATGTTGTTACAGTAAATGTAGGCTATAGAAACATTTGGTTAAGTTTTGGTTCAATATAGAGACATTAAACCCCTCCTGCATCATGTCACCTTTCTCAACATTTATCCAAGACCACCCCCTTTCTCTAACCTTTGCCTAAGTGCTGTGAACGATAAAAATGTTAACCATGCTTTAGGTGCCAGCAATAGATATGGTGGGAAAATAAATGAAATACGATCTCACTGAACAATCTGCAGATATGTTCCCTGTGAACATTTGATGACGTTACAACTTTCATTAAACACATCCTGATAAAAATCAGAGCAGAATGACCTTTCTTTCAAAACATCTTTGCTGGAGTGCCTCAGTGGCTTAATGGTTAAGGCGTATACCACATAACCGCAACATCCACAATTCCTGGGCAGGGGACCTTTGTTGCATGTCATACCCTTCTCTCTCCCCATGTTTCTTGTCTCTCTCTACTGACTCTCAAATAAAGGCAAAAAGGCTAAAAAAATAATCTTAAAATATACAAACTATACAAACCTCCTGGAGGTTTTGGATAGGGGGATCTCACAACTATCATGTTCTTAGGTTTTGATTGTTTTCTTGCTAATATTAAATGTATATATAAATGCATGTAAAGCAGCTCCTCAGGGGGTCAGTGACAGGGTAAGACATCTCAGGGCTTCTGGCTCAGAACTCGGGGTGCATCTATGAGGAAGGAGCCCTGTAAAACCTCCTTTGGACAGAAAACGTCTCCAATGGAGATGTGGAACTCCTCACCCACAGCACATGAAATAGATTATGAATTGAATCATTTCACATCCAAATTGGCACAGTTTTTAAAGCTAGATCACTTTTCTTGTTGAGCTGTGTAAGGCCCATCTAGGGACGGGTGTTGTAAACTAGCTGGGGCTGCAAATGCTGTGGTACAGTATGTGGATCAATTCTGTGTACTTGTGCCTACAAAGATAAATATTAAATACCTAAATCCAGGCAGTAATTACCAAAACATATTTGACATAGCTAATAAAAAATATAGGACATAGATGCATCATCATGACCTAAATAATTTCAGTTAAATCAAATGGTCAGTCAAGGTCAGTTGCAGTAAAAAAAAACTGACTTCATGCAGCAGTAAAATGAAAGTTCATTTCCCCTCATCCCACTGACTGAACAAAAAGAGAGTTTTTGGGGAGCAGGCGAAGTTATCACAGAGTAAGAGTGGCTTTTACAGACAAATCCTCTAACCAAAAGCTCTGCCAGATTGATCCACAGGCTACCGTGACTCACGCACTTGACTGCATGTGCTGGAGATGTGGTACAATTCTTCCGCCATCCATTTTGAATGGAAGTGGGGAGAAGGGGATGCAAGTGCTATTTTCAGCAGCTGAGGCAAAAGCTCACATGCGAAAAAGGATTATCTGCATGGACAAATATAGAGCAGCAAAGAGTGGATTAACACAACCATTATATTTTAAATGCACCACCTAAGATACTACAAGAATTCTATGAAATTACATTTTTTAAAATTCAAACCCAGCCTTTTTAATCAGCTCAGTTAATATTATCATTTCAGCTATTCTCATATACAGTAACATTCTTGCTAATTACCAGGGATTTTTCCCTAGTCATTTTATTTAACTGATCCTGTCAAGTTGAAATGAATATTTAGAAATTACACCTCATAAATTCTATTTTGCAGTTAGCATATAAAATCCATATTGTCTGTATGTTGACATGAACAATAACAGAAAGGTGATGTATGTCACAATCTGCTCCTCGGTCCCTCTCTGCAGCCACACTCTCTCATCCCCAGCCCTCTGCATTGCTCTCTGTCTCTGTTTCCTGTCCCTGCTCACTTCTCCCAGACCATGTACTTTCCTCCTACTCCTCAGACCTGCCATCCTCAAACTGTCCACCAGATGCCCTCGGACTTCCCCTCCTTTCCACATCTACACACCCGATCCCACTTCTCATCAGTCCTGCACCTACCTGGACTATTCCTCACCTGCAACTCATTCCCTCATCAGACACATTACTTATACCGGTCCATTTTCTTTGCTCTCTGCCAGTTCGTCATAGTTCCTTCCATGGACTCTCACGCTCTAGCCACCCTGACCCTGATCCTGATCCTGATCCTGATCCTGTTCCTGATCCTGATCCTGTTCCTGAATGAAATGAATTTAGTTCTCTAGCTCTCATGGTTTCCTGTTTCCTTCACATTAATTCAACAGAGCTGTAAAGCAGACAGCTATTATCCCCCACTGGAGCGCTAAATGATTTGGAAAGCTAAGGTCGCAGAAGAACAAGTTCCATATTTCACAGCTGTCTTAAAGGATGCGGTTGCTTGTGACAGCCTACTGTCCTCATCACATCATCCACATCCAGAGAGGGACAGCTCTCTGCCAGAGGTGGAAGCAGCTGTAGGCTGTTCAATACAGACACACTTGTCAGCATAAGAATCCAACTGCTTGCCACTTAAATCCATCCTCTCCTGCACTGATCACAGCCATGATGATATAGAAGATGATATAGAAGATGTAGGATCCAGTGTTTTTGGTGCTTGATCCATACTGGGGGACTAAAAGTCATCCTCAGTCTCCGCTGCTTCAATTTTTAAGTCCCTAAACTTTATGGAAATTAAAAAAGTTAAAAGTTTTTTAAAAAGTGTGGCCGTTGGTCATTGTAGAAAAAAACTGTTGTTAGAAAAAGTGATTGTCACTTCTAATAGAATGATATGAAAATGTGTATTTTTGTTGATTATGTACAAACAACAAACATAAACCATCACTCATACACAAAATTAAAAGCCCTATTTATTTTATTTAAGAAAACAAGTCCTTAACCCGTGCTCATATCGCTCAACAAATAAGTAAATGAATAAAAGCAAAAGTACTTGGTCTCTGACTTCTGACTTTAGGAGATCATTTCAGAAAGTTTTTTCACATCATATAGGATGGATAACTGCACGGTGTCTATAGCTATTTGGGTTGAGTAGCAATACTCTGTTTTGGAAGGAGCCTAACACCATTTGTTCTCATTAGAACCTATGGGAATATGTTGACGCATGTCTACATTAATGTGTCAATGGTGTTAATGCCCATTTTAAAAGGACTCACATTATAAGGGCTCAGCAATATGTGTTTAGTCAAATGTTCTCCAGCTTTCTTTGTACAGGAGTGTGTATTGCTGGAAGGCTGTCAGAGTGTGTTTTCAGCCACATGCCCCTGATGCTCATCCTCAACTTCATCTCATCGGTAAACATGAGCGCAACACAGCTCAGTGAGTCAGGAAGTCAGCACAGACTCCTGAGGGGCTGCATGATAGTGGCCACAGTGAACTAACCTGGCAGAGTACACACCTCGCTGTGAACTGCGGAGTGTGACTTGGGTCATGCAGCTCTATCCCCTGCTGACAAGTTTATGAAATGAATGTCAATTCTGGAATATTAAACTTTAAAAATGTTCTAATCTGCAACAGAAACTAATTTTTGAAGTAAATGTTATGCCTCCCAGATTATGTTTCCTATTAACATAATGAGGACATCTTGTTAATTAATGTATCTGGAAAGTCGCAAAATGTTGATATTGACATGTTCACTGATAATGTATTTAATTTGTTTTTCACTAAAATGTCTTCTGGTAATGTTTAGGCATTCACAGCTATTGGTTAAGTTTAGGGAAAGATCATGGTCTTGGTTTAATATAGAACAAAGTCTTCAGTTACAACAATCTTTCACTAACCTCAACCAAAGTGCTTTTGTTGCCTAAACCTGGACACACACATAACCCAGGAGGTGAACCCAGGTCTCTGGTGTCAAAGTCCTGCACTACACCCACTATCCATCCCAACCACCTCCTCGCATAATAGCTATTTTGAAAGGCTTGGTGATGTAATGACAACTTGTAAGGACAAGCTAGCAAATTACTGTAGCTGGCAAGCAAAAGGCCATGTCATGGAGGCCATTTTGTGTGGTCACAAATTTTGGGCTGTGGACCCCTTTGCGGATGTCCGTGTGGACATGGGCACATGACAAAATTACGTCAAGTCAACCAATGTGGCCATGTGGACCTACACAGAAACCATGAATTAACCTTAAATGCTAACACATTAATCAGCCGGGGAAAATGCTGCTGCTAGTCAGTCACAATAGTTCTCCCAGCTGGCTTGCTAGGTAGCTTGGTCGCTATTCGGACAATACGTTTATTCAAGAGATGTACCATTATCTCCTGTCTCACAATAGCAGACCATACATCTTTTGTGGAACAGTTTATAGTATATTATAAGATTTACCTCCCCACTGTGATGTACCTAAGTGACTGACAGTGGTGGCATTTGGCAGCACCTGAATCTGAAGTCCCACACAGTTCCACTGTGGTCAACATCCCCGTCTGGAGTCTATTTGAAACAAGCAAGGACTATGAACAATTCCAGAGATATAGAGAACGACTACAGTCAAGGCCTAATTCTGTACAAAGTACACCAAGTTCATTTGAATTTGGTGCTCCCAACTCTGAGATTAGGAGGACGCAGTGCACTAAATTTGTAGTTGGGACAAGAGTATTCTTGATGACATCACCACATCAGTCAGGCTGTGGTGATTGCTCATCAGTGCACCTGTTGTATGACAAAATATTCTCAACTCAAAGGTTACTTTGTAAATAAGGTGGGGCAATTTAGTCTGTTCACTCCTGAATACCTGTATTGTCAACTATAAATCAAGGCTCAGTCTGCGCATTAAACTATTTATTAAACAGAGTGTGGAGTGAGCAGCTCTGCAGCAGATGACCAGGCTTTGAGGATTAAGGCTGAGCTGTCAGTCAGGACCACAGCAGTCTCTCTGCACAGACAGGAGACAGTGCCGAACAACATGAAGGAAACAGGAGAGGGGACAGGCAGACAAATGTGCAGCAGGGATGTAATTTTGTTCATGCAAATTATACAGAGATCTCAGAGAAAATCAATACTTGTTTATGTGACCCACTGTGACCTTCCAGAGAAAGGTTGTTTGTCTCCTCACTGTACCTGCAAGAAAGAGATTATGGCTTGCATACAGAACACCTGCTGGCACACACACACACAAACATGCTTTAGGAGGAGCTTTTGTAGACAAGCTGAGACAGAGAATTATTTGTATTTGTTTTTTTTTAATCATCATCTCTTACATTGTAGGTCATTACAATTACTTTTCTAAAACAGCAAATATAGTAAAGAAATAAAACAACTGTTTTAGAAAAAGCCCTCAGATTTACATTTTCACCTGTTTATATTTACTTGTGTGTCTCCTGGGTTTCTTTTTCCCACAACAAAGCTCAGCAATAGAACACTGTTCAGCAGCCAACTCTCATATCTCAGATTTTCCAGCCTCTCAACTGCACATGAACACACAATAAGTCAGTACCAACTGGTGGAAGAAGTACTCAGATCCTTTACTTTAGTACAAGTAGCAGTATCTAAATTTTAAAAATGCTCAAGACAAGTAAAAGTCCTGCATTTGAAATTGTACATACATAAAAGCACAGAAGTATTACAAGCAAAATGTACTTAAAGTATCCAGCATGACACCTTTCATAGTGTTATATCATTGTATAATCATATTATTATTACTGTTGAATTAATATGTAAGAGGCATTTTTTATCTTGCAAATTTAAAAGCTGCTTTGTGGTTTATACTGTGTAGTTTAACCTACTTTATAACAATGCATCATATTCTATAAATATAAATTTTGTATGTAAAATCTTAATCTGCTATCTAAAGTAATTATTGTTGTCACATGAATGTAGTTGTCTAAAAAGTACAGTATTTTCCACAGAAATGTAGTGGAGCAGAAGTATAAATTAATACGAAATGAAAACACTCAAATGAGCACAGGTATGTCAAAATTGTGCCTAAATACTTTATGGTGCTCTACCAGCCCACACTTTCTGATAATATTCTGAGCAAACACCTAACATTGTGTGGATGTGTAGATTATATTGATTTCACATTGATTGGCACACTTTTGGACTTTTGGATCATATATTGTCTATATCCAAATGTAATATCTGGACATTCAGCCAAGACTACTTTTGACCATCTATAGACGTTCTGAACAGAAACGTCTATAGAATTTAGGAATCTTTGTCCTTAGATTGAATGTCTGTGGACATTAATGTGCTCACTATAAGACATCTGGCCAAGACCACCTCTGATCATCTATTAATGATCTCCAAAGGTTCTAAATTGAAACATTGTTTCAAGAGTAGCTTTAAAAGATGTTTCAACATTAATGGACATGGCAATTAAAACTGAGTCAAAATTTCATGTTGTAGTTTTTTTTTTCCAGAGACCACTCAACTGCGTAAAGAATGTCAATAAGGATCCTTGAGTGGCTCAATACTAGATGTCTTATTAAGACCACTTCTTAAAGGGAAACTTCAGTATTTTCAATTTCAATTTCAATTTCAATTTTATTTATATAGTGCCAAATCATAACAAAAGTTATTTGAGGGAACTTTTCACATAGAGCAGGTCAAGACTGTACTCATTTTTCAAACTGGACCCTATTTTCCCATCTTTTTGTGTCTTTCTGTGCCTTTCACTTAATCCGGTCTGTTTGTTGTTGTGTCTAACCAAGTCTTGCTCAAGGAGAAGTCTTGTTCTGAAATCTCGTGAGAGTTGAGTTGTTGTCGAAATCAGCTAAATATTCAGCCATGACTTTGAATCTTTTAGATAAAACTAAGCCATGTGTTCCAACACAACAAACTCCTCCTGGCACTCCTCTCTCCAACTCTGTCATGGCTGAATATTTAGCTGATTTTGAAAAGTGGTTGGACTGTAATTGTAAGATTGATGTTCCTACCTCAGAGCCTGAGCAGCATCACCCTGTGATGGTTGAAACGTGGCAACAGGAAGCCTGGACAAGATGGGAGCAAGTGGTGGAGGACAAAGTGTTGTGGGCCGAGCTATGGAAAGCCAAGCCCCGCCACATCAAATAAAATTCTTAATCCAGGTGGTCTATGATGTTCTACCAAGCCCCTCCAACTTGTTTTGCCTGGGGAAGGCCTCTGTGCCTGAAGAGAGGGACCCTGGAGCACTTAGCTGCTGTTCGAAAGCCCTGGGTGAGGGGCGCTACCGCTGGTGCCATGACCAAGTCCTGAAGGCCATAGCGGACACAATCTGCAGTGGGATTAGCCACTGCAAGCGCCTTCGCCCAGTTAAGAAGACCATCGCTTTCATCAAGGCTGGGGAGAGGCTAACATCAGCCGCTTGGACCACCTGCTCTGGTCTGCTAGAAAGGCCACAAGACTGGGAGCTGAAAGTTGACCTGAGGAAGCAACTGAAGTTCCCAGAAACTGTTGCCACAACAACGCTAAGGCCAGTCACGGTGCTGATCTCGGAAGCCTCCAAGCATTCTCTTGGAGCTTACTGTTCCCTGGGAGGACTGCATTGAGGAGGCCAATGAGAGGAAGAAGGCAAAGTACGCTGAGCTAGTGGAAGAATGCCAAAGGAACAGGTGGTGAGTGTGGTGCGAGCCCATTGAGGTAGGATCCAGAGGGTTCGCAGGCCAGTCCCTCTGCAGGGCCCACAACATGCTGGGCATCACAGGGGCCAGAAAATGAACGGCCATCAAGTTGGCCACCGAGGCAGCAGAAGATGCATCAAGGTGGCTGTGGATCAGGAGAGGAGAGCCCTCGGTGGGGTAGTGAGTAGTAGTGAGTGGGGTAACAATCTGAGCCTGTCAGTGGCAAAAACAAGTACTTTTAGTGGAAATACATTAACAGTGTGCAATTGCCCCATTGGATTACATTGCAGCCTGTTTCGTGGCTGCCGGCTGCAGCGCACTTGCTCAATACTGTAAAGATTGTTGTCCCTATTAGTCACTTATACACAAAAAGATGGGAAAATAGGGTCCAGGTTTAAAAAATATCAAAGTTTCCCTTTAAACATCAGTAGACAGTAAGAATTGGGTCAAAATTTAGACCTCTTTTCAATACCACTATTGAACATCAACCTCACGATAACAGTAAATGTCCAGCCAAGACCACTTTTGATTGACTTTAGACAGGATACAGGTTTAGACATCTTTTCAAGACTTGACAGTGATGGACAGTTATGTAAGACATACTATCGGATATCCAGCCAAGACAATTTGTGATCAACTCTGAATTTTGACCGGTTTTGAATGTCAGTGGACATTCATGACAGGCTTACCGTAAGACATCCAGCCAAGACCATTTCGGCTATGTTCAGAACAGGGTCAAAATTTAAACATCTTTATAAGATCACTTTTGAGTGTCAGTGAATGTTCACAATGGGCTCAGTACTAGACATGTTATTAACTGTTAAAAACATTTCTAAATGATAATAGATGTTCAGAATATATATATATTTTAAAAAATTCAAGACCACTTTTGATCATCAGCAGACATTTCTGCCTCACAAGACGTTCCACTGGACACTCAGAGCAGGGTCAAAATTTAGATGTCTGGTGAAAGCCAATTCTAAACTAAAGTGACCCTTCCCAACATAATGTCTCCTTATTACAGTGTTCAGTCTCCGTTGTTGAGGAAAAAGCACTTGTATGAAGTACATTATTTGTGCTTTGACAAATATCAGACTCAGGAAAATGCCCGCTGGCCAGCTTTCTATCTAGCTTTTTCTACATGGATTACAGACAGAGGTTGTCCTGCTGGACATCTCTTCCCTCTGGTCTGAAGCTTCATATGGATGAGCAGTGATGAATCACTGGGCCTGCGGGTGATGTGGTCACATGGCTGGACACAACTGATTTCCTCTGATCTAGAGTGCCTGAAACGCATAAGTGTAATGAGGTGCATCCAGGACTGCTAGCTATGTGTTTCTGCAGTGGTTCCACTCCATTAATTATGCTTAATCGTATTTACCATCAATCATTCACAACAAGAGGGACTGAATCCATTGCAATGAGTGCTGCTGCTTCATCCATATACCTCCAGATCCCCTTCATGTTTGCTTCAACTGTAAATATTAAGACTTAACTGAAATTTCTGCTCGACAGCAATAACAATGGCAGCATCCATTTTCTCTTACATAGAATCTGCTCCCTTCACACATACACAGTGAGTAACATAGCACTTAACAAACTCCCCTTTCTCTTTAAAGAAAAACAGTCCAAAAAAACCCAAATATTTCATTCTTCTAAAAACCTTTAACAGATAAACAGGTTTAAAGTTGTAGCTTTAATGACTAGAGTTTGATGTTAGAAAGGTCTTTGTTGTCTAGTCCGTTCAGCCTTGAAGTCGTCATACACCTTCACTGAGAGCCCTCATCAGAATGAGTGCAGATGTCCCCTTCTTTGGCAAGCAGTTGGCAAGCTACTCCTTGATAGCTGACCACATGATTTGCTTGATGGTCCCAATATGGATGAGCTCCTTGACACTGCTGATTTCTGATTTTTCTGCTGAGTCTTTTCTCTGTGACTGATTTGGTGGACTTGGCAGCATCAAGAAGAGACTGTCTGTTACGCACACAATGGGCAAATTGTTACATGTGTAATCACCCGTGGTAAGCTCTGAGTAGAGTGTAGCTAATAAAACTGCACTGTCAATGCCATCTGCAAGTGTCAAAGTCTCTCCTGCTAAAGTGCTTCATGCATGTAATGCACCTTGAATGTCTCCGTGTGAAAGGTTTCCCATAAAGAAATCACTGAACACCGCTAGTTTCAGGGAGCTGTCTTTTTCCAAGTGCTGAAACCTCAGGGTCACCTCATCTGATTTCAGTTTTCTAAGTATGTTTGCACAGTGCAGGGTCTGAACAGTAGCATGCTTTGTACTGGATGTCAGTATGGATGTGTTAGACTGCACCTGCACCTGTATCTCATCGTCCATTTCAGTGTAGCTGAAGCTGCTGTGTTCTTCATGTTCAACTTGAGAAGCAGCTTTCAAGTGAGGCATGACTGTGCAGTAGCTACCAACTTCTGCATAGTGTCTTTCACTCTGTTCCATAAACACACTTCTTGAACTTCCATAGAGTTCATTTGCTCTGAGCTTCTTGGGGAGGCCGAATATAGACATTTCAGGTTAACTCTTGTAAAAAGGCTGCTTTAATGTCCATGGAGTTCAGCTGCCATTTCTTTTGACAAATAACAGCATTGATAATTTTTAGAAAATCTGAGGCACATGTAGGTGAGTCTTTTGGGAGCTCCTGAGTGTTCATTTCTTCAAAGCATCTTGCAATTAATCTAGCTTTAGGTACAATCCCAACAGGTGTCTCCTTGTGCACACCCACCTTGTAGAGATGCATTTCTGGCCTTCAACTTTCCCCTCTTCAAACACATCATTCCCTTTCCAGTTGCTGAGTTCAGTGTGTTTGGCAGGCATGCAGGCATCATCATTCACAATAAGTATGTCATCTTCATGGCGGTCTGTGCATAACTCGGCATGCTCAGATGAAACCACTTGTACATCATCTACTTGTCCTAGGTCAACTGACCCTGTTGTGCCAGCAATTTCCTCAGCCTCAGCATACTGCAAATTGTACCAGTTTTTGTGTATTCCAGTGGCCTTTCCTGCCCGGCTGAGGATTTTTCCAGTATGTGCTTAGCCACTTCCACTATCTGTGTATGTAACTACTTGTCCAGTTTTCAGCCTAAGGCCTCGAAGTCATGATTGAGTGTGTCTATGATGCATCAGATTGACCATGATTACCCCCTCCAGGCTGTGTGAGAGGGTTCACTTTTATTCTCAGCATAATTCTGTAAATGCTCTCTTTGTAGCATGTAATGCTGCGGTGTGCTGGCCTACCCAAGTACTCACACTAGTACCTTCTAGAGCTGGCAGCTTATCAGGCGGATTTGGGTTCTGCCCAAACACTTGCTGGTAGGGACTGCAGCCATGCACATTGTGCATAGAGTTCTTTGCCATCAGGGCCCAGTCTAGAGCAGTCTTCCAGTTGTCTCTCTTCACTTTCATCAGGACCTCATTCAGTGAGAGTTTGATTATGCCTTTCCAAAAGGCCATTGCTCCATGGGCTATAAGCTGCAGTTGTCTTCACTTAAATGTCATTTCATCATTTCTTCGTTGTTGAATTCACTTCCATTGTCGCTGAGCAGTCTACACGGAGGACCATGAACAATTATCTAGCAGTGAATAAAATGCTTCACTATCTCCCTGGGTTTCTTGGAGGTGACAATGCTCCCTGCACTGAAGCGTGTGCAGTGGTCTGTGGCATACAGATACCACACTCCTGGCTGTAGGTCATGCAAGTCCATGGCTACAGTTTCATTGTAGGTTGAAGCCATAGGCAAACCCACGGCTTGCTTTTGCTTTGGTTTGCTGTATCTGATGCATGTGTCACAGTTTTTCACAAAGTCCTTGAAAACTGTGGTGCATTCATCATCATTAGTACCTGAGCAGACCAGTAGTTTTTGCAGTCTGTCAACTGAACTATTGTGTAGTTTCAACAGAACTTTCTGTGTTTCCTTTGTTGTCATGTTTTCTGTTACAGTGAGAATGTCATTCTCATTTTGGATCTTACGTTCATCAGAGTTACTCTCATCTTTTAGTTCACACAATAATGTCCTGACAGTTTAAGTTTCTACTGGGACAACTTCTCTTTCAATTTGACATGATGTATAAGGCTTATATGATTAAAATGTAGTGCGTTCAGGCAAGTATAGTTGTAATGGCCTATTTTGGTTAACATATGGGTTTCAGAACCTATTAAGTATGATTGGTCTTGGATGGGCAAGGCCCACCTGATTTTCTCTGTCCCACCCACACTGTGATTTCTGCCTACGCTACTGCCTGATCAGCCATTTGAATTTGCAAACTTGACCTACTTTCTTGCTTGCCGGTAAATTTTGTGTAGTAGGCAGAGTCAGCAGCATCTCCATTCACTCGCAGTTCACCAGGCCCTTCTGTGGTGAATTATCAGCAAAGATTCTCTTCAAGGCTGTTCACAAACGAGAGGCTTGGGGCTACCAGTGTTGGTTCAATAACTACAATGACAACTGTACATAATAAGACTTCACTGAAACTTCTGCTCAACAGCAATAACAATGGCAGCATCCATTTTCTCTTACATAGAACCTGCTCCCTTCTCACATGCTTAATGAATAACAGCACTTAACAATGCCAATCAGAAGCCCCTTGCCATGTCTAAATACAGAAACAAACTGATTTCTCCACTAATTATTATCACCATAATTGCCTGCTGCTTAGCATAATTCCTTGAACGCAACATCAGATGGCAGGAGAACATGCACAAAACCTTCTGAAGCTTTCAGATCCATCCCTGTCAATAATACAAGGTCCTTGGTGACACAGAGTATGATGAAGCTAGAATGACATTGTGGAGATGCTGGCTAGAAAAGACTAACTGTAATGATGTTGAGAACAAGACAGAATGTTTCCCACAGACATGGTACAGCTCAGTGACTCTGGTGCCTCATAAATAATTGCATGTGTTGACCTTTCTCTTGTCACATCTGAATATACAGTACATTGCTTACACATGCGCAAAAGTGTTCCGCATGCAAGGAGGACCTTACACTGTACAATGAGCCCGACTGATACAGCTAGGCTGGTGTCATTGGCTGATTTTAGCTTATTACAGATACAGTTTACATTGGAATCCGTGTATTTGCTGGGTGAAAAGTAACTTAATTACAGTAAAGCAGAACTGTCAAAGATCTGAGACAGCAGGTTTTATGGCTATGGAACATATTTGAATGCACAGGGTGACATGACAACATCATATGTAGGTTTATACATTTTATTATCAAAAATTAAGATTTTTCAGCAAACTCAAAAAATCTCTTAAAGACTTCTCAGATGTAACGTAGTTATCGATCAACTCTTTCTCCTTTCCTTTCCTTGCTCTGTGCTAGATTAGCACATACTGTAAATAATAGTGTTGTATATGTAAAATGAGCACAGGTCTGGGGTCGTATTTATTAAGCTTCTCAGAGTAGGAAATCACCCCTAACTGGCCAAAAATTCTCAAAGTGATTTGGTCTTACTTTTAGGACCAGGAGTAAGAGCATCTTATCAACTTTCTTAACTTAGTAAATCTCTCCTATCTCTGCTGATATCTAGGAGAGCTCCAGGGGAGTTCTGACCTGTTAAGATGTTTTATGAAAGCTTGATGAGAATAAGCATATTTTGCGCATGTGAGAGCAACTAAAACTTATATGAAGACAATCATGTCCCCCTGGCTGGACAAGCTGATGAATCTCAACTTCATTATAAAAGATCAGTGTAGGAGGTGTCATTAAATGGGAATTGGACAGTGGAAGAGAAGATGCTACACAGAGCACGGTTTACAACATGTGTCTGTGCAATATATGCAACATGCCGCAATATTATGGGAATTGTAAAACAATGTGGTTGAATAGGGCTAATTTCACACAGCTGAGTCACATTAGACCTACCTACTATTTTAATTTTCTTAATAGGGTACCTTAATAGGCTTCATTTTATTTAACCCATGTGAGTAACTTTGTTTATAGTCTATCAAGGCTAAATGCAGGTATGTAAGAGAACTACAACACGCCATCACAGTTTCTACTTTGTGACTCTGAGTATCGTAAAACAGAAACGTCACACTCTGTACTAGAAGTAGTATCACTCCTTACTGAAAGTAAGAGTAGGATGCTTCATAAATGAGTCTTAAGTCCTCCTCTGAGGTAGGAGTATTTTTAGTCCTAAATTAACTTTCATCACGAAAAGTTTGATAAATACAGGCCCTGGACAGAGCCCTTTTGGGACCTTATAGGCAAGATTTTCATTAGTGTAAAAAAGGAACCAAAAAAAACTTTACTATTATGTTTTCAAGTTTGGTATATACCGGGTCTGCAGCAGTATATGCTTCCAAGAAACAGCCACAGCCTCGCACTCTCAGTCCGACACTGACAAAAGCTCTCACCTTTTCCTGCCTAGATTATATTATCAAGTTAATCGAAAATTGAGACATTACAACCAGAAACAATATTACAAACTCATTTGTATGAAACAAAGCTCTCTTTGAAGCAGTGTGGGTGGTGACTGACTTTTTTCCCCTCAGTGTTGTCGTAGCTGTCCAAGCCCTAATAGTAGATACAGCAGTGTATTAGCACTAAATATTATCACACAGCATTCCAAATTCATCATACATCATGTATGCTTCTGAGGGCAGGATTTACACTTCCTGTCAGCACAAGATATTTTAGAAAACAATTATTACTGTCTGCTGACTTCACATTTAACTGGTTGTAAATGAGGTCACATTCAGTTAATCACACCAGGGTACAAATATCTACATGTGCACAGCAATGGAAACTACTGTAAATACTATAAGGAAAAGTAATTGGCCATTCTCTTAAACTGAGAGATCACAGTAACAATATATTTTTTGATTATCCAGAATCCATTGATTCCACCATAAACAGAATCGTGTGGAAGAGTTTAGAAGTGTGTAGAAAGGAAGGTCAATTACTGTTGTCAGATTTAAAGGGGTACTCCAGCGATCCTCTACTAACAAGCTCTGAGTCCTCATTGTTCTGCTGGTGGTTGTAAGACATCACTGATCCCAAATCCACATCACTCTTTTTCAGTCACTTAATAAACAGCCTGCCATTTTGGGAAATCTCCTTGTCTACAGTTTAACCCAGAGTCAGATGAGAAGATCAATACCAATTTCATCTCTGCTTCAAGTATGGCAGCACTCGAGGTCTGGGAGGTGTTTAGCTTAGCTTAGCTCAAAGGTTTAAAGGGTAAGAAAGGAAAACTGCTAAATTCTGTCAAAAGTGCAACAATATGCCTTCCAACAATTCTGAAGCTGTTTACACTGTACACACACTGGTGATCATTCAATCTGTTTCAGATCAAAGTGATGCCCTCAAGCAGGACAGTTGAAGATTTTTTACAGAACTGCAGAAACTAGCCCCTAACCACCTAGGCTCCCCCTACACACACACACACGCACGCACACAAACACGCGTGTGCGCACACACACACAGGATAAAACTGAGGGTGGAACACACACACAGACATTAATAAGTGTATCAAAATGAGGGCTTCTTTGTTAAATATGGAACACATACCATCCAAATGTGACAACCTTGAGTGAAATGTGAAAAGATGTGGTGCTCCGTTTTTCTCTCTGCTGAACATCCATTTACCCAGAAGATGAAAGACATGGTGGGGTTTGGTTAGAGGAGGTGAATGAGTTTGGGGTCTGTGTTTGATAAAGGAAACTTAAAGGGATTGTAGGAGGACGTCAGAGTTTTTAATTATTACTTCAGTCCTTGTAAAGATTCCTTGGATGTGACATGTAAGGTGTGGTGAAAGCTGATGAGCTGATCTCCAACCACAGAGTATCTCTGTGGGGATATTATTGTTAATGCTAAACTGCCTAGCACCCACCGTGTCCTCTGCACCACTGCAGTGGAAATGTCAGTGCTGGGTGTTTCCGGGCCCAAAGCGATCTCTACCTCTAATGTATGAAACCTGACAATACTACTGTATAAAAAACCTTTATTATCAGTGTCTGAAATGGCAAACTTGACTGTTGACTGCCTGGGAGAAGCCTGGGCCCCAAAGCTATACTGTGAACTTAACCTGAACTTTTAACAAACTCATGAGTCTATGAGTTATTGTGTATTCTTTTAGATTGTTGTTTATATATATTAGAATTATTTGTCAATGTATTTATTGTCAATTCCACATATCATTTTTTTTAAGCTTATAGCAATCAAATATTTTTAGTTTTGTGATCGACAGTATTTTTCTTTCTTTCCTATCTACTGTGTATGTGTATGGGTAGATGTGGGTGGTGAGCTGCTGCATACAATTGCCCTTACAGGGATAAATAAAGTTTTATTGAATTATAGTGAGTTGAATTGCAATTATTTTATACACTGGGACATTTCAAATATCCCATCCTATACGTCATTAAAAAGGCGCCAGAGGTTAGTTTTGCATTTCCATAAAGCTGGGGGACTGACAAGAGACAGATTTTAAAAAGAATCATCAAAATCAAAGCAGAAGATATACTGACTTTTAGTCCCTAGTATGGATCAAGCTCCAAAAACACTGGATCCTGCATTTCCCATAATGCAACTCAGTGGCCCACATTATTCAAACACCAGGCCCCTGACTTTTTAACTAAGGGCTTTATTGTATATCAATTTCTAGTCTCTAGACCCAAGCTGAGATAACCCTGATGACCTCACTGTGACATCATAAGGGTTATCTTCTCATTGGGTGCGTTTACATGTATGCTAATATTCCACTATTATTCCGGATATGACAATATTCTGAATTTGATGCAGGTCATGTAAACAGCATATTCTGTTTGGATATACCGAATTAGGCCTTATTCCGAATGTAGCATTTTCTGATTAAGACATGGGATATGCCAGTGTTATTCTGGTTTAAGGAGTGTTCTTTGGACATGTATAAAGCACATTTGGAATATGTGTCTCAATTGGGGTTTTTACCACAGTTCGTGACACATGACCCTCTTGCTTGTTTACCCCTGTGCAGGCAAAATGACATATGTTGGAGCGGTTCAGGGCTGGCTGGAAAAACAGAGTGTGCCTTCTCCACGACGGGGACGGAGGGATTTGGTTATTATCCTGACTGACAGTGACGACTCTGTGTGATGCACCAAAAACACTCAGCAGTGTAGTAAACATCATGGGACAACCTAGGTACTGGATGTGCCTGTAACTATAAATTTATAATATCAGTCATATAAATATCACTTATAAATATCTGGCAGCAGCTTACTCATGTTTTTCACTTCGCTGGTTTACTTCACTGCCTACAGAGATCTTGATGATTGTCGTGATTCCCATTCCCACTGGAGCAGAGGGAAACCCTGAAAACCCTCTGCATGTAAACGAGAATATTAGTGGAATATTCATTTTCATTAGCCATGTAAACAGCTTAGTGGGAATATTGCCTTTTTCAGAATAAGGGCAAAAACCGGAATATTTTATGCATGTAAACGTAGTCATTGACAAAGCTCCTTTTAGAGACAAAGAAGAAATATAACTACTTTCACAGGCTGGTGATTCAGTGATTGTACTCTGTAGTGTTGACAACGTTAAAAAAATATTTCCACAATTTACATTCTCAGTCTTACTTTTGAGACTCCTTGTCATATCCAGTTTATGTAGTATTTAATTGTATAATTGTGTATTACCAGAAGATGTTGCTGTGTTCACTGAACCAAACTGTGAGGCTCCTGCTGCTTTTCACCTCCTCAATGTGCTCTTTGCTTGCTGGTGACCTTCCAGTGCTCAGGTTTACTTTTTTTTTTTTTCTTTTTTTTTTAAAAGGACCTTTGGTTTGTTGTAATGATGGATGAGTTTAACCTCCGAAGCCGTACAGAGTGCGTCCCTGCCTTTTGAGAGCATACACCACATCCATGGCGGTCACGGTCTTCCTCTTGGCGTGCTCAGTGTAGGTGACGGCATCACGGATGACATTCTCCAGGAAGACCTTCAACACTCCGCGGGTCTCCTCGTAGATCAGACCGGAGATACGCTTGACTCCGCCGCGGCGAGCCAGGCGCTGACAGTAAGGCTGCATTCAGTCAGTCAGCCGCATTCAGTCAGTATCCACACCCCACCCCCACTGCCTAAATGCACTGCCCCCATTCAAATGAATGGGAAGGCTGCGTTTTTTCACACTCTGGTGTGCTGGTTTTGGTCTGAAGGCAGCCTAAGTCATGGACAGGCCAACCAACAGATCACAGTCTGTTTGTTTGGGGGGCTTGAAACATAATGGTGATGGGGTGGAAGGGTGGAGATTCTACAAAAGCAGCGACCCTACAAAGCTTTTAAATAGCAGTGAATTGATGCTTCTAAGTGAGTTAAATCCCTGTCATCTTCATGCAGGCCTACTCACTGCATAATTTACCAACTGCATCAGCCACATCAGTGTGATGAGATTGAGTGGGAGTGGCTGCCTGGTGAACAATTAGCCTCAGCCACAACCTTTAGCTGGTACCTTGGATTATATGCTGTCACTCATTGACAGCTTTTCCCAGCTCACAATTTATGCTTCCTTTTGAAGTAACAAAATCCCTAAGCTGCAGTATGAGAAAACCTCCTTCCATCTTGTCCTCTCTAAAAGCCAGCGTCAAAAATGTATGCACCCTCGCTGCTGTCTGCATCTGTGACAGACAATGGGGGTGGGAGAAGGGATATTGCATACTCTCTGCTGTTGCTTTGATGTTCAGCAGTAATAGAAAAGGGGTTTTCGTTCCCGACTGTGCGGGTGCAGCTGCGAGTTGCTGCGGCTTTTTTGACTGACAGAAACAAATGAGTATCATGTTCATCTCTGAGTCTTTGAAGCGGTGTCAATGTCACCCTACGGTTTCCTCAAATCCATATAATGGGAGTGTGAGAAATTGTCAGGCCTGCCCAAGCTTAATTTCACACACTACATGAAAGTCAAGACTAGGTTGTCATTCTTACTTAATCCATACAAGGCCCAAGGCAGTGTGGGTGGATTTGGTCCAGGACATCTCTGAAGTTGAACAGTAAACTATTAAACACTCTGCCTGCTGACCAAACAGCCTAAAAGGGCTGAGTTGAAGTGGGGTTACTCATCCGTAAAAGCTGTAAGTGGTCTTCCACTTCGAGTGGCTGGTTAGAGAAATGTTAGAATGGCTTACAGAATTAGGCCAGTTTTTGTTTCAACACTCATCTAAAGTGCCAGAGGTTGAAAAGGTCATCTCTTCAAGACACATATATAATCCTTACTCCTCCCAAGTGTAAATATGTCAGTATATATAATAGACTTTACAGGGTCTGTCCCTGTGATAATGGCAGTTCAAGTTACACTGAAGTTACACTAAAATTAACAGTCATTCAAAGCAACTCTTACCATTTCAACACATATCATACAGTACACCAAGTGTTTATTGATTCCTGAACAGTTGAAGACATACTATGCACATTTCCCAGTCTATATTTATAATCTGGGGCTATACTGGAATATGTTTGCATGATTTACAGTTAAAATTTATTTATCTCTCTCTTTATCTCTCTTTATCGCCTCAGTTCAGCCTCAGTCTGAAACAGGCCATTTTAGCTCCTGACTCTTTAATACCCCGATGACCCCACTCTGTCCTGACTGGTTAGCTTCCAGAAGCCACATCCCAGCAGACTTCCAGCTATGTAAACAAACAACAGTAGCAGGATTTCACTTCTTTTTCTCATTCTTTACTCGAAATGGAAACTTCTCAATTACATCCGTAACCTTAGCAACAACCCTAGCAACCAAGGCTACAGAATGGATGGCTGGGCATGAGTGAACAATCTGATGTCATCACAAGGAAAATGTAGAGATAACGAAGTGTTCAGGGCAGGTTGGAACCCTGACTTTTGACTTTCAGGGAGCATTTTTACATACATTCACCTCAAGTTTTGGAACTTGACCATGTTTAACATCTGACATCCAAAATCATAACTGTATAGAAATAACAGAAAATCACAAAGAGCGTGATATGTCCCCTTTAAAACATTAAATGATGTGTGTGGGTGAGAGAGCACTGATCAGTATGGGCAAGGGGGTGGCATGAATGAGAATGTGTGATAAAACGTTTGTCTTGCTCGTACAAAATAAAGTTAATTCAATCTTACCTATTTACTGCAACCCTTGTCCCTGCTTTTCTTTGCTGAGTTACGTGATCTCTGGTCTGGTATTTGAAGACTTTCAGTTAAACATATGCCTCTGAATGGTCTGCAGTCATTCGGCTGCGTGTGGGACTCAAAATTGACTTCATATGTGAGAATATCTGTTTGCACATATATGTGGATCCAAAGTGTTTTGCACAGCTGTGTGAATTAAGACGAGGATACGTTGAGTTCCATCTGCTGCATTTCAAACTCCTCAATCCCCATTCACTGAAACAGGGTGATACTGTTCTCCCTCAAGTGTTCTGGGTTCATCAAAAAAAAAAAAAACAATAGGCCATGTTGCTGGAAGTCCTGAAATCTGGCACAGAACTCTGACCCCAGCCCTCATGGCCTGTGATATCTGTTAAGAACATGTGTTTCACAAGCCATTTCTAATCCTCCAGCTCAGGGTAGTCTTGCTCCTTCTCGATCAGAAAGGTCTTGATCACATCAAAGCACTGTACAAACCGTTCCAAAACCTTACTGCCACACAGCCATCTAACACTGCAGTAAGGTGGCAAATCCTTGTGAGTACTGTCCATCTCCTCCAGCAGAGGTTTGAACTGACGGTGTGTCAAAGAGGAGTGAGCAACAATATAGTTAACTATTTTCACCACTTTAGCCATCACGCTATTAAGATCAGACTCCCTTCTGCTTCCCTGTCATAGCAGGGGGTCTGTTGCTGGTAACAGCAAATATTTTCTTGATATCAACTCCTCTCTCCTCAAAATGATCAGTAAATGCTTTTGCCACATCCTCTCAATTAGTGGTATCGTGCATGGGCTTTAAACTACAAAGTTCCTCAGGTATCACTCCTTTGTCGCAATATCTGTTAACCACTGCTAGACATGGCATGTTGTTTACATCTACACTCTCGTCAACAGCTACGCTAAATACCAATGCATCTTTCAATGCAAGAGTTTGCTGGTGCCTTACATTTTCAGCCATGTCGGTAATCTCGGATGGGATGACGCAGTACACTCAATTTGCAACTGGGACAAAAGCTTTCTTGCTGACATCAGCAGCTCAGCTGGGCTCAGGTTTACACTTCAACACACCTGTTGTGTGACAAAATAATCTCAACTGACTAACTTTTTCTGAGCTTTCAACCACAGTGACAGTGAGAAAAAAACATGAAGCTTAACTTTACCTTCAGGCAAACCAATCTAGCAGCAACAAACATTAGATTTTGACTGTTAGACTCATTTCGACTCAAAATGTTCCCTCCAAAAGGAATTGTATCTTCTGTTTAAAACTCTACAGAGACATTAATGCCAGTGGTTATAATTATTATAGGGCTGCTGAGATCAGACCCTTCTCCCCAGGATGATTACGGATGTGACCGACTTTTCCCACTAGCAGGTCCTCACATCTTTGAAAACTTTGCACCAAATTTTCTTCAACTGCATATAAAAAACTCTCAATGGTTATATTGTCGCCTAAAGCAAAACTCAAAACTTAATGTGGTGACACAGTAACAATTTAGAATAAAATGATAACAGTTATGAATCTGGCTCTGGCTCATATCCTCTGCCATTGCTGCTGGTTGATGTCTAATGAATGCTGGAATACTTTGCTAAGCCAAGTTCACACACACAAGTCAGCTCCCTGAGCATTCAGGATAAAATGGGTGGAACAAGAAAACTTCAGGGTATTTGCACCATTTTTTTACCACCAATTTTTAATAAATTTTAATTGCTTGGGCCATGACTTTATGACATTTCACAATAAAACGAGAACATAAAAATAGGCAATAACGAAGATTGTAAAAGGTCTGCTTTGACATTTGACTGCAAGATTAATATCAATTACTGTTAATTTATTCATTGTTGTGATGTTTTTTCAAATATATTTTTTTCTGCTTTTGCTTTGTTCATCACTGAATCTTCCTCTATAATGTAACTTGCAACATGTTTCTCAAATTCTTCCAATTTTAAGCTTTAAGTAATTGTATTAATGTGTTTCAGCCTTATGCAGCTGATGACTGTCTGAAGACTGTTAGATGTGATCCTTGGTCAGTCTATCCGCAGTTAGACACTAGACTCATTAGAAGCTCACTGTCCCCTAAGACCCCCCAGTTCAAGGCCTACGTGTAAAGTCTTATTAGTGGGTCATTCAGAGCTGTGATTTAATCTGGCACTTCTTGCCCTGTTATTGATTTGGTAGTGAGTGCAGATGCTCTCACTCTCACTCAGTGGACAGGGCTCTGTTTATTCACCCTTTTGCTATTTCTATTTTTCATTTTCATACCCACAGCGGATTGACAGGCCATCGGTTAAAGGAGTGGAGTTATCTCACACTGAGATTGTGTGTGGATAGGCCCAGTAATAAGGACATTAAACATGTCTGACTGGAGAAGGGTGACCTTCCTGCCATAAATATGAGCTATGTGTTTTCCTGAGCTAACCAAGATAGTGAAGATGAAACACATCCTTCCTATTCCTATGCATGTGAGCCAAAACCAAACTAGAAAATGGCAGTAACTGAGCCAAACATTTTCAAAGAATTTGCATACGCAGCAGCAGCTCTCTTATTTAGCCCAATAAATGTGATGTCTTTTGTCCTTGGCTGGAACTAAAAAGCCTGTTCATGGGGGACTATTTGGGGTCTATGATCTTCTTGTGGGAACTGTACATTTTTCTATAGGTGAATATGCTGAATGTAATGGAATAAACTGTCAGACTGATTTACCAAATATAGACTGTGTGAGAACAGTGTCAGTCATCACAGTTCTGCTTTTGACTGCAGAAAGAATACTGTAAGCCTCAACACTAGTCACGCAACAGTGATTTTTGCTGTCTGTTTCACTGGAGGGTAAACACAGTGTACATGCAGTAGTATCAAAAACACGAGAGGGGATGTGTGCATCCCAATCATGGCCATAGGGGAAAAGTATATAGAATATTTAGTTGTGACAAATAATTAGCTTGTGCACAGGACATGCTGCTATATAAAGCACTATAGGACCCGAAACACTGATCCTAACACCTAGTTAGGTGTTTTATATATATATATATATATATATATATGGAGTTATATGCTGATGATCTATCCTTTTAATTGTCATATAAGGTTATATAAGAACCCCTCCACACGTGTTGTAACATATATAAAGAATACTCTGCTTGGAATATTAATATGTATCTAATATAGTTTCTCTTTAAAATTCTTACAATGGCATCTCCTCCTTCTCCCTCATTGAAAAATCCAAAATCTATGAATGTGCAAATATTGTTCATTTCAGAACTTTATCTGCTGGACACAAGATGTCTCCTCCTTCACTGTAAAGTCCATTCTCAGAGTATGTGCACTGGAGACTTCAAGTTTACACATCACACTTGCGTAGTGCAAGTTCCATACTGGACCACATTTCATAGCTTCTAAACTAGTTGTGATGTCAGAAATCATGCTTGTAGGCCCGCCCCTTAAACTCAGATTTTTAATGAGCACAGAGAAACTTTCCACTTTCAGCAGATGGATGTGAAAACAAACTCTGCACAGACATTCTGCACAGTGAGGAGAACAACATCCAAGCAAGTAATAATAAGCAAAACACATTTTTGAGTGGAGGGCGACTTTGACCACCAAATCTCTCTATTTTACCAAAAGTATGATGCAAAATGATCACATTCAACCAACTATCCTGCAAATCATACAAAAAGAAAACACTGTTTTGCAAAATGAATGGATGAGTTTAAAGTAATGACTGTGGCTACAAATAACAGACAGGATTAATTATCCACAGCAGTATTTTCCTCTCTGAACACTCCTCTTAGATGATTTATAGCCACACTAGTGGCGAGGCCCTCAGGATGGAGATGTTGGTCTATCGATTGGTTTGTTCACCACTTTGGCTCAGACTGAAATCTCTTGAGAACTCAATGGATTGCCATGCAATTTGGTAAAGATATTAATGGTTCATCTGGCGCCACCATCAGGTCAAAGTTGTCACTTATTCAGGGAAATATTGAAACCTCTACTAGATACATATATGAACATCTGATTTATCATTCTTCTGATGATTATTAAACTTAGCTATTTGTCAGTTATCAGTGGGGCTGGTCCAATAGTTTGGGGTTGTAACCAGTTTCTGATTTGCCCTCCCATCCCCCCAAGTCTCAGCAACAGACAGTTCATGACTGCAAGTAACTGATACAGGCTTGAACATACTGTATATGTTTCATAAACTTTCCATTTTTCAGTTACATGTGACTTTATGATCAAGTTACTGATTTTATATTTATCCTTTTTTATAATAATTCATACAAATACTTTGTTATGAGGCTCTAAGCAGCAGCATAATTTGCTTAAGCCTCAGGCAGGTCATAGTAATTAAACATCATATACAACAATCCATGCAGCACAATGCAAATATTTTTCTTTTCCGGTATCATTGTCTTCTCTTGTTGAATCTTCTTTTGATCTTTTGATTTTTTGATCAAAATTAAAACACAACTCCTCTCAGAACACCACCAAATGTTTAAGGCTATCCTGCCTTCACTAGGGTGGTGTCTGTATCAGGGTGGTGTCCTGGAGCGGAGAGGCGAGATGTGTTTTAATTTTGATGGACTACCACTGAAGCTCACAATGGTCTGTACCTTGCTGTGTGTGTGCTCTCAAAGTAAGAAACTGTAATCTTTTTGTAGCCATGATTATTATTTCATTACATAACAGACACATAATCAGAAAATTTAGATGAAAAAAAGGTCCAAATTGAGATGATCATTTATACATAACACTATCTCCTGCCCTGGATATCAATAGCCCACCATTAAGCTTAACGACAGGCAAGCTAGTCTGGCCTAAAATTGTGTCATCAATGAAAACGTGTGTGTGCGTGTTTGTGTGTTCATACTGCAGCAGCATTGTCGCTGCACGGCCTGAGACAACCCAACTCATGTGTAATGTGAATTTATGTATTCAGTTATCAGTGCCCTTTTTTTCTCTTTAGCACCTGCCCCCCTAAATGTCTGTGCATGGCCCTGCTGGATATGATTTAGAATAGCCTCCAAATAGAAACTTTTTCCTACTCTGCTTGTAGGACAGAGCTGCATGTTGAGAAAAAGACAGAAGAAAACAGACAGCAGAGCAGTCCTCTGCGGTTTGGAACAGAGAGGAGCTTTCCCCAAGCCTGTCACCTGACAGCCAAGGACTAGTCAGACTGAGACAGTGACAGTTTGAGGTCAGAGTGTCTTTCCACTTGGCTCAGTGGCCAGGGAACTGGAGAGCTGCAACATGCCCAGAGGAATGGCTCATGAATGGCAGGTATCCTAAAAGTAGATAGACTCCCCCTGGATTCCTCTGACAGCACTCGTACCCATGCTGATATAATCTAACAGGCAAACACTCTTGTGGAGAGGAAGCCCTCCAGCTGCTGAGTGTATTTTCTACAGGCCCAGGACTTACTGGGCAAATAAAATTAAAACATACTGTGAGTGTGGCTCAAACTGGATCACAACTGAAAGTGGAGTCTGGCATGTTCATTACCTCCATATATGAGAGCACTGGTCAGAAGTAAACAACATTCTTAGAATCTGAGCAGTAGAATGACCTAAAATGGAAGGTTTTCCCTATGGAGGCGCTAGAGGAAAAGCTATAGTGTCATTAAAATGTACAATCAGACAATTAGATTATATTTGAGAAATTTGACATTTGAACCTAGTTTGGAGGAAAAAGGAAAGTTCACTGGGTGAATGGAAAGGATGGATTAATTCCGAGGTATTTAAATCTGCCTGTTCAGTTAAGACATTTCTTGTGTCCGGGGGGCTGGTAGTGCTGACCTGGTAGCGGCTCTAACAGAAAGGTCAGAGAATTTACCAAAAAAAAAAAATGCAAATCTAATGGAACAGATAGATCAGCACTTGGAAATAAGATAATTTGCTTTCATTCTGAGAGTGAGATTAGAAGATTAAAATCAGTCTCTTGTCTATGTATTAAGAACAGAGCTGGAGTCAGGAGTTAGCCTAGCTTAGCATAAAGGGGGAAACAGCTAGTCTGGCTCTGTCCAAAGTTCAAAAATACACTAAACAACACCTGTAATGCTCACTAATTAACACATCATATCTCATTTGCTTTAATAGAAATTGCAAAAACAACAATTTGAGCACTACAATAACTATTTCTTGACTTCTTAACTATTTCTAGCATCACAGGTGAGCACAAGTTTTGGTTTTGGTCTCTGTACAGTCACAAGGGCACCAGAAAGCTGCAGACAGTCACTGCACCTAGATGTTGTTTGCCAAGAAATAGTTCCAGCACATACTGCATCTCCCCCTAAAATCACAAATTGTCTTTATTTACATTTTTAATTTGTACATGTTTTTATGTATATTAAATAAACGTGATACAAAATTTCAATCAGTGTACTTTAGAGTTGTTGGTAGATGTATTTTTGACTAATCAAAGGCTAGCTTCTAGTCTTTATGCTAAGCTGGGCTAATCATGTCCTGACTCCAGCTCTGTACTTTACTCACAGACATGAAATGAATATGCAGCTTCCCATCTCACCCTTAGAAAGAAAAAAAAATAAGAATGAAGCAACATTTTCCGAAATGTTGAGCTATTCCTTAAACAAACTGTCATTGACCAAAGTGGTGATTAAATGCAAAATTTGACCTGATGACAGTGCTATACAGAAAGTAAGATGGGTCATAAAAATGGTTGGAAATGTTCCTCTGTGGACAATGCTTTTCCACAACAAAGGTCAAGGCTATCTGGTCAGCATTTGTTATTATATTTTGCTCTGGAACAAAGTCTTGGACAGATTAATGGTTGGACACACAGACTGACCAACTAACTGACCACATAATTCCATAGTTCCACAGTTCCACATAACAACACCATCAAAGATTATTGATCATTGGTGGACAGAATGGCCTAGTGGTTAATCTGATTGCACTATACTGGAAATGGTTTGATTCTTGTAACAAAAACATGCTCTGTCCTACAACACACTGAACCTGCTTAAGAAAAGACTTTGCTAGTGTTAGTCAAGCAGATATATCTTTAAAAAAAATAACAAACAAATCAGAAGAAATTTAAGTGAAGTGTAGCCTGTACAGGTTTAATTAGAATGAAATTTTCTTGAATATCACTACAGTAATAGCTGGCACTGTATGGAAAGTTAGCATAATATAACAATAAAGCAGAACATTGAATAACTCTCTGGCTAATGTGCTGTATTTCTATATATCTACCTTTGTTCTTTAAAACATGTCTATTACAGTGTGAGCACTTCTCAGAGAATGAAATGAAATCTACTCGGCCTAAACCAGACAGAAAACCTTTTGTGGATTGTAACAGACTTACGGAGGGAGTGCCACTCATCCTGCCTTATTGTCTTGGTGATGTTGTAGGAGAGGTTTTTGGGTATTGTAGCCGAGGAGTAGTGATACTTGATGTAGGAGCACCTTGCAATGGAACCTGCAGAGAAAAAAAGAGGATTTTCAAAAAAAACCACAGGAACAACATTGACTCATGGGTCATTACATAAGATCCACGCTGATGACACACAGAGCAGGACTGAATGGGACGCTAAGATAACATTGTTCCACAGTGGATTGATTCAGCTATGTCTGCAGTTATTAATTAAATACCCAGACATGGGCATGTCACTCTTCTTTCCTAAAACAATGACAGTCTGCTGTTGTATGAGATCCTATTATATCAACGCTCAACGCTCAAATCAAGGAACACTTTCAACATATATTTTTATTACCTACAACTGCGACACAATGGCTGTCAAAGAAATAATGTGTTCTTCAAAAGCTATTAACTAATCAGTCAAGGGGGCCATTTAGTGTATAATCATAAATGTCTCCAAGAGTCTCCTGGCCTGGTTATAAATGTGGGATTTCTAGATGAAATGTTTCACTGACAATGTAGTCCTGAGTCAAACTGACAATCAGTCTGAATTACTGGAGACAAGCTGAGCTGCAGAACTACTGAACCATAATTGTGGAAGATATTTTTTAAAAAAAGATTCTAAAGGCCACAAAATATTAAGATGGCAGCATTGGTTGTTTGGTCAAACACTTAAAACAAACAATGTTTACACTTTTATGACAAGTGATCTCATGTTGCCATGTGATAATGACTACTGTCTTTCAGAAGTAAAGACAGAAGTAGTGTGACGTTGTTGTAGCACCAAAAGGAGGTAGGGTCAGTGTAACGCTTATCACTTCAATTTTCCATATTAAAAACGAATTCAAATTGTATTTTTCGTTTGTCAGATCAATGTATAATTACGATTTTGGAGTCGTGTTTCTAATTTTCTATTTGTGGAATGTTGGATAGAAAAATGGAAAATGGAAAAATAGAAAATCAGAGGTTTTATTTCTCTTGGTGTCTTGGGCTGTCTGAGAGGGCGGGTCTTAGAGCCCGACTCAACTTATGTCTGATTGGCTGGCTGGGGCCACTTGTCTTGCCTATTGTCATGCCTGCATTCCAGGATTACATCCAGTCATGGCCACTCACAGATCCCGAGTCCCAGACCCCAAACTGTTATATAAAGACAGATGTAAATGCTGAGTGTTTGTTGCAGAGGAGTGTTGAAGAAATGTCCTGAGTTGAGATGAGAGGATCTGCAGGGAGCAGCTGCACAGCCAGGCAGCAGGATGACCACAGCATCACTACAGGACACATGTGAGGGAAAAGGGATTTTAATTCAACAGCTCAGATCATACATCACTAAGCTGCTGGAGCATCTACACAGAAACATTTAGACATGTATAGCACCAATTCCTCCTGACTCACAGTATTCATTTACCTGGGCCAGGGAGGGTAATAATAATGCTTCATGAAAAGTCAGAGGATCACCAGAGTTATTACAATGCATCCCGAGAGGAAATGTCTGTCTATGTATACATTTCATAAAAATCCATCGAATAGTATATATATATATATAGATATATATAGTGGTTTCTCTTCACAACCACTCCTCTGTCACATCTATAGTCAAACATTGGTTCCCCAACGTTCTGTACTTGGCCTACTACTCTTCATCATCTGCATCCTTGATCCCATCCTTTCCCTAGAGCCCCACCAAATTGTCAAATCCTTTTTCTACCACTTTCGCAATATTGCAAAGATCAGGCCCTCTCTCACATGTCCTACTGCTGAAATGCTCATTCGCGCCTTCAATTCCTCCCATCTTGGCCTGACTTCTTACTCACACCAAATCCTGGCACCACATCACCACTGTCCTAAAAGAGCTCCATTGGCTACCTGTCTCCTACCGGATCAAAAAGCCCTGGTCATCACCTACAAAGCCCTTGTTGCAGCCCCCCCATATCTCATGGACCTCCTCTCCCCTCAGATCCACCTCTCCTGGCCCTCTCTCCACCCCAAGGTCCAACCTTCACAGTTTTGGGGACAGAGCCTTCTCTAGGGCAGCTCCCAGGCTCTGGAACTCCCTCCCCCAAGACTCAGAGTCCCGTATTGTTTTCCAATCCTGCCTCAAGACCCATCTCTTCTCCACTGCCTTCTCTAAACCTAGTGTTGGACCTAAAGTCCAACACCTGGGCTCTGGTGATTGGTTTTCCTTAGTTCCTGAAATAACACAAACTAATAAAATAATATTTTAAAAATCACCCCACTTGCTGGGGGCATCCTTTGAGCCAAGTCAACCATCTGTTAATGGCAACATTTTTTTTTGATCATCTTCATCTTTAGTACTGTAGTTTACCATTCTCTTTAATTGACTTGTGTCTGGTATGCATCTCCGTGTGGGACAGAGCCAGCCCTGTGCCACGATGAATTCAGTGTGAAAATGGTGGCTGTAATTCTGTATGTTCATACCAAGACTGTAATTTTCTGGCTGGTGGAGAAAGAGCTGCTTCCTTTTGACACCATTATTGCATGTCCGCTCTAATTATCTCTGGCAAGGCTGCGTGGCTTACTGAAATTGCGTTATTGGAGTCCTGGGAGATTTGAACTGCACAAACAGAGACAACCAGGATAACACCCCCCTGCCTCTCCTCTGTCCCGTAGCCATGCACACACACAACCACATACCCTGACATAAACAAGGAAACCCAGGATACCACAACTGCTGACAATGGCAATTACCCATTCATGACTATGTCTTTATCTGCAGCAACCCATCAGTCACACAGAGAGACTAGATGGATCTGATGCAACCATGGTGGATGAGCTGATATATATGCTACACACACACACACACACACACACACACACACACACACACTGTATATACTGTATATACAGTTCATGCATATCTACGTACATTAGTTTCCATAATCCTGGAGAATTGCACTTTAAGCATATGATGACAGCCTGTGAAAATGTAAAAATACTTTAATGCTATATTTTTTTAGCCCTCTCCAGCAGCAGATTGGTCAATGAGACTGTCTGTCCATCTGTGAAACACTGTGGTCACATGGTGTGGGGAAGTGGGTGGGTGGCTGCACTGGTTTTATCAGGTCCTTGTGGTGGAAAAAGTGTGTGTGGAATAAAATCACAAATTAAAGGTTATGAAATTCCAGTTCCTACTAGTTGGCTAATGTGAAGCTAACCAATGGTAAAAGTATTTAGATCCTTTACTTATGTAAAAGTACTAAGACCAGATTTTACTCAAAAGTACAAAAGTGTTATCAGCACAATACTTAAAGTATCGAAAGTAACAGTACTTGTTGTGCAGAATGGTCCCATTCAAAGTATAGTATTATTTAAATCATATCATTGACTGGTCGAGAACTACTCATATACACTTGGGTAGTTTAATTTACAAGATTCTGTGTGTCTATGTTTTACATATCATCTGTTATGTTTCATTTTGTAAAGCATTTGCTTTTTTTGTTTTAAAAAATACTTTGTATATGCAACCTATACCCTGTTACTAACCACAAGTGTGTATCTTGTCCTTTATTCCCATTATTTGGCTTTTAGAAGATTTGACATATGCACAAAGTGTAAACATGTTTCATAGGAGTAAATCACATTTTGTACAGTGTCTGCTGCTGCTGTGTGCTGACAGTCACCACATATGGCATCTGCTAATCTTAAAATAAGTCACAAACATGACATAAACAACAACAACTAACTGGATAGGTGTTGCCAAGCAACACTTTTTACCCAGAAAAATGATCAGGGTCCTCTTAGTTTTACAGCAGTAACTCACATGATGTAGGCTGGAGAGTGAGGACAGAAAGACATCCTGTGAACCCCTTGAATATGCTTTTAGAGTGCATTTTCTAAAATGTATTCACGCCTCAGGTTATCCAGTCTTCCAATTTAAATATTTATAAAGGGATAAGGCACCACACAATCCTTTAAAAAAACTAAAATGTTTCAAATGCAGCAATCAGCAGCCTAGTCTTGATCATTTCCAAATATTTACCTGTGGAGGAGCAATTATGTATTCACTCCAAAACAAAGTCATTTTGTCTGGGTCACTGAAGATGTGAACTAACATGAGTCAACAGCTTTTTTCAGCAATGAACAGCCGTTCCTACAGCAGCAGCCTTGTGAGTCAGCCTGAGCCTGGCAAACACACAGTAACATGTTGAGAGTGAGGGAAACAGCACAGGAGAACCATGAAGGAAAAATCTGTTTTTATACAACCAGACTTCACCTATTTTCACATATTAAACATGTTTAAAAGCTTTACAATTTGTTCAGTTGTTCATGTTGTGATACCCTGTTGTAAAGCTGTGTCTTCATGCTTGTGTGTCTCTGAAAAAGTTGGTGAGTAAAATATTATCACAGCAAATAACCAATGGCCAAAACAAACAAATAAGCCCTACTGTGAGTTTTAAATAAGCCATATTTCTATTAAATGCTGCAAAAATAGACTTTTTTGGCCACTTGGGGGCAGTGAAACAAGGTGAAGGCATATTTTCAGTTTATAAAGTTCTTACGTCAAATGTGTTTGCAAACAGTTTCCTATTTGCAGATACAGAACAATACTAGCATTCATGTAGAGTTGTGTTCGTTTCGACCTGATGAGTGCAAGTCCAATATTATTTCCAATGTATGTTCAGCTCTGTTTGGTTTAATAAGAAGGGGACACAGTGAAGTCTGGTGGGGTTCCTCAACCAGACCAAAAAAAAAAAAAAAAGAAATGCTATGGGTAATGCTATTTAGATACATTTATATTAACCTCTCAAATTCTCAAATAACACATTATGTAAGTGATCTTTGTGCCTTCCATAACTCTCCTTAAAAACTGGTCTACATCTCTGAGTCTTTAATTCACTTACCCTAAAAAAATGATATTTAGTTTCATTGATAGAGCACTGAGTATTGAACGCTGTATTTCTATATCTCTGACCACAAACCACAAAATAATAAACAAATCAAATTAAGTTGAAATGAAATAAGTAAAGCATGCAAAGACTTTAGGATGGAATAAAAAAGGAAGTCACTACAAATCAATTCTTGTCTCAGGAACACTTTGCTTTGCTGCCTTAACTTAAATTGATGTTCAACTGTAGTGTCCTTTTTTTAGAATATTAAAATAACCTGTTGTATTGTCTCTGCTAAATGAAACCATAAATATAAGGATTTGTTTTGAACGGTTTTAATATTGCTGTGAGTGCATGACCATTCTTGACAGCTGGACTAATCAGAGGATGGAGATTTTAAATCAAACTGAATCTGTGAAAGTAGGGGAGAGACAAAAATAGGCCCCGATCGCCACCAACTCTTGAGAAAAATATCTCTTTAGCTGCTTGATGTTCCACTTTATTCACCAGTCCTAACTTGTCTGTCTGCTGTCCGTTTGGTGCTAGCAAGGTACAGTAAACCCAAAGAGAAAAAAGCTTAAAGATGGTAAAAAGTTTGGTAGAGCTGAGGGCAACTGCAACACACATATGCTGATAACTAAATTACACGAGGCCTTCATTGGTAATATTTTGGAAAAGATTCAGTCACACCAGTGTACAAAATTTGTTCATATGTAATATAAAATAATTTTGAGATAATATACTTTTGCTTAATCACTATATTTATTGAGTTAATTCTGTCCTAAGATGAGCATCAACAGGTGTGTACAGTCCACATGAATGAGAGGAGGAGAATGAGGAGTGATCTGATGCCAGGCTTGTGTGATACATTCAATATCCTTCTGCATCAATCATCATCTGTTCCCCTCCACCTGAAGCTGTGCTGCACTTTCACCGTTTGATTTCCTGACTAGTGAGTGCTACATTAACCTCTGTGCTGCTTGTCTCTGTGGCTGACGACACTCGAGAAAGCCTAATCCCAAACCTCAGGCATTTTTTGCACCAGGAGACACATTACATTACACAACATTACACCCCTTCACTGAGACGCACTCCTTTCCACCGCTGCGACAGGGGCATATTGCTCCTGCTCTCCCAAATGGATTTCTAACTCAGTCATTTTAGCCAAATTGCCCTTCAGCCTTCCGCAAACATCTCTGAGCTAGATACCATTTCCTCTCTGTTACTGATTGTGACTGGAAGTGATTGCACTGAAGGAGTGGATCAGTGTGTGTGTGTGTGTGTGTGTGTTTGTATGCATACCTGCCCATGGGAGTGTATCTACTATATACTGTCTGGATATATGTGCAATAGTCACTTGCAGGGGTGTGTTTTTGTACTCACCGGCTTCAGAATTACCAAAAGACAGGGACTCAATCTAATCTCATCCTTGAGCAGTGGTGCTTGACCTCTGGTTAAAGGTTAATTGTAAATGTGTCTTAAGCTCTCAGTCTTGATGAAGATGAGAGATTGTGATGTGGACAGTGTCCTCCATTGGCTGTTGAACTTGAAAAACATGGGCTCAAGGACCACCAAGGGTGAAACTAATGTTAAATATCAGAATCACACAGGCATGGCAGCAGAAACAGACATGATTTTTAGTTAAAGGAACACAGAGATATTTGCTTGTTTGCTGTTAAACCCCCAGTCAGATAAAAAGATTTATGTTCATTTCATCTCTGTGCAGTCAGTACAGAGATTCTGAATGTGTTTAGCCTTCCTTAGCACACAGAGTAGAAGCGCAAAGACTAGGGTAACTGCTAGACCAGCTTCATCAAAATGAAAAAATACACCTTTCAACAACTCCAAAAGGGAACACATAAGACTATTCATGTTGAGTGCCAAGGTTTAGTACAAATGCAGGACATAGTATGTCCTTTAGCGAGGTGGAAAGTAAGGGTGTGGAGGTCAGGGTGGTGGATGGAGGTGCCAGGGAGTCAGTTTTTAATGCAGGAGGCCGGCACTCCGTCAACATCCAACAATGTTTGCTTACAATTTTTAATCAAGTGCCTTACTCTAACTATACCTTAACAATAGTTTATTTGCCATAATCATGATCATTCCCTAACCTGAATGAGGGTTAGGGTTGAAATACAACATGTCACATTGTATTTTGTTGGTCAGCAAATTCCAGTCAAGAGTCAGTTGCATTTCGTTGATGCTAGTGTTTCGAATAATAAATACTAAAACTTGGCAGTTCAACTATAAGAAAAGGACTCTTGAGATGTATGAAGTCAATGTTTTGATTTAGAATTTCTACATGTTAGATACATAAGGTTCAACATGTAGATGAAACAGTTTTGGAGTTTTTAAGGGTATATTTCACTTGACGTGATGGAATTAGGCTAGCTGTTTCCCCTGCTACGTCTTCTCTGATTGGGTTAGGACTAGCTGTTGGTCAAGAGATTAAAGAGTAACTAACTATGCTAACTATGTTTTGCTGCTCTCTCTGGCTCACACCCAACATTACTCCTAGGTGTGGTCAGAAATGTGCTTTGTTGTGATGTTACAGTACATCTGTACATCACTGCTGCAGGATTAGAAGTTAAACCACTGGAGGTCAGCAAAAACAAGATTTTCAGGGGGTGTTAAGTTACTCTTTAAGCTCCAACGATGCTCCGTGGTTTAAGATGGCAAATGTCCAAATCAGTCGGACATGAAATGGACTCTACCCTGCCAGTTCCCTAGTACAAAGTCCGTGTAATGTCTGTTTAATGTCTGATTGAGGCAATGCGTGAATACAGCAGTGAATTTGTTGACGATGTTTCTATCATGTGACTGGCGCTGGATAAATGCAGCAGGCCAGCTAAGCTGCATTGTTTTGACTAGGCCTGAACACGCTGCTGTGAAGCTGGCCCTAATGGGAGAGAGGACTTACTGTGATTTCTCGTAAAATAAAAGGCGTTTATTTCTGGTGAAAAGCTTGAAAAAGCTGAATTACGACCACAGCATACTTTTTGCATCATGTCTTGCCTCCTGCATGCTCTACCCAGGCGCCACCCCTCGCCTAAAGCAAACTGAGAATTTCCAGTAGGTGAGAATGCATCTGACACAGACAATCTCCTGTTGTGTGCTACATGTGTGAAGGGGCAACTCCGGACAATGTCCAGAACTGATTCCTTGGACATTGGCTGGAGTTCATATGTGAAAACTGCTTGACTGATTTCCTCAGCTGATTCTGGGTAAGACAGCAAACAAGAGGATTTCCCAAAAATGTTGGTGTTTTAGTTTAAACCTTGTAGGATTTTAACAGCAAGTATTAGAGACAGCTGACATCTCAACGGCCCCACAGCATGCTCTATCTTACAGAAAAGTCAAGTGAAAGGATTAACCAAGAAACAATACATATGGCCACTTTACAACAGGTTTGGGATATGAGTCAAAATGCACTATGAAATTTCTAACTGACTGAAATCAGTCAGGGTTTAGATGGAAAAACCAAACAATTTCAACACTGCTGTCTTTTATCCATTACAAATGTATTTCCTGCCTGTAATGGGGGAATGTCTGGATCCAGAAGCTTTTGCCATAGCTGAGGGACATGCAAATCAATCAGTCCTCCTTTCACTCTGACGCATATGAGCTTTATCCTTTCACAACACAGCCAGCAGCCTAATCACACTTTAAAATGCAGAAATACAATGATGAATGGTTTTAGGAATCGGCAGTAAAAAGCAGTTGTTAATGTTGCTATGGCCCTTAATAGGTAGGCTGGAAACACCAAAGTATCAGATGGAACTATTTGAATTTGCATATGTACTCATATGTGCATAAATATATATTTTAAACATTAAAAAAGAATTGTGCTGGTAATTGTATCTGGATAGAAATGAAAGGTGGTAGGTGTGTGGGTATGTAAGTAGAAGGCAAGAAGATAAGAGTTTGGGGAATCAGAAAGTGACAACTTTGTGTTTATGAGAGACTTAGAAGTTAATCACACTGTGACTATTTTTTAGATTACTGAGTACATATTAGTGACAGTACATCAGGACAAAGCAATGAAAATGTGGGCGAAAGCTCCCATATTACACAGTAAGTGTGTGGGTATGCAGGCTGTAAAATAAAGTGGTCTCTTATTCACCCTTTTTATAATATATAATATAATTACAAAGGAAGTATTTGGTATGTGGGCAGTAATATGTAACATTACTTATTCTGGTATAATTACACAATACAGTCTATCACCACAGAGAAGCTATTTTCACACATAGTTTGGCTCCTCATGACAGAGCTGTTGTGATGGACACACAGGTTAAGCTCTTCTTCCAGTTCTAAATGGCAGATGGACACACGTGATTTTCTGTTTAGCTGTAGTTTTTGGCCCACTTACCTACAACTATTCCTGTAACCTAAACTGAAAATATTGTAGCTTACAATTTTTCGTAAGTGGCCATATTTCAAAAGCAGAAACTATTTTATTAATGTTAGGGATATTTATACAATACATAAACATTTGTAAATAATTATATATAAATATATCTTTCTGTTTTAGTTTGCTATGTATAACAGCTCTATATTTTCATTACAGTGTGTTTCATTTTAACCAATAATAACTGCGGTCAGCTCAGTTTTATGTGTATTGCTACTATGTTTGGTTTTTCAATTTGAAGAAAAACATTTTTCAGTAATTGGTTGAAACGAACACCATGGACTACAGAGGTTTATGAATGCATCATCTACAGTATATGGGCATTTTCAAGAAATAGACAGAGCCACACTTACAATTAATATTACAATAGGTTGTTTTATTCCCCACATATCACACCATATTTAAGAAGTTAATACAGTGTTATTTTTCTAAAACCTTCTTTTCATACCCCAGCGTATCCCAGTATATCTCCATTTCTAAATTGATCACACAATAACTACTTTGACACGACTGGTATTCTGAAGAATTTATAATATGCCTTTCCTACACTTCTGTTGGTCCTATTAGAAGTTCACCATCTTCGTAATTAATTTCTAGGCCTCAAATTAGTTGCCCCTAATCCCCTATACTTATTCACTTGTAGGGAGAATGTGATGGTAATGGTATATAAAACATTTACACTGTAATTTGTGGACTGTAATCTAAAAAGTTTCACAGCGATATCTATATAAAGTTACACATTAGCACATAAGCTACTGGTCATAAGAGACCCAGTAAGGTTGTGGCAATAAACCTCCTATGAACTGTGAAATTAGAAAGTGACTTTTACTGCTTATGAATTCAGTGTTTCATTAGTTAGAAGAAGACTGTTTTTTCTTCTTCTTAAAGTTACATAGTCTTCATTTAAATCCATTATTGTACATTCAGCTATTAGGCTATAAGTATAACAACAGTAGAACTAAATGAAAGAAGCCTTTTAAAGTCACATTGTATGTTTCAAAATGTTTTCTTATTGTGTGCCCACCAGTTTTCATTTTCTCATAACAGAGCTCAGTTTAACACTGTTCAGCAGCCAAGGTTCATATATCAGATTTCAGAGCCTCTCATCAGCACTTGAACGCACCATAAGGAAGAAGCAGACTTTTCAAAACAATTAATATAAAACTGAATATATTCACTGTGATAGGTTACTCAAGCAAGTTTCAGTTCTACGCAAGTGGACGGAACAAATTCAGAAACAACAAACATTTATATAAAAAGCAACATTAATTCATTTTGTCTCTTACTGAATACTGTATTCAGACTGGGCAACATCCCCAGTGGAAACCTGAGCCAGCTGCTTTGGTCTGTTTCATTCGTGCCCACAGCAGATAGGTTGGACAGCTCTCTGCCAGATGGGAGGTCCTGCTACAGTTCAAGCCCTGCATGGCCTCATTTTTGCGTGACCCACTTCATCTCTCCCTCCATCCCTCCTCCCAGCTCCCACACCCAGACTCAGGGAATTAGAATGGAAAGCTGGGCAGGGAGGTAGCACAGCCATCCTGATGCTGTGTTCTCCCAGCAGGGTGGATGCACAGGGGCAGATGGGGCCTGGAGGCTTCAGCAGGTTGATGGTAGGGGGGCCAGACTACAGCCTGACCACCCTGCACCCACTAACACCAGCTGTCATTTTACCTCTATCAATACCCTTGCACAATGAAGCCTGTCTATGGCTGGATCATAGCAACTGTGAGTGTATGTAAGTGTGTGTGTGTGTGTGTTTGTGTGTGTGCATGTGTGCATGTGTGCATGTGTGCGTGTGTGCGTGTGTACGTGTTACTGTGACTCCTCACAGTGGATTTACGTAGCTGTGAATGAGGGTAATTACCACCATTTAGAGGATGTCAAATTGACACACATCACACACCTAGCACTTTCAAAACTGCTGCAATGCTGATGAGGTGTAATGTACCTAGGAGGATGAATAAAATATTAGCAGTGATAACAAAATATTAAAGGGTCAGTTCACACAATATTAGAAAAAAATATGTATTTTCTTGTCTTTCCTGTTGTGCAGAGGTTTTGGCTTGTCAGCCTTTAAAGGGATGCATTGGGTTTCATTCAAGAACACTGTTGTATTTTTATTCTAAACCTCTGATTTTTTTTCTGTGAAGTTTGTTCATAGTTCGTGTGTTCCAAGTCGGATTCAACAAACTCTCTCAACTGCACAAACTTGTTGTAAATCGCTAATTTCAGCCTAATGAATGTCACCTGTTCATGAGGAGTGTGAGTGATCTGATCATTAACATAATCTACACCCCTAAAATGTCCACATAAGCTGACCTGTTCTTCTCTGTTTGTGGACAAGATTCATTCACTGAAATGTTCCCACGTAAAAAGTGAGTAAAAACAAGAATTTCACACCGTGGAGCTTCAAGTCAGAAATGCTGTCAGAAATCAGCAGACACATACATTAGTGTCAGCAGTTGTATTAGAGGAGCTGAAACAATACAACAATTATTCAATATTATTACAATTATTAAATATAAAAAAAAAAAAATATATATATATATATATATAACAGCTGCTGTCAACAATGTGTCATCAGAACAGCGCTGTACTGTAACAGAAATAAAGAGGGAAAGCTTTGACATGAAGTTAGATGCTAAAAAACATCTTTCTAAAGCAAAGCGCTTCATGACTAATATAAGAGGCGGTCATGTGACAGTCACATATTAGAGGAGAGAATATTACAGCCAACAGTAGCTGATGTTACACTGTCAGCTGCAACACAACATGATGCTGGACAGAGAGCTGCAGAGACACAGAGGCAGCTGTCAGAGAAGTTTCCTAGCAACTGAAATGTATAAGGTGCTGCACCAAAATAAAAATCATAAAATCTAAATATTTTGCTTTAAGTTTGTCTATCTATATAATTTATTTTAGTTCATTTCAGTATTATAATTCACTCCAAATTTATTCAGATTAAGATTTAAGGACAAATGAGTGTTTCCCTTGTGAAGAAAGACTTCTGAATTTCATATGTATAAGAAAATGTATGAGAGAAGTGATGCATCACTCCTATGTGCCAAGAAATCTGTTCTTATGCGTGCTTCTTGCATGAAGCCCACTGTCTTTTCACAGCCCCTTGTCACAGGTTGTGGATGTGTGTGTGTGTGTTTGTGTATTTTCTGCTTCTCATTCAGTCATGAGTCCTTTCTACAGAAAATCAGCTTGTGTTAAAATAAGCTTTTTTCCTCACAAAACCTCAGTCATTAAAGACATCAGGGGAATTTCCCAGGTTCTCATCCATGGAGTTAGTTTGAGATGATCTGAAGGTAGATGAGTCCATCACAGCATGGTCCCATCAATGTTTAGCTGGTCTAATTCTGCCTCACACAGGGCTGTCAGACCCACTTCTTCAGTAATAACCAATTAAAGAGGAGAAAACCAAGTGTTTTCTCCTGTGAAGCTCAGTGGGATGGCATCAGACCCGCTCTGTCTAAGCAACCACTTTTCCAGCACCAATCCTAAGCTTCTGAACACACCTCCACCACAAGCAGCAAGCATGACTGATACAATGGTTCTATTTGTATTTGTATTTATTGATGAATTTACTAATGATCAACAGGGAGAATAGACAGGGACATGGGCACAGAGTGGAACTGAACACATTTACACTGACAGTGAAAGCAGAGATGTTTGTGTTAATCACGGTTGGCAGTTGTGCCTCAGACTGTACACTTTTACAGTATCATTGTTTCTGATTTTTGGCTAGGAAATAAAGTTACCAAGCTAACAAGAGATCAGTGGGGTGGCAGCTCACCATCAACTCCATGTAGGCATCACTTGGTCTTCAGCGGAACCTGGTTAGTCAAATTGTGATCAAGACATGAGGATTTAATGGAGATTTATGAAAACAAAATTGATTTCACGGAGCTGAGGCTTGTGACTTTTCTTAAGTCTCAGTTTGTTGTTAGAGCAGCTGATAACAGAGCAGCTCACAGCGCAGTAAAAAGACACCTGTAAAAACTGGACTAGTGATTAAATTTTGCAGAAAAATTTAGCTTAGTAGATTATAACCTGTATTTTAATGACATATGATGACTATATAACTGCTTTTACTGGATCTCTTGGACATATTTAAACAGTGAGATCTTTTTACATAAATTACAGTGTTATATGTGGGTTTACAAGTGACATGCCACCGCAGTAATGGAGACTTGGCTACTTCTGCTTGCAACCCGGATTCATGGATAGAGGAGAGTGTCAGTTTGAAGGAACATAGGCACCATGATTGGCCATTCTGAGCCTTAGTAGTGTTGAATCAATATATCAATAGTGCAACATGAAAAAAAAGTTTATACTGATGAATTTGTTACTTCCTTTCTTTGTCTTATCTCTATTTGCTATTTGCATCATGCTCTGACTTTTGAAATTACAGTTCCCATAATGCTTTGGGGGGATGTAAACAGGAAGTGTAATGTTGCCTCGGATTTAGTGAGTTACGCTACAACATTAACCTTTATTTGTTCACATTTTGGCAAATTTGAGACAATAAAGCCTACCAACCTCTCTAAAGCTCACTTATTAACACGTTCTTGTTCATTTAATCCATACAAAAACATGTAAAAACAACAGTTTGTGGTTTAAGGGGTACATACACACTGCAGTGCAGTGATTGTGTGCAGCTTCTTGTCTTCACATTGAGGTTGCTCCAAACAATCCTCATTTTGTCAATAAATAAGTGAATATGTTCCTTCCTGCAGAGGTAAGAAATTATGAGGAGGTGATAGCACAGCTGATGAAGCAGTCTATTAATATTTTGTGGATAAATTGTGCTTTTGGAACATAACATGCAGACCGATGGCAGAGAAGTGGATGATGCTGCAGGAGAGGTTTCAGAAATCTTGATACATTTTGGCACTCATTTTCTGACAGGACTCTGGCCGGTGATGACATCATCGCTGATCATACAGTGAGGTCGATTTTAACACCTTGCACCCACACATCCTGCTGTCCTTCATTTGAAGGTCTGGGGGCTGCCCCTCACGCCATGACAAATAACAAGCCAGCCATCTGTAACAAGGGGTCCTAAATCTCTCCCGAGGCTTTGGTAAGGAGAGTAATGACGGATTGATTGCAGCATTGCAGTACTCCCCCTTCCCTCTCTACTAACCCCACCTCCTCCAACCCTGACAATGATAGAAGCCCACCATCTTCCTCACCTCACAGAGAACAAAAGCATGAGGTACAGGGAGGGTGAAGAGGACTTGAGTATTTCCCTGTAGCCTATGTTTTTTTGGCCAGCAGGGCGAGTATAAGTGGGGCAAAATGGCAGATTGCCATGATGGAAGTCAGTCAGTCAGTCAGTCAGTCAGTCAGTCAGTCAGTCAGTCAGCCAGTCTTCTGTCAGTCTGTCCAGCAACCACCAGTCTGATCAGGTCAATATTTCCCCTTGACAAACACTCATGTGTATGTCACTCTCTTGAAATTTACTGTCCAGTTTTCCATGAACTCCACTATAAGTCTGAAAGATAATTTCATAATGGCGTTGTAATCCTGACGTATTGCACTGTCAGACCAGCATTTCCACGTGTTCGCAACAAATACCACTGTCTAATAGCCATGACATTCAGTGAGCATGTTCATTCCCCAGAGGATGAATCATTTCCATTTCAGACACTCCATGAGCTTTACGCTGTAAGCAAGTTTAATTGTCACTTTTATACACAGTATATGAAAAACAAGACTCTACAGCCACGGTCGCTACTCTATGAAGTTGTAATGCTTATTCTAAGCAGTTGTCTCAATTTTGTCTGAGGGGGGGCCCGCAGTGTCATACTTTGGTGACCTGCTGACTTTTCCTCTACCACAGGGGTCCTCAAAGTTATTAGGATTCATCATCTGGGACCAAAATGGTGGACCAACTGTTTGAAAAATGGCAGCATCAGTTGTCTAATATGACATATGTTTACATGTAAGTGAGAAAGACTTCTAGTGGCTGTGTAATTCATGACTCTTGACTGTCAGGAGCAAAAGCAAAAGTAGTGTTGTTACGTTGTTAGCTCGGAGGGAAGAGGTTGTGTGGATGGAAGCAGGTCAGTGTGTGACACTGGAGGCTGTTTCCTAGCAACAGTTAACAGTTAACACATTTCTTTAAACCATGATCTTTCCCTTACCTTAACCAAGTACCCAAACACCAACACCGCTACAGTTTAAGGTTTTTCCTTGTCACTTGCTTATTGTAGAGGCGATTTGCCACCAGTGGCAGTACCTCAGCAGAATTTAATTTGGATTAAAAGACAGAATCTACAGTGTGACAGTCAGTTGGGACATGTTGCTCCTCTATGTTCCAGCCGCAGAAAGCTGGATTCTAACAGAGAAATCTTGCTTAGTTCAGCTTTAAAGTTTAGTCAATTGTTCTGTGGGAGTAGCTCAATTTCTTCAGTGTTTTGGTTCATTTTGATCCAGAGTCCTTGAGGAGCTGCAAGGTTGTGACAGATTTTTTTAAGCTCTTTGTAAAATATCTGAGGCCGGAGGGACCTTTGTCCAATCCTTTATTGTGACTGGAACCTGTGTTACTGTCAGCAAGTTCCTTGCAGAATCTGCAGCTACCCAGTTTTGCTGCTAACACAGTGGTTGTTATTTTAATTTGAGCACGATTTTATCTTATCTCAATGTGAGTTGACAGTAAGGCCTACTGCTTTTATGGAAACAAATCACTCGTTAAACACAGCATGTTTCAATAAACTTGGAGGAGCAGAGATGCTGGTGAGTTTACAGAAGGCAAATCTCACTGCTGTGTATCTGACAGAAAGAATGTGTTCTTAAGGATTGATTTTGACTTTATGCCCACATAACTTAATATAATTCTTGTTCCAAGAATTGTCCATGATCTGTCTGATGATGAGCAGTCATCAATATTTGGTAGAAAAATAGAAAAAAAGGATCACAAGTTAAAGACAATCCTGGTAGAAGCTTTCAGCCAGGTGCTGTATAGGAGTTCCAGTTGCTTTACATTGAACCTGCTTTTACACAGTTTGAGGTTTTTGTGATGAAATGTCAGAGCTAGCCCTCAGGTATGGCTAACCTTTCATTTTTGGGAACCATGAAACAGATATACAGACAGTGCAAAGCCAACAAAGCATATCCTATTACTGACATCGAGCAAGACCTTTGTTGCATTAGATAAATAATATTTGAATATTTTGCAAGTCATATATTAGTAATATCATTTTGATTTTGCAATTAAATGTACTTTGTCAAACACAAACCAAACAGTCTGAATATGAGACATATGATTATAAGACCCTTTTACCAACTCCTTTTCATGGAAAATAGCTTTTTAAAGAGGACTTATTATGCTCATTTCCAGCTCTATCTTATTTTTGGACTCCACTAGAGTAGCTTTGCATGATTGACTGGTAATCTCTGTTCTGATTGGCTAGCTTTACGTATCAGAGTTGTGTACCTCCGATGCAAACCCAACATTTCCTGCTTTACTGCTTCAAATTAAAAGCTTTTGAATAACTAAATACTTTTATTGTGAAGAATTTACAGGAAGTGTTCCTCACTGAATTAGCAGAGCTTCGATAGCAGCGCTAAAAAACGGTCAAAACAACAACATATGGAGATATTTGGAGCTCTTTGTTCAGCGGATCAGTTAGAAATAATGCAGGGAGGAATAGTACAAGCGGAAACAGCCACAGTGATGATGATGTTTGATGAAGCGCTGCAGACGACCAGCACACCTCCAACAACTTATTTTACTTTGCCATGCTGTGTAATGGAGTCACGGCTCGGTGTGACTACCCCCAAAACAATAGGAAAACAGCATAATGTTAGCAAAGCGGAGCAGTGAACTCTACTGTGTGTGAAGCAGATGACCATATAAAGAAATCCATCATGAGCCGATGTCAGCTCATGCTGAAAGTAGAAAAAATGTTGGAAAGTGCAGCATTCAGAGCAGCCTGAAGCCAGTGCTTTTTGCTCACAGTGATTACTTCTACATAAGTTTACCTCATTACTTGACACTTTGGCCACGTTTAATATGAACATCTGACATTGTAACATTATATATATAACTGAAAATAAGGAAAAGCATAATAGGTCCCCTCTAAAGATAGGAAACAGTTTATCAGACAGTCCTGTTGGGAGATTACTCCCAGGATAAGATAGTCCTTGAGGCCTTTTTGCTCATAAATGTGAAACATGATACTTTACTTTACTTTGCATTAAAGAGTAATATAAATCTATTTGTGGGATTTGCCAGGCTCTTGAAAACAATCAAATATTTGCTCTGGTAGCATTTTTCACTTGTTTTTGAATTCCTCATTGTGTCTTTCTGTGATGTAGACTGTTCTTGGCTGATTGATAAATGATTCAGTCCCTGGTAGGTTTCTGCAGAGACGTTCAGAAATACTTGTGAATGTTTTCACTCAACAGGAATTTATTTAATGTGTGGCAGCAAAAACATGTTACATGAGCAATCAGAAACTTCCAGAGGTAAAACTTGGCTTACTAAACATTTTTAGGTCTGCCTTACAACATTAACTGTGAATCCACATCAAAAGAGAAACGTGAGCGGTGCATAGGTGCTATTCTGTCTGTTCAGTCCACACCAACTCTGACCTTTGCTCAGCGTCTCTGTCCACAGGACAAGCTGTCTGTCAGCACCAGAGAGGAGCTGAGAGGACAGCAGCTTCACCAGGCTGACTGACAGCAGATATTTACTGAACACAAATAGTTTTCATGTAGTTTCAATGGGAAAAAACCAGCAGTGTTTTTTATTTATTGATTCACTGATTTTATTTCTGCCTACAGTGAAACCAGCAAGCTAATAGCCACACTGGGAGCCTTGATCAATCAATATAGATACCGTTAATAAGTTCAGAAAATATAAACAACTTGAGTTTTGTAACTCCAATCAAACAGCACAAGCTGTTGTGAATATGTAAATCTCTAACACTTGAACATAATAGGACTCCCACCTTTTCAAACATAATATACAGAAAAACAATATTGTCTAATATTAAACACTATGTATTTCCTCAACTTGTTTGGTAGTATTAATGGTTGACCTGTTTCAGTTGAACTCCAACATTACAATTTCAGAGATCATACGTGTTTTGTTTTGCAAGACACATTTTGTGCTTTTAGCATGGATGGGATTTGTAAACTGCATGAGAATACACTGCACTAGACTCACATCCCATTAACTGAGGACAGGAGAGCTTCCAGTTCTATCACACATATTCCTTATCGTAAATATAGACCTGCATTACTGTTGCTCTAAGTTATGTAGTAAAGTGTATCCTGAATACAATCCAATACCTCAATCAATAACATATAGGCATTGCTTATACATGTCTCTGCTTCATTTCTAAGAAATCTATATGTCAAATGGTGCTAACAGTACCTGTGAGTTTCATGGAGAAGCACTAATTAGACTTCATATTCAGAATGCTTTGTATGAAAGGCTATTTCTGCAGTTGTAAAATAGATAAATGAAAAACAAAATCCTTGCTCAAATTATAACAGTTTGTTACAATTACAATGAAAGCATCACTCATATAAGTACTGATGTTTATTAGAGTCACTGAAATCTTCAAAGACATAAACAGTTGTATAAACATGCCAGTGCAAGCCACAGAAGTCACATCTATATATGTAAGATTCATTTCCACACATTTCTCTGGCCAGTCTCCTGAATGTGAGCCATGCCATGTTTGCACAGTGGGAGACAGCTGGAGTAAGGCTAAGACAGCTCTGAGCAGTGTGCTAACCCAGGCCTACATCACAGAGTTGACCCACATGCAAACTGCCTAAGGTTCATTTTACACTCAACACTTTGTTACTGGAGACCAGAGATGCTACCTTCACACAAGTACTGGCTCTAGTTGGTCCTACACAGATCTTACACTGGCAGAGTTAATGTAGACAGATTAACTGGGCAGTGGATCACTGTGTAATGAAGGTCTTCAGGTTAATCTGTATGCTTCATCTGCTCCCGCTCTCTTTGAATAACTGCTCACTCTTAATACAGAGGAAACAAGTCAGTGGCACATTCTTAATATTGTAGTGTAGTAAATAAATCAATCACTTATACGTGTTGACCAAAGCTAAATTACTGGTTTGACTGGAGTATGTAAATGTATCAGCTGAGTGTTGTAACTGGTAAGTTATACAGTTAGCAAAAACTGTAAGAGTTCATTCAATTTCATATACTGTTTCCTTGGGTCAAGATAACAAGACTACAGTCATGCTAGCAGGATGTCTGAATACTGATGTTTAGCAGGTATAATGTTTACCATGTTTATCTTAGTTTAGTATGTTAGCTCCCTAGCTTTTGCTAATTAGCACGGAAAACTACAGCTGAGGCTGATGGGAATGTCATTAGTTCTGCAGGTATTTGGTCATAAACCGAAGTATTGGACAAATGAAATGTCTGATTGTTCATGTAGTGCCATCATCAGGTCAGAGGATCACAAAAGTTATTATAATATTGAGAGGGCCATGAATGTCTGAACCAAATTTCATCCACCCAATTTGTTAAATATTTTACTCAAAACCATAAATGCCAACCTCATGGTGGCACTACAGGAAAAGTCAGGGGATCACCAAAGTCATCAGGATTCATCCTCTGGGGACAATGGTTGTTGAGATATTTCAGTCAGGAAGCAGTGGTGGACTAGCAGCATGACTAGCATGGTCAAAAATAACAAAAGGGACCCCTAGGGACTGTAATCTTCATTACAGTTAATAATACAGGTAAACAAATGGACAATCTTGCTATTCTTTGCCCCGTAGGAGTCAGGATAAAAATTATAGTTTGTCTTAAAGGTGTTAGATTCCGATTTTAGATATTTTATGTGCAAAGTTGAAATTTTGTCTCATAGAATGTCTAAAAATTGACAAGTTTTTTCTTCTGGGGAGCATGAATGAGCTAAGTACATTTCAGTACAGTTGGCCAATTTGATATTTTCTATGTCTAAAGAAAAAAAAAGGTGTTTTGATTTGGGAACCAGGAATAACCACACCAAACTGTATTGGAATCTTATCTGTAACTGTCGAGATATCTAAGCAGCCAACACTATCAGGGTTAAGGTAAATATTACTCATATTATCACCATTGATTAACTGTAGTTGTTAACAGTATTGTGATGAGGATTAATTATTACATAAATATTATATAGAGGATTCACACCACGTATAGAAGTCTCCCACAGTTTGTGCCTACTTGATGGCCCTGCATGCCATTGTGTAAATCTAGGCTTGCTTCCCTGCATTCAGAGAGCAGGACGGTAGGAAATAGAGGAGTGATGGTGTATAATCTAAACCACAGAGATGGGAGGGTTATTTCACATATTGATGGAATTGATTTTCAGGCCTGAATAGCCAAGTCCAATTATAGTGCCCTTCGGCACAGGGAATCGGCATTGCATGAGAAGGGAAAGATGGGAATTGGAAGCAAAAGTGAATTCGTCAGCAAGAAAGGTTTTGGCCCCGTTTCTAAGATAAGGCCCGATCTGTGTCATTGGCTCTGTTTTGATTGGATTCATCCTCTTTTGATGTTTTTCGCTTATTCCCCTTCGTCATACTGTCCCTGCCTTGATTCAAAGTTCCATTTCCAGCAAAATGTGGAATCAGTTGGAAGAATGAAATTTACATCACATTTGAATAATGATGACAGCATTCCCCACACTTTGCTGCAGGCTGCGCTCTGCCCTCTTCCTCCTTTCTCCTTCTGTCAAGCTTTTCTTGTTTCACTAACTCCTGTCTCCTCTGTCTTCTCTGTCTCTCGTCTCTTCTTTGTGCCCTTCCTATGATGAATGGGTGAATGATGGGTCTGGACCAGCCTTGAGTCTCAGCCTGGCATTAATATACAGAAAGCCCTGCAATCCCAGCATGCACCTCTCCAAATGCAGGAGGAACAGACCCTGAAGGCTGCTGGGGGATTTTGACACATAGTCACTATTACAGATCTGACAGTGGTTTGAACATTTGAGTGAGCAAATGTGCATATGTTCCTCCTGCCAACATGTGCACATGGAGCATAGTGTGCGGCCTAAAGCTATCAGCTCGTAATTACAGGGATATTGCTCATGTATGAAGACTTTACCACAGTAATCCAGATAAAATTGGATACCATCCACACTGATGAGTCCTGTAAGATCATAAACATAACCCTGATGATTATCCATTTTCACTAGATGTAGTAATATTTTTCTAATAGTGTGATTAGCTGATTCAATACATTCCACAGTTTAATAGGCACATGTGAGGTGCTAGAAATGATCCTCTGCACTGTTTAAATGATAATTCTGGCTAACTTTGCACTCGCCAGCTCCGTTATAGAGATTTGGGGCAAGCTGCTGAGCCTCCTACAGCTTTCCAAATAAACATGATTCTTATATGAATCATTTCAGAAGCTTGTTTCTGAGTCAGACTGAAAGTTAACACAGAAACGAGCCGCCTGGAACGGCTATTATCTTTCAGGCGTGTCCAGTTGTCTTTCTGCATCTGCCTCCATTCTCTGTTTTTCTGCTCCCATTTGTTTTAGCTCCTCTCTGTGTTGGAATAAATACAGTTGCCCATCAAAGTGAAATGACTCGTGATCGTCCTCATAATAGTCCATGAGTTAATCTGTCATTGCACTTAGTTTTTTGAGTTTCCTTAGAACACAGTCTAACCGCAGTGAAAGTCAGTCTCATACATATAAACAAACCAGTGTGTGCGGATGAATATGCTGGGTGACAAAACTCCTCCAGTGCTTCTTTAAAGAGTCACAGCTCAGGATCAGTTCAGTAGTCAGTAATACTAAGCCTATGAAAGTTGTATAATGTTTTCTGTGGCTGTGTTTATCTCAGTTTGGGCTTAGAGACTACAAATATTTATACCATGGTCTGGATGAATAGTCTTTTCTTATTGGCTGACAGGTGTGTGTTAAAACCGTTTAATGCACATGTAGTTCAGCTCAAATTTAATCACCATTCGAAATTCATCCACTACCCAACTTGTAACCATAGCAACATTAAAGAGCACAGCTGTCAAAGCTTACTCGTTATGAAGTTTTGAAGAATGGGATGCAGCAGAGGAAAAACAAATGGAGAAAAGAAGAAAGAAACCAAGAGAAAACTGACAGCTGAAGAGCTTAAACAATAGAGGAAGAGAAGGATGAGATTAGTACAAAAATGGCAACAAAATGGGCAGTTAATATACTGAGAGACTTTCTCTACCAAAAACAAAGGAACACTGATTTGGAGACATACTCTGTGGTTTTGCTTAATGACACCTTATGTGAATTTTATGCCTCGGTTTAGGTTGGCAGTGAGTACAGTGTGGCAAGTTGTCATGACAACGGTAAGCTCTTGCTTCATAACCTTTCGAGTTTGAGTACAAAACTTTCAAAATTTGCGAATGCTTTTATTTTATATTGTTGGCAAATTACCGTGGTATAAGAGGGATGTCTTTCTTCACCTCCACGTTGTGCCTTAAAACTACACACACACCTACTTGTTGGTTATCCCTTACATAACAGTCATGAGGTCTGAAATCAATATCATCATTGACAAAAACAATTGGCATGAGAGTTTTCTGATCTGCCACAATTACGGCTAAGGTTTAGTTAGGTTAAGCAGCCAAAACTACATACTAAACATAAGGAAAAGATTGTAGTTATGGGTAAAAGAAACCAACACTGATTGCAGGTAGGAGACTGGGGATGAACCAGATATCTGGTGTCAAAGTCAAACACTAGAGAATATGGTTCAGTACAGTATAACAACATCACACTACTTCTTTCTTTGCTTCTCACCATAAAGCCCCACTGGGTGGACATGACACAAAGTTTATCCTTATTCATTTTGTATGGGACACAAGGGAACCTCTTTGCAAGGTATTGTTTGAGGGGTTGAAAGTTGAAAACATTGAACTTTATGCAAATGAGGGCAAAATTCACTTAGCAGCTTAACAGGGATTTGATGAAAAACTGACGAAGAAAAAGTGATGCAGTGAAGAGGAGGAGGACATCAGGTTTACAGATACAAACAAAAACAAAAAGCTGTTGGGCATAAAGTCACATACATTTTTGCTTATTTATACAATATTTGCAAATGAGTAAGTTCCTCGCTAGCTTGTGAGTGTTGACACGCCCACAGCAATGAACCCAAGTCGCTGAGACAATGTCGCACAATTTGTTAACTCGCAGTAGACCATTATTCACAAAAACATAAAAGGTTGCTTGTCAGAAACTTAAACATACGTTGTTTTAAGAATTTGAACGAAGGATTCATGCTGCGGTTTTTCTGCTAACTGATCACTTGCTAAAACAGTTGACAATTGATTCAGCATTCACTACTGCCAATGGGAAATCAAATGCTCTCACAAATAAAAGACAAAGAAAAAGGCTGAATAAGACTGAAGAATGACATTGCAACACACTGCCCAGTCATGTACATATCAGGCCTTTGTATTGGAGGATTCAGCACCACCAGAGTAAGGACACTGAGTTCAGCATGTGTGCTTGCTCCATTTATGACATTTCATTTCATTTCAGCCAAACATAATGGGCCCATGTTGTCACAGCAGACCATGTTAATGAGAGAGGAGCTGCAGGCAGCCTCAGGTCCCCTGGGGCCACACAGACAGGCAGCAGCTCTGTGAGGGAGAGACATACAGGAAATAGTGGGTGTGACAGACAGGTGGACCATATTTAATTAGTCACATTACCCTGTTAGTCATAGGTCTCTGGGGCAAACTAGTTAGAGGAGCTTCCTCCTCTCAAGCACACACAAGCTGGTCTTATTACACCTGTGAGGACCTTCCACTGACTACATTCATCCCCCATCAGCTTAGTCCTTATACCTTAACCAAAATATTATAGCTGAACCTAAGTCCTAAAAATAGATACTCTTTAAACTCAAGTCTTAACAATAATTATAGCATTAACTCTTAACTAGGATTGGATTGTGATAGCTGGCTTCACCTTGGATCTTGTTCAAACTGGGTACAAAATCAAGATGACACAGCAAAACATCAGTGTTATTTATTAGTTATTAGTCAGCTAAAACCAAATTCTGTAACTCTGCTGAAATGAAACTAAGTGGAATGTGTGTGTTATCGTAACAAGACCAACAGAGTGGTGCCTCTTCTCTAGAAAGAATGTAGCTGATTGTGTCACATCAATTTCAGGAGAATCTCAATTCAACTTTGTATTTGGAGCAGTACATGGAGCAAGCAGTTTGTGAAAAATAAGGTGTAAAGGTAAGCAGGCTACACCTTTTGTTCTAATGTGTCAGAAATATACAGTATGAATCAACATTTCTTCTGCTGCTCATCTCATTTTCAGTTTATAGCTACAAGTTGTGAACATTCATTAGGCTGACACTCAAAATTGTTTCTGCCTTCTCAGCCAACAAAGGGTGATTACAGATCAAAATTAAATCTTCATGTTATTTATAACTTACTTGCACAAGTTAAAGGCTAAACTCAAAATGATAAACCAATATAAACCCCCTGACCTGACTGAGCACCATGGATGTATTATAAGAGCTGGACACTGGACTGAAAATGGCACCCATTCAGTCCAATAAGAATTGCTCGGCTGGCGCATACAACAAAAAAAGTTTCTAGCTTCCAGGTTTGCTTCTGTGTTGTGCGGCCCCCTGAATATGTGCAGTAGAGTTTCTCACACTGGCCCTGCCCACGAGTTCCCACTCGGCCCATAGACTTTACATTGTGATGATGTCACAGATTTTTAAATCTAAATTTTTTTCTTGGCTCAAGGAAAGTTTTACTAATATAAAACCTCCATGGATCAAAAATAGGGTTAGGGTTAGATGGTGGGATGGTATCACAAGTAGGAAACAACAAACACAGGTACACAGTGAATACTGTGTATCTGAATGGTGTTCACTGTGTTTTACTTTTGTGATAAAATAACTTATGTTTAGTCTATCAGTGACATGTTAAAACCTAGTATAGCAGAAGAACAGTTAGAAAATGAAATGGTAAAAAAACCCAAAAAAACCCCACAAAAAAAAACCACAAAAATGTTTAGCTAAACAGCAATGTAGAGTTTAACCAGAAAAAGCTACTGCTCATACCAGACCAAGCAAGGCTGTAGCAGTTGAAGTACACAAAGGTCCATTAATTGCTTATGAATTCAGCTTTTCATTTGTAAGAGGAGGATTGTGTTATTTCATCTTTCAAAAGTTACATATCTGTCTTCAATTGTAAAATGATAAATTAAAATAAAAATAAAAACATTTTTGTCAAATTGTACTGATGTTACATTTTCCCATAAGAACACATTAATTTAGTTTCTTTCAGTGATTATAATTGGTTTGTTCTATGATGGTTTGCTGTGTCAGTACATCACATTCCTAATGCAACCAGTTTTATCTTTAATATATCACTTAGAAAAGCAACAGAGTTCCCTCTAAAGATGACCTGGTATGTTTATTTACTTGGACACTTGGATAGCAGGGGGGTATTCAATTATGCTCAGGGCCACAAAAAGGCTTTGGATTTCATGATGTCAGTGCTTTGTTTCCACAGACTCACATAAACACATGCTGACCCATGCCCTTCAGATTGACATATATATGTAACCCTTTTCTGACCTTGCTCCATAAGGTTTGGTTAGGTTTAGACATGAAAACAAGGTGGTTATGGTTAGGGAATGACTGTAGTCTTCTGAGTGAATGGGAAACTAACAGTCTCCCGTGTTAAATTCCAATGTTTTGTTGACCCATCCATTCACTGCAATCTCTTTTGTCACTCTATAATGACAAAACTCTTGCTTCCGGGGGACAAGAGTTGTAGCTACTATGACCACTAGTGGGCTTTGTTGCTTTAACTTAAACAAATTACGTTTTTTCCCATTTGCTGAAAGGAGTAATGCTTTCATTTTCCATGACAGTCTCATCCACATACTGGCATCCACACATACACACAGACATCCATCATCAATGCTTGTCTACATCTCTTGACCAACTTTGTAGGTTCCAGCTCAAAACACACTCTCCACCACACCACCAACAATAACCCTGTTACTGTGCTTCCATCTGTACAGGTCCTCTGGGGTGTGGATGGATGGAGGGGGAATATGTTTTTTTTAAAATGATATACTTTCTTACGCTTTTCTGGAGCGTGCAGTTTTGATTAATCAACTCACCCTGGCCTCAGTTTGTCCCTTTGTTTCCATTAGTGCTGAGTTTAAAAAAAAAAAAAAGGACATGAGGTTGCCTTGCATCAGAGTGATGATCCAAGCCTACAGTAGCAGTCACACATCTCCTGCCATGCTCTGTGATGCCAGCTGCAGTGGTACAGGGGAGGGCTCCTAAAATGGCAGATCATAGCAAACCGCAGAGGGCTGGCTGGCAGTGTGGACTGCTCTACAAAACCACAAACTGATCTCATTACCAGATAGCTCTAAACCTGTGGTGGACTGTATCATTTTAAAGGTGCCTGGACCTCTCCAATACTACTGCATTTAAACTTTAATGCCCAGACAACATAGTCATGTACTGGTTTGTATTTCAGCAGTGATAAAGACAAAGCTTTGCAAGGCAACATCCAAGACTAACCGGAAGCATGCAATACTAGAATTGTTTGCTGTCGTTACTCATAATGTGAACAAACAGGAAAAAGCACAACAGACAATTCTCTAAAATGCCTGTTATCTTGTTTAACAGAAGTGCGGTACTTGCTTCACTGCCTAAAGGAACACTGTATGATGAATAGCTACTAGCACAGTCAGAGCCAGGCATACACAAAATGAATGCATTGTATAATGATTGTTGCATACATCACCAGCTGTGTAGAGATTCATATAAAATCCATACAAACTCATTTTTCCATACTAAAAAGAAGAAAGAATTATCACCAAATAAGATCATAATGAACCTACTAGCATCTAGTTTATAAAGGTATAGTCATCTCATTGATCAAAATACATTTGAGGGTGGTTTAAAATGGATAGTAGAATTTCAAAAATATTGTACATACAATACAATCTAGTACATGCTCATGTGTAGGTATGCACATGCACATATATGGACTTATACTGTCTATACTGTATGCCTATGAATGTATGTACAGTATATATATGTATATATGTACAGTATCTAAGTACAAATAACTTATATCTGGCTTATGTAGCTGGACTTTCTTTGGACCCTCCCATTGACTTAGAACAAAACTGTAATAGCCTCCCCCATAATATGTCAGGGTAATATATTTATGACAAACATAACAAAATGGTGAAAATATAGAAACTCTCATTTTGGAATAAAGAGCTCCAAAATGAAGTGTTATTACAGTAAATGAGTGTGGCTGCTGGAGGGCTTGAGCACCATAATATATTCCCCCCCACGCTGGATTCCAAATAATACCCCAAAATAATTATGAATTAGATGATGTTGTAACCTAATATGTATGAGATTAGATACCCGACTGTAGATCAGTTTGGGCTTGCATTATGTTAAGTATAAGATGTAGGGTTTTAGAGTTTGCCCAATACCAAAGTCAGGCTGTCCCAGCATCTGCTGCTTAATTTTTTTAATCTGTCTCTCACCAGTCCTCCAACGCCATATAAAAACGCAATATTAAATCACTCAAGTACCTCTTTAAGCCCTCTACAGGCTTGAGCTAGCCATGCTCTCATGCTCCCTCCAGCTTCACTTCATCTTAACTAGGCCTTCTTCAATCCTTGTGTAACACTGAAATTGACCACTGGAGATGTAGAGTTTTTGGGGGGGGGGCTTTCCAAACCAAACTGCAAAAATTGATTGAATCATATTTTTCAGAGCTTCATGTGCTGGAAAATGAAGTTGCTGGAGGTCTGTTTTCAGCTCATTCCTCGGGGCATGACAGAGCCAGAAAGAACATTTCCTCTTTAATTCAGTGAACCAGCACTGCAGCAGCCTCTTTGGGATCAGGCTGGAAATTTGGTGTGAATCTTTGCATCTTCCTGTTCATTGTTTTTGTTGTTGTTGTTGTTGTGTTGCATCTGATTCTTTCCGACCTTTTGTAAGCACACAACTGATTAGTCATTTGTTATTCCAGAGCTGTGCGGAGCTACAGGGTAATTATAGTGCGGGCGATATGCAGCGGTGTTCTGCCTCGCCTTGCCTCAGTATGCGGATCTCTTTGTCAGCGCCTCCCTGGAACAGGCATGGATGGGAATATCAAACAGGAGGAAAGAAACAGGCACATAAGAGCAGCTGCAGTTCATTGACGTCACACTGAGCGTGCAGCCAGGTGCATGGGCCTCTGTTTCACAAATACGGATCAATAATATAGTCTAGCCTGGTATCAGGCCTGCAGGCAAGTCTCAGCAGGATTTGAACGTTTATCTACATCCTGTACTAGATGAGTACACTGTCTGATTTTTGCACCATCTACAGAAGAAGGGCAGTCAGATAAATATATTGCAAGTGTTTCAGGTCTTCTATTGGAGGGATCACGGAGGTCAATAATGATGCTTTGTGGTGGTATTCAGAACCTTAACCCCAAGTATAATATGAATAAGAATAAAAATAAATGTAAGAACCTGTGTGGAGCCTGGTTAAAATGTCTCACTGGAAGCAAATCTGACTAAGGGCTTTCCATACACAACCTGTGTAGTAGTGATCACTTCCACAGAAATACTAAATAAAATGTAATCAAACTACAGTGCATTCATTAAAATAGTGTGAACCACAGCAAGTAGATCATATTAATGTCAATTCACTATATTAATTTAAACCAACCTCCTACAAAAGGCACCCTCAGATGTGAATTCACAGAAAAATGTTTGATTTCCATTTGTAGGCCTTCCTGTCCCACTGTTGGGGTTGTTTTCTGATAGCTTGTTTCACCGAATACCCAGATTCACTAGGCTCCATTGGTAACAAATCCCCCATCTAAACATTTTCTCTCCTCACAAAGACCAGTGTGCAAAACATTCAGAATGCAGCTCTTTACTTTTATCCAGTGCTGAAATCACTACTAGGTATTTTCAGGTGTTCTCTGGTTAATGTGTCTGCACTTGACTAAAGATCGTTATTTTACTGAAAAAAACTTCATTCTCAAACAACACTCTATGATCATGAGTGGACTTTGTGTTTTTGTGGTTCATTAAGAGAGCAACAGAGTGGTGACTCTCCTCAACAGAAACAATCTAGCTGACTTCATCAAGTCAGTTTCAGGAGAATCACCTTCAATATTTTAAGCTGATCAACTTTAAAGGTCTGAATCTTTGGAGCAATTATCATGAAAAATAAGTAAAAGTTGTTGGTGTGGAAGTTCTTCAGCGTGAGTGAAGAAGACACAAAGCTTGCTATTTGTAATACCTTTAAGTCCAAAATAAGCCGTGGAGGAACAACCTTGAAAATATTTGGAACAACTAACTTAATCAGACACTTAAAAAACCATCACCCCAGTGAACAGGCCTAATTTCAAGAAGAAAAATGTAAGAACATACAGTTGAATTTCAATATTCCATTAAAGAATAGTTACAAAAATGTTTGTGTATGCTGTTAATTATAGTTCTTAGAAAGAAAGGAAATATATAAAGAAATTATTAAATTTTTATAAAGAAAGTAAATCAGAATAGGCAAAAATCGGAGTCGGCAGGTCAGACATTGAAAAAAACGGAAATTGGAACTGGCCAAGAAAATTGTAATCGGTGTGTCTCTAATATCTAATCAACATTTCATATCTTCTGCTGCTCATCTCATTTTCAGGTTGTAGCTACAGGTTTTGAACATTGATTAAGCTGCTACTAAAAACTGTTGACTTTTTCAGCTTACTTGCCAATGTCGAAAGCTAAACCTAATTTGCCATTACACAACCATATGTACTGCATTCTATATTTACACTATATTGCATTACATGCAGTAGCCATAAGAACTGTTTCATTAAAGGATAGTTTCACAATTTTTCCAGCATGTCTTAAACAACAGTCAGGTGTCTATATGAACAGTGAAAGAGGTTTTCCTGGCTGTAATCATTCCTCCTGTTCATACTGGCTATTAAAAGATCCCCTTCAAATGTGCTTTCAGTGTAAGTGATGGGGGCCAAAATCCACAGTGTGTCCACACTTTTGTGCAAAGATGCATTTAAAAGTTGATGTGAAGCTTATATGAGGCTTCAGCAGTCTGAGTTAGTCATAACAAGTGGATATCTGCCACAATTACAGTCTTGTGTGTTTCCTCGGACAGTGTTTCCCTGTTGAGCTGTGGTGGAAGTATAGTAACAAAAAGAAGGACTTTGGCACTAAAAAGACTGTAATGTTGAAAGATATCTACTTGGTTATAACCTCTAGAAGCTGCAATGTACATTACACTCCACAATATAAAAGCATTGGAAATGACAAAAAAAGTTGTTTATCTTTAGGGCGGTGCTACTGAGAAAGATCATGAGGTCATTAATTCAAAAAGATGAAAACTTGATTTAAAATTGCATTTTAGGGGTCACATTATGTCCACTTCAATGGTATTTATATTTTCAGAAACACAAAAACCAAGTAGAAAGGATTTGAGGGAATTTAGCTTATGGTGGTTCAGATGCAGTGTGAATATAAATCTACACTGCATCCTAAATGGACGAAATGGCTTCTGAATATTTGCCAAATGCATTTTGACACAAGTGGTTTTTGGGACTGATAGTGTTGCAGGTGGTTAAGAATTATAATGATTACAACTGGACCATTATTGTATACAGCAAATTTCATAGCACTTTGGCAAGTCGATATGGAGATACTTTGCTCTGGATAGAAGGACGGAAATTCTCATTTCTAATAACGTGCATATAAGCATAGAGTTAGTCCTGCGCTAATGCTGTTGGCAGCTAAAATTAACCGATTACAGAATAGCATAACCCTATTTTCTCTCCCCACAGGTGTTCCTGAGGAAACAATGATGATTCTAATATGGCAGGGCCCTTAGTCAGTAAGGGCTATATTTATACTTGTGCTGCATGCAGAGAATTCTTTCTGATGGCTGCCTCAATGCCTGGACCTCATTTGGGCTCTTCATGCCATATTAACACAATCTCATGCCCACTGCCAGGAAGTGGAATTCAATTAGTGCAGCATCATGGCGGAGCTAGGCTGACCAAATGGCACCCTGACCAGCAGTTCAGGTGAGCCAAATTAATGAGGGCATTCTGGAAATTGAATCCTGGACCTTCAGACAGCCAATTCAGAAGAAGAACATGGCTGGAAGGCATTAAGGCAAGAAAAAAAGCAAGCAGGCCTGAAACTGTAAATGGTACAAGTAAAGGAAAATCCTGTTCTTAATCAGTGCCACCAGGATCCGACAGGATTTTGTTTTGATGACTGTGGCTCAAAATGTCTGCATTTGTAGCAGCTTTACAGAAAAGTGCCAGGACTTTTTTATTTTGGTAGATAATCATCAGTAGTTGGTAGCCTGTACAGATAACTAGGAAGGTTAGTTATAATCCCTCACTGGCTTCTCACCACAAACACTAATCAGTTATGTTACCTCTGCACACCAAGGGGGCATTTTTTTGTCCTGAATGTTGCCTTTCAGGTATTGTAGAGCTCCCACAAAGTGCCATGAATAAACTCATGGCAAATCTCATTGGTCCAAGCTGGGAGAAACCAGGCATAAGGGGAAGCAGCCTATACAGCTTTGTGAAGAACATTAAATGTGCACGTCCCTTTTCTTGGTAACTGTGTTGATGTTTTGGCATTCATGAGTAACTGGAGAAATGCCAGAGTTTTTACACACAATAGACACAACTTGAAGCTGAGAGCAAGATAGGCCTCTTTATATTTTGGGTTTGACTCAGGTATATTTACTTTATGAGCATCAACAGTTTTCCTTTTCTTCCCTGTCTAAAATCTGTCCATCTTGTACCTTTTATTGTCTTTCTTACTAACCTGAATCTCACCAGAGCACTCTTGTTTCTTCATCGTTCCCAAATGAATCAGACTCTTGAACATTTTTCACAGCAACATTTTGACTTGTCATGGCAGGAAACACTCAGGTGGAACTGATAACATTAATTACTGCAATGCAGCAATTAATTATGTTATTAGTCACACCTGTGTTTGACAATTCAAAATGTCAGCTGTAAAAAACATCTATTTAAATTTGGTTATTTACACTTGACATCTTTCTTGCAGATATGTGGTTCCCACCTGGAATCCAAAACAGTGCAGGACTGAGCTGCTACCGTTTACACTACCCTAAATTCTGATAAAGCGCTTTGTAGCATCAAGGACAGGTGTTATGATGGCTCCCACAGTGGATGTGTCCCTCCTGAACAGGGCTTTTTTAAAGATTAATTTAACTTAACATATAATTGCACATGATAATGTAGTTGATATGATATCCTACCTCTTGGCCTTGTACATAATGCTAGGTTACTACTGTAAGTAACTAGTTTACCAGATATGCTAACATTAGCATCTAACATTAGAGCAGACAAACACAGAGTTTAGATTTTTGGCAAGGTTGTCTTCATTTTCTTTCCCAGATAAGCTTGGCTAACTTGGGAGGTATGTTTACAACCTTGTCTGACTGTTCTGTTGCTGACAGGAATGAATGAATAAATGTAATGTTACCTTTGCTACCAGTCCCAGTCTGGTAGCAAAGACCACATTTAGATCAGCTCTTCCATTATGAACAGAAAGCAATGGAATTGCATGTAATCTAGCAAGAATCAAGTCAACTTTTGAGCTGATATGTTTCAGTTAAAGGTAAAGCCAACATGATGCACAAGCAATACAGAAGCAGTATCAGGTAGCACAGTAGCAATTGTTGATTTAACAGAGGCATTCCACATCTCTGGACCTTGTCTTTGTCCTTTTATCACACACCCACTCCCTTTCTAGTTCTCTCCTCCATCCCTCCTGATGGAGTGTGTTCATGTGTATGTGTGTATGTGTGTGTGTGTGTGGTATTGAAGACAGCTCAAGGTCATGGTGGAATAGACTGCTGACATAACCTTTACTACAGCTATGCCTAAATTAACCTGAGATGAAACCCACACTGCTTCTCATAAGCTCAGTTTTGGATACAAGACTCGAGTCTGGAAAACTCAAATCAGATTTATTTTGTTGTCAAGAGAAGGTGGCCATTTGAATTCAAATAGAAGGCGGAAAATTAGGAAAAAGGCAAATAAATGAAAAGCCTATTTCAGCTCAATCAGCTGTGAAACCTACATGTAATGAAGGTGTAGCAAGGTGAGCAAAAACTATCAATAAAGTAACCCTGTCACAAACAGGGGTGTTAAAGGTCCAGTGAGTTAGATTTAGTGGCATCTTGCGGAACAGACTTGGCAGAAATGGAATATAATATTCATAAGCTCTAATAATCACCTAAAAATAAGAATTGTTGTGTTTTAGTTACCTTAGAATGAGGTCTTTATATCTACATAGGGAGCGGGTCCAGTCCCAGTCTCCACCTGTCCGTGAAGCTCTCTCCTCATAACTAGAGCTAAGCAACAGGTTGAGATTCTCCACTGATTTGGTTACATCATTGGCTGTACTACACAGTGTTGTAGGGAGGTCACTGTGTGTTCCCATCTGTCTCATGTTGTTGTCACAGCAGTGGGAGATGGGAGCGTGGTGAGGAAGCAGCCCTGAGCGCTAGAGGGCAGCTAGGTGTTTGTAACAAGACCCATGAGCCGACCTGACAGCGAGACACTGACACCACTTGGCACAAGTCAAATTCCCACCGACTCCCACACTCACATTGCAGTCCACTGCAACGCCCCAACATGCATATCTGTGTGTTCACTCCTGAGTGAATGTGTCAGCTGCTTCTTCTTCTACAGCAACTAGTCTCCCTGAGCAGTCCCTCCTCTCTGGTTAAAGGTGAAATGAGTTTCTGCAGTGTTTGGCGGCTTATGGGAAATATTTGCTATATTTCTGTGTAAATGTTACTGGCATTCATCTATGCAGTTCCCCACAGCCAAGAATGTGCTGTTAAAAAGAAATCTCATCAGGCAAATAGCTGGAAACGCTTCCTCCACTGGCTCATTTGACCTCTTGTTGATTTTCCATCAAGGCCAACGGGAGTAATGGAGAACTTCTTATTCCTCTGAGGAGACATTTATTTCTTGAACACTCAGATCGTTGGGAGCTAAAGCGAATCTGACACTTAACCTTTCTAGTTAACCATATGTACGTGCCCCATGTGGCCATTTTTCATGTAACAGACAGAAAAGCATATAAAAAAGATAGAAAAGATATGGAGTCCAACACAGAAAGAGAAAGAACACTCAAGGTATCGGTGTCAGGAAAATAGTGCACAACAGGGCAGTTCTTTTTCAAGCAAAAATGTGAGTGGTGAGTTCTTTACCATGTGCAATGAAGCAATCATGTGCCTCAAGCTGAGCAAGAGTTAAACTGAATCAAAAACATCTCCAATGAGTTGTCAAAACCTCATGGGAGATGTAGTTCCTGAGTGTTAATACAATCATAGTTTTATCTTTGTTGATAATGTGGTCAGATTTTACCAGTCAGTACAGCAGCATTTAGCTCATGTGTTATGTTTCTGCTTTTCAGAGAGACAGACAATACACTGAGCAAAGAAAGAGTCAACGGGCTCTCTATGAAGCCAGTCTGTTCAGAGACTTCAGGTTCCAAAAGCTCCAACCTCTTCGGCTATCTGCCTTGTCACTAATTAAAGTGAATTCAACAATGAGCCACATTATTGTTGAGCAAAAGTCTTAAAGATGAATTTTATGTAGATATGTTTTTCTGATAGAACCATCTCACATATGGCTGCTGCCTAAAGCCATGCCAAAGCAAACGAGGATCTCAGCAAACAACTTGGTGAGTATACATAATATTTTCATAACTGATTGAAATGTTGGCCAACACTACAGAAAATTGTAATAAACTATAGTTATCCATGAAAGAACATGGCAGGCCACACTTTATGATTAGAAGTCTGATGGCACCATGCGGGAAATACTACTACATTTAGATCAACTCTTCCATTATGAACAGAAAGCAATGGAATTGCATGTAATCTAGCAAGAATCAAGTCAACTTTTGAGCTGATATGTTTCAGTTAAAGGTAAAGCCAACATGATGCACAAGCAATACAGAAGCAGTATCAGGTAGCACAGTAGCAATTGTTGATTTAACAGAGGCATTCCACATCTCTGGATCTTGTCTCTGTCCTTTTGTGACACACCCACTCCCTCTCTAGTTCTCTCCTCCATCCCTCCTGCCTGATGGAGTGTGTTCGTGTGTGTGTGTGTGTGTGTGTGTGTGTGTGTGTGTGTGTGTGTGTGTGTGTGTGTGTGTGTGTGCGTGTGTGTGTGTGTGTGTGTGTGTGGTATTGAAGACAGCTCAAGGTCATGGTGACTTCACCTTTCCTACAGCTATGCCTAAATTAACCTGAGATGAAACCCACACTGCTTCTCATAAGCTCAGTTTTGGATACAAGACCCGAGTCTGGAAAACTCAAATCAGATTTATTTTGTTGTCGAGAGAAGGTGGCCATTTCAATTCAAAATTAGGAAAAAGGCAAATAAATGAAAAGATCTTGTAAAGCCTATTTCAGCTCAATCAGCTGTGAAACCTACATGTAATGAAGGTGTAGCAAGGTGAGCAAAATACTATCAATAAAGTAACCCTGTCACAAACAGGGGTGTTAAAGGTCCAGTGAGTTAGATTTAGTGGCATCTAGCGGAATGGACTTGGCAGAAATGGAATATAATATTCATAAGTATGTTTTAATTGGTGTATAATCACCTAAAAATAAGAATTGTTGTGTTTTAGTTACCTTAGAATGAGGTCTTTATATCTACATAGGGAGCGGGTCCCCTTACCTGGAGCCCACCATGTTGCACCATCATGTTTCTACAGTAGCCCAGAATGGACAAACCAAAGACTGGCTCTAGAGAGGGCCTTTCACTTTTTTCGCAAGTTTCACGGGCACCGTAGGGTCTTCTACACGCTTCGAAGAGTACGGGATATTCAGTTTTGCAATTTGCATTCTCACCACTAGATGCCACTAAATCCTAAACACTGGACCTTTAATGTGTATTCATCCTGAACAGTTCACTACAGCATAATACACTTTAATAAGGCCTATGTCATGAATTCTAAAAGTGCAAGGTCATCTGAAAACCTTTGGTAGTGTTGTCTGTTAGCTAGCTAAACCATGCTAGCTGCATTAGCCCCCTGAACACTTCAACACTTGAGCCAATTTAACATTTTAGCATTTTGTTGAGTCTTGTACTACTTTCTTGTTGTTTATGGTATTTGTGATGCACTTGTCTACTTCCACTTGTTTCTTACTTTAATAATTATAGAAATTGAAAAAACAAACAAAAAAAAAACTTCTGTCTAGTGCTCTTTCTCTTTGCACCCGTACCCAGGTCAACAAGGTCAGGTGTTGGGGAACCAGGGCAACCTGATGAGAAATGGACAAGAGCAGAGAATATGGATCATGAAGGATCCCCAGAGGAGGGCGATTCCATCCAACTACCGGCCAATAACCTGCCTTTGTACAACATGGAAGCTCCTGTCAGGCATCATAGCGGCTAAGATGAATAGGCACATGGCCAAATACATGAGCAGGTCCCAAAAAGGAATTGGTAGTAATACCAGGGGAGCCAAGCACCAGCTATTGGTCAATAGAGCAGTCACCCAAGACTGCAAGACCAGCCTGTGCACCGCCTGGATTGACTACAAGAAAGCCTACGACTCAATGCCACACACATAGATACTGGAATGCTTGGAAATGTGCAACATCAACAGCATACTAAGAGCATTCATCAAGAATTCAATGGGGCTGTGGAAAACGACTCTGGAGGTCAACTCAAAGCTAATTGCACAAGTTACCATCAAGTGTGGCATATACCAAGGTGATGCACTATCCCCACTGCTGTTCTGCATAGGCCTGAAACCCCTCAGCCAGATCATCACAAAGAGTGGTTACAGATACCGGTTCCGAAGTGGAACAACCATCAGTCACCTCCTTTACATGGATGACATCAAGCTGTATGCCAGGAATGAGCGAGACATCAACTCACTGATCCACATCACCAGGATCTACAGCAACAACATCGGAATGTCATTCAGACTAGATAAGTGTGGTCGGATGGTATCAAAGAGAGGGAAGATGATCAGAGCCAGGGGGGTTGAACTACCAGAAGGCAGCATTGCAGATGTTCAGGACAGCTACAAATACCTTGGGATCACGCAGGGGTTGAACCATGAAGAGACCGCAAGGAAGTCAGCCACAGCCAAATACCTACACAGAGTAAGGCAGGTCCTGAAAAGTCGGCTGGGAAGAACAAGGTACGAGCCATCAACACGTACACCCTGCCAGTCATCAGATCCCCCTTTGGTATAATAAGCTGGCCAAAGGAAGTGATAGAGGTCACCGATATCAAGACAAGGAAGCTCCTCACAATGTATGGAGGGTTTCATCCCAAGTCCAGCACCCTGAGACTGTACACTAAGTGGAACGAGGGAGGCCGAGGACTGGTGAGCGCCAAAGCCACTGTCCAGGACAAAACAACCAGGATCCAGGAATACATCAGGAAGATGGCCCCCAAAGATGAGCTGCTAAGTGAATACCTCAGGCAGTAGAACCCCGATGATGCAGAGGAGGAGGAACCATCATGAAGGGACAAGCACCTACACGGCATGTACCACTGACAGATAGAAGAAGTCACTGATATCAAGAAATTCTACCAGTGGCTGGAAAAGGCTGGACTGAAAGACAGCACAGAAGCACTAATCATGGCAGCAAGAACAGGCACTTAGTACAAGATCAATAGAGGCGGGGATCTACCACACCAGACAGGACCCCAGGTGCAGGCTGTGCAAAGATGCTCCTGAGACAATTCAGCACATAATAGTATGGTGTAAGATGCAGGCAGGAACAGCGTACATGGAACGCCATAACCAAGTGGCTGGCATAGTGTACAGGAACATCTGCACTGAGTATGGGCTGGAAGTCCCAAGGTCAGAATGGAAGACAACACCTAAGGTGGTTTAGAATGACCAAGCTAATCCTGTGGGACTTCCAGATCCAGACTGACAAACTTGTGATGGCTAACCAACTGGACATTGTGTTGATCGACAAACAACAGAAGAAGGCAGTGGTGATAGATGTAGCAATCCCAAGTGACAGTCTTGCTATGTTAGCCTCACAATGCCAGACTACATCTCATAAACTGGTATTTTTTGTTTATTTTCTTTATCTTAGAAAGACAAAAAGGCAATCTGCATTAAAATGTTCCTGATAATGACAGTCCTTTATTAGCAGTTTCACAACTTTATATCCATCACCTCACTGCAAGTCTGAAAATAAAGAGGGTGTAATGTGTCCCCTTGATCCACTATAAAGTGTTAAATGTTGGTCTTTGGACTTCTATTATCACAGATTCAATTAGAAACTAATCTTAGAATTAATACAGAAAGGTTAAGTGTGTGCAGGCAGTTCACTGCCATACACTCCAACTTAACTCCAACTTAAAGATGTGAGTGACAGCCTGGGAATGACTCGCAACACAAGCAGCAATACAGTATATACAATGTTCAGGGCCCCTTTTACCCATTATGTACTCACTTTAAGTTTAGTTTAACATTTAACATGGAATAACATTGTCATTTTTAGAAATTAAATAATATAAGCCTTTATTTAATAAAAACAAAATACATTTATTTATATATAAATCAGGTTTTTCTGCTTTTATTTTCTCTGTTTTCACGCATTTTCTACTTAGTTCAGCAGACAGCTCAACCTGCTAACTAGAGTAGATTATTTGATAAAATACTTGAAATGAAATGAAATATGATCCAGGAAGTCCCATTTGAGTAAAAGAATTGTGAGTTTGAAGATGCCAAAACACTGCACATAGATTTTTATTACATTTTATCTTCTGTCTCAATCATCGCCAAGTAAACAGTAAAACTAAAATAATCTGGCCAGGATGGCGTTGTGGCAAAAGATGTGCCAGGTTTAATTTTTATCGGATGACACTCTACTGTGCCAACACAGTGTCCCTCCGGATGACGGAGCTGCATTTTATCATGCAGTGCGTTGATGTGAATATGACCTTACTCTTTTTGGCAGATACATACTAACAAAATGTCAGTGACTTCCAGATTTATTGTAACTTTGCACTTTACTAGTGTATGTGAATTAACAATCTTCACTCTATCATTTATCACAAGAAGGAGATCTTTAGAGTTCAAAGTTCAGGGCTTCAACCTGTCACTTAGAGTGCCTACCTTGCCATTTCATGGCCTTGGTTGCTAAAGTTATTGCTAAGGTTGTTCTTTGTGTTGTTTGTGTTGTTCACTCTCATATTTCAGATCAGATTTCAGCTCAAACGTGTATTTTGGATTTCAGCAGTTGACATTTGAGTAAAGAACGACAAAAAGAAGTGAAATCCTGCTACTATAGTTTATTTCATGATTTATTGAAATAGCCTCCCAAACAGCTGGGAGTCGACCGTGATGCAGCTTCCGGAAGCTAACCAATCAGAACAGAGTGGGATCATTAGGAGCGGGACCTAAAGAGACAAGAGAAACGGCCAGTTTCAGACAGAGGCTGAACTGAGGGGCTGCATAAAGGGCCAGTATAAGATAAATAAGGAGTTTTTAACTGTAAATCAAGCAAATATATTTCTGTAGAGCACCAGATTAAAAATGTAGACATGGAAATGTGAAGAATATGTCCCCTTTAAATAATCTTTGAGATATACCATGATCCTGCTCCCAGGAGATTGAACAGCTGTGAAAAGGGTGCGTCCAGTCCTGAGAAAGAAACTACATTTAAAGGACCATGAACATGACCTCCAGATATCTCAAGAGCTGTGACTTTGGTAAACCCTTTTTTTAAAACTTTTTTTAAAAGCTTGTCAAAGAAGGTTAAAGAAAGATCAATGAAAAGATCTTTAAAATATTATAAACTTTTAACACTGCTGGAAGTAGAAGTCAACAGTGACCAACACAGTCATCTCCCCTAGAATAAGAAGCCAAGTCTTTCATATGTCACTGATGGGAGAAATGCCATATTTACAGGCATTAAGGGAAATCAGCTGATTCAGTTAATTCTGTGCATGCCAGTTTAAATTAGTGCCATGTTTATCGTAATTGTCTTGATTCCTGATATTCCCCAAGTTGTTTCCTTTGCTCAGATCACCTTGATGTTTGATATTCTATCTTGAAAAAAGTGTGTGTAGCAATCTCTGCTTCCTTTATCTCACCCTACACACCTGACTGCGTCCCTCCAAACTGAAGGCATCTGCAGCGATAAAAAGATTAGAAAAGGCAGAGCAGTCAAGTCGAGGCGGCTGAATTTCCTCACCACCTTGATGACATAGCTTTCTTAATCTATTCTGACAATAGAGAGCCTGCAGAAGGAGCTGAGTTTACTGAGACAGAGAGAAAAAGCTGAGGCAAAACAAAATAGATCAATTCACAAGACATTTTATTTAATGTTTTGGATATTTTCAAAGGCTTGAAAAGCTCATTTGATTTCTGAGAAGCCTCAAAGACACAAAGTGGAGTAACACTAACCTTTGGTTGAAAAAATACACTCTTAATGCAACTGTAAGATTACAATAATATTTTAGTCAATAGTGTGCTTCCAAGAATCTCACCAGCTCCTTCTTCTCACAGCATGTTTTCACTGCCACAAAAGAACATTTTCATTTCAAATACAGTTAAGAACTGTACATCCATCTTCATGAATCAGGACCATTTTCAACAGATTAGGCTCAGGAAACACTTTGGATAATGTCAAAAATGCATCGCCATCAATATAAAGCAAGATTTATTTATTAATTTTGGAACACATACCCTTAACTCAACTTACTGGATTACTTACTTTCTTACTTAATTACTCTTACTTACTGGAGTTTGCTCAGTTGTAATGAAGGAGGTTCAGCTGTCACCATGTGACATAAGTATAGCCCCTTTCACACTTGACAAAAAACCCACTACCACCCACTAACATCTGGCTTTTGTCTTCAGTGTGAAAGGGTACAATCGGCATTCATTCCCAGGTCAAATGACTCTGCAGTAGTCACGGGTATTTATCGGCTCCAGCTCAGATCAGCAGTGATAGAAACATGACAACCGGGGGGATGCACTAATTTTTGCCCCTTTTATGTAAACATATGGTGTCATCCATATGTATATGTAGTATTAACATGCTAGGCTAACAATCCGTGAGCTGTGTGGCTTTATATCCGTGCCGTGCCACCTTTCATAGCAAACACCGTAAACACACCTGTCACCTGACCAGCATGGTGCTGTTAAACTGGAAACACCGCGGCTACACCTTATTTTTATACAGTCTATGGGCTACACTATAGTACGATATGGCTATGCTAATGACACGTGACACACCAGAAAAAAAAAACACATTTATCTACTGGCAATGTGAAAGGAGTCAAAAAAAAAAAACTTTTCTCAAGCTGAGCTGATACTAAAAGGTGACGTGAAAACACCGCAGACCACTGATTGGTCAGTCATTTATCTCATTCACAGGCTTTCTGTTTTCAGAGAAATCTTTCCACCACTCGCTCTCCTTGCTCCACCGCTCTCTCTCTGTCTCTCTCTCTCTCTCTCTCGTGTTTGAAACACAGCATTCACACAAGGAAAAAATAACACAGATTTTGGTCCTGTTGTTCTTTGTATTTACTGCTGCATTAGTTGGATGTAATGAATGAATGTAAAGGAGAAATGCAGAGGATGAAAATGAAACAGAAACTAAGAGCGTCTGTCTCCACAGTAAATCATCTGTGTGTTTGATGGTTGTTTATTGGCACTGTGAAACAATCAAATAATAATAATAATAATAATATAATAATAATAATATAAATAATGTATTTCTGTCATTCACAGGCTTTCCATCACTCTCTTTCCTCACCAGCTGTCTCTCTGTCACTTGCTTATGCTCTCAGAGCGCTCGACCCCTCTCTCTCTGTTTTTCTTGTCTTTTTTAAAACGAGTCGGGAAGCCAACAATAAAGCCTAACTTCTAACGTTATCAAACAAAGTTTGTCCTCCCCTCATCTCTCTCATGGCAGGGTTGTACAGCTCCGCCTGTGATCATGACATGCAGTCACAGAGTCCAGAAGCCCCGCCCTGCTGCTGCAGAGTGGAGCAGCTCGCTGATTGCTTGTTTATTTAAAGTTTATTAATATTGGATGTGTCGCATGTCCAAATTGCACCACATTTGACACTGCACTTCCTTGGGTTCTCAACAATGCACCTGCCAAGTGTGAAGTAGATCAGATGAACGGTTGTTGAGATATGCGAAGGAGAAACATACAGACAGACAGACAGACAGATAGAGATTCCTTCCTTTATAGTTGGATATAGAGAGTACTGTACCTTCTTCTCTGTGTTTATACTATCTCTGCTGGAAGCTCTCCAGAGAGGAAGCAGGAGGTGCAGCAGAGATTGCCATGATAGCATCACAATTGCATAAGCAACAGACCTTTAAACCAAATTTGAATAAAAATCATTAAAGTCACAGCTGATATTTGTATCTTTGCAAAAACATAATGTAAACATTCACTATATTGCAAAGCCATAGTGTGGCATCATAAAACCTACTGTCAGTTACCAATAATAAAGTAAGTGAAAATAGATCTTGGTCAGTAAACCAGACAAAGTCTAAGTTACTTAAGTATGTGTAAATCAGATGCAGACTGATGGCAAAACAGCATTCACTAACAACGTTGATTTAAAAAAAGCAAAATTATGCATCAACAGAGGGAATCACAAATAAATACAAACATATCCACTCCTGCTCCTCTGCCTTTCTCCAACTCTTCCTCTGCTCCCCTCTGTCTTACTGTGAAGGGGTTCAATGAAAACGATATCCTAACCTCTGTCTTTCCTATTTTCTCCTACTTTTTCTTCTCTAGCACTTCCACTGTGAACAAAATAAATGCAATAAAATTAATAACTATCCAACATAAAGAAACTAAAAAGTGCACAGCAGTTTTTCTTCACTTCCCTCCCTCTTTAAGTAAAACAGATAAAAATACTGTTCTGTTTAGTATCTTTTGCTGCCTCCTCACTATAGTTTCCATTTTATGATTAATTGTCCACAAGTGTGTTTAAAATCAGACTTCATTTTTGGTAAGAAATTCTGCTTTTTTTTTCAAAAAAAGAGTGATTTCTTTATGTGACGTGACATTTTTTAAATCATATACTGTATGTATCATGCTGCTCCCCAACCTGGTGTGCATATCGAGACATTAGTGCACCTACCGAGCAATCTACATGCCTGTGAGGTGATATCAGTCACTAACTGCTGACAAATAATAGTAGAGGATAGACACAGGCAGAACAGAGAAAGCACTACAGACATCTGGAATGAGCTTTTAAATGGCACTTAGTGTCAAAGAAGCAAATGGATACTTCTTTATAACTGCTGCTTCAGGAGTCAAGGCAGTTCAATAAAAGAATAAAGACATTTCTCTGACATTCTATCACAGACACAACAGGAACATGGCGAAAGCGGAAGAAGGAGAAGAATTACAGAGAGATGCAAATCACAGCATATTCAAACAGGGATGAGGATTTACTGTATGACACAGAATTAAGAGGAAGGAACTACAAAAAGACTCAGAGCCATTGCAGGGTGGGTGTGAGGCCCAGCCAACATGAACATGATTCCTAGACTGGACTGCCAGCATTATACATACATTTATACAGACCCTTTCCAAAAAATTAGAATATCATGGAAAAGTTAACTTATTTCCATAATTCCATTAAAAAGGTTCAACTTTCATAAATTATAGATTCAGGGCCCACAATTCAAATGATTTCAAGTATTTATTTGTTTATTTTTACATAATTTGGGCTTCCAGCTCATAAAACCCACGAAAACAGAATCAGATTCAACTTTACTTTTCTTAATTAATGAACACACAGCCGGTCAAGACTCTCAGGAAAGAATATATATATATTCTTTCCTGAGAGTCATATATACATATGACCTTGATTATAAAATTTAAACAGTTGAAATTAATTCTCTAAGTAAACTTAATTATGTTTTTCCTTACAGGGAAACTAAAACCCAATTATTATAATATAAGATTTTCTTTCTAAGAAATTCTTGTGCCAGAGATCAACAACAACATAATAAAAACAATAGAGTAATAGATGTAAAGTGTATAAGGAGTAAATGTTCACACCAGTGCCTAATAGAATAACAATAAAGGTAAGACAAATTTAGTAAAACAAGTACACTAAAATAGAAAATATTTGTGTGATCTGTGGCTCTTAAAGAGTTTTGTCAAGTCTGAGAAAATAACCCTAATGATGTCAGCTTGGGCTTGGAGAACTCATTTATAACAGAAAGTTTGACATGTAGAGTCTAAAAGATGTGGGTGTTTACCAGGCAACAGGGATTAATAAAAGATGGTATTGTGCTGCATATGGGAAATGTAGAATGTTTCTGGATTGACCAATACTAGGAACTAAAAATTGGGATTTCTGGGCCTCTGCTGCACAGATTTTGATTTTTCTTTTAACTTGTCTCTTGTACGTCCCACAACTTTATCAGCCTAAACAGCTGGTAAACCTGTCATAACAAGAATCTCATATCCAGAGTTTGACTGGATTCTCTGCAGCTGAGGCGTAAGCTCAGGACCTTGCTGCTATGAGGGGACAGTGAGCCAGTGAGGCGACATAATGCCCTCCATTACCACATTTTCTAAGAAATTTCAAGCTCACTGCTCCTTGAAATTACATTATCTCAAGGTTTAAAAAACGAAATCATCACGATGTCATGTGGTAGTAAGTCAAAGGCACCCGGACATGAACCTCACATGAACTGAGTTAATGGCTGTGAGGATACCTTTCTTGATTGAGTAGCAAAAAAATTTCAAAAAAGTCTAGCTGTCTCTGACTTAAGGAGCCTGTCTACTCCATGAGAAGTGGTTGTTGGATGGTCGAACAACACCTGAAACCCTGTCCTCCCACACCTTCCAGACATCAGGACTGAGCAGCCTGCCTCTAACAATTTCTGTAACTTTGTGAAACAGACAATCAAACATTTTACCCACAGACTGGTCAGGTGTGTGAAGGTGAGAAAATAAGCAGGGTTTGAACTTCTCTCTCAAGCTCTTTTGTTATTCTTTACTTAACTATTTCTGTCACTTTTCATATGACCAAGTACAACACTATGAATATGCACATTTTCAGTTTTCTCAATATTTAAACAATTATCTTCACCCACTCCATGACGCCAACTTTTCACTTTGCCATCCAGTGTGGCCATTTGGAACAGCTATAAACACTTTTGCCTTCCAACAATGAGAAGTCATGGGAAAAGGTCCTCTTACAACTTTAGATCTTGCTTCATAATCATCCATGTGATTGTTGTCTACATTCATGGTTACAATACAATCAGGAGCTTCAGCAGGACTTTTTGTGTTATGGATTTGGAAAATGTAAAGAAATATAAGTTTTAACAACAGAGAGGTGTTTTCCACTTTTTGTCAATAGCTTTTTCATTTTTTAATCATACACACTTTAAACCAACTTTATTAGTTATTTATAATTTGCACCTTTGTGGCGTGCACAGCCTCCATTTTATTATTTTTTAAAATATTTTTATTTTTTTTAAATTATGTAAGATGGCCCAATGAGCTGTTATGACATGTTTTTAGTAGCTTTGTCATTTTTTGCCATGGACATTTCAGACTAACAGACCTCCACTAAATATATACATAAGTTTTTAAGGAAACATTATGCACAGCTTTTCTCAGTTTATATAGATTTTTTTTTGGAGATGGGGTTCAAAAACAAAACATGCTTTATTATTTGATTAATTGAGGAAGATGGTTAAAATATTATGTTATTTTGTATTTTTGTGATGAGCTAAACACATTAATATAATACTACATTAGAAGGCAGTAGAAATAAATACAAAGTAACTAAATACAAAGTATGAAGCAGTTCAGACAAACATTTTGTGGCAGATATTTTTGTGAAAAAAACAAATACTGAGAAGGAGCTTAGTGTTGCCTACATGTGGCAGAGTGTGGGGTAAAGTAGACAGGAAGTATATTATGAGACAGCTTTACAAAAGAGATTGTGCAGCAGCTGGTTCACTCGTCAGCAAAGTTTCAAATTCATCACAGTATCTTACTCTTCTTCACCACTTTTATAAGTTGTTATAAAACTATGCCTACTCTGTTTAGGTTTTAGGAAACTGTCAGATTTCAGTGGTTTAAAGAGATACACTGTGTGTATGTCTGTGTCTGTTCATGTATAATTGCCTGAATAAACAAAGAACTCTTTGGCAAATGAAGGCGACAAAAGAGCAAAAGCAATTGCAGAATCAAATAATGGAGTGAGGAAGATAAGAGAAACAAAGCTGGGAAAGCAGGCGCTTGCTATCTGCTGTGGAAGAGTTTTACTGTCACTCCTCAGTGTGTGTGTGTGTGTGTGTGTGTGTGTGTGTGTGTGTCTGCATGTATTTTCTGTTTCTGTGAGGAGATCCTGGTGAGGAGAGGCAGGTTTCTGGAGCTCAACACCCATCTTCGCCTGTCAGCAGACAGGCCTCAGCCAATTACTCAGGGAGAAATGGATGTCATTCAAATGTCAAAGCCATTCCAGTGGCCTGCTGAGCTTCAGCCACATGTCAGGGCTGCTAATTAAATGCATCTCAGAGGCTGCATGAATCAGGACCTGCTGCATGCTTTAATGTGCCTGCCATATGTGGGCACTTCACAGTGTGTTTATGTTTCTGCCTTTGTCACAGCAGGCTGTATGAGGCTGTACTGACTGTACATACACTGAATATCAATGTATGTTCTATATTGTATACTTCTGCCATCCAATTTCACCTCCTGTGTAGTGGGAGTGGGACTTGGGTTCATGATGCTTGAATAAACATGAAATCATTTACTGAGTATTTTAGTTATTTATTAAGTATTTTCATTTGATGCTACTTTATACTTCCTCTTCACTACATTTCAGAGATTCCGCTACATTTATTTGACAGATAAGATTATACATTGTAAAATTGTATTTTTATTATTAAAGATTCAACCAGAAAACCTTTCTGCTTGTGGCCCTTTACAAAAAATCAGTATGTATTTGTGTTTCTTTGTCATGTTTCAGATGTCTTTGAGTTGTTTGCATATCCACCAAAGAGACATTTCCCCTCACATGGTTTCAAATAAATAACTGTTTGAGGCCCAAAGAGGTTAAACTCTCCAATATTTCACACAAATGCAAAGATTAAAGAAAAGTTCTGAAAAATGAATCCACATTTATGTAGCAGAATTATGTTTTTCTTCTTTCCTACCCAATCTATCATCTGAACACCCCATAGATTTATCTCATGACCTCACAGAGCAGTTCACACTGGCTCTACCTCCAGCAGCTAATGCTGCTTATGCATTGACTCAGTATTAATAACGTACTTTATTAAATGTATTTAATATATCAGTCATAGCTTGATTTTCTGCAAAACAAGTACTTTTACTTTAATATTTAAAGGAAATTTAGCTGGTAATACTTTTGTACTTTTACTTAAGTAGGATTTTAAATGCAGGACTTTTACTTGTTATGGAGTGTTTTTGTAATTTATACTTTTACTTAAGTAAAAGGATCTGAGTACTTCTTCCACCACTGCCAATATGTCATATACTGTCATCAAAATCATTTACATATTACAAAAATGAGCAGAGATTCTAACTGAAATTAAAGTGAAAACATTTAGAGTTCAACAGTACAACATACTATACTTCTTTTCAAATTCCCTGTCAGTGCAGCAATATATGTGTCTGCTGCTTTTGATGGGATTTTGAATGTGACACCTGAAGTCATCATCTTGCAGTCTGCTTCAGTAGTAAATGAAGTCAAATGAGATCCTCCACCTGCACTCACATCATCTCAGCCTCTGTTCATCTCCCATCATTCTGCATGTTGTAATTATGAACTCAGTGCAAATTAGAAGGTAAAAGGAGATGAAAGAGGCACGGCAGAAACAGAGGGCTTGATGATTATGTGAGGAGACGAACTGTTAAGTCGAATGAAATGAAACCCTTATGCAGGTTTAAACAGGGCCACAGAGGGCCAAGGTATTTCTGCACTGGCTTCTGAATGATGAGAAACAGACACTACATCCCCTATGTTTCTAATCACTGGCTCCATGATAACACTGAACATTATGTTAAATGATAGAGGGTTCATGCTAGCAGAATAAAGTTTAAAACCTGAAGCATCTTAAAAGCTAAAAAGCTACAAAACACACACACACACACACACACACACAAAAAAAACTGTTTTCTATATTTTGAACATAAATTTGACATTTCTGAGATTGGTGCTACAGGAAGACTCATAGAGAGTCCAAAATAAAAAGCATGGATGTATAAAGAGAACTGGATACAGCGATGGAGGCGGGGCCCTGTTCATTGCTATGAAAGTTGCTCAGTGGCATATGAAGCCAAAAAAGCCACTTCCTGCTGTAAAGACATTACCCAGATGAAAACATACTGTGCACGCTCTATGGGCCGCATGCACCCATGGAGCATGCTCACTAGAGACTTCCACCTGCTAAGGCGGCTAACTTCTGGTTTAGTCCTCCAGCAAATTTGAATGGCGATAAAACAATTCAATTGTGCAGCTCTTCTAGACTTTAGAAATGTGATTGGACCGAAGTCTAATAGTGAAACGAGTCTATTCGCACTGGTTGTGACGCTCAAAAAATCTATCCGCTGACAGATGTCTCTTTCACAATGTAAGTCTATGGGAGAAAGTCTTTTTGGGCCAGTGTGCATCACGTGATGTTGTAATTACACCGCTATGGCGCTATGTCAAATTTGCTTTAAAGCCCAGCGCTGTTTCTGTATGCAGTTCTCTTTATACATCCATGCAGAAAAGCCTCTTGTGCTAATCAGCTAAACTAAGATGGTGAACACGGTACACTTCATGACTGCTAAATATCAGAATGTTAACATTGTCTTTGTGAGTATGTTAGCATGCTGGCATTAGCATTTAGCTCAAAGTACCACTGTGTCTACAGCCCCACAGGCAGGCAGACTATGCAGATTCTGATACCCTATTTACTGCACACCTGGACAGGGATGTGCTGCTATCTACTTTTCATGTCATGATTATTGTAAGTGAAAATATCATGGTAAACAGTATTATTGTGATAATCATCATTTCCTAAAATCCTACTATTAGTGCTAAAATATAGTTAAATTACATCAAAAACAGTTCAAACTCTGTAAAAAAAAGGCAGGTTGTTCAAAAATAAGACAGTTGACTGGAAATGATTTGATGATAAATGCAGCTCAGTGTCTCTTAGATTCTATGCAAGCACTCATATTTTGAAAATAAATTAATTTTCCTGATGAAATTGATTGATCGATCTCTGGATAATGATAATCGCAGTAATGACTGTAAAGGAAATGGTTGGCGGTACTGATACCGTCAGAATGTATCACCGCTGTATATAATAAAAATGTATATAGTACACTCAGCATATCTCTACACCTGGCATAAATTTGTGATCTGTATCTGGCTACGTTATCTGGATAAAGAAAAATGCTTGTTAATGCAGGTGTAAATGCACTCAGAGTGCATTGTCAGAAAGTGATCAGATCAGTCAGACCACGTTTGGAGGCAGTCAGGTTCACACTGTGATTGGATCTCAGCCAGGTGTAAATGCAATCTGTACAGTGTGACCACATTCAGAAGAAAAAAATTGTCCCAACTCCTGCTAGCTTTCACAAGTCCAGCAAAAACTACAAGTAGTAGTGATAGCTAGCGAGTCTTCCCTCACAAAAAGTGGATGACGTTCGTTTGTAGCATTGCTTCTTTTGATCCGACACATGCCATGTCTATTGACAAGTAAACAAGCCCCGCCCAGATAATTTCCATATTGAGGTCTGATTACAATGCAAACATACGTAAGTGAATAAGAACACATTTTAATACCAGGTATAAATGCAAAGACCCATAGGTCATTATCATTATTTATTTAATGTTTATTTGCATAGCAATAAGTATATAGCATGAACTTATGCCACATTCCACAGCATTTATATCCTAAGCTTGTTTGCAATACCCTTTCTTAGATGGGCTTTTAAAATACATAAAACTCAACAGTACAACACATATGAAACTGCACAGGACTCAACAATATGTATATATACATTTTTGCACAAAACACAAAACATATACATATATTACATTATATCCAGATACAGAGCACATGTTAATACCAGCTGTAAATAGGGCCCTTGTCTTGTTTTATCCCAAACCTATCTGAACCATAGAATTGGCAGATCAGAAAACAGTTTTAAGTATCTTTTTTTGCAACAGTGATTTGTAAAGGTTTTGAAGGGCACTAACAAACCATGTTGTTCTGCTGATAGAAGCATTAGATCAGAGTTGTTTTTGAAAGCTAGGACAAATGACATATTTTGTTGTTTAAAGGTAAAGTCAGCGATTCTAATCGAATACACTTTTTGTCAAATTCAGTGAATATCTGCTAACTGTCCGTTCTGTGAAAAAAAAAAATCCAGTGTCCATACACAGCCCTGGCTCCCGTAAATGGGCATGTAAACACAGCGGCTCAGAGCGAGCCACACAATACTACTCCAGCCAATCAGCAGCAGGGGGCATTCGCGCACGTGCACAGGACGAGGAAGTCATCAGAGCAGCTGTCTGTGTGAGGACATGGCAGTCTCCCATCTCCAGCACCCATTGAATGATGGGAGAGAGAGGCTGTGGCCAATTCACATAGAAAGTGTTTTCTCACAGAACAGAAACGCTTCCATTTTATTAAATGTATCAATCCACACTGAATCCCAGACAGACAAACAGACTCAGGAGACATTGCTTACATTGCATGTCCCTTTCTGTTGCGTTTAGTGAAGTGTAATCTGAGCAGACAGCTGCTTAAATCACAACAAATATCCCACTGTATAAATGGAATGTACTTGTATAGCACCTTTCTAGTCATCCGACCACTCAAAGCGCTTTTAACACTATGAGTCATTCACACAAATTCATACCGGGGCTACCATACAAGGTCCTAACCTGCCCATCAGAGGAAATCTAATCATTCACACATATTCACACACTGATTTTCTTTTTTTCTGCTCGTGATAATGTGTGAGAGGAACAGAAGTGACTCTACAGCTGACACATCACTTTGGATTTCGCCATATTTCTCTTTTGTTCGTTGCCTTGGCAATGCGCCTCCATGAATTTGGGGGTCAGAGCTTCTGAAGGAGCACGAAGGGAGGGGTGTATTTGTTTGGGTGTTTAGTTCAAATATCGTTTTTTCTTCAGAATGACTGACTCTACCTTTAAGCTTAATTACTGCATTAAGGGGTTATACTGTACCCACAGCAGCTATTTGCATCGGTTCTGTGTACGTTGTAGCTGACATGCACCTCTTCAAAATTGTAACTACATGTTGGGGCTACTGCAGCTAGAGAGATACCACATGGGGACAGAAAGAACTGTGATTGGTCAGCATGGGCTAGTTGTGTTTCTGATGCCAGTAGAGATTGTTGATTGTCAAGACAACATGAAGTAAATTGTGAAAGTGTCCGTTATCTTAACACATGTAGTTAAGCCATTTTGATTGCTCACCGTGGTCACTGCTCTCTCACAATGAATTAAACAATACAGACAACACAGAATAATCCCATATTCAGTAATGAGACGCAGCAGACTTTCACACCGTTGCTCTGTATCACAAAATGAATGAATCAATGTTAACACAGTTACTGTGGGAATAATATATATATAATTAAAGCATGAAATGGCCTGATCATTTACAATACATGTGGATTCAGTGTTGGATTTCTCCAACACTTCATTCAGATATTTTGTGTCCAGCATCCTCGGTGTCATCAGCGCCTTCCCTTCTCCTCTCTGACAAAACACAAATCAAACACACCCAGATAGCTGCGAAGGTGTGGCTGGCCACAAACAGAGAAGGCGTTGCCGTGGGAACGCAATCTCTCTTTCTATGACTGTCGTCATCCAGAGCAGGAAGCTTTGTTGTCTAACCTCCTGACATACAGAGAAACACTCGTCCTGATCCCCCCTCGCTTCAGCTCAGCTCAGCCGCTGGCTCAATCTGCCTGAATAACATCTGTCAAACAGTCATTGCATGTTACCATGACAACACAAACCGGGGGATGAGCTGGGTGTTTCTTTATTGTTAGGAAGCAGATGATGATGCTGCTGCTCTCATTCACTCCCTTGCGGTTACAAATTGGCGATCTCTGGCTTGAAGCAAGTGTGAGATAATGTTATGGGCAAAGACAGAGCACATAGCAAGATAACTACTGCCTTTCACTTAACACCAAGCCTGGATGCTCTACTTGCACCATAATGGTCCCTTTATGGGACATAATTCTTGTATTGTCCAGCAGTCCTGAGCAGTAAAAAGGCCTTTCTTGTGAGGGAGGCAGCTGTGGCCACAGAGCTCCCTTCATCTGCTCTCCCTCCTCACAGACAGCCAGTCATTGGGCAGGCAGAATAAGGATCTGATTGATGCGGGCTCTTCCTACAGGCCCACAGCGCTCTCTTGACTTGATAAGCCGTTGATTAAACGATCCAGAGGAAGATGAGGTTGGAGACGCGCCACAGGAGAGAGAGCTGCCTTCTAAAGAATGGAAATGTCCACTGATGTGAAATCAAATATGATTTTCATCCCAAACGCTTCAGGAAGTCTCTGCAGTGTTTCAGACCCGACTGTCTGTTCTCTGAGTGCACTTTGAACTGTGTGGGATTTCCCAATTGCCATGTGTGTGAGCTATACTGTTATTATTTTATCAGGGTGTACACCAGCAGCATACACAAGTGCTTTAAAGGGTGGGTTCACCCAAATACAGATTAAACATATTTTCTCAATTCCCTGTTGTTGTATCTATCCATGCAGATAGTTATGGTTTTATTTGTCCAGGTGTGAAGATTTCTGCCTCCACCTCAATACAATGGAAATAAATGGTGCTCACAACAACATGAAAGTTCACTGTTGACCTTGGGAACAGCAGAGTTTTGCAACTGCATCTTGGAGCCTTCTTCAGTGAAAGAAGGAGCAGGACTTTGATATAGAAGGACGGACAGTGCTAAATCAACAGGACTGTCAGAACATCTAACCAGAGTCTTCAAGTCTCAAAGAGTCATCACTTACCACAAACCATTCAACAATTTAAGATCTCTGTTTGTGCACCCTAAACACAAACTGAGAGGAAAACTGGTGGTGTGTAACACTACATCAGTGAAACAGCAAGGAGCCTGGAAAATAGACTGAATGAACATCACAACAAAACCACTCACAGCGTCCACCGAGAAGAGGTCAAAGGTCATCGACCAGGAGGCAGTGGACGATAGAGAAGGCATTAACATTTAACACAGAGATGTAGGCTACCATCTCCTCTTGACAGGTAACGTGATCACACCTGAACCAACTTCATAACAACTGTGAGTTAAGATTTTATTTTGTCAAATGACCTCCAAAATCTCAGACCCCAACCTCCCCCTGCTAACCTGTGATCTGTGAACTTCAAATTGTAGTTACACCTGGCTGCAGTGGGAGCAGGCCACCTCCAGGTCTGGTCTGGATGATATGATTGTATTTAGATTTCAGTGTGTTCTGCATGCTTTTACACCTGCATTAACCAACAAGTCTTCCAAATTAAATGACAAAATATGTCATTTGTAGGGTCAATAACTAATATGCTTATTAGTTATTGACCCGGAAGTTCAAATGTTGTAAAAACACAAACGATGTGTCTTTCCTACTGTAGTAAGGCACACAACGAGTTACAACCTAATTTTCACTAAAACGAGCTGTCCTCTGAGCTGGACTAATAATATTGGTCTCTATGTACAGCCTGCTATGAGACAAGTGCACAGGGACCATCTAAAAAGTGCAACATCAAAAAGAGATACTACAAAAATATTCAATAACTTCACGCTTATACAGTGTAGTTTCCCCAAAATCTCTTGTCACAAAATCAAATTGATAATAAAAATATATTTTTTTGTTTTATTTTACTGAAGAGGATTGAACTTTCAAATACTTGAGAGTGTGTTTTTTTTTGTTTTGTTTGTTTGTTTTTATGCCTGTTCTATAGTTCTGTATTGTAATATAAAGGCTGTTGTCTTTGCAAAGTTTGTAAAGTTTTGAGACTTTTTATCTATTATGTGTGACTAATTGTACAGTTCAATGTTTCTTATTTGTATGTATTTATATACATTTATTTTTATTTTAACAATAATGATAACATTGATAATGAAAAAGTAATTCGGTTTATTTTATTATTGTTTTTATTTGTTTATTTATTTTATTATTATTATTATTAGGGTTTTTTGCCTGTTCTATTGCTAGTTCTCTACTGTAATATATACTGTTATTGTATATTTCTGTTTTTTTATTTGTAAAATTGACAATGAAAATAAAAGAAGATTGCACACAATTTAATTTTTAATTTGGGCAGTTTTAGTTGCTGAGGTGTGAAAGCAAAGCAGACTAGCCACAGGACTGTATTAGCAGGAATTCAAAAATAAATAAAATACTATTACAACCATCTGCTGATTATTGGAACTGCCAAAGAAGCAATCTCTTTAGAAATCTATATATATGAGATCTGTAAATCTGCAAGATTTACTATGGCAACACATACTGTATGTACATCAGTACATGAGTGCAGGGATTTTCCCTGATCAATGACAGTGAAGAGGAGTTAGATAATGCTACATTACAATACATAATGACTCTGTTATTTTTCTAATAATGTTAATAATCAGTTGTTTCTTTGTGACATCAGAGAAGATAAATACACACATCAGGTTCAGTAACGTGCTGCATAACCTGCTTTCAGCCACTATTTGATTTTTCCACATGGGTCCATGAATTCTGATGATACAGAATGACATCACAGAAACTGTCCAATCAATGATTTACCTTATATGACTGCATGTTTACCCTGTTTGTTTCAGTATGAACATGAAACAGACCACAACTAAAAGGAAATAATTATTTTTATCCTAGGTCAGGACCAAATGAACTCACCTGCAGTACAGGTGTGAAAGCACTGTTATCGTATGTTCAGACAGAACGCAAACTGAATTTTAGACACGGTGCAATTTCATACAAAGTCAATGCAAAGACACAAGTAGAAGCAAATTTGCCCGGGTTGCATGAATTGACGCAAATACACATCTGTACCATAAATGTTTCAACTTGAGCAAAAAAATTGCAGGTATCCCAAGCTTCATGAATCACAGTCCCAGACATGGTTGGAGTGCCCATTGCTTGCTAGCTTAAAGCTAATGTACAGCTGGTATTTTGGCTGTTTGAACCATGAACCTTGTTTTGTTTTGTTTTTTGTAACCATTTTGCAACATAGTTTTGTAAGGCTCATTTGTAAGGTATTTTGCCCTAACCAATGGGTAGCAAGTCACAAATCCGTGCCATCAACATCACTTTCAGTTGACTTAGAAGCTGTGGTCTGTAGCAGCAAGCATCACTCTCATCCACTCTTGTCACCATATTTGTTTGGAATTCTCTCTGTTACAGGACAATGAGCACTCCACTCTTGATCCTGACCACAGAGCTCTGTTTGGCTTAGTTGTAGCAATAAAAGGGAACAGCCATCAGTGAGCACAACACCAGAACTATATTTGAATTACTAAAAAAACTGAAGATGTGGGCAGCAATTCAGAGGTTTGGAACCAGGCTATGGATAAATATCCATAGCAGATTTATGGAAATTTGGCCAGTGATTGTAAATATATCTTGTGTCTCATTGGTCTACAGTTCATTATGTTCAGTTATTGTCTAAATTGCGTGTATAGCGCTGGCACTTTAAACGTCTTTTATTGTCTTGCTATGTTTTCATTGCCTTTATGTTTTCATGGTTTTGTGTTTTTGTGCTGCCTTGCTGCAGAAAGATTTTCCTCTTGTGTTGTTGTGGGACAATAAAGATCTGAGCTGAACACTCATAAGCTCAGTTTACATTATGTTCCATTCTAACAAGCCTAGCATAAATGTTTTTAGTTTTAATGTGATGCTTGATCCGCCTAACTAAACAAAGAAAGAGCAGACAATCAGCAGTATCCTTGTCATGTATGTGTGTGTATCATATGCAGGCACATTAGTGTCAGAGAAGAAGTGCATCAAGTGCATCATTTATTATTAATGTTAGATTAATCATGTACTTTGTACATGTGTATGGCGTGTACAGTATCTAAGTAGGTAATGCATGTTGTGTTTGTGTTCACATGCATCAACTGTGGTGTCAGACCTCAGGCTGCACATGCTCTGTATGGAGCTGTGTGTTTTCATGGCTGGTCTGTGGGAGAAAGGGCTCCACTCAACAACATGAGGTCATCAAGCATTGATGCTGGTTGTGTGGCTGTGGAGAAACAAACAACACCATGCTTCTACCTCCTCATCGCTCTCTTTCTCTCTGACTCTGTCCATCTACTCTGCCTGTGGTTATAGGAGTCAGACCGACTTCATGATTAGTAAGTTGGCCAGCCAGAGCTGTTGTCTGGCCTTTTCAAACAGCCACACAGTAAAATCAGAACAGGGATCACATTTGCCTGCTGAATGTCAAGCTGTAGTCATCAAATGCATGTTTGACATGACTTTCTGTCATAAAATAAGCATAATATACCGTATGTACTCCGTTTTGGAACAACAAGACAAAGATGCAACAAAATACTCCCCTCTCCCTGCCCTGTAGAGCTGGCTGCTTCCATGTGGGGAGTGACGATGTGAGAGCATCACCAAACATTAACACTGTACATAGTTTACATTCATATAGTCATCCATTCCTCATGAGCTGGCTGACAGATACTGGAGTCCCAACTATCATTCTTGATTTGTTACTTTTTCTCTTTGCATTATCAATATTAGTAACAAAAATAGAACTAAAATGACCCTTCCAACCACACCAAAGCACAACACTACAGTTTCTATGAGGATGTAGTTAATGAATGCTCACACATACGCAACAGGCTTTAGATGGGTATACTGTACTCTGCCATACAAATATCCAAAGAACATGATTTATCTAACAATAATAAATGATGCACTCAATGCACTTCTGCTCTCTTGACAAGACAATGTACATGCATATGATACACACACATACATCCTCCAACAACTGCACATTACAAGAGGGAAAAACATCCAGTGAAAACAGAAATAAGGTCATTAGCTTGCAGGCATGCATTTGCTAAGGCTATGAAACGCACAGCAGAAGTGAAAAACTACAGACTGAACCAGAATCCTCCTCTGATCTTGAAAGACCACTTGTGTATTAAAAAGACTCGACAACAACACCTAACAGACATAATAGAACATCAGAGTCATCCTGAACTGAGAAGCTGCCTGAAGCTTACAGTGACTTTCTTTTGATCAATTTCACTACATCAGTCAATCAGAATGTCATCAGTTATTAAACAGTGTATTTCACAGTGCCTACATCTTCAGACACCAAGACAAAGGGTGTCAGCTTGTTAGAATGGAAGACAAAGTGCTTCTAAAACCTGAGCAGCATTATGATTTGAAATAGTTTTTTTTAATCAAATCTACTGAGTGAATTTAATCCGCACACAAGAAGTGAAAACCTTTAGCAAACTGCATGTTGTGATAGCTAAATGCACTTGACATTACTCTGCCTAAAGAAACCTCATGCATTTCAAAATACTTAAGTAAATTTAGTATTTTTTATTTAGTTGGGTGGCACTCAAATGCTGTCTGGATTGTATTGTGTCTGTATTTCATTAGTCTGGGGTGTAAAAGGCTGGAGCAGCAGCTAACAGGCAGTCAGTCAGTCTGCTCGGCTGTGCTGCAGACTGCAGGGGCTTTAATGAGCAAGGAGTGCTGCCACATGCGCCTGAATAATTTAACTATTTCCAGGAAGATGAGAGAACCCCCTGTGTTTACTGGCCACAACAAGCCATCTCACACGTAAGTAACCTCACATTAATACTTCCGTCTTACACTGAATACAACTTGGATATGGCTGCAGATTCAACTGATTGAAAGTGACAAGGAAACAGCGTTTCAGTGGAGTCTTCCATGTGCACCACTATTTTTAAGACACATGCCACAGAATTTTTATCTTTTAACTCATTTACTACAAATTTTATGTACATCACATTGTTGTTAATGCTTTCTAATGCTATGCTATTGTGTTCATTTAAAGTGGACGTAACCCGTTTTGGGGAACTGCTTTTAATTCATCAAGCTATTGTTCAAAAGGAAATACAAATATAAATTGGAAAAGTGAGACTGACACATTTTTTTTCTTTTAATTTCAAATCTTGGGGAAATTATCAGCACCTATAAGCTCACTAGTTTGCCATCTATCTAATCAAATCCTAAAAGCTGCATATGCATGATATATAGGCTGCTAGTTAGTAGTAGTAATGCAGGCACTGTTAGTAGTAGCAGCAGCAATAGTGTTATACATTTTTGAACACATTTGTCTACCTTCCAGATGTCCAGCTCACTGATTCTAATACATCTCACACTGCTGTGACAGACATAACCCATCACAGTGAACATCTTGATCAATACCCATCTGGTATTAAAAGGTGATCAATGTGATCAGATCTCAGCCAGGTATAATGGTAATATGGCCAGTTTGGCCATATTATCAACAACAACAAAAAATCCACCCAACAAATTGGAAGGTTACCTAAACTCTGTCTCTTGGAGTTAGAAAAAATAAGTAGAGTCCATATAGCAGCATCACTTCAGGGGGCTCTCAAGGGACCCTGATAAGGTGCAAGGCAAGGATCATGTAACCGGAGGGGAAACCAAGCTTGTCCACTGGCTCTGATCACCTTTGTAAGTAATGCTAGCCTAGTTAGCAAGGCTACAGAAAAGGAACCTTCACATGCCTCCAGCTGTCTCTATCACATGACGTGCATATAACTGGTGTGAAAGGCCTGTGATCTGTTATTATCCAGGTAACATCCAAAGGTTAATAGGGGTTAACAGGGTGGGGTCCTTGTCTTTGTCTTTCCTTGACTTCATCATTGTCAAAGTTAGTTGTCATCATTGCATTACAACTAACTTTGACAACAATAATGTACATTTGACCAAAATAAAAGCTGATATGTTTACTGTGATGGATTACCTGAGGTGTATCTCAAGGGTGTGCAAGTTAATTTTCATACCACACATAGAGTACATAGCAAGTTAATAAAAAAATCCATCAACACTGCTTTCACTTCTTGTTACCTCATAAAGATGATATGGTCAGTCTGCTCCAGTCTAGTCTAGTCTCTAATTGTGTCTGTCTGCTGGGCAGGTAGTGTACAGTAAGTTTATCAGAGCTTATTCACTGAAATAAGCCAACTGCTGATTCTGGAAATGAGGTGGATGAAAGCACTGAGACTGAACCAAAACAGTAAAGTTGCAGCAGCCAAACCAAAACAATGAGCTACAAGAGGCTAAAAAGATTTGTAGAGCTGAGGGGAAACTGCAGAGTTGGTGATAATTCTCTGTGGGTTCGTCAATTTTAGCAACACCTTTCACTTTACACATAGTTATTAACAATGTGAAACACTATGGTATGCCTTGGGAAGTTGTCAGCACTAATATAAAGAGTACATGATTAGAAAACACTACTATGGTCCTTAAAGGACCAGTGTGTAGGATTTAGTGGCATCAAGCCGTGAGGTTACAGATTGCAACCAACTGAATACCCCTCCTCCTCCCCCTCCCCTTCCAAGCGTGTAGGAGAAACTACGGTGGGTGCGAAACTCATGAAAAACGCAAAAGGCCCTCTCTAGAGCCAGTGTTTGGTTTGTCTGTTCTGGGCTACTGTAGAAACATGGTGGTGCAACATGGTGGGCTCCGTGGAAGAGGACCCGCTCCCTATGTAGATATAAATGGCTCATTCTAAGGTAACAAAAACACAACAGTTCGTATTTTTTATGGGATTATACACCAATCAAAACATACTTAGTAATATTATATTCCATTTCAGCCAAGACCGCTAGATGACATTAAATTCTACACACTGGACATCTAAATATCTATAGCATAGGTAAAAATATGAACAATTAGTTGAAAAAAGTCACTTTTTATTTCATCGTCACCATAATTAAGCCTCTAAGGCAAATGATCTGCTACCTTACCATAATAATCTCCCACCAGAAAGTCAAACTAGAAGTGAAAGCAGCCGGCCCCACCCGCCCTCTACCTCTTACATGAATCTATTAGATGAGCAGCTTTGCCAGCGGGCTCATTGGCAGGGAACCTATGAGGCACCTTTAGCCTCCTGTAGTGTCCAATTTAGCCTTCCCCATGATACAGGGTCCCTGGGGAGTGAGGTAATGCAATCTGAGGCCTCTCTCTGCTCTGTTTGCTTGGACGGGACTATGAATGTCTTGATCAAGACCTGAAAGGCCTTTTCCCTCACAGAGCGACAACAGATGGCGCAAGATGAGGAGGCCTCACCCCCACCCCCACTCCTCTCTATGTAATCCTCTCCTCTCTGACATCCCCATCTCTATAGCCATCCTTGGCTTCCTTCTCTTTTTTCCCCCCTCTCTTCTCATCCTCTGCTCTGTCCCAAAACCACTTTGTCGCCTGGTGTCTCTCTTTTGCCGCTTTATCTTTCCCTTTCTCTCTCCAGGAGGTTTTCCTCACGACAGACAGAATGAGAGAGACTGAGCTGCTCCTACAGCAGGAGGTCACATATCGTGCCCAGTCACGGCATCAGAAACCAAGCTAACATATGCCAACTGTTAGATAATCAACATGAGCTGTATGCTGAATGAACACCAAAAACTAGGAGATGGTGGATGGCAGTGACCTATTTAGAGGAGAGGATGACCGCACAAAAACTCGTATGCGTCTTATGAACTGAGTCCATGCCCTGTACTATATATTTCTGTATTATGATGTTTCTTTGTACTGCTCCTGATAGCAAATGGTTAATCAGAACTTCCACTATGCTCATGGTATGTACTTAGATATTTCGACAAACAGTATTATGTATCTCTTTATGTATTAATAGTACCACTTTCTAGTAAGGCACCCTTTACAAAGATACAATATGTTTGACAGCAGAATACAGTATACCCTGCTCCACAGGTTTCCTTTAAGTTTCTGCATTATTTTGTATTGTGCACTATAGTATCACTTGTAATATGTGTGGAGTGAAGTGTCAGTGTAGCAGGAAGCTCAGAAAGCTCATCATCATCTCAGAGTGAACAAAACACTAAAGTTGAGTTGAAATTTTCATCCAACAGCAGAACTTCACAGTTAACCAAAATGCAAAATATCACTAAAAAGTGTGGTAGGCTGCTGCCCCTTACACGCCTATCATCTCATCATCTGTCTATGGATGTACTCAAATGTACTTTTTAACTTTTACTGATGATGTCATTGATTCTAGATTGTTACCACATTGTGTATACGTTGTATACCCTGAGGTATAAGGCTGCCGCTATTTTATATTTTTCTTGATGTCAGCAAATGAAAAGCATGAAAGACCAAATCCAACAATGTGTTAGTCCATCTCTCAATACTACTTACAATGACTTCCCTACCCTGTCTGTGACACTAACCCCCCAGCCCATGGGTTCCTATGAAAGATGTAAATATTTAAAAACACCTCACAAATAAACTCTTTTATTTAAAAAGGCTCAGTAATTTCCAGAAAACTCAAACAGGAGGAAATAGTGCATTTGTTGGGGACTATTTTCAGTGGCTGATGAATCTACATTTGATGTTGCACTAGTATTTCTGGCAGTAGGATGGTATGTGTGGGATTTTGTCTAAAACTACAGTGTATGTGTTAATGGTGATGAAGGTTGTTTTTAATAGGTTTTGGACACCAGCAGAGCTCTATGGCACAATGGAATAACCAGCGAACTCCTGAAAATGGAGGATTTAGTGTTTTGTGTTGACCCGTTAACACTGCTTCCCTCCCTCACTCCTGCTTTCATAAATCTACATAATGATGCAGCTTGCGGTTACGGAAGATGTCTCAGAGACGAGGAGATGAATGGATGTTGCTGATCCGGCCAAACATTAACAGCTGAAGCATCACATGCCAGAGAGATGGATGAGCATGGAGAGATTAGAGTTTCTGAATTCTAAATATGAAGTTAAAAAGGAAAGTGAATCAGAATTGATCTGTGCTCAGAAATAGGATAAGTACTTCTGGATTATGATTCATTCCTGATATATAACAACAATTATAGTGTTTATTTATATAAAAACAGGGCCATCTTATTCAATTGGACAGGAAATGACTCATTGGGGTCTGTTCGCGCTTCTGTTTGATATGCAGCTAATAATTGCATGAATGTATCCTGTCATTTCACAAGCTTCATGTGTTATAAGAGTACACAGGACAATATGGAATCATTATGAAACAGCAACATCTGGCCTCAGCTTGTGGATGTCGATAATGAAATCATTCAGTATGTATGCTTGTGATTTGACTTCTGGGATTAAAATGGAATAAAAGTGAAACAGCATGTGGAGGGAAGGCCTTATGGTGCTTTGTTCTGACCCTTGACCTCCCAAAATCTCCCCCAAAAAATGAAAACTATATTCTTCCTACAATTTGGTGTTTAGACAGAACACAGACTGCTGCTTAACTTTATTTGTCAGGGAAAGCTTCTGTAAAGGAGTAATGCTCTATCAATGCTAGTAGCACTAGCATTAGTAGTAGCAGTAAGGCAGCTGTAGTGGCAGAAGCAGCAACTGTGTCAGCAGAATTAGTAGCAAGATTGGTGGAGGCAATAGTAAGAGGCTAGTAGCAGCAGCAGTAGCACTAGTGGTAGCTATAGTAGCAGACAAAGTAGCAACAGAAGTAGTAGTAGTGGCAATAGCAGTAGTAGTCGCAGCAGCAATAGTTGTAGTAGCAGTAGAGTTAGTAGTAGCAACAGTAGTAACAGTAGCAGTAGTAGCAGTAGCAGTTGTAGCAGTAGCACAGACATCGGTATTAGAAGTAGGAGTAAGGCAGCAGAAGTCGTGGCAGAAACAGTAGCTGTAGTAGTAAAAGTACAGGCAATAGCAGTAGCAGAAGCAGTAATGGTAGCAATCTCAGTGGCTGTAGCAGTAGATGTAAAGGTAATAGCAGTAGTAGTAGTAGCAGTAGACGTACAGGTAATAGCAGTAGCAGTGGTAGTAGCAGTAGCAGTAGTAGTAGCAGTAGCAGTAGCAGTAGCAGTAGCAGTAACAGTAGCAGTAGCAGTAGCAGTAGTAGCAGTAGAAGGACAGGTAGCAGTAGTAGGCTAGTAGGAGTAGGCTATTAGGGACAGTAGTAACAGCAGTAGTAGTAGCATTGGCAGTAGTATTAGTAGTAGCAGTAGAAGTACAGGTAATAGCAGTAGCAGTACTAATTGGTGCCAGGTGTTATGGTTGGCAGTTGTATCAGTGTATCACAATCCTGCTGCTGAATGTGAGCTAGGTTCTCTTAATAGATCACAGTGATCATTACATGTGGAGTAAACAGATAAATAGCATTCATCTCCATGGCTCTGTCCTTATTGATCCATCAATGTGAAGTTATTGTCAGATGCATCATGATGACAAACCACACTGTATTTTTCCATGCTGATGGAGCTGAGAGCTGGAATAGATCAGACCCTCTATGGAGGCATTCATCTGATCACTGAGCACACTGACTGTGGGCTGCCCATTACTGCAGATGGTAGGCCATCAAGGCCATTGAGGCATCCTCAAAGGAAGGCACAGCTGCAGCACACACACGCATTCAGAGTACACACACACTCTCTTCTTTCAGCCTGGACTGAGTCCAGTAACTTCTATCAGAAACCTCAACCTCCCTGTCTTTTTAACACACAACCTGTAGCATCAGCAACTACAATCACATAAATGGAAACTTATGTGTTTGAGTTTTACTAATGCAGACTTTATGGTTCGTTTTGGCTGTGGTCGCAAACATCTCATCATCCTTAGAAACATGAATCACTGTTGGGTTGGAATCGGTTTAAACTGCATGAATTTACAGGAGTTTGAACAACAAATTAAACTGCCATGTTTCATAATGTGATTGATGTATGACCCTCATATCAAGACTCAGCTTAACAAATTCTCATCATGATTCATACTGAAAAATACAACCCCTAACTCCATCTCATACCTACTGCAAGCATTGTATTACAGATTAATCTATTGCTTATTTTTTGATGAACTGTTTAATCACTGATTCCCAACCTGGGGGTCGGTGCCCCACATGTCACAAGACAATTAAAGGGGTCAGAAAGAGAAATTAGTTTCTGTTTATAAGACTTTTCTCAAATTGTTGCTTTTTTCCTTTAAAATGTTGGATACTTTTTTCTCTTCAGTCTTCAAATTCTTCAGATGAAACAGTCTGAAAAGCAGTAATCATCTTTGGTGTACCTGCCAAAAACTCACATCCATACTAGGTCCTGTGATGAGGGGTCACAGTATGTATTGCCTCTTAGTAAGGTCCAATCCAAAAAGGTAAGAAATTACTGGATTAAATGTTTATTCTATAAAATAATAAAATAAGTTGTTTGTTATCAAATTTATCCAATTTTGTTTGACCATCAGCCAAAAACCCCAAAGGTATTAATTGTAGAATTATATCAAATACCAAAAGGAAACAAATCTTCACATTATGAACCTGTAACCAGCGTTTGGTATTTTTACTTGATAAATGACTTAAAAAGGCCCCAAAACCACTTATTAGCAGGGCTGGATTAGCAACTTGGCAAAGTGGCCAACTGGCCCTGGGCCTCAAATACTTTACTGTTTTTGTGTTTGGGTGCTGTAATTAATGGTAACTTTGTTAAAGTATATGCTGTATCATCATGACAAGGTAAGAGACAAAATGGGTCCTGCTTTATTTCCTAATGTTGAGGCCTTGTCTTGAAGATATACCAAATATATATATATAAAAATCTAGTTTTAAGACCATGATACTGTGATTAATATAAACAAAAATTAATTTGTGTTTTATCAAATTACCACACAGCAAATACCCAGCATGATATAAATAATAATAGAAATAATAGATACCATACCATGTAATGTTCCATCATTGAAATACATGCACAGAGTGAAGAATGGGGCCCTCCAGCTAATGTTTGCCTCGGCCCCACAAGCAGGTTAATGTAACAGTGCCCTCCGGGCCTAAAAAAGATCTCAACCAAAGTTGGATACCTGAAAACTGAATAAATTCCTCCTCTCTGAAAAAAACAAGCCTATTTGTATTATGCACCTTGTGAACTCTTGATGGAAGATATTAGGTCATAGAGCTCTGAGTGCCCCCCTCCACCTCTTCCTGCCTCATAGTGAGTGGTTGAGCTGGCAAGCCCATACACCCTGAAATGATTATGTCATTATTTGCAGTTGCAGGGTCAGGAGATCACCATTTAAAGTACAATCAGACCTGAGAACAGGGAGAACAGGCACGCACTGCTGCTCAGCGTCACAATTAACATGCACCCCTCTTCTGCAAAATAGCATGACAACAAGCAGTCTGCAGCCACAGGCCGTCCATACCCACTCACACACACAGAGAGAGAGACGTTCTGCATGCCTTTGGACAAACATGCTTCCATAATAGCAAGAAAACAGCTCGATGCCCTTGTTCGCCCTTTGGTCAAATGAACAATCACCACAGAGAAGGCTAATTGATTTTCCTATGAGAAATGTCACAGCACATCCCTGCCGCTTTGGTGTCACACTGCTGTTTCTTCAAACAGCTCTTTGGGTTGTTTATTTCATTCTTACCTTTCCGGATGACATCTTCGATTTCTTGATCGAAGCCCAGCCGATGGCATTTCCTCCAGAGCCCCATATTGGTTGAGTTATACTGCCTGCTGCACTCGTCCGCGGCGCTCATGGCGAACAGCTGCCGCCGGTTCCGGGCCAGCAGCAGCTTCTCCTCCCAGCGGGGCAGGCTGCTCCGGCTGGCCCGCAGCGGCAGGCTGTTGTTGGGGATGTAGATAAAGCCCGGGTCCTTGCGGCGGCTGGAAAAGCTTCGGCACCGCTCCCGGTACCTCCTGGCGTCAGTCTCGTACCAGTGGTCGGAGCACATCGCCACGGCCAGCATGCCCAGGGCGCAGAGAGAAAGAGAGAGACCGGCGTAGAGCAGTAACTTCCCGGCAGCCATGCTCGCTACTGTCACAGCCGCATCAGCACCTCGACAGACGGACAGCTCCTCTGCGGCTTCCCCGCGAGTTCAGCTCACATCACCTCTGGAGAGCAGCGTCGGGACCATTAGGCTATAGAGGTGGCAATTAGGTGCAAAAGTGAAGCCAAACCTTTCAGGTAGCACAGCTCACCAACAAAATAAAAGTGTTAATCCCTGTATTCCGGTGTTTTCGGCTACCAAGTGCCCACGTCTTCCCTGCGTGCGCGGCGCTGCAGCAGCTCGGCGGAGACAGAGGACGCTTATCTCATCTCAGCCCCGGATCCAGCTTCCATCTGTCTGAGCAGGGCGACACCAACATGCACAAAACACATCAGCACAACATTCAGTCAAAGGCTATATTTTACACATAGCTAACACTGTATACCCTGACTGCATAACCCACCCACTAAGATGAACGATGGACAAAGAAGCGGGCAGTAAAAACTGCTGAAACAAATAGAGAGAATCGTGCGCCTGCATTTAACAGAACCCCATTTGCACGCACAATCCAGAGCCATTATGCGACTCAAATGATGTGGCCAGCTTCATATAACAGTGTGAATGTACCTGATGTATCCAAACAGAGCTCAGACCGCAGTCCATCAGCAGCAGCAGAGTGTGGAGGGATCAGCCAGCAGAGTCAGCATCCCCAGCACGTCTGATGGGATGACGGCAGCTGCTACAGAGCAGGCCTGTCCTCCGACCAATCAACACCAGTCTGTCTGAGGGGCACCGTGTTAGCTTACAGGCTACATGATATTTGACTGAACAACCAAAACTATGTTACTACTGCTACTACTAGCCTATATTTAACCTACTGCTGTTATGTTTTATTGCATGCACTCAAATCCTGTACATCCTCAATAGTAAGTTACAGTCCTGCATTTGGAATATTACTTAAAAATTGGAAGTATTATTGCTAAAATAGGCTATACTCCAACAGGACTGAGGCTGGATTACTAATTTGGCAAAGGTGGCAACTTTCCCTGGCCCCAGACCCTCAAGGGTCTAAAGGCTCCAGGTTCACCATGTGGCAGGTAGTTTGTGATGATTTAATGAACTGAAAATTGATGATACTGCATAAACCACTGAAAGACATTATAAACTGAAATGATGAGGGCCTTAAGCCAAAACCTTCATCATTGCCCCATTTTAAGGCCCTATCTTATAGAGAGGTCCTGAGTTATATAGTCAGCCTACATAGTATATTTTACTAAACATTGTAATAATAGTATTAGTAAAGGTAATGCATTAAGCACTTTTCCAAACAGAGTTACAAATGCGTTTAAGATAAAACAATTGAGCACAATAAAAAAGTTAAAATCCAAAAAAAATACCAAACAATAAATTAATATAATTAAAGATCCCCTCCAGACGTGTATTAAGACATATAAATATATGTCTGCTTGGAACAATGTGTGTCTGATATGTTTTTTTCCACACACAAAAAAAGTATAACTACCACTTTAAAATCCTTATAATGGCATCTACTCCTTCTTCCTCATTAAACATCCCAGAATCTATAAATATGCAAATATATTTTATTTCACAAGTTTAACTGCTGGACACAAGATGTCTCCTACTTCACTGTAAAGTCCATTCTCAGTGTTTGTGCACTGGAGACTTTAAGTTTCCACATTGAATATTGGACCAACATTGGCTGCAAAATCAGATTTTTAATGAGCACAGAGAAACTTCCCACTTTCAGCAGATGAATGTGAAAACAAACTGCACAGACATCATTCTACCCAGTGAAGCTCAAATATCCAACTGTAGGAACAAGAAGAAAAACATATTTTTTCTTGATTGGGGGGGGACTTTAAGATAAAAAGGGAGCAATAATCGAATACAACATTTTGGAACTAAAGTAAAACAAAAAATAACATTTGTAAAAGGCCTTTTAAAGTTTTAAGATGTCACTGATTGTGCAGGCCTCAGATCTACCACCCCAGTATGGCCTACTGCTACCTATAGAGGGTTACTCCTACCTTTCTTATTTTATTTCTATATTCAACAGTTAGCTATATTATATTACGATGACTTCTAATACTTCTGGGGATGGAAAAATACAAAAAAGACTGCAGATGAGAATATTTCTGTAATTTTACCAGAGGTGGGACATTAAGTGGACTATTAAGTTACAAGTCAAGTCCTAAACTTTCAGTAACAAACATGTTGTAATGTGGGCTACCCTTCACTGAATTTAATGCAATTTATATGAAAAGAAATTCTAGTAAATGTACATAAATAACAAATGCTATTAAAATTTCTATTTATTATTTTCAAATAAACTAAGGTTTCAGATTGACCAGGTGTGTCTGTGTTTTTCCTGGGACATATACAGACATTTGTATTTCTGAGCGGGTTGTTTTGCATGTTACAGTCAGTTGTCATTGACCACAGCAGAGTCTTTACATGATAATCTGAGGTATCACCTGTTGTTGTCTGTTGCTGACAAAACACACCTTTACCTCCTGCTTCCTCAACACAACTGGCTGCTGTCAGACTGATCTATTAAATTGTATCATGTCAGGAAAATGAAGAGTTGATTCTCTGTTCACTTTTTTATAACATAATTTTGAATCTTTGGAGGAGGATGAAGTCATTCCAAGTCACAAGACTAAAGTCGAACAGGTCATGAGTCATTAGTGTCAAAGTCAAAATCGAGCTGCAAATCTTTTTGGATTTTATCAAGTCTACTTGAGTCCAAGTCATGTGGCACACCACTAAATTTTACTTCAGAGGTAAAATTACAGTTATAAAAACTGAAGAAGGTGAAGGCATATAAGTGCTGATCCAAGGTGTTCTCAAATGTTATTTTCTCAGATGTATTTTCAGCAAGTCTTTGTTGATGGTTAACCTTGTTTTTGGCTGTCAGGAACAGGACTTAATTTACTCAGCAAATTCATACTCTCCAGAGGGATCATTTCCTATATCTTATCTTTGATTTTAAAGATATTGATTTTGAAGCTGAACTAATCACTATTTTTATATAAACAATTGATCAAATGACTGTGAGGTGACAGGTGTAACTCATAGAGGTGAACCCACAGAGAATTATTACCAAATCTGCAGTTTCCCTCAGTTCTACAGAGATATTTAGCCTCTTTCAGCATTATTGTTTTGTTTTTAACAGCACACAAATCTGTTGTTTTGGTTCAGTCTCAGTGCTCTCATCCATCTGGTTTCCAGCAGCAGCAGACAGCTGTTTTCAGTGAAAAAGCTCAAATAACCCCACTGTACGCTACCTTAGAGACTAGTTGGTGAACATAGTAAAACATTTAGCAGCTAAAGAGACCAAAGCAGAGCTAAAAGGAGAGTGAATATTGGACTTCAACAGGCAGACACAAACACAGCACCAAAAGAAATGCTGCTCTGAGTCTGCTGGATCTGTGAATAGAAAATTGTCCGCTAACACTTTCACCATAACACTTTTATAATGTGATCATATGTTTGTTCCGCTATCCCCTTGGGCCAAAAATAAATAAATGAATGCAGCTTTAATGACCCCATGACCTCACTTCTCTCAGGACAAATGATTATCTGCACTACTAAGAAAATCAAATTCATTCATCAATATGTTGTTCACTCATTACTTTTATATTGAGGGGGTGCACAACATTGCAGCCCACAGACTTTGAGTCTTGTCTTTGTTTGTTTTCTTTCATTAATGTATTTAGAAGGTAAAAAATAACTTCAGATTTGTCATATTTATACTGGAAAAGCTTATCTTTTATATGAATTGGCTCATAAAATATTAATGTCTAACAATATCCGTTACTGGCAAGAAGCTGTGAATTGTCTGCAGAGCAATGAAGCGTAATGTTATGTTCACAAATTAAATGACATACGGGGTCTCATTTGCTCAAATGGCTGCTCTTGTGTGTGGGCAAAAACAAAACAAACCTCTGACCTTTTTATAGAAGTTCCTCTTATTCATTTTGTGTGCCCTGAGTCTGTGTTCACCATGTTTTCTGTTGAGCAGCTTTACTCTGTTCAGACTTAGGAGGTGAAGCTTTAAAAATGTCCAGCAGAGTGTGACTGCAGTTTTCTGTTTCTACATATCTGGCACCCTCTTGTGGTTATAAATTGTAAAGACACAATAAAGAAAAATAATGACAAGTGCTGCCATGTAGACTGAAGAGAAACTGTTCCTGAGACAAGCAATAATTCAAAAGGCCAATCAGATTATTATAGTTGCAATTAAGTAAATAAAAATACATTAGAAAACAGGGAATAGACCATTTTGTGCCATTAAATAAACATATAATGACAGTTTCATCACATGCCTCCACACCACCATTGGACTGTCAGACTCTGCACTTAAGTGGTTTCAGTTATGTCTCACTGGGAGGATGTGGGTCTAGATCGCTCCCTGTCATCTGTGGTGTTCCACAACGATCGGTTCTTGGCCCCATCCTGTTTACCCTCTACATACTCCCCCTTGGTCGTGTCATCAGCAAACATGGGATGTCTTTTCATTGCTATGCTGATGATACCCAGCTGTACATCAAAACCGCCCCAAGCCCTTCTGCAGCCATGTCACACATCAGCACCTGTCTTAAGGAGATAAAGGCCTGGATGAGCACAAATTTCCTCCAGTTAAACAACAGCAAAACTGAAGCTTTCCTTATTGGCACTCCACACCAGGTTCAGTCACCCCCCATACCTCATCTCACCTTTGACAGCCAGGACATCCCCCTTTCCTCCTCAGTCACTAATCTGGGTGTTAGGTTTGACCCTCAGCTGAGTTCTGATGACCATATAAGACATCTATACAAAATCTCTTTCTGCCATCTCAAAAACATCTCTAAACTCTGCCCCTCTCTAATCCTGTCAGATGCAAAGAAACTTGTCCATGCCTTTATCTCCTCCAGGCTGGACTACTGCAATGTGCTCTTCACAGGGATCCCTGGCAGGAGCATCCAGAAGCTCCAGTACATTCAGAACAGTGCTGCCAGGATCCTGATGAGAGTGCAAAAACACAACCATATAACACCAGTTCTGTTTTCATTGCACTGGTACCCTGTCTGCTTCAGGATTGACTTCAAAGTCCTGCTACTCACATACAAATCCATCAACAGTCACACCACAAACCTCCAGCCGCACCCTCATATCTCCTCCGGGCCCCCAGTACTAAGCTCCACACCATGGGGGATTGAGCCTTCTGCTCTGCTGCACCACACTTGTGGAACAGCCTTCCTAAACATCTGAGGGCAGCACAGACCCTAGACTCTTTTAAAAAGACCTAAAACCTTTCTATTCAGGAAGGCTTTTACATCTTAACTCTTATTACTATTTTCTATGTTGTGTGTTGTATGTTATAGCACTTTGAGTTTCACTATTAATGAAAAGTGTGGTACAAATTAAATGTATTATTGTTGATTATGATTATGATTATGTCAAGTAGGCTATAGGATGTAGAGGTGAGGATGCTACCATAAGTGTTGATGGCTTAATTGCCATCTCTGACAGAACACATGGACAGTATCCACACACTTGATTAAAGCTATACAGTATTGGACTGAAAATGGGCATATACTATGTATATACACTCACTGAGCACTTTATTAGGAACACTAAACTAATACCAGGTAGGTCCTCCCTTTACTCTCAAAACAGACTCAATTCTTCATGGCATGGATGCCGCAAGATTTTAGAAACATTCCTTTTAGATTCAGGTCCATGTTGACATGATTGCATCACATCATTTCTGCAGATTTGTCAGCTGCATATCCATGCTGTGAATCTCCTGTTCTACCACATCCCAACAGTGTTCTATTGTGTTCAGATATGGTGATTGGGGAGGCTGCTGAAATACACTGAACTCATTGTCATGTTCATGAAACCAGTTTGAGACTTTTGCTTTGTGACATGGTGCATTATCATGCTGGAAACAGCCATTAGAAGAATGTAAATTGTGACCACAAAGGGACTAACATGGTCAGCTAGCATACTCAGATAGGCTGTGGCATTCAAACCGTGATTCAAAGTGTACCAAGAAAACATTCTCCACACCATTACACCACCAGCAGCAGCTTGGACTGGTGACACAAGGCAGGTTGGGTCTATGAATTCATGCTGTTGACACCAAATTCTGACCCTACCATCTGCTGCCTCAGCAGAAATGGAAATTCATCAGACCATGCTACGTTTTTCCAGTCTTCAAGTGTCCAGTGTTACTGAGCCTGAGCCCACTGCAGCCTCACATTTCTGTTCTTGACTGACAGGAGTGGAACCTGCCATGGTCTTCTGCTGTTGTAGCCCATCTGCCTCAAGGTTCCACATGTTGTGCATTCTGAGATGTTTTTCTGCTCACCACAGTTGTAAAGAAGTTATCTGAGTTACCATGGCCTTTCTGTCAGCTCCAACCAGTCTGGCCATTCTCCTCTTACCTCTCTCATCAACATGTATCTGCATGATTTTATGCATTGCACTGCTGCCACATGATTGGCTAATTGGATGATTGCATGAATAAGCAGGTGTACAGGTGTTCCTAATAAAGTGCTAGGTGAGTGTATATTTGTATTGTATTTGGAAGAATGTGCTACCAGCTCCTTTTATCGTCTTTATTGCCGTTTTTATTATCATTACCACTGCTCTCAACCCAAAGATTTACTTAGTAGCATTTCCTGGAGCTTTCAACAGCATCTCACAGTCTTCATTATACTATCATTGCTATTATTTTCTTTGATAATTGCAATTACAGAATAAAATCAATAACAACTATCCCTATTATTATTATTATTATTATTATTATTATTATGGAACACATTTAAGAGTGATGTATTGGAAAAATTGCTGCCTGAAACAAAAGAAAAAAAAATACTGATTGAACAAAAGCCGACAGAAAAGCGGAACTTTGTATAAAACCTGTCAGACCCGCGGAGCTCCTAAAAGCGACGGACTTCCTGTCAGCACTAGAGTGCATAAAAGATAAACCAGGCTACGTCAATAAGAGCAGACTGACTGTGCGCTGGTGTACGTGTATGCGGGTTAATCGATACCTTTGTGTGATATTTAGAAGACATGCATCTTATTGGAAATTGAACACCAGTTTACCATAACACAGGAAGTAAAAGCCACTAACCAATCAGCTCAGACAAAAATGTGCCATGCGCAGTAGAGACAGTGATGACAGTGTGGTGTATGAAGGTTAACGTGAGCTAAAGAAGTGATAAATGAACTAACGTTATATGTGTTAGTTACAATACAGTTGGGTGTTACAGCGGTCTAACACTGGTGTGTCCTTCCTTACAGACTCAGGTAAGAATAATGTTGTTACTGTTACAGAATATTCAAACGGTGTTTCCATTTAGCATGTTAGCATGAGGGCTTTATTCAAGTTTATCAACATAATACCATTGGTGGAAGAAGTATTCAGACCCTTTTACTTAAAGATCCCCTCCAGACATGTTTTAAGATGTATATAAAATACTCTACTTTGTGTGTCTGATATGGTTTTTCAACAAAAAAAGTTCAATTATCTTGTTAAAATCCTTAAAATGGCATCCGAAAACAAACTCTGTACATACATCATTCTGCAGAGTGAAGCTCAGACATTCCAACTGTAGGAACAAGAAGAAAAACATATTTTTGAGTGGAGGGCGACTTTAAGTAAAAGTACTGATACATCAATGTAAAAATACTCTGTTACAAGTAAAAGTCCTCCATGAAAAATCCCACTACAGTAAAAGTACATAAGTATTATCAGCTTGATGTAGTTAAAGTATTGCAGTAAAATTAGTGGTTTGGTCCCTCTGACTGATATATTATTATATATGGTGCTTTATAGCAGGTTCAGTCTTTTGTTTTGCATTTGGTTCATGTGGCTGCCCTTTTCTTTACATATGGATTACAGTTTGTGCATTTAAAATGAGGATATCAGAATAATAATTCTTCTACACAGCTGTAAGTTGGACTATAGTAGTTTTTCTGGCTTCTCAGAATTTGTACATGTTTCTCAGTCACCTGACTCCTGGACCACCTCTGCATGTATTTGTCTCATTTGCTCTTTTCACTTTTTCTTTTAGTCTTCAATCAGTTGCAGTCACTTTAGTTTCTCTTTATTTCTGTCTTCTGTTTAGAGCTGCAACAAATAGTTGATTAATCGATTAGTCGAGCGACTGAAAATTAATCAGCAACTATTTTGATAATCAATTAATCGTTTTTTACACATAAATGCCAAACATTTGCTGGTTTCAGCTACTCAAATGTGAGAATTTGATGTATGTGGGGCAGCTGTGGCTAAGGAGATATAGCAGGTCGTCCGCTCATCAGAAAATCTGTGGTTTGATCCCCGACTCCTCCAGTCCACATGTCGAAGTGTCCTTGGGCAAGATACTGAACCCCAAATTACTCCTGATGGCTGTGCTATCAGTGTGTGAGTGTGAATGATTAGAAACTCTTCCTGATGAGCAGGTTGGCACCTTGCATGGCAGCCTCTTTTTATTGTTGACTTTGTTTACAGTGTGCTCTAATGAAGTTTTATTATATTCCAAGTCTGTTAATTGTATGGAAACAAAATATGTAGTATGACTGTATGTGTTACTGGAATGTTTTTACATCAGCTATGATAAAACCTCGGGTTTTGTTTCTTTTTTTATCATTCACTGGGGGTATTCATACATATCTGTTCTGTGATCATTTTGTGGTATTAGACTTGGAATTGAGTTCTGCCTTTTTGGTTGTACGAGCTTTAGTTAAATAATGGGATAAACCCACAAGCAAAAGAAACAAAAAGGTTTTAGAGATGTCAACTCCTGGAAGTCTGCTAACACACCTGGCTTTAATAAACTCAGATCCACTAACATTAACTCACAGGGTTGAGTCAGTGTGATAAATGATAGATGTGTGAATGACACATTTTTTCAGAAACTGACAACATAACAACTTTTCTAAATTCTAAATCAAACTCATTTGCAGTTTTGTTTAGTGACTGTACTGTACTGAATGTCTACAAGAAAATTGTTTTGTTGCACTTGGACATTTTAAAATGAACATAAGCCTTCATTGTGCTTTAAATGTACACACCTTTTATAATGAATAAATTTAGTTAATATTTTATTAAGCTACAGTCCAGACAGTATTTAGACAGCTACACTTGTTTAACTCTTCAGGTGCTGTGCTTCAGCACATTCTACATTAAAGTACCAAGTCTCAGCTTTAATCTGAGTAGGTTTAGAGCTATATCTGCCACACAGTTCTTTCTATATTGATGTAAACCTACTCAAAAAAAAGTTGAGACTTGGCACTTTAATGTAGTATCCATTACTTTATTACAAACTGAAAGTGCTGAATCACAGAGCCTGATGAGCAAAAAACGTTCTTCAGATACTTTCTTTCTGACTATATATGAATAAAACTGGACTCAGTAAGAATTCCATGCAACCAAATAAACATAAACCAAATAAATAAACAGTTCAATTACACTTGCAGATGACCTGTGTTGAGAAGAATTCTAACATGTATGTGAAGCAGAGACCTTCCCATCACAAACTGTCTCTGTCCCCAGAGGACTATAGATGGTGTTTCTGACTTGACAGCATTGTTAAAGGACAGGTTCACATTTTTTCCACACCTGTCTTAACACAACCCTCACATGCCCATAGGTACAGTACATTGAAACCGTTTTTGGTGAAGAGATGGGGACAAAATGTACAGTCCTTGTTCTGTATCTTGCAAAGTTGAAGTCAGTTTAGTACAGAATTACTATATGGACATTAACATGACCATTAACATTAACACAGACCTAAATCAATTGTGAACCTATCCTTTAATGTTTAAAACGAGCCCATAGTTTTTAGCAGCGCTAATCTTGAAAAATGGTTTGTGGTATGCTGCTCTTGGTTTAGTGTCGTGTTGCTGCAGTTCAGCCACTTGAACTGTATGTCACTAATGTTCCACTGACAGATGATGATCCTCGCTATGAAGTGCCACTACTAATCATGTTCTGTTTGCCACTTCTAAACAGCATCTCACTCACTGGCAGACAGCACTCTCCACTATACAGATAGTATGCTGCTCATGTTTTACTGTCACATGGTGATTCTTTGGTGGTATTCCACTTTGACTGGTGGCATGTAGCTGCTGTTAGACTGACATACTGCACATAAAAATGGCATGCCACAGGTGTTTTATTAGCACTCCCCAAATACAGATTCTTACTGGTATAAGAAAAGAGGACATTTGAGATCATAGCAGATGAAATCTAGCTATTGTTAATGGTCAGATCAGTGGTATGTTGCTTAGTAACTAGTTACTGTAACATGCCAACTACCAACTCTGTTAGATACTACTGTTTACAATGTAATGTTTTTTTCATTCAAACTTTTTTTGGCTGCAGCAGGCAGCTGTTTTCAGAGAAAAAGCTCTAAAAAGCCACTGTACACTACCTGCTCAAACAGACACAGTTAGCTGTAGACTAGCTGGTGAACATAGTGGAGCATTTAGCAGCTAAAGAGCCAGATATTTCCCTCAGGAGTTGGTATAGAGCAAAAATAGCTAAAAGAGAGTGAATATTGGACTTACATTCACCAGGTGGACAGAAACACAACTCCAAATGAATGATAATGGAATGGTAATGGAAATAAGCAACTGTTTGCTAACAAGTTCAACATATCAACTTGAAAGCTGATGATATGTCAGAGTTGTGTTCTCTACTTGTTTCTGATGAAAACTAGCCAACAAAAAAAGGGGATGGCAACCAAACACTTCCTGCTTTTATGCTGTTGCTGATGTCATAAATGATGTCATGGATATACCAAGTATGGGGGAATTGTATTGAGGTAAAAATAATGTTTAGTTTTTTAATGATTATAGAGTTTTTTTCCTCAGCAATATGGTGTCAAATATTGAAGTGTTGTTTGAACAGTTGGTGTCTACTGATAGAAGTAACATTTAGTCATTTACATGTTTAAGTGAGACAGACTGAGACAGGCCAGTGAAATATGGTTCTGTAGACTGAGTGTGCAGTAGACTGATGGGCCTATATTAGGGAGTTGTGCTTCCTCACTTGTTAGGGAAGTGAGTGAAGTTGGCTTAAGTTAATTTGATGAGTTGAGTTGCCCTCAGTTAAGACAAGTTCAGCTCTGTGTGAAAAAACGCTGCCCTCTCGTTCATGTCAGTGGGAGCAGTTTGGTTTTGGTGCTAATGCAGGGAGCTCCGGCCAAACAACACACAGAAAAAAGCTGAACTAGGCTCAACTTTTGCTGCAACATCATCTGGCAAGACACTGCATTGGCCAATCACATACAGTACAGGCCAAAAGTTTGGACACACCTTCTCATTCAATGCGTTTTCTTTATTTTCATGACTATTTACATTGTAGATTCTCACTGAAGGCATCAAAACTATGAATGAACACATGTGGAGTTATGTACTTAACAAAAAAAGGTGAAATAACTGAAAACATGTTTTATATTCTAGTTTTTTCAAAATAGCCACCCTTTGCTCTGATTACTGCTTTGCACACTCTTGGCATTCTCTCGATGAGCTTCAAGAGGTAGTCACCTGAAATGGTTTTCACTTCATAGGTGTGCCTTATCAGGGTTAATTAGTGGAATTTCTTGCTTTATCAATGGGGTTGGGACCATCAGTTGTGTTGTGCAGAAGTCAGGTTACTACACAGCCGACAGCCCTATTGGACAACTGTTAAAATTCATATAATTTGGCAAGAACCAATCGGCTAACTAAAGAAAAACGAGTGGCCATCATTACTTTAAGAAATGAAGGTCAGTCAGTCCGGAAAATTGCAAAAACTTTAAATGTGTCCCCAAGTGGAGTCGCAAAAACCATCAAGCGCTACAACGAAACTGGCACACATGAAGACCGACTCAGGAAAGGAAGACCAAGACCAACCTCTGCTTCTGAGGACAAGTTCATCCGAGTCACCAGCCTCAGAAATCGCAAGTTTGATCTGCAACAGCAGCTCAGATCAGAGACCAGATGAATGCCACACAGAGTTCTAGCAGCAGACCCATCTCTAGAACAACTGTTAAGAGGAGACTGCACGAATCAGGCCTTTATGGTGAAATAGCTGCTAGGAAACCACTGCTAAGGAGAGGCAACAAGCAGAAGAGATTTGTTTAGGCCAAGAAACACAAGGAATTGACATTAGACCAGTGGAAATCTGTGCTTTGGTCTGACGAGTCCAAATTTGAGATCTTTGGTTCCAACCGCCGTGTATTTGTGAGACGCAGAAAAGGTGAACGGATGGATTCCACATGCCTGGTTCCCACTGTGAAGCATGGAGGAGGAGGAGGTGTGATGGTGTGGGGGTGTTTTGCTGGTGACACTGTTGGGGATTTATTCAAAATTGAAGGCACACTGAACCAGCATGGCTACCACAGCATCCTGCAGTGACATGCCATCCCATCCGGTTTGCGTTTAGTTGGACGATCATTTATTTTCAACAGGACAATGACCCCAAACACACCTCCAGGCTGTGTAAGGGCTATTTGACCAAGAAGGAGAGTGATGGAATGCTGCGGCAGATGACCTGGCCTCCATAGTCACCGGACCTGAACCCAATCGAGATGGTTTGGGGTGAGCTGGACCGCAGAGTGAAGGCAAAGGGGCCAACAAGTGCTAAACACCTCTGGGAACTCCTTCAAGACTGTTGGACAACCATTTCAGGTGACTACCTCTTGAAGCTCATCGAGAGAATGCCAAGAGTGTGCAAAGCAGTAATCAGAGCAAAGGGTGGCTATTTTGAAGAAACTAGAATATAAAACATGTTTTCAGTTATTTCACCTTTTTTTTGTTAAGTACATAACTCCACATGTGTTCATTCATAGTTTTGATGCCTTCAGTGAGAATCTACAATGTAAATAGTCATGAAAATAAAGAAAACACATTGAATGAGAAGGTGTGTCCAAACTTTTGGCCTGTACTGTATGTACAAGCACACGTGAACGCCGTATTTCTGCTGTTTAGCTCATGATTGTCCTAAACAGATAAAACAGTTGCCACTCTCATAACTTTTCAGAGTTGTAAAATGTCTGTGAGTATTACAAACTGCTGTGCAGTGTTTTGGCTTCTGATAAACCTTTAAACACATGAATCTGTAGCTCCAACTGAACTTCCTGGATCATATTTCATTGTCTCACCTGGACTTTAAACAACGCGCCCCCACCAGTGCAGCTCCTTGCATTGTTTTAACGCAGGGCTGTTTTCAGTCTGAGTCCTTAAATCTGAGACCATGATCAGTTTGAATACAAGTGGTCTTACTGATTTCATGCTTATTTTGTTCAAAGAAGTCTGTATTAGGTTTGATCAGGTTTAAACACTTTAAGGAGTCTACAGCTTTGCTTTTAAATACTGTGGCAGATGGAGATGAATGTTCTGTATGCAAAACCAGTGTGACACCTTTCAGATATGAGTGTGATATAACAAGACCTTGTTTTTCTTGTTTGTGTTGAGGTGTTGAAACGTCTCACCGCAATAGTTTAACTTTGAAAGGTTGATACTGTGTTCTGCTTCCAGTGTAACATCACTGTCAGCAGCGTCTCTAATCGCTAAGCTGAATATCACAACTGATCAAGTTTAAGTATGTTAACCAAATCATAATCTTTGTACTGTGACTGATGATTAGTAGCCATAGTATGCAGAGTGTATGACCTGACCTTCCACACGTCATGTGGGATTGATGTTCTTGCTGTCTCCTCTCCTCAGCAGCTCTTCTGTCTGCTCTGCTCAGCGGTCATGGCCGGTCTGTCCAGCTACGCGGTGCGCATGGCCAGGCTGAGCGCGCAGATATTTGGGGAAGTTGTGCGTCCGACAGACTCCAGGTCCATGAAGGTGGTCCGGCTGTTCCAGGAGCCTCCCATGGCCAAGAGGAAGGAGGTGTATGACTGGTACCCACACCACAAGATCTACTTCTCCATGACCCAGAAGCTCCGGTTCATGGGTCTGTTCAGGTACTCTAGATACTGCTCAGCCAGGTTATAACCATGTGGCTGAAAAGTGTGGCTGATCTGTGAGTCTTTATTGTTGGGTATTATTGGTCTTTTTGAATACTGATGCAGAGCTGGTACTTCACTGATCACAACTAAATATAAACTGTAAAATATAACTGTTAAATGGGACTTTATGTATTTTTCACTCTATGAAGCTGCTAACAGTCAAAATGAGTGTGTTTGGTACAGTTGCACTCAAAGGATAGTAAGTATGCAAGTATAAGCAAGGGTGTAGTTTCCACTGGGGATGATTGGACATCATCGCTTTTATAATTTCTGGTGGATTTTCTTTCTAAAATCTCTCTGAACATTGCTTTCTTACTTTCCAAACACTGTAGTTCAGATGAGAGAAGATCTGAGTCACCTTCAGTTATAACTATGCACTCAAAGCAAAAAGCTTAACAAGCAGCAGCAAGTGTTCAGCAGTATTTACCTGGATGTTGCTCACACTTCTGTGTTCTGAGCCGGCTGACTTCCAGCTGGCTCTCCGTTCACTTGAATGGAGATAAAATAATTTAATCATGCAGCTCTTCCAGACTTTCCAAATGTTATTGGACCAAATGGATCAAATTCATTTCACCCCAATAGTTATTCACTATTGTACAGCTGCTCCTTTTCCAATGATAGTGTGTGAAGAAAAGTGCTTTTGGGGTCAGTGTGCATCATGTGACAGACCCAGAAGTTGTAATTACACGGTTTGGCCACTATGTCAAATTGGCTTCACAGCCCGGCACAGGTCCTGGGGGCTTGATATGCAGCTTGAAAGGAATGCCTTCAGTCACTAGACTGACAGACAGACAAGACAGTTAATCAGAGAGCTTCTGTAGTAAAAATAAACACAACACTATCCATCAGAAAGTATGGCATCTATAAGAAAATTAAAAAGGATTTTAAATTAACAATGCAGAGATTTACATAGCATTTCTATTTTTGCTGCATCATCATTATTATGGAAAGCCCAATAACCAATGTTATCATAATTAGTTTGCCATAAGTTCTACTTTTATGAAGCTTATACATTTTTGTTTTTGCTGACATTGTCAGAAAGGTGATAATTGTACTTTCTGTTTATTATTGAGGTTGTAGTGGGTGATGGTGGTGTACTGGAGTGCATTATATTGTAAGGGTTCCAAATATTTTGCCCACACACATGTTAATGGAAAACATTGTAACATAGAATTTATGGCAGAGCTGTTGCATTGGATTGCATTAGATTGCACAGGTGTTCCTAATAAAGTGCTTGGTGAGTGTATATGTATGTAGTTTCAACAACTCATGTTATTTTCCATGTGCATAAAAGATACAGTAGAGATAATAAATTTAATACATCTTAGAAGGCAGAACAAGATACACATTTCTCTTTCTGCATGTTTTTGTGCTGCTGCAGTCTTTACATCAATCTAATGAAATGTTTCAGGTCTACCTGTCGTCACTTTTACATATTTACCTAAATAAATATTAATATTGAATATCAACAGTTCCAGCTTTGACATGTTAGCAGCATTGTCATATTTACCTGCATCAGTAAGCATAAAAGAAGGTTAAACGTTTCCTCCCTCTTTGTTCTCAGAGACGAGCATGAAGATTTCAAGGAAGAGATGATTCGCCTGAGGAAACTGAGAGGAAAAGGGAAACCAAAGAAAGGAGAGGGGAAGAGAGCGGGCAAGAAGAAATGAGCTGCAACATTTCTACTGCTCAGTCTTTACACAGGACTATTTGTGTTTTGTTGTTCTGTGGAGGTGGACAGCATTGAACTGTGTACACTGTCTCTTCAACTAATGCCATCAGTCAAACCAATACTGAACCAGCTTCAGTAACAAATATACCAGGCCATAAACAGCTGTGAATGCTATAAGAACTTCAGTGAAGAGTAGAAGAATGAAAAGTAAAACTCATTTTCTTTGAGGATTTTCTATGTGGGCAAAAATAAAATATTAGCTTGGCATTACAAATGAAACATTCTCATCTGTGTCAGTTGTATGGAACTGATTTTGTCCTATTATTGTTGTTGGGTATCATTTCTTGCATTTAAGTTGCTAATTTCCTCCCAGCCCTCTGCTGATGTTTGAAAACTGAACTGTCAACTTTTAAAACCAGAAACAGCATCCAGTTTTTGCAGCAGTCAGTTAAATGCTAATATGTGACTTTAAGTTAGCTGATTGTTACAATCTGCTGACAGCATAGACAACAGAAAGGAGCCTATAGTTTTTATTGTTTATAGTGTGGTTGAAACTTTGTTTCTTCTACACTTTTTTTGTCTTCATAAAATCATACATGGTGACAGACTTAGACTTTTATAAATGAATAAAATGCTTTAAGCTAGGTTTAGACTAAAAAGATGCAGTTTAAAGGACATAGCAGAGGGCTTTAAGAGACCATGTGATAATTAGAGCTGCAACAATTGATTAATTGATTAGTTGCCAACTATTAAATTAATCAGCAACTATTTCGATGATAAATTTTTAAGAAAAAAATGTCCAATGTCTTTGATTCCAGCTTCTTAAATGTGAATATTTTTTCTGGTTTCTTTAGTCCTCTATGATTGTAAACTGAATATCTTTGGATTGTGGACAAAACGACATTTGAGAACGTCACCTTGGGCTTTTCGACATTTTTCAACATTTTATGGACCAAACAACTCAACGATTCAAAACAAACGACAGATTAATCGATAATGAAAATAATCGTTAGTTGCAGCCCTAGTGATAATGTTCCACACAATACAGGTTTAAACCCAGATTAAACCTTAAGATAATCAGACTTGAGTTCAGTTCAGAGGAACGGCCCCCTGTGAGGGAAATAGAGATAAATGTTAGAAAGCTCTGTCTGCTGTTCAGATCCCTACAAGACTGCAATAAAACCATATCACAGATGTTAATAATGTGTTGTGTGTTTAGATTGATATTGTCCACACATTTTGTCTAGGATTCACATGAATTAAAGCTCTCTGAAAGATACAAGTCAGACATTTTGTAATTTGCTCTCAGTCCTGATGGCAGGTGTCTGCCAGACTGCAGCAGGTATCATACATGTTACACTCTACATGGCAGGCTGCAGAGAAACATCCCCACAGTGCCACGCTTCAGTGTGGACATTTTGTGTTTCACATTTCTGGTAGACACTAGCCCAGATGTCATGTGATTTTTCCAGACATGTTTTAAACATAAAAAATACTTTGCTTAGACTAATGTTTTTTCCCCAAAAAAATTTCAGTTACCTCGTTAAAAATGATTAAAATGACATCTTCTACTTCTCTCTCGTTGAAGAATTCAGAATCTCTGAATATGCAAATATTTCTCATTCCAAAAGTTTAACTGCTGGGTCCAAGATGTCTCCTACTTCACTGTAAAGTCCATTCTCAGTGTATGTGCACTGAAGGCTTCAAGTTTCCACGTCACACTTGAGTAGGTTGAATACTGGGCCACGATTGGCTCCAAACTAGTTGTGATGTCACAAATCCTGCTTGTATGCGCAGGTGTTAAACAAATAAAGGTGAACAAAGAGAAACTTTCCTACTTCAGCAGATGAATGTGAAAACAAACTGCACATGCAGCATTCTGCATCCAACTGAAGGAACAATACGAAAAACACATTTGTGTGTGTCTTTTTTTGGACAAAAAGGAAAACGTAGGAAAAAAAGTTGTTGTTAGTTGTTCAATTTCACAGGCTTCAAGCCTGGATTACAAACCAGTCAAATAAGGCAACTGGACCCCAGACCCCAAGAGACCCCAAAAGCCCTACTGCATGTGAACCATTACCATTTTCACCACTAAAGCACACTATTAAGGAAGTCAAGTCCTGCATTATCACTTTGTCCGGATGTCCTGTCTCAAAATAATCATTTTGATAGTATCTGCTGAAAGGGGCAAGAGAAAGGTTACAGTTTAATGATGGAGCATCAGCTCCACTGACAGGAAGGTTGAAATATGCATTAAATGGTTCACAGGTCTCCAGACAGCCTGCTGTGTGGTTTTGAATACTGTGAATTGATTTCTCCAATAAAAGATTGTCAAACATCAGTGATGACCAGAGATATTTCCTTTTCTTTTCAATTAAGTAATATGATTTTTTATTCTATAGTTAGTGACAGTTAAATTACATGGAGGATTTAAGCTTGAGGTCTCCCACAAGGCATAGAATAAGGTCAAGGGGAAAACAGCCAATGATAGTGGATAAAGTTAATGATCTTGTGTCCAAAGTTGTGGCACTGGGGGACAGTTACATAAGACATATAATTGTCAGTGTTTGTAAGTCCCATAAGAAATCATCTGGGTTGGATATACAGAGTTATGTGTACTCTATCAGCTGTATGGTGCTGTTGGAAAAAGTTAACAGGGGCCCAGTAGTAAATTCTGGCCCTGGGGCTCATGAAGAATGAATGCTCATGAAGGGCTGCTTAAATTTTACATTTTTATTTATTTATTTTTTGTGTCATACCTGTAAATTGAGCAATATTATAGAGAGAGAGTTCATTTAAACCTGTAATTAACCAGGGCATAATAATGATAGTGATAATATATTATACTATTAATATGAAAATGTGACATTAAAACATTTTAATAATATTACTGATAAGAAAGCTATTTTGTGGCAGCTTAGCAGTTATCCGGCCAGTTGAGAGTCTGGAGCTCCGTGCTGCGTCTCTGTCTCCCCCTCCTGTCCGCAGCACCAGCCTGCGTTTCCCTCCATTATTTTCCACTCAGTTTCTCGCAGTTTAAAATGGCGGCGTTGAGCAGCGCCGAGTCCCCACCGCCCGTCTTTAACGGAGACACCTCGGAGCGGGAGCCGGGCAGGGAGCGAGGCCTGGAGGAGCTGGGCGCCGGGCTGGACTCCTCCTGCTCGGCGGGGATCCCCGGAGGTCCGCAGGATGAGGAGGTAGGCGCTACGGCGGCGGGGTAGCGGGTCCAAGCGGGGCAGGGGACACGGGCTACGAGCGGAGGTAATTGGATGTAAATGTTCAGGAAACACCGGCTGGAACATGGATCGTGGGGGATGCAGTGCAGGGGGCGAGACGATGCACTAAATGTAAACGATTCATTTGACGAGCCTCGGCCTCCACTGGGCACATACATGCGACAGACTGATGCGAGCAGGAGGGGAAGCGTTCATCCGGCGGAGCCTCTGTTTATTTCGGGCCTGCTTTATTCCATTCGCTCCTGGCTCCGTTTTCCAGGCTCACTGCAGCTGCAGCCTGGTGCGCCAACACAGCACACACACACACACACACACACACACACACACACACACACACACACACACACACACACACACAGACACACACACACACACACACACTTTCTTTCTCTCTCTCTCTCTCGCTCTCTCTCTCTCGCTCTCTCTCTCTCGCTCTCTCTCTCACACACACACACACCGCTGTTGACACAACAAAGACACGCAATTACACCGCGTCCTAATGCGTTCTAACGTGCTCAGAGTTTCATTTTCAGCAGCCCACTGAGGCTCCTCACCTACATCCCTGCCTCAAAGGGGTGATGATGATAATGGAGGTGGAGGCTAACTCAAGTCGTGCTTGTGTTTTTTGAGGTGTAATTTAGCTACATAGGCTGCTTTTATTTATATTACAGGTTTTACAATCGCCGCCCCCACGTACACACACACACACACACACACACACACACACACACACACAGGAACCATCAGCCAGGCTGTGTCCTCATCATGTAATGCACAGTGACCATGTAGCCTAGCCTGGATGTGTGTTCAGTGTGCAGGTCAGGCCTCACTGTTGGACCATGACAGCAGGCTAAATCACAAACAGGATACTGTCAGCAGTTCATAATCTATAATATACTACTCATATCTGATTTTCTACATTAAAGCAGATGTGGGTGTGTTCTTTGTTCCATACATACATTGACAAATGTGTCATACAGTGACCTGTCCCTGTCACACTTCTGTGGCCCCTGGCTCCATTTTAATTCTCATCAGTTAAGAGCTTTCATATTTACAAGTCAATTTGACTATGGCTTAGTTTTATGGTCTATTTCCAGGAGCATGAGAGAGCTCCAGGGGGATGATATAGAAATGCTGATGCACTTCAAACACATTTAAAGGGCCACTCCAGTAATTTTTAGCATTGCACTTATATCAAGCCAGGGGACTCACAAGAGAGAGATTTAAAAAAGAATGCTCCAAATTTATGAAGCAGATATCCCAACTTTTAGTCAAGCTCCAAAACACTGGATCCTACATTTCCCATTATACAACCCTTTCTGCCTGATATTGTACTCTGGATGCCCATATTTTTCAAACGGATCTCTTGTATACATTTGCAGTCTCTAAACCCATGCTGAGATAACCTTGATGGCATCACTATGACATCATCAGGGTTACAGTATTTTCTCAGAATTGACAAAGCTTCTCCAGAGCTACTGGACATTATACACACAGGCTGAGGAGTACTGCAAATGATGAGTCTCACATGTTTATGTAAAAGTTTCTCTGTGACAGTGAACATGTCTCTTATCAGGCTACCCCATAAAACTGCTGTTATAGTTGAGCTTTTTAAAATCAAATGACCTGAGTTTAGTTTTCAGAGAGGTCCATTGTGTCGTGTCTTTTCTCTCATCCTCTTAGTTTAAACATGAAATCAGTAGTACAGGGCTAGGACTGGAACCTCAGTACATTTCGAGCACTGTCTGAAATGTGTCCATAGTAGAAAATGCACTCCAGTGTTTCCCACAGGTTGAGAATTTAGTTGTGGTGGTGGGTGGTGCAGCGTGTGACCGATGTGCATGCAGAGACTCATAAAGTTTAGAGGGGGAGAGTGTTATTTTCTGTAGCTACAATTTACAGATGTCCTCTAAACGCCTCACATGCAGACTATCGGTAGGTGCTAGCTAGGCGGCTGCGCACAGAGAAGCCTCTAGTCTGCACTCAGTTACTGCAGCACGCAACTCAGACAGATTTTATCCACCTGGGCGGGTTTTAATCTACCTGGGCTGGCCGCCCAAGTAGAACCTATGTCAGGGAAACGCTGCACTTATCCGACTCTTTTCTCTCCCAATACTGATTCCAAACACCCAGACTCAGGTTATCTGTTGATAAGCACTGATCTGACACCAGTACTCTCTTCTCAAATGTAAAATCAGTGTACTTCACTGTGCGGGACTCACTGGAGTCGTTTTTATGTAAGCTAACATTAGGACAGGTATTACTGTGGGACTAAAATCTGAGTTAGTGGCCTCCAGTGACTGAATGGATGTTGCTGATAGTTTAGACAGTGAATTTTATGATGACATGAATGAAGAACCAGTATTTATCTGTGGATTGGTCTCATCTGACCGATACCCATTCTGTGTAATATGGTCGATGTCGTCTGCAGCATTATTGCTTTAGTCCATAAGGTCAGGGGAGTCACAGGAGACAGATTTTAAAATGTTTGTAATGCAGACTTATTCTGACTGTGAAGTGTCAAGCCCAAGCTGAGATAACCCTGATGACATCACTATGACATCATCAGTGTTATTTTTTCAGACATTGGATCTATATCTCAGAGCCATCATACAACTTACGGTAGTACTCCTCATGAACTCGCTTCCCTTTAAATCAGGAAACCTTTAGCCTGGTTTAGACCATACTAAACTATAACCATACTTTTTCCATCTTCCGTCATAATACTGATTTGTTCTGACCAAAATTTTGTCCATTGACAGCTTGATTCTGTTCTCTAACAATGCTCATACACCACTAAGACATGTCAGCAGAGAGAAATGTAACTGAAAACGCAAGCTTTCAGGTCATGCTTAATGACCACATCAGTGTTTTTCCATGTTTTAGGTCACTTTCTACACATTACATGTACTTTACATTGCTGCTGAGCATTTTCCAGGACAAACCGCAGATTGTTCAAGTGTTTTCCCACCAATAAAGCAGCCACTGGTTTTAATTTCACTGTGGCATAAAGATTTGAAGCATGTTTTAGTCAGATTACGCATCAAAATCACACCCTCTCAGATCAGTTTGCACTTACAGCTGCATGCTTGCAACAGCAAGTTTGACAACAATAAAAAGTCAGATTTTGTTAGTAATTGTTGAAACTGAAAAAAATCAGCTGTGAATCTATTTCAGTTACCAGCTCTGACCCAACATGCTGGAACTGCCGGCTGGATCAGGCTGTATTTTCATCTAGGACGACTAATATGTTGTAGAAGTTGTATTAGGCCATAGGAAAACAGTTGGTGCTGACATACTTGTTCCTCTGGTCTTTGACATAAAATATTTAAGGACCATACCGGTGGTTTTGCATGTTTTAACCTGTAAACAAGTTGTTAATACTGAGCATTTTCCAAAGCATCACATATAAATAAATGGATTTTCTTCCTTCCAGACAGCCACTGGCTTCAGTTCATTTGAGTATATGAAAATCTGCAGGTAGATAATCCATCATATAGAACATTTGTAGCCGCAGCTGCCTAGCTCTGATAAGATCTGCAGTCAACAGTTATCATTATTGATTAATCTGCAGATTATATTCTTGATTTAAACAATCAACTGTTTTGCGTCAGAAAATAGTGAAAAATACACAGTAAAATTCCCAGAACCCAAGGTGACATTTTCAGATGTCTTGTTTTGTCCAACCAGTATTCCAAAAACCAACAGCTATATGAAGCAAAGAAATCAGCAAATCCTCTCATTGTAGAAGCTGGAACCTGAGAATGTTTTTGTTTTGAAAAATGATAGTAATTAAATTTAAAACACTTGCTGATTAATTTTCTTTTGATTGACTGATTAATTGACTGATTGTTTCAACTGGGATTTACAGGAACTACTGCAGGAACTAAAAGGTTCTTACGGCAGATCACGTTCTGTGTTTTTACTTATGGAACTGTTTGAGGTTATGGAGTATGTGTAAGTCAACTAAAATTAGTTTAAGAGAATAAACATTCTGATATACTTGTTGATTATGCAATGCAGTCTCAAATTCTGTCTGGATGTCCTCTGCACAATGCCTGACCTACACCTTGTTTGCTGCTGCTGGGTTTTTAAAGAGGAGGGTTGTTAAGGTCTGTGGAAAAGGATAGTTGTTTTTTTTGTGTGTGTGTGTGTTTTTTGTTTTTAAGATATACTTTTGGGTGTTTTTTTCCTTTTTAAAGGATAGCTGACAGTAGACAAGCAGACAGGAAACAAGGGAAGAGAGAGGGGCATGACATATCGAACCAGGGACGTTGCAGTTATGTGGCATGTGCAGTAACCACTCGGCTACCTGAGCGCTCCAATAGGCTAGTGTGTTTTGACCAATTATCAACATATAGTGGAGCACACTCCACCCTGTTAGTTCCTGGAACATTGGAAAGTACAACGCCCTGAGAGGGAACTTTTTTAGGGGCTGGAACTAAGTATGAGTATGACAGTCTTATGAGTATTAAGAGGAATTCTTAGGGAAACAAATTTCTATAAACTAAAAATGACATCTGTAATCTTTATCTATGGGAGCCTGTCAGGTGTTTGTGTAGTCCGAAAGCAGGGATTGTCTGGCAGTTTTCTTAGCCTTTTTTATAGCTTCAGCGTGTCTTTTGTGGTGACTGATGATTCTGACTCATTCTGTTCTAGATTTTGTTCCTCTGAAGTGTTTTCCTGTCATGTTACTTCCATCTCTTGCACGTTAGATTTGTTTTTGTTTCTGCTTTTGTTTGTTAATGCAAATATGGCAAAATCATGTAAGAATCATCCCTATGTTGCTCTCATTTTGATGGTTAAAAGAATGCAGTTGTAATTTATATCTACTATTGGCTCATTGTTGTAGAGCTGCAATGATTAGTCGATTGATTAGTTGATCGACAGTAAATGAATGCAAGAATATTACATTACTGTAAATTAAATAATTTGGGATTTTTGGACTGTTGGTTGGACAAATTAAGATATTTGATGATCATCTTGTGCTCTTGGATACTGAGTGTTTTTCACCATTTTGACCAAATGATTAATCGATGAATCGAGGAAAAAATCAGCAGATGATTCCATAATGACACATTGTTGCCAGGTGATGTGGCACCTGTTGTATTTACTGTACAGAATCCCCATTTAATACTCAAAATTGTCAAATAGTGACGGAGAGAACCATGTTTTTACTTGAAACGAGCTTATATTAGAGATAGGCCTTTATTCCTAATTCCCCTGCTAATGCAAATAATGCAACTCTACCTCCATGTTTATCAGTTGTCCTGTTAAATTCAATGTAATGTACATTTCCACAGTCGTACTCACCACTCTGCTGCTCTCATTTAAATTCTTCTATAACTTACAAATTCATGTTAAAATCCTTAAAATGGCATCTACTCCTTCTCCCTCATTATATTCCTCCAGAAATAAAAATTCCAGAATTTATGAATATTCAAATATATTTCATATCAGAAGTTTTGCTGCTGGACACAAACTCCTACATCACTGTAAAGTCCATTCTCAGTGTTTGTGCACTGGAGGCTTCAAGTTTCCACATCACACTAGTGTAAGTTGAATATTGGACCAGGATTGGCTTCCAAACTAGTTGTGATGTCACAAATCATGCTCGTAGGCCCACCCCTTCAAATCAGATTTTTAATGAGCTCAGAGAAACTTTCCACTTTCAGCAGTTTAATAAAACAGTCTTCCACTGTCAAACCCTGCATTATACAGTGAAGCTCACATTCAATTGTAGGAACAAGAAGAACAACACATTTTTAAGTGGAGGGGGACTTTAACACTTCCTGCACATTAAAATCCTTACAGCCACTTTCAATCCCTTTCTTTTCTGGTAGGCTTTTATTGTGAACACTTGAAGAAAGTAGTTTTGCTGATGGTAGATGTCATTTTTAGCTGACACAGAAGTGGTGGTGGCATTTGTTAGGCACAGAATTGTTAATCCCACTAACAAGGCTTTAATTTGTTTGGTTCAGACCAAATAGAACTGGTAAAAAGATTTAGCATTGCATTAGATTAACATTGTCAGAGATATTGTCTTTTTTTATTCCACACATTTGTTTTCCTTATCAAAACTTGGCATCTACATTACCCACAATGCAACTATACTTGATTCACTCAAATCTACAGATTTAGCTGTGTTATGCTAGTAGTGGCTAATGTAGCTTGGAGCTGCTAGCCTCCAGCAGTGATGAGGAGCTACAGAGGTCTGGTAACCTCACTTCTTTCTATTTCCACACCCCCAGATTGTTTTACTTTTCAAACTTGTAGTCTTCAGGCCCAACCGACTCTGACTCAAGTGACATCACTTAAGGCAACTTATCAGATTTCACACAGCTCCCTCTAGACACAAACAGATTTACAACTTTTTTCACATATGCAGTAGTACTCAACAATACTTGTAAACAGACTTTGGTGTGTAAAATTGGTGGAGTTCCCCTTTTCAAAAAAAAAAAAAAAAAAAAATCAAAGACATGGGTGGTGATTCTGAGATCTAGAGCCAGACATGCACACTGGAACTTGGAAAATCAGAGTGAGAATCTAGTGAAGCTTCCTGCTGAGACTCCTTGATCTTGATTGATGTGGTGAATGTTATACCACACTCTCACCTTGTTACTAATGCCAGAATTAGACAATCACCGCAGCATCTGGCACATCTCAAGATGTACTAGGGCTGTCCCAGACTCAGGATTCTCTGTTGACTCGGATTCAGCACCTCAGACCGATGCATCAGATTCGGACTACTCTGATATAACAGCTACATGAGTGTCATGTTGTACCTGTTTTAATGCTGTTGTTCATCATTTGTGTAAACGTCAGATTTCCATACAGAGAAATAAAAAGTGTGTGTCCTGGTGTTAGTTCAATTATAAATTCCAGCACAGTATGGAGCGTCTCTCCATTGGCTGCTGACAGCACTGTCAACTGAACAGTCGATCACACTGGACAGTAGAGGAAGAGACAGCAGGGATGCTGGTACACATCCGTTTACACAGGGTCATGTGACTAAGACAGCCACAGGTGTCAGTAGGCTAGTATTCAGTGGCTTTGCGAGCTTGTCTGCTTGTGCTATAAGAAAGTTATCAGTGTAACACGAGTTCACACCATGCTGATTAAGCCTTTCACCAACAGGTAAATCTCTCTGTATTTGGTAGTATACCGCAGGTTTTAATTTGGTGTCTGTGGGAAAGTTTCCCACACTGGTAGTGATGCATTTTACGTCAACCAGCAATGATTGGTTCAGTTTAGACCTCTGCTAACTTGAGGGATAAAATAATTTAATCATGCGGCTCCCTCAGACTTTCAGAATTTATCGGACTGAATGGATCAAATTCTGATAGTGAAATGGGGACCGGCTTATGCATGCACTCATAGAACTGGAGTTACATCCAGGTAACTACTGTTTACTCTCACTGCTAGAAGGGGGAGACAAAACTTCTGCACTGCAGGTTTAAACTTGGAACAACCTGCTTTACTCAGTGTTTAAACTGTTTTTGATGTTATTTGATGTCCAAAAAGTTGCAATATACTGACCACTGAGTGAATAAAATCCCAGGTGATCATGGTGTGAAGTCTTTTAACTATAGTTTAGCACCGATAGAAGAATTTCAGAAAACGTTGTTGATTGTGATAATACCATTTAGCTTGATATTTCTACCTATGATAATCATAGCATAAAATCATGACAGACAAAATATCTGATAATGAACAGGGTCACAGTTCTATGCTCTATGTAACATTTAAAAAATAACTCATCAAACCACACTGTCAAACCCACAGCCATTAGACAACTATTAGATAACATTGCAATGTTCACACAGCTAACAGTGGTCAGCTGGCAGTAAACATGCTAACAGATTAGCTTGCTAGCATGGTAACCTCATTGGTCGCATGAAACATGACCTTCCGTGATACCTTGCAGGTTGTAGAGTCAGTTGAGTTCTTCCCAATCACCTCTGTACATCATGCAAGTCGTGAAGGATGTGAAGCTGTAATTGGTTGGGGTCTAACATCCAGTCTTCTGGATGTTAGACCCCAGAAGACTGCTGACACAATGAGCCTTTCAAAAGGCAATGAGTGTAAACTCTGAGAATATCTTGGCCATTCATTGTGCACTGTTGTTGGGAGAGGCCAAGGCAGGGAAGATTCATTCTATTGGCCTGTCCTTTCATGTACTGAAGGATATCAGTTTAACATCAACAGCATTGGTGTGTTTCCCCACAGATCTGGAACATCAAACAGATGATAAAGTTGACACAAGAGCACTTAGAGGCTCTGCTGGACAAGTTTGGAGGAGAACACAATCCTCCCTCCATATATCTAGAGGTAAGAGAGGGTTATCTTTTTAATAAGTGTAGCTACAGTAAAATACAGCCTGTGAATGTTTCTTGAGGTTCTCTGGTGTGTCATCCCTGCAGGCCTATGAGGAGTACACCAGCAAGCTGGACGCCCTGCAGCAGAGGGAGCAGCAGCTGCTGGAGGCCATGGGTAACGGTACAGACTTCTCCTGCTCTCCCTCTCCCATGCCAGCTCTTCTGGAGGTTAAGATGGGAGGATGTGGGGTTGGAGGGGGGGCTCAGGCCTTTCCCTCAACCCCCAACACCTTGGCTGTCCTACAGACCCCCACCGATGCCAGCCGAGCCAACCCTCGCTCCCCCCAGAAGCCCATCGTCAGGGTCTTCCTGCCCAACAAACAGAGAACAGTGGTATGTCTGACACTCTCTCAGGATTAGGGCTGTGATGGTATGGACTTTTTCTTACCGCATTGAAAAAGCAATGTATGCCTTGGACTTTACAGTCCAAAAACAATTTTAATAGATAAAAAGGTCTTCATTTGACTGCTTGAACCTTTGCTAATGTTGAGCAGTATGCAGAAATGATCGCCGTGTACGTACACCTGTCTTTGTTAATATAAACACACAGGCCACCACCTTGGGTCTTACTGGACAATTAAGACAATCCTGTCTGACCGGAGAGCAGTTAGCCCGGCTAGCTGGATAGTGGAGTCAGAGTTACTCTTATGCAGCCATGTCTCTGCAAATATGAGGGCACAACAGTTTGTCATGTATCTCTGGGAGGTCCCAAGAAGTCTTAGGTAGTGTAGTTTATTGTCGATGGAGCAGAGGTTGGCGAGGAAGATTGATGAGAGAGCTGGTCGACTAGGATTAGCCTTTAGCCTAGCTTGGATGCCGGCTCACTTGCTGCGCTTTCTCTTCCTCGGGTGCCGTTTACGGCGTCCTTTTGGTCAGTCGTTCTCATGGGGCAATGCCAAGTTCTTGTGGCTTGGTGCCCGGAGCAAGCCGAGGCAACGCAGGCTCTTCAACATATCTCCATACGATTGTGTTTGGCATTTAAAAACAAATTTGCGATGATGACAGTAATGAGTTCCACCCCACGGTAGGCATCACATGACCTCGGTAATGCAGTTATCCTCACAGCCCTACTCAGGTTAATACTGTATGTAGTGAACATGATTAGTCAAAGCTTAGAAGAAACCAAAATCTAATTTATTATTTTATCTAAAGGCCAAGCAAAACAAGTCAGAACAGATTCTTCTATCAGTGATTCTTTCTTGGTTCTTGACTGGTATGAGAACCAGAAAACCACAGAAGACCAATGATGGCAGAGAGAGCAGACACAGTGACTACTTTAAAATCTTATTTTCTAGCTCTGGTCACAACAAATGTATCAAAACATTTCCTCTTTACCTGAATCTCAGGACATTGTTTTAGTTGTGCAGAATGTGCATCATGATGTGTTGATGGCCATTGCAGGTATCTGCAGGTCTTGAAAAGTCTTAAAAAGCATTGAATTCAGTTCCCTCAAAAAAGGCCTTTAAAAGGTAAAGTCTAAAATTTCATTTACAGATGTCTTAAATATTATGCTCTTCCACTCACTATGGACAAGTCAGGATTTCAGCAAAAACTAAAATGAAGTTAAATTGATTCATATTTTTCGTTGGTGAAGCCATCCATCAAGCCACTTATCTGGGTCCAGCTTATGGTAACTGATTAATTATATTGCTAGGAATTATTGTTACAGCTGGGAAGTACTGATGAAAATGTGATATAAATGTCATTAACTTCATAAATAATTGTAGGCCTTATTGTCCCTACACTTTTCTGTCATTCTGTCACCGGTGGTACTATGAAAAAGGTAATAAATTGCATTCTGTGTGGTATTAAAAAGATATTAAAAAAAAAAAAAAAAAAAATATATATATATATATATATATATATATATATATATATTATTTTTTTTGCACTGAATGAACAAGCAAAGAAGCTGATATAGAGAACATTGAGATGTACAAGACTCACAGAATGCTGGTCAGACAACAAATTCACTGATGGTTGCATCTCTCTCTCTCTCTCTCTCTCTCTCTCTCTGTCTCTCTCTCTCTCTGTCTCTGTCTCTCTCTGTCTCTGTCTCTGTATATGTATATGTACATATATATGTGTATATATATATATATATATATAAAATGTGTGTGTGTGTATATATATATATATATATATATATATATATATATATATGTGTGCTCCTCAAAGTTTTCAAACATTTTGAGCTGAATGAAAGCTCGGCGGTGAGAACTGTGACAGGGATTAACAGTAGAAAGTTCATGCACACCACACTGAAGGTAGAAGTTCACCTGTTGGTCACGCAACATTGTGGGTGTGTTCGATTTGTGTCACACACTGGATAGTGCATTTAATCAGTGATTAAGGTACATGCATCTAGAGCTGCAACAATTAACTATTAAATGAATTGCCAACTATTTTGATAATTGATTAATCATTTGGAGTCATTTTTAAAAGGAAAAAAATGTGAAATTTTTCTGATTCCAGCTTCTAAAATGTGAATATTTTCTGGTTTCTTTAGTCCTCTATGACAGTAAACTGAATATCTTTGGGTTGTGGTAAATAATCAACAGATTAATCGATGATGAAAATAATCATTAATTGCAGCCCTAGATGCAGCCTTTTTTCAACACCTGTAACAGGCTGATATCAGGGTTTAGGGTCAGTGGGGGAACTGAGTTCAGATCCTGCAGTGTTGGAGTTGAAGCAGGCCCTGCATACACATTAACATTGGTTTCATTGTCTGTTTACAGTGAAGGGTTTTTTCAAAGTGGTTTGGCTCTCAGCAGGATGATGAACAGTGCTAGGCTCTGGGAAGTGATTGAATGTAGGTGACCCCCTTTCACTTTGATGAGCTCCACAGTGGGAAGTTGCAGATGAAAGCACTGCTGCCAGCAGACCTGAAACCATCTTCAAATGAATAATGGCTACAAGGAACATTCTCACTCAAACTTTACTGTTTCAAGTTTCAACATTAACTAGCTATGGTTGTGTCAGCTCATTTCCTTTCTGTTGGTTACATGTCAGTTCAGTGAGTGTTGCTGTGCTGTGTTCAGGTTCCGGCCCGCTGTGGGATGACTGTGAGAGACTCGCTGAAGAAAGCTCTGATGATGCGAGGACTCATTCCAGAGTGCTGCGCAGTCTACAGGATACAGGACGGGTGAGTCTGTCAGTAACATGCTGCACAGGATATTAGAGCTGAGTATGGATCTGCAAGGACAGGTTCACAATTTTTCAAGTCTGCATTAAAACAACAGTCAGCTGCTCAAATGAACACTGAAACATATTTTTCTTGTTGTAATCATTCCTCCTGTTCATACTGACCATTAGAAGATCCCTTCATAATGCACTTACAATGTAAGTGATGGGGGATAAAATCCAGTCCTCCTTCTGTGCAAAAATGTATTTAAAAGTTTATCTGAAGCTAATATGAAGCTTCAGCGTCCAAATGAGTCAAATCAAGTAGATATCTTTCAACATTACAGTCCTTTTAGTGCCAAAGTTCCTCTTTTTGTTACTATACTTCCACCACAGCTCAACAGGGAAACACTGTCCGAGGAAACACAAAGAGGGATTTTGATGCTAAAAAGACTGTAAATGTGGCAGATATCCACTTGATATGACTAACTCAGACTGCTGAAGCCTCATATAAGCTTCACATCAACTTTTAAATGCATTTTTGCACTAAATGACTGTGTGGACATACTATGGATTTTGGCCCCCATCACTTTCACTGAAAGCACATTTGAAGGGGATCTTTTAATATCCAGTATGAACAGGAGGAATGATTACAGCCAGGAAAACCTCTTTCACTGTTCATATGGACACCTGACTGTTGTTTTAAGACACACTTGAAAAATTGTGAACCTGTCCTTTAAAGTCCCCCTCTACTCAAAATGTATTTTGCTTCTTCTTATTTTACTGTGATGTTTACTGTGGTTTGTTTTCACATAAGGCATGTACCAACAAGTGCTAGTTGTGACGTCATAACTAGTTTGGAGCCAATCCTGCTCCAGTATGCAACCTACACAAGTGTGATGTGGAAACTTGAAGCCTCCAATGCACATACTAAGAATGGACTTTACAGTGAAGTAGGAGACATCTCATGTCCAGCAGGAAAAACATTTATATATAAATAGATTCTGGAATTTTCAGTGAGGGAGAAGAAGGAAATTTTATGGATTTTAATGACATAATTGAACTTTTTTTTTTTGTGGAAAAAACATATTGGACTCAAATTATTATTAGCAGAGTATTTTTATATACGTCTTAAAATGTGTGGAGGAGATCTTTAAATACGTTTTGAGTACCGGCTGACTGAAATATGTCTGCAGCATAAATGATAAGTGTCAAGTACTGAAAGCTGCCTTTACTTATTCTTTGATCAGATTGCCCCTGAGTTAAATCAGTTTGGGTCATTTTAGGCTCTTTTTTATTTAGACTAAGTTGTTGTGCAAAATTAAAGTCATACATTCAAGAAGTTTGGCTTATTTTGTTAAATGTTTATATTTCTCAAAGTATGGTACAGTATCAGCTATCAAAGTATCACATATATATATATATATATATAGTTGTGACGTCATAACTATATATATATATATATCTAAACTCAGGTTTTATATTGGCACCAGCACTGAACATTTTCAAATGATATCTGACTCTGATCTTGTCAGTACATACTGTAAAGACTGGTAATAAATAATCATTACACTGGTACATTATGTTCTACTACAGTATACACACACAGTGACAATATAAAAATGGCAGTATCCTTATTTTTATTTAATGCATGATATTTGGACTTGCATTTTGTAGTAATTTGGAATCTTAGTTTTTTTGTGAACTTTATCCTTCCTTCACTACACACAACTGAATAACTCTACTTCTGCTGGTTCAACTGGATTTTTTGCAGTTACAAAGTAGCACTTAAGAACACGCTGATGTTTGTGTGAAAAGCACCCGACTATATGCATTTCATTACGCATAGTTTTATTAAAGGGTCAGTCCCCCCCCTAAATTACATAAAAACACATTTGGTATCTATACATGCAGATAGTTTTGGTTCTATGTGTCTAGATTTTGAGATATCTCTCTCTGAGATTCCTGCTTCCTACCAAATACAATGCTGGGGATTAGTTTGTGGTGCTCACACCATTGGAAAAAGTTAAAAAAAAAAAAAAAAAAGACACTTTAAACAGTTGTTTTAGAGTTTGATTTGTTTGTTTACATGGAGGAAGAAGTGCTTCTTCATCTCAGCAACCAATGAATGTTTACTTCTAGCCTCATTTTGTTTGTTATGTAAATGTTCATTTAGTTTTTTCAAGTCTTACTACATTACTGAAAGGAATTATGTCACCAAAGGAAGCTGGTCACATTAATGTAGTAATATGTAAAATACCATAAATGTGGAATCATGGCCTTTTAAATCTAAATCTTGATGTATTTTTGCAATGTCTAAAATCTCTGTTGTCAGTATGACCTCATCTCCATCTGGTATTAATATGCAATCAGTACTGTGTCTCATTATGCAAAGAGAGCTGGTGGACTTAACAAACATGGTCCCTCTCAGGCCAAAGGAAGTGATGCTGCTGTGTGGGCTCTGCTTCTTTTTCCTTTGCAGAGAAGGAGCTTGTCTGGAGTTTTAGACAGGCAGGCTGAGATAGCAGGGGGACCTTTAACTTGTTGGAAGGGTTTTTTTTTCTTAAGAATGTGGTCAGACTGTATCTAGTAATTTATATCTGAGATCTGATCACATTGTGAGCCAGCTCCAGATGTGACTGATCTAATGGAATAATGATAGCAATGTGTCCTGTGTGCATTTACACCTACATCATCTTGTTTATGTTAATTCAGATAAGATATCCAGATTCAGATCACATGTTAGTACCAGGTGGAGATCGGCTCTACAGTGTATTGTCTGCTGTATTGTCAGCTGCATCATCGTGATAATATTGTGATAGGATCATAACATGCTGTCATTTTCCCTCTGATTAATAATAAAACAATATGCATAAAACATGCTGACAGTAATAATAATACTACTTATACAGATACTAATAAGAACCATATTATTATTAATATTGACATTGACACCATTTATAAAAATTGCCTTGGTTACAAATGGCTCAACATGCCATCTACTGTTTTTAAATCAGCCCTGAACCTTGCAAGGACACACACACACACAGGCGAGCTTCTCATAGGGCCGCTAGCTGAGCTACAACACAGCTACCACAGCAACTTTTACAAAGGGCCATGAATGAGTGACTGTCAAAGCTCCAGCGTACTCTCTGTGTTTCCAGCGTGGACACGGAGCATCTGACAGCAGCTGCTCGTGGCTGGTTAGCTCTGACTACCAGCTCTACATCGCTGTTCATGCTACCCTGAGCGGTGGTCAGTCAGTGTTCCCTTACCTCTCATGTCACAGACTACGTAGCCACGATGCCACACCCCCTACAGTCGTCCTGTCCAGTTCTCTGCTGCATCTCTTAAATATGCTGGGAGGGAGGGAACTAGCAGAATTTGGGTGTGTTGTTATGTACCATGATGGCATCCTAGTGGAGCTGCAACTAACGATTATTTTCATTATCGATTAATCTGCTAATTATTTTCTTTATTATTGGTTTGTCTTTAAAATGTCAGATTGAGTGAAAAATGCCCGTTTAGAATTTCTTATAGCCCAAGGTGACACCTTCACATGTCTTGATTTGTACAATCAACAGTCCAAAACCCAAAGATATTCAGTTTACTATCATTTATGATAAAAGTATGAAATCTTCACATTTGAGGAGCTGCAACCAGCAAATTTTGGACAGTTTTGCTTTAATGACAAAAACAATCATTCTATTATCAAAGCTGCAGCTGTACATCTAAGATGCCATGTATGAACTGTATCTCTCTACTGATAAATGAAACAAGCTTGACATGGTTGGCTGTAGGATGTACTGGTCTTCATGGTTATGTTTGCACAATTCTGAGTATGGTGGTTCCCCTAACTGTCCACTTTCTGTCTCAGAGAGAAGAAGCCTATCGGCTGGGACACGGACATCTCCTGGCTGACAGGAGAGGAGTTACATGTTGAAGTGTTAGAGAACGTGCCGCTCACCACACACAACTTTGTAAGTACTATTAGACTACTGTGTATAACAGCAGAGTGTAACAGGAAAGGGTTAATATATTGAACCATTGTTAACAAGATATTAGATTTTTTTCAGCAAACCCATATATTTAATCCAAATTAAAGTTAAAATGTTACTGGGAATCCGCATAGAAAGTGAGACATGAGCGGCGTGTAGGTGCGTTCTATCTGTTCAGTCCACACCAACTGTGACCTGCGTTCAGTGTCTCTATCCACAGAACACCAAACTGCCTTCACCAGGCTGACTGACAGCAGAAATTTACTGAACTAAAGTAGTTTTCATGTCGGCTCCAGGGGAAGAAATCAGCAGTAGGGCTGCTTGATTATGGCAAAAATTATGATCAGTAGTATCAGAAGTATTTTGGTCAATATTGAGATCACGATTATTTAACATGATTACTCACTGAATTTGGAAACATCATGCATTTATTGACCTTTTTAAAAAAAACTTGTCTTTTTAACAGTGAATTTCCTTGAACTCTAAATATTATTCAAAACTAAACATTCAATATATAAAAATAGTAAATAAAAATGAATTGGATCAAAATAATTTAGATCATGTTATTGAAGTGATTGTTAAGATGCATGTTGTATGGAGAGTGATCAATACTAAAATGATCATTCATCATGGTACTTTGAAAGAAATCATTGACTTGTATTATCCTGCAGTGTGTTTACCTGCACTTGAGTAACCAGGTTACAACAACAAGAACAAGAAACCTGTTTTATGTAATCAGAGTATGGGATTAAAGAAACCTGGTTTTCACAGGTAGATTTTACTCCATGGAGAACAACAATTTATCTGCCATGTATACATGTAACCAGGTTTCTAATCAGCTTTTACAAGTAAGCATGTGCACAATAACAGACTGCAGACAGTCGAGTGGCTGGATGAAAGGAGAGATCATTACATGGAGTGAAGCGTCCTTGCATCTAAAATAATAGCATAGTCTGACTGAAACTGAAACAAAGTAGCCTGTAGATGTCTAAATAAGTCAGTTTCCACTGCTGAACATTTGACTGTTAAATTCTGACACATTCGCTCTCTGAGGAAGACTCCACTCCACACTCTCTCACTGTGCTGTCCGGCTGCTCCAACACACGATGTGCTGGATTTATAACACAAGACAAAACCAGAATATCATTGTGAAACGGAATGCGACACAATAATTGTTTTATCTCAATTATCTTGTCTTCATAATCCTTGGAAGCCAAAATCGTAAAATAAAATTTGATTAATCGCCCAGCCCTAATCAACAGTGTTTGTATTTATTGATTCACTGATTTTATTTCCCCGTCAACTGTAGCAGTTGAGACAAATCTGCCTGTAATGAAACCAGTAAGCTCAACATAAATCAATATAGATACATTCAGAACATATAAACAGCGGGAGATCTGTGTGGATTTAAACAGCTGTCTGTGGAGATTGTGCTTCACTAAATGCAACAGAGGAGAAAAAACAGACTCGGAGCTTAAATAAAACGTGAGGGGTCCTGGGGTGGCGCACACTTCTCGCCCTTCTGACTATCCTCCACGAGGTGTCTGTTAATGTGTTTTTAGCTGATAGAGGGACAAATGAATGTTTATAACAATTGTGCTTACACAAGGGAGGGTACCCTTTACCTGCTTCCAGAATTCATTAGCATATACTCAATTCCACACAAGAGGGGTCAGATAAAATTCTGTTGGCCTGCTGAATAATCGACTGTGTTCCCATAATCTTCTCTGCAATCTTAACTAGACTAAAGATTTGAGCCTTAAACATAACTGTTAAGTTTCCAAACCAGCTGTAAATGGCATAAAATGGACTCTATGGAAGTTCTGTACAAGTATAACATTCCTGCAGACACAAAAAAGAAGGAAATGTAGGTGCTGGTGGATTCTCGCACAGACACTTGCATCGTAGGTGTGCCAGCTAAGTTCACTGTCAATGTGAACCCCTAAATATTTATAATTAGTGACCTGTGTATGCCAACAGAGCTATGATCTCCAATGAATCTAAGATCTAATACGATTTCCTCAGTTTTTCGTACACTGATGTGTGAATAATGCTCATCACACCAGTCCACAAACCTATCCACTTCAGCTTTATAGCTGCTAATGTTAGAGTTGCTTGTGAGTAAGCTGAGAATAACAGTGTCATCATGGTATGGATTTCAGTTTCATGTTGGGAGGAATTTGACTCAGCAGTTCTGTATTCATTTAGAAACAAAATTATGAATCACAATATTACAAATGAACACATGAATTATATTTTCTAGCCTTACGTGGTGCTGACTGTCTGTTGGTGTGTGTTTGACAGGTGAGGAAGACCTTCTTCACACTGGCCTTCTGTGACTTCTGCAGAAAGCTGCTGTTCCAGGGTTTCCGCTGTCAGACCTGTGGCTACAAGTTCCACCAGCGCTGCAGCACCGAGGTTCCCCTCATGTGTGTCAACTACGACCAACTAGAGTAAGTCACACACATGGGAAAGACCACGACTGAACCTACTGTAGCACTGTACTGCAGTGTGACATGAATAGACATGGATCTTGGATTTAGTCTTTTCCTTGTTCTAAAGGCTACATCACTGTTAATGTGAGCTGTGATTCTTCTAAGCTTCTTCAGCTGTTCTGGCTATAAACAGTGAATACTCAAATATCTATAAAAATATCTCAAAGCAGCTCTACTCAACCCAAACTCAAAGTTGAGCTCTCAAAGCAGCTCAACTTTATTTTTATATATATGTGTATATATAAAATAAAGTTGCTTTACAATAAAAACAGATAGTAAAAGTAAATAAGACCCAAAACATAAGATATAAACCAGATAAAGTACTTTAAATAGTTACAACAAATACCAAAAAGGATACTGGTGCCAGGCTTGAACTGGACAATTGGGTGCCCTCCGTGTAGCAATGGAAATTGAAGTCATGTCGATCTGATACTTAAGGTCCCCTTCCACATTGTCCTCCTTTAGTTGGATGTTGTTCTCTTCACTGTGCGGAAAGATGTTTGTTTGTTTTCACATTCATCTGCTGGAAGAGGACAGTTATTCTGTGCTCACCTTAAATCTCAGTTTAAGATGCATTCATATGAGCATGATTTGTGACATCACAACTACTTTGGAGCAAGTCGTGTTCCAGTATTCAACTAACTAACACAAGTGTGATGTGGAAACTTGAAGCCTCCAGTGCACATAAACAATGGACTTTACAGTGAAGTAGACATTTTGTGTCCACCAGGAAAACATTTCAAATGAGAAGTGTATATTCATTGATTCTAGATCTTTCAATTAGGATGAAGGAGTAGATATCATTTAAATAATTTTTAACAAGGCAATTGTAGAAAAAACATATCACAAACAAAAACACAAATTATTATTCAAAGCAGAATATTTTTAGATGTCTGAAAACATGTGTGGAGGGGATGTTTACATTTTTCTAGATGCCACAAATGCCCAGTGCACACTGCAGTTACAACCTCACAATGAGATAAAATAGAACTTAATTCATCCTAAAACAAATATTTGTCCCAGAGAAGCTCAGTTTACTTTGTCTGTCTCATGACTTTTTTCTATTTAGTGTCTCATTATTCAGTTATAAGTCAAACTGGGTCAAGAATGAATGAATAATGTTGATGATTTGCGTTCTGCAGCTTGTTGCTAGTGTCCAAGTTCTTCGAGCATCACCCATTCACCCAGGAGGAGGTCTCCTCAGAGGGAACCACCCCTGTGTCTGAGGCCTGCCCATCACTCCCCCCATCTGACTCCACCGGGTGAGTTTTGGATTAATGTGCAAGTTTTCATTCCGACAACAAGTCCTAAAAAGTCCACTGACAGATTTCATCTTTCCAGGTCTATATGCCACACTACTGTGTCCCCGTCTAAGTCCATACCCATCCCGCCCAGTTTCCGGCCTAACGAGGAGGACCACCGCAACCAGTTTGGCCAGCGGGACCGTTCGTCCTCTGCTCCCAATGTCCATATCAACACCATTGAGCCTGTCAATATCGATGTGAGTTCACTCTCCCTCTGCTGGACTGACTGATATATGTGTGGACCATGACTCTGCAGGTTTCACTCCAGCCAAACAACAGCTCATGTCACTGATTAACCAGACAGCAGCAGCTAACCAAAAAAAAGCTGCAGTAATGTTGATGTTGCTGAAAACCTGAAAATTCATGAGCCCTCAGCTTGCCTTCACAGAATTTGCTTTGAGAGACACTTGTGTCATTCCATATAAAGTCTGAAAAGGTCAGAAAGAAGTGAGTTCTTTAAAAGTGCAACCTGTGAAAACCCATTTTGGTTAGTGATCTTAGTCTGTCCAAAATGAGGCAGGGAAATCCAAAGTTCATTTTTAAATTTGATTTGGTCAAGTCTGATTAGTCTGAAATTGCTGACCTCATGTTTTAAAGTGGACACAGAAAACAGAGCTTTTGGAAAATGATGATGCAAGTACCAGTAACACTCAATTCAGTGCTCCTGTTTTTACAAAGGTAAGGCTGTCACTGCCTTTGTGCAACTCCCTTACAGTAACATCACACGTGATGCAACTAATCTGTTAGTTTGTCACAGCAAGTAAACTGGATATCAATTCTATAACTAGCTTAGGGTTAGGATACATGTGCTGCCTTCAAATAAATTAGAACAAATTATGTGCCAGTTTAAAATTCATTTGAGCTTGATTTTTTTGAAAACGTGACAGCCATAGTTTGTGACATTTCAACTGAGTAGAAACATTTTCAATGAACTGTCGACCACAGCTCCTTTTCCTTACTTTTGTGAATGAAATGGAGTCCTAAAGCCTCAGGATAAGCGGAAAATGTTTTCAACTTGTGTGGAAACGTCTTTGCCACCTGAATTTGTCCTACCTTGAGCTGTCTGTCATATTTTTCCATGTACTGCCTCTAAAACTGACTTCACGTTCAGTCTGAATGCACCTTTAGTACTTTGGGTGCAACTCTAGCTGCTACACTTACTGTGATAATAGTTCCTAAGAGTGCAGCTACAGTAAATTGTACAGTACAGTAAACTATGATCATGTTATTAATTTCCTTCCTTCATTTCAGGATCTGATTCGAGATCAGGGCTTACCGAGGTCAGATGGAGGTAAGGATCATAGTAGGAGACTTCATGCTCGTTCTGTGGCTTTTTTTTCCCACCATCCCGCGTCTGCGTGCTCGTGGTCTTTTGTGTGTGTGAAGTTCAGACCTGAGAAGTTGAGTCAGTTGTTTTAGTCCTGCACCCTACCAGTACCTGAGAACAACAGCTGAGGACACACACGTTTATTCAGATCTGTGGGTCAGGGTTTGTGGAAGAACAGCAGACCTTTTTCCATTCTTACTTTGAGATGCTCTGCCAGTCCAAGCTCTTCTGCAGGAGGAGGAGGAGTACATGTAGCTAATACATTTTTCAACCTCATTACAAAAGTTTAGTGAAAATAAAATCACCCAGAAATTTGACAGTAAATCAGAGCCCTGTTTTGGTCTTAATGATGTGAAGATGAAGTAATTAATGAAGTCTGTGGGGTTTCTATACAGAGCACAGCAACCCAAGCAGTACATGTCTAAATAGCTACATTACATGTCTGTGTTGGAGCTAAACAGCAGCAGGTAAGCTAGCTGCTGGCTAGGTTTATTTAATTGTACATATTCTCAGTTCAGTTACTGATTAAGTAAACATCGATTAAATAAATGTTAATAAAAATGTTTCATTTTCATTAACATTTAATGAAATAGGAAATTAAATTTTATCCATTTGTTGGTTAGTGGGTGGCGCTACACAAATTTTTTTACATTTCTGTTGTGTACCAGTTAAATAAACACAATACACTGTGTAAATTAGTGAACTTTAGAGGTCTTGGTACTGTAGGTTTTTTTTTTTTTTACTTTGGACAGAGCCATGCTAGCTGTTTCCCCCTGTTCCCAGTCTTTATGCTAAGCTAACCAGATCCTGACTCCAGCTCTGTGCTTAACACACAGACATGATATAACTATTTATCTTCTCATCTCATGCTTGGAGAGAAAGCAAATACGATTATCTCCTAAATAGAAATATCTTAAAAAATGAAATTTGGCTGTGTGAATCCCGCAGATGCCCTGACAAACACAGCTAAGCTAACGTGCTAACAGTGTAGTGTGGTGAGAGCTAGTTAGTTAGTTAGCTAGTTAGTTATCTAGTTAGCTAGTTGGTTAGCTGGTTAGTTAGTTAGTGGTGAGAGGGGCAGGGTGAGTAGCAGTGATGGTCTGTCTGTCTCTCTTTGCCCTGCAGCCCCCCCGACCCACCCCGCCCGCTGCTTGAGGAAGCACCGAACACGGACCTCAAGCCCCCTCCTATACTCCTACCCCAATGACATAGTGTTTGATTTTGAGCCCGAGCCTGTTTTCCGAGGTAGTTAGGCCTCTGTGTGTTCCTGTGTTCTTCACCCCCCCTCCTCACGCCCACTCCCCACACACCAACCCCAGCCCTGTGTCACATCCACTGTGTGTCCCTCTCTCTCTCTCTCTCTTTTTCCCCTTATGTCCTCACATGTTCTCTCTGCCACACACCTGACAGCTCACAGGTTGCTCACAGATCCCACCGCTACTTTGATCAGACACATCTCACTCCATGGATGGTGGTTTGATTGCTGAAAAATTTCCTTTAATCAGTTCACTAATTCAATTTAAGACCTATTTTAAGATTTATTTCATAATAGCACACTAGTAAAGTAATAATAGTGATTCAAGGGGCAGCACTTCCTGACTCCAGGCTTTAGCCATATTCAAAATGCATTAGACTGAAATATACACTTCAAGCAGATGAATATTAAAAAAACTTTCTATTGTCAAACTGAGCACATACATCATTCTGCACAGTGAAGCTCAAACATCCAACTGTAGGAACAAGAAGAAAAACATATTTTTGAGTGAAAGGGGGACTTTAAGTATTTAAGGGGTTAGTTCAATAGTGCAACTACGTTCTACTGTGGAAGTAGTTCCAATAGTCAAGTTTCCATCCAAATGTCACAAAATTTTGGTAAATTAGTCAGATTGATCCGAATTTCCATCTTCTACTGGGTTGTGAATATTAGTAGTTGGGCGCATCAACATAAAGAGTTGGTGGCACTAATTCTCCAGTACAGTACCATTAAACCATTGCAGATGAAGGCAAACCTGGCAATGTTATCTTAAATGATTAATTAAAAAACATAATAATTGAGAATTTTAACTTAATATTTGTGGTTAGGTTTAAAGTAATTATTGGAATGTTTTTTGTTAGATTGTTTAGATGGAGCTAGGACAGCAGTCTCTGTGCTAAGCAAAGCTAAACACATCCTAGACCTATCTTTGTACTGGACGCATCCTTTTTGGGGGTGTTTTGATCTTGTAAATAGTTAAAAAGTCTTATTGGAGAATTTGAGCAACAGTTAAAATCAGGTTCCCTTCTAATCAACATCATAGAATCCTTTGTGATCCTGACAGAAGTAGTAATAACAGCAATAGATTTTGTGAAATCTAGATTATTAAACCATTAACTGCCATCCAACCCAACACCCCCTCACCTCTCTTCTGCATGTGACCAAACACACATATACATACACACACACACAATGATACACTGATACATGATACACTTTCCTTTCCCAAACCTCCTCTTTGCTCTTCTGCTTTCTCTCACCTTCTTTTATGACCCGTGTTTCCTATCCACCTCACCTCTCTTCTTACTGTTTCTCCTCTTTTCATCCCTGCTTCCCCTCCAGGCTCCACCACAGGGCTGTCGGCCACGCCTCCTGCCTCTTTACCTGGCTCTCTGACCAACGTCAAGGTTCCACAGAAGTCGCCATGCCAGCAGAGGGAGCGCAAGTCGTCGTCCTCGTCTGAGGACCGCAATAAGATGGTAAGAGACTGACACAGATACAAGTGCTTCTTCAGCTCATGGTGTGTGTGCTTGTGCTGACTGTGTGTCCTGTGGAACAGAAAACCCTGGGGAGAAGGGACTCCAGTGACGACTGGGAAATCCCAGAGGGTCAGATCACTCTGGGTCAGAGGATAGGCTCTGGATCCTTTGGAACAGTCTTCAAGGGAAAATGGCATGGTAAGACCAGTGTTCTATTCCACAAGCAGCTTTCTTCTCTTCTTACAGTGTATCCACTAATACATTTTCTTATCAGTTTCATCATTTATTAGAGAATTCTGCTGCCTGTTATTGTCCAGATGCACATAAGTTCGGATTAATTTTCTCCATTCATGAAATTTTAGGGAGGGAGACTCGGGGTCTAATTTTTTTTTTTCTAATTTGATTTTTTTTTCTTCTTTTTCTTCTTCCCAGAAGTCCCTGTGAAGTCTCATTATAATTGACTGATCTGACTTGAGAACTTTAAATGGGCTCATTGAAAGCATTTCCTGGTTTTATTAAACTGATTTAATTCTTTGTGCATAAGAGATAATCATTAAGAGTACTGCACCAATGTAGAGTTGCACTCCTATAATATTGTTGGACTATGCAACCTGGATGGTGACAGTTGGGTTGGAGATTTGGGTGTGTTAGGCTAGTAGTGGTTAATGTAGCCTGGAGCTGCTAGCCTCCAGCAAAGATGAGGAATGGGCTAAAGAGGTCTGTTTGCCCTTTTGAACTATAAAAATGATTGCTCATTCATTGCCACGGCTGCTAACGTTAGCATTGCTAATTTTCTGTACTCTAATCTGTGCTCTCTGTGACGAGTCTGACCTCTGCTCTCTGACCCTTCACCTCCTGAGCAGGGGCACTCGACTCGCTCGTGCAGGTCATTTGGTACCACCTTGTGGCCACAGATGCACTTTGCAGTTTGCTTGCAGTTGCTTGCTATTGCATACACACAGCACTTCCATTATGATCAGTGCTGTCTGATCCCAGTCGGATCTTCTCTGATCCACTCAGGTATTACACATAATGTTAAACAGACCCAGGACCCATGGCAATAGAACGGGACCCGATTGACTGTGTACAAAATGGATCCGAACCCATATGGGTCCTGGGTCGGGTCCCATCTTGGGTCCTAGGGTTCGGGTGGACCCGTGAAGACCTCTACTCCCCAACACACATTGATGTGTTAAAATCGATGACGTTCCCCTTTAAGTGACTACAATGATCTCTTGAGGGCGGAACAAGATGTGCATTTAATCTCTCTTTTGTGCTGTTGTGGTAATTCTGTTAATATGACACCATTCAGTTCAGACTGTCATGTTGAAGTGTTAGGACATCAAGGTTGTATGGTAGTTTGTTGTCACATGCTGGTGGTGTGCATCCATGTGTGAAGATTCAGTGCATACAGTATGCATCACAGATGTGTCTTCTCTGTCCTCTCAGGTGATGTGGCTGTGAAGATGTTGAACGTCACTGCTCCCACGCCACAACAGCTTCAGGCCTTCAAGAATGAAGTGGGAGTCCTCAGGTAACTCTTTCACCTACTGTTTAACCAGGAGACTCTGTTTAAACATCAACATTATGACCTGACATGAATTATGGCCTTATAACAGAGCTATACAAAACTGTTTCATCAACCTGTGTGTGTGTGTGTGTGTGTGTGTGTGTGTGTGCGTGTGTGTGTGTGTCTGTGTCTGTGTGTGTGTCTGTGTGTGTGTCTGTGTGTGTGTGTGTGTGTGTGTGTGTTGCACCAGGAAAACGCGTCATGTGAACATCCTGCTGTTCATGGGCTACACCACCAAGCCCCAGCTGGCCATCGTGACCCAGTGGTGTGAAGGCTCCAGTCTGTACCACCACCTGCACATCATTGAGACCAAGTTTGAAATGATCAAGCTCATTGACATCGCCCGGCAGACCGCCCAGGGCATGGAGTGAGTCCCCCACCCCACAATTACAGACAGTCTCTGTCAGAGTTCACCATTCCTGCAGTCAGTCCAGTAACTTTTTTGTCTTTTCCTCCTCAGTTACCTGCATGCCAAATCAATCATCCACAGAGATCTGAAGAGCAACAGTATCCTCTCATTGTTCATTCTTCAATCACTTGACACACTGTCAAAGTGCTCATCAGATCCACTGGTTACCTTGTTTAACACACACAGATGGCAGCTATAAAAAAGAAAACACTGCCCATGATACTAGTTTATACTAGAAGTGAAGGTCCACAACTGGAGGTCTGATGATGTTGATGATTTATCATCCTAACAGATGAGCAGGGATGGAAATATAACGTCTGTCCTCAGAATACACAACGCCTACATAGCTAAGAGCTTAGCAGTGGAAGAAGAGAGTATTTCCTTGACCTCCGCCCCTCCAGATATTTTCCTCCACGAGGATCTGACGGTGAAGATTGGTGACTTTGGTCTGGCCACAGTGAAGTCCCGCTGGAGTGGCTCCCACCAGTTTGAGCAGCTGTCTGGCTCTATACTGTGGATGGTGAGTGTTGGTTTGTGGTGTGTTTGGAGTCTTTTGGAGATAAATAGCGTGTCATGTGACAGTCAGTCTACCCTGTGCTCTCTCAGGCTCCAGAGGTGATCCGGCTGCAGGACAAGAATCCCTACAGCTTCCAGTCAGACGTCTACGCCTTTGGCATTGTGCTGTATGAGCTCATGTCAGGAGCACTGCCCTACTCTAACATCAACAACAGAGACCAGGTCAGATGTTTGTATAAATCCCAACGCAGCTTGCTGTAATGCATTTATACAGTCTGTTTTAATGTTTTTATAGTTTTCAGATTCCAGCTCAGTAGCTCCCTGCTTACACATGTACTCAACATGGTTAAACACACCTGGTTGCCTATGCAGAGAGAATTCTAAACCAAAATAACCTCAGTGACCAGAAAAATAGGAACCCTGCCCTTGTGGGTCACACCATACATTTGCACGTGTTGCCACATAAATGCCTGCATGCACCAGCAACTCCAGTGATTTAAAAAAGTAGAATATTTTCCCAACCCAATAAGATTTCTGTTCTGAATAGATCCACCATGCATTGTCTCAACTGACCAAGCATCCTGAAGTTATTATACTTTAAGGACTAACTTAAACTTAGTCCTCAAAGTTTTTTTCCTCACCCTGTTTGTATAAGTAAGTATAAACTATAATGATGCCACAGCTATTGTGTATAGTTTTCCATTTTTTAAAAGAGGATAAAAATGTTTTAGAAAAACGTTGTCAGAGCTTCAGGTCTCTGGGTGGGCTGTTCCCTTGGCAGCAATTGACTGACTTTTGAGGGCCAGCGTTGCTAGGAGAGAGTTTATCAACTTCGGTGGTGCGCTACAGACAGGGACACATTATGGCTCTGTATAGAGTTGCAAAGTTTGAGGGGGCGCTGGTTCTGAAAGCGTTTTCCCCCTATTCTGTATTCCATCATTTATATATCATGTATCATTTCAGATATTTCTTTAAACAATCTCTTCAATATTACTGAACATAGAAACTCAGGACTCTCCTGGATAATGATCCTATAGATTTATATTCTGACCACCAGTTTACATTATTTACACTTCATTTCTGAGAAATAACGTTTTGTCCGTGATTTTGGCGGACAGCTAATACAATACCCATGAGCCTTGGCCACCGAGTAAGCAGTAATTAATTCAAAACGCTTTGTCACTGTTGTTGTAAAAAATAGCCATAGTTGTTGAATTCATTCAGAAGTGACCCAGAAATGAAAAGTGAACGGATTCACTCTGTAGATTGTAAAATCAGTTTCCTCAACATGGTAATCTTTAGCTTCCGCCCGCTGTTAGTGGCACATGTGACTGAATTTTAAGCCTGGTGATTGGCTGTTTCTTGCTAAAATTTACATTGTGAGTCATAGTTAACTTCTGCCCCAAAATTTTTATGTCCACAGTCTAACTACTAAAGAACCATTTAAACAGTTGTTCATCTTTTGTTCTGATGATTTAACCAGGAGAGTTTCATGTTGATCCAAGCTGTAGAAGAGCTCACACTGAGTCTCTAATGTTGTCACTAATGTTGAGTCACTAATGGGAAACATGAACCTTGATTTTTACTTCTGGAACCAGGGGCGCCCCCAAATTTTTTAATTTTTTTTAAAAACAAGCTCATGTATCGCCGGTTATGATTTTAAGATGTTTATCTCTTTAGAGCATTCAGCATTAGATACAACATGCTCACATGTTGTATCTAAAGTATATAAGTATATACTCATCTTACGCATGTTATTATGTTTAAAGGGATTTCGAAGTAGCAGTTTGAGTGAGAATATCATCACAGATTAATAACTACCTGTTAATCTGCAACCTGGCTGTTTTTAGTACTTTTTTAGCGTTTCATCACAGATGCTCTCTGTGAATAAAAGTGGTGTTTGATGCAATGTGGGTGATGATAGATTATTAAATAACATAAACAATAAGCACATAGTGTAAGCAAATATCCCTACAAAGGCTAAATAAATAAGATCAGGAGAAGGGAAACCACAGGGTAACTATAGCTGTAGCTTTAAATCTAGTAAACAACATGGGCTTGTTTGCCTCTAATTCCTCCAGTTAAATTGTATGTAATTATTATGATTATTATCTAATTATTAATATTTTTATTATTATTATTCCAGTGACAGACTCCAGTCTCCATAGAGGAGGAGGAGAACACATTATTAAGTGCTGGGATCTTGAATTAACTCAAGACACCTTTATAATCTAGACCACAATCATATAGGAAGCTACAGCTCTACACAACATTAACAGCCTGTTTATCCTGCTAACTGATATAACAATGACTGGTATCTACTCTTCCCTGCAGATCATATTTATGGTGGGTCGAGGTTACTTGTCTCCCGACCTCAGCAAGGTGCGCAGCAACTGTCCAAAGGCCATGAAGAGACTGATGGCTGACTGCCTGAAGAAGAAGAGAGAGGAGCGACCCCTCTTCCCTCAGGTGAGACAAATAAATGTAGTACAGTTATATGCAATCATATTTTAGGGGACCAGATGTGGCCAAAAAATATTTCCTAAATTATATTTGATCATATTTTAGTAAGACATCTCCTTGTTTCCTGATCAGCTCCTGTTTTAATTTGCTGTTGATGCACATTCAACAGTTCCTTCATTTTGACCTGTTGTCTCAGTCTATTCAGTATAATGCACGCAGTGCACAGTAGGGGTGTGACGGTACACAAAATTCATGGTTCAGTATAATTTCACAACAGCAGAGAAAACAACAGAAAGGTAAAAAATAACATTTTGGTCTTTTATTTTGAAAATGTAAACATCCAACAATGGTTCATTAGTCATAACTATTACTGACACAGTTTAGTTGCTGCAGTGGAAAAGGAAAACAACCTTTCTGTTTCCTGCAAGGAGTCAGAACACCTGCTGACTGCTGTTTTATGCTGATTTATGGTCTAACTGTATATAAAAATATCAAACTAGCTCCACCTCCAGCAGCTACAACAGGAACATGCTGCTTACACACTGATGCTTCAGTATTAATGATATAATGATGTCATATATAATAATATATCAGTCAGAGGGACCAAACCACTACTTTTACTGCAATACTTTAACTACATTTTTCTCTCTCAGAACTGGTTCTTACAACGTGCTGTCTGACCACATCAGAAATCAAACGTTTTTATTTTTGTTCTGAATGGCTTCACTCAAAGGTGAAGTGAAAAGCCAACTGTCGCAGAGGGAAGGGGGACGACTGTCACAGAGAAGGGAGGGGGATGGGGAGACATGATATTGTTTAAATATGGAGATAACAGCGCATATTTTAGTGTCGCACATCTTGTACAGAACGGTTCGGGACAAATACACATACTGTTACACCGCTAGTACACAGCAATAGTTCCATCAGTTCAAAAACAATCATGTTATACTACCCACTGTGCTGCTCTGAGCTTCTCTTTTCAACAGAAATACCATCATCATTCATTAAATAATCCCAATTTCTGCTTCTTTGCTGCTTTTCCTTTTCCTGCACAGATATTTCACATTAAAAGCCTTGCAGTAGCTCAGAAAAGGCATAATCCCTTTATTTCCTGGGAGGCTTTCAGGGTAGAAATACACAGAAAGCCACAAGGCCACCAGGAACTGACAACACCTCCTGCTGATCTACCGAGTTGTCAATCCAAATGAAGTTTACCACTGCTGTGGATGCTGTTTCAGCCCAAAGTGATACAAATCAATGCAGGAGCTGTACCGGATGAGAATGGTCTTGATAATAATCTCAAAATTACATTTCTTTACATTACCTTAACATTTTGTGGACATCAGGTGTGATTGGTTACTGTGCCAATTTTCTCCCACCCCTTCCAGGTCACAGGTTATTTATTTGAACCCTCTGCACTACCTGCCCACATTCTCCTCACAAGGGATTCACCACCTCATAGAAAATGAATGAGATTGTGGTTCCGCCCAACTCACTGCCTTCTGTGTGTTTCTACCCTAATGTGAAACATCAACAGGAAGTGCTGAGTTTCAATGACAGTAGCTTAACACTGATCAAAAAAACAGCAAAGTAGAAGTGATTGCAAATATATTTAATTAATGATAACAATATGTTTGTATTCACCATGTGAGCCATTATTGTACAGGTGATTCCATCCCCCTCAGTGTCTATTACCCATCCTTTATTTGTTAGTACCGACCAAACATTTTATTTTATAGTAGAAACAGCCAGTGCTGATTGTAGGTGTATTTGTAGTCCCAGAATGTGATGTAATGTCAGTACACCATTGTGGGTTTTTTTAAGGGAGGATTAAAACATTTCTGAAATATAAAGCAGCAAGTTGGGTTTCAGGTTTTTATATCTGTTATCTTTGTTGTTTGTTGTTATCTTTTCACATTATCAAAGCATGTTAGTTTAATCAGTGAGGAACTGAATTGGTTTTGCCAGTAGATGGCCTCAGTTTACCAGTTGAAAACTGAAGCAATGACTCAAACGCACATTTTTCTTGGTTTTGTTTAGTTGTGTTTCGCTGTGAATGGTGATAATTCTGATTCTGGTTGAAAACCCTGTGGCTGTGCTGTGTGTTTTTTCAGATCTTGGCATCCATTGAGCTACTGGCTCGTTCGTTACCCAAAATCCACCGCAGCGCCTCAGAGCCTTCGTTAAACCGAGCTGGCTTTCAGACGGAGGACTTCAGCTTGTACGCCTGCGCCTCACCCAAAACCCCCATCCAGGCTGGCGGCTATGGTGAGCTCAACAACGCATACACAAACATCTGTCTTAACAGTATTTGTGAAGGCATCTCTTTGATGCAATATATCAAAGAACCAACCCTGATTGCAAACTAGTCCACTGAGGAAGGAAAAACTGGCAACACTCAAGGTGTAAAACTCAAAATACAAGGATAGAAGTGCAAAGCATGCACACCAACATGCCTGCAATGTTTAAACAAGAAAGAAAGAACTTAATACACTGATTGAATATGAGAAGGCTTAACCTTACTTAATTGTGAAATTTTCACAAAAGTTCTACACACATACAGTAGGGTCCAAAAGTCTGAGATCACTTTCCCAATGGGTTCTTTTCCCAGTGGGAAAGTGATCTCAGGCGTATATACACTCAGTGACCAGAAAAACAGAATGCACTTCACAGCCATCCAATCATAGACAGTAGCCCAGCAATAAATACCACCTTTGTGAAACACTTAGTGGTGATGTTGTATATGATTGCATAATTATTATTTTAATTATTAAAAGGTATTTCAAAACTTCAGGAGCAATATAGCACTTTTTTATCCAAAGTGCTTTACAATGTGTCTAATGCTCACTCACCCATTCACACACCCACACTCCGATACCTGGGCTTTGGGTATTGGCCAATACCAAGTACCAGTACTGGTATCTGATACCAGTGTTTAATTAATAAGCTGTATGCCTCACTGTGTAGGAGAGACTGGGATCATTCTTTATGTGTAAAGCAACATCAGGCTTGACTTAAACATTGCTTTCCTAACCTTTTAAAGCAAAATGTAACAAATAAATACATATATATACATTTACTGAATTGTTGTTTATTATTAAAATAATAAATAATCATACATCAGCAACTTGGTAAAAAAATCTTCAAAATTAAATTTGTCAGGAATTAAAATTCCAGTATAAAACAATACAACTGCATCAAATGAGAACAAATATAAACATTAAATCACAATTTAGTTACAAACTAGTACAAACCAACTTGATGAATTAAATCACAATTCACACAAGTAGTGTAAATAACTTTGTAAAAACAAAACATTCCAAATAAACAGGAATCAAAATTCTTTTGTAAACGTTTAGTGCAAATAGGAATTTAAACTCCAATATAAAATAATACAGCAGCTGAGACTGAGAGATATAGAATGGTAAATGGACTGCATTTTTATAGCACCTTTCTTGTCTTCCAACCACTCAAAGTGCTTTTACACTACAAGCCACATTCACCCATTCACACACACACTCACACACCAATGGCGGCAAGCTACCACGCAGGGTGCTGGCGCAACCATCAGGGGCAATTTGGGGTTCAGTATCTTGCAACAAGGACACTTTGACATGTCGACTGGAGGAGTCGGGGATCAAACCACTGACCTTCTGATTGGTAGACAACCCACTCTACCTCCTGAGCCAATCAAATGACTGTATATAAAGGGGTCACTTGTAGTTACAAACCCACAGAGAATTATCACTAACTCCGCAGTTCCTCTCAGCTCTACTGAGCTTTTTTAGCCTCTTTTAGTTAATTGCTTTGGTTTTCCAGGCCGCAATTTCCACTCTCATCAAATAAGCTCTGATAAATCTACTGGAGCATATTGTGTTTTAAGCTTGCTCTGCTGCTTCCAAGTGGCAAATAAAATGATAAAAGTAATACATCTTAAATATACCGTGGGGTATAATGGTACAAGTATTTGTCCCGAACTGTCACAGTATGGATGTAACGGTTAAGTGCATGCAGTTGTACGAAGAATACGCTCCGTGACCCAAACAATTACTGTCAAAATAGTTTAATAGTCCACTTAGTCCAATGTGCAGAACAATAATTGTAGAGTGCGAGTTCCACCTGGAACGTTTTGGCAGCGCACCACTTAGCTGTAGCATGCTCATGGATGTATGCTAGCCGGCTTAGCCAAGGTAGCCTGGTTACACTGGTTATCCTGTTACCCTGGTTACCCTGTAGTGTCGCTGCAGTCAGAATGACAAATGAGAGACCCATAACACTGACTGAGTGCAACACTATCATTAAAATATGCGCTGTTATCTCTATAGTAAAATGATAGTGTCTCTTTTGTGTACCGTAACACTCCTAACAACCACACATCTCAATGTCCATGCATGAAGAGATGCAGAATTTTGTCAGTAATGTCGTTCCATGCAGGTGGAGATGGGGATAGCTGTACTGTGAAGATTCATTCACAGTATTTCTACTTAAATCTTGTTTTGCCTGAGATGACACTCAGCTGAAAATACATTTCCACTTTCTGCCTTCATTTGAACTGTTTGAGTTAAACTGTGACGAAAAGATACCAACAGCTAAACCTGATACTTGAAATGATTAAGCCTGCTGCAGCAGTGCTTACATACTAATTTTCTGTTATCTCTATTATTTTTCAGGGGAGTTTTCAGCATTTAAGTAAGTGCTGACGATCCCACCAGTCCATCCCTCGTCACTTCTCAAAAGTCTTGTGTCCCTGCAGTGGATTCATTCATTACTGAAAAAAACTGAAAAAAATAGTCTCAAAGAATGTGCTGTTTTCTTCCTCTGTCAACCTGAAGAAGGTAGCCTCTCTGGAGTCCTTCCAGCAAAAAGCTGTCCAGCAGGCAAACAGCCACAGCGACAGACAAAACAGAATTAGGAAAAAATAAAAAAACAAAAAAATAAACTTGAATAACACAAAAAGGAAAGGAAAAAAAAAACAAGATACGAAGATATCCATACCAAAACGGTTTTGAGGAGGAGATGGAAAACTCGGATCAGCCTGCCTGCTGGAGGGGAAGGTGAAGTCAAAAGGAAGGGGAGACGTCAGGAGCAGTCAAGGTTTTGGGAGATACTCGTCCCGCCCTTTCCTGCGTGGGTGAGGAGGGAGGCTGGTTTGTCAGCCAGGCCACTGAACTGTGCTTTGACAGGCGGCAGGACAGGGCCTGTAGAAGGTGGAGCGGCCTCGTCTGGTTGGTTGAGATGGAAGGCCAGGTGTTAGCCCGTTCCTGAGATGAGCCGGAGGTCACTCAGCAGGAATTAACCTCGAAGGAAGACGACTTGAAAGATAGATCTATTTTTATTTTTTCATTAGTTTCTCATGTTGCAGATTTTAGCTAGCGGTTGGTAGGAATGCCAAGCTTTTTTTGTCCTTTTTTTTTCTTTTGAAGAGATGGTAGCTATTTTAGATGAAAGCTTTCCTCCCTGCCATGCAGCACAGGCCTTTGCTTTTTTTCTTTTTGGACTTAATGCTGACCAAATTCTACAAAATACTGTGTTTTTCTGCCTTGTTTGCCTCTAACAAATTAGAAATGAGTGATAAAACCTCTATTGTATCTACTGGGAGTTTTTGCTCTACCCTTTGAAAGGATTTCTAAATCTTCATGTGAAAGTAGAAGAGGTTCCTTGCGTAGATGTCTGGTCCAACAACAGGAGCTGTTCTTTAGGAGGAAAAATGAACAAATGAAATGCATGTGAATTAGTGAGCTTTAGAGGTGTTGGTAGGCGTGAAAGATTTTGCTCCTGAGATGCTTCACCTTTTCAAAGGATTTCATGTTCATGTGGAAGCAGCAGAAGCGGTTCTTTCCATAGATTTCCAGTAGAAAAGTCCAGAGCCTGACATGGTCTGCCGACCACAGGAGCTGTTCTTAGGGAGGAAAAACGCAGATTTGTTTGGTGACAGAAGCTACACAAGAGTGGTTTCTTTTTGTGTTTGAAGAGCCTGGTCTAAGTCGAGCTGCTGCTCAGGCTTTACACTGAGCTCCAGTGTAAGTCATGTGTACAGTACATGCTTTTCTAAGCTTCCAAGTTGTTACACAGTATCATTGCAACCAAGTTTTTCCTTTGCTTCTCACATTTTTCCAAAAAAGCCTAACCTCAGATTTTTTTGTGACACCAAGTGCATGTTGTCATATTCCTTTTTGTTTTTTGATGATGTGGCTTTAATATTGCACTCAGCTTAAAATGGGGACCTTACTTGTTGCAGCTGCTGACTAATGTGCTGCAGTGTTACCTGCTGAAAGGACCGGTGATCCTCTGAAGAGTTCTGTTAGTCTTGGAAAAAGTCTGAAAATGTTCTTTCAATCTCACCTTTTACTTTGTCTACACATGCACCTGTACTTTTTCATTCCAGCGTGTGTTAAGGGTTGTAGGTGTTATTACAGGTTCATTTTATTTTGTTATCGTCGTCATTTGCCTTTTTCTGTACAGGCAGGCCTGCAGATATTTACTTATTTATGTGAATTTTTTGTTTTGTTTTTTGGATTTATTTTAAGAACTGCTTTATTTGAAGCTATCAGTCTTTCTTTTGACGCTTGTTTAGTCTTTGTGACTCGTGTACTTGCACTTTGTAGAGATGGATTGAAGCAAATGAGAGACTTGCCTTTTCTTTTTTTTTTTAAATTGAAGAATACATTGTGACATACAGAGCTGATGACCCAAAATTCAATTTCCAATGCACGAGTTATCTGCAGGGGCTGAACTGTGAATACCGTGCTGGGAAGGCTCAGTTGTCAGCTAAGGACCCTCCAGCAGCTGCGTATGAAACCATACCTACAGTGATGAGAGCTGAGCAAATGAGACGGCTGGCTTGATAAATGGATGTTGAGGAGGTGGAGCACACAGTTGAATAGTTGTTCACATTCATCGAGGATCATGTATGTCTTTCTGTCATTAACTAACCCTCAGGCATCTCCTCACATAGCAACGTTATTACACATTTTGTCGCCAACCTTTATGGAACAGTCTAGTGTGTTAGGAAATACACCTGTTTGTCATCTTACCTAGAGTCAGGTGAGGAGATAAACATCAGTCACATATTTGTGTGTCCTGACTGAGACTGAGATAGGGTCGTATTTAGCCTAGCTTAGCACAAAGGCTGGAAGCAGGGGGAAACTGCTAGCCCGGGACAAGGACAGTCCATTATTTATTATGGATCCTGGATCACCATCTCCTGTAATTTAGACATTTCTGTCACTGAGCAGCTCATAAAATGTGTTACAAGAAGCATGTCGAAAATACAAACTGGTAGAGGTGAGAAAAACCAGGTCAGGCTGGTGCAAAGTGACAAACATGATATACTTTAAGAAAGGTCTCTTCCATTACAGCTAATAGTCAATGAACAAGGAAGAACTCCTGCTCCATCTTTGATTTAAAGGGGCCATATTATGAACAACTCACGCCAGCTCTGGAGGAGAGAGCCGGGGAGCAGAGCCGGAGACTCCTGTGTTGCTGCTGCTGTCTCATCTTCTGGAGGAATAAACACCCCATTCTGCTCTGATCCGGAGCAGTTTACCATTTAAACTTTTGGGATTAAGTGGATTTATCTTCAATCTCGCTTTTCAACCTAGCCAGAGCTAAGTGAACACCGGAGTCACACACCACCTCAGCTGCTGTCATCAATAATAAACATCTTAAATGCTGGTGAGTTTATGTAATTTTATAGTTAGACAGTATGTAGATATTTATGTATAAACAATAACGTTGCTGCTGTATTTATGCCTTTTTAGATGGCGTTATTTTGAGTGTGGATGGAGCAGCTACAACGTTAGCATAGCTCTAATTGATCTGATCTCTATTTAGAAAACAAACATTTAAAAAATTGTTTGCTTGTCGTCTTGCGGACAGACCTGACAAAGCATGAATTAAGACTTTACAAATCGGCATCATGATGTAGTTATTGCAGCATCCATTTGATCCATTTATTGCAATTAAATCACAGCAAAATCTAAGTTTATTTTGGGTTAATTCAGGCTGAGCTTCAGTAACATCACCGCGCTGGTTGGGGACTAGTCAGTGCCTGCTGTTGCTCGCTGGCTGTGTGTGTGTGGTGCGAATAAACACAAATGATCCTGTGGTCAAACTTGCACAAGTAACACGAAGCATTTGGTGTGTTTGCTGCACCACTCATGGGCACCGCCATGTTTTCTCCAGCAGCCATGCTTCTGTGGAGTTCACGCGCAACAGCTGCCATGGTAGCCCGCACGCCCCACGGAAGAGGGGGGTGAGGTGAGTGGTACAGGCACTCAAATCAGCTGTTCTGAACAGGGCTGTTTAGACAGGATGAGAAGGCTGCTTGATCCTTGTGGTATTTTCACCAAAGCATGTCAGATACATTTTATTACGAATCCAGGGAACTGTTAACATGTGGACAAGGGGTATAATATGGCCCCTTTAACATTATTTGTAATGTCCTTTTATTTTCTGACATTTCACAAGTGGCTAAGAAGACTACAGTGAGTTTGTATTTTCAACATTCTTCCCATAACAGATTTTATGAGCTGCTCCATTACTCAATTTACCCAAGTAATGGGAGATAGTGATCTCCTCTGATCCTGCTCCATCAAGTGAAAAAAAGATGAAATTGATATTAATCTCACATTACTCAGGGTAAGACATCAGACAAGAGCATTTTCTAATTCATCACATGATATATAATGAATTATACCAAACCAAAATCTGTGTGAAGCGTGATATCTACTGGTAGAAGCAAGGTACTTAATGTCCATCTGCTACTGGGTCAGTCCCAGGTGATGTCACTCTGTAGAGTATGTGTTCACTTCATTTGACTTGGCTGCAATGGTGGGGCAAAGCCTTTGAAGGATAATTCCAGGTTTATTACAACATTCATATCCATGATAACAGCATTGCACCCACCAAGTTAATACCTAGGATTTGGGAAGGCAGTAAGGCTGTCACTTTTTATTTGAAGTTTGAATTAGCGCCCCAACATGTGGAAAAACATAAATATTCTGATCTGAAATAATCTGTTTGAATTTAAAATTGACAGTGTATAGATGCAATAGGCTGTGCCTTGTACTCCACTAGTTCAGGAAATGTACCGTCCATCTGACGGCATGTCCTGTTGCCCTAATCAGTAACTAGGCTATTGTTCTCTGTGCTAATGCAAAATGGAGAAAGCTAGCAAGCTGAATAATCATTACACCATATGAGTAGTCAAACATATTTGGAAGGAAAAACAAAGGTGAAAGAAAAAATATTGCCAAACTCAGTTTTTAACATCCATCACTTTATAGAAAACCCCCACTGTGCACCACCTGCCCAAACTGCTGACAAAGTTAGCAACTAGCTGGTGAACATAGTGGCGCATTTAGCCTCTAAAGAGCCAGATATTTTTCTCAGGAGTTGGTGGAGACCAAACCAGAGCTAAAAGGAGAGTTAATATTTGATGATTCATCTGGAGACAAGAAACATGGCCAGTCCAGTACATGGGTTTCACTAGTAGACTTTAAAGGAGAGAGCTCCACAGTTTTGGTTTGCAGTTTGCACTAATCTATTAGCTGTCCATTATTTACACGTGACTCCCCCACGGTATGCAGGTTATGGTTAGACTGATACACAGAGACAATGTGGAGCTTTTATTAAATATGACATATCGTCCAGTCATGTAACACCTCTGATATGATGGAGGTTCCTCTCTGTCCACAACTTCACAAAACGTGGGGAAACCTGAGCTGACATGTTATTGACCTTTATGAAGACAATAACCACCTCAAAGATTGTTCCGGTTGTGAAGGAGACTTTGAGTCACTTGATGTGAGAGAGAGAATTGCCAAGAATTTATTTGTCATGAAATTGTACATTTTTGAAGATAATGAAGAAACTCTCTTATCAGTACAAAATACCAGACCAATAATGTAGGTACCTACAGATGAGGACTGGGGCCATGTGGGAAAGTGTGGATTCTGGTTGTAATCACTGAATTCACAAACAATGTCAAAATTCTGAGATATTTTTATACTTAATGATATTCTCAGTTTTTCTTTATTTTAAGAATTCTGATTTAGGTCAGAGCTTATACCAAGAATCCTTTCATGAAGTCAGACTTTATTCATTCTCAGAATTCTTTTTAAATCTCAGAATTCTGAATTTAAGTTTAGTTATTCTGATATTGGGTTTTATTCTGAAAATGAAGTCAGAGTTGTACTTTACAGTAAACAGAGACATGAAATGTGAGTGAGAAGGGAAGTGACAGGCAGGCACTTCTGTTTGCACACACAATCTTAACACACACACACACACACACACAGACATGCATTCACACAAATGGGCAGTTGAGTTTCCAATCCACTGAACCTGCATGTCTTTGGACAGGTAGAGAATATGGAAACTCCATACAGAAAAAGCGCACTAAATCTAACTTTACTCTCACAATAATTCAGAATTTTTAGATTAAAGGGTCTTTCCACATAAATGACAAAAAACCCATTTCACGTCCCTCCAGTGGTATCTATTTAGTCAAATAGTTTTTGTTTTACGTGTTTAGATTTTATGTCTCTGACATTTCTGCCTCCAGCCCAATACAGTGGAAGTGAATGGTATTTAGTTTGTGCTGATCAGTGCATTGAACTTATTACTCTGGATAATCTGCAGACTTCACAGTGAAGTTATAACTCAAACTACTTTCCACCAAGAAACGTTTCCCTATGAGGAGTGTTGGCTGTGTGTTCTGTCGATTATCTATATTAAGGCAGGGCAGTAAGTAAGATTAAGCTAATTTACTGTCATGAATCCCTTAGTGACTAAAATGTACTGTCTTTGAGTTTGTAATAAATATATAGTCTGAATCGCATATACTAAAACTTATAACTCCAACAAATGAGGGCATTTAACCACACCATCTAGGCCAAAGTCCAGAATCTTTAACTGGTTATTCTGTGATTAATCCAGACAAACAAATCAAAAATAAGACATTTGATTGATGTATAACAAAATACTTTTACATTTATCATTATTGAGAAAGGTGACAGTTTGTCCTGAGACAAGATAAGAAAATAGATTGTAGATTATATTGTTCATGTCATATTGCAACACAAACTAAATTCCCTTCACCTCCATTGTATTGGGCTGGAGGCAGAAATCTCAGAGACACATATCTCAAAATCTGGACAAATAAAACCAAAACTATCTGCATGATAGATCCCACTTTGTTTGGAAGCTGCAGATGACAAAAAGGTTATCTCAAAGTTCCCTTACTTGCTTGTTTTGGTGCTTTTGTCAAGTTCAACAATGAAAGAGGTTCTCAGAATCACAGATCCATGAGAACTGAGCAACTTGCTGATAAGAACCATGTGATGTGGTCAAAAGCTCCAGAATAGTTAAGATTTTTTGTCAAATGCTGGTGTTTTGCAGTGAAGCAGCACATGTCCTCAGTCCTCCTCCACATGTCAGTATCAGCCTTCAGAAACCTGTTTGCAGATAGCAGTGGCAGTTGGCAGCTGTAGGGCTGTTCTGGGATCAGCTGTTGCACATTTTCAGATTGTTAACATGACAGGACCTGAGGAAGTAAACAGCAATGTCTTTCAGAGTGCTGTATTTATTTTCCATGGAGATCTTTATTTTCTATGAGAATATTATCACACATGTATATCTCCTGAGATGTCATTGAATCTGCAGGAGGAAACCCTGACCTCCATCACTGAGGGTCTCCTCTCCTCCACCCACCTCTGATCTCACCACACCTCCTCTGCTCTTCCTCTTCCTCCAAGACTTTGTGTTCAGTTTTCTGTACTTTTCATTGTCCCTTTTCTTCTAGAACATTCCCTCCCTCTCCTCCTTGCCTGCACCTTAAACCCAACAATTCCTTTCAACTGAGAACTATCATGAAAAACTTTATGGAGATTTTTTTTGTTTGTTTTTTTTTTCACCTGTAAATAGTTGTACAAAGGAAATACTGTCAGTTTGCTAGGAGGCATGGAGACTACAAATGTAACAAATTATAAAATGTTCAAAATAAAGAGACAAAGATTAAAAGACATTTTGATAGGCAGACCTCTGAGAAAAACAGTTGAGTGTAAAAATATTTAAGGCTGTATCATAAGGAGAAAGAGCTTAATGTATTTGTTGTGAATATGAAAAACTGATATATTAAAGAAGTGCATGAAAACTGTAGCTTGGTTTATGTGTCATTTGTCTGGTGATGTGATGTTCCACTAACTCAGACATGCTTTTCTTCCACATGGTGGCAGCATCCACCATTAGAGACATCTGCTGCTGTAATGCTGTGTAGCACATGCAGTGAAACTATACAGTCTAATTAGAGCTGAAGATCTTTTTTGATTATCTGTTTCATGACCCAAAATAGTTATAAAAATAGTTCATCCTCACATTCTTAGTGTTCAAGGTGTTCTTAAACTGTACTCCAGGGTGATATGATAAATTATAATAACACATCTACTCTACCAAACATACTTCTTCAAAATCTTTGTAATTCTTTTTTTTGTCCAGTGGCTCCCAAACCTTTTCTGTCATGGCCCCCAATTTTTATATAATATTAGATACAATATTAGATAAACTAGTAACAGTCATCCAAGTCAAATAGAAATAACAGTAACACTATACTGCATTTTCCCACAGTTTATCAATAATTTCCTAGAAAGGAACTGAAGAGGTTTTCCTTGCTGTAATCATTCCTCCTGTTCATACTGGCTATTAAAAGATCCCCTTCAAATGTGCTTTCAATGTAAGTGATGGGGACCAAAATCCACAATGTGTCCACACCTTTGTGCAAAAATGCATTTAAAAGTTGATGTGAAGCTTATATGAAGCTTCACATCAACTTTTAAATGCATTTTTGTTATTATACTTCCACCACAGCTCAACAGCTCAACAGGGAAACACTGTCTGAGGAAACACAAAGAGGGACTTTGGCACTAAAAAGACTGTAACATTGAAAGATATCTACTTGATTTGACTCATTTGGACGCTGAAGCTTAATATTAGCTTCAGATAAACTTTTAAATACATTTTTGCACAGAAGGAGGACTGTGGATTTTATCCCCCATCACTTACATTGTAAGTGCATTATGAAGGGATCTTCTAATGGTCAGTATGAACAGGAGGAATGATTACAGCAAGAAAAATATGTTTCACTGTTTTTTGGACTGTTGTTTTAAGGCAAAAATTGTGAACTCCTCAAATAAGGTTAAAATATAGTGTTTACTTGGTACACTCGGTTAATTTCATGAAAAATTTGAAATGTGTCTACAGATGAGCAAACAATTCAAAATATATTAAGAATATAACTTTAATTCCTGCCTCAGAACTTTGTTTCCTTTTCAGGACACTTCTTCAGAAATTGGGAAATTATGGACCCACTTTGGGAACTATGAAATTAATCTTTGTTATATATACAGTGTGTGTGTGTGTATGTATATATATATATATATACATATATATATATACATGATTATAGAACCTGAGAACATAAACATTTCTTTTCCTTCAAAATCTTTTTGTTTGTGAAATTGCTGCCCTAGAGGTATCCAACTTAATGTCTGAAGGCAGTTCTCCACTGATGCTGCAGGAGTCACCAAGGAGCTGCAGTTTGTCTTTCCATTATTGAAATGCACACACACACACACACACACACATCACCACACAAAGACATGATCACATAAATACGTATCAGATGACTTGACACTTGGCTTGCAACTGAAAATGCGAGCCAGGAGAAATTAATTTCATGTCAAGTCAAATTCATTCATCTGTATTAAATACTTGTCTAACACAAGTATTACTTAAAAAAAGTGTATAAGTAAGTTCTGTGGTTTTGCAGTAAGCGATCACATCACACACACACACACACAGACACACACAAGAAGTCAGTTTGACTCTAATAATCATGTGGCTTAGCAGATAAGGCTGCTGTTGATAAGGCCAAAGCACACAGGATATCAGACTGTGTTCAGGATGTGGATAGATGGAAGTGTAACATGTTTGTCTATATAAAAGTGCAGAGCATCACACCATGACCTGACTCTATCTCTATTTTACAGCAGTGTTCAGACTGTCTAAACCTCTGAAATATGATAATGCACATCGTTAAAGATATTTACAGCCCTTCATAAAATCACAGACGCTGCCTGTCTCTCATATCATATTTGCCATTTATCACCACCATGGTTACAATATGGATACCTTTATTTATATGACAGTATGTAATAGCTATAAGATCCTAATCCTCCCACACACAGTGCAGCAGTGTGAAACATCTATCAGGGAAATGTGTGTGTGTGTGTGTGTGTGTGGGGGGGGGGGGGGGGGGGGGGGGGGGTGATGGGTGAATGAATCACTCTCTCCCCTCACTCACACTCATCTACAGTGGAGGTGCCCTTGTACAAAGTACTGAAGCCCCAGGTGCTCAGAGGCCCGCAGTAGTAGGCTATGGAGGATTTGGCAGGTTCACTCTCACGGTGTAGGACAGTATGAATGTGAAGCAGGTCAATGATGGAAAAGAGCTGTGATCTGACAAAAATAATGGTTCAAACAATACCACGCTGAAGTTGGCTTGAAACTCGTAGCTTCCAATTCAGACGTTAAGGGCAAATGATCGTAAGCAGCCAAATCTCCGTTTTTGCACCACTTATAGTTGTCAAAAGTGTCAGACATTGTAGTTTAACTTTGTACAAACATACACTGTCAGATTTGTGAAAAAGGATGATTTCCCCACTTTCTTTTCATCCAGACCACATTAGACCACAGGCCATATGCACACAGGAATCTTAGCAGTAGGAGTCCTCCTAAATAGTGCAAAAAACATTCATAGCTCAGTTTCCTGTTAAAGGACGGGTTCACAATTTTTGCCTTAAAACAACAGTCCAAAAAACAGTGAAACATATTTTTCTTGCTGTAATCATTCCTCCTGTTCATACTGACCATTAGAAGATCCCTTCATAATGCACTTACAATGTAAGTGATGGGGGACAAAATCCACAGTCATCCTTCTGTGCAAAAATGTATTTAAAATACAGCAAGAATGATTACAGCAAGAAAAACATGTTTCATTGTTCATTTGGGCTCCTGGCTGTTGTTTTAAGACAGACATGAATAATTGTCAACCTGTCCTTTTAGCCCTCAAAGCTCAGAGCAACTTTTACTAAGGAACCTGTAGTGGTTCTGGGCTGGGGCCATGAGTCCTTGTAGCAACAAGCTTGGACCCCTGTGTGGCTAGGACTATCTCACTATACATGATAGCTATCAGTGTCATTTTAAGAAAAGGATTTAATATTTTTCTTTGTCAAATACAGACTCTTATTTTGTTGTCGTAGCCATATCTTCCCAATTTTTCGTTCAATTTCTCAAACAGCGCCCCTCTCGGTTGCCTTTACAGAGTCTACCGGAGGGAAGACAAGTGAAGTTGGTCAAACGTTCAGAAGTGGTCACTGTCACGTAACTGTGAAAGTGTGAATAGATGAGTCACTAAAAGGAAACTCTAAATTGAATAGTGAGATTCTGGACACAGAAGAAACAACAGAAAGTAAACATTTTAAGGATAAGGCAGGCAATTTTCTATATTTTTCTTATTGTCAACAAATCTCATGTTTGGAGCCAAACCAACAATGAACTGATCTAAAAAACAACTATTGTGTGTGTATCCAAAGTCTGATATATCTTATTCCTCTGTGCTGTAGACGTCCGTTGTCCAAAACTTTTAAAAGCACACCAATAAGGTACACTGCTACGCTGGGTCACATGTTCCTTCGTCCCTGAAGAGTGTGGGCACATTAGTTTTAGAAACAGCTCCAAAGACTAATAACAACGACCACGTTTTAAGTCCCAGGAGAGTAGTTCTGTGTAAGGCAGACGCCACTGAGCATGTGCAGGAACATGGTTCTGTTTACAGAGCTTCACTAGTTTGTACATGTACATATCATGACCTGGGGTCCATTCCAGAAAGCAGGTTCAACAAACTCTGAGTCTAACCCTGAACTCTGAGTTGATGAACCCTGAAATATGAAACTCTTGAGTTTTCGGTTCCAGAACAGCTGATCAGAGTCAGTTCAATCAACTCTGAGTATGTTCACTTTGAATTAAGCATGTGCGTGATGAATGAAAAAAGCCATCATCAATAGAGCTCCGATACTAAGATTCACCATGGCAACAGGTAAATAAAAGACAGAGCCTCCATGTTAACCCAGTGGACAGAGAGATATTAATGCATGTGTATGTGGACAGTGCACATTTATCTTTAAAAAAAAAACCTGAGTCAGAGCGGGAAAAGTGTCAATATGTTAACACAATAAAGTTTTATTCAGTGTTGTCCATTAATTCATCATTTACCAGACTTACATTTCCTTAATGATGATAAAGTCGAATCTGACTGTGTATCAGGCTGCAGCTACATTACATTTTAAATATATCTGTTCAGCTTTAATCTGACGGGGACAAAACACAGGAGGCAGCAACTGAAGATGAAAAATATAGTTAAAGATTTAATAAAACATATATAGATCAAAGACAAAGAGATATGACTGTAAGCTCACAGTCTGATCCAGTAATAATGTGTTTGGTGATTTGTACTTGAAGGTTAAAATACAGTAGATTCTAAATGTTTAGATGTCTATTTGTATCTCAGCTCAACAGCGTTCAGTGATACTGCTCAATCCAATCACATTATGAGTGATAGAGATAATTATTCATTGATCCCACGTGTCTAAAGCTTCATACTTATTTATGGTATGAAGACTACACATTATGTGCAATAAAGATTTCAGGTCAGGAGCTGCTCTAACAAACTGACAGCTATCTCTGTGCACAGAGTCACAATGTTATAACAGAAAGACATGCAGAGGTTTTATTCTGAGCTGTGGCTGAATTCACACTGTGTAATAGTTGAATGTGAAGGCAAAAAATGCTGATGCGCATAAAAGCAGTAACTTTAGAAAGTCTTGAGTAACAAACTAATATCCAACCAGGATTTTGATTCTGACATATAAACCTCTGCTAATTAATGCACTTCGATACACACTCCGATAGGGACTGAATGAATGAGGAAATGAAACTAAGTAAGAGGGAGGAGACAGAGAGAAACTCAGGGTTTGTTAAAGAAAACTTGCCGACGAACAGGTTAGCTTCACAGAGTCAGTTACCATGGTAACTGGCCCCGAGTTTAAGTTAGCTCTCTTTCTGGAACTGAAAACCCAGAGTTTCCCTCATCTCAGGGTTAACAAACTTATACACCCCTGATGACTTTGTACTACATTGTATATAAACTTAGCACAAAAAGTAAGGAAGTTTGTGTTTGGTAAATTATTTCTTTTTTGTAACAATGCTTCTTGGCAATACATTTTATACCATTGGAAAGCTGTTTATTTCCCTTTTAAATGGTGCCACATTTGTAAGGAACATGCATTTGTGGGATGAGCAGCAGAGCTGAGTATGTGGGTTGTGCCCATGAAAAATTTGCTTAAACAGCAAAACAGCTTATTCTGCCATTGACTCGTTTGGTGTTTGGTGGATTGGATGATTGAAGTTTGAAGAAACAAGACATATTGGCAATTTAACAATTTATTCATTTAAAAAACAGGAGCCTCAGTAGCGTGTGGAAGAACCATACACAGCCACAACAGCCTGGCACCTCCTCCTCATGCTGGTCACCAGCCTGGTCACACACTGCTGTGGGATGGCATCCCATTCTTCAACCAGCATTTGCCAGCCAATGTGGTTGTGTTGGTCACTCTGGCATGAACAGCACGCCCAAGCTGATCCCACAAGTGTTCAATGGGGTTGAGGTCAGGACTGCTGGCAGGCCATTCCATCCTCTCCACTCCAAAATTCTGGAGATAGTCTCTGATAAGCCCCACTCTGTGGGGGCGAACGTTGTCATCTTGGAGGATAGAGTTCGGTCCCAGACTGTGGAGATATGGGATTGCCACTGGTTGCAGAACCGTCTTCTTAACTTCCTTGTTTTTTTTTTTAAACTGATTCTTGCTGAGACATCTTCTCGGGACTGTCCTTCCAGCCTGAGTCAGGTTGTGTGGTTGCCATATGATGGGCTCTCTGCTTTTTTCCTGTCTCTACTGCAAACAGCTTCTTTCTGTTCTTTTGTCTTTCTCTCTTCATTTCCTGCAGCAAACTCCACATCTCCTCTGACCAACTCCCTCTCTTGTTTCTCCACCTTCTCTTTATGCACCGGCATCTCCCCATCCTTCATCAGACATTCTATCCACAGTCCATGCTTTGCTGCTCAGGCCCTCAGGCGTTGCCTCTCCTGAGTGATTTATTGTCTTTCCAGGCTTCTTTGAATGCTCCCAGCTCCTCCATCTGCCCCCCCTCCTGACAAGAGAGAGGAGGTAACTTCCACCGCTGGGACATAACTGTACCATTCACCGGCCTCATATCCACACATCACTGTACAGTTTGCTGGGCTGGAGGAGGCTTGAAGGTGTTCTGCCAGGTGCTCTGACAGCACGAATCAGAGTTTGACAGACTGACAGGGTTTCTGTACAAAAGTGCATTGTAGAAAACAGTTTAAATGCTAATATTCTCCTTTTACAATGATTTACAACATGATTTTTTGCAACTTTTTGAAGAAAAACATGCATAAGATGAGACATTTATCAGTTGTATCTGTGTGTCCAGCACAGGTCTAGGGCATGTTTAGCTTGGCAAAACAAGTATTCAGCCCTACAAAGCCAAATATTTCGTTGAAATTGAGTTAAGACTGGAATCTGCATTTCTTTTACCATTTAAAACAAAATGTATTATAAAATTCGAAATCCAACAAGAAAGTTGAACCTGGTTCAACTTTTGCTGCAACACAACATGACATCATATTGTAATACCGTGGTAATGCTGCAGTGAAGGTGGGTGAAATCATTTATCCAGGATGTGCCACCACCTGGTGGCACATGTGAGCAGTCCAGATACAGTCTCGCTGGCTGTGTTCAATATCACCTACTAACATACTATTTATACTATTATACTATTCATACTAAGTATGACGTCAAATTGAGTGTGTAGTGCGTTCCAACTGCATACTATGTGAATTTTATGTGTGCGAGAAATGCCCAGATGTATACAAGATTAACAAGAATTTCTGAGTATGCATTGTGAGCTTACTGGACATACTCAACTGCCCCACAATGCATTACGTCTCTTCAGACTGTGCAATGGAGGAGATGAGCCAGGCTGTAAGACTGTTAATATGTCACTTTATCAAGTTTTAATATTTTTTCAGGTGAGAAAGTAACCATGTAGATTACCAATGTGTGGTCAGTTTATCCAAACCTATTTGTAAATCTGCTGCAACGTTTTCGGAGATGTGAGAAGCTGTCATCTCAGCAGCTAGCAGCCCAACTCCTGAGATGATTGGATGGTCAACGTCCGTCATCATCCAGAGGAGAAAATGATCCATTGAACTGATCTGTGCAGCTCTTTGGAGATTTACCGCTGGCTCTAATGTCCACAGCATTTTGATGTATGATATAATTCCTTTTGGAAGATAAATGTTGTTCTCACAGAAATTTAATAATTGTAGCTGCCACATTAGTTTGTCTGAATGTGAAGCTTTATGTTTCTACTGGACAGAACAACAGCACTGCCTCTGAGGCTCTACAGATATCACCGCATTTCAATAAATATAAATGCAGCAAAATGAACAGATCAGTCTGTATTAAATTTCGTTTTAATCACTATCCCCCCCGGCTTCTGAGGAAGATAAAAATCACAGCATGCCTCGATCTACTCAAAGTGTTGATGAACTCTGAAGCATGAAGTTGTGAAAACTCCACGGAGTTGTTTTTTGGCAGATGTCCGGTTTAGCTATCTGAGGCTCATGCTAATGCTAAACTAGCATCGTGAATAGAAGCAGCTGCTCGGTTAATGAAGGCTGAGAGCTGAGTGTCAGACAGCAGGACTCTAATTACACATGCTTTCAACAAAATCAAGACAAAAGTGATGAACTGTATAAGTGACACCCCCCTGCTCTGAGTATAAATGCATTTAGCGGTTGGAGTGACAGTATTTGTGCATCTGTTGCAGCTGAGCAGCTGTTTCCAGCAGCTGGATTAACACTAGCTACAGTGAACACATATCACAGGACTGTGGATTATTTTATATTAAAGTAGTTAGATATGTAACATAAAACTTTTGGTAAAAAGTCTGACATGAGTGTGACATCTGTAATCAATCCAAACATTCATCTTTGAAATTAGTGGGAGAAATATTTACTATTTAATGCCATCTCTCCCCTTTTCCATGAGTGGGTTAGGGGGTCGAGTTGAAGTTGAATGAAAATTCTGCACATCCCCCATGTGTTACTGGCCACCTCTCCCAAAAACTCAAGAGAAGATAAATTACAGAAAAAAATAATAATTTTGTTTTATTTGAATTTCTTTATTTCGGGAATGAGATGTAAATGAGTTTGACAAGTCAGCTGATTATGGTTGGCATGTTGATCAGCATCTAGTGGTCCACTATTTAACCTGGAAAGCCTCATTGAGAAAAAGTTTCATTCCTCACCATGTTACACTGATGCTCCGAAGGACGGAAGATGAGACCAGTTCAGGCTGCACATAATGGATTCTCAGAGGCTGCGGATTTATCAACATATCAGTCCTGCTGCCTTCAGATAGTGCAGGGATTTAATGAACTGAAGAAACTTTTCATACAGCATAAAGCAGCTGTGGACAGCAAATAAATCATCAATACAAAATACTGTATTACTGGAAACACTGAGCGCTGCACACTTGGGCTAAAGTAACATTAAACTTAGCAAAATATTGCGTGACAGCATCCTGTGAGGGCCTTGTTAGTGTAACTCCTTAACCACAAACAACAACAGTAGAACTGCTTGTCTGGAGAAAAATCCTTGTCAATTGGAGCCAAGGATTTTTTTGGAGCCAGCATCTAGCGGCCGTTGGTGTCACTGCACTTTAATGTACTTCAGCCTCAAGCTGTGATAGTTGCTGCTTGGGGTTGTCCCTTGATCACAAGGTTGGTAGTTTGATCCTGTGTGTGTGTGAATGAGAGGCAAATTATAAAGTGCCTTGTCCACTAACGTAAAAAGTGTTTAGTTGACTGCAGTTCATGTACCATTTTAATTTGCATACTGGCGTAGTATTATATTAACACAGAGTTGAAAAATATGAACCAATACTTTAAAGGAATAATTTAACATTTTAGGAAATGTGCTTATTTGTTTTCTGGCAGAGAGTTAGGTGGGAAGTTTAATACCACTCTCATTCTCATCTGTCTGTTAAATATAAGGCTACAGCCAGATAGCTTAGCTTACCACAAAGACTGGGAGGTAACTAAAACCTCCTAGCATCACCTTCAAAGCTCACTAATTAACATGTATCTTGTTTAACAAAAACAGAAATGTACAGCAAAAACAACTTGCTGTTTTACAAGTTTAGTGCAAACATTTAGTGCAAATAGGAATTTAAATTCCAATATAAAATAATACAGCAGCTGAAACTGAGAAATATAGAAGTTAAATCACAATTCACAAGTAATATAAATAAGTAACTTGGTAAAAACAAAACATTATATTTTGCAGTGCTACTGCCACCCTGCAAAACATTGGCTTTGCAGATATTGCAAGTAGCCGTAGAACTTTTTGGCGTAGCAAGCGAGAAATACCGCCAAACAACAAACACTTTGTTGTTAGTTCCCTTCATGCAGGGTAGCTCCCTCCTTCCTTTGAGCAAAATGGGTGGATCTACTGGTGTGCTGCTGATGCATTACGTAGTACACGCACATAGGCGTAAACATAAAATTAAACTGAATAGATCGGCCCCATTGTCACTGATACCCAATCCAGCTATTTGAGTCAGTATCGCACTGATATATGATGTCAATATTGGATCAGTACATCCCTAATGCTAACCATTGCTAATTAGAGTTAATACAATGGGGTTTTGCAGGTATTTAAACCCAAGTATTGCACAAACTGAAATTTTGACCTGATACGGCGCTGGAGGAAAAGTCACCAGTGTTATTACAATACCAAATTTCACAGCAATCCATCTAATAGTTGTCGAGACATTTCACTCAAACCACAAATGTCAACCACATGGTGGTGCCACAAGTAAAGTCAGGGGATCACTAAGGTCATTAGGTTTAAACCGCTGATGGAGTGCCATAAAATGTTGTACAGATATAAACTGTGGCCACTGATATTTCAGTATGGACTAAAGCAACTGACTCTCATTGCCATCTCTGACAGGACCAGAGGTGCTGATGAAGTTGCTTGAAAAGATCCTCTGGAGGTTGACTGGGCAGAGGCAGAGAACGCATGTTCCACAGGTTACAGGAGCTCAAACTGCTGCACTGACTTGGCTTAATAACATTTTCCACAAGTTGTGTCACCAGTGGATCTCCCACTGCCTTGAAGACGCTCCGTTATTGTTAATACAAATATTCCCAGAGCACGGCTCAATAAGCTCATACCTTGAATGGGAGTTCTTTGTAATAGAGTAAGTCCTGATTGAGCTTACTGGCAATACTTCTTTCTTAAACACCACTCAGTTTTCCATTCAGTTAAATCTCATTTGATATTTAGATGCAAGAAAGGACAAATAAAAGTAAAGAGGAAGCTAAAGTTAGAACTTTTTTACATTCCAAACATTGTTAGTAAAAAAAAGTCAGTTGCATGGTTGTACTTGTAGTCTCCCATGTGTGTTAATACACATATATGCAGTACTGATTTGTGAAGATCACTTGTTAAAAAAATTGTGCTCTGTTACAACCTTGTGGATTGGTCAACTGCAACATAAAACAGTTTTGGTTATGTTAAAAGAATAGTTCAACATTTTGGAAAATAGAGAGTGAGATCAGATGATCACCCTCAAGTCTTCATGTTCAGTAGAGTAGAGAGTCAGGGTGTGGTTGGCCTAGCTTAGCATAAAGACTGGAAGCCAAGGGACACGGCTAGCGTGGCTCTCTGCAAAGTAAAAATTACACATATCAAAACCTCTAAAGCTCACTAATTAATATGATTTTGTGTGCTTGTCTTTCCGGAAACAATTTCTTGATTAAAAAGTTAATTAACCCTCATTCAATGAAACATGCTGAAGCAAGATGTTAAATATGGTATCTGCCAAAAACACAATGGTAACCAATTATAACACTTTTGACGTCACTCAACCACATTAGCTTATGAACTATTAACTAATGTAAATACTGAATAATCAATTTCAAATTACTGTCACTGAAACCCAAGATTTACAGAAGATTAAATTATTAAGAAAAATACCTGAAAAACAAATGTCTTTCAGATCAACCAAAATGTGTGTGTGGCTACTTTTTAGTTTGTGCAAGCGGAACATACAATACAACTGAACATTAAGTGAGAATGACATCACTCAAATGTGCTTCTATTTCGGCAAAATAAGGTATTACAGCTGACCTTTGTCACAATTGCACCCATTCTCCTCTATCTAAAAATAAAGTCAGGTTTGCCTATGAAGGAACATTTTCCATTTCATGCTGTTGCAGTTGGTGTAACAGCAGTGGACACTCTCCTCTAATCGCATTGTCCACACATGGCGCCAACACAAAAAGCATGCACATATGAAAACTGATGAGGCTATTTATTTCAGTGTTATCTCCGTTAGCAAGAGGCTCATCCTGTCAGGAGTGAATGTTAATGCTCCTCTAACTGGCCAGAAATGGCCTGGGGAAAGTGCTGATGTCAGACAGAGTGGGGGGTAAACACTGGCTATCTACTTTCTCCTCTTCATTTCTTAATTACACTAACAACAGATGATACTGACATTACTGTTGGGTTAACAGTCCTTCAATAGTTATTTATCCACACATTGTGTGCACAGTGCTTTGAGGAAATGCACAGGCATCTTTTTGTGTGCAAATACTGTATGAGTGTAGTATGTGCACAGGTGTGATAATTATGTTTTGTATGGTCTTAGTGTCTCAATTCTGAATTTATAAAGTGACATTTTGAATTTTGAGTAGAGAAAGGATTTTTTGCACACAGATTTTGTAGAACAATTGGCGTCAGCTGTGTAGCTGGCAATTATTAAGCTGGGCAACTAGCTTAGTTAGCTACTGCTTCTCTGCCAGAAGTTAGCTAGCTAACTACTACAATAGCAAGCCAGTGATGGAATTTCATAAAGGTTCCTAACACTAGGTATGTAAGAGACTGTAGAAAATTGTTGCTTTGGGTCGAATCATATTTTTTGGAATAAAAAATTAAGCAGTCCTCCCCAACATTATAAATATTTTCCTTGGACCCTCCCCTTGACTCAACAATTGCAGCTGCAATACCCTCCCCCAGTATCTCAAAATAATACATGGGACACATGACAAAATGGCCAGCCACTCCCTATTTTTGGAAAAAAAAGAGCTACTAAATAAACTGAATTACTGAACTGTGCTCTGTGTTTGTTGGATATGAATGCCAAGTGTCCCAGTAAGCCATGGCAGTGTGACAGTGAGCCAGCATGCCAGAACCAAGTGGCAACTACCATGGTTTGAGGCTGAAGCCAATGCAGCAAAAGTATCTTGTGTCACTGACAGCTGCAAGATGCTACAACTGACTTCAAAAAGCCCCAACTTCTCTCTAAAAAATACTGAATTAGACTATTGTCACAATATTTCACTAAAGATGTGACTTGATACCTGCCCTGTTAGCACAATTTAGCTAAAGTAGCTAACGTTAGCCCAGATTGCAGTGCTCAGTGATCCCAGTAAGCTAGCATTAGTATGATCCAAGGTAGCGGGGCATGTTTCTAGCATTAGTATGATCCAAGGTAGCGGGGCATGTTTCCAGAGCGTGAAAGGCAGCATCCCACACTCCTTATTTAGAAGGTCCTGGCTCAAAATGGAAAAGATGGTGGCGACTATAAGCTGCAACTCTGGGCTTCACACCGGCTCCAATACAGAAAAACAGGTGACGTCACATCTTTACAGTCTATAGCCAGAACCCTGAAACTAAAGCAGCTAAATGGAATTCAGCCATCTTTCATTTTATTCTTTACACCTGTGGTTTTCCTACTGTCACAGGTCAAAATGTCTCTTTTGAGAAAGGCTTATAAAGCTGATGGCCAGGTTGTAATAATCTGTAATTTTTCCTCTAGAAGAAACTTATGATTGTCAAAATTTAAATACTGTATAGTTTGGCTTACATTGTACTGCTTTGAGCAGTCATCTGTGCAATTCTGAAACATATTAACTGTTGCTGTATGTACCTCATCTTCGAATTATTATTATGCAAAAGGGATCCAATGCATTGCTTTCTTTAATTCTGCCAGCTGATTGAACCTCTCGTCTTTTCCTTGAACCCCCTGAAATCTGTGATTTCTCCTCTCTGGTATGTCCTGATAGCTATCTACCAGCTCCTCCTTTAGTTTATTCACACTGAAGCCAAGGATAAACTTTGGACTATTGTGAGAAACTAAATATTCGTTTGTGTGGTTAATGTTTAACCCCAGATAAATTATTTTCTAATAAAGAAAAAAAAAAAAATTCAGTCATTCTGTTGTCTGCTCTGATAGTCGGAGGCCCCTGAGAGACATCAGGGCCTCAGGTCTTTTTTCTGCCTATCTGTTGTCTCTTATTGATGATGCGGCAGAGGGAACGTCAGGACTGTTGATGATATACAGGTTTGTCCTCTTCCTTTAAAGCATCAGCGAGATGTTCAATTAAGAAGCCAGTCTTGAGTGAGACAGGGAAGCAAGGAAGCAAGTTAGTGCTGAGGCAGGAACAAGGAAAAGTACTGGTAAATGCATGTGTCACATTAACAGTCTGTAAATTCAGACTAACCATTAAAGTAAAACACGCAGTGTTGCATCATTTGATACACACCAGTTCATATCAGCAGCACACTTTGGACATGTCGCACAAACAGAAGAAATATTTAAGTTAGGAGTATAATGTGATATGTGATAAAATTGCTGCTTTTCTGGACACACACACTGACACTGAAACTGACAGGACAGTATGGGTTTATATAGAAAACAATACAAGCAGGTGGCAACATACACTGTTGCCCTTAAAGCTAAACTATGTAACTTTTAAATGTACAAAAAGTAAATTTCTCCCATAAATGAAATAATGTACCAAACCCACTGCTCGTTTTGCTCGTTTTGCTCGTTTTAGCTCGTTTTGGCAGCTAAATCCTAATTTTGGTTGGGTCTGTCCACTGTGTGGATGTGCCAGCTACAGTGGTAGAAGTACTGAGACCTTTTACTTAACTAAAAGTAGCAATACCACAATGAAAAAATATTCCATTACAAGTAAAAGTCCTGTATTTAGAATCTTACCAAAGTAAGATGAATATTGTCTTATCTCTTCCAGTGTATACCTGTCTTTCTCCCTCAGTCTTTTTTTCACAAATTAGACAAATTTATATGGAACAGGAAGGTCCCTCGTTTGCGAAAAGAGTTGTTGCAGAGACCTTAGACCCTGGGGGGTTTGGCCCTTCTTAACTTGAGGTTTTATTACTGGGCTTCTATCCTTAGAATAATGCAGCTTTGGATCTCTCTGGAGGGGGCACCAGTTCCTCCTACATGACTGAGTATGGAGATGTCCTCTGTCAAACCTGCTTCGTTGACTTCTCTCATCCATGTTCCTCTTAGCTTCTCTCTCACCCCTACTACAATAATAGCTTAGTTAAATCCACTTTTAGAATTTGGAGGCAATTTCGTTGTTACTTTGGTCTACAGACCTTCTCTTTCCTAGCGCCTTTATCAGCTAACCCTGTTTTTCATCCTTCCTTAGTTGATGGGGCTTTTTCTTTGTGGTCTGACTACGGTATCAAGGCATTTAGGGACTTGTATATTGCTAGTACATTTGCATCCTTCCAGCAACTCTCCGAGAAATTCCTTTTGCCTAGACAGCATTTTTTTAGATATCTTCAAGTTCGTAGTTTCATCCGCAATCTTAGTCCCAATTTCCCAAGTCTCCCAGAGGCCTCTCTAATTGATTCCTTTTTAATCCCATTTTCTACCATTAAAGGTGCTATTTCACGTTTATACAATCTTATCTATTCTTTGCAGCTAACCCTGCACAATAAAATTAAAACCCAATGGGAGGAGGATCTAGGGGAGGAGATCTCAGAGGAGCTGTGGGATGCCATTTTGCGTCGGGTTTACTCCTCATCTATTTGTGCTAGACATGGTCTGACCCAGTGCTTTCCAAAATCTATAATGATGTCGATCCCACGTGCATAAGATGTCATCAGGCTCCAGCTACCCATGCCCATATGTTTTGGTCTTGCCCTTCAGTACTTAATTTTTGGACACAGATATTCATCTCTATTTCTATTTGTACAAAGGTTCAATTTGACCCAACAGCATGTACTGCTTTGTTTGGGGTTTAACCTCCTACTTTGCAGTTCCCTAAATATAAAGCTGACTTTGTAGCCTTTGTCTCCTTATTGGCTAGGCGTTTGATTTTATTGAGATGGAAGTCCCCTGTGCCGCCTTCTCACTCCTCCTGGATCAGGGATGTCCTTCAGTTTGTGAAGTTGGAGAAAGTTAGATGCTCGATACATGGCTCTCTTGCAAAGTTTAATAAAACTTGGGATCCATTTTTTGCACATGTTGAGGGATTGATGTTTACAGCTATTCCAGAGTAGCCACCCTGATTGTCTATTAATTGTGAGTTTTTCTTGTGTGAATGTGTAGCATGCTGAGTATGTTTTGTTCTTTTATTTATTTATCTCTGTTTAAGTGAATATATTGGACTTTTATTTAGCAGTGGGTGACCAATTTGTATTTTTTGTTTTTGTTTTGTTTTGTGTATTGTTGTTGTTGGTTTTGTTTTGTTTTTTGTAATTCTTGTTACTAGTTATTCCTTATTTGGTTTCATTTTTTATTTGTAAATTTATTATACTTAAGACTGTTTTGACTCTTGAAATGTCACCTCTTGACTTTGTTATGTCACTGAAAAATCAACAAACAAATGTTAAAAAAAAAAAAAAGAATCTTACCAAAGTAGAAGTACATAAGTATTGGCTGCAAAATGTACTTGAAGTATCAAAAGTAAAAGTACTCATTATGCAAAATGGCCCCATTTAGCATTTAGAGTGTTATATATATCATATATTATTGGAATCTTAACACTGATTTATTGGCATGTACCTACAACATTTTAATGTGGTCAAGGTAGAGTGAAATTTAACCTAATTTATACTGTTGGGTAGTCTAATCTATCACAATACACATTTTATAAACTGGTCATTTTACATATAAAAGTATCTAGTAACTATAGCTGTGAAATAAATGTAGTGGAGTAAAACATACAATATTTTCCCCTGAAATGTAGTGGAGTGGAAGCACACAGTAGCATAAAATGGAAATACTCAAGTAGCATTAAATACAAAGTACAGCTGATGCTGAGGGGAATGGGAGTGTAATATTGTTTTGCAGGTATTTGCTCTTGAAGCAAAGACAAACTGAAAAGCTGACATGTCATCCTGAGACATCATGGCATCAATGGTTGTACCAAATGTCGTGGCAATCCACCCAATAATTGTTGAGACTAAAAAGACAAATGTGAACCTTACGGTGGTGCTAGAGGAAAAGTCATGGGATCACCAAAGAATACGTCATCTGGGAACCATGAATGTCTGTACAAAGGTTTGGGGCAATCCATCCAATAGTTGTTGAGATACATTCTGGACTAAAGTGGTGGACTAACCAACAGACTGATATTTAGCCCTGCCACTAGCATGGTGGCTAAAAATGTAACATTTTGTGGGCCTGCTGCCTGCACTAAATCTCTCCAAGATACAGTATGTAATTCTGGTAGACAGTGGAAAAACAACACTAATTACAGTAATAGAAAGGCTAGGTAAGATTTTTATTTTTAGGCCTATCTTCTGTTGGAAGAAAATGTCCTTTGTAACCACACCTCTCTGGTTGAAAGTTTCAAGTCTGTTGCCAGCTGTGTGTAACCACAGCTGGGTGTGGTTACACACTACTGGCTACACCCAGCCACACCCATCAGAGGTAGTCAAAGGCAACAGACTTTCAACCAGAGAGGGTTGCCTGGTATAAGTTACTCTTTAATTGTGGCAGCTATGATGTATGGAAATAAAACAAGCTAATTTTAATTTTGTCATATATCAGGTACCTATACATGGCAAAGAACATTTTGTTCTATATTATTAGTATTTATATGTTATTGATATGATTCTGATTCTGCCGCACTGCCCCCCAGAGAGAGAGAAGACTGAATGAAAATGAATGTTTCCCACGAAAGGTATGAAGTGAGATTAGAGTGAAAATTTCAGGAATGACAGAGGCTCCCACAATGACAAAGGCTGGGCTTCTTTATGTAAATCTCAAATGTGATTACTTGTTAAAGAATGATTAGTGTTTCTCAAAATACAGAATGAATGCAGAAAAACATGCACCCTGTATCCTTGAAGCATGTGCATTGCCTGCTCAGAGTGATGTGCCTCTATATCACTTAACAGTTTATAGATCATTTATACATCAGCTCCCTCCTTACCTCACACAGGGCAATTGAGCCGTCCACTCTAATGGCTGTTATTATCTATGAATTTAAGCTAGCTACCGAAGACTAACGAATGCTACAATAGTGTGATTACTGCAATCATGATGGGAAGTGACAGAGCAAATGGTTGCTGTTTGTTTGATAGGATATGCCTGATGCTTTAAAGGAATAAAGTTATGGAGCCATTTTGCAGGTTTTTGAAGACCCTCAGCACTGTGCTGCAGCCGGTTTACTTTAAGGCCATAAAAGCATTATCTGCAATACCCCGTGCTCCTGCAAACAGTTTTTCAAGTTGCCTTGTTAGGGGACTGACTGTTTTAAACAGCAGCCTAAAAAGGGAAGACAAAATAATATGGCACTATCAGCTCTCTGCAGCTTTACAACAAACAGTTTTCCTAAGTTTTCAGTGATTTCATAATTCCTGTTTGCATATAACTGGACATTTTCAGCTTATCTTGCATTCACATATTTCAATCAAAATATGCACACTGTCACAAGCAAACAATAATCTCCAAGAGGACAACTTTTCAGGGAACTGAGCAGAGCTAGATGCTTGGCCCACTGTATTACTAACAAGCTATTTCAGCTGTGAGGTTGTGAGATCTCCATGCTTGTACATTCTGCACAAGTGGAAAATATTTTCTACATTAAAAATGTCAAGCAAAACCTTGTGAGGTCCATTGCTAAATGCATTACAATTGTGCTGTGGTTGGGATGAACATATGGTTAAAAAAAATGTTGGACTTTGATAAGGGAGGCCGCTGTTCACTTCCTGATTCCTACCACTATTGGTTTCTTTTAACCATGGCCATGATTGTTCCCTGACCTTAAACAAGTAGTTCTTTTAACTATGATGTTTTAATCTAGTAGTTATTTTAATTCAAACCATAATTTTTTCCTAACCCTAAGAGTAACCATACCTGTGTTAGATCAGAAAAAAACTGTATTTTTGTAATGGTGATTTACAATTTTGGAAGGTACTTGATGTCATCCTGTTGATTATAGATAAATTGATTTTTGGCCACCTTGGGGGCAGCAGACCAAGCTGAAAACTCAATGTCTGACACATTATCAACTTATAAAGTGGTTATGATCAACATGATAGCGAATAGTTGCCTGTTTAAACTACCAGCAGACACAGAGCAACATTACCATTCATTTGTAGTTGTGTTTGTGTCCACATGATGAATGTATGTCCAATATTCACTCTCCTTTTACCTCTGGTTTGGTCTCCACCAGCTCCTGCTGTTTGGTGCTGAGCAGGTAGTGTACAGTTGGTTTATCAAAGCTTTTTCACTGAAAACAGCTGCCTGCTGCTGGTGGAAATGAGGTCGATGAGAGCCGTGAGACTGAACTAAAACAGTAAAGTTTAAATCACAGGCCCTGATGAAGAACACAAGCTGACCACATTGGTCTCACAATAAAGTGTTGTGGGAGTTTTGACACATGACACGTGCTTTATAAGAATATTTATCTTGGAAAATACATTTTAATTATAAAAAAATAAGATATTACTTCCTTGAATTACTCTTTTTACAGTGCAGTATTGCATAAGCTGTAAGCATCAAATCATTCAACTAATTCTGTTTATTTTCTGTTGAAGCGATGCTGCTGCCTTTAGTTTGGAAGTTTATTAAGGGACACTCTTGTTCAGCAGTTTGAGCTCCGGCTGTTAAAGATAGCCAAAACCCAAATGTTGTGTACACGCAAATTCCCCAAAGCCAGCCCTCAAAGCCCTGTCTCTCCCTCGCAGAAATCAATACAGACATTTGTTCTCAGATGTCTTCATTGTGACATGTCTTTGCATGCTTAATGAACTTTCCCTGTTCACTGTCCAAGGCTGTATTGATCCTCAAAATGGCTCGTATTCAGCAAAGGTCTCCATTCTGTCTGGGCAGAGCGGAGGCAGAGAGCTCCATAGATTAAGCAGACAGACAGAGCACATTATGCTTCTTTTTCTGAGCCGGACTGTTCCAGTCACTTTTCAGCCACTGGCGATTTATCCACCATCTTCTGCAGACAGCTGGTTAAGAGAGGTGAAAAGGGGAAGCATAGTGAATCTTAATCTAATTAAATGTGGAGAGCCGGCGGGAAAGTCTCTATCAGCTGCCGACTTTCTCTGCAGATCTCTCTCTACTGATACCAGTGAATAATGAGCTCCAAGGGCAGCAGTCACATAGCCACGCCTGGATTTACTCTTTTCTCAATTTTCACCTCTTTCTGCACAGAACACACTTCCAGCATAACACTTCAGAATAACAACAGCTCAGCCCAGTGAAGGTTTGAGAAGTTAGACCAAGGAGGAAAACAAAAAACAGTAATATTTTTTTCATCAAATATTTTTTCATCAAATATCTGCTGATCTAAATTGAGGGAGTATAGTTGACAAGTTGAGGTTTGTTACAAGAGACCTGTGCTGGCAATATCTTTTTTTAACATCATGATACCTGTTAAAAAAGGGTTTATGCCAAACTGATGTCAGTTCCAACACTGATTCCAACCAGTGACTGGTTGACTGGACCAGTTGGTGAATCTAAAATCTACTCTAAAAAGAAAAAAAACACCGGGCCAAACAAATACTATTTGCCACTGACTCACTCAAGGTGTTTGATGTCCCTCAAACAGCCTCAAAAATTTACTGGAGGATACAGGAACCATGAAGTAAGCCCTCACACATTTATTCCTGTTGTCTTTAATTTCATTTAATTTTTCATTTAATAGTCATTTAATAAAAATATTATTTTGACATGCATTCAGGGTATCTGCAGTTCTTGAAAAGTCTTAAAAAGCATTGAATTCAGTTCCCTCAAAAGAAGACCTTAGAACTTATCAAAAATCTTAAATTTAATTTACAAAAGTCTTAAATATTATTCTTTCCTTCTGTAGACAGTAACATTAATTCTAGCTTTTTGTGTATGTTTTCGCTGGCTGTCGGGAGACATTCTGCATCTATAAACTACAAGTGAGACTGATGTAACAGCGGATTGTACTGATACAGCCTTCTGTTGATAGCAGTACATGCATTGCACTATGCATCAATCCTGTGGTTCAAACTTTGTGGTTGTGACACTTATGTTAAAATGGAACTGTGCAGCACTGGTGCAGCACCACCGCTCAGCTTTGTCCACCCTGCTGTGGGACTCCATAGCTGAGGAATTAGATTGAAGTGTAGTTCACCAGATTGTCATTCACACCGTTTACCATCATCAAGTGGCACATGAAAGCCAGTGGTCTGGACATTTAGGTGTAAACAAAACATACCAGTGCATTCCAAGACACTTTTTCTGGTCTTAAGTCCGATTCTGCCAAACACATGCAGTTGTCACGCTTGCAGTTAGCTGGCAAACCAAATCAAGTCATTCCTCTGGCTCCTTTACATCCAATACCTGAGACTCTCTGAGAGCCTCTCTGAGAGCCCTTTCAGAGAGTCGTGGTAGACTGTTGGTCCTCTACCCATAACTAAATCAGGGAATTACTCTTTTGGGAAAAGTTCTTTTATGACACTACCTCACTGTCTGGTTATTGGGCCCGGTTTCCAGGTGGTGCCCTGTTATTAATTCACATTAATAATATTATTAATAATTATTTCTGATAACCAGCCGTGCTCCTCCCAAATCCAACAAAAGTATACATCAGATCCAGTAATTTGCCTATTGTTGTCTACACTGACAACAATCCTGTTGTGTTCCTTTCACGCATGTATAACCACGACCAAAGGCTCACATGTAGGGCTCTGCTGGTACAGGAATTCAATCTAAAAATTTAGCAGAAAAAGAGAATGTGTTAGACGATGCCCTGTCCTGAGTGTTGTAAATTTGTATTTGCACAAAATCTGTAGGTTTGTATTTATGGGGAGGGGTGTTACAGCCATCTGTTAGCACTATATGTATCGTGTTATGCATTAATCCTGTGGTTATGCACTGGTGCAGCACCACCATTAAGCTTGGTCAGCCCTGCTGTGGGACTCCCCCTTCAAGTTGGCCCATTTTTGTTTGACCAGCAAACAAAGCTGAAAGTTTTGTTCTATTTGTTTTGGCTCCACCTGCAGCCCTTTTACTCTTTTGCTTGCCTCAGCTATTTAGCTGCACTGTGTATTTTTGTATTTGTTGGTGAAGTTTGTGAATCTAAAACGATGATAACTACCTGATTACACCAGTGTTATGTTGCTTCCCTTACCCCTAGACCTACCTGGGTAACATGTAACATGCTGCAAGAGGCTGTATTTTCAAGGCTAGGCTAGTAAACCAAGTGCAAGACAGAGACAGGAGGCAGTGAGTAAGAATAAAAGACAGTTTATTGTAGGGCTGGTAATGTGAGCTGGGGAATGAACTGGGCTGGGGGAAAAAGCTGGAGAGGAGCTGGGCTGGTAGCTGTGAAACTGGGGCTGAGACTTGGGCAGGAAGCTGGGCCAAGCATGGCAGGGGGAATGGGAAACGGGGAATGAAAAGGCTGGAAGTGTGACTGACTGCATAAACAGAGTCTACGATCTGGTGACGTGATGGAGTCTGAACCAAGTATATATGGCAGGGCTAATCATGATGGGTGGCAGCATGTTGCCTGACTCCCGCACACTTGTCTCCACTCCTGTAATCAGACACACACACACACACACACACACACACACACACACACACAGACACACAAGGAGAGAAAGAGAGAGAGAGAGAGAGAGGGGCTACAGGCTAGATGGAAGGGAAGGCAGAAGTGGAGGGTGTGACATGTATAATCCTTTTTTGTGGAGTTTCAATCAGCAGCATCCAACCTGTAGCACACACTGTCAGTAATGTTAGCTACAGTAGCTAGGAAGCTCATCCATTCATGGAAAAGTGTCAATAGTGGCAAAAACTTAAACCAACTAAAAGGAATTAAAGTCCTCCTACCCTAAAAAAAATGTATTTTGAATGATGTATGTGCGAGTTTTTCACATTCATCTTCTGAAAGTGTTAAGTTTCTCTTTGTTCACCTTAAATCTGAGTTTAAGACCTACAAGCATGATTTGTGACATCACAACCAGTGGAGCCTATCGTAATCCAGTGAGAATACTGAGAATGGAAAATATTTGCATATTCATAGCATCTGGATTTTTCAATGAGGAAGAAGGATATGTCATTTTGAGGATTTTAATGAGGTAAAAAAAAATTGTAGAAAAACCATATTAGACACAAATTCAAAGTAGATTGCATTTATATGTCTTAAAACATGTCTGGAGGGAATCTTTAGTTATTTTGTAATTGGTTAATCCATGCTTAAATTTTCTGCCACTTATCTGGGTCCAGGTCATGTTATTAGACTAATTATAATACTAGGAATTATTGTTGTACAAAGCTAGGAAGTACTGACAAAAATGTGATCTAAATGTCAATAAATTCATGTACTTAATACATAATTGTACTACTACTCCTCTTATTATTGAAAATTGTGGGTCATCCTTCACTGTGAAAAAGGTACTACATTTTATTTCAAATTTTATTTGATCAACATTGCAGAAATGCTGTACATTACTACACTGGATAATTACTCTGACAAACAAAAAATCTTAGGACTCATTAATGGCAACACACATGGCAGGGAATGATGTGTGTCAAAAGACTGGCAGTCATTGTTTTGGGTGTCTTGATGCGACAACAGTGAATGAATGAACAAAGCTATAGTCATGTTTCCCAGTGTTAATGTGCATCAACCCTCCAGTACAGCAACAATTCATACTTCATATCAGTCAGAGTTCTCCTGGAGCCCCTGCAGTTCGCCTACAGAGCCAACAGGTCTGTAGACGACGCAGTGAACATGGACCTTCACTTCATCCTCCAGTATCTGGACTCTGCAGGAAACTACACCAGGATCCTGTTCGTGGACTTCAGCTCTGCCTTCAACATGATCATCCTGGTTCTCCTGCAGGACCAGCTCTCCCACCTGCAGGTGGATCACAGACTTCCTGTCTGACAGGAAGCAGTATGTGAAGCTGGGGAAGCACATCACCGACTCCCTGACCATCAGCACCAGTTCCCCTCAAGGCTTTTTCCACTTCTCTTCTCCCTGTACACTAACAGCTGCACCACCAGCCCAGTTCAGTCCGTCAAGCTCGTGAAGTTGATGACACCACCAGATGACACCACCACCCTCATTAGGCTCTTCTCTGGTGGGGATGAGACAACCTACAGGTGGGAGGCTGACCATCTGGTGACTTGGTGTGGACAAAACTTGGAATTCAACACCCTAAACGCAGCCCCACTCGCTACCATCACTCTGTGTGACTCCCCAATTGACACTGTGGAGTCCTTCTGCTTCCTGGGAACTACCAACAGCCAGGACCTTAAGTGGGAGCAGAACATCAGCTCTCTCACCAGGAAGGCTCAGTAGAGGATATACTTCCTGCTGCAGCTGAAGAAGTTCAACCTGCCAAAGCCAATGATGGTGCACTTCTACACTGCCATTATTGAGTCCATCCTCACCTCCTTCATCACTGTCTGGTACACTGCTGCAACTGCCAAGGACAAGGACAGCCTGCAACGCATTATCTGCTGTGCTGAGAAGGTGATCAGCTGCAATCTGTCGTACCTCCAGGACCTGCACGCCTCCAGGACGCTGAGGTGATCAGGAAAGATCATGGCTGACCCCTAACACCTCAGAGATAAACTTTTTGAGACACTCCCATCCGGCAAGAGGCTGAGGTCTGTCAAGACCAAAATCTCATGCCACAAGAACAGTTTCTTCGCGGCTGCATCTGGCCTCATCAACAAGACCCAGGACCTCCACTGACACAGACTCTATCCCTCCCATGGACATTACACATTTTATTAACGTAAAACCCCATAATCTCATATTTGCACATCTGTAATCTTTGATCTAACATGGCGAGTTACATTAATGCAACTTGCATTATTATTATTAACTGCACACTGTTTATACTGTTTACTCCTGGTCAATATTTTGTACATTTCATCTCATTCTCTTCATTTTAATATTTAAACATGTAGCAGGTCTTCTCACTTTGAATATATTTTACATATTTGTATTGTTAATTCTTTTCTTTTTTATATTATTTAGGACTACTTAATTTTGTGCATATTTTTAACTGTTATACACCACAATACACCAAGGCAAATTCCTTGGTGTATTGTGAATTGACCATTCACAGAATCCAAGCAGCAAGGAGGAATTCTGGAGAACTAATCCCTGCTTCATAAACGTATTCATGAACATTAAATCTTAGTTAAGGCCTCTACAAACCCTTGATCCAGTGACACAGGTGTTGTCACATATTGTGCCTAATTAGACCTCCTTTCAGGATAATGTTGGTGTGTACAGACTGTGCTTGATTGACATCTCCATGACTCTACTATTAGCTTTTTGCACTTTTTAGGGTAGGACAAATTAGACTGTTATCATTCTCATTGGTACAAGGGGTTTGGTGATCTCATGTAGGATAACCCAGCAGTGTCAACCTAAGCGGAGGTCTAATCAGCCAGAATTATTAAAAACACCTGTGGGATGTGTAGGGCCTTTAAATCAGCAATACCAAAAGCATAAGGAGGAGGCTGGGGTGGCAGTGGGAGTTGCAGCAGCAAACTATAGGTGCATCTCAATTCCCTTATTTGATCGTTCCATGCTTGACCTGGAAATCATTCCAGTCCGCCATCTTGAAGGCCATCCCAAAGTGCTCATTTCTGCTCTGAGGAGCAAGGAGTGAGGAGGGATCTCTGGGTACATCTTGTTGGGCCTCAACCACGGGGTCAGACAAAGGCAGGCCTAAAATCTGAAGCCTGACCACGAGGCTTCCTTTGTCCTTTGTCTTCTGAAACAAAGGAGCAGCACCAGAATGCTGCTCACAGACCCACCGACAGCACCGGGAGTCATGGCAACACAGCCGTGACGTCACCACCCCTTTAAGAAGCGACTGCATGAACATCGCCTTTCCATTGTAACATCGCTGGGGGAAGCTTTGCTTTCTCCATGAGCCAGCTTACTAAAGGAGGTGACCCTGTGAATACGGACCTTTTCCCCCACCAACTGGAAGTGTTCCACCGAAGACAATCACCGGATCCAAGAGAGAGACCGTTGCTGTTGTAACCCAGCGCTCTGAACTGCCTGCAGAAGGAAGAAAAAGAATTTCTTCACGGAGACGCGGATAACTTCCCCACTGTCTACCAGCGTTGACCCGCTGTTTCCTCCACCATGCTGCCGAGAATCAGCTGCCGTCAAAACCCTGCCGACAGAGCGCGAGGATGGCCCTGTCAGTATCCGAACCGGACCAAGACAGATGAAACACACACCTAATTGCTTTGTGAAGCAATTAGGCCTCTCGTGCCATCTTGGTTATTGGTCCCGGTTTCTGGGTGGTGCCCCGTATTATTAATTCATATTAATAATTTAATTTTTATTAATAATTATTTCAGATAATTATTAATTATCGCTAATAACCAACCAGCTCCCAAACAAAGACCCAACAATCTCAAGTCTCTAATTGCATCCACGTTTCCCTCACTTGCGTCTTTTCCTTATGTCTAACTCCCTCCAAGGATGCGTGGAGAGATGCAAGGAAAGAAAAAACAAGGAAATAACATATGAAATATGTTATGAGAAATGAGACGTCTTTCCTCTGAAGCGTCACGTGAAGTGACGTCCGTTTCTGATGACGGCGGCAGCTGATCACAGCTAATAAGCTGTCACTCGGCTTTAACAGCTGTAGAGGCTTCTGATGGATTGTGTCTGCACATGTGCACTTTACTAATGCTTGTTAAACTGAAACACACATGCTTGACACATCCGGCTAATGTTTTTGCATTATCTCAGTGCCTCCCCAGGAGGGTGCCAGAGTTTCAGGGGGAGGCACGTCTCATACACTGAGAGCTTTTGCGTCTATTTTGTTTGCAATGTAACATTGATTTTGAGCTCATGCCTACAAGTTAAACTACTACTAAATGTCACATAATGGTAGTCTGTCTCATAGGCCCATTATCATTACTTTATTATCACTGTAGTACTAGTATGTAGTCCCTGAATTATTACTTTGTAATAATTGTAGTTAATAATGCAGTCTCTGAAGTATTACTTTGTAAAATAATTTTGTAGGTTTTAATATTTTATATTATTTTCATGTCTTCTTTCTTTCCAGAAAATGCTGTTAAAGATGACAGCCGCATTGCCTGTGCTGCTGGGCTTTGCAAAAAATTGGTGGGACATTTATCCCACAGCTGGAAGCAGAAGATGGCACTGAAAGAAGCACAACAGTATCACAACCTCCCAGAGCACTCACTCATCACAGAATGCCCAACCAGGTGGGGCTCGAGGCAAAAAATGATGGAGAGGGTCTTGAAGTAGAGGCAGGCCATATCTGATGTCCTCTTGGCAGACCGAAAAACACAGCATCTGGTTCCCTCCTGGCAGGACCTGGATGTACTTGAGTCTGTAAACCTGGCATTACACCCTTTGCATAAATTTACTGATGCTCTTTCCGGGGGACGCTATGTGAAAGACATCATAAATACATCTTAAATACATTAGTTCTTGCAGAAAAGGAAAATGACACTGATTTAACCAAGGCCATTAAAGTGAAAACCCTGGATTACATGAATACAAAGTATGAAAGTATTTAGTAAGTAAAATATTTGGACTACAGATGTGAATTAGTTTGAAACTATAATCTGGTTCCATGCATCAAATGATGACATTTATGTTTGAGCTGTACACTGTCCCTTTCAAATAAAAATAAATGAAATATACAATGACCCAGCAACACAAGAACGTCTGGACACTGCATCCTTCATGGACCACAGGTTCAAGGTCAGCTACATCAGTAGCAAAAAAGTCCAAGACATCAAGACCAGGTGATGTCAGAAATGAAAGAAACAGCACGGAAGGTAATTAGGTCATACATTTTAATGCAATGAGCACTGGTGGGAAGATGTCACAATCTGTAATCAGATGGTGCATTATCTGAATGTGAATGGAACGTGTATTTTTATTTTTTCTTAATTGTCTCTCTGTTTTAGGAGGGAACACCAGCTTGTTCTGACAACACTGAGGCCCAAAGCATGGATCCACCCAGCGATAAGATGGCAAAGCGATCATTGGGCAGTTTGCTCAAAACAAATCCAGGCCCCACTTCCGCCGCATCTTCCATGCAGCTGAAGCAAGCTGTTGAAGCTGAACTTAACAGCTACTTGCAGTGTCCCACCATTGACAGTGGGGCAGACCCTTTGGCTTGGTGGAAACTCTACCATGTCACCTACCCAAAGCTAAGCAAACTAGCTTGGAGGTACATTTGTATGCCTGCCACGAGTTCATCCTTGGAGAGACTCTTCAGCACATCAGGGAATGTAATAACATGTAAGTGCATGTTTGAAACCTAGCAAAGCTAACATGCTGGTTGTCTTGGCCAAGAACTTGCCCTAAGGGTTAGTGTACAGACTTGGGGTCACATTTTGCCCACCTGCTAGACACTTTGTGAGGAATTATTGATGGCTTCACCTTGCTGTGATTACAGGCAGTTTTACTTACATCTGTAGAAGATTCATAGCTGTGAAAAATTGATCTTATCTATGAAAATAAGCTCTCTGGTTAATTCAGTGTTGTACAAATTTAAGTATTCTGTATAGGACACTATGATGTGTCATAGATTATGACACATCATAGTGGCATAGTGCCAGAGTTTTAAGCAAGGATGATAGTTGTTTCCTAATGTAAGATATTACAGTTATTTTAGTCTTCCATGTTTACGTTTATTTAATTATTTTGTTGTTTTCCCACTTCAACACTGTTTGGCAAGAAGTTTTTGTTGAGTTTAGAGGAAAATATTTTAAAGGAAGCAGGGGAAATTAAACTTTAATTTCTTTTATTTCTTATTTATTTAGATGCAGTTTATTAATAGTCTGTTTGTTTAATTGGTTGGGTATTAATGTGCACCAGCTGGATGTACAATTTGACTTTTGTTCAATAAAAGCATGTGGACAGTTGAGGACACTTACACTTCTCCCTTCCCTGTGTTTTTCCCATAATTTTCCCTTCCTAGTGTTTGATGTTTGTCCCTAGTCTGTTTCTCTCTGTGTTTGTGTGTGGGCGTATACTGGGTGTGGCCTACTGGTTTCCCTCTCCCATTCAACCTGAACACCTGCAGCTGATCTACTAATCAAGTCTACAAGCCAGCAGTATAAAGCCCCAGTTCATCTCTCCAGACTCTGCCAGATCGTTCAGTCACCAATGCAGTGCAGACGCTATGGCCAAGCTTCTTATACGCTATTTGTTTGCTTTTCTGATCTTCTGAATGCTGCTAATGCTGTTCTCTGCCTGTGCATCAGGTTAACCACTCCAGTTCCCAGTACACCTGCCACGTCAGCCTCGTCCTCACCTGATATTTGCCAGTTTGGATTGTGGATCGCCTGTTTGCTCTGCCCTGTTTGCTCTGCCCTGCCTTGAGCCCCTCTACCTGCTTCAGTCCTTCGCCCTGCACTGTTGCCTACCCTGCATTGCCATTCCCAGACCCCTTGCCCCATCCAAAACCAAAGAACACTCAGCTAAGCCATCAGATCCATCTTCAACTCAACCTACAATTAACTATTCCTGCGTCTCCCGGTTTGTTTGTGCATTTGGGACCGCAGAGTGAAGGCAAAGGGGCCAACAAGTGCTAAACACCTCTGGGAACTCCTTCAAGACTGTTGGAAAACCATTTCAGGTGACTACCTCTTGAAGCTCATTGAGAGAATGCCAGGAGTGTGCAAAGCAGTAATCAGAGCAAAGGGTGGCTATTTTGAATATATATATATATATATATATAATTGTGGTAAGGGAAATAAGTGTTTGTAGCTTTTCATACAAAACACAATCGATCACACTTTGCAAACGCTACCTCCAGCTCACTACTATGTTCGAGCTGAGTATGAGATACATGTTACGTTATGTTTCACTTGTACGCTGTATTAAACAGTCCTCAAATCCACTTGACATCAGATTAATCACAACATATGATACTAACAACAAGAACGATTTATTGATGTTTGCAGTGTTTTTGGATCAACATAGTCACCTACTTTGTCATGCCCTCGTCCTGCCCTCTAGTATCCTGAGATCGCCATCACAACCACAGCCTCACGCATGCAGATATCACCAGTTAAACTGTAACACCGGCCACACACACACACACGTGGAGAGAGAAATGGGCTGCATGACAAAAAAGAAAAAACTTTCTGCATGAGACCTAAATGCTCACTGTGAAGGTGCAGACACACAGACTCCGGCGAGGACGTATCTGGACACACTGGACCACTGAATGCTCCGGCGGGTCGGTGATGTGGTGGGCGACGTGCGAGTTACAAACTTTCTCATTTTACAGCTAAACAGTACACTAAAGTAGGCAATGCCGTAACAGAATCTTGATTCATATTTGATCAGCACTGCCTAGTTTGATAGTTTGATCTGAGTTTCATGAGCTGACCATGTTGCACTAGACAGACCTCATTTACAAAAAGTTGAGGTCAAGTTGTGATTATGCAAATTCAGATACAGCAGTTGGTCCGTCAACTTGCTGTGCCGTATCCATAATGCACTGTGCGGCCAGATCTCCTCTCTGAATGGGAACCATCAATTTGACATCCGTCAATGGATTCAGTGTGTCTGCACTTTACAACTGATTAGCTCAACTAAACTTCAGTCAAACATGCGTTTCTGTGTTGTCCAAATAAATTATAATTACTTAATACCTACCCAGTTCAAACAGTTCAACGTGTGTCTGTGTCTCCGTCATTCTCGGTTTTGATCTTCTTCTTTTTAATGGCAAATTGCAACTGGGTGGAGCATTATCACCACCAACTGTCATGTTACATTGTTATATCCTTGTTATCAGTCCTCTGTGTAGATAGGTGAAGACATGCTTTAACACCAAATTTCCAGAGCTATTTGCAAAGATTGTTTTAAGGTCCATGTGTACATTCCAGTTCATTCCTTAATAACTGTCTTTCATTTGCATATTTAGAACAGAGAAGAATGACATGATCCACAGTCTCCATTTGATTGCCGACATCACATGTTCCACTTGGATGCTTCCCAATGAGGTGTAGAGATGAATTTAACTTAGTGTGCCCCAGTCTAATCTTTCTAATCAGGCATTTTTATTTCCTACTTTTCCCCAGTGACCTTCCCTCCAACTTCTTGCTGGATCTGATACAAATGCCTTCCTTTAGTATCTTTATCCTATAACCTCTGCTACTGCATCTTAATTTGGTCCAATCTTGGTTTCTGCCTTACTTATTGGTATTGCTATCTCTACTTGATTTACTTTGAATCCATTTTTCGCCAGAAGGTCTACTGTTTCATTCCCTTGGATGCCTACATGAGCTGGTACCCATAAAAACTGTACATCAATTCCTAGCCTAATAATTCTATATAATGATTGGAGAATATCCTGTCTGCATCTTGAAGAGGTATGTTTGAGACTAGCCAGAGCTGCACTTGAGTCTAAACATAATAGTATTTGCAGAGGATTGATTTCCTCTATCCACTGTAGAGCGAATAAAATTGCCATAATTTTAACTGCATATACTGATATATGGTCAGTTGTTCTCTTGGTCACCTTAACTTTCAACTCTAGGACATAAAATGCACTACTTGTTTTTCTATTCTCTGGATTTTTGGACCCATCAGTAAATATTTGTACATAATGCCCATACCTCTCATGTAGGATTGTGTTTACATCATAGACTGTATTAAAATAATGGATGTAGCCACCATGACATCACCTATTGGATTCTGGACTCATGTTTTGAAGCCTCGAGTTTGACATTTTGACTATCATCATCTTGGATTTTTGGAGCCAGAAGTAATAAGAAGTGACCATATCTGGACGAGAGGCCAGTGGCGCTGACTCTAATGGTAGCTGCTAGCTTGATTAGCATGGTGCATTTACAGTCTATGGTTAAATGTTACAATTAACTTTCATGAACTGAAAACACAGAAATATCGGCGGCTATGCCTATTCTCTGTTAAATTTGGGGTTACGCCATGTATTTGTTACCTAACCAACACTGTCGCCATAAACCATAAACTCATTAGGAAAGTGTTTACTAAGGTAATAAACCAAGTGAGAAGTAGGGTCATTTTCCCATAGACTTCTGTACAATTGGACTTCTTTTTGGAGTTAGTGGAGTTGCCCCCTGATGGCCATTAAAGAGAATGCAGATTTAAGGCACTTCCGCATTGCTTTCACTTTTCAGACCTGGAACTACCCGCTTGGTTCGCATAAGCTTGCAAGCTGTATGTATTTGTTCCAATATAGAAAAATCTATTATTGGTTGAGGCAGTAACCATGGTGGAACAGTTTGCATTAAAACTTTTTAACTGATGATCCAATCATTGATTTCTAATTCCTTAGTTATATCTGAAATTACAGTACAAAAACTCTCCTTTTTGATTTTGCTGTTTTCCCAACACATGTCTACGACTTTTTTGTAGTGTGTAAGTCCTTATTGCTCTGCAGATTTGCTCAATAATGGGCCATGAATTGTTTCCTTCTTAGCTGAAGAGGCATTTCACCAATCTCCACCTGAAGTGCTGATAGGGGCGTTGACTTGACTGCCCTACAACACAACTGCAATGCTTGAACCTGAATTCTGTCTAACTTGTTTAAAGATGTACAAGCAGCTGATCCAAATACAATGCATTCATAGTCTAGAACTGATCTAACTAAAGCGATATAAATATTCTTTATAGCAAGTCTATTGGCTCCACAAAACAGTGCCTGTCAAGCATCTCGTAATATTCAAGACTTTCTTACATTTATCTTCTATTTTGCCAATATGACTTTTCCATGTGAGCAATATATCAAACCATAATCCTAAAAAATTGAAAGTTTTAACCAGTTTGGTATTTTTCCATGGATAACTTAAATCCCCACATTTTCAACTTCACTGATAGCTTCCTGGACTTTTTGTTACGATATATCCTATATTCCTTCCTCATCTTTTCCAAATTGCCCCATCATCTGCATAAAGTGACTTCCCAATATCTGGATTAACTTGCTTATATATATCATTCATCATGATCGAGAATAGCAGAGGAAATTGCCTTGAGGGGTTCCATTTTCGACTAGATATTTCTCTGAAAATGAATTCCCAACATGAACCTGAATAGACCTGCCAAATAAGAAATCCTTTATCCAATTATACACATTACCACCAACACCCATATCATCTAATTTTATTAAAATACCTTTCTTCCACATCATGTCATATGCCTTTTATACATCAAAGAAAACAGCTACCACACCCTCTTTATTTTTTGAGTTTTCCTAATGTCAGATTCCAGGCATATTAATGGGTCTATAGACTGAATCACCATGACGTCACGCTAACAGTCACCTATCTGACATTTCTGCTGTGGTTATTGTATGTACTGTGTTGCTTTGCTAGCATCTTTGTTTTGTTTTGTGGGGATCAGCAGTAAAACCTGGAGCAGACTTTTGACTTGTCTTTCTTCTATGTTTGTGAAACTGGATTGAACTGAACTGATTTGGGCTTGTGGGGAAAACAAAATGGACTCTTTACCGGGTGGATTGAATTCTGAGACTGTGGGATGAGACACACTTGCACACGCTGAAAAACCTGAACTCTTTTCGACTCTTTATTGTTACCTGACACCCCCATACACAACAACACTAAATCATTTTCTCTTCAGTCTTTGGTTGTTCCGAGCCCCCGTTTGCTCTGTGCCCTTAAATTGTATATGTGTAACACAGGGGTTTTCTACCTGGAAGTTATTGTAAACAAACATCATGATTGGTTCTGTTTTACTGCACCCTCTTCTAAATCCACTCTGACATGGTGAGAATAAGTCTTTTTTTTCCATGTAGTATGTTACTCTGTTATCATCTCTTCCATGGTCTTGCATATATGTGATGTTAGAGCTATAGGCCTATAATTATCTGGACAGGGGGGGTCTTTTCCAGGTTTCTTTCCACACTACTGGAAGCTTGCCTTCCTTCCAGACCTTATTATATAGCTCTAGTAATTTTGCCCATGCAAACTCACTCAGATTGGCTAAGATTGTATAGCATACACTGTCTATTCCAGGAGCTGTCATTTTACATTTACTTAGAGCCCTTCTCAACTCATGAATGGTGAATGGTACATCTACAGTACTCTAAGTCGCATTCCTTTCCTCATATACATTTGGATGTCTAATGTTTGCTGTCTTCTGATCTAACCTTCAGTTAAATCATCTGAACTGGATTTTCACAAAGCTCTTGGCTAAAATTTCTGCCTCCTCCATATTATCCTAATTCCCCTCATCCTTTTTATCATTACCCATACTTTATCTAATGGTGGTACTCTTCTGATACTTTAACAATATCTTTTATAACAATTATACTCTAATAAATTCTGCAGCGAATGTCTTCTTTTTAATTCTCTAAAAATTCTCTGTTTTTTTGCTTAATTGCTTCAGAGTATTCTTCATTCCACCCTGGCACTATCTTAACTTCATTTTTACAAATACTTCCCCAATTGTTTGCAGTGCTCCCTTTTATTATAACTACAATAATATTTTTATTTATTTCACCTACTTGTCCTGACATGACTATCTTGCTAAACTCTGAATCACAGTAACTAGTAAATTTTCCCCAGTCTGCCTTACCAAAATTCCATCTCATGATCCTATCTAACTGAGTACCTCCCAATTACTAGCACCAGCATATTCACTGGATACCAAGGTAAGATCTATAGCTGAATCTACTCCATTGCTGAAATCAATCCTAGTGCCTTGCCCATTGTTTAAACAGACCAATCATTTTACTTCTATTAGTTCCTCTATAATCTGTCCATCGTAGTCTGTTTCCTCCCTCCCCATAATGTATTGTGGGCATTGAAATCACCACACCATATCACTTTGTTTCATTGTTCAAACCCCAATTCTTCAATGCTGATTCTTCACCAGCACATTTGGCACACCTTGGTTTTGCTTTGCACTGATCTGCCACATGCCCTATCCTTTGACATTTAAAGCATTGCAATGGCTTGGTAACATATTCTCTGACAGGAAAACTCATGCACCCAATCTTTACCTTCTGTAGCATGGTTCTTTCAAACTGAAGGAGAACAGACAAGCTATCAACTATTTTACCCTATATCTAGTTGGAAGGTGATTTACTACGGTCACTTTACCCCCTTTGATTTCTTTCCTGAGGTCTTTCATTTCTAAAGGGACTCCACTAATCACTCCACATATCTTGCGATTTGCCCTAGGGATATGACTTTTAATTCGAATTCCATTCAAGTATCTTTTGTTGTTGGACAATATAAGCTGTTTTTACTAACATTCTTCCTTTGCTCAAAAGGAAGAATGTTTCTTGTTTAATCTGGAAAAATTTCTTGATGAATAGCCTTTGTGAGCTTCACTGGATGTAACTGTTACCGTTACTGGATTGTTCTCCGAACTCTGATTACTTTCCTCTCTTTATATTAAAGAGCAGTAACATCAAGTTATTTGTATGACATATTTGAAACATTTATATTCATATAAAGTTTTTGAACAGCAGTGATTATGTTCAAAAATGTTCAGAAAGACTCGTTTTGGTGTAGTGTACACAACACACATTTTCATCAAGATATAATTCCCCACTTGCTGCAATGTGATCTTTTTTTAATGGCTGTATCATACTTATATGTGGTCTGATGCCCATCTTGGGCTAAATTTGGACCCAAGAAGATGGACTACAGCCCAATTTTCAATAACTATTTTTGGGCTAAATAAAGGTCACGATGAGCCCACTGGATTTAGCCCAAAAACAATGTCCATGGACGTCAGCTGCTTGGTGGGATAGATATGTGTGTGTGTGTGTGTGTGTGTGTGTGTGTGTGTGTGTAGCAAGTTCAACCAAACAACATTTTTCATCATTTGGGTTACCTCAGTGGTATAGTCCTAAGAAAAAAGTGGGTATTCTATAAATGTGGTCTAGCTGGTGGGCTTATAGTCACCAGTTTGCACCTAATTCCCAAATACACCAACAAGTCTTAAGTGCTGCTACTTAAGACTTGACCTGGGACTTTTTGTTGTAGACCTGACCTGGGACTCTTACAAAGTCTTTGTTCCACCTCTGGCTGTTGGAACCCAACCCTACACCCCACTTGGTCAAATATAGATTTAAGAAAGGCCAACCAACATGGACATTCTTACAATCCCACACTCTTGTTATTAATATTATATTTCTTACCAGAGTTCCTTCAATGCTATTTGAAAGCTGGTTTATTTGCACTCCAGAAAAAGTCGTGGATGTTTTAACTCATTGCATGTGCTTTGCTCCAGCATTTCAACTTAAGTGATATGCAGATGATTGTACTAGGGGGACTAGTAACATATGTCAGGGTCCTAATCTGCTGAGGAAAAACCTCACAGCATGCCAGCCTGCCAGGTCCCTATTACAGCCCCATGGATGTATGGATGTGTTTGGGGAATAAATTGGCTATCCCTCCAGCAGACTGACATGTATCTCTCTCCTCAATGACATGGCCCAATGGGTCAAATCAGTCAGGCAGCTCTGCCAGCTTTTAAATTGCAATGGCTGCAGTTCTGAGTGTTTGGTGTGGGGTGACGATCCATTTCAGAAACACTGGGGAAAACATGAAGTTGCACTGGGTTTGAGTGGAACATATGTTACTATGTTTGCATTGAAGAGGGTTATTATTGTGAGACTGTGTTGCTTTTGCCATGAACTGTCTGCCTGTCATCAGTTTGAGAGGTTGGAAAAGCAATTAATGATGACTCCCAGGATAAGGGTTTAAGAGGACCAAGCAAATTGATTATGTGCATAATGTAATATAATGTAGCTTAAGTGATTGCGGTCTGGAGAGTCAGAGGATTGAGTGGAAGCTGTCATCTAGGAGACAACAGAAGCCCTGCAGAAGCTACCAGTAGAGCTGGTAATTAACACATACTTTGTAGGTTCAGAAACATGAATGAACACAGAACCTCTTGAATGGCACTTTAAGCCATTAACCAACTGAGACACACATGAGTGGATTTCCATATACAGATGGATGGAAAAATTAAAGGAAAAACCTGAATAAATGAGTGGAAAAACATAACAAATGCAGATGCTTCCACACAGGTGCAATGCATGGTACAATTAAGCAATTAACATACATTAAATGCTCTGTGGCGTGTATAAAAATATTGAGCAGAACCAGTTGATTCAGATTTTGTATCAAGATGGCAAGACAAAAAAATCTAAGTGAATTTGAAAGAGAGTTCATTGTTGGGGCATGGACGGCAGGAGCTTCCGTCACGAAGACTGCTTACCTGGCTAGTGTTTCAATGAGAACAGTGACTAAAGTGATGGGAAATACATCATTAAACACCTATGGGAGATTTTGGACCAACATGTTAGACAACGCTCTACACCACCATCATGAAAACACCAAATGAAGGAATATCCTTTGGAAGAATGGTGTTCCATCCCTCCAGTAGAGTTCCAGAGACTGTAGAATCAATGCCAAGGCGCATTGAAGCTGTTCTGGTGGCCCAACACCTTACTTAGACACTTTATGTTGCTTTTTCCTTTAATTTGTCACCTGTCTGTATATTTACTAGTGAACTCAATTTCACACTGGCTAGCTAACTAACTGTGTTTGTTAATCCAAGAGCATATTTCCCAAAGGGGGAAGCAGTGGACTTTGCCACAGGAGACCACTGTTCATTTCCTGTTTCCAACTGTTTTTTAAAAACCGTAACTATGACCGTCCCCTTACCTTAATCCTGTAATTATTATTGTAGCCATAACGATGAAGGTTGCCTAACTTTAAGGAAGTAGTAACTTTAACCCACACCACGTTTCTCTAACCTTAATGTGTCATAAAATGCAACCACTATGTTTTTTATGGCAAGTCGGTTTACGATTCATCACGTTATCCCACTGAAAACAGCGACATAGGTCCTCAGGTTCATCACAAAGTGATCATTTTAACCCAAACCATGATCTTTCTCTTGGAGGTCTTGTTGACTCAAAGTTATGTTTTATAAAAGGTGTATTTGCTAATGGACTGGATGTGTTATATCAGCTGCAACAGCCTTGGTTTGAAAGTTAATTGTGCCCTTGTCAGAGCCAATCAGGGTAAATGGCAGCGGTTCACAAGGTGATGCAAAATGAGTGGTCAAAACCTAAAGAGGACTGTCAGGACACTGAGAAAGTTTAATATGGGAATGAACACAGGTGTAGCTCACAGTTACACTCTGCTTTACTTATTCTTTGCTTACATACCAGGATAATGCATGGCATGTCCTGTAGTCTGTAGGCCTGTAGTCAGAGCTCATTGCAGTCATCTTTTGTGAACTCATGGATTTGTTATGAACTGTGGGACAGTTTGGTTGGTCTGGGTTTGAATGTCCAATAGTTTTCCTTGAACTACATCATTCTGACAGTCAATCCTTGTATGATTATTTGGTTTTTGGCACCTGGCAACACTGATGACCAGACCTACAAACCTACTGGAGAAATTTGCTGTTGTATTAAAAATATGACCTGCATGAATTGTATAGCTCCAAAGAGTTTTTATTTTTGTGGCATTGGTGGACTAGAATGCTCTATTTACATGTTAAAACTGTAGAAATAAGATTAGCTAGATACTAGTAATGAAAACTGAGGTAAGCCCTTTTGTTTTCGGTTGTTGTTTGACTAAGCTACAGTGACATTTTCCTGGCCAAAGCTGGCTAGCTTTAGCTTTGTTTGTCCCAGCAACAGGTCCTTGGTTCATTTTTATGGGACGTGATTAATCTCTGAAGACACTGTAGACTCCATGTAATGTAAAATCCCTCACACAAGCAGTGTCTTGATCTACTAAAGCCCAACTACTTCTGTCTGTATGATATGTCTGGTGTGTGCTACTGGTGTCAAATGCTACACTACACAATGAGGTCAGTGTGCACTAGGGCACTGATATACTTGCTTTTTAACTACACGTTCATGTGTGCATCATGGCTACTTTGCATGTCCTCAGAAAAGAATGCTACGCATCTGTGAGATGCAATTCAGCACATGACCAAAGATAAATTCATAGAGCTTGTCCGCAACTATCCTCATGTATCTACGCCAATGCTTGATGTCGCTGTTGCTGTGATTTTAACATCAATAATACCTCCTCGAGAGTCACCATGGTTTCTGTTGCTCAAAAGTGGAAGTTCAAGGAAGATATTCTGGTGTCGACAAGGGATGATTAGACCCCAATCTGCCCCCTAGTATATACAATTTTTAATCCTCAATGTATATAAGTAGCACAAGTAGTATTATGTACTGTATAGCAAGTACGCAAACAAGAATGTGAACAATGACACTGGAATTACAGCAGTTGTTTACACGAATGTGTTGTTAACAAGCAAGTGTATCAGATGGTTTAAGACTGAATATAATTTGGACCTGGCCTGACTGGGTCAGGTCTTGGTTACTAGGAGAGGACCTCTAACATGCAGCCCTTTTTCTACTGAAAATATGATGCTGAATCATCTTATAACTGAAGGCAGTTGTAAGTGTGTTTTATCACTGTTGTAGGTTTTAAGGTGATTGTTTGACTCTTTAAAATCTGATCACACATTGAATTCAAGTACTCTTCTGAGGGAAGTGTTCTCAAATCATTCAGGTCGGACTGTAAATCAACCCTATGCTATCAGTTCATCTCTTGCCTGAGTGATGGAGAGACCAGCAGAGTTACTTTCACTGTGTGAATGAGGCTGTCTAATCTGAAATATGACATCTCTCCCCTCTCGAAGATATTTGGAACCAGGACTTAATCATTCTGGTCTGTTTTAATGTCCAGCGACAGCATCAGCAGCCTCCCACTGGCCTGACAGCCTCTATTAGAATAAAATAATTAGAGCACCGCAGCTAAAAGCTATACAAAATCACTCTTGTGTTTTTCGCTCATCTCCACTGAATGGTTACCCTGGAAACAGAAGAAAAAGCTATTTATTCAGCTGCTCATCCAAGGTCACATTATTTAAAACCATCCAGTTGTGTGTGTGTAGTGAGGTTAAGTATGTGTGTTCTTATGAATGCAGCTTAATGATGCTAATCACTCTGTTTATACTGTACTGTATGCCAGCAGTACACTCACTAAAAGCAATCATGTGCTGTGATTGGTATCTCATTCAATCTGTATCATACTTGTCGTGTGGGGAAAAAAGAGCTGCTCTTGGTGTTTTTTACACCCACTTCTATCTTCATCTATTCTCTGCTCTTGAGGAAGGAGGTCTCTGAGGAAATATCAGTTTGCTGAAGGAGGCCATGTTTTCAGTCCTGTGTGATACACGATGTGTCTGCTGTCATCTCCATCAGCTGTCAGCTGCTTGGCTGGCAGTTTAGACAGAAATGGGATGAGTTTGACACGACATATTGAAAATAATAAAGCTGGGCCAACTTTTCCACTATCCTGTTGGAAGACAAAGCATTGTTGACTCAACACAAACCAGCTACTAATTCTCACGGAACAGCACAGCACTGGGCAGACACTGAAGGGATTGCCTCAATTTTAACCCAGAACTGACTAGTACTAATAACAATAAGTACAGCTGAGGCTGATGGGAATGCCATCAGGGTTGAGAAAAGACTGTTGAGAAAAGACTTTATACTTAATGGCAATGGTTTTTTGAGATACGCCAGTCTGGACAAATAAGTGGACTAACTGATGGACATTGCTATCCCTAGTGCCAAGATGCTATCATGGCTAAAAAGTCCTAATATTCTTTGCCGATGTTAACATGGTGATGATTTAAAACTGCACATGATGTGTTATAACTCCACTATGATTCACTGTATCCTCACATGCTCTCACATCTGTGTCACCCCACCCACTCACTTTTTAATCCACAAATATTAAGACATTAGACAAGACATTATAAAAGTATATCATAATAGTGTGTACCAACACTTATTTCTCCATATTTTAAATCATTTTCTGGTGGCAAGAATGATTGTATAAAAAGTTAAGAAAGTAAAGAAATTGGCCACATTTAACATTAAAGTGAATGTGATCTGGGAAATAAGATTTGGGGACTCTAAATTGGTTTCTGACAGTGTTGACACCAACTAAGAAATGTCATGAAAAGATCAAATATATAACTTCTATATTGGTCTGTTCAGCAATATACACTTTTCACAGCAGACATTTTGACATGTCAAAGCAGGAAAAGCACAGGTGCAGTTAATAACGTTAATAATGGCTGAATGCCATCTAGTTTTTCCAAATTCAGGACCGTGCAGTGTATGATGGTTCACCACTATGTCTTCCTTGGACACTTGAATGGAACTGAGCAGTTGTTATTGTTATTAGTTCCATCTGTGCTTTGTCAAAATGTCTTCTGTGAAAAAGGTCTTTTTGGTCAAAACTTCCTCTAGTACACAGTAGTTGACATGATGGCAGTTTTCACATACAAAAAAAGTAGAACATAGCAGAGTGTACATGTCAAGCACACTACTCCCCCCCCCCCCCCCCAATTCCATTGTGAAATGTTTTAGGGCACTATATAGTGTATATAGTGATTACATTTACACACTAAGATCTCAGACACTCAAAATGGTGTATAGTAAATACAGTGCACTATATAGTAAATACGGAGTGCTTTCACTATCAGTTCATTAATTGAGAAATAACATTTGAGCATCACATTATTTTTCATTTTCAAGTACTTTGCAAAGAAAACTGAAAGTTACATATGGGACTTTATTATCTCATCTACATACTTATATATGCTATGCACGAGCACCTGTGCAATCTAATGCAATCGAATACAACAACTCTGCAATAAATTGTTAGACACACAGGAGGGAACCAAATGCAGGACACGGAGAAGGATGTTTGGTAAGAAAAGAATTTTTATTGTAGAGGAGGATCTGGCTGAGAGGCTGATGGCAGGGAATGTGGATCTGGTGACAGCAGGGTTGAATGAAGGTAATGGAGGAGTGTGGCTGGCGTAGCGGGGAGGGAATGAAGGGCAGCGTTGCAGGCAGGGATATCTTGGAGGCCTGGAAGCTGTTGACAGGCAGGTGAACAAGGAGGAGGAGGAGGAGGAGGACAGGCAGGCGAGTAATGATCTTGGGACACAAGAGAAGCAAGTTAGTATGCAAGACACAAGGAAACTGAATCACTCGGAATACAAAATGAGTTGGCCTTAAATCGTAGCTACCACTGTGGTTGAAACAACAATCTGGTAAAGAGTGGGTGAAGAGCTGGGGTAGATATACTGCAAGCTGATGAACTGATGAGAGGCAGGTGAGCAGACTGGGAGAGGTAATTAGCCGATTACAGACAGGTGTGCAGGATGAGCAGAACCGGGAGCCAGAAGAACAAGGAAGAGGAACCACACCAACACACACACACACAAACAAAACATAAACACAGAGAATAATATTTAATTAATTAATTAATATTTAAATAATATTTAAATCACTATTGGTGTTTTTTATGTTGAAGTCCATAACTACAACTTGTGCATAATTTATATTCCTAATTTATATTTCGGCTAACCTTCCAGATAGCCATGGGTTTTTGTTTGTTTCAGTATGGTCTGAGAATCGATTCAAAGAGCCTTGAAACTTATTAGAGGTAGATATTACATCCCAGTGAGCATTTAATTGCCTATATATTTTTTTGCAGTTACATTATTTGTTAGCACAGGAGATTAGGGAATTACATTATTACATTACATTAAGTGTTTATGTAGTCGAAAGCAGCAACTGTTTAAAAAATACGTAGTTAAAGGACTGGTGTATTTAAAGACAACTGATTTTTTTTAATGTGAATAAGTTCACCTTAAACATCTTGTTAGATACTCTAAAGGCAGCTTGTTAATAAAACAGAACAGTATTTATTTAGATGACTTATATTTAGAGGAAAAGCAGCACAGCCAGTACTGTTTAGAACACTGTATTTCTCTTCCTTCTATCTGTGGGATGTTAAAGATTACCATAAATTCTCAAATAGTAGCCAGGGTCTTTATTTACCTGAACTGCAGAAGGTACCAGGCCATTATTTCTATAGTATATTTTGGTCATATTTTAGTATGAAGCCTGCTTGTTTTCTCATCTGCTCCCATTTGCCCAGTTAAATTTTTGATACTGCATTATTCTCTTAATACAAACTCAACACTTCCTGTATCCATTTCAAATTAAATGCCCTCTAGCATTTCTGTGGAAAGAATCCCTTCATTTCCTAACAAAGCTTTTATTATGAAATATTTGCAGGAATGTGTTGAAGATTCAGTGACTTGCAGGTTCCCATATGATACTTCAAATGTAGCTACTGCCGCCTGTTTCATTCAGCACAGTGACTGAAACAGGACAATAACACGTAAGATGAGTAATGAGTAATGAGTAATTAAATTGTTGAATTTATTCAATTTAAAAAAATGGAAATTAACATTATGCTTAGTTGGCATGCATATTATATGTTTTTTCACACGGCCTGTGTTTGTTCGTGGCGGCCACGCCCCCAGCCATTATTTGAGAAAATACAGTATCTGTTTTGATATCCATTTGAGTGATCAGATAAAAAAATATATATATATTAACTGACAATGTATTAGATGAGGGATGTGAGGTGTATCGGTGGGAAAATGTACTGTTGTAATAGCTAACCTGACTAGGCTGAAAAGGGGCAGCTCAGTGGTAAGCATTGTTACCTCAAAGTAAGAACATGCTGGGTATGCATCTTTTAGCCAGCTAAGGCCTTTTTGTGACTTTCCTCTTATTGCTATGCTTTCCTCCCACAATCCAACAACATGTACGTTAGGTTAATTAGTGAGTCAAGGAATGTTTTTAAAATATATATATTATATGTGAGTCAAGGAAGAAAAAAAAAATTATATGTATTTATTTTGTATGTATAGACTGGTGACCCATCCAGGTGTTCCCTGCCTCTCGCCCAGTGTAAGCAGGTATAGATAATGGATGGGTTAGGTTAAATGGCACCACCTGGTGGAAAATGTAAATGCCCACATTTTGTCCAAATGAGGGTTGCAGCATTAGGTAAACCAAAATACATTTTGTTGTAATGGATGGAGCTTCAATGATTTGAATGTGATTGATTATCAACTAATTATGTACCTTCCCTGTATGTGCATTCAGATGTGTTTATATAGAACATGATGCTTTTATTAAGTGCATACAGCACCAAGTTGTGACAGTTGTGGAAACACAGGTTTGATAAATAATGTATTTTTTTCTTGTGCTTGCAGGTTCATTCTGAGAATCAACCCTGATGGCTCCAAATGCCAATCAACATCACAGGTCAGCCAAAAAATCTGGAAAGAGGGTCCAAAGAAAAAGCAGCATCCTGAATCCCATCGTGGTGTCTCTCATCAGAGAGCTTGTTGACTTTGATTGGCAAAATTACTGAAATGTAACACAACAAACTGATTTTTAATTTAATTTAATTTTTGTAATGCTTGTTTTGCTTTTCAGCATGTATAAGTTTACATTTTAGCCTTGTGAACACCAGACAGATATATCTTGATACCTATTGGATGGATTGCCATGAAGTTTGGTACAGATACCCATGGTCCCCAGGGGATGAATTCTAAGGACTTTGCTGATGCCCTGATTTTTCAGCTAGTGCCATCTGCAAGTCAAGATTTTCACTTATAGAGTAAAATATTTCATACCACTAGATGGAATGATGCAAGATTTTGTAAAGACATTAATGGTCCTAAGAGGATGAATCCCACTGACTTTGGTGAGTTGAATGTCTTAACAACTATTGGATGGATTACCAGGACAGTTAGTATTTTGCAGGCATTCAGTCATAAATCAAATCCCATCAATCTCAGCTGTACTTTGTGCTTAGTGCTAATTAGCTAATGATAACATGCTAACTCACTAAACTAAAATGGTGAACATGGTAAACATTAGCATGCTGACGTTAGCATTGCTGAAGACATGTAGAATCTCAACAACTATTGGATGGATTGTGATGAAATGTGGTTCAGATATTCGTGTTCCCCTCAGGATGACTTGTAATAACTTGAACACGCTCATAGTTGGAAAACCCTGAGTTGACTGAGATAGTTGGTACCCAGCTTTGTAGTACTGGTTATCTGGACGGCCAGTGTTAGGCTCAATGAAGCCAGCTAATGAAAAGATACCCTGGGTATGCTGAACTTGCTTTGTAGTACAGGCCCAGGGGAGCACTGGGACCACAGGGAAGGGGAAACAGAAGGAAACACTAGGGAATCATCAGGGGTGTATTCCAGAAAGCGTGTTTAGTGAAAATTCTGACTTTGTTAACCCTGAGATGAGGGAAACTCTGGGATTTTTGTTCCAGAAAAAGAACCAGTCAGTGAACCTAACCTGCTTGCTGGCAGGTTTTCTTCAACAAACCCTGAGTTTCTCTCTGTCTCCTCCCTCTTACAGAGCCAGATGCTGTTTCATGTCCTCATTCATTCAATCTGTGTCAAAGCGCTTATCGAAGCGCATTAATTACCGAAGGTTTACTGTCTGTCAGAATCAAAATCTTGGTTGGATACTGGTTCGCTACTAAAGGACTATCTAAAGTTACAGTTTTTATGTGCATCAGTCATTAATTTGAGCAGCGGTTTTTGCCTTCACATTGCCATTCACAGTGTGAATTCAGCCTCAGCTCAGAATAAAACCTCTAGATGTCCTTCTGTTATAACACTGTGACTCTGTGCACACAAGACAGCTTGTTAGAGCAGCTCCTGCACTGAAATCTTTATTACACATAATGTGTAATCTCAGTTTACATTTAAAAAATCAGTATGAAGCTTTAGACACGTGTGATCAGTGAATAATTATCTCTATTACTCATGGTGTGATTGGTTGCACTGATGGAACATCATTCCTATAATATTGGAGATTATATGTTAATATTTCTGAGCAGGATGGAGCAGCATCACTGAATGCTGTTGAGCCAAGATACAAACATGTCTAAAATTTTAAAATCTACTGTATTTTAACCTCAACGCCTTTTCAAGTACAAATCACCAAACACATTTTTACTGGATCAGACTGTGAGCTTACAGTCATGTCTCTATGTCTTTGATTTATATATATTTCAAATCTTTAACTATATTTTTCATTTTCAGTTGCTGCCTCCTGTGTTTTGTCCCCGTCAGATTAAAGCTGAACAAATATATTTAAAATGTAATGTAGCTACAGCCTGATACACAGTCAGATTCCACCTTATCATTATTAAGGAAATGTAGGTTTGGTAAATGATGAATTAATGGACAACACTGAATAAAACTTTACTGACACTTTTCCTGCTCTGACCCGCGCTTTTTTAGATAAGATAAATGTGCATACACATGCATTAACACATGATAAGGTATAAATATATTAAAATCACATATTTTTCTAAAACGTTTTTATATGTCAAATATATGGCTACATATTTTACATTATATTAAACTAAATATATTAGAAACACATGTATGTCTACTATATTACATGAACCATGCTGCTACACAGTATAATTTTTAATATATATGAGAATGTACGTTAATATTTGCAAATATATTGTCATGCATTCTGATCTACATTTATATATGATCAATATGACATATACAGTATGTTCCTATATAGTCATATATTAGCCCTTCCTATGGGACAGCTTAACAAGCACTCATCAGCACTCTGCACAGCGCCAGATGTCTACATAGTCTCATAATGATCAGTGTTAGATTACACTGATTACATCAATTAAACAGCCAATATCAGACTCGGCATCACATGAGAGAGACTGAGCTGCTGACTGTCCTCTGTTCAAGTGTGAGTGTTCAAATGACACCAGAGGTGTGGAGGGGTATCTTTAAATTGACAACACGATTTGAGGATATCAGTATTGACTCCAGACAAGAGGAACAGGTCAGGAATCGATTGACTGAAGCCATGTGGGAATGTCTCTGAAGTGTCTGCTGGCTTCATCTCTTTTATTTGCATAATGGATTTAACCATCTCTTAACCTCTTTAGAATGTAAATATATAAAATATCTAATAAGCATTTTATATATGATACCAGTGTCATTTTAAGAGATAACATCAAGAAATGATGCTTCTCTGAATATGTAATTGATTTTTATTCATAATGTTAGCTTTTTGCTTCATGATGATAACTGCGCAGAAGCCATGCATTAAACAAAATCTTTTTTAATTATGGCTTTACTGGCCTTAAGCACATGAATTGATGTAAAATGTTTTGGCTAGGCAAGAGATGGATACAACACAAACTCTTTAAATTTTATATTATTGCTTGTAAGGCAGCCAAGATTCAAACGAATAAACCTAAAATACATCATCATCACCTTTACACAACATTCAACATCACCCTTATTAAGTTCTACTTTATTTTCAGTATTTTTGACAGCTTTTATGCGGTAGAAATGGAAAGAGAGGAAGCATCACATTATTTGGTCAATCTAGACCCCATCCACTATCAGGGACATTTATAGCACATGGCCTAAAATATGTAGACACTAAACATAGTTGAATATGTGATTCCAAAACCATGTGCATTAATGTGCTGCTATAACAGCCTCCATTTTTCTGGTTTCAGGCTTTGAGCAGATGTTGGAACCTGGCTGCAGGGATTTGCTCCCATTCAGCCTCAAGAGCATTAGTGAGGTCCAACACTGATGTTGGGTGATAATGTCTGGCTCTGGTCAGTGTTCGAGTCCATCCCAGGATATGGATAGGGTTGCAGTCAGGACTGTCACTGGGAAGAGCATTTCTTTATGGAGCTGACTTGCTGACATGCGGGCACTGTCAGGAAACAGGAAAGGGGGCAAACACAAACTGTTGACACAAAGTTGGAAACACATTGTCTAAAGTATTATTGTATGCTGTAGCATAGCTTCGTTAGAACTAAGGGGCCCAAACCAGGAAAAATGTGTATGGACAGGTGTATCCACATACTTTTGCCATACAGTACAGTTAAGTCTACAGGATACCAGTAGGGGGGGCTGCCACATCATAACCAAATCCCATATTAACAGCGCTGTGATGGACAGACCAATGGAAGAAACTGGATGTAAAGCATGCCAATAGCAAAATATACATATATACACTCACTGGCCACTTTATTAGGTACACCTGTGCAATCTAATGCAATCCAATACAACAGCTCTGCCATAAATTCTACATTTATGAAGCTTATACATTTTCAGTTTTTGTTGACATTGTCAGAAAGGTGATAATTCTACTTTGTTTATTGATGATGTTTATTTATTTGGGTGAATTATATTATATTATCTTATAACCCTAACCTAATAAAGTGGCCGGTGAGATGTATTATTAAAGATGAAATGTTGTTTATAATCCTCATATATACTTTAAAAATTTTTTATTGAAATGATGATTTTTTGAATCAGCCAGCCAACAGTATCACTAATGTACTGTAGAGAGAAACTGGCTGAATGAATAATGAGGAGCATGAATGTTCTATACTGCACAGTGAACAATAATAGAGTGGGACTTATGCAAACAAGTGCATGCAGGCGCAGCAGGAACACTTAATTCATTCCCTTTAAGACATCTCCATTCACACTCCAGCAGCTTAATGCATTTCTCTACACAGATTGAAAGAACAAAATTAAACATCTGTCACTCTGCTCTGATGCAGATGTATCAGCTGAGGTGAGATGAGAGGTAAATGCATATGTGTGTAGGGGGTGGTGAGATGTTGGTAAGATGTATAACTATACCTGTGAGGACTAAATGTCCTCATCAGAATGTCTTGCCAGTCTTTTATTTCTTTACAGAAAGAGTGAAAGGTTAAAATCTACGGTTAAGACAAGAGATGTAGTGGATTGGTCCATTGTGTATGCTCAAACCTGAAGGGAGGCGTGCTCTACTGATAAATATTAGACTGCAGAACAAGTTGAATCACTTGAAAAAAGCAGGAGCACTTCAGAATGAGGAGTGTGTTATTCCATGAGCTGATGTTTCAGCAGCCTCTCAATTACCTTAATGACTAAATTATTGCTTTGCAGGCAATTGGATGTACAATACAGTCCACACAGAATAACCAAATACTGTATTTCAATCAGGAGAGACAAGTGAATGAAGCAAATAATATAAATAAATGCAAATAATTACTAATTAATAATTACACATATATTTATACAAAAATATCCAGTAAGCCCCAATCTCAGATTCTTTCACCTGGTGTTAGTGTAATTATACGGTACAAACCCCGTCTTCCAAAACGTACATCTAAATACAAGTAATTTGCAACAGCAAATATGTTTTTTGAAAGAAATGTATTGCTAATCAGATTAACTTTTTATTAGAGATGTCCTGGGCTGATCACCTAATGATGCTGATCCTTTTCTTACTGTACTGTGTTTTTTCTGCCTCCGCCTGCTAGTGTTACAGCTACTCTCCTACAGTGCAGCATTTCACTCCTACTGTATATGCAAGTAAAATTAAAGGCACAAAAGCTCGTTCACTGACCAATGTGTTATCTCTTTTCTCTCCTTCTTGCTAGCAAAGTGTACAAAACTATTAGGTACAGTAGAAGCTTCTCATCTTTAGCTGTTGCTCTCGGCGGCTAAAGCCAGGTTCAGCAGGTGGCGACTCCACTGGCTCCAAAAAGAAGTCCGATTGTATAGAAGTGTATGGGAAAATGATCCTACTTCTCACTTGATTTATTACCTCAGTAAACAGTTTCCTAATGAGTTTATGGTCTCAATCATTAGTTTCAAGTCTTCTTCAATACAGCATGATGTTCATTTAGCAAATTATGGTCCCATTTAAAGTAAAATAGATAATTAAGCAGGGTATGCTTTAGGGCGGGGCTATGTTGTGATTGACAAGTCACTACCATGGCAACAACGTTGGTTAGATAATGTAACCATGGCGTAACCCCAGATTCACAGAGGATAGGTGTAGCTGTCGCTATTTCAGTGTGTTTTCAGTTCATGAAAGTTAATTATAACATTTTGGTTGCCTAAAAAAGTCTTGTTCAGCGTTTGGTTGTACTAAAAGACCCTCTAAGGAGTCGGATGTTCAGTTTTTCCAGTAAGTTTTAACAGTTTTAAACCTGTTTTTTGCTAGCAAAAATTTGCATTAGCATTATTACAGTTAACCATAGACTGTAAATGCACCATGCTAACCAAGCTACCAGCTAGCATTAGGGTCAGCTCCACCCTCTCGTCCAAATATAGTCACCTCTGGCTCCAAAAATCCAAGATGGCGACGGTCAAAATGCAAACTCGAGATTTCAAAATGAGAGTCTTACTTAGGCCGTCAGGACCAACAATGGGTGCGACAATTGATTGATTGACTGATTAATTTTATCCTGTGTAGTGTATCATAGTGGACGACAACCAATGCAGCATCGAGGATGCCTCATGATGTCTTGAAAAAATAGACTAGTGTGTCAGATATTTTTTTACCTTCTCAACTTCCACATGTTCCATGACATTGACCAATAGGAGCACAGAGTGATCTTCCACGCAGAACTGTAAACATACTGAGGTGAAAGAGTAATGATGTTGGTGGTGCTGCTCATGCTGCCAGGTGGAACTGTGAAACAGAGGAAAGGTTTGTGGCACTATGGCAACCACACAGCCAGATTATACTCATACACACATCATACACACTGCTTTGGACACCATTGTTTGTTTACATTCTTGTTCCTGGAAGTCGGTCCCTGGCGCTTCCTTCTGATGACATCACACAAGTTGCGAAAGATGGCAAGCTACAATTGGTCAGGTACCAACGTGTAGTCTGTCATGTCTATCAGCCTAGTCACGGCAGGAATGTATGACTCTATAATCGCCTCATTTGACACAGTGACATCTTATCAGACAAAAATATTGCGTCGTCTGATCCTGGCTTGAAGTGACAAACACTAATTAACATATAACAAGTATTTGATCAGACTTGGTATCAGATACTCTGGGCATCCTTAGCTTTTCTCAAAATAAAACAGGACACATTTTCAATGAACATAGCTACAAAATCATAAAACATTCATATTGAACATAATAATAATAATAATAATAATAATAATAATAATAATAATAATAATAATAAAATAATAATAAGTAACTTTTTAAAACAACCATACAAAGTGCTTTACATGGGATAAACAAAATTAAAACAATTCAGTACTGCAACTGAATAGTCAAATCAAGTCAAGTCAGTTTTATTTATATAGCACCAAATCACAACAGAAGTTATCTCAGGGCACTTTTCCCATAGAGCAGGTCAAGACCGTACTCTAATTTATAGAGACCTAACATTCCCCCATGAGCAAGCACTTGGCGACAGCAGGAAGGAAAAATCTTGCAAATAAAAGTACAGAGAACTGAATAAAATAAAATACTCAATATACAGTAAAATAAGATAAAACTGTAAAATAAACACATAAAAGATATTAGAACTAGAAAAATAAAACATAATGATAATAATCTCATGAACTGAGATTTTGGAACAGCCAGAGAGCCCTGTCTGATCTGAGGCTGTGCTTTGGCTCGCAGGGGAACAGTAATTCAGCAATATAACTAGGAGTCAGCCCATGAAGAGCTTCAAAATGAATCAGTAAAATCTTCTAATTAATTCTTGTCCTCTGGTACTTGTTAAAAGACCAGCTGATGGTGTGAGATTGTTTTTTGGCTTAACTCTAAATACAATGAATTGTAATAGTCAAAATGTGATTATATAAAAGCATGTATGACCTTCCCAAGGTCAGCATGAGAGAGGGAAGGCCTGATTTTTGAGATGCTCCTCAGCTGGAGGAAACATGATTGGATGACTCTTGTGACTTGTTTTTTAACAGAGCAGTCACTGTCAAAAAATACACAGCCAGGTTTGTGGCTGCATGTTTGATATTTGCAGACAGGGAGCCAAGACTGTTTTGGACTTTTTTAGGAAATACAAATAATTTCTGATTCATTTTCATTTTGCTGGGGAACACTTTGGGACATGTAATTCCCATATAATTTTGTATTTTTGGTATTTTTGAGAGACAAGATATTCAGTGATGCAAGTTGGCTTTTTCACTGGTTTTTAATAGAACACAGATCTGAGTGTCTTCCGCATAAAAATAGTATTGAATGCTGTGTTTGAGGATAATTTGCCCCAGTGGGAGCATGTATATAAAGAACAATGGAGCTTGGGCAAGGATGGAACACCACAGGTCAGAGGGGCCACAGAAGAGAAGGCATCATCATTAACTACTGAAAAAGTTCTGTTTGACAAATATGATTAAAACCAGTCTGAGGCAGTATCCTGAGCTAAGATCAAGGCCAATTAAAACTGTGAGTAAAAGAGAATTGGTTACTTTAATGAGGGCAGTTCAGTGCTATGATGTAAATGGAAATCTAATTGAAATTATATTATAATGATTCATAAAAGAGATCAATGTTGAGGACAACAAACTTTCAGTAAAAATGGTAAGCTGGAGATGGGTCTTATCGAGAGGGTCAAAGCAAGGTTTATTGAGAAATGGTTGTACCACTGTATCCATGTTTTACAATTTGTTTAATTCACCTGGAAAAAATTACCTGTAGTTACGTTTACACCATCTAGCGGCTGTAGTAATGCACTCCAGAATGACCCATAGAACCGTAATATGTCACTTTCCAAAACCATTACAAATCATTGTTAAAAAATAATTGTTTTATGATGTGACAATGCTGTGGTTAAACACACAATATGTCTTTCTAGGGGTCTCATAATTAAAACAATAACAAAAGACAGAGTTTGATGATGTCATGAAGTAGCACGGGATCATGGGAGTTGTTGTCTTCATTGTTAAACAACCACCATTGCCATCATTGCAGTCAGCTTCTCCAGGTTAGGATTCCTTCAGTGTTCATTGTTTAGGAGGTTTTTTTATTAACTGCTGCCAACTAAAGCATGATTAATGTTTTTATGCTTATGTTTAGGCAACTCACTTCACTTGGTAAAGATCTTGATTTTGTTCAGATATTTAAAAAGTGAACAGTGACTTGAAGCATGAGACAGGATGCGTTTACTGTCTTAAGCAAAGTGTTTTGGTTGCCTGATCCTAGCCATGCACAGAACTCAGGATGTGAACTTCGATCTCCGGTGTCCTGCATTTTGTATGCCCACTATCCACCCTGACCTCCTCCCTATCACTTGTGTGGAGTACAAGAATGTTAACATTGCCTGGACTGGGAAAAAAGCACCAAACAGCAGACAAAGTTAGAGACTAGCTGATAAATTTTTAAATACATTTTTGCACAGAGGGAGGACTGTGGACTTTGGCCCCCATCACTTACACTGTAAGTGCATTATGAAGGGATCTTCTAATGGTCAGTATGAACAGGAGGAGTAATTACAGCAAGAAAAACATGTATCAATGTTCATTTGTTGTTTTAAGACGGACAAAAATTAATTGTGAACCCATCCCATCCTAGGATGGGTTCGCAATTAATTAGTTTAAATTACAGCTGGGTTTTTGAATTTGAATGTGGGGACTTAGCCTGCAATTCACTTTGCAGAGAGAGAAGAAAAATATTTCCCCTCTATACATTTTGGACTGATACATTATTTATTTGTTTGACCTTTTTCTGTCTATATATATACATATATATACAGACATGCTTGCATCTGTCAGCAACACTTTGAGAATAGGAAAAATAAATAGGACTGTAAAACAGTGAGATAAAATTCAGGGTGTAGCAAAAACCACAAGAGGGAGAAGATGAAGGGCACCCAGCAAGGCATGACAACTTTAAACTTTTGATGTCACCGGGGGAGCCCTTGTTAACGCAAGCAGCATATGTTAACGGCTCCATCCTCATCGTGTCCGGCCAAGCCTCTGTTCTCCAGAGAGTGGCTGGGATAATCCCCCGCAGAAGCCTCACATCTGCTGGGCTCTGCTCCGACTCCAGCTCAGCTTCCTCGTATCCCCAAACAGCCACCACTAAGCAGCTTCCCTCTTTTTAAAACCCAGGGCTGGATCTCAGGCAGTAGCAGGTGTGAGTGGTGAATCAAAGCCAGCATGGATAAGACTTTACTCAATCCACAGCACTGATGAAGGATTGCTGGCAAGATGACAAGATGTTTACATTTACTGTGAATTTAAGCTAAAAGCTTTTGTTAAATGATGGCTGAGGTGAAGAATTGAAATATAATGTCATTACACGAAAAAAACAGGCAAAATTGTAGTCATCTCCTTAAAATGACAGCTTGTTGCCCCCCACTTATTCCTGTAAAACTGACTGTGTTAAAGGATAATTCCAGTTTATTACGACTTATTTTTGTCCATTATTTTTTGCAGTTATGATTTGTCCTACGAGTCAAGAAACACAAACAGTCACATGATCAGACAGATTCTAAACAAGCCAACAATGCATCAATTATCTGAACCACCTGCACAGTAGGGTCTGAGTCTACATTATTAATGTCACTCCCCACTCTCTGATGTGCTGAGCCAGATGTTTCCTTATGGGAAGAGACTAGGGACGGGGTTTCATTAGGAGATCATTACAATAATCTAAATGTGGGGAAATGAAAGTGTGTACAATGGTTTCAATAAAACTCAGATTTTAACATATTTTTGCAATACTTCAAATATGATAAAAACAAGACTGGATGAACTTGTTAATATGCAGCTCAAAACTGAGACTGGAATAGAACAGAAGGAAAAAGAGCTGGGCAGCATAATAAATAAATGTCACATTCAGTTAACACCTACTGTACTTCACCAGCTCCTTCCTCCAAATACTGAAGGTCCTGAATCTTAACTATGAAGCTGATCAGATTCAAATGTTAATCTGATATGAATTAAAGTTTAACTGTGAGATGCTTAAAGTGTTGTGAGGTGATCAGCTGATCACTTCTCTAGAGAAGAGAGTTTACTGGATTGTACAGTGATGTTACAGAGTGATGTGTCTTTTCACTCACAAACATCTTTGAATACAGATGCACAGTTTCAGGGTAATTCTGTATACACAGGTTTGGTAGGGTCGCTGCATCATCTGTGTGTATAATACCTGAGTAAATCCAAGTGGACTCTATCAGATCTGATGACATGGTATGTTATCATCATCACAGGAGAAAATGTGGGGTTTTTTCATCACAATCATGAAAAGTGTGAACTGTGAAGTGCAAGGAAAAAGACATGGTGCTCTTTAACACTTGACTGGTGGAGCATCGTGTTGCTGCCAGTGTTGCTGTTCTCTCTGTGGGTCTGTTCAGGTCGACCGCATTTTAGATCAGGTCTATTCTGAATGGGCCTTTTTTAAAAATTCATTTGTAAACCTTGCGTTTGGATAGGTCTTCACAGCTCTGTTTTGACCTCTACATCTGACTGCTTGTGTTCCTAGCTCAGTCAAACAAATGTTGCCTCAACAATGCTGTATTCACTTGGTGAATACAGCATTGTTCATAACAGGAATGAAGGCCAAACTACAAATTAAGATCAAGTTGTAATAAAGCAAAATAATTCTTTGTGTGCTGAGATTCTGTTCTCAGTCTGACGTCAAAGAAACCCCTCTGTCCACACTCTCTTTTTCTCACTACACCCTGAAGGTATACTTTCTACAGTACTACCAGCACTGTGTCAATTTAAAATCCCAGTTCACTCAGGCGTGTCAAAACTGCCATTTTCCTTCTGTCTGTTTTCTTTCTCGTGTCTTATTCTCATCCATTTTGTCACTCCTCTCCAGGCAATTTAAAACATGTCACTGCTGTGAAGCTTAAGACTTGGAATATCAATACATTGTCTGGCCTAGCCGTCTTAAAATACATGAACAGTGAGGGGATTGATTATGTTGTCCACATAATTTAAGAGGACATACATGTATGAAACCAGAGAACCATCCATGAAAGATTCTGATGGGATTTGAAATGATTGTTCATCCTGACCGATGCAAATGCAGGTCATAAGATACTGACTCTAAAGATGACAGCTTCCTGAAGACGACTGTCAAAGAGCAAACAAGACAAAAATCTAAAGCCCTCTTTATGTAGTGTACATTACACCTCTCAATAATAAAGATAGCCAGGTCAAACAACATGTTGATCATTCTGGTGTTCATACTTACCAGCAGTGCCGCAAAAGCTGTGATGATGCTACAATAAAGCTAATGTGGAATGATCCTTTTCCAAAATGAAAAAGCATGAATGTGGTCAGACGATTTCATGACAGTCTGATGATTAGATTTCAGTATGTCTTGTATTGAAGTGGAAATATTGGCCTGATGGCCTGATACTAAAACTGTACAGTCTGCATATCAAGTGGGGATACTGGGGAAATCTTATCATTTAAATTCCATAACATTTGTTCAACATAACATATTCTTAACAGTTAAGCACATTCATAACTAAGTAAAATACAAAGAATAGATGAACTAGATCAACAATAAGAGGGACATTGTTCTCCCAAGGAGGAAAAGCCCTTGTTGCCAGTTAGCCTTTAACCCTAGAGTCTTTAACCCTAACCAAGTAGTTTTTGTGCAGTAGTTTGTTCACTGCTGATGAACAGGTGAACAGAGAAATCAGAGGAAGCCAGCAGTTTCCATGTCTGACAAGGGCTGAAGTCCAGTTGTTCATCTATATGAGCATTCTCTGCTAATGATATCTTGGTGCCTCTTTTCCTCTAGTGCTTCACTTTCTTAAGGACTATTATCATTTAACTGTGTCACTCCAACAAGCCTTTTGCCACCGAACATTCATCTAGCCATTCATCTAATGAGTTTGGCCCTGAACCACTGGCTCAAGTGTTTTAGTAAGTCTGCTGGAGCTAGTTTCTAAGCCAGTGGGCTTTCTTCCACTGTACTATTGTCCAAAAAAGCTCTTTAGAAGATGTTCACTCCATCCATCTCTTTACACCTCACTGTTTTCCTTCATTAATGATTCTCCATCACTAAAGTTGATGATGGTGTTTAGTCCGTCATTCAGTGAGACAACACATTTCAGTGAATGCTGTGTATGTTCATGGTCCCCAGAGGATGAAAAATTATGCTTTTAGTGACCTCCTGACCTCTCCTTTAGCACCACCATTCATTTCATTTAAATATTTTACAACAATGACAATTGATCAGTATGACTAGAAATAGTGTTAGCCAAGTGGGTCACTGCCAACTGTATTCCTCTGCCAGATGTTAAATCAGCCATTAGGATAATAAAAGTGAAAATATGTACAGTTAGGGCCCATGTTTGTCAGACTGCTGAAAGTGAAAATTTGGCTTGAGTAAAAGATAAAAGTAAAAATTCCTCACTTTTACTCCAACTTGTGAACTTAAAAGTAAAAGCTATTAATGAAGTATCTTTTCACTCAAGAAGACTTAAGAGTCTACATCTACTGTATACTAGCGGCTCTGTGGGGTCATAATTAGGCTTTGCGCTAAATGTTAAATTCAGCATGCCAACATGCTCACAATGACAATGTTAACATATTGATGCTTAGTTGGTATGATGTTTACCATGTTTAATGTCTGACATTTTCTAATTGGCACTGAACACAAAGTACACTTGAGGCTGATGGGAATGTCATTAGTTTTGCAGGCATTTAGTTATAAACCAAAGTATTGGTCAAAGTCAAATTAATATTTTGACCTGATGATGGTGCCAGAGAAAATGTCAGAGGATCACCAATGTTATTGGTGATCCACTTAATCCTGTGGAGAAAATGAATGTCTGTACACAATTTCATGGCAGTCCATCCAATAGTTGCTGGGACAATTCCCAAAAATAGAAAAATGTTAACCTGTTGGTAGCACTAGATGAAAAGTCAGGGGATTCATCTTCTGGGAATCAAGAGGTTCAGTATAACATTTCATGACAATTCATTAATTAGCTGGTGAGATTTCAATAAAGAGCAAACTGGTGGATCCTTACTGTGAGCGTGGCCAAAAATTTGTTTACATGCTGTATGTGATACAATGTAATTGCATGAATCAAGTAGTTTATATGAACAGAATTACTGAGAAATATAGAGACTGTCTGATGATTGCTGTGGTTTTCCAAAGGGAAAATATGAATAAGAACCAGACTGATATATGACTGTTGTTAATGACTAAAATGACATTATAAGAATCTCCTCTGGAGCTTAAAATTGGATTGTTCAGAGTATCTTGTGGTTTATTAAACAAATTTTTGTTTTGTTTGTGCATAAGAAAGCATAATTAAATGTAAACAGTTCACTGAGAAGACATGCATTCAATCTCTCTGTTTCAAACCAATCAAGTGTGTGCTGTTAATATGATGGCACTCAATTCACACTTAAGTTATTGTATGTTGGTGACACATATATGTAACAAGGTGCATTTCTGAAAGGGGGTGAAAAAGAGGAGCTGTCTTCTAATCTGTACCACCATGTCAGGAGGCAGAATGATGAACGATCACATGCTAATCCCAGCAGAAGCCTATTAGACAGAAAAGAGCACTTAATTATGTTTATAATGCATTTGTTCACGTCAGTTTTTCATGTTCTCAGTCACATGTCTTAACCTTTGTTGGAGTGTGACAGAGCACCCTCAGAGCTGCTTTTCACACTTGTATCAGCTGGCTCGAGAGGCTCTACATTAGGCAGCAGGGTGAGCTTTTCTCACTAGCAGCATGAACCCTGCTGGCCTGCACGCCTCCAACACTGAGTAGCTCTCCATTCAACTCCACTTTCATTAAAGCCTTCCAGGAAGGGCGACATGATTATTTATAACATTCCTCTGCGGTGGTCCTGTTCTAAGGAATGTATTTCTAATGAAGATTGCTGCAGCCTAAATGAATGATGCAGTGACTTTTAGATCAATTATGCAGTGACTGTAGACCACATGACCTCCCCCAGGGAAATTTAGGGCCATGCTGTGTGGGTGCCCGAAAAGGCAGTGGGCTACAGCTATTGGTAGACAAAGTTACCATGATCCATTGAGCCACAATGACCACATTTATGGGAAAGGCATCAAGTTTGAATAAACTGGAATTTCACTTCCACAGAGCTAGCTATGATGATGTCCAAATTCTTAATCCTGTCCACAAAGCTCTGATTGGTCAATTGTTTCTCCAACAGTCATTGGTGAGTATAACTCCAGACCTGTTTGAATCACCAAACTAAACAGAGATGTTGGCAGCGATCCAGAGGTCAGTTGCTTTAATGATGTCAGCATTAGGTAATGTGACTGAGAGGGAGCGGGATAGGACCACAAACAGAAACTACAATTATGTCTCCTGGTAAGGTACACTGTGTTTATTTCTTGTTTTATGTTTGTCTCCCTTCAAAATGATTCCATGTAACTTTTGAAGGAATAAATAATACAGTCTACAAATTAAACATTTAATGTATAAGTAATAAAACACAACCTTGCTCAGTTTTGCTGCTACAGTCTTACATTGTCTGGCCTGACCAGTAGATTATGGTGGCTAATGTTAGCTAATGATAGTCAGTTAGATGCATAGATATTGTTGTTTAACTTAAATTTCTGAACTGGAAGTATTTTTTTTACTGATTTTATGACTAATAAAATCAAATAATAATTATAAATAATTATCTCAAAAGTAAAACAAGAATTGGAAACACTGTAACTCTGAGAGAGTAAGAGAATGGTGTAGACAAACGGTGTAGAGTTGCAAAATTGACTTTAAACGATGTGAATACTATAGATATGGATGAAACCAAGTTATGATGACATGACTATTTGCACTGCAGAACCGGCAAATTTTAATGGGAGCTGTAGTTTTGTTGTGCACAGGAAAAACTTAATTATCGTTTAACTTTGATAAAATTATGAAGGTTTCAACTTCTTTTACCAAGTGCTGTAGTGGTGCAGATTTGTCTTAGAATATGGAAAGTAAACTCCAGGAACATGCTTCATTTTTTCAGAAAGAGAGATGAAAGAAATGCTGAATGAAAAATTAATGCACTCAGTTACAGAAGCTAATGGAACCTATACAGGCTAGACAGGCAGTGACGTCAGGACTTCGGCTCTCAGTCAGGTCTTTTAATGATGATTTAAAGTAACTGACTCAAGAGAATCTTGGAAAACAAAGGAAAATTCAGTGCTATTAATCTGTAATTACCACCTGTGGCTGCTGTTCAGCAAAAAGGTATGAAGTCTCACTTTGAGCGCTTTACATGCAATATGTAGAATTTTGAAATTGATTCTGTATTGAACTGAGGTCTGATGAAGTGGATTTAGAACTGAATTCTTGCCTCTGCAATATTTTAAACATGGTAACATATCAGTCAATAGTTGTCATGTTCATCAAAAGAAAAGCAATTTTAACAAATGTTAATTCCTTCATTGTGTCATTTTGACACTGTTCAGTGTTGAGCCAATTATCAGGATTATTTGTGAAACAAAAATCGGTTTAGGTTTGTTGTTAGTGTTTTATCAGATCAGAGTCCGGCAATGAAAAATACTTTTCCACCTGGGTTTTACCCATCTAAACATTGCTGTCATGTATCAAGTTTTTATGGTCTGTAAGAGAAATGCAGTGTTGTGTAATTTAAAGCTCGATACAGAACCAAATGACAGTAACACAGTCCAAGCCAGAGCTGCTGTAGAGAGAGAAATTTATCCTTGACAGAGCTCTACCTTGTTTTACAGCCAGCAGTGACAAGGTGACTTTGCAGGGTTGAAACCATATCAGGCACCTCACTGTGGATAACAGTTTAAAGGCACAACCTCCCTTGATCATGTCACCCTGGCTGTAATTTGTACCATGTGAAAGTGAGTCCCTCCGTGTTCTGCTCACACTCCTCCATCATTGTGTGTGAAATGAATTGAAAATCTAAATGAATTCTTGGGAGAATCACTGCTGCCCGGAGAAAATTTCTCTTCATCTTGTTCTGGTCACAGTTGGATTTTCCATTACATGCACTTTATCAATGTACATGTGTTGAGATTCAGAGCACGAGGCTGCCATCCTGCTGCCCCTCAAATACCAGCCTTTCTTCTTATCTGCTGCTGTGTGAAGAATAAAGCTCTCCATGTCTGATTGAAATAGCCCAAAAAACTCCAGATTGTGCTGCCTTGTGCTTTGTTTACAGCATTTGCAGTCAGTAATATTACTCTCTTAAGGTGTTGATCTGTAAAACATGAAATCATTATCACGGAATTATAAAGGTCAGCCTCTATAATGATGAATTGTATGCACAGCAGTTTAACTTATCGCCATGTGTTTGTTTGGTTTCCAGTCCACTAGCAATCTTCTTACAAGCATTCATGAAATTAACACCCCAATTGTGCTATATTCATCAACCGTTAAATTGCCTCACACGAAAAGTGAAATTGTCTGTGTAATGCAATCAATTAAGAAATGCAGTTTGGAAAGTGGAATGAAAATGAGTGTTCACACAGGCATAGAGTTCTACTGAGCTTTCTTTCCACCTCTTCTCTCTGTTCTTTTTTTCACTGAAACAGAATATACTTGTACTCTGTGTGAATAGACTTTAGACAACTCAAAGCCTTTATTTGATTTGACATTACTGTGAATGGATTCCCAGCCCTGTAACCGTTTGCTGGCTGAGGGTTCTGAAAATCTGCCCTGCTGCTGACTGCTGGACTGGTGCCAGAACAGATTCACCCAAGACTATTCAATGGGCCACTTCTAGCCCACAGAAACTGGCAGTTATATAGTGCTATATGCAAAGCAGGGTCACAGGCTCTAGAGTTTGTGGTGGATTTAAGCCGGAGAAGAACTGCATGACTCTTCTGTAATCATGCAGATGAACGCTCTGATTTTATTGTACAGGGCAAAGTGCCTTCCCATTCCTCTGAAAGTCTCCAGAAACCTATCTGATACAGTAGCTGCTACTGGTCAAATTACCTCAGGACAACACTAAATTGAACGCTGTGGGTAATTCCACTTTGATAATTCTCTCATTATCATAAAGCTAATAGCATGCCAGAGGAAAGAAACTTACCTTGAAGGATATTTTGCATATATGCAGCCAAATGAAATAGAATTCAGTAGGTAGACTTTGCACTGGACTGAATAAATGACCAGCGAGACAAATACCATGTTTACAACCCAAAAGCGTTTGCGGTGCCGCCAAATAAATGCCTGCAGGAGTTCGTCTACAGCGCTTGCCCATTTCTCAATGCATATTTATGCTCCCAGATGCATATTTTTCCAGCTGCATGGCATATTATGGATTCCATTAGTGTGAGTTAGTATTCTGCTTAGCATGCTGATACAAGTTTTGTGTAAATGTCAGACTGGACTCTGCTGTTGTGTAATCCCCTTAATTGCAGTGTAATGACCTTATTAGTTCAGTTTTACTCCATTCTATGTTAAACGCTTAAAGACGAAGGTCTTCCTCGGATACTTGATGTTTTGGGTTTAATATGAAGACCAATTTTTCTCTCATGTTCATATTTACTGTGGTGATATACTTGTAAAGCATACAGTAAGAACAACTTTATTGTTAGACCAATGTCCAACTCATTGGTATAACAAATAAGGTTGTTCTTTATACTACAAGTGTTTCTGGAGTTTTGATCTCTTTTTTCCTTTTCTGTGCCAGAAATCCTACTCTGCAAATCATACAATAGAGACTGTTGGCCCTATGCCTTTCATGCTTTTCTAAAAGGGACTTCACTGAAATGAGTTATTAGAAACCAGGCAAAATGAAGGCAGTCTGAGCAAGCAAACAAGTTGAGTGGGGCAGGGCACGTAGGCAGGTGAGAGACAGGTTGCAGGTCTAAACACAGGTAGCATAATAACAGAAACAGTGGCGGTGAGAGACTACAGGCAGGCAGGTTCAGATTCAGGCAGCATGAATGAACTGGCAGAGGACTGGTGTAAGTGGGAAGGTTTAAATACTGATTGGCGAGAATGTGCAAGTGTGAGGATCAGGTGATGTGGAAAGACGGGAAGGTCTGAGAGCATCTGGTTGACAGGCGGTGAATGCCAAACACATTCAGGGCCATAATTAGGGTTTTAGAAATAGTGAGGCCATGAGTCCAAGAATGTGTTTGAAATCACTCTATATTTACTATCTATCATACCTACATTTTATCTGAATGTCTTTATTCGATGTGTGAAATTTCTGTTTTATATAGCACCTACAGATTCTCACAGCAGAATGAAAACTGCAGTGCCCATGACATGTATGTATCAATATAACAACCCCACAATGCAATGCATTTTATAGAGGCAAAAAAGTTGTGCAATGCTGCACCTGTCAGTGATGTCACAAAATGATGATGTTTCATGTTACTGCTGACTGTCTGTTTTATGGGGAATAGTGAATGAATGAATGAGCATAAGTCACCACCCACACCATTTCTTTATTCTGCTAAGTTTTTAATTTAACATAATCATTTCTCAACATGCTCTAAAGGGTGTTTTAAAACTTCCTCAAGGAGTAAAATCCTGACAGTATTATTTATTTATTGATCTAAAGGTAGTTACATTTGAATATAGTTGAATCTACAAACAGTGGAATCAGTGCCTGGAATAGCCACCATGTGTAAGCTGGTAGGCATGCCTCATGGGTCCTTTTGTTAGCTATGGCCCTGAACACAATAAATCAACACACAATTTAAAAGAATAATGAAAAATATAAAATATATAAAACAGTGATGACAAAAAAATGAAATGGCAAAATTTGAAAATTAAAGTAAATTAAGGTATGTGGACTTTGTAGTAAATAGACTAAAACATGCAAAAACACTGGTATGGTCTGCTTCGTTGTCATGACAACAGAACAACGACAACTGACCTGAGTTTGCTCAACAGATGGATTTTGATCATAGTTTCCCTCAGCAGATGAAGTAAGATCCACTGAGGAAGACTGTGAGATGCAGGTGAAAGCTCTGGAAAAAGATTACAGTACATCTCTATACGGTCCTCTTAATGTTAATCTAGTGGACATGTTGTCAGAGCTACTGGTGAGTGTTTCACCCACGTTCATACATAACCTGATTATCAGCATACAGCCACTTGTGAATAGAGGCCACAGAGAGGGAAATGCAGCCTGTGTAAGAGAGGCTGTGAGCAGATGGCAGCCTGATTGAAAGGATTAGTACAAATTAGTGGGAGGCTGTTACCTATAAATGCATGAAAATACATCAAACAAATGGGAAGCAGGTGAAAGTAGCAGGTATTACGAAGACCTGTTTGTGTGTGTGTGTGTGTGTGTGTTTGTATGTGTGTGTGTGCAGCTGCCTCGGTGAACAAGGTGAATGCAGATATGGGTCAGGGGAGAGCAGATGATGTATTGACTGAAACAGGAAGTGCATCTGCTTCTTCTGCAGCTTTGGGCCACAAACACACCTTGAAGGCAGAAAGCAGTGAAAACACCATCTGCCAGGCTCATCCTACATAATAGACAGGAATTGAATAGATGGATGCAATACACCAAAAACACAGTGGCAGAGTCAAGAGAGGACCAGTATATACTGCATTCAGAAGAGAACATCTTCAGCAAGATGAACTGAAAATATTATCATAGTTGTATTGTTGCCAGGCTGGCAAAGACTGATTTATGGACTAGTGGTCAGCTGATAAACTGTGAGCTTCAGTATTTCAGTATTTATGAACTTATTCCACACACTTCATTTGAAGGAGGGGGGCTGATTTATTGCTTAAGACCTTGCTGAACAAGGCTCTAAATCACAAGGCAATCATGAGAGCATCCATAAGGATGGTGAATAACAATGAGCTCACCGTCTGTTATTAACACTGAATGACTCTAGCTGTGGTCCACATGAAGGTGAACAAAACAAATGTCCTTTTGTAGGTTCTGTTTGACTTGGCTGGATTATCTGACTTACCTTACTATAGTAAATCACTGATCGCATCATTGCTGTGTGTAGTATGTGCAGTGGTGAACCGTGGCCCTGGAACCTGGGCCTTCAATAGGACTACGTGTGGCAATCAAAAAATCAAACAGCAATAAAAATAATAGCCAGAGCCCTGTCACATGGAAGTTAAACATATTAAAGGTTTCTTTGCCTAACTGGCTTCACAACACACAAAGGAGATTCCAGAAAACCAGTCACACAAAGCTGGCTATCATGCCATCACTAAATTTAAATATGATATGTAAGCAATAGGCCTTTTGTGAAAATAAATGAAACGAGCAAATCACAATCCATGTTGTTTAGCTGGAATGAAAAAATATCTAGAAAATCATTAGCTACTGTTCAACAACTAAAGATTGATCCAATGCTAATCCAATGTTCTGTGTTTGTTTGAGTTTAGGCATAATTGAATTTCAATGTAGATTTAATATCTCTCTGCCAGAAGCAAAGGCAGCAATGCCATACAAACAAGTTAAATGTAGAAATCAGATGTTTCATAGTGACCAGCCATTTATTGTCATTTCATGCCCATAGCAATAAAACTGGAGATGCAAATTGTAGGTTTACAATATATTTCTTACAACTTGCATAGAAAACTGTGATTATCAAATTTTATCGAATTTGTTTATTTCTCACTGAAATGTGTCTTGATTGCAGGCTAGTTATAGGAAAATGAATGACAAAGTTATCAATTTCATACTGACTTCTGTGCCTGAACACTGCAATACCCAACATAAATACAAACACAACAAAAACTAAGACACAAAATTGAAAAATTGTGATTGGTCCGTTCCGTTCCCATTCCATTATATTCCATTATATTAACCCACCCAAGACATATTAGTCCAGGTTTATAACGATGATCTAGAAATTATTACTATTATTTCAGTGAATAAAAATAATAATAAAAAATATTTATTAAGAATACAAAAAATCTTTCAATATTTTTACTTATAGTATACTTATAGTATTCTACTTTTTGAGTGTGGTTTCCTGAAATGTTCACAACATTAACATTATTTCTCAAAATGCAAGTAAATGGTCCATGCAAGATGAAATACAGTTAAAGAAATACCGTTCTTCACCAAGAAACCATGAACTATGTTGGGGAGACATGACAGATACAGTATAAGCAATAATAAACTCCTCTTATTAATAAGAATCCTCCCCAGAAATATGACAAAATCAGTAGTTTCAGCAAGTGCCCCAAAACTACACATGTTTACATTCAAGTGACAGAGGTACCTCTAGTAGCTGTATAATTGTGGCGTAATCACATGATATTATTATAGAGCCATGGAGTTCCTGTAGGGAGGAGGTTGGGGTGGATGGATGAGTCAACAAAATATCACGAGAGATCACTGTTCCCTTTCTGTTTCCAACCTCGAGTCAACATTGTTTTTTTTAAACCATGACCACGATCATCCCCTAACCTTAACCACATGGTTATTATTGCATCCCCTAACTTTAACAAAGTACTTATTTTAACCCAAACCACGATCTTTACTTAAACCTAACCAGACTTTAACCATAGTGTTGACACATCATAAAACTTATTTTCCAAGAGTGATTTGTAACAGTTTTGGACAATTCCTCCAAATTAAACAGCCTAATACGTCATTTGACCATGTGCACTCCAGAACGACACATAGGAATATTAAAAAATAATGATATTTTATGATGTGACAACGCTGTGGTTAAGGTCTGGTTAGGTTTAGGAAAAGATCATGGTTTGGGTTAAAATGATCACTTTGTTAAGGTTAGAGAAACATGTGGTGTGGGTTAAAGTTACTGCTTCCTTAAAGTTAGATCACCTCCGTCATCATGGTTACAATAATAACCACAGGGTCAAGGTTAGGGGACGATGGTAGTTATGCTTTTTAAAGAACTGTCCCAACTTGCAGTTGGAAATGTGACAATTGCGATTGAAAACAGGAAACAAACAGCAGTCCACTGTTGCAGAGTCCACTGTGGGGCTATACTGTCCCCCTAACCCACCACCTCCAGGTGAGGAAATGTGTCAACTTATATAGACGTCATTTCTACTGTGCCACTGTTCGGAGTCATAATAATTACTACGGCCGCTAGATGGCATCCTTCACTGACACGTAAATATATGTTGTTTTTGGGCCACTGACATTACGACCTATTATGTCATTTTTTTCTTGGAAGGACAGTCTCATTTTGCAATGTAGAGACATCCTGCTGATAACTACTGATAGGGGTGTCAGATTATAACTAACTATGTGTCCTTCTGGAGTGCATGGATCAACCACATATTTTGTGTTTATATTTACGTTACTTGTTGCTGTATGCTTTATGCATTTTACAAGTTAATTGCCTTTGTTTGCCTGTTGTACACAAAATGAAAGCTGATCTTTCATTGCAGCTCTGTCCTCCAGAACGGTTTAGAAACATAATCACTGAAACTGATCAAGTCTGATGAAACAATAATAACTGATTACAGGATACTTTACAAAACCAAACTTGTATTTCTCTTTCAGAACATAACCTTTGGTTCTGATTATTATGTGTTATCAGCATACCTTGCTATCAGATACACTGGCTTTTTTCAGCCTGTGAACTGATCTAATCTGGATCTCCAGCACTCACTATCAACATTTCACTGAAATCAGAAATGCAATTCATGACTTGCTGATTAGAAGCCGCTCGATGTGTTTTGCCACAGAGAGCAAAGGACACTCACACATTCAATCAAAGCAGGGATGCAGAATCAATAACTCATTGAATCATAGTCAATTTTTCTTTTTCTTTTTAGAATGATGGCTGTTTCTGTGACAACAGGGCACAGACTTGCCCACAGGTCTATAAATGATACACCACAATGCATTGGGGCATGAATAGAATCAGTCTTGTGGCCATGTTGTGTTCAAGCCACCATTAAGACTGCATGGCTCCTGATTCACGAACAACACATAATAAATCATTTTGGAGCAGAAAACATAAAAACCTCTCAAGTCTTCCCTCTCTCTCCTAGTTTTTGTCTTATTCTAACCTCCTCTTTGGCCTTACTTCACTCATGTGTATCAACATTATACAACACTGTGACACTACATCAAGCGTTCAGATCAAAATACAGTTTTCTTTCAAAAAAACAAAGAAACAAAAAAAAAAACAATGATGTATGGATGCATATAGTAATGTCAAGCACTATTGCTGTCATTTTTCTGATGATGACAGTCTGCATTTCTGTCCAGTGTTGGTCCATCTTTTATGCTTTGATACTTTCCTGGCTCCATACTTTCCATGAGCTGAGCAGGGTTAAATAGATGCACCTGAGGTTGTGTTTATGCAGGCAGAACAGTATAATTTTGGCGTGAAATTGAGCCTGTTTCCACCTGCTCCGAACATCTTTTACTGCAAGCCAACGAGCCATTCTCATGGGTTTACTCACGGACCTCTACAACATAATAAAATACCCTTTCATATGTGATTTGTCTTTTTCTTGTTTCTTTATGTAATTTACATTTTTTTTCAGCTAGATTTGAATGGGGATCCAGCCTCCTCTGACCCTGAACAGGACAAGTGTTTCAGAAAACGGATGGAATCTATGCCTCCAGTTTTTTCCTCAGAGAAGCTTGCTGGACTCTCCTCCTGGTCCATTCAGCTGTCTTGTTGCTTTTAAAGAGGATGAGAGCAGGTGGCTGATGCCCACTCTCTTAATACTGGTAATGTATCCATCTTCCCAGCCCTTTCCAGTTTGTACTGTGTGGTGAACGATTGCACGAGCGATGTTTCACTGTGCAGACATAGGTGAGTGTTTCACCAGTAGTATTTTTTACATATACCTACCACTGGCAGACAAAATGCTGTTTGTGCTTACAGGCACATTTTTAAACTTCCCTACAATAACTTTGATTGTATTATGAGATTAATATGAAGTTTCTTAAAATGTGTAAAAAATAAGGGCAAATGCACTGAACAAAACTTGGGAGAGACTCAGCAGCCACACAAATATTTTTTGGGCCTGGCGTCCCGCCAGGCCTGTACCATTATAGGGGAAACACTGCACTCATAAAAAACTGCTCCACAGTGCTACTAGAGGTCAAAAACTCCACACGGTACCTTTAAATAAACCAGGATGCTGCACCTTCTCTCTTCCACTCTCTCCCTTTTTTCTGAATACAAATTTCTTTCATTATCATTAGTATCTTTGGTGGTCAAGGAAAAATCATCTAAGTGAGTCAGTACGGCCAGGATACTGACGTTAGTAATGCTGGTGATGCCAATTACTGTGGAAAAGGAAGTTTTAAACACAATATACAAGTTTATAGAAATTTTACTCTGGCACACCTTTTTTTCCCACAAAGGTGAGGACTTGTACCATTTCAAACTACACTGATAAACAAATTCACAGCATCAGAAAAATGATGGTCTCCTCAGCATGTGATTTTTCAATGCAAAATAACAATTAATTCACTGCCAAAGCAGCAGAAAGCTGGCAGAGCATAATTTGATTCCTGCCAGCTGCATGGGAGGCGGTCATTGCTGAATGCATCTCTTTATTTAGAGGAGTCCTTGGACAGACGCAAATATCAGGCAGGACTGCTGTCAATGCATGAGGACTGGAAAACATCGCCAGCACTCACTTGTATTAATTACTGCAGTGCTGACAGCGATATTAGATGGGATTTCAGAGTTATAGTAAATGCTGAGGAGGAATTATCATTTTACCCTGCTGTTTGTCATTGAAATCAATTCACAAAACCCATTTGTACAAAAACAACCTCATAATCCTACTGGCAGGTTTTTTTCATTATAGTAGTGCACTATTGTTATTAGTAGTAGTAATAATAGTTAATGTAGTATTATTTTTAGTATAAGTTGTGTTAGTTTTGACTGCTTTTATGTGTGTGTATTCAGGTCACATGCAGTAAATGGAGTACAGCAAGACATGAGGGTCTTGATACTGTATGATACAAGCTGTGTGATCATAATCAAAATAAATGGGCTGCGTGTGCGTGTATGGTGTGTGTGTGTGTGTGTGTGTGTGTGTGTGTGTGTGTGTTTGTGTGTGTGTCTGTGAGTGTGTGTGCGTGCTCCCTGCTGTTGATGAATGAAGATGATCAGTGAGTCCAAGGCGAATGGTGCACTGTCTGATTTTCCAGCATGGATGTGACACTGGAATAATGTGAAAGCCATCAGAGTAATGAGGTGACCCAACCTTCCTCCTCAGCACCCAGCCCTGCCCCTCCACCACACACACTGTAGGCTACCAGGCCTCATCTGTGTCTATTTGTGTTCATCCTCACTTTCTTTCAGCTAACATCCCTCCTGTAAATATTCTCACTAAACACCAGCACAATTTCCTGATCCAGACTAAAAGCTGTTGTTTTGCATGCTGAACACTTTCACCCTCATTGTGATGCAGCGTTACATTGCTTTGTTATTACTTGGTTAGCATCTGGTTCAGAGAACACAATTGATTTCAAACTTTAGTTTGAGGTTTGTTTTTCTGGGGGTCCAAATGGATCATCTTGGGAACATGGATGTGGAGGGATTTCATGGAAATGTGCCCATTAGATTTTGAGATATGTTTTTACCAACTTCTAACAATTTAGGGTTAATTTCTGGGAACCATAAATATTTACACCATTTTGTGGCAACCCAACAGAGCTGATGAGACTTGACTTGGACTTGAGTCACAAAAATAAGGACTTGAGATTTGACTTGACTCATGTGAGACTTGCCTTACTTGAGACTTGACTCCCTTAAAGTGTGTTTAGACTGAACACAAAGCAAGAGGTGGTGCAATTACATAAAGCGCTAATGCAAAGGAACAAGTGGACACAGATTTGCTATAGACAGTGCAAACTGAGGCAAAGACATATGGATTAAAGGTGCTGCAGTACCCTCCTCCTGCCTCCTATCAGGCATTATAAAAATCAGCAGGTTATCATAAAAAAAATGTTTGAACATACATAACATTACATACAGTACCAGTCAAACATCTGGACACACTTTCTCATTCAAGTGAATGGGAAGGTGTGTCCAAACGTTTGACTGGTACTGTAGCTTTTTAACTTTTTTACTGAGGTGTTTATGTGTAATGTACTGTATGTCTAGCAGTGTTATGTTTTGCAATGTGACAGTTTTTGCATGCATGATAAAAACACTCTGACCTTTTGTGAGTCCCTCCTCATCCTGTCATCCACGGCCCTGACCACAGAGAGCTGAATTCAATTCAGCCACCATCTGTTAATTAGACACAGTGGAAGTTTACGATCCAATTCATCCTGTTGGAACCATGAATGTCTGCATGCAAACTATGGACTTCCTCATGAAAGTCAGATGCATTACATGACCATCCACCACCCTGACCTCCACACCCTCACTCTCCACCTCTCTACATTCAGGACACTCTGCTTCCTACATCGGCACTGGGCATAAATCATGAACTGCTGATTCATCCAATGTGGATGTAATTCTTGGGATACCGGGCTGAAATATATATTTGTAGGTTGACCTATTTTCTCTAACAGACTTGAGACTTTGATTGTGTTTATTTGACAAGGAAGCTTTGTTGAGATTAAAAAAATGCATTTCTCCTGATGAAGATAGGTGTCAATAACAGTGAAACTAACAACATAAAACAGATCAGATATCTTATATAACCTGACAGTTTGACCCCAGGGTGGCACTTTATGTAAGCCTAAGGAGTGTCAATAAAGGAAAGGCTTCATTATTGGGGGAGCATGATTACAAAAACCACTGCAAACTATTGACCTTATGTGGCGTTCCATTTTCTGTTTTCTCTTAACTTGCTGTTTCTGTTACTAAACACAAGTCAAAAATCTCAGTCTTGGTGGTTACACACAGCCTGCTTTACATTTCTCAAAGTTGGGAACACACATCCACATTTTTGAGAAGGTAACGTGACATGACACATGTGACCCTCTCAATTTGTGTCCAGCCCCAATATTCAGTGTCAATGATGAAGTCATTTAGTATGTCATTTATGCAGAGAGGTGGAAAGTAAAGCTCAATTTATGGTCAATCAGAAGTGGTTCTTACAATGTGTTGTCTGACCATCTCAGAAATCAAATTTTCCAAATGGCCACACACAAAGGCAGAGTGAAAATCTGAGGGGCACAGAGAGGGGAGGGGAATGGGGGAGATGCTATATTGTTTAAATATGGTGATAAGGAGAGCTGACCAGTCACTGTGTGAAGTGGGTGTGAATATCAGTTTGTCCGTTTCAGAAAGTTACAGAAATGGCTGTGCACAGCCCCCCCCCCTTATCCACTGTCAGAAAGGTGTAGGGGAGGGGGTTTGTGAAGCTATTCGACCATCCAATAGGCACATCTGAAGGAGTATACTGGCCGCTTGAGGGTGTGGAGGTCAGGGTTGTTGAGGGGAATGTAGTGCATCAGATTTTAATGCAGGAGACCAGAGTTTGTATCCCCTCACAGACCTGCAACTCAAGGTTTCAAAGGTTTATTTGTGACATACACAAGTAGTATGTGTAGGTGAAATGCAGCATGCTCTTAAGATGTGCTCCCACCTACCACTACTGTGTCACTAGCAAACTTGACGATTGATATTTTTTTAATTTAGCATATAACCACAATCTCTCCCTAACCTTGACCATACCATAGTTGCCATGCGCAAATATTGTAGAAAGCAAACATTGAAAAAACATTGGATGTTTTGTAGGATTGTCTTATGATAGGGTGTCTATACATGATGAATGAATTCTGTCCTAAAGATCCAAAGCAGCACTTAGAAGTACTACACTGATTCCATCAGCACTTTCCATATTGCTGCTTTTATGTGATTCAGAAACAAGAGAGCTAGAGCAGGAGAGGTGATTTTAAGGTTCTCTCCCTCTTCAGCTAAGGTCAACTCTCTCTTTGAATGAAGGGCAAAATAATTATGTCCCCAAATCTTTGGACAGTATTTGCACATGTCCATGCTTCACTTAAACACATCAACATGCAGGCAGGAGGGAAACATACAGATATGCACACATGCAAACATTTGAATAATACGCCACACACACATCCAGGCACAAGGAGCTGTGGTTTCATCTGCACTGCTTCGCACCTGACACCAGTGTTCCTATAGGCTGGCTGTGGGCTTGCATTCATAATGAAGGTTTGAAGTGAGACGTGTTGGAGGAGAGTGATGCATCCTGCTTTGTGTTCTTGGCAAGTGTAGGGAGAGGCTGTGCCAGCTGCTGTGCCTCGAAAAATGACATCCCACTCTGTGAATCAGCACAGCAGAGCAGGACTAACCAAGCAAGGCACACTGTCAATCTCACTGTGGAATATTGTTATGAGTGATGCAAACTGCCTGCAGCGGAGATGAGGAGGTTTATAATCATAATCTGACATGTCATGTCAAATATTGATCCCTTTTGCGGTATGGCTGTATGAATCAATGATCATAATTATGTTCACTGTTTTATTGTGTGCCTCAGATGTTGATTTTCAAAACTATGTAAGCCTCTTTTATGTTGCAAAGCCTGTTATTCAAGGTTGAGGATGAGTTGCACTAACTAGGATTGAATCACGATTTATCTTATAATTCTCTATCTCTGTGCCACAGTTTTAATGAGGACAAGCAGAAAAAGGTCTGGAATGTTTGGAAATTCAACAATGCTAGCAGCTTTGTGTTATGTATTGAACATTTGAGTTTGGTATTTTGGCAAACTTGGTTGTGCCATAGTTAGCACTCTGCAAAAAGAATGGTGGGATATCCTATGTTCTGGAAGCACATTAAATAAAGCCCATCACCTGCTGAATGTTAAGCCATCTCTCGTGTCTTATATTTCTGAGTATACCACACTTTGTGAGGCCATGATGGTCATTGTTAAGAAAACCAAATTATAAATTGGATAGTTGAGGTCCACCTTTTGATGCTTACACAGTCCTAGTGTAACAAAGAGTCTACAGCCATATTAACATGCTCGCAGTGACAATGTTAACATTCTGATGTTTAGCAAATATGATATTTACCATGTTCATCATCCTAGTTAAGCATGTTAGCATGCTAACATTTGCTAATTAACACTAAACACAAAGTAATGGGAATGTCAATAATTTTGCAGTAGTAAATACTGGACAAGTTGAAATTTTGACCTGATGATGGCACTAGAGGAAATTTCAAGGGATTAACAAAATAACTAGAATGTGCACTTCATGAAGAAAATGTGTGCGATTGCTGCTAACTGATTAGACTGCTATCTTCTGCTGCTGCTCACAGCTGCCACTGCTGCCAGCTGCTGCTCCAGCAGTAATTTTCACTAGCAAGGACCACACCATCAACAAGATTCGTTTAAATGATTTATTGAGGAAAGTGATGATGTTTGTTCTTGTTGTTGATCTGCTTGCTCGCTTGGATGCGGTGTGGGGAGGCTGCGTGGGGAATCCGCCGCGGCGCCCAGGCAACGACAAACCCTGCCAGGGCCCTGTGAGGGTCGGAAAGGAGAGGTGAACAGAAAGAATGGGGAGGGGGGGATGGGTGCAGAATGCGAGCGCGAAAGAGGGAGAGAGGGTTAGGTTAGTATTTATGGGATATCCGGAAGAAGTGCGGTTGAGGTGTGGTCCTGCTCCTGAAACTTCGCTAGATAAGCTTCAATTCACTAGCAAGGACCACACCATCAACAAGATTTATTTAAGTGATTTATTGAGGAAAGTGATGATGTTTGTTCTTGTTGTTGATCTGCTTGCTCGCTTGGATGCGGTGTGGGGAGGCTGCGTGGGGAATCCGCCGCGGCGCCCGGGCAACGACGAACCCCCAAAAACCTCCAGTTACTTGGGTGGTTGGGTGAATTTGAGATCTTTGAGATCTGAGCGGATGTAGCGATGATACGTTTGGGAGGACCATCGACCCATGAGTTGTATGAAATGTTCTGGAATGCCGGCGCGGGAAGCAGATGTGGCAGCTCCGATCCGGAAGGAATGACCGGAGTAATGAGTTGGGGATGTGCCGGACGAGGAGAGTATGTGTCGGAAGTGATGGTGGACCCAGAACCGGGTAGCCACTTGTCCTGATTCTGAAAGGAAAAGGGGGTCTTAGAAAGGTTGAGGAGGTGAATTCGGAGCATCTTAGGAAACCGAAGAAGGCGAGCGAGAACATGGCTTCTAGATTTCGAGCCACGTGAGGAGTGCCGTATCCGGAGCAGATCGTGTGGATGCATGTTGACAGCAAGTCGGCTGTAAGAGGGAGACGGTGGGGTTTTTTTTACTGGTTCTTGGTGGAGGAGTCCTTTGAGGAGTGAAGTTATTTGGGGGTGGCTCGATGTAATGCCCGGGCTGCCAGTCAAGATTTTGGAGAAGAAGTTTTATTGCCATTACGGAGTGGGCATAGGTAATAAAACAAGTCAGGGTGATGAGGTCGAAGGACGGAAAGGGTATGTTATGTTGGTCGTGAAAGATATGAAAATTTTTCCAAGCTGTCCAGTAGGATGAGAGGGTTGAGGGCGATAAGCTGTTTATGATGGAAATCTGGGAGTTGACGATCAGGGGTATCAGAGCGGGATTCACAGATTGAATGTCAGTGCTGAATATGGGGGAGCCGGAGTTGGCAGGTTATCTGCATGCGGAGCCAAGCTTCTGCACTTCTGAAACGAGAATCGGGAAAGAGAGTCAGCTATGGCATTAGAGTGACCGGGAACATGAGCTGCGCGGAGGATGTAGTGGTGTGTAACCGAGTGCCATGGTAAGCGGTGCATGAAAGGCATGATGGATGGGGAGTTGGAGCGTCCTTTGTTGATGTCTACGGCGGCTAGGTTGTCTGAGTATATGAGGATGGACTTGCGGGACCATTCGTGGCCCCAGAGAATGGCGGCGGCTATTATGGGGTAGATTTCGAAGAGAGCGGAGGAGGCGACCTGGCATTTGTTTGCCAGCTCGGGGGGCCATGCTGCCGCGAACCATCTTCCTTTGTAGAAACCCCCAAAACCGGCTGAGGGAGCGGCATCGGTGTATAGGTGGATGTCGTGAGGGTGAGTCAGTTGGTCGTCATAAAAGAAAGAGATCCCGTTCCAGTTGGCGAGAAGGTTAAGCCACAGACGGAGTTCGGCGCGGCTTGACCTGTCCAGAGAGATGGGTGTCAAGAGTGATGGGACAGAAGAAGCAATGGATAGCAGGTGAGATATGAAGGCTCGTCCTTGGGGGATGATGCATAGGGCGAAGTTGAGGTGGCCGAGGAGGGAGAGAAGTTGGCGTTTGGTGCAGCATGGGGCGAGGAGGAAATTTGAGATCAGGAGACTGATTCGGTTGAGCTTTTCGACTGGGAGTGAAGCCTGAAACAGATTTGTATCGAGAGTGATTCCTAAGAACTCGAGGGATGTGGATGGGCCCTCTGTTTTTTCTGCTGACAGAGGAACCCCGAGGTCTGAGAAAACTGATGTCAAGGTGACCAGGCCAGAAGCGGGTGGCGATGAGGGAGGGGAAATGATGAGGAAATCGTCCAATAGATGGACAAGGAACGGAATTTTGTGGTTGTTAGACAGGATCCAGCAAAGGGCTTCTGACAGAGTGTCGAAAAGTTTAGGGCTGCTTTTGCAACCAAAAGTGATAGTGAAAAGTAATATGCGCCCCGCCATTGTACGCCAAAGAATCGCCAGAAGTCAGGATGGATGGGGAGCACCTTGAAAGCACTGGTGATGTCGGCTTTTGAGAGCCAAGACCTTTTGCCGGTGAGTTTGATGAGAGTAATGGCGTGGTTGATTGTGGCGTACTGAAGGGAGAAATCTTCGCTCGGGATCAAGCTGTTAATGCTCAGGATGGTGCTGCCGTGCGGTGCTGAAAGATCGATGATGATGCATTTCTTTCCGGAGTATTTCCTGAATGCGATGCTGAGAGGGCTAATGCGGAAGGTTGGGAAAGGAGGCTTTGACTTCTTTAGAGAGCAGGCGATCGACTGATTCTGGGTCACTTATGGCTGATTGAAGATTCTTGCACTCGAACGAGGCAGACGGTTGAGCAGTAATACTGGGGTGGAACCCTTCCTTAAATCTGGTTACCAGGAACTTGACGAAAGCTGGATTGGGGTGGTTGCGGAGTGCTGCTTCTAAAGCGGGAATGTTAATTGGTGTGGAGAGGTGCTTACCTAACTTTTGCAACGTGGGGTTGTGAGGGCACGCAGGGCGGGCATGCCTGCCTCCACAGAAGGAGCATATGTGGAGGCAGCGGCACTGGAACATGGTACATTCGGCATCGTTAAAGTTGTTGCACATGGTTCGACCACCTTGGTGCATGATGGGCCGGCCTTTTTTATCGATGCCTTTGGTCATGGGGAAGATGATGGAAGGGGTGGATAATACTGGCTTTGGTAGTATGGGAGCTGGTGGGGCCGCTGATGCTAGGCGAGAGAAAGTGTGCGATTTTGCTTAGTTTTCAGAGGTTTCGGTATGGGCGGGAATGGAGCATGAAGAGGCTGGGTGAGATGGTGCTCCACAGAGGGGGCATGTAAGGGCTGAGCGGGCCGCAAAGATGCGACAGTATATTTCGGTGTCTAGGGTGCCCCAGTAAGTGGCCTTGTTAAATTACTGGAGGTGGGCTGCTGCTTCAGAGACGAAGTGAAAGTGATACTTATAAAATCTGTTACCCTCCGATTCAGGGGCAGCGGGGGGCGCCGGCATCCCGGTGCCGGAAGCCCCTGCCGCGGCCATCTGCTGCTGTTGGAGAAAGGAACTGGGTCACAGTGGCTGCTGTTTCATTTGCCCTGGATGTTGTATTCTGCCGGCGCTGATGTTGAAAACCCGTTTGGCGGGTGGATGGTCCTGGGGTTGCATTGCCTGATGCTTCGTCTGAAGTAGGTGAATGTGGGGAGTTTTGGTGTGAGGTAGCCGTTGAAGCTCTGGTCTTGCTTGGTCCGGCTGATGCTCCCTGTTTTCTCTGTCTCTGACCTTTCCTCTGGCTTTGGGCTGAAGGGTGTACTGTCTCTTTAACGGAGGGTCTGACGTCATGACGTGGTTTTAGGGTGTGGGTTGTGATGTTACCCGGAAGATCGCTGGTCGGTGAGTAGGACCAGCCGACATGAGGTTATTGAAAAGTTTTGCTTTGTTGTCCGAACGATGGAATGGGATTCCTTTCTCTTTTAAGGTTTTTTGAAGGGTGGTTACTGTCCAATCCGAGATTTTGGAAGGAGGGTGCCCGTCGTGGGACCTTGCTGGAGTGTGGTGACGCAGCGACTGGCTGTGGGTTGTGCGGCCAGTGTCGGGATGGTGGCGGGTGCCTGGGGTTATCCTGGTGGGTGAAGGAGTTGGAGACCCACGACGATGTAGCTGGACTGGCCTCGACTTGCCTTGTCCTCTCGTTGCTGTTGAGGGAGGTGGGCTAGGAGACTTGGAGGATTCTTCGGATGAACTGGGTGGGATGTGGACCATGGAGGAGACGGAGCTTGCCGGAGTCGTACGCTTCCTGGACGGCTTATGGGCCGCGGAAAGCGGGGTCTCGGGCACGGACGCGGGGGGGAAGTTTTTGGCTGGATCTGTTGACGAGGGCCGATAGGGACTTTGGTCGTGGTCATCCTGGGTCCGCTCGAAGCGATCGTCATCCGACGGGGATAAGGATACGAAGTCCATGATCGAAGGGTGAGTATCTGATTAATAGCTCTTGGTGAAAGGCTTTTGATTGTGCGTACTTGAGGTGATGTAGGGCATTCTTGGTCTTAGTGCAGAATGCGAGAGCGAAAGAGGGAGAGAGGGTTAGGTTAGTATTTATGGGATATCCGGAAGAGGTGCGGTTGAGGTGTGGTCCTGCTCCTGAAACTTCGCTAGATAAGCTTCAATTAAAAATCTTGTAGCACTACCTACATGTAAATTGGATCATTGCTACAGACTTGTTCAGTATCCCCATCTGTACAACTTTGCTGAATTTGGTTGCTATGGAATATTACATTTAAGAGATTTGGCAGTTAATAAGTAGTAAACCACATGCACCAAAGTTTGATAACCAATTACAGACAAATAGATATCCAAATAAATTACAGGTTTTGTTCAGGACCACCCAAACATATCACGTACCAATCATCGGTGATGATTGAACGAAATACGCACAAATAGAAGCAAACAATATGTTTAACAAATGAATCAAAATGGTGGAAAATTTTTATAGGCGCAAACCCCAGAAAAAGGGCGTCGTCACACCCTGACTGGCCAAGAGGAGAATGCACCCAGCTGCTCTCAATTACTATTTGTATATGAATTTGTAATTTGTATATGAATAACCCTTCAATCAACTCGACATTTGTTTTTCTGGGGGACCAAATGGAATTTTGACATTCAGCTACACGAATTTGAAACAGGGAAATGACAGCAAGTCCCAAGAATGGGTGACTGCTACAAAGGACCACATGGTACAAATATTGTTTTGCTTTGCCTCACGGTTCATGAATTATTAGCCAAAACATAAAACACATAATAATGGGCCACATGGTGCCACTATAGGTACAATGTTTTAATATGTTAAGTATTTCCACCTGGGGCACCTGTCCATTGAGTCCCATAGATGGCCATTCAAAAAAAAAAATATTACTTCAAAAATTATTTCCATAACTATAACAGATATCCTAGCCTGTAACACAAAAATATGCCTTACATGTTGTGGAACAATGTTTCTAGGTTGTGGGACTAATTAGGTGGCATGGAAGACGGACTAAAAGTAATAAAGATTTAAAGAACAGAAACAGTTGAAGAGAAGATCTAGTTTAATCACTGTACCCCTGAAAAGTCGTAGCCTAGCCAAAAAGTTCAGCCATGAACAAAAGGTAAACATGGCTCTGTTAAACATTCGGACACTTACTAATAAGACTTTTTTTTAAAATGATCTTATCAGTGAACATAAGCTAGATTTTATTTTTCTGACTGAAACATGGCTTGGTTCAGAATGAGTCTCTCCCTTAACTGAAGCCTCTCCTCCAAATTACAGTTTTATCCACTCCATATGTGAGGGAAAGAGAGGAAGAGGAAAGGCTGTTATTAGGCACTTTTTAAATGCAAGCGTTTGAGTTTTACTAACCATGATAGGATTCTTATAACTGGTGATTTCAATTTGCATGTTGATAACGTTTCGGACTGCAAGGCTATGGATTTTATGCAACTTACTCAACGTATTATTGGGCCAACTCACAACTGTGGCCACACCCTGGATTTAGTGATCTCTAGAGGTCTGAATATTGTTGTTGATGTAATATATCAGATCACTACTGTTTGTTTTTTAATGTGACTGTCGCATAGCAAAAAATGATATAGAGCGTTTCATTAAAAGACGCTTTTTAAATCCGTCTTCAGCCGTTAAGTTAGCTAACCACATGTGTAGTCAAACTCTTTCTGTAATACTACTACTACTACTTCCTGTAATGGCACTGAACATTCACACTGGACGCAAATTGTGTGGAATCATAATTTCTAGGATACTTGGCTGGGTTTTCAGAAGAGGTTGTACAGTTAAAAAACAAAATGACAAAAATGTATTATTTACCCCCTATGATAATTGGGGGTAACTCAGATGCAGTTGCTCATATGTAGTTGGAAGCTATGGAAAAAGCAATTTAGTGGACCTTAAATTTTTTTTGTCAAACTACTGTTCTCAAGGTCAAGAAAGAAGTTTCATACTTTATTATTTACTTATTATTTTATTTCATTGCACTTCTAGTGGCAGGGGTATTTTTTTATACATTGTATGAACATTACACTGATTTATGTTTTTTTAACTTATTAAATTTATTTCACTAAACCAGGTATATAAATGTAAAAATGTGAATTCTAATTCTACATTAAAACTTGTTTTTTGTTGTTGTTTTTTAAAATCATTTTATAATTTTTTAAATTTTTTATTTTATTCTTGAGTAGAATAGGGTAGGGTGTATGTGTAGAATGTGAACATTGCCAACCAATTTTTACCAGGAGACAGTGAAATCATAAAAATTCTACACGCAGTGAGTTTACATCACCTTTGTTGATGCAAGATAAAGAACATTTAGACAATTTTTGTTGGGTAAAGTGGATTCATTTTTTTCTACCTTTCTGCATAAGAACTTTTAGCCATAAACTTGAAACATTCATTTCCATCAGCGTGGGATGAAATTTCCCAACAAATGGGATTCCTGAAAATGTCAAATGCAAATGAAGGCTGCCGATTCTCATTGAGGCTCTGCAGCTCTTGGTTTGACAGGCGTCATTTCATCCCCTGTTCTGACTCGAGGAATCCTTCAGATCTCATTTCCAGAGCTGCTGACATTCCCTGATGAGGGCTTCCCTGCATTGACCCTCCTCCCCCCTCACCCTTCACTCTGACAATTTACACTGCAGACCCCTCCAGCACTGCAAGCACGCTCTAACAGCATTTTAATCAAAATGCAATAAGAAGACCCAGTAGACTGCGTCCCCTCCATTCATTTTAATAAAGATAGTGTGGAAGACTGGGGGTTGTTTGATTGATTCAGTGAGCGGTAGTTTGACACAATAATGCAGTCAGATTAGAGTGACTGCAGACTGATGAGTAGTGATGACAGAGTGTGCAAATCAAAGAATGGAAATAGCACAATAAAGTAAAATACAGAGCTTACCTTTATAGTTGTGCCCATCATTTCTATCAGTAATAATAAAATCTTACTTTCTAACTTAGCTCTGGTAACTGGGGATGCATAAATCTGCAAGACGCTACACGATTTCATTTTGTGTGTCAACCTTGAACAAGCAAGACTTGATCAGTTTATTCAAATGGACACATTTGTGCAGTAGACTGTGGAGACAACATAGCATTGCATGAGATGTTTCATTCAGTGTAAAAAGAACCCTCTCTTGTTATAACCACAAATTCTAGTTGTCATAGCAAGAAAAATGTCTTTGTCAGTTCACCACCTTAGTTCAGACTGAAATATTTCGTCAACTGTTGGATGGATTTTCATGAAATTTGTTATACATCTCCATGGTTCCCACAAGATAAACTGTAATAATTTGTGATCCTCCTCCCCTTATGACCAATTATCTGCAAAACTAATGACATTCCATGGTGTTGTAGAATTCTCAAGCTGACTAATGCAGAAACTCCGGGAGATATGGATGTCTTAAGCAAGAGGTTTATTGACGCACCTCAATTCACCCATTTTACCTGACTCTGAGAATAGCCAATTAAAGCTAAAATAATTCACATAAATCAAATATGTGGCAGTTAATGATCAATCAAAATAACCATATAGAAAAATGTATACATAGCATATATAAGACTCAAAAGTACTTAATATTCTTGTGATTCTAGCGATTGGAATATGTAGTGATCATCTGAAATATGTACTTAAGAAACAAAAAATATTAAATATATTAAATGAAAGTTACGTACATCCATATGAGTACATACTAATATGCATATGAATTGAAAATATATTTGATTACCTGATTGTATTAGATTGAATTGAATATATAGTAAAGACCTACATAAAAACAAACAATATGCATTCCTCAGACTATATATATATGATTAACTAAATGATTATTGCATTAGCAAGCAAACCTAACTACAAGAATAATTATAAGAATAGATCATTAACAAACCAACCAGAAAACACACACATGGCAAAATTCTGTTCTGCAGTTACAGTATGCTGTTTGCCTCTTAGTTCACAAACATAAGGATACACTTATGAAACACCATCCGTCTATTAAGGTTTTTTTTTTTCAACATGTCATGGTTTTTTTCAAAGATGTTACCTGGTGGAACCCAATCTTCAGATCCTCATACATAAAATCCAAATCATTATCAACAATGCTTACCAATCTGTTGAGTATCTCGAAAAGCAGTAGTGGTACTACAAACTACACTTACCCAAGTGTCAAACTAGTTTCCTCCCAAGTAAGGAGTTTAGCTGTCTGGTGTAGCTGGTCTCCCCCTCTGTTGCCCAGTTGGATAATTCTGTGAGAAACAATTGTGGATGATTGGTCCAGACAGTAATATACCCCACCTTGACCTCAATTATTTCCCACTTTCTACTTTGAATGGTTTGTTCTGGGTTATTTGTTGTAACATGCAATCCGGACTCACACCTATGGAGACACAAGTCTATGCTTGCTGCACCCCTGTATTCAAATGTGTGGCTAATTACTGTCACCCCTGTTCTGTCTTGATGACCAGGTTTTATGTGTGACAGATAAGAATCTTTCAATATGTATTGACCCCTCAGTCTTCCACTTACACTGCAAATCTGAAACTCTCCTGTGAATGGGCACAGAAACTTATCTGTCACAAGTCTCATGCCCCACTAGTAAACAGTCTGCAGCAGCGTTGATGGAAGTTTCATCATCCATGGCTGTGAGCACTAGTGAAACAGCAGCCCTCCTTCCACACAATGTCTTCTTTCTCTAAAATTGGCACAATATCATTTGGGGATGGTGGAGTTTACCCAGGCTTGGGCTTGACTGGGTGTAACTTCTCAGCTCTGATCTGTTGTGGTGTGTGGAAATCTCTCTTTTGGTTCTAGCACCTGCTAGCAGTGACTGGCATGGACCAGCGTGGCTCTCTCCCTGCCCTTTACCACTGATACTGTTGTCAGCAGCACCTGGAATGGTCCTTTCCACGTAGAAGAGGAGACTGAGAGAGATTTGATTAATACAACATCACCACCCCATGTTGGGAGCCTATTTGACCCCTTTCAGTTAGTATTAGTTCTATTAGTCAGTATACTCAGTCAGGTATTCATCAGTCCAAAGCAGAGTGTTTTTGTGGGGTGTCAAAGGTACTGCCCATTAGTTCTTAATTAATTAGGATGTGATTTGTACATCTCATTATATCAGACTTGTCAGTCAAAGGTTTGCCATGACCTCTTCTCATGTTGTTATTCTGCAGTCACTCTGTGTCTCTTCAGTCTCCCAGACATGATATTCATTGGTATTATTCATTTATCTATTTATTTCTCCTTTGTTTATATTTATCTTTACCTTATGGTATATTTCATGTTCTTCAATATTGTACCCTCTTCCAAAGGGAATGCTGTATCACACTGTTTCCCCCCCAATGATCTCATAAGCAGTCTCTTCTCACCGTGGGAGTCGACTACGAGCTGTCCTCAAGGGAGGTAGACTTCTGGATCCTGAGTGATTTTGAACTCTAACTAGCTGTGTGCAGATTCAGCTTGTGTAGAAGGTGGACGAAGGACAGTATGACTTAGGATGCCGGAATGAATCCAGATTGTCGTGGCAGTTTTGCAATACCACTCTGACAAAGAGGAACAAGACAAAGATCTCTTTACAATATTGTCACACTTTACTTTCAGAACATCTTGGGCTCAATTTCATCAGTTTAAAATTTTTAAATTGCCATTTTAGACATGTTGTCATCATTGTTTTGGGCAATCTCTCTTTTATAGTATACTGAAATCCTAGCACTGTTACAAGACTCTGAGCTATCTTTGCCGCAAAGGCTGTCGCTGTTTATTCCCTGCAAATTTTATTCCCTCTTTTGGTCATACTTTCCTGCACTATCCTCTCTCCTGGTTTACTGACCTGTCATTGAGAAGTCAACTGAAATAAAACAGGAAGAAAGATTTGAAGTTTAAAAACTGCAAGTTTCATGAAATGAACAAAAGGAATGCAAATTGGATAGATAAATCTCATTTATGTTGGGTTTTTAGAAGAATACCTAGAAAGCCATCCTCTGAATGCCCTCGGTCTCTAGTTTGTTTTTGTAAAGTTTCATGAGGCTGTGATTATCCTAGAGGTCACAATAGGTCATTTTATACAGTGAGGTCAAGTTTCAAAAAATGGTCTCACTACAATGAAATGGCTACTATGGGGACTAACATCATCACACCTGAATACAATTGGGCTCAGTGAATCCACAAGAGTCTCAGCTTTCCAGTCAGACCAAATTTATGCAATTCCAAGACTGTTTAGGGACCCCAGTATGCAGAAAAGAGAAATTGAAAACTTTCAGTCAATAAAAATTTTCAGGTAATTGTCTTTCCGTTAATTGTTCCATTTCATAATCCTAATCCTTCCAAAAACAAATAAAATGGAGAAAGAAAAAGTCATCATTGGAAGAAGTAAAAGTTTTATTAATTTAATAAACTATCCACTACTGTATATGGAGACTTAGTGTTATTCATTTACCTATATTTCTTTCTAACAACTTTTTTATTTTGTGTCCAAACCATTGCTTTATCCCCCCTTTTTCCTACATGTGGGGACCCTTGAGTAACATGTACCAGCACATGGAGGATTGACCGAGGAAAGACACACAACCAAGTGTTCACAAATCAGATTTCGTAGTGCCAATTAGCATGTTAGCATGCTAACATCCTAAACTAAGCTAGTAAACATGGCCAAGCATTACACCTGCTATACATCAGCATGTTAGCTGTAAGCATGTGTTGTGGGTTTTCTTCTCTCTTCTTCAGTCTTCAGCAACTTAAGATACAGATGGACATAACTTTACTTATCTGTCACACAACTTTTATTCTTCGGATAACAAAGAGTACAGTGTACAGCTCTGACATACAAAAGGTCTGGATTCAGAATGCATCTCTTTTCCGGCATATTGTTTTAAACCTCGTAACCCCCTCCCACTATGCTCCTCCTAGAGGGATGGGGTGTTACCGCATGTGTTATCGTACGAAGCCCCCTTTCTGCATTCCCGTACAATGGTGAACCTGTTGCTATCTCTGCCCATGTCCAAAGGATAGCAGTTTGCATTACACATGCTTTCAGGAATCTGAAGGTTGAGATGATCAGATCCCTATCTTTTACACCACTCACGCAATATGATTACATGTACAATTTGCTATCTGATCAGTTTTCTTCAACATGTTAGCATTTAGCTCAAGTCACTTCTGTGCACACTATAAGTACAGCCTCACAGGGCTGCTAGCATGGCATCATCATCTCATTTCATAATGAGAAACCCTTGTTGCTCTAACAAGGCAGTTTTCGTTAGTTAGTGTAGATACTTGCTCATAATGGATTATGAAATACTTTTCTTGCATCTCACAAAAGACAAAAATGTGAGAAACATTTTTCTAAAAAGGTTCTGCAAATGCGCTGGTGTGCCATTGATAGTCTTTTTACTTTTATATGTGGAAATAAGTATACAAAAGGAAGCAATCTGGGCTGAAATGGACCACGTTGTTAGTTACCTGTCTGTCTGTTCTGACTCCTATTGGAAGTGATTTCACTGCTTCTGTTTAAAAGCAGTAGAGTTTGGAAGCTCTGAGATCCTCATAAATCTTTAATCCAGATCATTTTCACACACACAAAACCCCATTTAGCACCTGTCTATTCTCTAATCAACCCCAGCATGTCTGTGCTGATCATCTGGAAAGTATGAACAGACCTGCGATCAGTGCCGCTTATAAAGCCTGCTCCAGCTGTCTTAGTCCGATCGATCATCCGTTTGCTTCTGGTTTCCAATTACTTGGGTGGTTTTGGCCTCTGTTTGCCGTGGTCTATTAAGAACATGCTGAGACTTTCAATGAGGTGCAAACCTATTATGATTCATACTGTAGCTTTCTATCTGCACTTACATGGGGTGGTGTTGTTTTGGTCCCACCAGTGGTCCAGTACGTAAATTATGACTGTTGGGGATGTTAGTCTATGCAGTTCAATATATATATGTTGAATTTATGATAAAACCTGGTGAGCTATTATGCTATCTACTGTGTAGAGAAACATTTTGGGAGTGGGAGTTTTTTTTATGATTTCTTTTTTGGGAAGACTAATATCATGCTGTGTTTAGCAACACGATTATGAGCTGACACATGGTGCATATTTTGGCATATTCCATTCATTCATCAACATTTTTTATATTTTAAAAGTGTGGACAAAGCTTAAAGAAAACTTAGACCTTCATGTTGTGAAATAAAATTTAAAGGAAATATAATCAAACACTTAATGGAACAAATAAGATAAAGATGATGTAGCTTGTAGACAGTACAAGCTTGTTGGGACCATCAGACAAATATGGGTTTCTTTATCTATATGAGTTGTTTAAACAATAGAATAATGTATTATCCTAACTTAGAGCTGTCCTTCTAACTCCTTTTAAAGTCTTTCACAGTTCTTCTAAGACAGCCTCACCCCATAAACCAGCACAAATGCCTCATTCTAAGGTAAAAGCCATTGTGCAGTTGTGGCACGAGAGTATATTTTTTTTTATAGTTTGAGCTCTGTACTTCAGCACACTGGATTTGAAATGAAACTAAACTACTATGACTAAACTGGTGCCTTTCAGCATTAAAGGATAGTCCAGTTAAATCAACTTGGGTGTTGGGTCAAAGTAACTGCTGAGATTCTGGGAAGACAGTGACATCACAAAAAAATGTCTGACAGGGCAAGAAATGTGAGCAATCAGATGGTCAGAAAGGAAAATAAGGCCCAAATTCTAATAAACTGTAATTATCCCACATTGTAGGAATCATATACCTTTTAACTTTGGGATTATTATATAAAAAAGCTACATTTCTGTTCGTATAATGTGCACGTTATCATCTTCAAATTAAAGCTGAGAGTCAGCACTTTAACCGCATTTTCACTGTTCCACCTCAAATCTGTTAAACAAAACTGTCTTATGGGCTTCAGACTGGACTGTATATGAAAAACACTAAACAGTTCTGTCATGTTTTACAGTATATTTTATGACATTTTTAATTTTAGTACTACTTTATGTTAGAAGCTGTCCTCCCTAGATGAATGACAAGATCAACTATTAATTTAAGTGCCCCAAACTTCAAGTGACATCCCCCTCTATTATAGTGGGAGCAAAGGAGGAAGTCAGGTGATGTTATTATAGAGCAACAAAGTCTCTAATATTAATAATAATAATAATAATGCATTTAATTTGTACTGAATTTTTAATTCGCAGTGAATCTCAAAGTGCTACAGTGTTAAAAACATAACACAATAAGAGTTAAGATGTAAAAGGCTTCCTGAATAGAAGGTTTTAGGCCTTTTTAAAAGAGTCTAGGGTCTGTGCTGCCCTCAGATGTTTAGGAAGGCTGTTCCACAAGCGTGGTGCAGCAGAGCAGAAGGCTCAATCCCCCATGGTGTGGAGCTTAGTACTGGGGGCCCGGAGGAGATTTGAGGGTGCAGCTGGAAGTTTGTGGTGTGATCAGTTTCTGTAGGTAGGGAGGAGCATGACTGTTGATGGATTTGTATGTGAGTAGCAGGACTTTGTAGTCAATCCTGAAGTAGACAGGAAGCCAGTGCAATGAAAACAAAACTGGTGTTATATGGTTGTGTTTTTGCACTCTCATCAGGATCCTGTCAGTTCTGTTCTGAATGTACTGGAGCTTCTGGATGCTCCTGCCAGGGATCCCTGTGAAGAGCACATTGCAGTAGTCCAGTCTGGAGGAGATAAAGGCATGGACAAGTTTCTCTGCATCTGACAGGATTAGAGAGGGGCAGAGTTTAGAGATGTTTTTGAGATGGCAGAAAGAGATTTTGTATAGATGTCTTATATGGTCATCAGAAGTCAGCTGAGGGTCAAACCTAAAACCCAGATTAGTGACTGAGGAGAAAAGGGGGATGTCCTGGCTGTCGAAAGTGAGATGAGGTATGGGAGATGACTGAACCTGGTGTGGCATGTCAATAAGTAATGCACCAAGAAACCAAAAAAAGAGAAGAAGACTGAAAGTTAGTAAACATGGATCTTAACTTAAATAATGATAAATCTATACTAATATTATAATACTAAATCTGATTTCCTAATGTTTTATGAAAAACATGTATGTTAGACCTCAAGGATCCACAGTATGTTGGTGAGAAACACTATACACACAACTTTTGTTTGTTTAGACCTATGGCAAAACTCCACAGGTCTCCACAGTGTTGTCACATCATAAAAAGTATTTATTTTTCAACAGTGATTTGTAACAGTTTTGGAAGGCAGAGAGAAATGATGTCATCCTGCTGATAGGGGTATCAGACTTATTATTGTTAATTGGCCACATTTGTGAATTTGAATTATCTCCATAAGTTAATAGAAGTACTTTTCAAATCAAATTTCATTATGACTGTAAGAAATCCAAACGTTGGACTCAATTTGTTATAGGTCATAACCTCTCACCAATTTAAACAGTTATGGAATTAGTATGGCTAGTTATGGCTTCAAATTTGTTGTTCAAAATGTTCAAAATTCACACCTTCTGGCTGCAGTGAATTGTTGTGTAAGATTATCAAACTATCCAGTTCCTAATACGAGGAGAGACTTGTTATTCTGTGTCATTCCCCCACTAACTCCATCTCATAATCCTGCAGCTAATGACCTGACATACTGAGTCCGTGGAGGTTCGAAAATGAAAACAAATTTCCATTTTTCTCTTTTATCTCATTCAACCTTACCTGCACTTTCTCAGTGTCCTCTTTTGACCCCTTATATCCAATTTTTTTTCAGTGCAATTTTATTTATATAGCGCCACATCATAATAAACGTCATCTCAGGGCACTTTTGCATCTCTATTTTTGTGGAATCTGATGTGCATTAGACTGAAAGACAGGAGTCAGTCTGCAAAAAAACCAGAGGTCCACTGTGCCTGAATGGGACTATTTCTGTCTTGTTTTATAAGTCTAAGGCCCCGATCATACAGAGCGCTTTTTAGCAGCCTGAGGCGACTTTTTGTAATTCTTTTCAATGAGTGAAGCTTTTGCTTGCTGCTTTTGCATTGCTGAGCACCTCGCCTTTTTTCCGCTCTATGTGCCTTCAGTTTTGCAGGAGTGCCCTCGACTTGAAAAGCACCAAAGGTCATTTGTGTTTTTTTCCATTGTCCAATCAGATGAATAGAGACGTGGGCCTTCTGTGGTGGTGACAAGTGAAGACAACAATCGTGGAGGACAAACTAGTGGTGGATGTTGCTGGATACCCAAAGCTATATGACTTTACCAACTGTAGTTACCACGATCAATAACTATCTAAAAAAATAAAGGCTACAGATCAGTGAGTTTACTTCACAGCAAAATAACAGGCGAAGGACAGGTGATTTGGTGGTTGCCTAGCAACAATAAGAAAAAAGACGCAGCAAGCTGCTATTTTTTAAGATTCTAGGCTTCAACAAAAAATGTCTGTGTGGTGCGCCTCACATTTTCCAACCTGCAAAAAGTGCTAAGTCTGATTGGAGCCTAATAGCTTCTTGAATTCAGAATCTCTGGCTATCAGATACTAGCAGAGAGCTGGGTGTCAAATAGAAAGTAGTAAAATTTAATAGAAATTCAGTACACAAGGGGTTTAAAGTCCAACAATCAGCTTGCATTGACACAGAGAGGGGAGAGATCCCCAGCTGGAATTGAACTGGGGATGTTGGCAGTTATCAGGTATTGGTCTTAACCATTAGGTCATCAGACAGTCCAATAGATTCTAAGATAAGTTCATGGAAATCAAGCCATTCATTTTTTTTTTCTGATCAGGCCTTAAACACAATAATCTGTTACTCCAACCGGACTTCCTGGATCATATTTCATTGTCCCACCAGCACTTTACACAACACGCCCACACCAACACAGTCCCATGTATTGTTTTACACAGGATTGTTTTCAGTCTGAATGCAGCTGAGGAGTTTCTGTATGTTGTTGAACAAGAAAATGTTGAAAAAAGAAAAGTGACATCTTAATAAGAATAGGAATACAGTACATACATACAGTAGACGAGACAGGCATTCCTGTTCTCTTCACTCATGTTACTCAGAGAAATGGGGTTACACAAGTAACCTGAAGTTTATTTTTCTAGCACATGCGCAGTTGACGCGTTTGCTATGCATACAGTCCACGCAGTCACAAAGTTTGGGCTGCATGCGGGTGTCCACAGAGGGGCTGCACGGACCCTCGCGGACATGGGTGGATGACAACATTTATGTCACACAGACCAACGCAGACCCTCACGGACCCTCGCAGCCACAGACGTGGAAAGTATGAATTGGCTTTAAGAGTGCTTGGAAAACCTTCATAGGGAGGTGTCCTGATATGCCCAAACCACCTCAACTGAATCATTTCAATGTGTTATACTCCGAGCTCCTCCGGATGTCCAAGCTCCTGTCCTTAAGGGTGAGTGAAGGAAACTCATTTCAGCTGCATGTATCCATAATGGCTTGGAACCCACACCAACTGGTCAATTGAGAGCTTGAGAGTTGTAAATCTTCCAAGGGTGTACTCAAAGTTGTGGTCTGTCAAAGCAGCAGAACATCATCTGCAAAAAGCAGAGGTGCCAGACATTCTCTGGCCCTCAGCTGCACCATGAAATTCTGTCAATGAAAATCACAAACAGAATAGGTGACAAGGCACAACCCCAGTGGAACCCAATGAATACAGAATACCGGGAATGTGTTTGACTTTGTGGTGAGAATACAAACACGGCTCTCACTTCAGTTATACAAGAGAAGACCCCAAACATCCCAAAGCACCCTGCACAAGAGGTCATGGTCGTAAGCCTTCTCCAAGTCTACAAAACACATTTCCATCTTTATAATCTTAATGTGATTGTTTATATATATATTCATTCATTCATATATACATTGACCATGACTGAAAATCCTCTGGTGAACAGGATGTTACGTTTTATGTCTCCTGCTTAGAATAGGAGTGCTGGGTAGTACACAGAACTTAAAATAAATACAGCAATCACATTTCAATAGACAGATTTTGATATGTCTATAGATATGAAAAGTTATGATAAAATCATTGTTTTCTTATTTCTATTACCTTTTCCCCCGGTCCTGGCAGGCCACGGTGTTCCCAACAGGAATCCAACTGGCTGCTGTGTTCCAGCCATACACTGTAGCAGCAGAGGCAGCCCTGACTGTATGAAATTAAACAGGACTGGCCATGTAATTGCTCCTGCAGGGACTGCTCTGCTTCAATAACACACTTTGTGATTGGGTTTGGGGAGCGGCTGCCCTGACAGTCAAGGCAGAATAAACAAGGGAGGGAGGAATCTATTCTGGTCACTGGCCTCGTGTGCGACAACAGGACAGCACCCAGGGGAGACAGGCAGCCAGATGTGGCCTGTGCTGCTTATAACTACACACCACACACACACACACACACACACACACACACACACATACACGTTGCACTTTCAACTAACACCACCCTCCACCAGGGACTGTAGCAGGGGTAATTGATCAGACATTATAGGATGTGACAGGTAGTGCCGGGTCAATTGTAGGGAGCAGGCCTCAGGTTGTACATGAGAAGTGTTCCATTCTACTCCCAATGGCTACCACTTCTTCTTTCTTTCTTTCTTTCTTACACATAATACAAGCCTACAAGACGTACTCTCCATAATAAAAAAAAAAAAAAATTTTAAAGTAAAAAATTATTTTTAAGTTATTTGAAATTTTGAAATTTGTGGCTCAAGAATGAGCAGTGTTGAGGTGGAACTCTTTACTACGTTACACCAGAAAGTCAAATCAAATATGCAGGAAGCTTTAGCATGAGCCCACCACCGCCGTAACTTCTGTAGTCAGAGTTTGCATTTTAGCCAGATGACAAGCAAAGCAGGACACAGGGAGTATTGCTGATTGTTCAGCAGCTAAAAAGAGGATTGAAATTTATGTCAGGAGTGTGTGTGTCTTCTGCACATTTTACAGCTGACTGCTTAACGAGACTCAGTACACTGTAGGATTTTCTACTTTTTCATCTTCAATCTTCAGATGAAGTTTTAAAACATGGTTTCTTTCTGTTACTCAGCTAAAGGAATAAAATATATCTGTGCTAAAGCTAAGCTAGCAACCTCCGGAAGGTTAAAAAAAATGACTAACTTTGTGAGGAAACTTAGATATGATCTTCTGAAACATCCTTTTGGGATTTTGGGGAATCTGGGCTGTAAGGAAAGATGGATTTAGAGAATTCTAAACAACTTTTGGTGAATAACATAGATATGTTAAATAAAATAGACTCAGTATTTATAAATGAGTCAAAAAAGGCCAGAATACCAGATCTTTACTGTAAGATTTAGTTGATTTGGTGAAAGGTAAGATTTTTATGGTAAACATCTATCATAGTTTACAGACCCACTTCCTGCCTTAATTTTGACCTACTGTCCTTAGTTGTACTGTATGTATGTCTGTAATAAAGGAATTTATTACCAACATTTCAGCTGGGCTTACTTTCAGTTTAACCTCCAAATAAAGTGTCTTAGGTCAGTGGTTCCCAAATTATTCAGAGTGACACACTGAATAAAATTATTCAGAGTGACACACTGAATAAAATTATTCAGAGTGACACACTGAATAATTTGACCTCTTCAGGCTTCAAATGATTGAACAAAGATTATAAATCTGGATAAACTGTTTACAACTTGTCTGCTTTCTGACTGCTCGTATTTCTTTTCCTGTTGGACTTCTTTGTAATGATGTTTATTTTGGGGAGTATAATGTTCAACATGATGGACAAAACTGCAAAAATGAGACCCAAGTTGTAATAAATACTTGAGACCTTAACATGCTGAATACATTTTTATTGCTCATGAAATATTTGCAAATTTTGAAAATTTGTGAGCTAGCAGTGTTCTTTTTTACCTTTGGTGGCACTTAACTACGTTCCTTGATGTGTTACTGGCACTAACTGTAAAATCAGTGGAATAACATGAAACTGTCATCAGGAATATGTATTGCATTTGTATCACATAAAACCAAAATGGGTACCTTCTCATAAAGACAGTGCTCCATAGCAACACTAGTAGTCAAAAACTCCACATACCTTTAAGTATATAGTAGTATAGAGGGGCATGGTAGTGATCTGGAGCTCCATTTCTGCCCATGGGAGGGATCCACAAAGGTGTTAACTAGACAGCATTAGACTAAGTGGTTAAGTAAGCCTACATTCAAACACTGTGTATCTATGACACTCCTTATTTATAATGTTTTTAATGGTTTACAATCTACTCAAAATGCTTCCATGGAGCATTCGTCTTCCATGCTTTGACTTGTTTAGATATCATACCACTTTTGCTGGATCCCAGCTGAGTTATGGCCAGAGATGCATAGCATAACAGCACCTGCTCTGTGAGTAGAGTGTGGTTATACACTCACAAGAACACACACACACACACACACACGTTACCACCTCAACAGCAAGCAGGCCACGCTTGAATGAAAGCATGAGAGAGGAGGAAGAAGGGCTGAGTCATCCATTATATTTTTAAGTTGCAATCCCACCCCTAATTTTTTAATAGCATGATAAAATTGTTAACTTTGTCTATTACAGTTACTTATCTATTTATTTTGTTTTGTTGTAATTATTTAACTGTATTTTACATTTTTCTGTAAAGCACTTTAGTCAATTCCTGTTGTTTTTAAATGTGCTCTATATACTTTAAGCTAAATAATATATCAGAAATTGGGTATTGGCAGCCTTTAATTCAGTTTTGTAGTTTTAGTTCGTACATGTGGCTCAAGCCCTACAGTAGCTCTTAGGCAAGTTTTAACACAATTGATGATTGAGGATAACAGACAGTGAAATAAAAAATACATTTTCATAGTTTTCATCCTGTGTGTCTGTGTTATTTGTTAAGATAACTCTTGTTATATGCCAAATCTATATCAAAAAATGTTTTTAAATAATTTTTTTTATAAAAATTCCTTTTCTCAAGATGATGACTCATCTTGAACTTGGGGGTGTAGATAACTTCTTGACTTTTTACTACATTGTTTTACTACATTTTACTCTATATTTCTCAAAGAATTTCGGTACACGGTCAAGAGGTGTTATGTAGCACAACAATCTAGACAGACGCATTAGCTAATGAAGTAATTACTGTCTAATGCAGGTCTTATTCAACAACCTGCATGCATTTGTGGAACTTGCATGACCTTTTCACTAATAAGGAAGAGCATTTCAATGACATTATTTCTCTGCCACTGATAGCTAACGTAACCAATTTTTGTATAAAAGTAACACCCGTAACCTCAGTAACGTCAAAGATGGCAATAGCTTTACAGTAGCTTTACAATGTATAGATGACATGAAGATAAAAAATGCGTGACAAAAATGAGACTAAATTTAATTGATGAAAACTAGACTAAAAGTGCAATGTAAATGAAACTAATATACATTTATGTCAAAATAATAAAACAAAATCTAAATCAGGTGCCAAAATGAAGATTAAAAGCATAATGATGCCTTAACAGTCTTTCTCGCCTGTTCAAATGAGCACTGTGACTGCACACCACACTCACAGTGCTCATGGCCTGACTGCCTCTGTCACTGGGAGTTTTCAGCCTGGCTTCTCTGCTGCTCTTTGGCTAATTCTTCATTCTTTCTGCTGAACCCGCTGAGCAGTGCCTCCACTGTCTGTCTTACATTTTCACTGACTGATAACGCATCCCCACAGGCTTTGACAAACCAGAAGCAGGGCAATTGAACACCAGCCTGTTTAATTGTCTTTGTCTTTGGTGTGCTCCTTGATAATTGACAAGTCACAAATTAGTAGTGTGCTGGTGGTCAACTCAGAATATGGTGATTAAGGAGACACATTCAGCCCAGCCCAGCCCCAGATGTCTGCTCTATAGATTACAGCTGGTAATTGATTGAATTAAAAAAGAAAAGGCAGTGAAGGAAAAGCAGTGTTTAAATCAAAGAGGCTTCTTGGCTGTTCTGTATGAAACATAAAATGGAACCCTACATTTAGCTTCTTCTTGGGATCAGACAATCAGCTACATATTTAACAATTCTTCCAGAGATTCAACAGCACAAAGCAAAGGTGAGCTGAATCTTTATGCAAGACAATGCAAGAAAGGGTCTCTCTCAGGTCAGGTTTTCCACGGGTCCATTTTGGATCGGGTCCACATTTTGGATCCATAAAGACCTCTATTGTCACATCTACACATGTATGATCACACATGTAGGAATCAGTCAGTCAGCCCTATCTCACCTGCAGCTGGTTTAAAATGCAGCAGTGAGACACCTCCCCCATATCTGTACTGGCCTCCCTTCACTGGTTACCACTGGTGAAGTACAGAATTGATTTTAGGATTCTTTTGTTTTTAAAGCACTGCATGGACTGGCACCAGGCTGCTCATCCCCTATTCCACTTCCAGACCCCTCAGATCTGCTGACCAATCACTGCTCTCCATTCCACGCACCCAGTTAAAAACCAAAGGTGATCGAACATTCTCAGTTGTTGACCCTAAATTGTGGAATAGTTTGCCACTAATGATTAGATCTTCCCCGTCTATTGATTTAAACCCCATCTAAAGACCGAACTCTCCTCATTAGCCTCTTAATTATCTTCATGAAGTCATGCCTGACCACACTCTGGCTTTTATTTGTTTGTATTCATTTGTTGTTTGTACAATGCTGTTTGTGTTGTAATTTATTATGACTTTGTTGTTAATTTTGATCCTGTGTTTTTGTTTGATTGTAACCATCAATTAAATTACCCCATAAAAGCAGTTTGGTCAACGTCTGTTGTTTCTAAATGTGCTCTATAAATAAATTGACTTGACTTGACATCTGGACAGTGCCTAAGATCATCAGGGAAGGTGTTCCAAGTATGCATTTTCATATGCAGCTTCCCTGTGTTTTGTATTGAGCAGAGGAACAGTCAGCAGACCCTGAACAGATGACCTAAACATACTTGAAGGCTTAACAAAGCATGTCAGAAACAGAATTTTGATTTGTAGACAAAACAAAATTTTAAAACTCAATTATCTGACTTAAAGGTAACCAATGCAGACATAAATTTATAGATTCATTTTTCAAGATCCTGCTTGGACATGAGTGCTAACATTAAAATTTAAGTTTCATTTCAGTTTTGTCTTTATTTAGCAAGAGATAATTGTGGCATATCTAGTCATCATCAATTTCTTCAATGCACTGATGACAATGGAAGCATAGTTAGCTGGTGAAAGGAAATGCAGATTTGAGCATCGTCAGCATAGGTGTGGTAATTAATGTTTTGAAGAGTCTGACCCAAGGGGGTGATGCATAGAATAGCAGGGGGCCAAGTACTGATCTTTGTGGTACTCCACAGGTCATGCTGACCTGCTTGGAGGTAAGATTATCAATGGAGATGAAATCATTCCTGTCCTGCTTGTAGGACCTGAACAAACAAACAAAGCTGATTGGAATTTGTCAGAGCAGTTATCTTGAGTTGTACATTTATTAAGTTTGATCTTTTCCTCTCTGTATGGGCGGGTATGTCCATCTCACTTCACACCACCAATTGTGTGGATTGATACACAGAGCCTCCCCCCAATTCTCCTTTTGGTCCTAAATCCAGTCCAGTCAATATTAATTAAATGTGTCTAGCCAGATTGCCATTAGTGGAAGGTTGGTTCAGTTCATTCATATCTGGAGGTCATTGACCTCCATTACCAGTCAGGGGGTCTCCAATCATTACTCTCCATTGGCTGCAGTTAAAAGCTCTGGCTGGGAGAGATAGGGAGAGTGAGAGAGGCATTCTGTCAAATAGTCAATGCTGAGAGAGTATAGCTACTGTACCTTATAACAGTTGTCATCTATCATCAAGGAGCACAGGAAGGTTATATATTAAGTGAAGACATTTCTATCCTTTTTTTAAGCCCATGTGGCTGCATCTTGCTCTGGTAAAGTTCCTGTTGACCTTTACTGTTATCGATGGCTAGCCTAGAAGTGAGTTTAAGTCAGCAAAAACAGATGATGCTGGAATTACTTAATTAATTAATTTGGAAGATATTATTAAAACCTGATGTATGGACTAAAACTTACTGATAGTGAACATAAGTCTAAAGCTGTTAGACAAAATGAAAATGAATGTTAGCTAAAGCACACAAACAAACAAGATAGTAAGAATGGTTTTGGGCAACTTGTGATAAGTTGGTGATAACTCTACATAACTAAAAGGTCTGCAAAAGCCTTCATCTCTTTGTATAAGTGAAGACTTTTTCTGATATCCAAAAGACTTGCTGGAGATAACTTTTCATCACAGTAATTGTGGTTTTAGTTTCACCTAAACTACAGTTCTAATGAAACAGAAGACCGGGATGCGTCTTATGATTGAACACTTTATTTCTACAACTGGGTCTAAATTCTTTCCTAGCACTACAGAGAAAATCCAATCATGACCATTATCAAGCAACCACCACAGCTTGAGGTTGAACCCAATACGGCAGTAAGTGCTATGCCACTGACGGTCGCTAGATGCTGGCTCCAAAAAAATCCCTGGCTCCAGTTGACTCCCATTCAAAAAGCCCTAACTACTCTCTAGAAAGACTAAGTCAATCGTTTTTTTCAACAAGTCATTATAGTCTCAGTCTTTAAATTCAGGCCCTCTAATAAGTGTTCTGGTAGTCATTTTAGAAATTATTGCTCCGTTAATAAGATTTGAAGACTTATAGTAGCTTTGATGTTTGCCGTGTGGGCATTGATTGACAGCTATGATTGACAGTTGGCTCAACTGCTGTTCTCCCCGTCTCCAGGACTCCCACTGAATCGGACTATTGCCGCAATATTTCACTAAGTTTAATGTTACTTGCCGGTATTACGATACCTGCCCTGTTAGCACAATTTAGCTAAAGTAGCTAACGTTAGCCCAAGTGTGCAGTGCCCTGTGTTCCCAGTAAGCTAACGTTAGCTTGGGTCCAAGGTAGTGGGGCATGTTTCCAGAGTGTAAAAGGCAACACCCCACACTCCTTATTTAGGTCCTGGCTCAAACGGATAAGATGGTGCCGACCGTAAGCTGCACCTCTGGGCTTCAAACTGGCTCCAATGCAAACCAACAGCTGACGTCACACCTCCAACAACCTCCATCACACGTCAAACCTCCATGGCAACCTTCATCTTTATATACAGGCTATGGCCAGTACTGATAGGAATGTTGTGTAGATGCAGGAATAGTGTGTGCCATTTTAACAAAATATCATCATACCCTACTTCAGACTTAAAAGAGACAATTATTATGTTTTACAAAATCACAAAACAAAATGAAAAAAACAAACAAAACAAAACTTGGATTTGGATATATGTTTGCAATTGAGAAAAACTGGTATTTGAATATTTGGCTTCTCTTACAGTGTCTTCCATCGGTTGTCATTGCTATAACTTTCCTGCTCTGTGGCCACTGCTATTACATTTATAGCCACAAGCAGCTTGCCATAGGCCACTCCCACAGGACACACCCACAGCAAATGATATTCTCAAAAATCCTCAAATAAAACTTGCTGTTCAAATAATGAAACATTTCGAAAAAATAGCTGCAATCAGGCTTTGTTGGCCAGCACAAACAAAGTAACGTTTTTGTTCAGTGTTAAGCTGCTGGTTATGAAACTTAAAAATAAATAAAATTAAATGTTTATGGTATTTCTTATGCACTTTTCTACTTCCACTTGATTCTTATTTTTAAAATTATATGTATATATAAAACAAACAACAAGAAAATCCAACAAAACAAACAAACAACAAAAAACCCCTTCTGTGTAGTGCTCTTTCTCATTGCACCTGGTCAGCTATTTGAGATTTTGTAGAATGACTCTTTCTAACGCTTGATTTTCTTGCCTCGCTTGTAAGTCGCTTTGGATAAAAGCATCTGCCAAATGACAAAATGTAAATGTAAATGTTAAATGCAAGAAAGATGTGGGGACATATTTTCATTATCTGTGGTTGTGTTCATTTATGAATCAATACAGGAAGAATTGAACTGAAAGAAAGGAACTCTGTGCCATTTTCCAAATTGAAAAATGCAACCTGGACTGTTTTTGTTCGGACTTCAGTCTTAGACAGTACACAATGATAACAAAGCTTCTTCTGTTAGCCGGATGGTGCATTTTGCTTCCGTGGGTTAAAGAAAAGTTCCAAACTGTATTCCAGTGGTACAAAGAAATATATAAGGTTCTACAAATGGAAGGTTTCACTGCTACTTGAAATCATTATTTTATGAATAATTTTATGATTCCAAAGATTTCAACCAGTCTTAGCTCATCTACCTCGACTTAATACTAAGGGTTAAATCAACTATCCAAGCACCACCAAATGAAATTAACTGACATGTATTGATACCTGGATTGTGCCTTTATAATTATCTTTGCAGCTAGTGATTGTTTTCGTTGTTTAATTGATCTGCTGATCAATTCTATTTTTTGTTCTATTTGATCCATAGTCCAGAGCCCAAAGATAATATAATAATTTATCACAGGAGACTGAGAAGACTAGCGAGTATTTATATTTGGAGCCTGGGTTTAGAAAACACTCAGCATATTTGCTTTTAAAATGATTTGGATGATCACTTGACCATCAAGATAGTTGCAGATTGGTTCTCTGTTGACCGACTGGTGGACTAATTGCCTCAACTCTAATTTTATGTACATTGTAAATTACATTTGTGTTTTTGGTTTGTTTTGTTGTTAGTGCTATGATATTGTCATGTTTCGCTATTTCCCCTTTATATTTAGAAAGAAGAACAATATATATTTTTTAAAAAGAACAAAAACAACTGCAAAGTAGATTCTACTAGTACAGTATAGCACTTAGAGAAGAGAAATTCAGAGCTACACAGTTGCGAGTATGACATGACTGATGGAATTTGTGCTGTGGAAATCCACATTATCCAGAATTTATGAGGTGTGTAATTTCTGTATTAACAGCAAACAGCATCAACAGCAAATCAGAAAACAGGGAGGCTTCTTACTTAAATAGGATCAAATATACTGTACTTATTAAAAAAAGGAAATTAGAAGTAAAGGTCTGTCTCTAATATAAGAATGTTTTAAGGAAAGGCCCAGTTCTCTCTGCAGATGAGGGAAATAAAGGCCACTCCTTAAGTATTTTAATTTTTTATCACCCAAAAAATCTCACCGTGATGTTTCAAACAGGGAGTTTACAGGATGAGAGACAGACACAGTGCCAAAAACTCTGTATATTGTAGCTTTAAAGTTTGATTTATTATAGTCATGGCAGTTAAAGGTGTTTTTATTTTAAAAACCAAGTTCAAGAAGATCAACGTTTAACAGAATGAGTTGAAACAAGAAATGTAATCTCAGAGTGTGTTTATCACAGCGAGGGATGAACGACTCGACAAGTCTCAAAGCAGAGGGAAGCAGTTCCTCCATACTAAAGTAGAGCAGTGTCAGCTGCAGATTGATGACCTGATCTGCTTGATGGATGGAGCTTCAGCACTTAGCTATCAGCCTTTCTGTCAGTGTCTGAGCAGCAACACACAGCACTGCAGAGCAACTCCACTCCTCTGTTCACAGATAGCACTATCATTTCATTCAAACTATATGAAACACATTGCAGTCCTGTTCACTCACAAGATAAAGTAAGGCCTGAAACCTTCTGGTCCTTGTTTTGAGGACAAAACTGTATAAGTTTGAATCAACTGGGGAGCTGATCTTGTTAGCTGTTGCTCAACCCCATCTGTGACCTTAATACTCTGTATGTTACTCCATGATATGAATCATAAGCCCCATTTACACTTGTCAAGCATCTTGTATCCAGAAGTGCAATTTAATACACTTTTGTTTACACTTAGCCACACCTCCATTACCTAGATAACAAATCAGGTCTGGTTCTACTCCAGCCCAGAGTGAGGTGGTAATGTACATGAAACTGTTGGTAACTGCCAAACTTAAACCTGCAGTGCAGACCTTTTGTCTGTTACATTCAAGCCCTTGCCAAATTAGTTCACACAATGCTGATTAAGCCTATCACCGCCAGATTAATCTCTCTGTATTTCACAGTATATGGAGTTTTTAAATCTCATGTTGGGAAGGACATTCCCGTGCTGGCTGTTTGGCCGTTAATCTCGTGGCTCTTCTAGACTCCAAATGTTATCAGAGGGGGGTTGTGTGACGCTCAAAACAATTTATCCAACGTTTTACAGCCACAACAGTAGGTTACAGCCATTACTGGCCATCGGGCATACTGGGACAAATTTTGGTGGGCTGGTGGGCTGTAAAAAATATGTTTTTGGGCCAGTCGACCATCAAAACATATCTGTTTTATGGGTGTGCATGAGAGCGTACTGCATGCCTGTGTCAGGCAATCACAGCCAAGTGCCCCCCCTTTACTCTCACTGCCAGAAGGGGGAGACAAAAGTCCTGCACTCCAGTTTTAAGCAGCTTAGTTGCAAAAATGAACAATTAGAAATAACAGCTAGCAAGCTAATAACTACTCATGAACTAACACAAACACATGGATAAATCACATTCATTAACTACGAGTGAAACAAAAGGTTTATCATCTTTACACGCTCTCATTCAATACAGATCAATGCTCTCTTACCCTCACACATCACTTAGTGTTTTAACTGATCAGGGATTAGATAACCGTTACCACAGCTTGGCAATAAGGTCCGGCTGCGGCATGTAGCATCTCACCTTTCTGATCATGCCACGCCCACGACCCCACACTGCATCCCCTTTGGCTCTTGGCTCCTCTCCTCCTCTCATCTTATGGGTTCAGCCAGCTGCTGATAGGTGCAGAGGGCTTTCATGACAGGAAGTAACCTCTTGCTGACTTCTCATGCGAGGATCCAATCTTGTGTGGAACACAGTTTTTATCTTTTTTAAACAGCTACCATGCACCATCTTATAGTAAATATGTAAATATTTACTCCCATAGTCACTGATTTATTTTAATTTTCCATTATCACTGTGTTCCATGTAAATATAATTTGGATAACAGTAACCATTGAAAGAAAATAATGAAACATTTGTCCTAATTTCAAATTTTAATTTTCAGATAATTTCTAATCTTTCAAACACTCACAAAGTAAAATTATGTTCTGCAAAATGTAGAGGACCACGAAACAGTTATGACATTTATAACATTATTATTATTATTATTGTTTGTATACATTCATTTATTTTTACTTAACCTTTATTTACCCTGGAAAGCCTCATTGAGATGGCACTGACCAGCAGTGATGATGATCATTACTATTAACTAATGATCATTATTAAATATTATTAGGTTCTCTTCTTTTCATACAGACATTTTCTTAACTTTGTCATTTTTGATAAGATTATATAGTCTGTGTAAAGATCACTGAATATTATTCACACAACTATTTGAGGCAGGCAATAGGTAGATTCAAGTCATTTATTGTGCTTATAATTCAATACATTTGATCAAATCATACATAATAGCCAATATGATTGGTTTATGCACATGTTGATGATATTGATGAATAAAAAAACTAAATAAAGACATGGAAAACAAAAGGTCTGGCTGCTTGTAGTCTTGTCAGAGCTGGGGGCTGAGGCTGCAGTCTGACCAGAGGAGGGATGTATGGAGGTCTGAGGTGAACAAGGACGACCAGAAGAGTCTGGACAGACGCTAGAGTCAGTATGACTGAATATGATATAGTGAACATAAACTGTCTGTTTATGAACCAACAGCAGTAAAAGTTTAATTCCTCAACATGTTGCACTAATGTGCTGAAGGACTAAAGATGAGACCAGTCCAAGGAAACACAGGAGCTTTTACCAGGCTAAAAAAAAAAAAAAACACAGACAAGCAACATAAACACTACTTAAATAAAAACAACTTACACAAAATAACATTGCACTATGGAATAAACACAAGCGCATATTTAATTGACAAGCAGTATCAGGTCCATTGATCCAGATCTTGTGATGATGTCACAGAGTTATAAACGTATCGCTGTGATCACAACACTCAGATCAGGCTGGGTCTCTGGTGACTGTAAAGAAAATTGAGATTGATTACTGGCACTCATTAGAACAGATTGGCTGTGGAAAAAGCATGATTCTTAACTAAAACTATGTACTGACCCAGTGTGCTAACTCATCCTGGAGCCATCAGACCTGGAGGATTAGAGGCCTGAGTGAAGTCCACTGCTGAGGGTCAGAGGTGATGATGGGAAGGCTGAGCAGGTATCTGCTGTTTCTGTAGCTCCAGCTGCAGCTACATCATCCTGCTGTCTGTGACTCTTCTTTTACCAAGAACACATATAATCGCAGATATAAAATACATTAATACATTCACAAACATATCTATCAGTCCTGCCGCTCCACATGCTGCCTCATAGTTCTTCAGCAGCTGAATGGATCTGAACTGCACTGATTTCAGACAGAGAAAGGAAGAACTAAAGAAATCTGGATTTACTGAACCTGCAGCCTGTTATCAGAACAGAGGAGACAGCTGAATAAATGTCAGGAACAAACTTACTGAAGGCCAGCAGATGAATATCAGCTTGAACAAAGAAAAGTCTTGCGAGTTTCATTCACAACAAACATAAAAAGACAGGAATGTGTCATATTTTGGCTTAAGTTTTCAGCAAGTTAGTCATAAACTTTGAATCACCGCTTCTGCAGTCTGCACTTCCCATGGAGTCAATGAGCAGAAATAGGGACAGTACCACTCTACCACTGCAACCTGCATTGTGGTGGGAGGGGTCCAAGGGTTTAACTGGACGCTCATGTTGCACCCCTCACCGCCCCCCCCCCCCCCCCCCCCCGGCAGGAGCCGGACCCTTCTCTAGCTTGGTGTGCTCTTTCTTTATATGATCTATAGTCTGTGCTTATGGTTGGTGCCATCTTTTCCGTTTGGAGCCAGGACCTTCCAAATAAGGAGTGAGGGGTGCTGCCTTTCACACTTTGGAAACGTGCCCCACTCGGGGAGTGCCGGGATGAAAGTACAACTTTTTTTGTATTTCCCTCTTTGCACAGAGACTTATTTAGAATAACCATATTTTATTGTGAACAACATACACATGTCCTCTACCAATATCAACCATTTTTTAAAATTTTGGACAAATGAGTCGCATGCAATCAGGCCGGAAATTGACATTGCACATTGTTACTTTCGCCCTTCTCTATCAAGAAGAAACAAACACAGGCATGGGGAAAACGTAACGGATAGATCAATCAACCACAAAACAAGTAAGTACTTAATATTTCTGGCATATAACATTCATTAATGCTTCAGTCAGTCCTCCAAGCAAATCAATTTATCAATATTAAATGTTGTAGTTGTATGAAATTGGTCCAATGCGCCAAACTCACCTCAGTACATAATCACCATTTTCTCTTATGAATAACATTGGATTGGAATTTAAGATGTTTAAACCATCACAAATCCTTACAAATCATGTGCACTCCATCTCCAAATCAAGCATGTTCCTCTCTTTTTCATTAACAGCAAGAACAGTTGAAACAAAGATAAACAATTAAATAAATGGACCAGTAAGGCTTCACTCAAGTTATTCCAGAGAACTTTTTTTTACCATTAACCTATTAATGTTAGTTGTATAGACACAAAGGTAATCAATTAAGTAAAACTGATCAAGGGCTTTTTCATTCAGTCTCTTGTTTAGAACATCAGCCTACATTAAAAGTAATACAAAGTAGCCTTGAACAATGGATGGTGCACAAACATTTATTCATTGCTTCTGTGTGTGTGTGTGTGTGTGTGTGTGTGTGTGTGTGTGTATGTGTGTGTGTTTGTGTGTGTGTCTGATGGTTGTGTGTTCTTGTGAGTGTACAACCACACTCTACTCACAGAGCAGGGGCTGTTATGCTATGCATCTCTGGCCATAACTGCTTCTTTAATAATAGTGGGACAAAAATAACACCATGTTACTTTCATCCCTTCCCTGTCTCCATCAACTTTACCGTGGTTAGCACCAAAGATAGGCTCGCATGATAAATTAAACCTTCACTGATACTTAGCCTATGGATAGGTCTAACAGATGATATACATTTACAATTTTATAAACATTACCTTAAAAACAGAAAACACCTCTGTTTTGTATTCTTTACTTACTGAATGAAAAAACAGTTTTTCTACTGTAACTGTGGCAAAACTGATTGGATCAGGCCAGGCTCAGACTGGCAATCTGGCAATTTTGGCAAATACAAGATAGGCCAGCCCACCTAGTGGGCCGCAAAGCCACCAACAATGTGGTAAAAAAATCAACCGCAGCTGATTCCGGTGGAGAGCAGGGGCAAGAAGAGGAACCTGCTGCTGAGGACGTGTGAAAGGTGCATGACAACCTCCAGCAGGTGATACTGCTAACGTTAGCTCATGTAGTGACAGTGTTAACAGCAGAGTTCCAGACCTGACCCTCTCCGTTACACAGGTGGCATATGAGCACAGCTTTTTGACTTTAAAATTCATGAATAGATTACGGAGCACTACATACATACATAAAGCGTTCATGCTTATGGCTACAGAAAAGGACATTCTTATGGCTTTGGACACTGATGGAATAATCGACAGCATGGCAGAGAAGAGTGCACTGATGAGACATCTTCTCACTGCCTAAGGTAGGACATGCTATTCTATGCTGTCAGCTGTTTAAGGCAGCTGTGCTGTGCTGTGCTGTTTTTTTAAATGATGTCAGCTGAGGGCCTTATTTTAACCGCACAAGTGCAGCGACAAGCGCAAGGTGGTAGGTCTCAGGCGCACAGACTGTGTTGACATCTCTATGCGCACCTGCTATTTTGGTTCATGTATGTGCAGCAGCGCAATGTGCAAAAGGGCTGAGTGAAGGTGAATATAGATCAGTGGGTGTGGTGTGGTGCCAATCAGTTAAATGTAATCACGACATCTCAACAAACAGAGAGCTTTTCATCAGGAAATGTCTGGATGGTTCAGAGCATCACGACATGAACACACATCACTACAAATCTGCAGCCAAAGGCAGATGGAGTAGTTTTTTTTCATCTGTTGGTTACTATAATAACGATAGAAATAAAAAAAGAAATGTATTTGGTAAAGCTGTTTTTAAGACAGACGCTATTTCAGCAATAATTCTAATGTATCTCACCTTGTATATGGTCACATAGTTTAGTAATTAATGTTATACAACAGCGTTTGCATTGCATAGTTTCAAGGATAAAACGTAAAACACTACTTTTGCTAAAAAGCAGCAGCAGATTGACATTGTGGCACAAATACACATGGTTCTGAGACATCTGTTTTCAGGGCAATGTCTAGGACCAAATTTCAACCAAAATACAACAACTGTCTTTGCACTGCTGTCTGCTCCCCCACCTGTGCACTGTGTGCTCTGCGCTGGTCACCACACGCAAAGCAAGTTTCAAGGTCAGGAAAATACCAAACAGTCGGAGCACTGCTTGCGCTGGTCGTTGAGCCTCCATGAATATATGGGCCCGGGTCCGCTCCAATAGGATGCAGGCATGCTGTGCCAGTGCATGAACGTTTAAATAGTGTCGTAGCATGAATTCCTGACTGTTAAGCCTGATGTTTGAATTGCATCAGACCAGCTGTGAACATAATGTCAGATGATTGACTATAAATAGCTCTCACATTTCCAGATCATCATAGGAAAGCTTTTGTCCAGTGTGAAAATTAAGTTTTGGCTATTTGTTTCATGACTGGATTAACTATCCAGTTCCAGGATGTATTAGGTGACTTAATGTAAATGAGGTCATAGAGTAATGTGAGGTTTGACAGTCTGGACATTTGCCATCATCACATCTGGACTCATGAAAGAGAGACATCTAAGGCTAGCACTTTGTAGATTGTGGGATGAACACAGCACTGTGTTTGCAGGAGCTAACAAGCAAGGTAAGCTAACAGGCTTCCAATTTCCAAGTGGCAAACTAAACAGAGCAACAGGCCCCTGTACCTTAAATTGCCAATGGCTTATTGCCAGAGCTGTAGTGTTAAGATAAAGGTTGGGTAAGACGAAGAGATGGATCTTTGAGTCATTGTTTCAACAACTGAATTTTAATTAACCTCAATCTTTATATTTTTTATCATACCATGATAAAACATGGTTTGATAAAACAGATCAATGCTTAGAATATAACAGAACAACAAAATTGATGAGGTGGAATGAATTTTAGTCACTTTGACTAATAGATGAAAAGCATTTTGTGTTTCTCAGCTGATCAGAACTGAAACTGACAATTTTACTGCTGTGTAAAATAACTTTAGGCTCACTTAAGGGCTCATAGCTAGATACTTACTTTGTGCTGACATGAGGGTACAATGTTCCAGTGGAAAACAAAACAAGGGATTCTTGAAATGAAGAAACTGAGAGAATGAACCTAGTTTGAACCATGATTTGAGGGCGCTAGCAGGTGAAAGGTCTGCTTTAACTCTGTACCAGAATTTGGCGGGTAAATGGCATTTAGCACTGTTCATAGCTAACACTATGTAGACTTGTTGAAAAAGGGAAAAACATGACTTGTATCAATGTTTCACTGGAGGTTGATAGAACGTCTCCAAGCAGCTTCACCTTTCAGTTGTCAGTAAACTGCTGCCAAGGGAAACACCCACCCAGAGGCTTGAGGCTAAGACAGTGTTTCCACAAAGGTGTCTTGGAAAAGGATTTTATCACTCCTCTTGATCTAACAACACAGGTGAGGGAGGTGTGTATGGAGATCATCAGTTCTTCACAGCTCCAGATTGCTCTGGTTCTTCAGAGACTACATGCTCGCTAGCTGACTTTTAAGAATGTATGAAACATTTTATGGTGAGGATGAATTCACCATATGCATTAAAGTCATAAAAGTGTCATGTTTACTCTGAGCTGATGGGATGAGTGATGTCAGCATAGATAGTAGTAAACTCTCAAGGTAGGTAGTTTATGTGGTGTCAGTTTCCACTTCATTCCTCTCTTAATTATTGTAAAGTTTAAACTACAAACAGAGAGAGAGAGAGAGTAAATATCCCAGTCTGCCTCATTGATGTCTCCCAGTCCAATCATTATTCCACACTGCTGCCAGGTTTTCCAGATAGCCGGCAGTGAGGCTGAGGGGAGGGGCTGTGTGTGGATTGGATGCTTCCTCGTTGTCAGGAGCAGAGGAGGCTGGGAAGAAAGCTTTTCATTCTTGTGCGTTACCATGGGACACAGACTGGGTCACAGAGACTAGTCCATCCACTCAGGACGACTCCACTCTGTGTGCCTGCACACACACTCCATTATGTTCACCAAGTATCATCATTGTGTGTCATTATTCACACTGGCATGAAATTGCCAATGGGAACCATGAAGTGAGGGTAATACTACTAAAACTACTATTAATAATGATAATAATAGCTTCATTTCAGAGCTGTAGTCAAGAACCCTTAAGTCAAGTCTGATACAAATCCAAATCCAATTCTTACTTATTCATTCTGGAGCTTTCGACCATCACCAGCTTTCACCATCACAGTTTTCACACCCTGTCGTAATCAAACTGTAGATGTTAAAACTTCCCATGATTCTGAGCAGTTTTGCTGTGATTCACTACAGGAAACTCTGAGACATCCGTACATAAATCTCCTTAAAAGAATTATGTAAAACGGGGAAATTTGAAAGTTGGCTGGGTTTCACAAATACATAAAGCAGGACATCATCAGCACAGCAACAATAAGAGACACAGTTAAACTGGCGGATAGTGGGAAAGGGAAAATAGACAAGTCCCAGAATTTACCCCCGAGGAACTCCACAGGACAGAACAGCACAGTCACAGCAATGGATACAAAGAAGTTACGGTTAAATAAATACTATAAGAGGAAAACCATTCAAGTGCTATACCAGATATCTCAACCCACATCCTCAGACAATTGATTAATTATTATGATCTATTGTATCAAAAGCAGCACTTAAGACCAACTAAGATGCAGCTTTCATTTTCATCACCAGACTGGAATTTAAAATAAAATAAATTGTTTTCTTCTACGATTTCCAAAACTTACTTGCAGACAACTTCCTCTAAAATTTTAGAAATAAGTGGCGACTTTGAGATTGGTTTGTACATAAACAGTTCCATTACAACTGAGCAAACTTCATCTGCTGATGAAGACTGTGGTTGAAAGCTCCATAATGAGCAAATAAGTGGACCTTATGATTGTTTTTGTCAGTTGCCCTCTCAATGTTATTCATAGTGAAAGTCGACTATATTCCATCAGTACAGACATTTAATTTTAGAAAAGCTTAGAATGTGATAGAAACAGGAAATAACAAGTAGTTTAGTCTAATCAAATACTGTGTATGCTGGGCAGATATAGACTGTTCATGTTACTTCAGAAATATGAATTGAAGCAAGTAAATTTGCCCAAATGTTGCATTATTTGCAAAAAATATTAAACTCAGAGACAAAAATATGATTCAATATGAAGCTAAATATGCTTACACAATATCACAAGCTACTGGTTGTTTTTAATACAATGTAACCAGGATGTGGATTGAAATAAAGTCCAAGTCAAGTCAGAGGTAATAAAAATAACTGTGATGTGTCAACTCCTTCTTACTGCTTGTGTAATGAAAACTAAAGATATGTGTGTCAATTTGAGAAGAAAGTCCAATTCTTCATTTCAGGCTGTAATCAATGGGACAGGTCATGTGGTTCAGTACTGTGAGGACCACAATGGATAATAAAAGGACATTTAGTCTTAACAATGCTTAATCTGGGGGAAAAAACTCCAAAATGACTCAGCTGGTTTAGGGTCTGTGGGAAGCCTACAACACACTTCCACAACTTCACTGCAGAGTCAGTCATCATTTTTACTGTAATAACTTGTTGAGAAAAAAAGCATGTTTTATACAGTACCACTTAAAAGTTTGGACACACTTTCTCATTCAAGTGAATGGGTGTGTCCAAACTTTTGGCCAGTACTGTATATATTTTATGTTCTGGTTTATGTGCGTAGTGTTTCATCTGGGTGAAAAAAGAAATCCCTTTCAGAGGAGTTTTCAAAACCAGAAATTGCTCTACCTTGGCTAAGAAATCACTGAGTTGATCAACAACACTATTAACTAGATTTTTTTTTTAAATAAATAGATTTTAAGCATGTTATCAAAGTAGTACTTTTCTCACCCTTTTGTAATATAAGCTCTATCCGGCTCAGTTTCATCATGGAGTCATTTCTCTCTGCTTTGAAAGAAAGAGGCTTCTCAGAAGAGATCAGAGTAGAAATGAGAGAAAAAAACCACACCATATTGTGCTATTATCAGTTCTATTTCTTATATTCACAAATCAAATAAATGCCTGAAACATACAATGGGTACCACTCTCTAGTAAGGCATAAATTAAAGAAGGCATTTATAATTTATTACTAATGGATTTATCAGTACTTAATGTATAATTTATTAAACAGTGATAAATGCATTTGAGTTGTCATGTGTAAAATCATTTGGCTGGTACTGTAACATCCTCCTAAAGCATAATTTGCTTGTATCTTTTTATCTGACTGTCTAAGCTGTCAGGGACCTTCTGGAAAATCAATTTACAATTTACAGCAACTACAGACTTGATGACTTATGAGAAATTCAAAGTTATACATATTAGAATCTTCCAAAGAGGTAGCCAAAGCTGTTGCGTCATATTTGGTTCACTGGATTTCTACAGAGCAGACGGTACAGATGATAGTGAAAAATCATAAGGGGACCTGTCATTTCAAGAGTGCTTTTCAGAGCTGAGTGGCTGAAAATATGAAATGAATGAATGAGACAGGACTGAATAATACTTTTAAATAGTACAAATATTCAGACATAAATAGCTGACCAGATTTAATTTAAAATATTGTGTGTATGTTTAGTTTTTACACTACTTTTACATTTTCAACCAATCAGATTGTGTTGTTATTTTGCCCTGTGAGAGAGTAGATTGTGGTAAGGAACTGACAGGAGGAATTGTTTTTGTTTGTTTTGTTTTTGTTCCTTTTTCTTTGAATATTGAAAATGAATTTGTTGATTTGTTGTTGTTCAGTATACAAGTATAGGCTCCAAGTATTTGCCATGTCAAGTTTTTTCTGCACACCAACAGTATAATAATATATGAGAATATATGTTATATAGTTAACAATAACAAAAAATACCTAATACCTAAATATATTAATTTTATGATATATTTTTGGTTGTTTGTTTGTTATATAATACAATTTTATATTTCAAAGATAAGACAAATAAAAAGAGCTGTGACAATGTTTTCACAAAATAAGTAAAGTATCTCAATTTAATATCTCAAAGACTGAATAAGACTACATATAAAAACACATATATAAACATTTAAAACTACTTAGTTTTCATTAAAAACGTTCTCAATTATCCATCATAGTGTTTTTTTTAACCTGGCAAACAAGGAGTTTTTTATACAAACGCTTACTACTAATCTATAAAGCATGAATTAATTATGTTTTAACTATTAAGAAAATGTAGTTTTATATCTCAATGGGTGGTGTCATGAAGGGAACAGTATACTATATGTCCTGCATTCTTATGCATTCAGCTTGCCTGTCAAATAGAAGCTGTCTAAAAACATTCACACTACATGTTTTTACAATAGTGCGGAACCTTGGCCAATGAAAGAAGAGAAGAGCAGTCTGAATAAACTCTGTGCAGTTAGTCGTACTGTTTGTCCTCACAAACGCTGAGGATGAGTCATCAGAGATCTGTCAAGGTAGGACAATGTCAGCCAGGCTCACAGTTCCAACGTAACAGTCTTTGCTTCAGTGTTAGAGATTAAAGATGAGAGATTACCAGATCATTTGCAGCAGAATTATTTGAGCTAATCTCTCTAAATGTCATTACCGGAGAAATATTACAGATCAGTGAAGCTATCAGGTTGCCAGTGATTACTGGAAGTAATATGAAATTGAAAGAGTTGAGAGATGTGAACAGCTGCATTGTCCATTGCAATGATGGAAGCACATTTACTCAAATTCTGTGTACAGGTACTTGTACTTTACTTGAGTATTATTTTTTACTCCATTACATTTCAGAAGCAAATATTATACATATTTACTGCAGCTTACATAATACATACAATATGATAAAATATGAGGTATTGTTATAGATTAAACCACGTAACAGTATTGCAATAATTACACTTGAGCTGTTTTACATGAAGTGCATCATGAAAAAGCAGCATAACAATTTGCTTGAATACACCCTATATGCCTCTCTGGTATCAGCTGTTCCTATTATAGCAGATTAACTTGTGTCAGTGTCTACAGTCATAAAATTAACAGAGACTGAGGCTGTGGCAAACCCACCCCTGTTCTAGTTTTCAATAGTGGACTGTAAGTATTTATAAGAACATGTGCTCTCATTTTAATGAAGCTTAGTGAGTTCAACCAGGAAGACTTTCTTCATGCTACTCCATTTATTTATTCTCTCTCTGTCTCTCCCTCTCTCTCTGTTTCTGCTTCAACTTGATCATCTGACTGAGGGCGGTCACACTTTCAGTTAAACCAGTCAGATTTTGCCACATCCTCTATGAGCCAATCATCTTGTCGCTGTCAAACTTTTAAAACTATTTCTCTCTCTGCTGCTGTCAGCTGTCATTTCAGTGTCAGATCGATGCAACCCTCCTCCTCCCCTTCACCTCCAGTGCTCATCAGATCCAGCATCTATGGGTCCTTCTACTGAGTTCATCAGAGTCCTGCTCCACATCTCATCCATCCAGATCTTCAGGTACTGCTCTCACCCCTTCACCACCACCACCACCGCTAGTGTCCATCAGGGAGATATTCCTGTACAGCTCATGACATGATCTTTCCCTGAAATGATGATGTCACAATGGGGTCTAATCACCAAAGACTTCTTATTACTTCAACCTTCCCTATTGTGCACACTATGTTAAATAAATTTAATTTAATTACTGTCTAAGCCTCTCCTTCAATTGAGTCTCTCCTGATTGAACTGCTAAGTGGGTCTGAAGTTTCAGTGTCTGACTATCTGACAATAAGGTGATGTACCATAGTTCTTACTGTATGTTGCGATGACGTGGGATCTGTTGTTGTGACTGTCTGAATCTTATCACAGGACAAAATCAACCTTGGAGAGAATAAATTCAGCATTTCAGCAGAGTGAAATATGGTCTTGAATGTGATGTGCTTTTAAATGACATACAAATTAATTATCCTGGCAATCATGTTCAGTGTAAAGGAGCCTTAATGCTTCAGCAATATTCAGAAATATCCAGAAGTATAATGTATTTATGATTGAGCCAGTTAAATCGCACTGATTGGAGTAAGATGAGGGTGGCATGGTGGTGTAGTGGTTAGCACTGTCACCTGAGTAAGAGAGTTCTGGGTTCATACCCACCAGGCGGCTGGGGCCCTTCTGCATGTTCTCCTGTGCCTGCCTGCGTGGGTTCTCCCTGGGTAGGTATGAATGTGAGTGTGAATGATTGTCTGTCTCTATATTATATGTTAGCCCTGTGACTGATTGGTGACCTGTCCAGGGTGCACCCTGCCTCTTGCCCAATGTCAGCTGAGATTGGCTCCAGCTCCCCTGTGACCCTCTAGAGGATAAGCAGTAAAGAAAATGGGTGGATGGAGTAAGATGAATGGCCCATTGTTCATTATTATTTATTGGATGGATTTCGCTGAAACTTGATACATTTCATCACTGTTTTCATATTTTCGAATGAACCACATCAGTCCAAATGGATACACACTATCCAGTACACATGGAGAAGAGAGGTGATGCATTTCACTGCTGTATACTGCATTCAGAGTTACATGCACTGACCCACGGGGAAACTATAATTACAGCTCAAAACAAGGTGACATATTAGTTATTGATTGGCCTGGACATGATGTTTATTACTGATAGTAGATGACATGTTTACTGTTAGCTTGGTTACGGCTGTATTTATAGTATTTCCATAGATACCTGCCCAAGTATAGATGATGGTGATGTCATCAACATTCAACAATCATACAGAGACAAAACCAGTGGCATTAACAGATGTCCAAATTGAGTTTTGACTGAAAGAGTCAGCGTTAATTGCATTTTGACTTTTCCAATTATATCTATAATTAAAAAAATAGCATAGTATATACAGTAAGTATTTATATTACATTATTTATGAATGTATTTAACTATACTTCTATTGGAGTTATCATTCATGCTTATGCATCTCTGTTTTACACACTTAGGTAAGGCAGAATTTGTGTTATATTTTTACAATGTATTTACAGTATTTTCATTTCTATACTTTCTACACTATACTTTCTATGCCATGAGAAGAAAACTTCAGTGAAACAGGGCACACTACAATTTACAGGCCATGAGCGGGACAATTTCAGTGAAATTGCTTAGTATTTTCTATTTCGTCATTTTTTTAAATGTAGAAACTACCAACATATTTCATAGAAACAGTGCACCTTACACTTTACAGGCCACAGGAAGGTATTTACAGTAAAATTACTTTTTTCTTTATGTGGAAACTACCAGCATATTTCAAATAAACAGTACAAATACAAGCCATGGAAATTATAGTTTAATTATAGTGAAATTTCTAAGTAGTCAGCCTTCTTTTGGGCAGCACTAAGTGTCAACATGAAGCCAGACAAGATATTACGTAGTATGAACTAGGCTTTACAGCGTAATGACTGCTAAAAAATGCACATAGCTTCTTCTGTCTTAACTATATATCCTATATACAATTAGTGGCCTGCCCTATACTTTGGGCTATATTACATTTATGTATTAGTATTTTTTTCTTGTGTATTTCATTGTGTAACTAACACACTTGAAACTGTAGGGAGGTGTGCTCATTTGCACAAGACATCTGAACAACTGTAAGCGTAAACATTTCAAAGAGGCAGGAGCACTTTGATGGTTATGTAGCGCAGACTGGAATGAAATCTTTATTCCCCGGAATAAAGTCTGGTGTAGAGCCTTTTTGCAAGTGTTTATGCTTGTTCGCTGCCTACATTTACACAACAATTATTGAGTCATTTCTTAGTAATTATTGAGTACTTGCACTACTTCAGTTTCTTAATAGTACCTGGTTATTGATTCTCTATTTGTTATACTATTAACGATCTGTAAATTTAAGGTTACCAAATATCATCTAATAAAAGAGAAGGAAAGGATTAAAGGAGCAGTCTGAGACTGGACTAACTATATAGCAATAAAGACAATGGCTGCAACAGGAAATCACTAACTGAAAACAAAAAGAGGCAGGTTTGGTGTAAATAAAGCAAAAGGTGAATTGCAGCTCTTCATTACAAAGTGACTCTCAGACTTAAACCTCCTGAGATTTAAGGAGAGCTGGAATGTTATTATGCCACAGCATGGCACTGTAGCATAATATTACCACATGGAGAGGCTTGTATGCAATGATGTTTCATATTATTCATGAACATATATCATATTCACTTCCCACCGAGACCTCAGCGTCTGTAATGTGTGTCCTCGTTTTACTAGCCATTCAGTGAGATATACAATGTGTATCATTTCCAGGTATACAATTTTGTCTGAGTGGAATGAGCTGTATCCTGCTGCATTCTGTTGGCTTCTCTGTATTTATCACTGTGAGCTCATGGCTGTCCTCGGCTGAATCTAGTGAATCTATTACGGTTGTGTTTGTCACTTTAACAAGCCCCCTGTGTTTTGTCATCCATGTCATTGTGGTAAGCTGCAGTGATTTAAATGAAAGGGCAGGATCTCAACTCTGTATGTGGTACTGATGGTGAGATGTGGTCACAGCCGGGCGGCTCGCGCACAGCTTTGTTGATATCTTTGCCTGATGATTGACAGCTCAGCAATGGCAACCAGGAACAGTGTTGAAGGAAGTCTACTGTACGTAGAAGAAAGACATGAAAGGACAGTGGAAGAGAAATATTTATTTTTGGTGAATGTATTTACAAAAAAAACATTTAAATATTTACCACTGTGAATAATCCTTGAAATGGGGAGCTTGAGAGCTCAGAAAATTTCATGAAAATCTGACCATTAGACTGATAATTATATTTCGTTCCCAGTTACTTGATACATAAAACAGCACCAATATGTCATCACGACACATTCAGTGTCCCCATCCTCCTATTCCTCATTTTCTTCCTCCTGTTCTTCACCGCATTCCCAGTCGGACTTCCCCACTGGCCCCAGTCACCTGCTCACCTGTTCTTCATTCCCCAACCACCACCACTGTATTTATACCTGCTGCTGCTATCTTGTTCCTGCACCATTCCTGCTGATCATCTGATTACCTGCCATCTCTGTTCAGACCTTCTGCACCTGTACCTGTAAGCCTGTGTATTCTCCTGTCATTCCAAATAAAGTTCTTTTTACTGAGCCTGTTCTGGCTGTGAGTGAGGGATCTCTTTCCTGTTGACTCACACAAACTCTGATGATACGATCTGCAAGAAATGGACCCAGAAGGTCCAGCGTTTCCCAAGGAACTTAATGAGGTCATTAACATGCCATACAGTGTCTCCTGACCTACTGCCAAAACACCTCCAATTTTGAAAAGAAGGACACATCTCTCGCCCTGGCACTCCAACATGTATCCTCTAAATCTTGGCTAGTGGAGATGCTCTTTTGGCTGTCCTTGTCGTGGCCCCTTCAGATCCTGCTGCTGCTCCTGTTTCTCCTGAGCCTGTCATTTCAGCCTGCATGGCATCTTCCAGTTCCTGCTCAAAGACCCTGGGCCCTCTCCCTTTTTCCGCGCTGACTAACCCTTTCCACCATCTGTCCACCAGATGCCTGTTCCTGTTGACCTATTGATTACCGGATTATGTTAATACAACACTTACATGTCATTTGTAGGTTATAGAGGAAAGATTGGGGAGTCAGGGAGTCAAATGTTAGGGCTCATCCTCATGAAATTCCCCTCATTTGGATGACAAACCAGCCATTACTTTTAAAGATATTTTTTGTTGACCAAAGTGTTGGTCAGGAGGGAAATCTGACATGACAGTGCTGCTACTTGGATCAAAAACTTCATGAATCACTGTCATGGGGCCATGAATATCCACAGCAGTATGACCAGCAGTTGTTCACACATCTTGCTCTCGACCACAGTTTTGGACAGAAGAACACACCAAACAGCCTCAATGTTAGTGCAGCAGACAATTTTTGAAAACATGAATCCATGTCGGTGCTTTGATGGTAGCAAAGCAGTGATGAACTGCACATATTGAGAAGAAATAACGGCCTATTTGTCTGCTGCTTCTCTTACACATAGTACACCTGTTTAGATTTAGATGTCAAGTTAATGTCACTCAGCTGTTTGATCTCTACATACACATATTTTTCTTCTTTTTATCAGTCCACCTACATTCAGGCAGATCTGCCCAGCAGTGTTTCTAAAATCCTGTCCAGATGCTCGCCAAGCCTATTAGGTTACCAAAGAACATAAGTACAACTGATCCCCAATTACAAATAGTGCACCCGAATCAAAACCAATAAAAAAGGCAACACACACACAATTAACTTAAAATGAACTTAAAAATGTTGAAAATGTTTTACAGTTGTTTAAGAGCTACTAAAACTATCTCTGAGGCATCTGGGCACTTTTCATTTAATCCACTTTTTTCAAACCACTAAAAAAACGAAACAGTTGGTGACCTTCAAGATGCCTTTTTAATAAACATACACATCCTATTCCTGTTACCGGCAGTAATGCAGAATAAAACAAAGCACACATCTCTGCCACAAAGTATTTAGTTTGGTACAAAGTTTACTGACCTCAAAGCCTCTCTGCTGATCCCAGTATTTTTAGATTCATTATATTCAAATTTGAATAAATAATTAAATCAATAAAAGATTTACTATTATGCATCAGGACTGTTTTCCTGGCAGGGTGGTGAAAGCTTTGAAACAACATTTTGATCTGCATGCCGGGAAATAAAACATGGAGAAAATATAATTGAGAGGGAGTTATTTTACTTTTAATGAGGTAACTGATTTTTTTTTTGTGGGAAAAAATATTAGACACAATTAGATACAGGGGCATAGCAGATACAGGGGCAAAATCATCAGAACGTTTTTGAAAACATTGTGATGGCTGACTACAGTGTGCCTAGTTGGCTGTGTAAATAGTACATAAAGGTGCTAAAATCATTTCCTGTGGAATTTCTGTCTTAGTAAAAAAATATGTCAGGAATACACTCAAGTAATTGTGGAGCTGTGAAGGTTAAAATTCATGAATTCATCAATTGTGAGGCCAAACAGTAATATTATTTACAGTGCAAGTACTGCTCTGTGATGTAGTTGTTACAAAGAACTTGGAACTATGACCCACAGTTGCTTATCTGAGTAAGATAAACATCGAGAAATGCACAAAAAAAAAAAAAAGAAATTTATATTTATGTTTTTCGCCCCAGGAAAGGTGAGAAAATAGGTGTTAGATCATTTACCTTGCCCCACATCCCTGCTTACACTTCCACACTGCAGAACCCTCTTGAAATATTTAAATGTAAACCCATCTCTGCAACAAAAGATCAATTACACTCACTCTACATCTCTACTCTTGCCTGGAAAACAATCCACCTCTTTTACCTGTGGCCATGCTCTGCTCTGTTGTGAAAAAGTCAGAATGTCAGAGATGACAAAGGCCGCTCTTTGTGTCTTCCCTCCTCATCCTCCCCCTCTCTCTGTTTTGACCGAGAAGTGTCTCCAGCGAGCACACAGACAGCACTTTGATTATTTGTCTCTCATGGTTCCATTTTGCTCACCGAAATGCATTCAGTGGGACTCATATGTCTGATAAACTAACTTCCTCTGCCAGAGCTGACACAGAGTTAATGTGAGGTGGCACAGCCTGCCTGTTACTGTAGGCCTCTGAGGTGGAGGCTGGATCAGTGAGTGTTGGAAGTGAGGGAGGAGCTCACATTAAACTCAGAGTGGCAGACTTTCTGCTGTACAGGCCACTTTAAAGTATCTTCACTTACTCCTTATTTCCCTCACAGGGCTCTATTCTCTTTATGTCAGCTATTGGAATTTCATTAGAAAGTCTGAAATTCCAACAGGTTAGAATACTGATACATATCTCTAGGACAAAGTTTCTCTCCATCTGCAGTCCCTGAGCAGGTAGAGCAGGTCAGTGGTGGAAGTGGAAAGTAAATATTGTAATTAAGTACATTAACTAGACTTAAGTGCATATTTCAGGTACAGTACTTTACTTTCCATTTTAGGCTACAGAACTTGATACTTCTACTCTACTACACTTCAGAGGGAAATGTTGTACTTTTTACTGTGTTACATTCATCTGACAGCTGTAGTTACTAGGTGTTGAGCAGATTAAGATGTTATATGCAAAACATGACAAATTTATAGTTTAAACTACCCAACAGTATAAAAGTTAATTTGATTTCTGCTTCCCAGGGGCTTGCAGCACTGTAGAATGCTCTCTTTTAATTTTTTGTCTTTATTACACATCACATTTTGAAAAAGAACATTCAAACCCTAATTGGTTATTTTTTTAAAGGGAGCATTCTACTGTGTTCTGAGTCCTTGGGAAGCATAAATCACCTACAGTACATCTTTTCTGGACTCTGTTCCCTGTTAATGTAACATTAATTAAAACTTCACTGATAGTTAAGTATCAGTTACCAATGTAAAACGTTGAATGCAGATTTAAATACTTTTTCTGCCACTGGTGGACACAAATACTATAGCCTACAATAAAATACAATAAACACAAATTTTAATTACTAAATTAATTAAATACTAACTGCAATGTATAATTAGTGTCATAGTCACTCAATTTATCCAGCCTTAGGCAATATAAACCTCATTCCCTCCCACACTCCTTAGCACTGTCCAAACAAGCACACACCTACATTTACACACCCGCAGAATTTTATGTACATAGAAATAGAACAACTGGATCACTTTCCATTTTTCTCAGACCCTAGCTCCATGAAGAAATGATCAACACCAATTTGGAAATAAGAGAGAAGAAAGAAGCATGTTCACTGAAGAGGTAAATTGAAATTGTCACAATTTGGGGAACAGGCAAAAGCTATTGTAATGATGTGCATTGCATAGTAATAACATAGTTTGAGTAACATTATTGTTATTGCTTCTACAAGCAAGTAACTACAGCAGGGGTTGGCGTTGAGCTGGAGGGGGGAGTAACATTAGAAGAAAACATTAGGAGAAAAAGTGAGTTTGTTCATTGATTTAGTCTATAATGGAGACATGAAAGTAGATAGAAATTCTTTAGTATGTGTTGAGTGTTGTTTATGATTTTTACAAAATGAAAGAAACGCAATGGAGACGGTGATAACATTTTCTGTCTGATTTTGATATGCACAAGTTGATCATATGATTCATATTTGTTGGTATGATTTTCATATGAACAAGTAGATCAGCCTGGCAGCCAGCCTGACTGGATACTGATCCAGTATTGTATGGCTGTAGAGCTGGTAGCTTAGCTAACTGATTTCTAGAGGGCTTTCTTCCCGTTAGCTACCATAGCTAATGGAATGAAAGCCCTCTAGAAATCAAAAGACAAGTTTATTCAGGTAGTATACTCAATGTAACTAAAACATAGTGTATGCAGATATAAGTATTTTGTCATCAGATTTGCTTCGGCAATATTCAACATTTATCATATAGCAATGGGACAATAGAAAGAGGTTGGCTATCCAACAAATTATTATCAGATACAGCTACTGATAGCTACCAGGGAAAACACACTATCCTCTTCCTCTTTTGGTTGTGCAATGTTTGCCGCACTTCCTTTGTGCTGTAAATTGAGCCTTCATTTTCCTGGGAGATCATACCTGGTGGAAGACAGAACTGCATAGTGAAAGCGAGGCTTATAGGGAACCGATCTAAATGGCGATGGCATTATTCTATAGCCATTACACTGCGCAATCAACATTAATTTCAGAATGATAAGTTAAAGCAAAAAAGTTTTCTATTTCCACTTTAAGTGAGTGTGTGGTTCCATGTGCATTTTGATATGTAAATGGCTGTATGTGTGTATGGGTACATGTGTGTATGTATATTTGGTTGAAATTTATGTATATTCATGTACAGTATACACGTGTTCCACAGGTGCATTTATCTGCTTGCACAGATTCATAATGAATGCATACAATTTAACTGACAAATGTAATGTGCAGGAGTGGAGGGTGACAGGAGGACAATTGAGGCAAGCAATTTATTTTCTAAGTCTGTCTTAAAACATTACTTACATGCTCATATGTACATTAAAAAGAGTTACTGATCACTGTAGTAAAGAGATCCCTTCAGTGTGACTCTAAGTAGATAACAGTCTTTATTTGTTTAACTCAGATTGCTCAATCCTCATATTAGCTTCTAAATGTGAACCTATCCCTTAATACATTATAAGAATCCTGGATTGTAAAACAATAAGTAAATAAATGAGCGTCTTTGAAAGCTTTGGCTGTTCAGCTAAACTGTGTACAGGTACATCAGGTATAGAACCATATTTTAATGTACAGCACTGAACTCACTCTTGCTGAACTCATTGAACCATAAATTAAATATTCATCTCTCTGGAAAAGCTTGAAATTCATCTTTAAATTCTTCAGCACCATTAAATGTCTTCAAGGTCCATTTGATAAAAATGAATCATAGTGTCATAAAAAATATTAACTTATTAATAATTTCCCCTCCCTTTTTCATTATTAATTACATGTTGTTGTTATTAAATATTATGTGATAATATTAATTACATCTCTTTTTATGCTCATAGTGTGTTAAAATGCATGCAAAAGATGGTAAATGGACTGCATTTATATAGCACCTTTCTAGTCTTCCAACCACTCAAAGAGCTTTTACACTATATGCCACATTCACTCATTCACACACACATTCATACACTGATAACAGAGGCTGCTGTGCAAGGTGCCAACCTACTCATCAGGAGGAGTCTCTCATCATTCACACACACTCACACACCGATTGCACAGCCTTCAGGAGCAATTTGGGGTTTAGTATCTTGCTCAAGGACATTTAGACATGCGGCCTGGAGGAGCCAGTAAAGGATACACAGTACATATATCTATAATAGTATATGTGATAAACCATTACCAAATGTACTTGGCTGTTATTTTTGTCCCTTTTATTCTTTTATTTTCTGCTTGAAAACAAAGCAGGTTATAGCTTGTGAACATTTTGCGCTTGTGCTCTAATACCTTTTCAATATTTAGATGACAAATTGCTTGGTGTCAGCTGTATCCTGCATAATGTTCTCAAAAAATAAAAAAATAAATGTGTTTGCAGTCTTTTGTGCAGGGGCGGCTGTGGTTTAGGAGGTAGAGCGGGTCGTCCACTAATTGGAAGATCGGCTCCTCCAGTCTGCATGTCGAAGTGTCCTTGGACGAGATACTGCTCACAATGGCTGCATCAGCGGTGTGTGAGTGTGTGTGTGAATGTGCATTAGATTAGATCGTGATGAGCAGGTTGGCACCTTGCATGGCAGACTCTGCCATCAGCGTATTAATGTGTGTGTGAATGGGTGAATGTGGCATGCAGTGTAAAGCACTTTGAGTGGCCGGAAGACTAGAAAGGTGCTATATAAATGCAGTCCAGTTATCATTTAGGAAAGTAAAGAGTCAGCTATCTCATGTTGAACTGGAGAGCAGCATTTTTTCTTGTTTCACAGTGACTTAAAGGTCCCTGTGGAAAGACTAATGCCTCTTCTTTCTGCTGACCTTTTGGTGGACATCATGTTCCACTGTCTTCTGTATATCATTATTACTATATTATTATTACTATCACTATTAGTAGTATTAGTAGTATTAGTAGTGGTGGTGGTGGTGGTAGTAGCAGTACATTAAAATATGACCAAAGTGTATCAACATTGTCTAAATGTGATTTTTACCTTTTAGAATAGGACTTTTACTTAGAGACTTATTTCCATTGTAGTCCTTGATGTAACAATAAAGATACAGGAGTCTAGCTTATATCATACCATGAACAATGGGGCAACACAGGGTGCTATGAAGCTGCATCCATAATGAGTCTAGCAGAAAAGTTGGGTTTAGAAGCCCACTAACAAACTTTCCTCTGAAACAGGCTCATGTCAATGAAAAACTGTTGGAATAACACCAAGATTCAAGTAAAAATCTTGGATATAAAGCCCAGGAATGTGCTGGCGTCAAAGATTTTATTTTTAATATGTCAGTGTCAGTCAGTGTTGTAAATCTTTTGTTTTGTACATTAAATCTTCTGGGCTTGATTTATACTAAATGTTTCATCATGACTTGGTGCTGCTTTGGACGTCCAGTGGAGAACATGCACAGGCATTATATTATGAGTAAAGGCCAGAACTGTAGATACAACACCATTAATAATGTATATGGAGTGATTATAGTAGTTATAGTGTAACATCCAAATATCTCTTACACATTTTAAATAAATAAACTTTGAATGTAAGACATTGACATTTAATAGAATATGATGAATTTAGGTGTTCTACTCCTAAGCTCAGCTCCACACAGCTGAAAGTTGTTGTAAAGATAGAAACTGTTTTCCATTGCATCAGCAGTGTCCATGTCTGTCAGAGGCAGCAGGCTCCTGACATTATTTCTCAGACAGAGAGATGAAACAAATCTGGAGTTAAGATAGGAAATTGACTAGGGGTCAAGCGACTAATTGCACAAACGCATTTGTAATAGGAAAGGAGATTTAATATCATCACACATGATGTAACTTATGTGCTGTGTGCTTTGAATAACGATGAGTGTAATCAAATTTGGAAAGATCTGCACTGAGGGTCAATGGAGGATGCTTCTGTGTCTTCACAGATACTGAGCACCTACAGACAGAATGTCAGAAACTTTTTTGGTGTTTCATGATCTCTGAAAGAAAGGACAGCAGAGAGTAAGGCAAGGCCAAGGCAATTCAAGGTGCTTTACATAAAACAAAAGCATTGAGGAAAAGTGTAAAAGAAACACACCATAAAATGACATTTAAATACAATCAAAAACAGTCATTAAAGAGCTAAGAGAATAGAAAATAAAGCAGGCTAAAATAGAATAATAAAAGTTACAGTGCAGTGTAAGAAATGAATAATTATTTGATTTAATCGAAGGCAACAGCAAACATAAAAGTCTTCTGCCTTGATTGAAAAGAACCGAGAGTTGCAGCAGACCTACATTTTTTTGTTTATTTGTTCCAGATATGTGCTGAATGTTGCTCTCCATGTTTAGTTTTGACTCTGGGGACAGAAAGCAGACCTGCCCCAGATGACCTGAGAGGTCTGGATGATTTCTAATGTAGCAGCAGATCAGAAATGGATTTTGGCCCTAAACCATTCATTGCTTTATAAACCAACAGTAGTATTTTAAAATCAATTCTTTGACAGACAGGAAGCCAGTGTAAAGATCTAAGAACTGGAGTGATGTGATCCACTTTTCTTAATCTTAGTGAGGACTCGAGCAGCAGCGGTAAAGACACCGTTACAGTAGTCAAGTCTACTGAAGATAAAAGCATGGACAAGTTTTTCCAAATCCTGCTGAGACATAAGTCCTTTAATTCTTGATATATTCTTCAGGTGGTAGTAGGCTGACCTTGTAATTGTCTTAATGTGGCTGTTGAAATTCAGGTCTGAGTCCATGACTACACCAAGATTTCTGGTTTTTAACATTATCGATTGAAGCTGGGCGCTGAGTTTTAATTCCTTCCTTGGCTCCAAAAACAATTACGTCACTTTTCCTGTTAGACAGCAGCAAACAAGGCACATGCATTATTATTGTTTTTGGCGATGATGTCAGAGAAGAAGGACCGCCTTGCATTTCTCAGTTCCAAATTATAAATGCAAAGTCTCTCTTTATAGATGTCATAATGAACCTGGAGATTTGTTTTTCACCACCTGCGTTCAGCTTTTCAACACTATTTTCACACTTTTCTATTCTTACCAGCATGACATTTCTCCATGGAGATCTTTTCTTGCCAGAGACACCTTCACCTTAGTGGGTGCAATGGCATCAATAACATTTGTAATTTTAGAATTGAAATGATCTACAAGCTCAATGACTGACCCAAGACAGGGTAGGTGTGGAAGAGAAAGCCTGAATAAATATTTCACTGGTGTTTTCAGTGATATACTATTTTGTGATTACCTCTGTTTGAACATCTGTGTGCACAAAGATAGTACTCTCAAAGAAAACACAGGAATGATCAGAGAGAGCAACATCAGTCACCACAACCTTAGAAATGTTCAGACCCTTGGAGATGACTAAGTCCAGAGTGTGCCTCTTGTTGTGTGTGGGCTCCGTCACATGCTGATCAGTCCATAGTTATCAAGAGCACAACACAGTTCTTTAGTCCCTCTGTCCTGGAGGTCAACATGGATGTTAAAATCACCAATAATAACTACACAATCAAAGTCAATACAGATTATAGACAGCAGTTCAGCAAAGTTATCAAGAAAGGTTGCACAGTATTTAGGTGACCTGTAGATATTTAGAAATATAGCTCGAGAAGAGGAATTCAACTGAAGAGCCACATATACAAAAGAAGCAACATTTCCATAAGACATCAGCTTGCAATGGAAGGAATCATTGAACAAAATGGCAACTCCACCTCCTTTCTTATGCACGCTAGCTTTACTCTGCACTGTCTTGGAAACTTGGTCTAACCAAGTTTCAGTTAAAAACATAAATTCAAGGTTGTGCTTGACAATAAAATCACTGATTAAATAGTTTTTTGTGACAAAGACCTGATGTATAATAAAGCTAGATTTAGTGTGTTAAAAGCATTATCTGCCCAAATTTTTCATTGTAGATGTGAAGATTGTGTCAAAACTGGTGGAGGTGGACACTGAGGGGGGTTTAGGGGAGAGAAAATGGGAGAAGGGTGGGGTGGAAGTTTGGTCCCAGCAGCTGACCAGCTCTTTCATCTGGTTAGTGAACTCCAAGGGGGGTGGGGGGGTGACTGGAGAGGAGGGTGACCCGGATGGGGTTTGGGGGGGTGAAGAAGCTCAATCCTCACAGGTAGTTGTTGATGAGGGGGGTGCAGACTCCTCTTCTTCTTGCCAATAACTCTAATGTTTAAAGCTCTCTTCAGGCAGAGATTGACGTGGCTATCCTTCAAGGTTTCTGCCACACTGTGTTATGTCTTCCTCCTGTTTTGATTCCTCTTGTCTCCTGTCCTTGGCAGAGGGAACAGATGGGTGATGTAGGAAGGAAAATAGGTTAGAGATGAACAATTTTACTCCTCACTTATTAAGGTAAAGTCCATCTGCCTTAAAAATGCAGTACATGCAGTTGAAAGCCATGTGTTCAGTGCCAACAATCTGCTGAATCTCTCAACTCCTCTTCTGACTAGCAGTAGAGGGTCACTGATAAACACCTCAGCATTTAGAGAGCTGACTGTGTACAATATATCAATAAAGTCTTGTTTCAGTACTTCAGACTGTTGTTTCACAACATCAATGCTAGCTCTCCCTTTTACAGCTGTCCATGGCTGTGTCCTACTAAGAACAGGGGTCACAAATCTCAGGGTGGTGGGCTTTGCCTCATCCCTCCATTTTCCAGGAAAATTATTTACTCTTAGGCTTTGTAGCAAGAGAGTTCCAGGGAGGACTACCACTTGTAGATTTATTACCCGGTACACAGCCTTCCTGTTTCTTGGTAGTCTAGTTGGTGCTAATTAGCCATGTCATCAAGGAGACAAATGCAAGCAGCAAAGCGTCTGCACTCTAAGAAAGTAGGAAGCAAAATCCAGAGTAAGTTCAGTGATTCGGACTGATCTTGTTGGTTTGTCATTACTGACTGTTTGAGAGAGAAGAAAGTTAGGCAAACTAAACTTTCAGCTAGAGGATCAGAGTCTGTATCACCAGTAAAAATATCTCTTTGATTTAAATTAAATATGATCAAATTACCAACAAAGAAAAAAAACAGCTTTCTGTACAGTATTCCAGTATCATGGCGCTGTCCATGGTGTTGATTCTGCCCTGAGAGCTTTATCTCCAGCATTCTTCATCCATGAAGGGCTGAGTGACAATATAGAAAAAAAAATAGATAAAAAGGTCCACACCAGAAATAATTTCACTGCCAGTCGCTCTTCTGGAGTTTTTTAAAATGAACTTCCTTTATCGATGGAGCAGCCCAGCTGTCATGGAAATCCAGATGTTCACATTTCCATTCCTCAGAACACTCCTCGGATGTCTTATCCATGATGGCTTAAAAGTTGATATTGAAAATTATTCTTGACTTTGGAAATTTGGAAAGGCCTTAGCACCTCCTACTTCCGTGTTTTCAGTTTGTTTGGTTTAATATACAAGCTGTACCGTGTACCGATGAGCCCAATGCTTTTCCCTCTGGTCCTGGTGCAACAGGTTGTGACTGTTTATGTGCAATGCTTTGGTAGGTGTTCATTTTAGCTTTTAACCTGAGGCATAGCTGCTTTTGTGTGTGTGACTCTCTGCTCATGATATACTCTAGGTCCCGCTTCATAGCAACCCTTGATTTCCACATGTGGGCCTTCCGTGATGAGTACTGCGCAATCATGAGACAGACAAGGTAAATGCTGACTTTGTATGTTTGCTTGTATTATGCATTTGTGTGGTGTTCAATTTATTTATTTGTTGCTTTCTTTTTGCTTTATTTCAGTTCTGTTTTTGTCTGTTATTTAGCCTTTAGTTCAATTAGGTTGTTTCAGTTAGGCCATTTAATGTTTCTTTGTTGCATTCTATGCCAGCCCTTCATGGCTCTGATTTTATTGCCTTTCCCTGAGAAGTTTAGTTGCCATTCATGGCACTAATTTTATGAATTAAATATGTTTTCTCTGCTTTTCCACAAGTGCTACAGGACCAGTGGTGAGTGTGGCTGTGCAGATGGTGGGGGTTCTGGTGTCCCTCAGTTTCCTCACCTGTGCTTCACACCCCCATAAACACATGTTTGTTGTAATTTTTGTACTTCCTTCAAAATTTGCACTTTTTTCCCTTTTTGCTTTGCTGTGTGTGTGTGTATGTGTGTGTGTGTGTGTAGGGCATGGGAGCATAATTTGTTAATTTTCTCCTCTCACTGTCCATGGCTATGGCCAGTCATCCTTTAGCACTCCCTTTCTGATTGTAATTGTTTGAAGTATTTTTTTTATTTTTTATTCCTTGTCTCTGTCCATCATTTATAGTCACATGTATCATTATAATCATTCTAAAGGATCTGTAGGCTTTTAGCATGTTTGAAATGAGTATAAAAGGGTCAGTGTAACCAAATCCAGGCCTTGCCACGGCCTGGCCACACTAAGGAGCCCAAACCCAACCATTACAGACAGCTGTAGACCAAAAATACATGGACACCCTATGGTGTGGTTGTTAAGTGATATATATTGCTTTTATTTAGCACAAGTGCTATGATTACAGTTAATGCTGACAATAACAACAATATGACAGGTTACTTGCTTTCAGTTGGGTAGAGTGCTGGTGGCAGCCTACTGTAAGTGCTATAAATTGTTTAAAATGCGACTGTTAATTCTCAAGATATTGTTAGCATGTGTCATATGCTTATGAATTAGAATGAAAGCCTCAGTCACCATGGAAACCACAGCCCTGGTCTCAAAGTAATGATTTGACTCAGTGGTTTGTGATTGTGGTCAAGAGTAATGTTGGTGCCACACAGACCTTAAGAAAAATCCCACAGAGACATAACACTGCAGAGGTGATGCAGAATCGTTTTTTTTCAACCCCCCCTTTGGCACACTTCTCTGCATATTAAGAACATATGAGCAACTGTTATCACTGTAAATGTGTCACTGGCTTTCTCCTTTAAACACCAACTTTACCCTCACATGTTTTATTCAGCTGGAATCCAGATTGAATCTGAATATAGTTTATTCACATTACATTTACTTTTGTTGTCCGTAAAGTGTGTTGTCAAGCCTCCACTGCACCAAGTCCAACTGAAATTGAATTGCATTTTTTTTTGTTGGCTACAACAAAATATCTGCTCTGTGAATCACTTGTCCTGTGTTCTTCTTTTTTGTTTTCATGATGGTGCCCCCTAGTTTTGAATTTCTTTGAAGAAATACTGTTCTATCATGTGTCTACGTAGATGGAGACAGACCTTATTTCAATACAGCAAATCAAATCTAGCATAAATCACTGATATCAGCACTCCATCATAGGCATAGCAGACGGTCACACTGAGCCTGAGAGCATCCTGCTACACAACACAAGAGCCACAGACTCTGTACAACCCACATTAGCTTTCCTGCTAAAGTTCTTCTAACTTAACGTCTTGTCTTGTAGCTTAGCTTGTTAAACAAGCCACCAAACAAACATTCACCGGGGGAAAAGTGCTGCCTGCATGTTTTCACAGTTTGTCAGCTGTTTTGTTGCTGTTTCTTGTCTAATTCTCAGTGGATTCTAAATGAATTTAGTGCATAATATCTGTTTCTTCCAATAAGTCACATCAGATAACATTACTGACATAGACAGAACATTACTGAATGCAAGACACTTCTTATTATCGGATAAGCAACAGGACAAACAGCTAAATCAACTTCTAAAGAAGAGATATTATTGGCTGCTAGAGGAGACTGTTTTATTTAATTTAATTTATTTATTTATAAGGACAACACACATTAATCAACATTTTTGTAAATGTGCCAGTGTTAGCCAGTTGGCTTATTTTCAACTGCAGTCCATTGGCAAGATGTTTTGAAACTTATAAAGTGATAAAGAATGGAGACAACAGAACAAAGACAACAAGACACCAAAAAGACAGCAACACAACAATAACTCTCAAGACAGAACACAAGCCATGCAAGCAACACAAAGCAACAAAGCCACACAGCTAAAGTGATACTAACCACAACCATTTTTTGATGCATGCAGACATGCAGAGCAGCAATGAACAGTAGACATAAATAAAATACTATAATCATTATGCCGATCTTGATAAAATGTTGAAAGATGCGGTTAGTAAAATGGTAATATACACCTAACACACAAGCCATGCAACACAGAGAGAAACTATAGGAGAACATAAAAGATTGTTGATAAAATACTAGCAGATATTCCATGCATACCCAAGCCATGCAAAGCTGGCCCGCCCTGGTAATGGGCAAAGGACATGGGACAAGTTAGCAGCAAGCCTTGAGACTTTGAGTGAAGGTATGGTAGTTTCTTATTTCAGTTGGTAGGGTGTTCCATAATTGAGAAGCTCCTAGAGAAAAGCATGATTGGCTGAAGGAGCTAGACCTGAAAGGGATTACACAGTCCCCTCTCAGTGCAGATCTTGTAGATCTGTTGTTTGAATTTTTCAGCTTAATAAAAGTACTAAGTGGTGGAGGAGCCTTGCCATTTAGGATCTTAAATATCAGGCAGGTGTCAGTGTATTTTATTAGATTTTCCCAGCTAAGGATGTCATATTTGCCAATAATATTGCAGTGATGGTAAGTATTGGATTTTCTAACACTTTGAGAGCCTGCTTGTACAGAGAGAGAATGGGCTCCAGTGTTGAACCTTTTGCCTGAAAACAGTTGTCAAACAGTATGTTAAGTGGGGGATGATCATTGCATTCATATATGGTTTTGCTGCTGTAGTTGTTAGGCAGTTTCGTATATACCTAAAAGTAGCCAGGTTATATTTGATAATTTGCATTACTTTATTTACTTGTTTTCTGAAGGATAAGGTGGAGTTAAGGATAATACTGAGATATTTAACATGAGAGACTACTTGGATGATCTCTCCAGACACATAGACTTTGGGATCACAGTCAGATGCAGAGTGTGTCTTTGTAAAAAAAATCATGCAAACACTCTTCTCAACATTAAGAAACAGGTGTGAATCATCAAGCTATTTGTTTATATTTAGCATTGCTGCACTGAGTTTAAAAGCTGCTTGTTCTTTGGTTTTTGCATGGACATAAATTACACTATTGTCTGCATACATCTGAATTTCACACCCTGTTCAGACTGATAGTAAATCATATATATTGAAGCTGAACAGGAGAGGTCCCAGGATAGATCCCTGGGGCACACCCATTTCATTACCCAGGTAAGGGTGTAAGGGTGATGTTTCACTACCCACCCTTACACACTGAACTCTGCCTGCAAGATAGGGCTCCATCCAATTCAGCACATTAGAGGAGAAATTAAAATTTGCTAGTTTACAGATTAGTATTTGGTGGTTGACAATATCAAATGCCTTCTTTAAGTCTATAAGTATGGCCCCAACAACACCTCCTTTATCTATTTGTAGTTTGATGTTCTCCAAGAAGAAGCAATTTGCTGTCTCAGTGGAATGGTTGTCTCAAAAACCAAATTGCATTAGCTGCAGTGTGTAAGGGCTACTGTTGAGATGAGTGGTCAGCTGTTCAGCAACACATTTCTCTGTGATTTTGGAGATGACAGATAAAATGCTAATAGGCCTGTAATTGCTCACATCAGTCGGGTCTCCTGATTTATGAACTGGCACAACGATGGCTGACTTCCAGTCTTTCAGAAATTTCTTTTCTTTAATAGAGGCATTCATTTTTACTAAGTAGGAGCTACAGTGTGTGATTCCACAGATGCTGCAGTTCAAGACATGCATTAAAACAGTCATTAGTTTGTTTGTCCATTTATCCATCTTCCACATTATCATTTAGTTTTAATTCATTGACAAAAAATATAATACATTTCATCATAGTTCTTGTTTTCAACTTTTAATTCAGTTTTGGTCTTGTTTTCGTCATGAAACAGTGGTTGTCAATGAATATGTTTCTTTGTAGTTTTTGTTGACAAAAACACTGTGTCAGTGGAGCTGCGGTGGATTGAGTGAAAAGCATTGGGTTCCTGGGAATCAGCACCAATGACAACCTCTGATGAACATTGCACATATCCACCCTTGATATAACTCAGTGTCACTCAGGAAAGGAAAGTCAGTTTTACGCTATGATGAGAGCAGTTACTGTAAATAAGACAATTGAAAAAAAGCTCATAAATGAAAGCACAAAGACCTAATGGTGCAAACCTACCATGAGCCACTGTTGATGGATTGAGTTCAGCAACTGTGTGTGGTGTGAAGAAGCTCTTGCTCATGTGGTTATAAAACAAAATCATGTATAGGAACAAGGAGGTGTAAACACGTGATTGGTTGCTGCTGATTGGTGTCCATGAAAAGTTCAGCTGTGGACAGTGGTGTTGGGAGACCTTTTATTAGGAGGATAATTACTAGGATAATTAGCAGGGTAATTAGCCCATGCATGGTCCATTATTCTTTCATAACTGCACTGCTCACTGTGCATTATTCCTCACAGACACAGTCATTAGATTTTTCCTCACGTTATTCATAACTTGTTTGCTTCCTCTTTGCTAATGCTCATTGCCATAACAAGTGAATAATGTTTTTTTAATCATACCTTTTCCACACTTAAATATTCACCTGTTCACCCAGGTTTCCAAAAAGACAAATTTTCTGTGTCATCTCTAATATGGCAGCTGTCTTCTGTAAAATGCAGCATCATATGCAGTTTCTAAATAGTGAAGATAGCCCTCATATTCACCTTATCCATATTATGATAATATATTCTTTTCTCTGATGATGACACCCTGGCAGTCCAGAGTTAAAGTGAACTGGCTAATGGTGTGTAACCTTTGCCATTTCTGTAATGGGCATGGACTGGGTCAAAACTAAAGGAAAATGGTGTGTTGAGCATTCAAAAGCACCAGCCAACCTGTCCTCCTGATCCAAACCCTGTCTGCTCATCTACAACCAACTCACAGAGAGGTTGCACAACAGGAAAGCTTGTGGAGTGTCCAAAATAAAATGGTGTTTGAGATAGAAGAAAGGTCAAGGCGTCACCGAAATGTTGATTCTATGGTGACCATTAATATTCAAAGCAAATGCCATGGCAATCTGGTCTGTACTTTATAAGATATGTTGTTAAAGTAAAATGTTGGACAGATGGACAATCCAACATCGCCATCTTTAAGGGTCCAACAAGCTCACTGTGCATATTTCCTCTGCAACCATTAATGTGTACGCACTGCTGTGCTTTCATCCTTACAGGAGCTGCAGTGTGACACTGTGGTTTGTGCTGTGGTCAAATCTATTTCCAAGGTCGAGACTGAACCTTCAAGCTCAACAGTTTGCTACAGTGTGCAGTATGCAATACCCTTTTCGTATTCTTATCTTAAACATCATTTAATTTTTTTCTGTGAAGCTTGCAGCATGAGAGTCTAACTCAGTAAACATGTAAATCGCTCATTTCATCTGATCAATGCCACCTGTTCATAAGTAGGTGCATGTTCATGAAATTTGACTTGTCATAGTAGGAAAAGCACAGGTGTTACTAATAACTTTAACGCTGGCTCAGGTCTATATTCTATAAGTGTCCCAGTAAGTCATGACAGTGTAATAGAGAGTCAGCATGCACAATACCAGGACCCTGAAACTGAAGCAACTAAATGGAATTCAGCCACCATTTATTTACACCTGTGCTTCGCCTACTGTCACATGTGAAAATATCTTATGTGAAACAGGCCTATTAGCATAATTGAGGCCCCTAAATAGCCATAGAAGACTATTTTTGAGTAACCTTTATTCACAAAAATGTCACCAAAGAGGAAAAAGAGGAACTTCACAGAATTTAACAGATAATGTAAACTAGCTGGCCATGACACCCATCACACTGATATGGTGAACAGACTATAAATTTAACATAATTTTTATTTTAATTTCTTTAAACTTTAAACTACAACTAGCCTGAATAATGTTGAACAATGACAAATTCTCTTAAAATATTTATTTTCAGTTTTACTGATTGTCACTGAAAAATATGATTTTTTAAATAGCAGATAAGTTAAAGTGGTTGTTACCTAAACTTTATGTGAAGTTTCTACAGCAAAATGGATTCATGTAATACAAAAGACTCGAAATTTTCATCGAGAAAGCCCCAAATGGTATTTGTGATGTGGATTTATCTCGTTATTCAGATTCATAGATAATATGGGTTTAGATTGAATTCAGCAAACACATGTTCAGAATTACATCAGTCTGGATGTTGTGAATTGTTTGTATTCCAGGCTGCTTTTCATTTTGGCAAAGCAGTTTGAGCAGAGCTTTGTAGTGTGTTGTTCTGCACACAGTGAGTCAGCTAGACAGCTGAATGCAAATGTAAGGCCTGTGCTCATTTCTCTTGTGTTTTTCATGCAGCTGAAACTTCAGGGACACACAGTATAAATTAAATTACATCTGTTTGGCTGTTGAGGCCTTGGGGGACTCATGCTAAACCTCTGCACAACTGTGAATTCTGTAATGATATTTGAATACAGCCTCCGGAGCACCTTTAGCGTGAGTCAGCAGAAAAGTTCCCTCCTGCCTCCTTACTCCTGGATGCTTAAGTTGCTGACTTTATTCAACTGAGGTGTCCATGGCAACTGCATTCTCCTTTTTTATAGTTTCCATCCATCTAATGAATATGCAGCATGTTTATGCCAGAAGCAGAGTGAGGACATTTTCATTTTCTATATAGGAATATTGCTCATTTAAAGTTGTCTGTGTTTGAGAGAGGGGCCTATGGGGCGCTTCCGGGGAATGGGAGAGCCTGAAAAACGTATTAAGTGAAAACAACATCTACCCATGTGTGTGTATGGACAGCGAATCTAGTGATGAAACCTTTTGTGAGATATGTAAAGCAAAAGAAAGGTCCTGGGTTTAACAGAGACTGTAGGTGAAATGATTTAGTTTCCTAAAAACTGTTTGTGTCTTTACATGCAAATGAGGTTTATTTCAAAGTACTGCTGAAACAGCACATTTGTTCACCCTGTCCCTGCCACAGTCAGTCAGTTTCAAGAACCCTACAAATTGAGTTTATATACAACTAATCTGAATGGGGAAATCCCTTGTGGAAGTATTATAATTGCTGTCTGGGGGGAGTTTGGGATGGATGCTTTTAAGCTGCAAATTATAGTTGTCCAGCTCATGTGCATCTGACGGAACAGATTATGCTTCAGTTTTAATCAACAAAGCTGAATACGCCAGCTAAGTGACTGTTGTTTATGCGCATATTTGACTCTTAGAGTGTACTTTCTCCTGACTGGCTATGCTTCTGTACGCTGCATGTTGGCAATGGTGCACAAGGGCTGTTATGCTTGCATGGCTTTTAAGTATTTACATGTTTTTTTCTTACAAATCCACCTACTGACAGGAGCATGAGCTTTCTTGACGCTCAGATCTGCATAGCATGTTGTTGAGATTTGGAAGGTGTGTGTGTCAGCTCCTCTGCGAGCCTCAGCAACATGTATGTTCAGAAAACCATATTTCTTAATAATTTTGTATTGGTGCTGCCAAAATACTGCCAGTGTACAGCAGAACAGTGGTGGAACAGATTCAATGTGATCAGCTGCTGCCGATGTATAATGTAGTCCCAAAACACAAATACATCACAGCACATACACTGTAATTTCTGCCTGTACATAACAGCCTGTCCACAGGATACAGCTGAGTTGCTGACCCACTCCATGCTGGAGATGGTCCCCTACTATTCTAGCTGGCGTGGCAATGTCCACTTTAATTGTTAACAGTCATTCCCACTCTGCTGCCCTGCAGGGCTGATAAAATCATTATTTTATGATCATTTTATATCAACATTGTCTGACAAAATCAACATAAATACAGGTTAATGACAACATGTACTGTACTGTAAAGCTGCACTGACATTGAGTCAGAGTCCTGCACCAGGTTGGGTACCCACAAAAACTATGTGTAACTGGTAAAAAATAATATTTATATTAATTCACAGGTACAGGCTCAGGCAAAAATGAACAAACGGTGGGTGAAGTGAAGAAAAAAAATAAAATAACAAATGAAAATAAAGCAGCATTTTTCATTTAACAACATCTAAACCATCTTATCAAGCCAAATTAGTCACAATAAATTGTTTACAGAGACTATGAAAATAACATTGTCAATAGCTTTTCTGCTTGTAAAAAGTGCCAAAAAGTATTAGCTTTTGATAGCTGCAAACTAGGCATGTTGTCGCTAAGAAAACACAGCTGCAGGACCACAGGTGCTGCGTCAAGATTTACAACTCTCAAACCACCAAAATGGGAGGACAAAGAGGCCATAACCCAGTTAGCTGTGAAATTGGCTGTTGTGTTTTTTGTATATGCTAATTTAAACAATGTGATCATCCGTTTGGCCTAAGGCTGTTGACAGATTGCACAAGTTAAAATAAAGCACTCTAAAGGAAGTGACTATGTGTTTGCTTAGGGGTACGGGTCAGGTCCAGATTTGATTTAGAAATAATTGTGGTAACAGGTCGTTCCAGGACAGAACATTGCAGGAGCGGGTTTGCAAAATTGGACCTGTGCAGGACTCTGCATTGAGTAATTACAGGAGGCAACAAAAGGTTGTCTCCTTACACCGACCTCAACCTGCACTGGGCAGGCGTATCATTTTTTTTGAAAAAGATCAGTTTTGGAATTATAAAAACTCCTATCCTAGTGAGGATGGAGCACCGAAATAATTGAAAAAGATATGTTTGTAAATGTCACCGGTTTTAATGTGTATGTAGGGTACTCTATGTACACTATACAGGACATTCAGATAAAAGATGACGTGGGCCACAAAGCATGTTACCACATCTAATCAGTGGGAAACATTTATGCTTGTACAACATGAAAAATGTTGTCAAAACAACTCTACACTGTATAGTATAGTATATAGTATATAGTATATAGTAAGTAATGTCACTGCTGAAGAACAGTCTGTTTCTGAAACATATCCAGCGAACACTGGAAGCACGATGGAGCAGTGACTGAGTTTTAGAGTAACCAGAACCAATACAAAAAAGATCATTTGAGGTGATGATCTGCCCATCTCTGCAATGATGCAAAAGCTATAGTAAGAGTGGAATTACAGTGCTAACAGTACAAAGTGATCTCATAGTAAAGTGGACCGACACAATGATTTGTGTAAGCTAAGCCAGGTCAATCTTTTTTTGTGTTTTTTTGCTAAAACCCTGTGTGCTCGCCCTCCTGCCAATACAGTGTTGTCATTATAATTAATAACAGGTTGTGTTTATTTATTCAATGCTAATGGTCTGAATATGGCCTTAAGGTGTGGGCAGAAATATGTTTCACTAGAAACTGAATTTGAGTCACTTATATTTGAATTTGAATTGCTCAACTTGAATAATTGCATTAAAAAACTGAATTTGAATCACCTAATATGAATTTGTATCATTTAACTTGAATAATTGCACTGAAAAAATGAATCTGAATAGCATAATCAGGGCTCCAAGCAGCAAAGCTTGCTGGTGGAGCCATATTGTCTTTGTTCTCATTATTCTTTTTTCTTCTTCTTTACTTTTCTTTGCTAAAAGTATTTGTGCAGCAAAAATTGTAAGACCAAAAGTCACCAAAATTGGCAGGAGGTGGGCTGCAAATTCCACCCACTACTCAGCTACCTAAAATTAAACTCATTGGCTTCAAGGTAGCACTGTAACAATCAAGTTTACTTTTTCACACTTAGCTAAAAAACGGCTTGGCCTGTAGTCAAAATTCTTTCATCATTTTAATCTCTCAATTCATCTGCATCTTTGCTCCAATGGTCTTCTGCTCTAAAAATGTCAAATTTTGCAACTTTTTCTGAAGAACTTGTCAGAAACCACTGGTCCAATTGTCCCAAAACTTCAGGATCATCTACGGACTTTGCTAATCTTAAGTCTTTAAGTCTTAAGTCTTTAAGTAAAATTTTACATAAACACTCATAAATCAAAATTGGCTTCAGCTATTGTAACCAAACTTGGTGCACATGTTTGGATGCTAGGTCTGAGCTTTGCTACTTAGTCCTGGGATATTCTGCCACTAGGGGGCACCACAACTGCAAAAAGTTTGTATCTTGTAATCGGCTGCACAGATTTGTACGAAATTCGGTTTGCACCATCTAGGGTGATGACTCAGTCGATGCATAAAATTTGGTAATGATTGATTAAAGTGGGCGTGGCTTATTACAACAAATCTGAATTTCTCATTTCTCATTCCGAATTTCAAAAAATCTAAATAAATCATCCATATATCCTACAGAGCTGAAATTTTCAGCACATCCACTGAATTGTGACGAAAGTTTGACTCACTGCAACCTTTGGTCAATTTAAAAGTCCGTCACTCTATATTTTTCAAATTATGCAAAATCAGTTAACATCTATATCTGCACAAGTCTTCATTCATATGCTACCAAAATTGACACAGACATTCTTTGAATACTAGATATCAAGTGTTTCACCAAAATATTTGACAATATACTTGAGAAAAGCAAGTTGATGTGTGATGTGATTTTTTTTCAGAATTGTATTCCCAACAGTTAAATTGTAGTGAATTTTTGTGACTGAATGTAATATTATGAAATTGAATTAATTTACTCTGAAATTCAACTCTATAAACACTTCCACATTCAGTTCTGACAATTCAAATTCAGTTCTTGCAATTCAATCATCCGGTCGTTAAGGAAGAGCAATCGAGTGCAGATTCACAGAACTACTGTAATGACTATTTTCTCTCAACGATATCAATGACCAGTGGGAGCTAGATATTTTGAAAACCTAAAGTGTTTTCTCTATTCTATGTCTTGCCATTTTGGAGAAAAAATACTTGCCTGAGTGGGCCTCTGTTAATACTATCATATTGTAAATGAATCAAGTTAATTTTTGAAATTGCGAGAAAATTTCCTTCAGTTCTCCGGACATGATACTCCCAGCTGAATGCCATCAGTTTTCAGCATGTCAAGCATGACCAAAGGCTTGATTCATAGGTTTGTATAAATGTAAAATATATATATGAATCTGTGAATCTGCACTCAATTGCTCTTCCGCAACAACCGGATTTGTGTCACAATTATGGAGCTTTTTTCCTATTTTTATTCAAGAGTGTGGTATATCAATTTGAGAGCATGATTTATTGATTTCATGTTCAGATTTTGTAACATTGTCCCTCAAAACCCTGCCCTTGCACTCAAATAGCCTCTGCTTGTGCTTAGATTTGCTCTGTTTCTGCTCAAACTGTATGCTTGCAGATATATTGTTGCTTGCACAGATTTCCTGTGCTCCAGCTTCAGCTCTTCTCCTCGCACTCAGGCTGCTTCTGTGCACAGGAAATCTGTGCAAGCAACAATATATCTGAGTGCAAGCATACAGTTTGAGCAGAAACAGAGCAAATCTAAGCACAGAACTGAATGTGGAAGTATACAGAAAGTTGAATTTTCAATGAGGATCAAATACAGTTTCAGAGCAAATGAATTAAATTTCATATTACATTCAGTTTCAAGTTTATTGGAATTCAGTTCCAAACTAATAAATTCAATTTCAAATTATGCCATTCAATGCAATTATTCAAGTTAAACAGTACAAATTCAAATTATGTGATTCAAATTCAGTTTTTCAATGCAATTATTCAAGTTGAACAATTCAAATTCAAATATTAATGATTCAAATTCAGTTTCTAGTGACACATATTTCTACCCATACTTAAGGTGTGTTCAAATTCAACTTTCAACAATTTTAGAGGCAACACTGTTGTTTTCAAAGTCAATGCAAAGACACGACTAGACCCAAATTTTGTTTAGTTGTCATCCTCCATGAATACCAAATAATGCTTACATTGCTTGCTAGCTACAGTTAACATATACATTTATACCATATACACCTGGTACATTGGCTATATTGGGGCATATTAGCACGACTAAAAAAACCTACAGCCTGAGATTCAATAATAATAACATATAGGGAAGATTAGCTGCAGTTTTACCAGACCTATAACCTAGTTGTAACTTAAAAAACAATGATATCGTCCCTTTTCTGCTGTGTGTTATAAAACACAGTCTGACAGCATTACACTGAGAGTTGCTAGTACTGTAGTGTATACTATACTTCTATACTGAGGCTGAATATTTTGCAAAAGAATTACATCACAATGATGGAACTGTTATTGTTCCTGTGATGCTGTCATTTTTTTTTTTTTTTTGTGGTTTTCTTCAGCTGGCTGTCCCAACACCATTTCACCAAGTTGCTTAATTCTATCAGATCACACGACTCTGGTTAGACAACTCTCAGAGCAGCATGAAATTAATGGTGCAGATCATAACAAACAAATAGCAATTACTTTTTAATTGAAACAGGGACTGCACAGCCTCGGGGCTGCTGTGGATCAGAATGAATTGTCCATCCCAGTCTCCAAAGAAATTGGGTATTAACTAAGGTCCATTCCTGTTATGTGACTCATTTCCACAGTCTCAGGAGAGAAATGGACTAAGTTTGTGTAGTGCTCTGTGTTTAGGCACCCGATAAGAGAGGATCTTCTAAATAAATGAAAGGAGCACAGGAAGTTGTTCTTATCTTTAAGCCATGATTCCAGTCCAGTTGCAAAGAAGTTAACACATGCTCCTGATCATATTACCTGTTCAGGTATGTAAATTATCTTTCTTTGTATGTACTGTTGATTAGCTTTTATTGCTGAGGCAAAAGGTAAATCAATCCATCAACAGGTAAATTCCCACCACAGGCAGACTGGACAACTGGAGAAGCATGACTTTTACTTTTGCCTTGTTGTCCTGTTATCTGGTGGTCTTGGTCATGTTTTGCCCCGACAGGTGCAACAGCATCAGTGACATTACAAGTTTTGAAATTGAAGTTTCATAATAAATCATTTACAGAAGTTGGAGAGTTCAGATAACCTGCATAAATAGTGCTGTAGTATTTCATAGTTTTTGACCCACTAGCAGCAGTCCTAAGGATGACAATGTCAGTGTATCAATCTGTCCATCAAAGACTTTGGTGCAGAGCAAAAAACCTTCACAACTAGTCTACCACAAAGACCCTGAAGAGAAAACCACATCATTTCAGAAAACAAGTTAATAAAAGGAAAAACAGCCTTAACACATCAAATCACTATGTAGCAGACTTATATCCTATTTTGGCACCAGCTTCTGGTGGTGAACCACACAGCCTGGCAAAAAGGGTTCCACAAAGCAGTCCTCTCTTCTTCCCCCTCTTCTTCTGCCTTACAGCATCTTAACACAGGATGCATTTCATAAGCGCACTTTTCATGCTTCAAGTCTATTTTTCTTCCATTTTACATGACTAACTACAGTGATTGTATGTTGGGCTCTGAGCGCTGCCAAAACGTGGGTGACGCATCTTGTGTAGACATAGACAGAGGACTAAAGCTACTTGTCATGCTCCTGTGTAGACACAGTGTTAGTGCCATCATACACTCACATGGCTTCTAACACTGCTACGCTGATGACACTCAGCTATTCTTCTCAATTCCCCCATCTGACATCAAAGTGGAGGCATGTGTTACTACTTACCTGCTTACTTATCAACTGTCAACTGCATGCAACCAATTACTTACACCTCCAAAATGTCACGTCAAACAGCAATTCACACTATATACTGCTACTTCTGTGTTGCCCGTTATGGATGATTGCGCTGCTTTTGTTGCATTAACCTGTTTCACAGGATATACAGTAATTAATTCTTTGACTCATTTTTACAAGAGTGCTCCTCATTTTAAGATCTTCAAATTTCATATAGCAGGCAAAATGTAAACAACTGTATCAAATGAGGTAATACATCATGCTTAAAAGTTTACCATGCCCAGTACTTCAGGAATTATGTTAAGTTTGGATGATTCTATGATCAGACACCACCAGTTAATATTCACCTTAATAACCACAGTATTCTAACCTTAACCATAACATATAGTTGCCATGCAAAGATATCATAGAAAGACATGGGACTTAAAAAATGTTGTTACTGAATGTAACTGCCCTGTGGTTTTGCAGAATTGTTCAATATCAACGTTCTGTCAGGTGATAGGGTTGACTTTGTCAGAGCATAAATTATGAACAATCATCTATGAACAATGAAATTAAATCATTGTTGTATTTAAAATTTTGCTGTCAAACAGTAAACAGTTTCCATCAAAACAGAGTATACAGTGGTCATTTCCTCATATTTAGATTATATTTGTAATGATGTACTGTAAAGTTTCCTTGTGACAGTGTGATATACAGTATCTAATTCCATGGATACATATTTCCAATTGTTCCAGAAGTGGTTGCAATGAAAATGATGTAACTAAAACCTCTATAGGGAAATAAAGAAAATACACAAAAGAATTCTTTCCTCTTTTCAACTTCCAAAGGGAGGTCAGAGGTTTGGTTTGACTTCAGAACTAAGCCGTGGGGATTCCGTTTGTCTCTTCAGGGTAGTTCAGTAAGGCAGTTACTTGCCAAAAGAGAGATTTTAACCCCTGGTTGAAGGACAGTCTTTCTAACCAATTAGACCACCCTGCCTCCCAGCCCACTGAGACTCTTAGATCTTGTACTCTGCTCCCCTCTGTGGTTTGCTTTAATGGCCGCAATCCGAGTCACTCCATGACCCACAGAGAGATCCTGAGCTCTCTGACATCTACTTAATAGAGAACTTCATCATCCTTCAAAGCTTTTGCCTTCCCTTTAATGTGATAGAATGATAGAACTGACAACAGGGATGAAAGCCTCTTCCTCTAATGATGTGACTGAAAGATACAGAAATTCGGTATGTTTTCTACAGATTCACAGGTTTCCTGCAAATGAATGATGCTATAATTACTGTAATTAGGAGATTACACATCTCAGAGTGATGATGAAATACCTGCTGGAAAAGCTATTTTTGTAAGTCTGTAGTTGACAGTGATAGAGGAAATGGAAAATATACTGTATTTTGCTTACTATAACACTTGCAGTTTCCTGTATGAATGTTTTGAGTTGAGGTTTTCATGTACTTTTTATGGCTTTTTGCAGATATGCTCTCCCACCAGGTTAAATGCATAAATACATAAATAGGCCTGTACCTCATCAATTGAGGCAGCACTGACTGCAGTTCTGTCTTCACCAGATGAACCAGTACTGACTGCTGGTCCATTATTGGAAACTGGTGGAAGCATTTTCAGCTAAACCAGTGGCAGTCATAGCTCTGACATCAGAGCAAATAGTGCCTGAAGGTTCAGTAGAGGAGCAAGCTGCCACTGAATTTTATTTCCTTGCTGGGCTTTTCTGCTTGGTTGGAGGTAACACATGCATCAAGTAAATTTGGCGCATCCACTCATCCTGAAGGAGATGAATTGGGGGATGAATGTGTGGATGAGAGCTGAAAGGTCAACTTGAAGAACCCAGGGAGTTGAGAGTCAGGGTGGGGGCCAACCCAGTCTCACATCAAAATGTGTAATAGCTATGTTGGTCCACAGCACAAAACATATTAATTTAATAATATTGGCTCTAAAATTGTGATTTTTTTTTTTTGGCCTATTCTTTTCTATTGGCCTTTGTCCACATCATGTGGCTCAAACAAAAAAAAAGGCTGACATTCCTTTTATTCTCTGTGGAAAATGCAATATTTTAAGATCGTTTTGGCATTAAAATGCATTTTGATAACATTTCTAGCGAGAAACGTGCATTTTGTTTTCATAATCTTCGTTCAGTGAATGTATATGATGTTTAGTTTGTCAGTTATTACGAAGATTTTTTCAGGTTTTCTACTGTTGCTATGGTGGTTGCTATGGATGCTGCTATTGCCAAAACCACTTAGTTGCATGTTGTTTGAATCATTGTCTTTGCGTTGTGTATTTATCTGAGCTGTTATGTTATTTGTGTTATTTTATGTAACTGTTTGATGATGTTCTTTCAATTAAAAACATCATTTTTAGAGCATCCCAGGGATGAACCGAATTTGAAATCCAGAATTTGAAGCTTTGCGATTGGCTGACTGGAGGGCCTGCCCGGAAGTATTTTCCTCACTGTCAACATGTTAAGGTTTTCTTTTAATGATATCTCTAACATTTCTCAACACAAACACATGAAAGTGTTCTTTATAACTCAACAATACAATAAGTTAATCAGTGACTATTGATTTTGCTGGCTGAGATTACTTTTGCTAGCATTTTCAGCTGTAGCTAGCTTACTAATTAAGCTAATGTTAACTTCATGGGTTGATTGAAAACTGTCTTTTAATACAGGGTAACAGGTAATGAGCTTGGATGAGTTTGGGTTGCTACAGTGTAAAGTGTGTAGTGTGTCTATTATGTTGTGGAAAGTAGGTGGATGGATTTGTAGCGCATCCAGCCCATTATGCCAGGGACCACAGGTAACATCCTGACACAATTTAACAGTTGATTTTCACAATCTTTCCTTAACCTTAAGTAAAATGTTGCTGCTGTATGAAATGGAATTAATGAAAGAAACGTTCTCATTGAATGTAATCAAGGGTTTTGAAGAATCATCCACTATCAATGTTTTATTGGTGTTTGTGTAGCAAGTATGTAATGAGGACTGGTAGGCTTTTCTTTGTGCAACGAGGTTCAGCTTGTCCTTTGCTACAGGCTCCCGCTGCTGCCTCAGACTCCACATGACCTCTAACTCCTCTCAGTTGATTTGAGATAACATGAGCTATGAAACTGATTAATCAGGTTCATTTTTCACCAAATAGACATTAAAGGGCATCACAAGATCAGAGGTAAATTCAGTCATCAACTGCATTGGAACCCTGACAGCCTGCACGCTGGGTTGAGTCAGTTCTCCAGTCAAGCAGTGTCATTGCCTGTTTCAGTGTGTCAAAGACATTTATTTAATAATGTGTCTGAGTGAGACCTATAATGTTTTATACATTTAGTTTTCAGAAGGTTGGTGGCATAATGTCAAGAGACATATCTTCTCCAAGAAATACATTTTACCTTCATGAATGCAGTTGAAGTGTTTGCATTCTGCTATTAAATAACCTGCATTTGATACCTCAAAGACATGGATGTTAAAAGCTCAACTTCAAATGGGTCACCAGGGAGACAGCTTAATTAGCTTAACACACTAAATCCTGAGATGAAACTCAAGGCAAAGTGATACCTGCGGAAGTAATAATAAGGCAGGATTATGGAAATATTTTCACAGCTGGGTGCTGAGAGCCTGATATGGAAATGAGGGAAAGACTGTGAAATATAAAATAGAAGGAAAAACAATGAACGCTGCCTATCCAAGTCTAAGCAAGAGGCCCGTTGGGTTAGCAACTGAGAGCATTGCCATTGGATGATTCGGTCATGCATAACAACTATGAGGGGTGAAGCAAACCATTTGCAAGCATTCTAATTCCCTCTCTGCTAGAAGTCATGCTGGGAGACAAATACAAATGGTGGAGAGTGGAACTGGAGGGAAGTTGTTGGATGAAGTTTTTACTTCATCATCATTTATTTCCATAAGTTCAGCTTCATTATTGCTTGCATTCAACTGCAGTGATGCTTTTGACTTCTGGTGTCATGGCGGCAGCATAGAAAACCTCAGCGTCCACCCTCCTTAAACTTTAAGAAAATCCATGACTGTGTGTGGGTTTCTGACATAGTGAACATGTACATTATTTCTGTAGCCTATAGTCCAAGTAAATGCAAAAAACAAGGCAAACTACTGCTGCTAAACAAGACATTATGGCTCAGTTTCACAAAGACCTTGGTGAGGAGAATGTGGCCTTGGCAAAAGTCATGGAGGAGATAAGGGCAAGATACTTCAAGGAGGCTGATGAGAAATCTGAAGCCTGTGTCAACAGACTTGAGAAACAAATTGACAGTATGCACTTGATTTTGTCACAGCACACTGAAGAACTGTTCATTCCGAAATGGTAAACCTCCAGGAGAGTGTTTCTAATACAGAAAAGTCCACCACTTTGTGCCTGAAGAATCTACAAACCTATGAAGCCAAACTCATTAAAATGGAGGACAGGACACACAGGGATAACCTGCTAATATTCAATCGCAAAGAGGGAGCTGAAGGTTTGAATGCCCTTTCCTGCCTAACGGAGAATATTCCAAAATGTTTCCCCGTCTTCGTGTCCACTCTGCCGGAATTGATGAGATGCCACCGTCTTGGACATCTACCAAAGCCTGGTCCTGGCATAGTACATTGCTTACATCCACTAATTATAAAGTGCCTTCGCTACACTGACAGAGAGACAAAGCAAGATTAAATCCTCCAGAGGTAGCTGGAATCCAGTTGAAGATTGCCACGGACTACAGCAAGGCTACAACAAAGCGCCGGCCCAGGTATCACTTGTATTTATACATGAGTCACATTATCTTGAGGCTATTGTACATAGATTTCATAATAAATATTATCATGTGATCACTTCCTTGTGTTAACCAAAAAGAGCAAAGGTGTCTTAACTTAAAGGACCAGTGTGTAAGATTTAGTGGCATGTAGTGGAACGGACTTGGCAGATGGATTACCTCCAGAAGTATACATTTCCTCAAACTTCACCATCAGTCCAAAAGTTTGCTTTTTTTATGCTGATAACCTATTTTTCCCTGAATATGCCACAAGTGCAATAAATATAGTTATCTCAGCCAACTCACGTGGAATTGAGGGCTACATAAACACACAATTGTACAGCTGAGCTGACATTTGGCGTCTAGGCTGATCTCATCACCATGCTCCTTCAGAATGATTATTTTTTGCCACTTTTAGCTGTGGGAGGTTCTGGTGGGAGGCTGGGGGGTGGGGGGGTGAATAACAGACTTATTTTGCCATATCTTCCCATTTTTCATTGAGTTCACTGAAATGAGTGAAACAGCGCTCCTCTGGGTTGTAAATGTAAGCCAGCATGTGTGGTCAAACATGGTGTTGCAGCCTTATCCAGAGTCTACCGGAGGGAAGACAAGAAGATGGCAGTCACTGTCATGTCACTGTGAAACTGTGAATGGGCTTGTGATAGATAAAGATAAAAGGAATCAGATGAATATATATTGGACATTTAATTGAAGTAAAATAACTTATTTATAAAGGACACCTACGTGTTCTCTTGGTGCTTTCAACAGCTGCCGTCACTACGAGCAATCATGATGCAAAGTCATGAAAAAAACTTAAAGTCACCAGTTAATGTAATCACTAGTAGATCCGAATCACTTGTGTTTTAGTAAGACTAGTTAGCTAGCAGCAATGGAGTTCTGTCAACAAACACATCACAGCAACAAATGCAGTGGAATATGAAATATGACATGATACTTCATCTCTATGAAAGAAAGGAGAATACTGACTTGGACGTCAGGTAATGTGAGTCAGATACACCTCTCTCTCTCTCTCTCTCTCTCATCTGTATAGCTCTGTCTTTCAAGCTGGTTTTCTTTCCTGATGTTAACTGTTTCTCTGTGGCTGTCTGTGAGTAGTTACCTCCTTAACAAGAACACAGCAAGGTTGTGTTGTGTGTTGTACACAGACTCAGTCACAGGGACAGAGCCTGCAGGGCTTTGAATCATTTGGAATTCTTCCAGTTTTTTATGTACTGGTTGTTCAGTCACCTGTTGACTGTGTGATTTGTGAATGAGTCTGTGCAGGAGGTCTGCTGCTATTTGCTTTGCTGCTGCTGCTGTGCTTTGCAGCTCAAAGTAACTAGAATACTGTAAGCCTTATAGGCTATATTTTGTATGTCGTGCAAATAGAAGAGAGTGTGTAAGTCATGTATTTGATAGCTGCATTGATACTTTCTGATGTGAACATAAACCTTAGATCTGTGAATGTTTTTACTGATCAATGTTTTTAGTATTCAGTACTGATCTGTACCTGCATCAGAGGATAAGCTTTGTAGTACTATCTATATTTTCATACTGTAGGAAATGTGAAAGTCATGTATCTATGATGTGTGTTTATTAATTTGCACCACAATATAATGATACTATAAATTTGAAGTTGTTGACTTGGCTGGTAAAATGACACATTATCCTACTTTATAATTAATAATTTCTTTAGATGACCTTTTCTTCTGAACCTCTCCACTGTTAGAATGAATGCTTAGTTTCAGTGTTAATTTAACTGGCCCCTTAGATTGGCCCCTGTGGTGTAAATGGGATAGAACCACAACATTTTTTCCCCTGAACTGTGTCCAATCTTCACCTCATACATAGCTAAACAACTTGAGGATGTCTTTTTAATACTTTATCTGGGATTTTTATATATATTTAGAATAGCCCACGCTTGCCACACCCCTCTGCTAATATAATAACATTCCACAACAATTATGGAAAAAAGATCAATCATTGAGTTTTGTTTTACCTCCGTAATTGATGTGGAATGTTATAATTATAATATTAGCAGCACAATGTGTTTATTTTAGAGTACTTTCAGGGACAGAATTGGAATCTCCTATTTTTGCCTGCCCTGTCTGCAACCTCAGTGTGATCAGGACTAGATTTTAGTCCCCTGGTAACTTTGGCTGGATTAAGCAAAAATGTGCTGTTGTTCTGATTAGTACTGTGTACACAGCACACTATAGATGGCAGCTTTATTATATTTTGTACTCCTGTACTGGAATACTACCTGGCCCCATGTTTTCTGCATGTTAGTTTGTGGTACTTGAAATATGAAATATATCTTTATTTGGAGAAATGCACGATGTGAGCACAATACAACGTGAAGTAATAACAAGTAAGAACAAGACAGAGCCCCTCTACAAGACAGGGTCACACACACATAATAATGCAGGATCCATCAAGTTCCCTAAAAAATCAAATTCCCAAAAAACAATTCACACACAGTGAACCCCTGGAGGTCTGGGGCCCCAAAAACACCACTTTGTGCAGTTAGTAATTTAGCCTTGTAACCCAATATTCACATGAACTGCATGGCTTCACTCATGGCTTCAAGAAAGACAGAAACTGAAAGCAACAGACAAAAAAAAAATACAGCAGACATTACTTCCATATTCTGGAAATTTAAAATTACATTAAATTGTTTGTATGGTAGAGAATGAATAATTGTAACATTCTTGCTGTACTGTTAGGAACACACACATTTATTGCAGACCATCTGGCTGGAACAAAGACTAACACAGGAAGTGGACCATGTCTTGGCGATGCTGTCTCCAATTATGGTCCAAATTGCTGAGTGGATAGACAAGTCCTCATTGTACCTGCTGAGTGCATTTTATGTGGACCATGGAATTGCTGCTTGCTTTTAATTTCAAAGACTTAAAATTAGTATAAAAGAAAAAATATCATAACTCAAGGTCAACTTACTAGCTTTTTCCTGAGCATTCAGTCCCATGGTCTTCCTATGCAGATAGAGTCTGCTCAGTTGTCTTGAAGTTAGCTTAGGTGTCACCATGTGACCTCAGCATGGAACTTGAGTCATGTGATAACAGGTGGTTGTATGTGGAGGGAGATAGTTACCCCTGTCTCTGTTTAAAGATGGTTTCTCGTCCCAGATATAAAATGTCCTTCTTGATGATTCTCCGGTTGTCCTCTGACTCCTGGTTGATGACCTTTGACCTCTTCTCAGTGGATGTTGTGAGTGGTTTTGGTCTGGTGTTCATTCAGTCTCTTGTCCAGGCTCCTTGCTGTTTCACCGATGTAGCTGTCACATGTGATGTCATGATGATGTCATACACCACCAGTTTTCCTGTCAGTGGGGATCCTGTCTTTAGGGTGTACCAGCAGAGTGTAACCCGGCAAACCAAAAGTTGTTGACATCACAGGGAAAAAGAGAGCAGCAAATACAGTATAGTGCATCCTATCAGTATGCATGGCAGCACTTATAAACACAAACACAAATAAAACAAATTGCAGTGATCTGTGAAGAAGATTTAGCATTGATTCACATAACCGATTGACCTCAAGGTCACCTATGAGACAATTAGAGGGCTCTAACTTGATTAAGATTCCGACTTTACAGTGTCAGAATGTAACACAGTTAAAAGTTCAAAGCCCTTAGTGGTTGGGCTATGTGCTAATGAGATAAAGTTTGGCAGTTTTCCCTGTTGACTGCACCAATTACACAGCTCATAGAAGATGTTGTGGACATCCAGCAGCACATCACTATTCACAGGTGTTTAACATTCACTGCTTATTCTCCTTGTTTCCATTATTTCCTCCACTGCTCCGAGCTGTATGAAACCATGTGGATTCTGGAGATGGACAAACACATACGTGCCCAGCAAGAGTCTTACCTCAGTTGTGCATCAGCATCTGTGTGACTGGCTACTGAACAGCTGTAACAGAGCCAGTGGACATAAAACTGTAGCCAGTTCACTCCATTCACAGCCATTAGCCATTACTGTGAGCTGTGCTTCACTTGAACCACAGCCAAGCGGCATTAAAGTGTGCTGCTTTTGGACCAGGGCCTGCTCTGTATGGTCACAAAGCCTTCAGTCTTTTTAAAACAGTGTTTCTAGATATGTTAAATGGCTTGGCTCCAATGAAAACAGTTAGACTTAAACAGAGATCTGAAACATAGATAAACAATGACATACTAAAGGCCATCAGATCACGAAATGCTAGTTATGTAGAGTTTAAGCAGAGCAAAGACCAATCTAGTTTTCAAAAGTTCAAAGTCTGTGTAAAGGAAAATCATAGATTTCTTTTGAAACACATTATACATGTTAGTAAATAATTGCTGAAAACGTGAAAAGACTGTGAACTATGTAGTACTGAATTGTGGAGTTTGGGTGTTTTTGTTTTTCACCATTTCTGTCTTCACAGTTTTGTTGGGCATGCCTAAAATGACATGATGTGATGTAGAGGCATTACTAGCATGACCCCAACCGGCCCCAAACATTATATAAGAACTAGAGTGCCTTGGCTTCAGCTGGGTGTGTAGTCTGTTGTCTGCAAATGGTAGCTTGCAATACTTTCATTGCAAGCTTAGCATTAACATCCTGATTCATGCTGCAGTCATAACAGTAGATGTAAACTCTCTGGGGAGACAGAAAAGTCTACACCTAACTATGAGATATTCTAGGTTAGCAGAGCAGTGGCTCTCGATAATGGCATTGTTCATGCACCAAGCTTTGTTAACATAAATACACAGTCCCCCACGCCCTTCTGGTCTTACCGGAGTCATTTGCTGTTGTATCCGCCCTAAGGATGTAGCAGGCCGGTAGCTCAATGGCGCTATGGGGGACTGCTGCTCTTAAGCCATGTTTCCATAAAAACATGAAGTTGCAGTCCATAATCCTTTTATGGGTGGTGATCCACAGTCACAGTTCATCCATTTTGTTCACCAGAGACCATACATTGGCGAGGAAATTGCTGGGTAGAGAAAGCCGATGAGGAGTTAGCCTTAGCTTAGCCGTTAGCGCTCTTCTCTTCCTCCATTTGTTTACACTCTCTCCCGGCCCGCAGAGCCAGGCTGATAGATGCTGGTGTCATAGTAGTAGCTGTTACTGGTGAATGGGGGCATTTTCAGTTCATGGTAGTGCTCAAGGAGTTTATTCCAACCCAGCTGAAGCATCCGTTGATGGGTGGAGTCGGTGTTAAAGCTCTGGTCACCAAGAGGATATATGTCTGTCCTGCTGCAGGAGCCGTGCCTGTGTGTCCGCACTTGGTCCAGTCTCACCCTCGCTGCCTCGGGCTGTGTTGCGGAATACTGGTACTCCGGTGCCTTCGCTGCCTTCACCATCACTACAGACGTACTTCTGCAGCTGCTGCATCCAGTCCCTCACCAGCACTTTTCAAAGAAGCAAGTGATGTTAACACCGAACTGAAACTGAACGTAAAAAAAACATTTTTTTAATTATTGGGCATTAACTATTTACAATGACCAATAACCTTTGTCATATACCAAGATACCGGATCATAGGGTTAGGGTTAAAAAATGACAATTTAACATAACGATGATTGGTGATGGATCGCCTGTTAACTACTCATTTAAGTTACATTTTTACTGAAATAAGTCCACATTTACCTACAAAATAGGTGCCGAATTAAACAGTGGCTCCTAGCGTTACTTTTTTTTTGAAATATCATCCATGATACTTGCCCTACACCTACAAACAAGGGCTATTTTAAATTGTATATTTTTTAAGGGAGTTCAGCATGAGCGTTGTTAAGTTCAGAGGCTCAGAGACTGTTCAGTCGGGGGCGCAGTTTCAGCGCCTTCAGAGGACATGCCCCCAGCTTTTTATATACTTGGTGACTTTTTTAATCAGTCAAATTTGGCTGGGTGGTTAATAACACATTTTTCTGTGGTGTGAAAAACTGAGAACACATATTTATTATTGTTTTACATAGACTTTAAGAATTTAGAGAAATGAGGTAAACAGAATTGTTACTAAGGCTAAGAAAGATTTTTTCAGTGAGAAAATCTTAGAATGTAGAAAAGAGCCAAGGAAGCTCTGGAAGTACCTTAAGGAATTGGGGTACAGTAAAAGTTTAAAATCTAAAGCAAGCAATATCAGTCTGGATATAGACGGAACTAGCACATCAGACAGAAAGGAAGTGGCTGAACACTTTAATTCAAACTTACAGTTTTCAGGTATATACACACACAAACACATAATAGATTTTTATACACAAAAGGGAATCAAGCCTAACTTGTTTCCTCCAAGGTTTCTGATGCTGTTGTTTTTAGAATGCTTAGTGAATTGAATCCTACTAAAGGCACTGGTTTAGATCACTTACCGGTAAGATTTCAAGTGATGCTGCAGAAGTGATCAGTCCTTCTATTGCTCATATAATTAATAAGTCTATTCAGTCAGGTAAAGTTCCAGATGAGCTAAAAATGGCAAGATTAATCCCACCACATAAAAATGAAGCTAATGCGCCCCAAGCAGACCAGTATCCAAACTCAGTGCTCTTTCAAAGATAATGGAATAGATAAATGAATATATTTCAAACAGTAACCTTTTATATGAGCTGCAAACATGCTTGCTATATCTAACAGACCTTTTCAGAAAAGAAGCGGATTGAGGGAAGTTTTGTGGGATGGTCATGCTGGATTTGCATTTTATTAATAAAATTAAGAGCCATGGGTTTTAGAGGGCTGACCCTAAATTGTTTCCAGTCATACCTATCAAATCGTATGGTTTGTATTAATGGGACCCTTTCAGAGTCAAGAATCATGGGATGTGGGGTGCCACAGGGTAGTATCCTGGGCCCTCTATTCTTTTTATTATATATAAATGACTTAATAGCAGCCACCTCATGCAATCTTTTTTTTAATATGCTGACACTTCTGTTTTAATGGTAGCACATAAAGATAAAATAGTGGTTGAGAACACTCTCAGTGAGAAATTTCAAAATCTAAGTAGATATTCAGATAATAGATTATCTGAATGATTAACTGAAGCCATTCTTTTTGGTTCTAAAATAAAATTAGCAAGGTCACCAGGTTTTAAGGTGAAAATTGGAGAGTTCCATATAACTGCTAAAGATTATCTTAGCTGCATTTTAGACAGGTTTTGATCATACCTTTTCGATTCAATAGCCTAAAGCAAGAACAATAGGGCAAAAACACATTTCTCTACAGTGCAGCAATACAGTGGAATAATGTGCTAACAAATCTGAAATTTAGTGTTTCACAGAACTCATTTAAAGTGGCCTTAAAGAAATGGTTACAAAGTTATATGTAGCATATTCATTTTTAAATTCTAACTTTTTATGACCAAGAAAACATGAGCATGTTGACATACTACTACCCCGCCACCTGCTATTTATATGTTGATTGTATTGCCTTCACTTGGTGTCTTATTGTCTTGCTTTTATCTTGTGTTGTGTTAAGTGTTATACTAGAGGACCGCAATGGGAAATGAGCCTTCAGGCTTTATTTTGTTTTCATCCTTAGTGATTTTTAGTGTATGTAATAACTGCAGTGCAGCGTTATAAGTGTTTTTTTTAATCATCAAATAAATTCATTCATTCATTCATTCACTCACATCAGAAATGTACCCCCCTAAGATAAACAGACTTGTGGAGTTGTCTATTAAAGCTAAATTATACTTTTATAGTATCAATGTAGACATTGTGGTCTGCAGTCTCTAAAGATAGATCAGATCAGTTTCAGTATACTGAATGTGTATTCATGTGTTTTACAATATTTGCATTTGGGCATGTACAGGAACAGTTACTCTCAGGTGCATATAGGCATTTTTTTCATTCTTAGCTGACTCTATTGGTATTGGTATTACCTATTGGTGAGGAGTGAAAAGGAAACAGACAAGTTTGTTAAAAGTTTTCGTTATATCGGACTCCATATTTGATACTATTTATCATTGGTATTTTCAATGTAATTTTGTTTCTGTAATTACACTTACATGTAATTTTTTTCATTGTTATTGTCGGAATCCACCGTTCCAACACTTGTTGTATTTGTTGCTGCTGATGCAAACCAAACATGTCCATAGGTGACTTTTATTGGGAAGCAGCAAGAACAAGAACATGATAAAGCTAAACCAAGAAAACTACCAGTCTGGGCAGTAAATTAATCTGTGAGGCCCCTGTGAGGCACCACACAACTCCAGATTTGAACAATACATAATACAATACACAATACAAAAAGCTGCATATGAATTACATTCAAATCAAATAAGGCCTATATTATGACATTCACTGTACTTTATATTATTGTTTAAAATCTATGCTGATATTATTTATATTTTCCTTTGTTACACATACTATATGTCAGTGACTTTTGGTCCACTTGAGACATCAGGTAGTAAATTCTACAACTCAGTGACATCACCACAGCCTTACAACAGCACAAAGATGACCAAGAATAAAGAAAAATAGCACAATAAACTAACTAATCAGCAGAATTTACAGCCAGACATCCTAAAAAATTGATTACAAATCCCATCAGCCATGAGTTGTAGCAGAGCTAGCAACTCTTCAATGAGAGGCTCTTGCGCTGTGTGTGGGAGAATGACAGTACATAACGTTAGTAGTAGCCCTGCTGTTAACATACTGGAACTGTTCATCAGTCTGAATATCTAGCTGAATATAGCAGTTATCTATGGCTCCATGTGTTGTATTTTCTACCACAGAGTAGGGAGTAATCTGTTGTTCATGTTTGATAGCATCTCTGCCTGTGTCTGTGAAAGCTATGTGGCTGTATTAACTTAGAAAACAATGTCTCCAGTTCAGAGCAGCAGTTCTGACAAAGTAACATTACAAAAGCCACTAAAACTGATAATGAATGGAAAACGCCAATTATTAAAGCTATAGACCATAACTCTTTGGTTAACTCTCCTGTCTTACCACTCCTGTCTTATTTTTCAATAGTTGTATACACAAGCATTTCAAAATTAGGGGCTTCTGCCCATTTGTTTTTTAAGTAAATGCATCTACCACCACATATGTGATTAACTGTAGACAAAATTACTAGTATTGTTTTATTCTATATGAGGCAAGTAATAAACAGACATTTACTACTAAAAATGTAGCCCACCTGTGTATGGCGATTTACCTGCTAACTATAAGATTATTTTTGCAACCACAGTATTTAAGTCATAATCTAGCCTGAGTGCTAGTGGAAAGGAATCCACCCAAGATAGGGGGCCCATAGGTTTGTGTTATGGTATGCTATGCTACCAGAAAATCCCTGCTGCTAACCACACAAACTTCTGAACCAACAGCAGTCTAAAACACATACCTGACAAGCTCCCATAGACACAAGGAGGTGACAGAGGTCAGTTTAATATTTTTAATACAAATTGGTTTCCTCAAAATTCATAAGAGAAAATGTAAATTTTGACTAAAAACATCAAGAACTTAAAGAGACATGAAAGATTAAGTTGTTGTTGTTTGCTTCTGCTTCTGTCTTACAGCACACCTCAGTTTATTTGCTGTGATACCTGCCAATTTTCTCATTACAAAAAGAACAAAGTGAGTGAATATTGTACATTCAAATCAAGTTCAGTCCAACCTTGTCATTTACTGTGTGGTGATAAATCCCTGCTAAAAACTCAATTCAATGGCCCAGTGAACATGAATGATTTTCACTTCTTTATATCAGGCAGAGATAAGCAGACAGCCTAGCTGTGCAGTCAGCATGTGATGTTACTGGAGAATGAGCATTAGGTACATCTGAGTACTACTGAGCTAAAGGCTCTGCAGCATTATTCCATAAAGAATGGTTCAGCGCACATTTGCCATCTTTTGTTTGTCAGACAGCAGTAGAGTGCACTTCTGCATCACTTACTGGTGAATGAAATACAGGACAGTTTGAGTATAAAGTGTTATTATCCCTACATTTATGCAGTGCTAAAATATTGCAAATGCAAAAGTTAGCCCATAAAACTTATACTACCTTCCAGCTGTCTTTATAAAGTAGCATAAATTATTGTGACACCTTTGCCAACTTATTGTAAAACAAAGCCTTTGTTCACAAGCACAGAGAACCTTTACCACATATCTTAAAATTTGGCAAATTCTTGTAAACTTCGCTGCTGGCTCTCTAGCGGTAGTCATATGTGTCAGTGAATCACATCAGCTAAAGAGGGAGGAGGACAGAAGACAGGGGGAAAGACTGTCTGCACTGAGAGCAGCTGTGCACACGCACCTTCAATCGGGTTGTGGTGGCAGATGGGTTGAAATTGTATGTCGTGTGTGGATTGTGTGTGTAGATTGTGTTTCATAGAAGATCTGGCAACTTAGGTAACATCAGACAAACATAAAACGTTATGGATCCATGTGTATGTTGATTATTCATAATAAAGGTTGAGGGACATGCAAATTACAGGAGTTTCCCGGGAGAAACAATAAAATGGGAGCACAGTGGGAGAGGGGGTGAAAATACGGAAGAAACCCGGGAAAAACGGGAGTGTTGGCAGGTTTGTGTATATGTGAAAACAGTTTTCTAGTGTCAAACTCTGCACATACATCATTCTGTACAGTGAAGCTCCAACACTGTACAAGAAGAGTGGAGTGGAGGGGGACTTTAAAGATGCCAATTGGCATTTTAAAAGCAAACATGATGTATGAAGTTCATGCCACATGATTTAAAAATTGTCCTGGGTTTGTATGAGGTTTTAATGATGACCTTTGAGTCAATTATGATCTTTGTTAACCTACTCTGGCTGTCATGGGTGTGTGTATGGGGGAAACGGGAGGAGGACCCAAATGCAGACAGCAAGGCAGACAAGTAGACTGAGAAGGGGCTTTAATAATCAGAATTTGAAATACAGGCTTACGGGTTGTTAGCAGTAAGGCAGTCCAAAACAGGCATATGAGTCCAAAAGGGCAAGGCAGGCAGGCAGGTCATAAACAGGCGGAAGGTCTAAACCACAGGTAACAGAAGGAACAGGTAACAGACAGGAACAGGATCAGGATACAGGGTGGCTGGAATTGCAAGTGTACAACAAAGCAATATTGACAAACTGGCAGGGAATGAATGACAGAGGACCTGTATATATAGTACTGGGACAGATGGAGTATTGAGCAGCGGGTGACGACAATTGGGGAGTGGCAACAGGTGAGCAGGTGGGTGTGGTGGGTCTGCAGCAGCCAGGGTCATTGCTTGTGGTTCTATAGTGTTTCAGTTTTGTACTATTCAATGTTGGATTTGTTCCCTCAAGTTTTAAGTTCAAGTTCAACCAAGAAAGTTCAAGTTGAAACAAGAAATCATTTAGGCTATAGGCTTGAAATTTGAATATCCAAACAAAATGTCAAAAAGTCAAAACAAAATCAGAAGTGCAAGAAGAAAAAATGAACTTTTCCTAAGGCTTTCTGAAAATGTTCCTCAGATAATTCAAGGAATCTTTTACTGTTGTCTGTTACTGTTGGGGGGGGTGAGAGAGGAAGGAGGAGGAACAAAATGACGGACGTGAACCACATGGGGTTATGTCATGCAAGAATTCCGGTCATGGGCTGACCGCGAGATTTGAACAGAGACAATGGTTAATGGCATCTGCTGGCTTAACACTTGTCTCTAACAATATAACTCGGGAGCTGACGTCTGTTCCCAAGTTATCTGCTCACCAAATGTGTGTCGGACAAAGCTGAGCGTTGCTTAGCAACATGTGCCTGACTACAGTGTAGTGTGTGAGCATCTAAGCATGTGTGTGTGTGTGTACATGCAAGTAGAGACAACCAAGGAACAAAAGAGCGATCTTGAGAAGTGGCATTTGCTTTTATTTACACAGAGATGTGGCGTGCAAACGTACTTATTCATATGCAGTCATAAAGCAGTCCAAGCAGACACAAATCAGTTTAGCATGATAAACACAACCAAACAAACAGCAACAACAACAATAGCATCCACAGTATTCACAGCAGCAACAACCAGACTCACAGTCCATTAACTTCACAACAAACAGCAATAAATCTGAAAATAACACACTTTAATGTCCTATCTCTGCCCAGACTTAAGCCTCTTGTGTTAGGGAAGCGATTAGGGTGTGTTTCAGTCTGTCTTTCGGGTCCGGCTCGTTCTTTGGCTTGGATACTGACAGAGCCGTCTTCATGCTCTGTCAGCGGGTTCATGGCAGCTGATCCTCTGCGTCATAGCAGGGCTCAGTGTTTATCCTTCATCGTTCTTCTGCAGGGAAGGTGGAAGAGAGCTGGGTTGCGCAGCGGTCTTCTTCAGATCCAGTAACGTGCTCAGTTGACCACAAAGAAAATCTCTTCTCACCAAGCGAGGTGGAGATGGTGCGGCCTGGTTGCAGTCACTAATGTACAGGAGTTACTTCCTTACATTAGCCGGCGAGCAGCTCAGAAGCAAGGTTCAGACAGTGAATGTTGTGTTTATAGTCTTGGTGACATCACGGCCAGAATTTATCCTCTGCAGCAGGGGGAACTCTTGGTCTGATTGACTGACCTTCATGTCTTAAAGTAATGATGGACTGTTGTTTCTCTTTACTTAGCTGAGCGGTTCTTGCCATAATATAGATCACTACAGTATTGGAATTTGTTGTATACCAACACTACCTCAGCACAACACAACTGATGGTCTCAAACACATTAAGAAGGCAAGAAATTCCACCAATTAACTTTTGACAAGGCAAACCTGTTAATTCAAAACCATTCCAGGAGACTACCTCATGAAGCTGCTTAAGATTTTGCCAAGAGTGCACAAAGCTGTCATCAAGGCAAACAGTGGCTACTTTGACGAATCTAAAACATAAAAGACATTTTGGTTTGTTTAACACTTTTTTGTTGACTATTTGTTGACTTCCATTTGTGTTATTTCATAGTTTTGATGTCATCAGTATTGTTCAACAATATAGACAATAGTAAAAAAGAAGAATCTTTGATTAAGTAGGTGCGTCAAAATTTTTGACTGGTACTGTGCATAGGTAGATGTACACACACACACACACACACACACACACACACACACACACACACACACACACATATCAAGTTTCACCGGTGGAAACACATTGGTGAAACTTTAACTGTGTCAGTGTTATTTTCATGACTCACATCATCATGGCACACCTGTAGTGGTAGGAATCTCAGTGATAATTGGACATCTCTACCTGTGCCAGCTGATTGTGGCAGTTTGCCCACAGCAGCCGCTATATTCTCAGTAACTAAGTATGGCCTTGTTTTTGCCCTGCTGATGGCGGGGCCTGCCGTGATGTTCAGCAGGTGTCTGTCTGTAAGAACAGAACAGATGAGAGCAAAGGGACTAACAGGGACAGAGGATACCTTGTGATCTGTATCTTGTCAATGACCATGGTTGACTAATATATTGCTGCTGTTTTTCTGATACCTCATGGAGTGGGAGTTGTGTTAAGAAAGTGACACTGCTCCAATTAAATTTGATTAAATTTGAATCAGTCACGATTCAGTTTGATTTGATTTCATTACATCAGATGAATGCCAATATTGCTTAAAGCACATCTCAGAATTTCTCCTGTGAATTTAAATTTCTTCAACATTCCACCTAAATAAGCATCACAGTTTCTGAATATGAAATTACATTAAAGGACAGGTTCACCATTTTTCAAGTGTGTTTGAAAACAACAGGTCGTCCATATGAACAGTGTAAGAGGTTTTCCTGGCGGCAATCATTCCTCCTGTTCATACTGGCCATTAAAATATCCCCTTCAAATGTGCTTTCGATGTAAGTGACGGGGGGCAAAATCCACAGTGTGTCCACACAGTCATTTAGTGCAAAAATACATTTAAAAGTTGATGTGAAGCTTATATGAGGCTTCAGCAGTCTGAGTTAGTCATATCAAGTGGATATCTGCCACATTTACAGTCTTCGTGTTTCCTCGGACAGTGTTTCCCTGTTGAGCTGTGGTGGAAGTATAGTAACAAAAAGAGGGACTTTGGCACTAAAAAGACTGTAACGTTGAAAGATATCTACTTGATTTGACTCATTTGGATGCTTCATATTAGCTTCAGATAAACTTTTAAATATATTTTTGCACAGAAGGAGGACTGTGGATTTTGTCCCCCATCACTTACATTGTAAGTGCATTATGAAGGGATATTCTAATGGTCAGTATGAACAGGAGGAATGATTACAGCAAGAAAAATATGTTTCAATGTTCATTTGGGCTCCTGACTGTTGTTTTAAGACAGACTTGAAAAATTGTGAACCCGGCCTTTAAGTGTAAATTATGAACTCAATTGTTAAGACATTTCCAGGTTATAAAACTGTGGACAAAAATGGACAAACAAAGAAAATCAAACTGTCTAGGGCTGAGTAATTGGCTTTGTAGACAATTCAAGATTTGTTTTTTTCTTGCACAAATGCAACAAGCATCACTTGCAAAGGATGATGTGTTATAAAAAAATAAAAGGCTACATATGAATGTCACCGCCACATTGTCTCACTAAATAGATTTAATAATCACTTTGAGCACAGACAACGCAAAAACTGAAATTCCACTCATTGATTCATCACAATGTGAATCTGATGTCTGCAGACAGCTAGCTAGCTAGCTAGCGTTAGCTATGCTGCACGTTTGGACAGACTGAACAAATTAGAATCCACATAGTGTTCAGTCATCTCCCGTGACTTCACTTCTCATAACCTGAAACTTATCTGGTTAACAAACACAAACCAAGAGAACAGATCAGTGTGTCTTTTGTCAGTCCATCCCTCTCATAGATGTACACATATCCCCTGATAAAAGGATATATGATATGATATTATATAGCGCTGGTGTTTAGACCAACAAGAAGAATGCAAACCTGTGCTCTCTTGGCTCATAGGAGGTACAGGTCAATGTCAAATTTTGGACTCAGCACTACCTAAGCTAAGAGTACTGAGAGTCTAGAGAAGTAGCAATTGCACAATGTACAGTAAAAATACTGTTACAAGTATAGAAGTCTTTCAAAAAAGTTCAAAGTAGTGCTATATTAGTATATATATTATTTTATCATGTCATTATTAATAATGCATGAAGTATAAGTGTAAGTAGCTAGATGAGGTGGATCTACTGTAATTATAACTACTGTATATAGAGTTGGATTGTTTATTTTTTAACAATGCATGATATGTTTATATGTAGAATTCAAAATCTGCAAAGTAACTATAGCTGTCAGATAAATGTAGTAGAGTAAAAAGAACAGTATTTGCCTCTGAAATGTAGTGGAGTAGAAGTATGAGGTAGCATAAAATGGAAATTCTCATTTAAAATACACGTACCTAAAAATTGTACTTGAGTAAGTATACTTCTGGTTGTACTTCTCAGTGGTTCCATTGCACCACTGAGCTGCAGCTTGTTACTGACCTGTCATTTACAGAGAAACATCACATTACACCATCCACATTTATTTAGATTAGTTTCGACTGCAGCTCATTGATTCTGAGTTTCAGCAGTGGACCAACTCATTTCTGTGTTTTAGAAAGTGCTCTTCACGTGTTATTGTTTCATGGTGGAGGCATAAACCTTCAAGTGGCTCTTATTGACTTAAGTTTGTGAATAGGAGCCTCCATTAAAAATGTCCCTGATCTGGAGATCAATACTCACAAAAACTCAACAAAGCAAGTTGATTAGGCGTGCTGAGGAAAAGGAAAGTAACAGGTTGGAAACAGACATAAGACAATTCATTATGCATTCAATTAGCATTTGTACTTTCTACTGCAAAATCCTTGCTTTTGGTGCTCAGGATTTTATTTTCTGCAGTAGTAAGGTAAAAAGCAGGCAGAGTAGTATTGATTTCTTTGTTTTCTTCCCATATCCAACAATAAGCGTTCCACTTGGCTAGATTTAAAAACACAGGATTAGCAAGAAAATGCTCCCCGAAGCCTCCAGGGTTTTGACCTCTCACTGGAATCTGCACACACTAACTTTCAAACTTTCAAACCAAAATTGGACAAGGGAACATTTCACCATGAAAGTTACAAAATGTCCATGTACATTTTAATACAGTACACCTTAATCTCAATCTCTAACTTTATTAGATGATGGGATGCTAAAGACCTACTTTATCTTCATTATAGCTAATAGCTTTCATCACCTGCTTATCAAGTCCCAGGGCAGCAGTGAATAATTGGAAAGGAGTTTGAATTGTCCCTCAGTGCAAAATCCTCTGTATTCCCATGTGTTTCAGCCAATTTAACAGAACCACAGCAATTAGCTGTGTGAGGTTGGATAAGACATGATTACAGCTTCAACATATGTGTGTCTGGGGGGGGGGGGAGTGGGGGGGGCAGTTCCAGCCTGGATACTGTCTCCTGTATCTCCTGTATCTCTAATATTTACTGTCCGGCCTTCAATCCAACAGTAATAATATCCAGTAATAAGTTCCAAAGCAATGGGAGTAACAATTAATCTACATACTAGGTGATGCACTATCCAACATGTCCTCATACTTAAACATGAAAACCTTGTCTTTCATTGCCTTCCAAAACTCATTGGAGTGTTTTGTGATTTGGTGTCAGTATTGTCGGGATGACAACAAAATAGATACTTTTTCACTGCCTTACATAACAACATGTATAAGTTACAAGACAATCCATAGGAGTGTTTTCTGATCTGCCATCTCTATGGTTAAGGTTTGGTTAAATACAATTCTCACAAGAGTTTTTGGTCACTGCTATCATTCCTCCTCTCCATACTTGCCTTGATGCGATTCCTTCATTGCATGACTACACTGTATGTAATAGATAAAATACACAGCATGGATCGCAATAAATATTTTTTTCATTAATAAACTGAAAAAGAATCGTCATCTCAATTCTAAGTGTAAAAAATGTTTCTCATTTTGACCATTGTGCAGCCCTACTTCACGGCCAGTTAGAAAAGGAACCCATAACTCTCTCAACATACTTATGGTGCATGATGTTAAGATACACTTGAAACTATTCTTTAAGGCTGGGGAAATATTGTGGTCATGGTTAAAGAAAACCAACACTGACAGTTGGCAGGAGACAGAATGTGAACCACAGTCTCCAGAGTTACACTTGGACACTTTCTTCGCCAAAAACCATCCACCCCGTTTGATTTTGGACACATTTTCGATTTCTTTTGAGCATGAAACACTTAACCCCTGTAGACTTCAAAGGTGGTTGTAAAAAGTTTGTACTTTCTGTCTTCTCTGAGAACAGAGCCTGTGTTCAGCTTGGATTTATGTCAGGTACAATGGTTTCCAAAAGTGACAAGTTTTCGCTGTGAAAGACAAAAAAGTCAAACTGTCTGTAGAAGCTTGTCCTGCAGCCGAATCCACTTTTCTGCTGTCCGTCCATATGCCCTCCTCCTGCTCTTCCATTGGTCACAACTCTTCTGTATATGATGTAACACAAGGCAAGCTCTGTCTGTATGCCTGCGGGTCGTCATCAATGCTATGATCAAACAGATCTCATTCTTGGTTCACTGTCTGAGCATACTGTGAGAAGTATTACAAAGATGTGCTGGAGCTCAAGGTCATCTTAAACATTATGAATGAATGCCCACTGAATGGCAAAGTTTACAGCCACGGTAGAGAAATTATGTGGAGTGGCGTGATAAGATGAGTGTTGACAAATCTCAAATGTTGCAGCAAGTGGGTGAACCAAAGACCATTTGACCATGAATCATTTAGACCTGGTATTAACCTGCCATACATATCTGAATAATGACCTCTTATCATGGGCCTTTGCATTTACACATGGTATTAATAAGCGCTCTAGTTATATCAATTCCTGCCCACTATGCTAATTAGGAAGGCAGAACTGGAGGACTTGTCAACATTCCTGGGTGCCCAGGTCAAGTGCTAGCAACAACATATTGTTTCTCATTGCTTTTAAAAATGATAATATCAATATGCTTTTCCTATGAGCAAGACATTTTTCTGGGGCTTCCAAAGCTGTTCATATCACCAAAAATGATTCATGACAGCATCCTTATCTGTCCCTGGCATTTCGTTCACCACTACACATCATTTTATTCAAACAAAATGTATGAAGGAGGGAACTAACAAGCTTGCTAACGGTCAATTAGCAAACTTGCTCTTCTGGAAAAATCCTTGCAGATGAATCCAGAGTGGAGCCACTGATTGTGGCAAATTCAACCAATTACAATGGAATTTTGCCATTTTAAAAACAGGTGTGACCGGGCTTTAAGGGATAAAATTTCCTCAAAACAATGAAAAGTAAATAAATACCTACTTGGTTACGGTTAGGAAACCAGGGTGGACTGTTAGTAGGAAACAAACTACACTACTGATATCTGCCACGGTCTGTCTGCTTCTGTCATGTGACCCTCACCTCACATATAGCATGTAGCGACTAATCATTTGGCTGATTTATGTGTTGTGCTCTCTAGTTATGCCTCCATTACTTCTGTGGAAGAATGGAACAGAATGTTTTTTCATTGACAGTGTTGGATGTTTGGGTGCATCACACTCAGTAATTGCTTCCCTCAACATATGACGGTAGTCAGTGTGAAAGTTCTTCAGTATCTAAACACTAGTGTGGCATTAGTTGTGTCACAGACCATTTTACAGTCTGGATGGGAAAGCCCTGTGTAACCCTAGCCAGATTACTTGTTAGTTTATGATTAAAATCAAAATCATCCATGATTTCCTGCATTGTAACCAGATGATTACATAATTTAATAAAACACATGAACTTATAAAAGTGGAATTGTCAGGAAACATATGCAGAATTCCCAGTACAGCTAGCAAGAGATCAGCAGCGCATCACAGGCAGGCACTGGGTGTTAAGTGGCCCCTAGTCTGATTTTTTTTATTTTATTTCAATGGCATTTTGATGGCTATATTTTTAACATGTAATACATAAATACTATAAAATCAGGGACATTGTAGCAACCAAACATGTATTATACGGAAATAATGATGGTAAGATTGTAATGCTGGATCTGCACGTTGTAAATACAGAGACCATTGTAAAACCATGCAGTTGTGCAGTGTTTTTCAGGCCTGTGTACTGACAGCAGACTAATGGCAGTGAGAATTGGCCTGTTCCTCTCCAGCTGTGCCGCTGCTCTCTGGAGCCAAACTGACTTTGACTTCCTGCCCTTCTCTCACTGTTGGCCCTCCTGTTTACCTCTGAGTCACCTACATTTACTCACAGTAGTGACTGCTTCCTCCTCTACTCTGTTTCCTGCCCTCCACACACTGTTATTTCCCACCTTACCTCTGGATTAACTCACCTTTCTCTCTTTGACACACAGAAACAAATGCTACAATGTGACTTCCTACTTTCTTTTAATGTAAAAACATGTGACAACAGAATGTAATGGTCATGAGTTCCACTAGTATTTGAAAGCTTGATATCAAGCCATTAAATCACATTATAGCTGGAGTGTGGGACTTTTGTCTCCCCCTTCTGGCAGTGAGAGTAAAGGGGGGCACTTGGCTGTGATTACCTGAGTACCAAGACATTACTAGGACAAGGGGAGGACATTTCTCTTAGTTTGATAATGTTAAAAGTAAAGTTAGACTTTTCTGCCGGCTTCCTGACTCATTTTAAAAAAGATGAGAGAAAAAGAGAGAGAGAGAGAGCTGAGACCACCAGCAAGCAAGAGAGAGAGAGAGAGCAGCTGTGGTCGAGTGAGCTAGAGAGTGAATGAAGAGTAGGACCGATGGTAGTGATAAAGCTGGTGAATCAGATCGATAAAGCATTATTTTTTGATTGTTTCACAGCAGTTACGTTCTAGAGCACAAATAAACACGCCCACACTCCCACACAACTCCGCTCAACCCTGCAACAGTGCGCTGCAACACCTGATTTGGTCTAAATCAGCTGCCCTGACACAGACATGCAGCATGGTCTCATGCGCACCCCAAATGACGGATATGTTTTGACAGTCCAACGGCCCAAAAACATATTTTTTGACGACCCACCGGGATTTGTCCCAGTATGCCCAATGGCCAGTACATACTGGCCGTAACTGCTGTAAAACAGTGAATACATTGTTTTGAGCATCACACAACCCCTGCAAAATGGTCCCATAACATTTGGAAAGTCTAGAAGAGCTGCACGATTAACAGCCAAACAGCCAGCGCAGGAATGTCGCCCCTGACATGAGATACTTGAACTTGTAAACTTGGGACTTGTCAACAGGAAAACACTGTCCAAGGAAACACAAAGAGGGAATTTGATGCTAAAACAACTGTACATGTGGCAGGTATCCACTTGAAAAATTGCGAACCTATCCTTTAAGACACTCTCCATGTCTGATCCAGTTTAACCCTCCTGCTGAACCTCTGTCCAAATTCAGTATTTCAAACTATGATGTCAAAGCACCAGTGAAATGTTCTTCTGACGTGTCTTTAATGCTGATGCCTCTTGTAACTCAAACACTTCTCAGAAGGAGCTCTGGCAGGCTGAAGCCACTTTGTTGCTGCATGTCTAGCATCTGTTTGTTCATCTCTGATGTTCACAAACAGGAGGGGAAGTTTGTTTAACACTGTTTCAGTGTAGGTTATTCTTTTAGATGGCTGTCTGACTTTAAATTATCAGTGTTAGAGAAAGCTGATTTGTTGGCCTCCTGCTTGCAGCTCCATGCCTCTGATCCAGACTCCACTCTGTTAAGATGTCAGATACGCAAACAGAGCGCACAATTAAATGGCTTCATCTCAGGCACATACAGTGATGAGTGTGGCAGATAAAATCCCAGAGAACCAGTGGGTAACAGAGTAGCAATACATTAAAAAATTATATTTTCTGACACTTATAATTAAAGCTCAGACTATAAACACATCCTCACAAGGACTCTTTGTATTTGCATTTTGTGTACAGTATGTCCCAGTCCCTTAAGAACTCTGACACATTACATTAGCCATAAATCCAAGGCAGAAATGGAGGTTGTAGCTTATGTTATGATGCAGTAAAGCAGCAAATCCTCACAATTACGGAGCTGAATCTAAAGAATGTTTGGCTTTTTTGCTTGAAAAGTGACAGAAACAATTAATTGATTATCAAAATAGTTGCTGATTCATTTTCTCCTGATCAACTAATTGATTAATTGATTAATCATTGCAGCTCCATTTTAGGAGCCTTCTTCAGTATGCTTAATGTCAGACATTTACTGTGTTTAATAACTATAAATAACTATAATTATTACCATGGATGGGCTGGATTCTCTGAATCAATTAGTAGGATAATTGGTCCTTAGGGCCTTGGTCACGTAAGACATTTTAGTTGATTAGTTGTTTTTTATGGTCTTTTTATAGGGAATGAGCTATTAGCCCCACTGAGTTTAAAGTAATTAGTCACAATTATAACATGGCCCAAACCAGTCTCTCTCCTAGATGCACAGAGATGAAATTGCTATGAACCCCCCATCCATCTCCCAGCCACCCAGCAAACAAGCCCACCTAAAAAAGGTTGAAGTAACACAGCTTTACAAGGATTTCTGACTTTGATGTCCTTCTGCTGTACACTAATCACATTAGTGTACAGCACAACACTGATTGATACTGGAAAACAGTAGTAATTTACAATAATATGTACAAATTTGGCACTAAATTTTAGGAAATAGCAGTATGACATGAGTATGAGGCAGAGGGCTCATAATGTAAATCACATGTGTTCTCACAATTCCATTGTCATATCAGACCATGCCCCTCTGACTTTAGATTTAGCAGTAGGTGGAGGACCTGAATCCTGCGCACCTTGGCGTTTCAATCCACGCTTGTTGTCTGATGACAAATTTGTCTCATTTCTGACTGCTCAGATTGATCTTTTTAGAGCCACAAATGTCTCACTGTCTCTTCTCTGGGAGACCAGAGCAAATTATGCTCTATACTAGTTTTGATAGGAAACAGAGTGTTACGACCCAGAGTTTATTTAAGCATTATTTCTAATGTGTAATTAGTATGTGCTTGAATTCTATGTTTATATTGTTGATCTCTCTCTCTCTCTAGAGTTCATGCTGTGGTGTCTGCATGTGATGGGATGCAGGCTAATTGAATGATTGGGGCTGTGTGAGTGTGTCGGTTGTTACGGGGAGCTGATTGGTTCCAGCCACCAAGCTTGCAGTTTTAAGGCCGGCTTCTTCTAGCTCCTGCAGGGCTCATCTCTCTCTCCACTTCCAACCAACCTGCCAGCCAACATGTCTCGATGTAGAATGTTGTATGTAGCTTTGCCTACGTGAAATATCAGCCCAGGTTTTGTAGGGGTGGGTAGCAATTTTGTGTAACCCTATTTTGTTCTGTTTTTTTTTTTTTTTGCCAAATTAGGAGTTAGGTTAGTGACTTGTCTTTTTGTTCTATTTTTGTTTGAGTAGGTAAGTTTAGGTTGTTCAGCTTTAGTTCACTTTTGTTTGTTATTTTGCTGTTAGCCCACCCTGAGGCCTAAAAGATTTCAAATAAAACCTTTAAAGGGCTGCAAATTCCTTGTTGCTGGTGGTTCTTGGGAGCTGGGAAGAGGGGAGTCTCATTCTGTTCATGTTGTGCCTGGGTTTCCCCTAGGCATAACACAGAGGAAAAGAGATTGTCTGAGCTGATGACTTGGATATTATAGTTGGATAATATATAAGCATTTTTACCTTCCCTGATGGTGAACAAGGATCGCCTTTTCTTACAGGCGGAGTTTGATAACTTGTCAAAAAAAAAATTAAATTACTTTCCCACCAACTTCACCAGACATCCTCAACTCATCAAATTCAAACTCCCACAGGTGTAATGACTAATTAATGATCAATTTATCAATTCTTTGCCTTAGCTAACCCTTCAGTTTTCGACTCTTTTTTCAGCACTCTTACTGTCCCCACCATTGATACAGCTTCCAAGCTTCAATTAGAGGAGCCCATAACAACTAGGGAGATTGCTATGGGTAGGTGCGATGTAGTGCTCCAAGTGTCCCAGACCAGATGGGTTTCCTGTCAAGTTTTACAGGAAGTTTAAGATGGCCCTTCTCCTGATCAACGTGAGCTCCCCGCTCCACATTTTTTGTAGTGGTACCTTCAAGGATGGTAAAATGTGGGTCTCCCAAAAACACTCCCGTCCCATGCTACACTAGCGGTAGGGAAAAGCAGACATTAAAATATCATACTACTAAATACTTTAAAATATCAGCATATTTGGAAGAAAACTAGTTTCATGATACAAGGCTGAATATCACTCTGTTGAACTGGACACAACAGAGTGTGGACTGGAGGAGAAAATGACCACTGCAGCTACGCTACAGCCACAGCCTGACACACAAAATTCAGCTGCCGAGTTTCTCCATGATAACACAAACAGCTAGCTTTACAATATAATGTCGGAGCAGAGATGTGGCGCACTTAATTGTATCAATAATGTAATCGATTAAAATATACTAACTGATAATGCAGACTAGAGACTAGAGACATGAGTTGTAACTGTCAAAAGTTCTGTAGATTTTCTGTAGTACCTGGTTGTACCACTAGTCTGTTACTGTTTAATGAGGTGGAGTTAGAGGTGTATTTGCCAACCACCAAGGCTGCACAAATTGTAAAACGAATAGATCTCCCTGCCATCCAAGGAAGAAATAAGTCACAGTGCGTCTCGCTTTGCTCACTGTGGCAGTAGTGTTGAAGCACACACAGCATAGAGTTGTTGTCTGCTGGCTGACAGGTTTAGCTAGCTAAACATGTTAATGCTACATCAGCATCTTGAACAGAAGCAGCTGCTCAGTTGATGCAGGCTGAGTGTCAGACAGCAGTGAGCAGCACTGTAGCTATGGTGCTAACTGTCGGGACAAGCTGGACTCAAATTACACATGCTTCCAACAAAATCAAAATTTAGTGGTGAACTGCTTCAAGTATAAATGCATTATAGTGTGGCAGTTGTTAAAAGATTCCCTGAACTGATGAAGTTAGAGCAAAAGTATTTGTGCCTCCCCTGGACATCTGGACATTAGCTACATTGAAAATCACATCAGTCCACCATGTAGATCAGGTATGCATATATAAAACCAGTCATGCTGAAGTCCAGTGTGGGGAGATTGGGGCAACCTGTTGCATATTTATCTGATAACATTACAGGTTATTTACTATTGATGGCTACAGCACTTTTGATTAAGGAAAAATGGGTCATATTTGTTTGAATTGTTAGATATGTCCAACACATTTAGTCTGATCTAATTTATGTTCTCTAATGAAGTTGGAAGTTGTGCAGCTGTTTGCTGACAATAGTTGAATAGTGACCTGGTGTTTATGTGGCACCTGTAAGGTTTTGTAATACCTGCCCGAATCCTGTTATTTAACATTATGTTTATTTCTTGTTTAAATGTTAAGTTTCATATACTATGCTCGCCAGCAGGTGGCAGAGTAAGCTGTTTGTGGTACATTACTGCAGGCTATATAGATGAAAACTCGTGTCAGTTGATAGTCTGAGCCTTGACGAGTGTGTGCCCGGTGCTGCTGCACTGACTAGCTTTCAACTTTTGTTGAGTCTTGCATTAATGATTAATCGTCTATTGAACTATCAATATTGGACTATCAATTAAGGAAATTGCTTAAAATTTGCATCCCTAGTTGTGACAATACTCACAAAAAATCCAGCTAATTGAAGTCATAAAAGCTTTATTCAATATATAATTGATGACAATATATGATTTACTTTGATAGTATATGTTTAACACAGCCATATTTCACTTGCAATTTCTTGTTTCAAACAAATTCGTAAAAGTGTAAACTACTGAATATAGTAAATAAATATCCAGGATTTTCTGTTTATTTTTCAGTACAGATAATTAACTGTAAGGGCAGGGAATCTTGTGCACAGGTGAATGTGACAATGAATTGTGATACTGATTCCAGGTGATATAGTAAATGGGCTGCATTTATATAGCACCTTTCTAGTCTTCCGACCTCTCAAAGCACTTTACACTACATGCCAACATTCACACACATTCATACACTGATAATAGAGGCTGCCATGCAAGGTACCAACCTGCTCATCAGGAGGAGTTTCTAATGCTCATTCACACACACACTCACACACCGATGGCACAGTCTTCAGGAGCAATTTGGGGTTCAGTATCTTGCCCAAGGACACTTTGACATGCGGACTGGAGGAGCTGGGGATCAAACCGCTGACCTGGCCTCACAGTTAAACTGCATGATTATGAGTGGATGTTACCAGTTAGCTGGAAGCCAAGCAGCTGATGAAAAAAACCACTGAAGTTGAAGCATGAATAAAGCAGGTGATGTGGAGGATAATAAGGGTAAAACCAATATTATATGGCAGTAATACATACAAAAACTTATGCATACAAGAACTATACTTTTCCAAGCCATATAAAGCCATCTGTATAATGTGGATTAATTAGCAGGGTAAGCACATTTTCCACTGAGTGAATCTGCAACATTGGCAGTAAAGAGCTCTCCACACTCAATCAGATGCAATTTTATTCAAGCTGTAGGCCACACTCAGTTAAAACTGAGGCAACCAATTGTATTTGTTAAGAATTATAAACTTCAAAATTCCAGAGATACCATGTGTGCAGCCTGCTGGCAGTAATAATTCAAGCATTTACACCCACATAAACCCACCTGCACATAAACCTAGAATGTACGCTTGCAAGCATGAATGCATGTTTTCAACACATTCATAAGGTTTGACTTCATATTCCATTCAGGTTCAAATTACAATGAATAATTGCATAATGTTAAGACTAGCTTTAGTTGTAATTCACAATTATATTTACTTTGTTTGCCATTGGAAAGAACCATGATGGATTTTTCTTTAGATTGATAGAAAACTTTACCTTTGTTCTGTTGCTAAAAATATACTCCATGCTTATCACAAACTCTCCTGAGACAGCCTCTCTGCACCTGATAAGCAACATTAGGAGATAATTCAAGGAGATTAGGTCTTCAGCTCCCTGTGGTAAGATGCTATCAGCTCTAATGGAGATTGTAGACAACAGGGAAAACAAAATACAGAGGCTGTCTCTGCATCACTTGAATGCTAATACTTCATGGTTAATATTGTGTCTATGTGGTATCAATTTAAATGTGGACTGTAGAAACCAATGCTGCTCTGTGTGGAAATGTACCATCCCAGTGGATGCTGTGAGTGGTTTTGATGTCTTTATGGTGTTCATTCAGTCTCTTGTCCTTGCTGGTGCACTGATGGAGTGTTCACCACAGCTGACACATGTGATGTCATACACCAGTCTTCCTCTCAGGAGGGGTCCTGTCTTTAGGGTGTACCAGCAGAGATCTTATGGTGTTTAATGGTTTATGATGAATGCTGACTCCTTGTGACTGAAGACTGGCCAGATGTTCTGACAGTGCAGCCATGTAAGGGAGTCCGACTGTGAGGCTTTGCAGTTCCTGCCTGAAGCTCTACTCTCAATATCAAATAAAGGCAAAATGAATGGCAAAAAAGAAACCTTAAAAAAAACACTTGTTGTCTAAGGATGGTACACCTGTGAAGGGCTGTAAAGGCCTAACTGTGGAAGAATATGAACATATGACAATCCATCTTTGTTCATCTCATTTCTGCAAAGTTCTCTTTTTCTTCTTTTTTTCTTTACTTTTTTTCCTATGGATGATTTTGAATAGTCTCTCAACAAATTGAGACAAGTGGTAAAACAAGCAATAGGGCAAGCAGCAGGTTATACAGATATACCAGGGTTCAGGCAGCAAGAGGGAGAAGGACAAAACAGTGACTGGAAGTCTACAGTAACATGGCAACATTGGCAGATTACATTGGCAGGTTTTCAATGTATAAATGGCTGCATTTATGTAGTGCTTTTATCCAAAGCACTTTAGTCCCTCATTCACCCATTCACACACACAAACACACACTGAGCACGGAGCAAGCTACCATGCAAAGTCCTGGCCTGACCATCGGAAGCAATTTGTGTTCAGTGTCTTGCCCAGGGACACTTGGGACTCACCTTTTGGGAAGCTTTCTGATTTAGAAAAGTTAACTGCATTCATTTGGAAGCATCTTCTGGTCTTTTACCTGTATGAGAAGAATAAAATCAGACTGTGGACCCACTTATTTTCTTTACAGGTGGAAATTTTGCAAAGTGCTGAAGTGTGTGTTCGACAATTGTTCTTGTCCGCTCTGCTGGTAGTCTTTGATGGCCTATGAAGCATTAACAAGAGACTTTGTCTTGCAAAGCTAATTAATACGTTATTAAATCCAAAATGCACCTAAACACTTACCTTTTTCAAAGCTGAACTACAAGAACACTGTTCAGGTGTTGCAATGCCCTCACAGTTTAGTTCTGCCCTTTTCTTTTCATCATGCTGCTCTGCTCCACCTAACACATTATTAACTAACATTGTTTCACAAATTGATTTTTCCCACCAGGATTTCTGCCAAACCTTCTGATCAATACTACACCACTGATGGACACTATTGTCCCACAATGCAATGCATGAAGAAAACAGAGGAGCTACTCACAGCTGCAAAAAAGGAATTGTTGAGTAATTGACAAAAGCAGTGGTGAGGTAGCTTGAATCATCATAGTATAACAAAACAAAATAATATTTTTATTGGGAACATTTTATCTTCTCTATATGAAGTTGAGTTGGCAGTTGTTTTCCAAATCAGTGTACATATTGCATCATTTACTGTTAGTACAAAATTGTGAAATACATTCATTTCTTGTATACTAACTGCAGGAGCAGTGTACTATAATGATGATCAGAAAAATGCTGTATTTACTGAGAAAAGAGAGACAGTCTGAGGTTAAAGGGGAAGGAGAGGGTTGTAATGCAGAAGCCACTTTGTCAAATGGACAGAATAGTATGTGTTGAGGTATTTAAATGTATTAGGCCATGTTTCAGCAGGTGCTGTCCACTGTACATCTGTCTTATTTGAGATTAAATAAAAATAACATCTACTGTCATATCTATAGAGGATTTTTGAAAAAATATCATTTTGAAATTTCTGATTTCACTCTCACTGATCTCACTGGGTGACGGAAGGAAATTTATTTTAGTCTGGGGCCACTATTTTCCAGTATCTATTGTGGATTCTATCCTTGCTCCAAACCTTGAGAGGGCAGAAGGCACTGTGCTACTTTATTAGCCTCTCTCTATTTTAACACTGTCCACAATCCCAGCAAAGTGCCTTTAATTAAGTGCTACATATTACTCTCAGGAATACAGACAGTGATGTATGGAGTGGGCAGGAAACAACTGATGACTCTGGAGGACTGTACTTTTGTGGTAAACGTGTTTTTGATTCTCAGTGAAAAATGAGTCCCCATTTCTTGTCCTGAGCCCCAATGGAACAGTGTGTATCAGGGCTGTGTGTGAGTGTGACATCTCCATTTTTCAACTGAAACATGTGGAAGTGTGTTTTTCTGTTAGGTCAGCATTAGTTGAGACTTTGGCTTGCAATGCAGTAATGTCCCTATGAGGCAAAACTATGAGGATCAGAATATACTGGTGATCATCAGTATCTACAGTATATATATTTTTAGGATGAGTTTTTTAAAACTTATGCAGACATCTATTTTACTTTGATGTAACAGTAGATGACACAGTCTCAAACCTGGATCAATACCACTTTTTGTGCAGAAAATGCAGAGCTGGAGCCAGGAGGTGATTAGCTTAGCTTAGCATAAACACTGAGAGTAAGGGTTAACTAGCTCTGTCCAGTATTCCAAAACAACACCTTGTAGGAACATCACCTTTATAAATATGACATTCTCATTTGATTAGGTGCACCACTTCCCATTATTAGTCTAATTTTAACTGTGCCGGGAAGAAACACAGAAAAAACTTTGTCAATTTCCAATCGGAAGTAATGTGTTACGATGCAGTGATTTAATTCTCTACTTTAAATTGACACCACAGACAACAACATGCTGATAAGGATATATTTATTGAACTAAATATTGAACAGTGAATAAATGAGACATTAGTGTAAACAAGACATGAGTAGTCAACCAGAATGAGTGTTTTAAGTGACTATTCGGAGTTATAAATGATTGTTGGTGAAATGTCACTGATAACGTGATTACGGGGTATTCGTTATGGTTGGGATAATTTAACTGATCACTTCTCTAAGAAATTGACTACAGAGTTCAATTTAATCGACGGGGCGGCTGTGGCTCAGGAGGTAGAGCGGGTCGTCTACTAATCGGAAGATTGGCAGTTCGATTCCCGGCTCCTCCAGTCCGCGTGTCGAAGTATCCTTGGGCAAGATACTGAACCCCAAATTGCTCCTGATGGCTGTGCCATCAGTGTATGAATGTGTCTGAATGGTTAGCTTTCCTCTGATGGGCAGGTTGGGCCCTTGTATGGTAGCCCCTGTACCCATTCAGCGTATGAATGTGTGTGAATGGGTGAATTGACTCGTAGTGTTAAAAGCGCTTTGAGTAGTCGGATGACTAGAAAGGCGCTATACAAGTACAGTCCATTTACCATTTACATCAACTTTTAATCATGATGGAGACCAGGAGTAGTATTGTTCAGGTTACTGTACGTCCTGAGGTGAACTGGTGACTCAGCGGACTGTCTGCTGAGTCATCAGGGTGATGAGAAATCAGTCTTTCCAACTCTGGCGTCGTCTCCCAGCAGAGGTTTCCGCTCGTGAGCGCTGTGGGAACTGTGTGCAGCGTTGTCCTGAGATGACTCAGCGGGTTCCCTGATTGCCCTGAGATGACTCAGCGGACGTCTGTAGCGGGGGATTCCCAATCAGACAATCAGCTGTACAGCAGCGGGTTTTCTGGGGATTCCCGGACGTGACTTCCTGAGCGTTGTGGGGAATTTTGAGCCACAGTTTTATTTGGTGACAATTTCTTCAGATGGTTCAAGAATCATCGCAGGATTAACCGTCACAAGGAGGGATGAAGCAGATCTTGATGCATAGAGAGCGGGTCGTTTAAATTGAAGTCTCTAACTGACTTACTTGCTTACTAAACTCAAAGAAATAATCTCGCTGGTTGGACAAAACTATACTTCAAGGTACTAAGCGTGAAAGGCTTTTAACTTAAAGTACTTTTTACTGAAGTTATAAAGAAAAGAAAGTTAATTTAGGCGATCACGTGCTATATCGGGCGGCTGTGGCTCAGGAGGTAGAGCGAGTCGTCTACTAATTGGAAGATTAGCGGTTCGATTCCCGGCTCCTCCAGTCCACATGTCGAAGTGTCCTTAGGCAAGATACTGAACCCCAAATTGCTCCTGATGGCTGTGCCATCAGTGTATGAATGTGTGCGAATGGTTAGCTTTCTCTGATGGGCAGGTTGGGACCTTGTACGGCAGCCCCTGTACCCATTCAGCGTATGAATGTGTGTGAATGGGTGAATTGACTCGTAGTGTTAAAGCGCTTTGAGTAGTCGGATGACTAGAAAGGCGCTATACAAGTACAGTCCATTTACCATATAAAAAGAAAAGTACAGAGAACAAAAGGCAAACGAAGAAGACAAAAAGCCAAGAAGAAAAAAGCGACTGAGCATCGCCAGTACGCTGTTTTTATTCCGGCTATCTCCGAGTGGGCGTGTGTGGGTGGAGATAGACATTTTCCCGCGCGAGACGGAAAAATCCTTTGCCTCAGATAAACGTCCCAACTCATCATACAATTTGTTGAGGTTTCACGGTTTCATGATAAACAGTCTTTCTGCATTTGTCAAACAAAAACTGATTCTTTGATCAGTGTCCTTTTGAAATTTTGAGTTGGAAGTGTGTGAGGAGTGTGAAAGTTCTTTAGCATTGTAAATTTCACTTGGGATTGTCCCACACAGTTTGTGAAGAGTTTGGAGGTGAGGAGATGGTTCTGTGAAGAGTAAAAACTGACACTTTAATGTGAGGGGAGGGTCCTCTGTTCACCTGAAGGCATTCCCAGACGAAGTTGAATATACATCCATGTCTTGGAGGTTAGAGGTTTTTGTTGATTGAACCCAGACTCTCTGAGCTCTTGGGGAGATTGCATGAGACTTGCAGATCAACTGGTTCTCCTACAACCTCTAAAGCTCACAAATTTACATGTTGCATTGTGTTTGTTTAGTATGTACCTTGTTTTTACAGGGATTTGCATGGTGCAGCTATTTCTAAATTTTGAGCAATGTTGGCATAGTGACCACCTCTGGTATTGCAGGCCACATGATGTACACTGGGCCAAAGAGATTTTTTGCCATATATAAGTATTACAAAAGCAATGGTTGTAAAATGATGGATACATTTTCCTGAGCGTTACAAACACTCCAAAATAGCACTTTGATAAAATCTGAAAAGTCTCAAAGAGTCGTATTAATAAATTATTTCATAGCCAGAGAGAGACTTTATTGCGCGTCCTCTATGGATCCAAAAATGAGGGAGCCTGAAGAAGCCTGAAAAGACATTTTTGGCGCTTGCCCCTGATGGGCAACTTTTGAAATGATTAATGAAATGGAAGGAAAGGGGCACCATCTTGGAACATGATATCTGGTTCTACTAATACATTTAATACGCTCTGCCTGTCGGTGTGTGCCAGTGGAAACGGGGGAAAACTGTTAGTGCTAATTCATAATGTTCCTCAAAGCATCATGCCATGTTACGTTACCATAACTATTTGAGTATTAACATTCACTGGTATACATTTTCAATAAATCTCAGACATACTAGCCAAATAACTAGTGAGGTGTGGCAGCATTTTTGGCATGTATTTTAGTTATCAATGTCAACACTGTGTGCTTGCCACACCTCTAAATTCATATTAGTGCTTTTCATCCATTCTTCTGCAAGTCATTCCACAAAACATGTCAAGAAAACTAGAAAATGTATCTTTAGTATCTGCTCTGGTTACTGTATGTTTCACTTATGCTGCTGCTGCTACAAGTATAAACAAGTCTAAAACCTCCTGGCAGTCCTCCTGAAAAAATGTGAGATCTCTGCATATAGCTTTACTTAATAGTCATACAATTTAAAACAATGTAAATGGTCTCTTTCCAGGGAGTGAATGTGCTGAGCAAATGTCATGATATCAGTTTTCGTATGTCCAAGGGGTCACCAAAATCAGTAGGCTTCATCACATGAATATTAACATTTTTTATGACAATTGAGCTTTGAATGATCTTGTGTCTATATCTGATAATGTAGCTTAAGGGTGGCACCAGAAAAATGGTCATGGAAAAGGCCAGGGATCATCCGATTAGCATGTGCTCAGTAAATTTCATAACTATTTGCTCTGAAATTTATATACATATGTATGTATGTATGTATGTATGTATGTATATATATATATAGTTACTTATTGCATACAAGGAAGCATTATGGCCTGATTTTGAAGCCAGACAGCAGATCAAGAGAGTGACCAAAAATTCCACCTATGAGGACCACAACAGGTGCAGTCGTTTTCGAGATACTGTACAATCATCCTCAGTGCACCTTGGATATTTGTACCAAATTGCATAGTTCTTGAGACATTTCACTCAAACCCACAAATGTGAACCTCAGGAAGTTAAGGGTTCACCAAAGTCATTTTGTGCCAATCCATCCAGTAGATGTTGAGATATTTCACTGCATAAGTGAAAACTTTAAACTGCTGGTGGTGCCAGAGGAAAAGTCTGGAGATTGCAGAAGACAGAAGAATATCTGTGCATATCTGTACATAATTTCAATGCAATCCATCCCATAGTTAAATATCTCAGTCTGGACCAAAGTGATGGACCAACTGACAGATTGATATTGCCATTTTTGGAGCCAAAATATCCATTAGTATCCAATATATATTATTTATATATTGTTTGAAACAAATAGTCATTTTGCCAAAAAAAAAAAGATGTCACTTTATCTCACTGCCCATATGTACCTTAACAAAAATATACTGTACGTTACGGAGGGTGTGTTGTAAGTTAAAGTTGACAGAAAAGCAGTTGTTTTTCATCAGTGTTTTGTCGTCCAATTTTTTATCAGTATGTTGATGAATGGAGATGATCAGTGAGTCCAAGGCGAATGATGCAACATCTGATTTTCCAGCACGGATGTGACACTGGAATAATGTGAAAGCCATCAGAGTAATGAGGTGACACTGAGACCCGACCCTTTCCTCATCTGTCTCTATTTGTCTGTTTTGTCCTCTGCAGCCACCACCTTTCATTTCACTTTTCTAAATTTTCCTGAGCAACAAACAAGAGCAAGGTCATCCAATCATTAGATAATAAATATGATAGATTCTCTACACTGGATGTGTTTGAGTTCAGCCCAAACATCCTGTTGATCATCACTGATAATTAGAATTTTCTGATAATACATTCATTCAAGCATCCCCTAGAAGGCTAGGGTATAGGTACAGGTAGCACCCCCTAGAGGGTGCCATGTCTATTACACACCACAATACAAAGTGACAGAAGAATCAAGATCAAAGTGGTGAATATGCTATTCTTACCAGTGGAGGAGTGGAGAGGTCCGTCCTCTAAGGAATCTAACTGTGTGAGACTGTCCTCACAGTAAAACAACATAGAGACTGCTGTTTCAATGTATGAAACAATACTGAAGGAATGTTTTTTCTTTTAACAATATTGTTAATAGAAACCTCCAACAATACTGGTTTCTTTTTTACGACCTAAATCGATCCCTAGTAGGCTTTTAATCATGACGTCTTCGTCATGATTAAAAGCCTACTAGGGATTCCCTAACCTTAGCAAAGTAGTTGCTGGCCCCATTTGAACTTGTCATTTCAAGTGTCTCATGCCTTGATTAAATCCAGATGAGACTAAATAAACTTTTATTTATACTTAACCCTATGCGCGTCTCCATTGGCCATATCACAAACCTGATTGCATCCATCTTGGTTTTCCCTCTACATGCAAAACAGGGTCAGCTCTACTCCAATCCAAAGGTTGGTGGTAATGCACCTGAAGCTGTTTGGTAACTGACTGACAAAAATGTCAATAGAAGAATAATTTGTGCACAACAGTTAAGTAACAGTTTAGTTATAGCTAGTTAACAACTATTCATAAACTTAACACAAACACATACAGTAGATGACTCAAATGGGCGAGCATTTCTAATCAATGCTATGCTAATGTTGAAATCTCTGAAGCAATGTTCTTCCTGTCATTGTAGTAGGACAGTTAGAACAACGGCTAATTTCAGTGTAATCTCATTGTCACTCTCAATACTGTGATGCCCCTGTACTGAGTACTTTCAAAGAACTCATTAAGGGCACAATTAATATTAGTTTTATATGTTTTAGCAGTGTTGCTCTTGCTATATTGATGTTTCAATTAATACTTAAATCTGATATATCTGATGTTTTCTTTTCCCCTCTGTTTTTATGATGTTGTCTCACTTATAAAAGAGGGTTCCCTATACCTCAATGTGTTCTTCCTGAGTGTAAATCAAGGTATATCATTTATCACAGGGGATAGGTGACCTACATATGTATCTTGGAGACACAGATCTAGCATCAGAATATAATAGTAGATCTGTATTTCAATCCATCTTTAATGCTTCATGGTTATGTAGCACCTCTATTGTGAATTAGAAAGGATAGTTATACCTCAATTACCTAGGCTCTGAGCAGTACGGTTGACAATACTCACAAAGAGATGAGTATAACACAGAATAGCTGGCAGGTTTATTGCACAATCTCTGCAACACATCATTCGCAAGAATGTTTGGAATTGAAAATACCCCCAAAATAAAATAGAGCTCTTTTGTTTTAGGAAAAATAGAAAAACTAAATAAATTGTCTTTTGGTTTGTCTTTGGAAAAAATAGAGAGTCAATCTATCCAGGTAGTAAAACAAAACACTTCTAAGTGTTCCTTATCTGGAATCCAGTATCTGAAATGCTGATGCGGATCAGTTCAGTCACTCCACAGAATGGAATCCGACACAGCTGGCCACACGGCATCCAAACGTCCCTTCTGTGGAATGTCACTCACTGGGAAAGGCTCGCCATTGAAGTCGGCATGGTATGGAACCAAACCAATTCCAGGATCAAAACCAATTGGAGTTCTCAGTGGGAAAACACAGAAAAACAGCAGGCAAAACACAGAAAAAAAACCCAAATCGCCACCAAATTTCAGCGGCGAGAGCGGCGTTTACGTCACTACGACCACATGGCCCATACAAATACAAACAAGTCAGGGGAGATTGATAAGACAGAGAACAGATGAATGTCATTCAAGTTTCCATAAAATCATATTGTTCACATTACTGTCCATGCTGGTAATTATTTGTCAGCCAGGAAAGCTACCATGGCTTTTGCCCTGTAGGCTGACATTGTTTGTTTTGCCAGCTGACAATTACGTGGTTGCTGCTTTGGGCTGACATATTACCCTCTTTAAACAGTTTTCCCGGCCTTCAGCATTACGTGTTAAGTGGTGCAGCGGCGCACTGAAATGGAGTGGACACAATCACAAGCTAGCGGAGAAAAAGAAAAGATAAACAAGCTGGGAGTAACCATGGCTAGTGAGGATTATCCATGCCTTTTTCAAGATTAACTTTTAATGAAAAGCTGGAGTTAATCAGCAAAGCAAACCCTAACTCTTAAACCTTTAAGAGTTAGGGTTTGCTATTAAACATAATGGTTGGAAAAGGTCAGCCTTTGCTTTTTATCTTCTCCAATACTACCTACCTTTTGTGTTAATATAATAAAATATGGTTATTTATGGTGGAGGGAGGGCCATGCATTTTCCCCCAGTCACTCACGGCTCAAAGAAAAATATTTGTAGCTCCGGGGAGGGTTAAGATAAAAAAACAAAAAAAAACAAAGTCACACCCCAGCCACCCCCCTCCCTCTGATAAATAACGAACAGTCCCTTATTTGTCCTTACCAAGAGGACAACATATATAAAAATTGTCTCAACTTACCCCACTCTCCCTACAAGCAGACATTTTGGCCTGCTGGTGGTGCTTGTAGAATGTGTAGGAGTCATGAAAAACATTATTCTTGATAGATTTCGACCCGATGGTGGCACTGAAGCAGGGGAGAAATATTACAATGTAATTGACACATTGTCATGAAATTTATGGAGCACTCTAATGTTCTGCAGAGGATGAACACCCTGGTCTCTCAAAGAGAGATGTGTGTTTATCCCAGTGTGTTTAAGCTATTAAAACCACCAAGAACTCCCAGATTGAACTTGCATATTTAATAACGAATTAATTCAACTGTGATTAAATAATTAAATCACTGACCTTCCTGCTGAGCTGACCTGTTTAACTAATATTTCCTTCTACATAGCTTTTGGCAGTACAAAGAGTGCTTAATTGCAAATCTGAAGTGTTTACTGGTTACTACAAGCAGTATTTCCAAACTAAATAGCAGAGTACTTTCCGTTGTGCTCCATGTACTTCCAGACATACACAAAACACATCTTAAACAGCTCAGCATGAAGTCCTAATTAGAATCCATGCAACCAAATCACCTCAAATTGCAGCTGTTTCAATTAACATCATCAGTCTCAGTAAATATTAAAAACTCCTGGTGGTGAGTTTCTGGTAGACTAACTAAATCAGCTTAATGTCTTTGTTAAGTCATCCAACATTTTTTCAGCTGTGCTGAAACCTAAATATTGATCGGTTTTCTGAAGATTTAAGTCAAAGTTAAGTAATTGTTTTCTTTTGCTGCTTTTAATAGTGAAGATGATGTCCTTCAGTAGCTTGTAAGCCAAGTAGATGCAAACAAGGATTTTAAGATCTGCATCACCCAGGAAGAACTTGTCCAAAGAGGCTTCATTCAGTGGCAAAGACAGAAGAAGGGTTCCCCTGTCAACAAACTCAATGTGACTTTCATTGGAGAAGTAGAAATTGACACTGGTGCTTTATTAAGCAAAGAATATTTGATAGGTAATGTCATGAAACTTGTATGACAATTGGAGGGACCAAACACAACTGAATCAGGTTCATAGATACAGTTCAGTGTTGTCTGTCATCATTTACTGTATTTAGAAATGATGCATGGCATTGAGAAGCGACTTTTCGAGGGCAGTGGCAAGAAGGGCAAGTGTCTCCCTACTCTACTCCATTAGTGACTTAGAAAATGGTTTCTACAGGTTTGTATTGTTTCATAGTTGCCCTGCATTATGCAGTTTATGCATGTAAGTGTAAAAGTCACATTTACAATGTCTGCAATGTTTGTTGATGGCATGCAGAACTGCCAGTGAAGTGTTTTCAGTGAGCCTCGCTGAGGGTGGCCCAGCACTATGTTTCTTCAGAAATTGGTGTTACTAGTTTCTTGCAACAGGAGACTGTGATGCTCTGCAGCTGACCAAAGATGATGTGGATGATCTTGAATATGCTTTACTCATAGAAAGAATGAGTACATCTGCTGTGAGTAGCCGTATAAAACAATCATTTAAATTTTATTTAAATTTAAAAAGTATTTGTACACTGTTTTTGGAAATGCCACATTTGTACTTCAAATATAAATTTGTAAGTACAGCCTAGCCCTGGTCTTTCAGAAATTTAAAGATGTGTGGAAAAAGCATGTATTTCACTTTTTTTTGGCCTCCACAAATCAAAGTTTGTTCCCTGTTCTCAATACAGCCATTGTTCTACATGCTACAGTGCTTCTGACTTCCATGCTTCAGCAAATTAGAAATGACATGAAGGTCTACAACCTTCTGGAGGTGATTGGGAGGCACCAAACTCTCTGCTCAATCCTGTTTGTTCCTAAAGAGGATGATGACAGAGTAAGGATGCTGGACATTTCATCATCCAGATTTGCCTCACTGCTTTGATTTGATAAGATTCTTTAAAACCATACAGGATGTAATGGTATAGCTGTTTTTTATGATTATAATACCATTATCCTTTTATGAGTTTCTGTTATTGCTTTGCTTAACTGTTTGTTTTGGAAGAATACAAAGTCATGTATAAAATGGACTGTGGGCTTTTTTTAAAGGTTTCTATCTGTTCCTATGTGTGTAGTAAACCCCCTTTTTTCTTTTGCTCTATTTTTTTCCTTTTCCTTTATCTACAGTCGGATGCTGATTACATAATGAGTACCCTAGCACCTGAGCTGAGTGAGAGGGGAAATCTAAGGCAAACAAGAGAACATTTTATCATCAACTTCTTCCAGGACTTTCTGTAAGACCTTGAAGTCACAGGTTTGACTCTTTACCTGTCTCAGGTACTCACAAGCGTTAACACAAATAAATATTCTAAAATATATAATAAAAGTAGTGGTCCCCTGAGTCATGTCACTGGTGTTACTGTGTAAGAAAAATCTATTATTCTGAAATAAAAATCACACTGATGACATCACTTTACTTCCTTTTACCTACTTCGCCCATGGTTAATCCACGCTCTCTTTTCAGTCATCAGAAATGTTCTCATTTATCTCATGATTTCATATGAAGCTTTTATTTAAAGTCAGTGGTATGACCTACTTTATGGTTAGGGAATTGTAAAAAAAAAATACAAATGGATTAAATTACATAATTTAGTGAGTATACCATGATTAACAACATTGGTGGTTTGATGCCCTGTAGTGGCCATTTTGAAAAAAAAAAATTTTTCATGAAAATTGTCACTGGTATTACCGTCTCTGGAGTTACCTTCCTCATGGGTAACACCAGTGAAGTTCAGTAACACCAGTGACTCTCATTCAAAATAAAATTGATAAACTTTATTCAAAGCTGTTCATTGAGTTCCTTTGCATAAAATAACATTAAAATTTAATTCTAACTTTTCTTTATCATTGTTAATCCTCCTTTGGTCAGGTATGGCTAAATTGATTGCAGCTGAGAAGCAGTGACTTTACAGACAGCGTAGGGATGCTGATCCTGAACACAGAGCTGAATACTTGCAGAAAAGGAAACAGGGCTATGCCAGAGACATTGACACAAAAAAGAGAAGCTGAACATAAGGCATGGAGGGTCTGTCAAGGTGCCATGTCAAGGTACAAACTGAACTGTTACAAATCCAGAAATCCATAGTGAAACTGTGAAACATAGTTATAAAAATGCATAGCATACAATACCACCAAACACACATGCACGCCATTTACATTATCATCTGTCACATCTTGATTTGCTTTCCAGGCTATTCACACCAATACCATCTCACATACATACCATTTTCACTAACTTCCCTACCACCTCTTCTTCACATTCACACACACACAGAAACAAAGATTCATACACACACATATACAGAGAGAGAGGGAGAAAGAGAGAGAAGGAGAGCAAAACAGAGAGAGATTGAGAGAGCAAGAGAGAGAGACAGAAACAAGCTAGGGTGAAATGAGTGAGAACTTCTTTCAAGAAAATATTTCAGTTTTACAGACAGCTACAACATGGGAGGAGACAATGTAGGAGAGATGCACAAAGGAAACAAAGGGAAATAGAGAAACTTAAAGACGAGATCATCAGTTGGAAACAAAGATATGAAAAGGTGAAGAAATGTAACATAAGACTCCAGCATGCGAATCTGGACAGCCCAGAAGTTAAAACAAAAAAATTATACAAGGTCAGCAAGTCAACACCCAAATCAGAAAAGCCCTGAAATGTCCCTTTGTTGTTTTGGGAGCACTGAAGCACAAATACAGAAGTTTTAAAGACACAAAGTCAAAATAAAGTCTTGGACAGCTGGTATCAGAAAAGTTGATCAAAAAATATAAATGCAAGACATACTGCAAGAAGCTCATTAGTTGTGATTCTCGAACCATCAGAAAAACAAAGCAAGTCCAAGAAACCACCATACAGAAGGAGACTGTAAAATCTGTCAGAGTTTTTCCTCAGGGATGACGTCAGCAGAAAGGTTAAGAGACAGAGGAGGCTGCTGTCTGATTCTTTGCTAAACCTCCACAAGAAATATGTATCAGAGAACCAACAAATTTCATATGCTTTCTTCTGTCGACCATTTTGGGTGGTTCCACCAAATGAGAGAGACAGAGAGATGTGCCAATGTAAGACCCATGAAAACTTGCAGTTCATGGCTGACAAATTATACGGGCTTGGCATTTCAAACTCTGAGAAGAAAGTTAGAGGAAATGTCAGACAGCACTGTCTGCAGCAACTTCCAAGACATGCGATTATGGTGATTGTTTAGACTGCAAATGGTCTGCCTATCCCTCAAACAGATCTTCAAATAGGGTGATGAATCTAACCCAATTGTGCCAGGAGAAGGTGGGCATGTCAGTGCAAGGTGGAGAGACAAGAGTAAGTACAATCACCATCAAAAAAGATACCCCAATGCAGGAGGATGAGCTTGTGGCACAATTCCAGGACAGGCTCTTTAACTTCAGGAGACACCTTTTTAATATTCACTGGCAATACAATGTGTGCAGGAACAACAGAGAAAGCCTCACTGCCAAAGACTCCCTGATTCACATCGATTTCAGCAATAACTATGCTTGTAAATACTCAATGAAATCCAGTCAGTCCACTTTGGAGGGTCACATCAGCAGGTGACCCTCCGCACCAGAGTGCTTTATCTGGCAAACCAGGTCTCCATGCCCTTCTGCACCATCTCTCCCAGTAGAAGGCATGACTCACCAGTTATATGAGCTTATATGGACCCTATTCTTCAATTCCTGGCAAAGGACCACACTGATATCCAAAACCTTCACTTTTTTAGTGATGGACCTGCCACCCAGTACAAAAAGCTCAAACTTTTATATCATATCCACTGAGCCACACCAGAGGGGTTTCTTGATAGTGACATGGAACTTCTTCAAGGCAAGCCACAGAAAGGGTGCACCAGATGGATTGGGGGCTGCACTGAAGAAAACAGCTGACACATTAGTTCGTCAAGGGAAGGATACCCCCAATGCACAGAGCTTTTTACAGCTGTTGAAGGATACAAGCAAGGTGAAACTGTATTATGTGAGGAGGAAGTTGAGAAGAAGGATGAAGGTTTAAGGCAAGTGCCTCTGTTCACCATTAAAGGCACCATGAGAATGTATGAGGTCCTCAGCGTCTCTTCTGACATTCTCAAATACACGGACATCAGCTGTTTCTGCCAGGCTGCTGAGGGACTGTTGGATTGTCCATGCCACAGTCTAGAGGAGGTTATTATTGCTGCTATGGATGCAATCGATCAAACGGAAAGATTTCAGACCCAATGTCATCAAACAGCATCACATTGGGCAGTGGTGTGTTGTGTGATATGATGATGAGCCCTACCCTAGCATCATCCTGCAGGTGGAAGAAAACAATGTGAAAGTCAAATGTATGCACTGCAATGGAGTGAATAAGCTCTTCTGGCTGAGCCCCAGAGATGATGTTAACTGGTACGGTGATGACCAGATGATGTGCTTGATTCCAGAGCTCCTAGCACTGATTAAGCGTTCAGTTCAGATTGATCAGGGGTTCTGGGAGTTCATAATGGGGCAGCTGCACAAGTAAATTAAGGCACCATGAAATGTAAAATGGGGACAGTTCCAAGTTTACCCCTCTTAGTCATAACCTAGTAACATAACATGACATAGTAGTGGACAATTGCAGTTTAGACAATGTACTTTGTTGACATTTTAGTTGTTTTCTGATGGAGTAAAACTGTGTTTTTAAACTGTTATTTATGATCTTTTACGAAGTGCGTTCACTAAGTGTCAGTGATAGTCTTTGACTTTATGCCAAGTGTAACAATTAAGTCTCATCTACTTAATTAAGAGTTGAAGAATGATCCTTGGTCTTATGTATGTCGCTGGTGTTTCATTGTGTCACTGGTGTTAATGTGTTTTTTTCTGTCACATTAAATAAAATGTGTCACATTTGACATGATATTAATTTTATATCCATTGAATTTTGCTACACTCAAGAGTTAAGATTCAAAGGATTGCATCATTACTTGTTTATAACTGTTTCTCAAATATTTTCATTGTTATAGCAAATTCATGGTTACGTAAATGAACTAACAGTCACACTTTTAATAAACCTGATTCAAATAAATAAAAGATAATCTCCTGATTTGTTGCATTATCATTATTCTTCTGTGACTCTGACTACATGTAAGGTTGAGAAATAATATTTCATAAAAGCCTTTAATATTGTCAAAGGAGTAAGGTAACACCAGTGACAAAAAGACAGAACATGCGGTCTTTAAATAAATGTACAAAAAAGTTAAAAAGTCATTAAGCTGTCATTTATGTCTTTTCATAAAGTCAATGAGTTATGTAATAACGTGGTCTAAGTTTAAATGTTAGAAAAAGAAATACATTCTAAGACATCTTGCCATTCCAAAATTGGACATTTCTGTAGAATGATCCATATGCAGTATGCAAACAAAATTAAATTGCCAGTATGCAAGACATGGTAAGATTACATGCTGATTAGGAAAACATTGCCAATATGCACCATGCTAGTTTACCTACTTTACTTTGCTTATTGCATCCTATACTGCAATGTAGCTGTATTAGGTCTTGCTTTTTTGTTTTTCAGTTAGCAAACAGCTCAAATAGCGCTAATGTCACCTTCTGGATATCAAAGTTGATGAGGGAGCCGTGCAAATAGAATTTCAGCAATGCAGCTGTGCACACTCATTTTGATATGAAAACTAAAAAAAAAAAAGAAAGGCAAGCAGAAGGGAGACCAGACAACACCAGAGAACTGTGCTGGAGCTGAGAGCTGTGTTAGAGCTGTCAAAACTTTTTCCTTTCCCTTTTAATGCTTTTAGATAATAAAACAATACAGTGAACCAATTTCAAATCACTCTTAAGCAACCCAGTAAACTTTGAGGACACACTCAAGCTATTTAGCACCCTCACTTCTCCTTCTGTCATGTCATGTGTTTGAACCACTAAAAGGTTGGACTTATTCTGTGATATTGTCATGTGACAACATAGTATACTTCAAATTTAATCAAAAGATTTCATACTGGGTACCTGGTATTGTTTTAGATTACATTATTCTACTCAAATGTCTTATCTTTGTGTTACCTTTCAGTGCAGTAGGTTTAGGTTGAATTACACCTTTGGGATTTATGTTGCAAATTGATAAATAGGGTCAGCTTCTTGTAATGTTGGATTTTTACCCCATTGTAATGAAATACTCTGATTTCTTTTTTTCATCATGCAGGTTAGGATAAGGATCAGGAAATGTGTGACCCAAGAAGTGCTGCAAAGTCAAAATCAAGAAGGGCACTGGAGTATGGAACAACAAAAACACTTGAGCCTGTCTGTCCCAGAAGTGATGCAGTGCTTAACTGGACAAGGGCACAAGCCCCTTCTTCTATCGGATAGCTTTTAAAATAAATGTGAGATTTGAACACCACTGCAATGACAAAATAACTGGTCATGACATTGGTTTTCCACTTGTAAGTGCCTGCACAAATACAATAACTCTTCCTGTTGCACTTATGAATACATACAATGAGTTCAGAGATATAATGACAACTCATCACAATGAGTAGAGGTTTCAGTCAGGTGTAGAGGCACTGTTTCATGACCACCCATGTTTTACTACCCCAAATCAGACAGTATTGTTAGTTATGCATTTTTCAAGAGAAATACTTCTAATGGAATGGTTGTTTAAAAATCTGTTTAGTGAACATTTTTTTTGTGTACAAGTCTTTGGATAATAAGTCAAACAAAAAACAGTGACATGAAATATTAGTTCATGGTTCATTACACTTGATTGCCCCATTGCATTTTGTTGTTGAGTTCAGTTATGCTGAAAATTTACAAAAAAATTATTTTGGGACCACTGTTAACAGATAAGGTTGAGAAAAGCTAAATCAAGAACTTGATAAACATTTGCATGACACAGGTCATGTTACATAACTAAAACTGTGCAATTGCGATGCTCACAGACAGGTTCTGTACGTTTCTCAGATCAAGGTGACTTGTGCTATTGAAGAACTTTCAAATTGTTCTGTCTTCTACAAATGCAGTACTTTCAACATTCGTATTGCAAATTCATGTTATTCAAGTGAAATCAGTTTTCTAGGGAATTTGGAGTTCTTTGCTAGCATATTCATACTAAAATGTCAGCAAGATTGACTTGGTTGATGTTGACAGTTTGTGGACTAAACCTCATCATAATGAAGTCTTACATGTTGTGTTCAAGTTGCCAATCATAATGTGATCTTTGGCCTCAAGCATTTTATCTCTGTGAATATTAACTACAACATAAGTTAATATTGTGCACAGGCCAGTAGACGACTAACAATGAATATGCTGTATCAGGGTACCTCATTTGTTTTACAGATAGGTCTTTGCTGATTTGTAAAACCCACATACAGCAATGAACACTTTTCTTTGATTAAAAATGAAGTTCTTACTCTTCAATAATTGTATTTGTCATTCATTGAAAGGGCACAACTTAAGTGTTTTACTTGAGTACATATAAAGGCATCAAACATTATTTAGGATTAAAATCAGCCTTTTACAGTAAAGTGGAGTTAATGTGCTGTTCTCCATTGTCACTAAAACAGTCCATTTCACTTAAGAGCTGAACAAAATTTGGGTTTGTAACTACAGATGCACAGTATGCAACATCAAAGTGTTCAAATCCACATAACTTTATTTTAGACTCTTCTTGCCTTTAGTGTACTTCACAGAACACTGGAACTTCAAAGAATAGGTGTGCATTTTAATTTATGTTAAGATACACAAAAAATACTGAATATACAGTGCCGTGAAAAGGTATTTGGACCCTTCCTGATTTATTTGTCATACTTTGTTTCAGAACTTTAAACAAAATGTAATGTAAGACAAAGACGACCTTGAATGATCACCCTACGTTACCGTGGAATTGTTTTGAGTCATCCTCCCTCTCCTTATTCTTCTACTGTTATAAGGGTAGTGCAGCTCCTTTAAGGAATAGGGCAGTGCATAATGTGTTTGTGTAGCGAGTGTGTAGTTGAGGAAGCAGCAGAAAAGTGATGGTGAATGCAAGTGAAGCAGAGGAAAATGTTAAAAGTAAGTTGTCAATATGGCAGTAAATGTACAGTACAGTGCAGTGTGTCAAGTTAATAAATGCTGCAGCTTCTCAAGACAAAGAAAAGTCTCATCTATTGAAGGGGATTATCCTCGAAGTTAACAACAATGCATTAGCCTAACCTGACCAGGCTCACTTAAGGTGGACTGACCTTTAAGGTGGACCAGAAATTCTCATTTTAGTGTCAATCTTAGCTGAGAACAGAGAAATGTCTGGCTGCTGAGTGTCTTCCAAGTTTTTGATCAGTCACTAATATAGGCCCAATATATGACATTTAGTCCCACTAGATGTCGTACTATAGCACCAGCATCTCAGATCAAAACAAATGCACACGTCGGTTACTCAATAAAGTTGAAAAAAAAATTAAAGCTGCAAGCAGTGATGATCAGGCCCTCACATCTTCGTGCATATCGGGGCTTGCCGCAGTCGAAGTGCTGTTATTGCGGAGCAATGCGATGTGTTCAGGCCTGGACTTTTATCAAGCATGAAAAATTTGGGGCAGATATGACAATGTAAAGTTAAGTTAGAAACTTCCTGTTTAATGCCCCAAACATGTTTTGGGCAAAATTGGCCAGCAACTTAGCATCGCAAACGTCTTTAGATATCACCTACCAAATTTGAAGTCGCTTGTGTTAAATCTCTAAGAGGAGTTCGTAAAGTAGTTGGACTTAGGCTATTGTTCCAAGAGGCTTTTTTGTAAGTCTGGAGATGTTACATCTGCCTACCAAATTTCATTCATCTACGTCAAATTTAAAGGTTGCCATAACTGCCAGCATGGACAGTAATGTTCACAATATGATTTTATGTAAACCTGAGTGACATTTATCAGTTCTCTGTCTTATCAATCTCTCTTGACTTGTTTGTGTTTGTATGGGCCATGTGGTCGTGGTGACGAAAACACCACTCTTGCCACTGAAATCTGCCCGAGAGAGAAGGACGAGCGCATAGAGGAGAAAAAAACAGAGACGGAGGAAGTAAAACTAGCCAATACAAGTGCAGACATGTTTGATTGACAGCAGAATCAACCAATGAAGGGCCACAAACTGCTTCTACGGTTCAACCTCAGTTTAGTCTCACTGGTGAAGTCTCTGTCTGGATTTAAATTCATTAATTCCTTATCATTTTAATTGATATAGTTGCCAATTGATACATATATATGCGGTTCTCGAGAAATAATAAGCAATCGGCCTGTTCCGAACAGGCACGTTTTGAACGGGCACTGCTCTAGTTACAGTAATGTTAATGTAGTTTGATCGTTTGGATAGCTCGACTGCTGATGCATTCCCACTGTGTCATTTGTCCACAATTACTGTAATTTTAACTTTTAAAAGGAAAGCTTTTTACATTTTCAGAGTGAGTGAAGGAATTAGGATAGAAGAGACGGAAGAGAGGAAGACTTGCAGGATGTAACATTAATGGTGTTGAAAGAAAAACAAGGAGAAACTAAAGAACTGATTCAAGAAGGAAGAAGGTGCAACTGATTCAAGATTTAAAGAAAAAGTTTAAGGAGGAAAGAGAAACACATAGAAGTAGCCCAGGTGTCAAAGAGGCTGCGGATCCCGTGCTGCCGTGGTCCTGCTTGATGCCCACACCTGCTATTATTATTATTAGCCACACTTCTATTATTATTATTGTTGATGTTATTGTTATTATTGTTATTGTGCTTCTCTGTCTCTTTCTCTGCCCTCTCCCCCTCCCTCTTTCTCTCTCAACCCAACCGGTCAAGGCAGATGGCAGCCCACCTAGACCCCGATTCTGCTCAAGGTTTTTTCCCGTTAAAGGGGAGTTTTTCCTTGCTGCTGTCACCAAGTGGGGGAATGGTGGGTCTCTGTAAATTTAAGAGTACGGTCCAGACCTGCTCTATGTGAAAAGTGCCCTGAGATAACGTCTGTTGTGATTTGGCGCTATATAAATAAAAGTGACTTGACTTGACACACACATACCACACACACACACACATGAACACACACACACACAAACACACACACCTGAGCTCCCCCAGACTTTCTCTGGGATCCCAAAAAGTAGAATTATCATCCTTTTGACAATGCCAACAAAAACCGAAAATGTACAAGCTTCATAAATGTAGAATTGATGGCCGAGCTGTTGTATTGGATTGCATTAGATATATATAATATAATAAGGGGGTTAAAGTGGGCCGGAACGATCCAACGATCTGGCACCTTCAATTAATAGTAAATAGATCTGATTGGCAGTTTCATACATAATAATGTCAAAGGACTTCAGGACGTTCAGAAAGTAATGTTACCCCATGGCACCACCCCCACACTCAACACACATTGTTTTTCCGTTCTCATCACTTCCGTTCTGTGAAAGCACAATAAGTCAGATACCTGGTTGTATTATTTTATCACTGATGGTCTTTAAACCATGCTGTGCTCCACAGAGAGGCCTTTGTTTATTCTTTGAGGGGTCTTAGGGAGCTATCTTGTCTTGTGCCCAAAAAAGGAAGAGTGTTGGGTTTTAGTTTAGCAAAACTTGTTGAGAGCCATATTTGGTTTGGGGCTCTCTTGTCTCCTATGTAAAACTCCATATATGTGATATGCATGAGGCGAATGCATGATCAGGTCATGTAGCATCTCATGGCCCTTGATTGAAAGTGTTTAAGATAATATACAATGACCAATCACAGATCATTTCTTTGTTCCCTCAGAAACTATAATAGATTTGGTTTGTTCTTTGTTCGTTGAGCTGATGCCAACTTTTGTGTGAGTTCTGTCTCCTTATTGTACAATAATAATTTTTAATCTTCAACCCAGCAGTGTATTTCATATGTGTCTTTAGTGTTTTCAGACAATTTCCACGACAGTTCAGTTCACGGTACTTCAGCATCTAGTTACTAGCAACAGACAGCGAACAGAGAGTCAAAACAGAGTTGCTTTTTTCTGAAGTGGTAGGTTTCAAATGCAATGTTTCAAACAGAGCTCATCAGATACCACCACACACAAGCTGTTTTATGCGTAACTTGGCTATCTGTCTTGCTAGCTACCGGTAGGGTAGTTGACACTTTGGATAATATTAGCACTTTGGCTAGCTAGCTTAGCTTGAGTGACGTTGGGTCCTGCTCAGAAGCGGAGCTATAGCAGGGATGTGAATTTTCCAACCTGAAAATGTGACCCACATTAATAATGCAGATCTGTAGAACACTAACAACGTTGCAGATTTAGAAAGGATGAAATAAAGTTATCTTTCTGCTTCTAAACAGTGAGATCGATAAGTCAGAGTTTACAGTAAACCTCGGTACAAATAGTTTGTCTAGTTGTCTCACATTAGTTATTTATGGTCTCAAACTTTGAAATTTTGAGCTTTTCAAATGATCAGTAAGTGCATGCGTGTAAATCATCCTTTAACCTACTCTGCTGGAGAAATGAAAATTTGTAAATGTGTAGAAATCATTTGCAGTAGAAAAAATGTCTAGATGAAATTTTGTGCAAAAATTATATCAACAAGGGGGTTTCACAAACACTGAGTGCCTTTAAGAAAATGTGAGTTAGAAACAAATGAGCAACCAATTAGTTAATTGACAGAAAATTAGCAACTATTTTGATTATCAATTAATTGTTCGAGTTACTTTCCAAGCAAAAATGCCATGTTTGCAGATTCTAGCTTCTCCAGTATGATTTTTTTCTGTTTATATGGTAAAAACTGTTGGTCAGACAAAATAAGACATTCAGACATGTTACTTTGGACTCTTAGAAAAGTGAGATGGAAATATTTAGCTGATTTCCTCCCTTGGTCTGTCTGTGCTCACTGTCAGTGTGGGAGGCACAGTGCGGGTCTACCACTATTAGTATGAGGAGCATAAAGTGCAAATTGGGATGAGTGTATTTCCCAGTTAGAAAGTACATTATTAATATTTATGTGTGATAACTTCACCATCAAAGATGGAGAAAGATGGAGGGAAAGAGAGGACAGAAGTGGCCCAGAGCCACAGCAGCAGCACACACACAGATCAGAATTTGCCAGATGATGGAAAAAAGAGAGGACAGAAGAGGAAGATGATTATTTTCATGGATAATGGATGGATGGACATTTGATAAACTTGAAGAAATACAAAGCTTGCATAAGTATTGTCATTCATTTTAGAATTTTTTAAGCAGACAGTGGATATGTACATGATGTATCGTTGATGTTATCTGGTTAATTCAAATGCAGCACAGCCCAGAGTAGCAGCAGCACACAGAATAGAATTTGTCAGATTGTTGGAGAGTTTCTCATTCTCATTTATTTTTGTCTCTAACAAGAAGTTAAGATGCTCTGTATGCAAAACTGCTACATCACTTGGTGTTTATAGAAAAGGATCACAACACTCTTTTTCTAGTGAATGGCAATACTGCCAAATTTCTCCTCATGGAAAAACAAAAGCTAAACAAATGACATCAATGTGGAAAAAATGCATGCACACATCTTCAGACGTCATAAAACCGGCAGTTTAAATACTTGAAAAGAGATCAGAAAGGAGTTAGATTCAAGTTTACTGAAGGCACAAGAGGAGTTAACCTCCTCAACAAAATCTGTGTTTAGAATAGCTTATTACATTGCAAAACAGAACAGGCCCTTCACAGACCATCCACAACTTCTTGACTTGCAAAAGTCAAATGGTCTCAACGTTGGCTGCTCTCCATTGTCACATGTGCAGATATCATACAATTTATTTCCAAAGACGTGTGATGCATTAATAGCAAGCATAAAGTCTACAAGGCCAAAACTCACCATTCTCATTGATGAGAGCACTGCTTTGAGCAAGAAATCTTGCCTGGTTGTGTACCTGAGGTGCTCAGTCAGTAATTCTGAGCCAACTACTTTTTTAAAGACTTGGTGGAACTTGGATCTATTAATGCAGAAGGCATTAGTGAGGCTCTTTTGAACTGTTTAGAAAGTCATGGCCTTGATGATGCGTGTTTGGTTGGGTTTTGGTCTGATGGAGCTTCGGTGATGATGGGGACAAAGGCTGGAGTCTTTACCAGGCTGAAAAGCAAGTTCCCACATCTGATTGGCTTGCACTGTTTAAACCACAGACTGGAGCTGTCTGTTTTGGATGCTGTCACACTGAAATTAATAATTTTTCAAGTTTTATTGACAAATGATATTGTCTGTACCACCAGTCCCCCAAAATTCTAAGAGAACTGAGCTCTGCAGACTCAGAAATAGGCATTCTGGTTAAAAAGATTGGTCGAGTCCTAGGTGTGAGATGGGTGGCCTCATCATATAGAGCAGTGAACACTGTTGGGACAATGCATCGTGCTCTTTATTGTCATTTGTGCAGGGCTAGTGAAGACACTGAACACAATTCAAATGACAGACGCATGTTTGAGGGACTTGATACAAAGCTGTCTTCAGGTGACTTCATAAAGAACATGGGTCTTATTCTTGATGCACTGGAGGAGCTCAAAGATTTGCCTGAAAGTTTGCAGTCAAAGGACATAACATTATCTCGTGCTGTGAACATAATTAAGAGGCAAATTGATGTTTTTCTGGCCAGACAACACAATCCTGGACCACACATCAGACAGGGTGCTGAAGCTCTTATGCCAGAAGCATGGCCATCATCTTTACCAATGTTTTATGGGGAGGAGGACATAAGACAGATCTGTGACCTTTTTGACATCAGCTTTTCTGGTGTCAGAGATACAGAGATTTCAAAGAGCATCCAGAAAATCCTGTGACTAATGGGCTCCTGAAACTGCGGCAAGCAGTAAAATCACTGCTGTCAGCAGTGCTGGCTGTGGAAGAGGATTCTCTGAAATGAACAATATATTAACACCACTATGGACACAGCCACATATGTATCAACATGTATCAACAAGGTCTCAGTCTTTATGTTCATTTCTTTGGTTGGGCCTCCTTTGGACCAGTGGGATTCAGAAAAATATGCAAAGAAATGGGTGCTGAAAAGAAGGTCAGCTGATCACATAGCCTGTCCACAACAAAAGTTACTCAAAACCCACAGTACAAATCAGTTATTTTAAGGTGAGTGAGTCATTTTGTGCATGAGCAACAGAGTGTAATGCAGTTCTGTGTTACTATGTCGTGGAACATTTTGTACTCTGAGCACATTTCTAGTTTGGACCTGACCATCATCACAACAAAATACGTACATCCCCCAATGTAGCATTTAATAAGCAATGTAAATTTTAATAAATGGTTTCTAACACACTATTGTAAACTGATATAAGGACATTTTAAGCGTGTATTAATGTACAGTATTTGTCAACAACTCATATGAAAACATTTTATATTATTACAATTGTGTTTTACTATATTATCATTCATTGATTGACTGATATGGTTTTTCTGCAAAAAAAGTCAAATTACCTCATTACAATTCTGAAATGATATCACATACTTCTCCCTCATTGAAAAATCCAAAATTTATGAATATGCAAATACTGCACCACTACACTGGATCTTAGGGTTCCCCCACCTGCCAAATCCCACACTTTAACCACTGTGTGTATATATATGTGGGCCAACTCTCCCTAAAAATACTCCACATTTCAACACGTTTTTCTTTCATTATTTATGAGTAGCCAGTGAGAAATTGGATGTCTGTAATGCTCTGTCACTGTTTCATGCACAACATGTGCAGCCTGCGTTTATGGCTAGCCGACCCATATGTGAACAGTCAACAGGTATTTGAAGAAAGCTAGAGAAAGCATCTTGGACGTGTATGTATGAGTACCAGAGGGTGAAACCTTGATTTGCTTGTGTATCTCTTATATCTTGAAACTTTAATTTCTCCTCTTCACTTGAGTGGAAATTCAGGTTCAATAATTATATGTAGAGTGAGTTAAGTGATCCTCATTCTCATGAAACCTCTTCGAAATCCATTGTGTGATTTGAAAAATGCATCAAATCAATAGGAAAATAACCTTGTAATTATAGATGATCTTTTTTAAGATGTATGATGGGGCACCCAGGAAAAGCACTCACTCACCACCACAGAGACCTGGATTAAATATTTGGCAACAGTGCCTTCAGATTGGCTGGGCACAACATCAAACACAATTTACAGTGTTATTGGATGGCAAACCAGTGAGAGACCTTGTCCTTGTTGCCACATTAGCAACTCCTACTGGTTGGTCAGGGCTCCTGTGCAAAGAGGTTCAAGATTCAAGATTCAAGGCTTTAGAAAATATTCAGAAAATAAATGCCAGCAGAGCAGAACACAAACAGAATTAAGGAATGGAAATCACATAGCTAAATATAGAAATAAATAAGTGTAAAAATGACAAAACTGTTGTGCAGCAATGGTACAAATTATTATTATATAATTCTACTTTATGTTTATTATTGTGTTCCTAATATTTTGTCCACTCCATTAACATACATGAGGTGGGCAAAATATTAGGAACACTTTGCAATATAATGCACTGTAGTACACCACTACCACCACTACGACCTCAATAATAAACATAAAGTAGAATCACCTTTCTGAAAAATGTATAAGCTTCGTAAAAGTAGAATTTATGGCAGAGATGTTGTATCGGATTGCATTAGACTGCACAGGTGTTCCTAATAAAGTGCTCAGTGCATGTGTATATATATATATATGTTTGATACATAAACAATAACAAGCAGGTTCAACAAGGACAATACACCTGCCCAACCACCCACCCACCCACAAAAAAGAGCAAACGACCCCTCCTTTGCCCATCAGCCCTATAGCACATCCATCCGCCCCTTCATCCTACCCCACCACCACTTCCACCTCTGCATCCCTCCATCCACCTCCATCCTTCCCTCCACCCCATCCACCCACCCATCTTCTTTATAATCTCTGTATTAATGTCTCCCTCTCCATCCTTCCCTCCACCCCATCAACACCTCCACCACATCCATCCATCCCTCCTCATCACTCCATGAGCCTCTTCATCCTTCCCTCCACCCCATCCACCTACCCATCTTCATTATAATCTCTGTCTTAATGGCTGTACTAACACTCCAGTATTGTACATGGACATGTCCCTTGGGTTAAAAAGGCTACGTTTCAAACAGGGACAATGGATCCATACTCACCCATGAAGCTCACTTGTGTTGGTGTTTTATGCAGTACTGCCTTCAGATAGGTGAAAAGGGTGCCCTGTTGTTCCTTACTGTCGAGGTAGACATGCACCTGGGAAGAGGACTTCTAATGAAATCACTTAGAAGGCTTCCCGTTGAGTACACCCTATGGTACAGAAACTTTTGTGGGAATTGGATTTTTGAGTGTATTGTGTGGTAGTTGTTGTCATTGAACAACTGACATTACATGTCAGTTACATTAAATACATAAATATATTGGAAATAAAGATACAATGAATGAGCCACATAGTTAAGTAATACATCTGTTAATGATATTCCTAACAAAAGCCCTGAGTGAATCTTTTATGTGAGCTAGTCTGTAATGATGAGAAAATGTGAACATTCTCAAAGTACCACCAAATGCTGCTGAGCTCCCTGTGACTGTACAATGAAGTCCACCAGTCTATTTTCCTTTTGCAGTGCAGTCAATGACAGCCTGCATGTGGACTGGAACTTCCTCAGTGATGGCACTTTGTCTTGGCACTCTGTTTACTGGCTGAAGGGTTCCCTAGAGCAAGCTTCTGGCCTTCATCAGTCCAGAAGGCAAACCTCTGGCCATGCCTTTCAAACATCAACAACAACATTAATCTAAAGTATTGCATAGGAAAAAGCTAAGGCATCGGTGCACAACTGACATGCATAAATACTCTAAACAGAGTCTGCCATCCAGAGTCTTACATCTTTTGTTACTAATGATCTACAGTCTGTAGATGGTTAATCTAATGTAGTCAACAGATTTTCTATTGACATGCTACTGAGTTTGTAGATCATCTACAAGTGACCCTCAAAATAAAGTGTTACCAAAATTAATATACACATATTGTTTAGGGATGTCATACCCTTGTATTTTGAAATGTTCCATGAGAAGAAGACACCATCACTTCCGAATCAAAGGCATGTCCATCTGAAAGAAATGTGACAGTGACAAGGAGAATCTTTAGTTCATAATGTATCCTTTCTCTTCAAGATGAATAGTGTGTTGCAACATAAGCAACATTTTAAGTAGGCAATTTCTTCTTTGCTTACATTTTTTTATAAACTAACCTGCAATTCAAACCACACGCTTGTAACAATGGATATAGTGGAACGGAGAAGATGGAAAACAAAGCATTTTATTTAAAATAATGACAGAAGCCTGCATATATTTACCATAAAAACTGAGACCTTACCATAAGCATAAAGATTCCAGTCATTTCCACAGATGTGGCATGGCAAGCCCTAAAATCTACAAAGACAATAAGATTACAGTGTTTCCCCTAGGTTGAGTGTTTTGAGGCAGTGGTGGGGGTTGCGGGGGGGGCTGATCAGAAATTCAGAAGACACTCAGCAGCCAGACATTTCTCTGTTCTCTGTTTAAGAGTGGCTGAGATTGACATTAAAATGTGAATTGCTGGTCTACCTTAAAGGTCAGTCCACCTTAAGTGAGCCTGGATGCTATTGTGCAGTGTACAAGTGAAAATCATTAGTAGCCCATTGAAATGAATGATCGTGTGAAATTTCAGCAATGGTGCTCACAATTTAGCAGTGGTGGTGCACCGTTGCAGAATGAATATAGGGGAAACACTGATTAGATACATGACTGATAGATAAAAGTTTCTCCATCACATGATGACTTCTAGATGAAGTGCAGAGTATGCAAAAATAGTAATATTTCTTTGGAGCAGCTAATTATGCATTTATTATTGGGGCGGCTGTGGCTCAGGAAGTAGAGCGGGTCGTCTACTAATCGGAAGATTGGCAGTTCGATTCCCGGCTCCTCCAGTCCGCGTGTCGAAGTATCCTTGGGCAAGATACTGAACCCCAAATTGCTCCTGATGGCTGTGCCATCAGTGTATGAATGTGTGTGAATGGTTAGCTTTCCTCTGATGGGCAGGTTGGGACCTTGTATGGTAGCCCCTGTACCCATTCAGCGTATGAATGTGTGTGAATGGGTGAATTGACTCGTAGTGTTAAAAGCGCTTTGAGTAGTCGGATGACTAGAAAGGCGCTATACAAGTACAGTCCATTTACCATTTACCATTTATTCACCACAATATCATGACTAGTCTTCTCAGTCCAGCTCCCAGGATCAATTTGCTGAGCAATATCTCTATAGAAAAAAAATACAAAAAATAATAAATGGATATTTTGGGATTAATAATGTAACTGTTACAGTTGTTCAGTACTGGTGCATATAAGTCTACAGTGGCTGCCACATGTACGTGTCAAAATATACTTTACAGATTTAGAGTTCTTCTGTGTGGGGTTGACTTGAACAGATGTTTAAAAAAGATTTGAATTTTATCCTAAAATCAGAGAAAAGATCACAGATCAGAGAAAAATAATAAAAATAATTTGAAACAGTGACTGTTATATCTGTTACTGTTTTATTTTGGTGTTTCCTGTTGGTCCCTTTAGGTTGATCATCTCTCTTAAGAGTGGCTTCATGACCTATAATGTGGTAATGGGTAAAGAGATGCACGAGTTTAAAAGTCATTAAGACAGGAGTAGAGCTCTGTTGGAATACACATGAATTAAACTACTTAATTACCACTAGATCTAGTATCTAGTATCTAGTGACAGTAACATTCCCTCACACAGAGAATGAAGCGTTCTGGCCCATTTGTGTTGGTCCATGCAGGAAAGACTAAGAAGTCTTTCATGTCGACATCTTCCTAACATTCATGAAACAACATCTTGTTTTTTTTTATATATACACTCACCGGAAAGCTGGCAACCATGATGCTTTTTGTATGCTTCCATGTAGGAACAACATACATGTCCTCTATATAAATGTCTTTGCCCTATGGAAAAAACAACTTTGAAAATAGACAAAAGTATAACAGAAAACAGTAACAACTGTATTCTGTTTAACTTAGGTTTTAGTCTTTTATATACGCTACATACATGCTGCTGAGCTGTTTCATGAATCAATTTCATGCAGGCATTCCCAATCTGCAAGAAACAATCAAATCTCATCAGTGAACAAGCATAAAAGCAATTACAAACATGGCTTTTCCCTTCCTCGTGTTTACCAACTTACCACTACTTACATGAGAATCCATGTTTCTTAGCAACCCGTGGCTCCATAATTCTTCCCACGTAAGACATGTGAGCCCTTCTTTCACAATAATTTCTGCCCCAGGCTGTCCCGTGTCCAGCACATAATTGAGCTGCAAATAACAGCTATTAGTCAGATAATAGTGTGTGCCATGAACAAAAAAAAAAATATTTGAAATAATTAGCTTACCAGTTGGTCCTGGATAGGATTCCTGTCTTTTTCCAAGGGCTTAATTGTCGCGGAATAGCTGAGGGGCGTTGTCGGGGGCACGCCAAAGGCCGCTGTCAGGTGCGCTGCCTCTACTGAAACTACAGTAGAAAAACACAATGACAATTACCAGTCATATGTCAGTGCATGTTTAAAAAAGCTAAACCATCAACTGAAAGAAGTTCCCGATCCTAATATTCTATTAACCTCCTGCCATACAAAAAACAAAATTAAGAACATGACAGGACAAGAGCACCATGAGTCCCACCCATTACTCACCAGTTGGTACATCAGTGTCCACTGGACCAGGCTGAACAGTGGTGGATGTCTCTGAGGATATTGGATTTCCTAAAAATATAAATAAATATTTCAACAATACAATACAGTGAATAATAATGTGCTGTATTTCTCTGAGATTCATATGTGTTGCAAGTCCACGTGCAAAGTCATATATAACAATATTTGGCATGTGTTTCCAAGAAAGCAGGATGTCTGTGAAGTTACGTGGGATTTCTGCTCGAATGTTACACCTTATACTGTATATACTGCTGCATGGGCACAAAATGACAGCCCAACCGCCTGAGATGTAAAAAAGACAGAAATGAAACAGACTGTAAAAAGACAACCTCTCTTTATCCTACTAAAAAGGTGAAATCACATTTCAGATAATCCAAGTACCACCATTGGAAGTTATTCCACCCTGGACAAAACTTTACCAATAACAGTAGCTCCCACATACATTAAGTGAGATTTAGCTTACCTGGGGCAGCCCAAATCTTAAAAAACCTTGTTGTATGTCTGCCTTGGCTTCATCTCATTAGACAATCTCAGGAGGAGGTCAGTGCATGATCCAGAGGAATCCAAAGCACACTCCCTACGTAATGTCCTAACCACTTGAACCTATCAAATAAAATACATTAAATGTGTGAGATGAGTTTCCAGAGAAAATAATGGCCTGTAAATCACTCCTAAAAACAAAAAAAATATATAATAAATAGCGTTTTTACCTTCTGTTTGTACAGTTCCGTCTTCTGATTATTTCATGGACCTCAGCTGGTTTTGGTGGACGGACTTTTCAAATCCTGTGTTAAGAACATGGTTTGAGCAGCATGTATTTTTGCCTATCCACAGTGCCCAAAAGTGGAGAGTTGGTGGAACTGCAAATGGATTGTTTTGGGGACCTTGGAAATATCAAAACACACACGTGAAAAAGGTGTAACATGTTTACTAATTGCTTGTTAATCTTGTCTTGCATTACTTCTTACAAAACCTCAACCAATCCTTTCCATTAGAAGTGCCTCCCAAAAGTTCTCTTTCAACCTCTCCATTAAAGTCCTCTGGAAGTTGTGCAAGGTCACTTACTGAAGAAATAATATGAAAACATTACACAAAAAGTCAATTCTGAGAGTAATCCAGTCTATAATTAACATCTAAATCAGTCTATTCCATGAAAGCCATCTTACTTGACAAATGGAAGGGTCCCTTTTTATGGAGGTCCATGATGACCACTGGTGGATGATCACACAAAAATAATCTGGTAATCATGTTCTTTAAGTGCTTTGAAGTGAAGATACCCATGGAGAACTGTATCAGCTGAGGGGAGCTGTAGCCCTGTAGTCAATTACAAGTACTCTGCTCTGCAATACCACTCTGCTCTGCAGTATAGACCCAAGGGAGAAACATAATAAAGAAAAAACAAATGTACTGTAAAAATTCAGTTGTACATTTACCCAATAAAAATGGTTCATTCACAGATTATACTTCAATTAGGTTCGATCAAAAATTACCTGTAACATGTTCCTTATGGTTTGGCATAAAGGGAGATCAAGGTGGTCATTAAAATTGCGTAGGCTGTCGTTCTACTCCTGGTACCGGTAATGGGTTCCACATTGATGGCAAGATTTACTGTAGGTAGAGACATCTGGAAATCCAAAGATTCAACAAGATTCACAGCACAGTTTACAACACATTGAATGATTACAAATCTACCATAGTAGATTGCAATAAGATATCAATAGATCAACATCATTGACCTACCTTGAACAATACGTAAGTTGGTGGATTTTGGCCTTATGTGTAATGAAGACTGGGTCACTCAGGGGCACATTTCCTGGGCAGTGCTGGCACATTGTCTCCTCTGGAATGAGGTGCCTTGCAGATTCCTGCACAGGTCACACAGGAGTGTGTGGCTTTTGCTGCCGCTAAATCTGTGCAAATGAGACAAAAAGATAGCGTGTAGATCACAAAGCACCCGCAAAGGGTGAAATACACCGCACACTGTGCTGCCAAGCAAATACCATCATGGTGCACTTGTTCCATTTTGTATGTAAATTAGATAATATTCATACATTCAGTGCAAAATTGGCCCCTTTCTATGCAAATAAGCCTTGTTTCAAAAACAGTCTAATTCACAAAGACCAGCGTTAATTGCCATACACATTTAGGGTGGAGTTATTAGCATCTTCAGATAGTTCGTGTTAACTGCGTACACACTCAATCCTCAGTCACTCTCTCTCTGTCTCTCTCTCTCTCTCTCTTCAAATCTTCAAGCTTGTGAGGCTTGAGTGATATTGAATTGATATTTAATGAAAGTGGGTATGGGGTTTTAGGCTTATCTTGGACTTTCAGTTACTTAAAAATAAAAATGTCCTGACAGCTCTGATGATCTATAAGGGCTGCTTTATTACACACTGTTTCACTGTATAAACCTGCAATCTGTGTGTAACAGCTGATCTGTGTAGAGCTGTAGCAGAACACAGAACATTAATTACTGTCAGATCCTGACCGATCCAGTGTTCATGTAGTTACCACTGCTGTGCCGCATGCGTAAATGCGCACAACCTATTTCAGCTGCTGTGTGATTCTGCAGCCAGCTGTGACACACAGCCAGCTGTGGGCAACAAACAGAACATCAGTATTGATGTTTCTGCAAAATCCCGGATACATTCAGTCTGTCTGAAATAAGTGCCATTTTGCTATATATTTGTGTGGGCATGATCTCTTTGTCCTTGCACAAGGACAGTGCCATGAATTATTTTTTGTGTCGTACGACACCATGACTCTTCCCAATTGACTGTAATATGAAACTATGGGCTCATAAATGGAGATGTATTTCTTTGACTGAGAGGTTCCAATTTTGGAGTACACAGACAGAGGTACATGGTTGCCAAGTTTTGCTGATTGAGGTTTTGCTGATTTTTTATCCTTGCCAAACCACTTGCTGTTTACCATCTCAGTAAGTGTTTCTTCATGAGGTACAGGAGAGGAGGCATAGGATGTACAGTATATTGATTTGAGGTGTATGCGTTGATGTGCTTTCAATCCACTCCTCCATCCTAGCTCCATGTTCTCCTGGATTCACAGGAAACATGTTGATTTTCCATCCATACTTTAGTTTGAACACGCAGAGGAGTCCTGTTACCATGAGAAGATTTGTGGACAGTACAGACTCCATTCTCGGGATCTAAACGTTCACTCTGAAGGTGGGAACTTGCTGTTATGTCCTTATCTTTGCCTGTGTGCTTCCTTTATATGTGCCTTTTTATTTTATTTTTTTTTTCTTGAGAACCTGGCATATGTGATATTTTTTTTGATGTACTGGCTTCACACAGACCCTTTGCATCTGTCCACTTGGGGTGGTTGGCACAGTGAGGGTTGTTGGAGCTGGAATGGTGGGAGTTGTTGGAGGTGGGATGGTGGAGGTTGTTGGAGCTGGGATGGTGGGAGTTGTTGGAGGTGGGATGTGGGGGTTATGGCAGGGTGCTTCTCCTTGCACGAAGACAGGTGTTTAATGAAGTCTGGTTTACGTGACAGCATTGAATGGCAGTGGATGCAGTGGTAATGCCATTGTGGTCGGCAATCTAACCCACACCTGTGAATGGTATTCCCTAAAACACAAGAAGATAGATAGAATTGTAGTATTATTATTTACTGATAATATTATTTAAAAGTGTAAATTATGAATACCCAAAATCTGAATCAAGTATCTGGTCACCACAAACAAATCAGAGAGGGACTTATTTTGATTCATTGCTCAAATGGAATTGATCATAACATTCAGGCTGCTTTTAATGCATAGCCACATTGTAACTCCATTTCCTGAGAGAATGTTTGCAAACTTTACCTTCATGGAGAACTGCACGGTTGCTGCAACTTTGTTGAGTGAAATAAAGCTGAGCTACAGAATGGGCAATGGAAGTCCTTGCAACTGCATCTTCTCAATTCAGGCAATGATCTCCCTTCTTGGATTGTTATATGCATCTTGAAAAAGAGAGTGTAATTGGTCAAATTGATTTTGAGATCATTTCACAGACATAAATTAGGCCTAAGCCTAGTTTGGACCAAAAGACATTTTGAATCTTCTGTCCTGGATTGAGCTTAATCTATGTCCATGAAATCACTTCATATAGGCTATACAGTACATGACTGTATAGCCTAGAATCTAACATGTGGTAACACGTGGTGTAGGCCTGCTGAATAGGCATACATAATAACTGACTATTAGAAAATACCAAATGTCTCATCCAACATTACAAAACATTGTCAAAATGAAGAGACTGGCTGATAACATGTATTGTGGGGTAAACAGGCAGTCAGCACAGTTTAATTTTTAAGATTATTTAAACTTAATTAAAATGCGAAAACAATGAGTATTAAACCAGTATTTACACTGAAGACAGTAGGCTGCTGCTTAATGTAGGTTAACTGACAGACACATATCATATCAGCATGCTTTATCAGTAGCGTAGCAGAAATATTAACTTAGGTGTGCCTGTGGGATATAAGGTGTGCAAGAACCAGAGTGATCTGTACATCAACCATAACAGTTTTTTAAGATCTCATTAGTATTAGTATTTGCCTACTATTCATTGTATCAATAGCAGGCTACTGTTTTTGTTTACTGTTGCTTAGCAACATGTGATAGTTTCAGGAAATAAGGAGACGGAGGTGAACTGTTGCATAAAAACACTGTCAAACCTGAAGTTGTGGTGACCGCAATACTCACTGAATATCTGCAGCATTGAACATGCAACTACATCACATCAGATTTTCTAATAGCAAGGGTAACCATACAACCATATGTGTTTTAAGGCTAAGCCTTATTTACTATTTAAATAATGCTACCACATGGCAAAAACAAACTGACAGCATGCCACTTACATAAATTACGTGTGCATCATGTATCCAACAATATAGCAAAGATTGAGATTAACAAAGTTTATCTTCATTTATAAACTGTCATTACATTCACAATGCCTCCCTCAGCCAAGAACACAAGAGGCTGCACCAGCAGGTCCCATTTAAAAAAAAATTACTTCTACAATCAAAAAGCACAATTTATACAAAAAGCACATAAGTATGACTTACATGTGTCAGCACATCTTCAAGGTTTAAAACAATAAGGAACATCCACTGAGCTGGGATGTGTCATTTCCAATGCTTTAGCAGAATTGAATGAAAATCAGAGAGGAGTCAAAGAAATGTAGCTGCAGGATTTTAGTGGAATAAACAATATAGCAATATTTGCGCATTACACTATGCACAGAACAACTGCTTACTGTAGGTTCAACATTGACACACATACATAATTTGGCAGAGTGGGTCGTTAGGTAGGAAACAGTAGCTAACTCTTTCAGGAAATCACTCCAACCGCATGTGCAATCCACATATCATAAATAGGCTATTGCACAATTCTGTTATTTACTTAGCAAACAAAAATATATGGGCTACAGACCAAAAAATAGTCTGATACAGGTTTGAACTCCACATTAACAGATCCAAACTTTTGGGATTAAGTGGATTTATCTTCAATCTCGCTTTTCAACCTAGCCAGAGCTAAGTGAACACCGGAGTCACACACCACCTCAGCTGCTGTCATCAATAATAAACATCTTAAATGCTAGTGAGTTTATGTAATTTTATAGTTACACAGTATGTAGATATCTGTGTGTATAACTAATAACATTGCTGCTTTATTTTTGCCTTTAGATGACGTTATTTTGAATGTGAATGGAGCAGCTACAATGTTAGCATAGCTTCAGATTGATCCGAACTCCATTGAGAAGACAAGCATTTTAAAAGTTGTCGGCTTGTCGTCTTGTGGACAGACCTGACAAAGCATGAATTCAGACTTTTTATAAATCTACATCACAATGTAGTTATTTCAGCATCCTTTTGATCTATTTGATCCATTTATTGCACTTAAATCACAGCAAAATCTAAATTTATTTTACACTCAAACCAGCCGTTCCAAACAGGGCTGTTTAGACAGGATGAGAAGGCTGCTGTAGCACTTGATCCTCATGGTATTTTGACCAAAGCATGTAATTTTACATTTTATTAAGACCCCAGGGAACTGTGTTAACTTCTGGAAAAGGTGTATAATATGGCCCCTTTGAGAGAAGGTCAGCTGATCACATAGCCTATCCACAAAGAAAACAAGTCCACGGGAGCTCACAGTACAAATCATTTTGGGACTTATTTTGAGATGAGTCATTTTCCCCTGCTGCACCGCTACACCAGATCTTAGGGTTCCCCCGCCTGCCAAATCCCACTTTAACCCCCTGGGTATAATGTTTACCATTGTCACCATTTTAGTAGAATGCTTACATTTGCTTATTTGCACTAAACACAAAGCACAGCTGAGGCTGACAAATGTCATTAGATTTACAATTGTGAAAGGGTTTGTGCCCCCTGAGTCCCTGAGTCAGGTGCATGTAGTTAAAAAAAAAAGTAAGAGGTAGCTGATGAGTTTATGCAAAACACCTTTTGTCTCTTACCTCCTTTCTCCTGATAAGTCATTGCTGTTTGTCTGATAGCCTATCTATGTCTCTAGAAATGGATGGTTGGTAAGTTGTGCTAACAATGACCAGAATGTTCACTTTTTTTGTCACATTGTGTCACCTTTTGCATAGGGAATATCCTGAGGTGAGCATCAAATGTTTGTATTTCACAGGAATCCATCAAATAGTTTAAGAAATATTTCAGTCTAGAGAAAAGTGGTGGACCAGTCAACTGACTCATCCATTAGACCACCTGTAGAAGTCACTGATGATTCTTGATAACATTCTGAATGTCTTCCTCCTCACTGATGTAAACACCCAGGAATTGAGACAAGGAGAAGGAACAGGAGCATGCAGCAAATGTAAAATTCTATTATTGAAAGTGTGGTGGGTCATCTAGCCCACACCAGCAAGTCCTTAGTCAGCTCCCATCTAATCATTGGCGTCTGCTGGGAATAGTGGTCAGGCAGCAGTTTTACCACTGTCAGCTCCTGAGGTCATGGAGGGAGCACACCTGAGGATGGTTGCTAATTAGCCAGCCAAGTAGTGAGAGGGCCAGTAGTGAACAGACAGGGAAGGAGAAGCCTGGGGCAATGTAGTTTGGGCTGTATGTGATAAGTGACTGTTAGTTTTGAAGATACTGGGGTGCTGAGAAAACAGGAGGGAGTGGATTTGTGGCTGACCCTCACTCCTCTTCTTTCTAGTTGTCTGCAGGGAAGCAACACTCCCACGGAGCACCCCTAAGAGCATAGCCCAGTCCGGGAGGAATTTCATTTCTTTCAACCCTCCTTTGGCAACCTTCACCATTAGTCAATAAAGGTGTTTGAGCCTCATTCCTGTGTCTGAGTAGTGATTTGCTTGGTTTTAAGCCCCCCAATTACCGCCAAAGCCAAATGAGACGGCAAGCTGCCCATGTTGTAACTGTCCTTCTGATACTGACATGAATTATAATTGCATGTGAGCATTGCAGATACAGACATGAATGCCACAGGCTACCACAGCACATACTATATGCCTTAAAGGCACACATAATTGGCAATCAAATGCATGAATAACCATAATGATGAATGATGAATGAAAACAATCACATGGAGTTGGTTGTCCGTGACTGACTGAGTAGCTGAATGATCATGTTACACCATTGGCTGTGTTGGGAGTGTTGGTGTTTTCCCCATTGGCCATTGCTCTTTCAAAATGAATTGGCGCGAACAGTTTTCTATTACGTCCTCAGGGGGCGTTTACAGCAGTCCCACTCATTGACTGCAGCTTGTTCCAAATTTATTGCATTCTAAGAGCGCCCTGCACCTGAGCCAGCAGATGCCCTACCTCAGCGCGAGCTTGCAGAGTAGAAGAGAAAACACCTCTCCATGCGCTGGGAAGCATAAGGGAGATCGCATAGTTAAAACACCCCCACTAACAATAACTCTGACAAAACAGTACAACTGAGAGTGAGTCTTAGAAAAACGAGAGACATCCGCAGATAGAAGCAGATGAAAGAGCAGGGGGAGTTAACAGATAATTATAATAATTAAAATTAAAATCAATCTCTTTCAAATCAAACATCCCAAGATATGAGTGGAAACTATTGTTCTTGCAACTGCATTTATAACCTTTTTCTTTGGCTCATGTAATATGCTACTTCAGTACACTTTACCAGCAAATATTACTGGGACCACTACAGAAAATTGCAGATGAAGTTTTAATATCCAGGAATTCACATTATAGTAGACTCCTTTTTCACTATTATCCTGCCAATATATGCAGTGATAGTATTAAAGTGTCTTTATAAATTAAAATAGAGGTGAAGAGTCTTACTTATTTCAGGATGCAGTGTTGTTTTGGTGATGTTATAATGGACTGTATCAATAAAAAGGTGTGTCTAATACAGCATTCCGTTCACATCACATTTGTGGCAGGTGGTGTTTCTCCAAGTGGGTTTTGGTATGCCGGTTGGAGTGAAACGTCCACACCATGTTAACTTATGTGCCCCTAGACGTCTGAGAAAAAAATAGGTGTAAAACAGTAACTATATGAATATACCTCTCAAGTATTATAGCCCTACTATAATTTGACATGAATAAATAAAAACAAGAATCTATCAACCTGGTGTAACTAAGTGGAGCACAGGCATTTGACCAGGGAAAATGCATCATCAGCCATCACTTTTGCCAATATACATTTATCACCACTAAGCAGGCAACAACCAGGTGACTCTATTCAAATAAAAGGTTTTTGTCTGCTCTCACTAACTACACTTTAGTCATGTGCATGTGCATTATCTAAAGGAAAAAAGAGCAATCAATCAATCTTACTGTGGAAAAAGTTTGTTGTGACAGAATCATCAGTAACACCATCAGTTTCCAAGGACCTCTGTTGCTGTGGAGACATTTTTTTTAAAAACTGCATAGCACACAAGATCAGTGGATAAAGTGGTATCTTTTATCAATTTAATAAGCTTGTTGTCATTCTGACTCCTCTGGATTCATTTCCTAAGTTTAGAAAGTTGATAAAAGGTTTTTACTCCTTGTCCTAAAAGTAGGACCAAAAATGTGTCATTGGGAATATTAAGGATTGATTTCCTACATTTGCAGAAGAAACTAAATCCTGTGTCCTGTCATTTTAATACTGTTGCATTCATTTAGAACTGCAAACACACACCTGGGGCCCGTTTCACCAAATTTGCAACATGCAAGCTGTGGCTTGCAACATGTGATCAACATGTTTAACTTATCAAAAGAAACACCATACTTGCCACCAATGCAGCAGCATGCAAGAGGACTGTAGTACTCACAAATTTATCTGCAATTTGCAAGTGACAATCATTTGTGAAACAGAGCACTGACACCATTTGTGATCTGTGTTTAAATGGTAATGGCTTTTATGAAACAGACCCCTGTGTGATCATCTTGTTATTATGGTCTCAATCTCTATATTCTAATAAGTGTGCTGGTGGTCATTTTGGAAATTATTGCTCCATTTATAAGATTTGAAGACTTATAGTAGCTTTGATGTCTGCCATGTGGGCGTTGACTGACAGCTGTGATTGACAGTTGGCTCACCTGCTGCTCTCCGCAGCTCTGGGACTTGCACTGAGACTATTGTCACAATATTTCACTAAGTTTAATGTTACGTGATTATGATACCTGCCCTGTCTGTCAGCACAATTTAGCTAAAGCAGCTAACGTTAGCCCAAGTGTGCAGTGCTCATTGTTCCCAGTAAGCTAGTGTTAGCTTGGGTCCAAGGTAGCAGACCGTGTTTCCAGAACATGAAAGGCAACACCCCAATCTCCTTATTTGGAAGGTCCTGGCTCCAGACAGAAAAGATGGCGCCGAGCATAAGCTGCAACTCTGGGTTTCGAACTGCCTCCAATGAAACCAACCGGTGATGTCACACCTCGTTACATCCATCTTTATATGCAGTATGATCCACACCTGCCAGCCAATCAGAATTGCCAGTTTTCCCTGTCCATTGTATAAATGATATACAACTGAAAATGGCAACTAAAAATTCTGGATTCTGATTGCGGAGGCAAACCACCACAATCAGAATCTACCCGCTTTGCATTGGGTGGTTCTTAGCGCCCACATCATCCGTTACAATCATGGAACGTACAACTTGCACTACTTATCCCTTACTTAACCACCACCTGCTAGTCAGAAATAAGTGTTTTCTGTGGCCATGGTAACAGCAGTGAGCAGAACATTTGTCACTCTACTATTACTTTATCTTACTTATATTAAAACAGAGACTCCTCTACCTGCTGTGGTGTGACTGAGAGAGTGTAAGCACTTGGCAGTTGCCCAGATCTGAACTGCTCTGGCAGTCTTCATGTGAACTAAGGAAACCATTATCTGCGGGATAACAAATCAGTTCTGTATGCTTAGTTTCTGTCTAATCGAGATGAGGATGGCTGTTATAATACACTCTGCTACATCACAGGGTGTGTGACATTTACTTAATGCCACACACAATTAGCAAACATTTCACCACTGTCTTGGTGCAGTGCCCTGTGAACTACTAAATGAAAGACAAAAAAATAAGAATAAATGATGGATAAGTTTAGACGGCAGTGACATTTCAGTTCGTGTGTGTGCTCACATACTCATTCAAACACTTACCAGTGTGAGTCTGACATTTTCATAACTATTTAAACAGGAGTAATCATTTCTCTGTAAAACAGGGATTCATACTGAATGGTAAATGGCTCAGCAAGGCTCTAATTGGAGTATGTGAGATGCAACCAGAGCTGCAGAGTCATTGGTTACACAGGTGCAGGGTCTCCTAGAGGTCAGTTTAACAGATCTGAGATGAGCTCAGGAAGAGTAAGGCTTTCTCTCCAATGCTTCATTTGTTCATGCATCACTTACAAAATGTGATACAGCACTGGTCAGATTTTCATGAAGCTAATCACTACTTTCTGGTATTTTCAGGATTACACTCTCTAGCCTGGTGGCTTGCTCAGTGGTGGAAAGTAACTATGCACATTTACTTAAATACTATACTTAATTGATTGTTAGATTAAATAATGATTGAATAAAAAATGATTTAATTAATTCTACTTAAGTACTGTACTTACATTGGTAAATATTAAACCAGTGGTTTCAAACCAGCTCCACTAAACAGGAACAGGAACAGTTTTTTCCCTCTAAACTTCTCACATGGTTTCATTTCAATAAATGTTCAAATGATCCAATATTTTACCAAAAATAAAAGATTAGAGAAAAAGTCCAGAAAACAGATTTATGTATCAGAACTTTGTTTTTTCTTCTTTCCTCTCCCATTAATCATCTCACGACCCCTCAGATTTATCTGGTGACCCTTTGGAGTGACCCCACCCCTAGATTGGGAACCACTGGACTAAACTAGCTAACTGTATATAAAGTAGTTAAAACTAGCTCCACCTCCAGCAGCTACAGCAGTAACATGCTGCTTACACACTGATGCTTCAGTATTAATAATCTAATGATATCATATATAATAATATATCAGTCATAGGGACCAAACCACTACTTTTACTGCAATACTTTAACTATGTTTTGCTGCTAATACTGATTTTTCATGCAGGACTTTTACTTGTAATGGAGTATTTTTATATTGCTGTATATATGCTTTTACTTAAGTAAAGGATCTGAGTACTTCTTCCTCCACTGGGCTTTCTACAGTATGTTCTTTATCCAATTGGACTGCAGTTCAGAAGTGTCACAAGATTATAACCTACATTTACATTGGAAGTTTTCACTAAAAACCCCGAAACAAATCAGACCTAGTCATCATGAGAATAGATCGCCCATGCAACCTGCATCCAGTCTCCAACGATGACTTTCTGGCCTATTCCCTCAGCGGCTTTGGTACCTATTAGCATAGAGTTGAGAAAATTGCCATGATACTTCTGAGAGAAGTCTAAAGGGCTCTTGAGTCACCTGCTCACAGTCAGCTGCAGCAGGTAATGAAACTTGCTGTGTCAGCGATTTTGGAAAAGTACAACAATAACAAACTTTTTTAAAAGTATATTTAGATGGTGGTGCAGTTAATAAGGATCCAATCAGTTCACCAAGAAATTGAAAAAATCCAATAACTCTTCACTGGGACTCTGGTACAGGGCTGATTAACTTCTCAAACCAAAAAGCTCTTCAAAACTAATTTGTTTGACAATTCTTTAAGTGTTCATTAAATAATCACCAATTACAATAAATAAAAGAAGCTGATTTCATGGCTGTGAAATTGGTACTATATAGAATGACTTCTTAAAAGGGTCTCACGATATCAACATACAGATTGTGTTTGATGCCAGATACAATCTACTTGACGCCTCAATATTTTACTTTGTTTCATGGATGAAATGTATGACACACAAATCTATCTTGGCATACCTGCTTATTCATTGTTTTGTTTTATATTCACTGACACACTGGTCACCTGTCATCCAATCACTGTGGAGATAGTGATTAGGGGCCCTTTCACACCTACTTCATTTGGTCTGGACTTTCTGACTTTTCAGTGTGATCCAAACTAAAATTACAGGTGTGTTTCACACCTGTAATTTTTCACCTGCCCCGGATCACAGTCAGGATCAAACAGCCGAACCTTGGTCCGACAAAAAGAGGTGGTCTTGGTCCGGACCAAACTGAACCATGGTTCGGTTCGTTTCCCGTGTGAAACATTTTTTGGAAGGTTCAGACTTTTGGACAAATTACAGGAAGTTCCAACAGGCTATCGTCAGAACTGGAAAAAGGAAAGATGAGTCGCGGTAGCACATGGGGAGAGGAGACCAAGTTTTTAATTGAAATATGCTCTGACGACGTTATAAAAAGTCAACATTGAAAAAACTCATAAATAATAATAAAAATGCCGACACTTTCCAGGTATTTTCAGAGAGGATGAAAGAGAAAGGATATGAGAGGACGGGAGTGCGCAGTGCCATTAGAAAAATGAAATCTGTTAAGATTGAATCTGTAGAGATTAATTTCTGTCTGAAATTAATCTGTTTGTTCATTTTTCTCCATTAATACAAATGGTGATAGAAGGCTACTTGCCAATAACACAGCACACCGATGTCAGATGCACACCCATCTACAAACCAATCAATGTCAATATAGGGAGATGCAGCCCACATAGATGACGACAGGCAAAGATATTTCATGTGAAGTTCTTTAGTGCGCTCGCATAATTGCAATGTGAAACCAAAACTAATGGGATCAAATATATACAATTTAACAAAAACATAAGCCTTGGTTCAGACCTTGGTTCAGAAAAGGCAGAAAAGGCAAGTTCATTCATTGAACATGATGTCATCCATAGCCCCTTCTCTTAGCTTAGGAGTTCTCTCAGTTCCTTACTAAAAGTTAGTCTCCGCAGCTTTGTGAAAAGGTCTTAAGAGGTAACTCTTAGTTGGAACTTTTAGTGGTGTTGTGTAGGACTCCTAGCAGTAAAATAAGATCCTTGGTGAATACAGCCCCTACATTCTTTGGAAAAGAAACAGTCACACCCTTTTCATAAGCCTGAATCAAGGGATTGTTCAAATAATACCCCCCCAAACACATTCACTTCACATAATATATTGTATATCGTAGACATAAAACTGAAAACATAGTTCAAATGAAATACTGTTTCCATTCACTAATTATTTCCTATCGCCTCTAGTTTGCTGTTGTTGTTTTTTAATAATTGCTGTTAAGTTATTGTCAATGCAGCACTTCCTGCAGAATTTTATTGATGCTTAGGAAAAAAAGCTTTGAAAAAGCTTAGAGAAAATGGTAAGAAGGTATTGGAATAATGATGGAAAACAGTATTTGTGTTAAAAAGAAAAAGTGAGAGCAGCAGAGTAGTGAGTTTGACATGACTGTTGTACTGATAGAATGAATGCTATGGACACAATAGGTAAACATCAAGGAACAGATCAAAAAACAAAGAGGCTTCTTACTAAAATATGATAATGAAATATGATAAAAAGATATAGCCTGTCGCTAATATACAATAAGCCTTTGTACTTTGTAAGCGCTGATGCGATTTTATAATGATTCTTAAATTTGTCTCCTTATGTGCTTAAACCAGTGTATCAATCACTGCATTGCCCTCATTGGATAGTCCATTTTTCATTTTGTTTTTGAAAATAATCCCTGACTTGTAAATACCTAAGTAAATCTTTGTTTCTAAGTTCATATTCCTTCTTCAGTTCATTCAAGATGAAGTTTTCTATACATTTTTCACTCCGTTTAGGAATTGTGAAGCTAGGCTTGTTTTCCTCTTGTAGCCACAGTGGAAATAAAGACATTTACTGCTGCACTTCACAGTAGATATAAGCGCTAGCAGCCTGTTTTTCTTTGAGCCAAAATCGACTGTTAGTTTGAATTCCACTGAGGGAGATATCCATCCTAGTTACACAGAGATAGGAGGTACTATAGGAGGCTTTATGAGTTTCCTGTCTAAAGCAGGGTGCCATTACTCAAGCCATGTCAGTGCTGATCTCAGGCCCAACACTGCTGTCCCCACTGAATGAAGAGCCAAATAAAGGAAACACACACAGCTATTCCCCTGCTGACCAGGCTGCTGTGTGGCCACTGCTAAGTGAAAGTTATTTAGGGGGCCAATTGCCAGCTGGTGTACTGTTGGGAGGGCTTGCCCTTAAATTTCACTTTGAAAACTGTGGAAGAAAACTTGAAACTTTTATAGCTAAAACCTTTAATATTTCTTTTTACAATCACTATGAACACAGTTATTAACTAGGTTTTACTTGATTTCTTTATTTGAATTTATTTAGACTATAAAGCTCTGAGTGAAGAGCTTAAAACAGTACAAAAGAAAAGTAAGCGTAGAAAAAAAGGACAATAAGACACATTAAAGGAATAATAATGATAACAACAGGGAAAGTGGAAAAAAGTATACAGTATATGTAATGTAATAATCATAAATCTGACCCCAGGCCATCAGTTTTAATGACTTCCAATTTAAAATGTAATCTTTAAGAACAGCTGAAACTGACACTGAAATAAATTCAGCTTGACACATAGCAGTCCCACTGCACAGTGTTTTAGATTTCTTAATACATGAATAGTGTGAGAGAACATTTCTATATACTATATTTTTCTTTTGGTCTCCTCTCAAAATAGCATATATGAACTTATGTTAAAGACTAGACTTTTCTCTTTAGAAAAATGACATGATGAATAGTTTATGCAAAATGATGAATACTGATGTTCAATTGACAGAAGCCCTCTAGCCACTGTTACTGGAGTAAAGGAGGAAATCTGGACCCATAGTTATCAAGCGTCTCAGAGTAGGAAATCAGTCCTAACTTCCCAAAAAATTCTCAGGGACACAAATTTGGTCCTATTTTTACACAGAGGTGTAGGAGCATGTTATCAACATTCCTATGACATAAAAATACTCATATCTTGGAATATTTTTAGGAGGGCTCAAGGTGTCCTGTTAGCAGTTACCAGAAGATGGCTGCATTGAGATGATGTCAAGCACATTTAGGGAAGGAAGGATGTTTTGCAAACCCTTGATGATGTCAACTTAATCGAAAGATACCAATTAGACAGGGATGGTATATATTATGTGACAGACCTCGTGTGCGATGATATCTCCCCATCTACGGTACGATCGTATGCCCTCTCAGCAGAGATGAAGGTAATTGCTACTTTACGCTTCTTGGCAACAGGAAAAATGCAACAGTGTAACAGCGATGATTTGGGTCCATCACAGTCTAGCATCAGCAGAACAATCTGTCAAACCCTGTGGGCACTTACGGCACCATAAAAAGGTTCATTGATTTTTCCACCACTGCACGCCAGATTTTTCAAAAACAAGCTGCTTTTATGCAGCTTGCCAGTTTTCTGGGAGTTGTTAGTGTCATTGACTGCACCCATATCAAAATCATTGCCCCACACATGGATGAAGATGCATACATCAATTGCAAACATTGCCAGTTACATGATTCTCAATGTTGTTGCCAATTGGCCTGGATCTACCCATGACTCAAGAGTTCTCAGTGAGAGTGGGCCAAACATGCTGTTTGAGAATAATACCATTCCCTCTGAATGTCACCTGCTTGGTGATAATGGTTATCCCCAGAGGAGGTGGCTGCTGACCCCTTTCCTTAGACCTCTTCCTGGTGTTCAGCTGAATTATAACAGGTGAGGCCAAACACAATCATTTTGTTTTACTGGGCTACAATAGGCTGTATTATGGAAGCACACTGCATTCACCAAAGTAAAATAAATTGTTGTAATAAATGTTTTCTCATAATTATGACTTACCATCTTATAGTAATGAGAAAACATCTCTAAATGTATTTATTTTTTTTTTTTTGTGAATGTAATGTGATTCCATAGCCTACTATATAGTGTACTTTATTAGCATAATACATTTTTAATATAAAATATACTTTCTTTTGGTGGAAGGGCTTACAAGATCACAAGAAGTTTGGTAGAAAGGGGAATAGGCGCAGATCCCACTGCCTCCTGATGATGGACCTTTAGAATGAAGAGGAAGACAGCGGTGATGACGATGAAGAGGATGCCCCCATAGGTGGAGAGGGAATGTTTTTCCACCAGCACTTTGCCAACCTTCACTCTGGGTAGAAAACTAGCTACAAAAACTAGGCATAATAGTGATTGACTCAATTAGTGATCACACCTACAGTTTCATTTCTTAAGCTTTTTCATTGTGAGAGTATAGTATTCTTCCTGCAAATGCAATAGTTATTATTTCCCCTTTGCAGGTGAAGAAGCTCTTATTTGGAGTTTGCTGGACCCAGACACTCTGGGGAGCTGCTTGGTGGATGGGGCATCTTACAGCGAAGGAGGTATCCCCTCAGACACTGTGCCTGAGGGTTAAAGCATATCTGAAGATGCACTACAACACATTATTCTTTGTTTCTGTTTTTTCTTATGGCCAGTGTGAATTATAATAAAATGCATCAATAAAATCATTTGATATTATTGAGTAAACATCAAAACCTATTTATTTTGGTGCTCAATGACTTTCAATAGTACAGCACCTTCTCCTGTGATGGTCACATTTGAATGTCCCAGGTAGTTAAATACACATTCTGCCAAGGTACTGAGGGGTTTAGGTGGAGGGCTACCTCCTGCATGCAGAGAATACCAATTACACTACAAAGGTCTACTTTACAATGTGCATAGTGTAATCAAAATACAAATTTAGGCCTACCTGTTTTCTCCATTTCCCTAAAGAAGCTGGCAGTTTCCACCCTACACTTTGCAAGTATGGTATTCCAGTATTTTTCACATTCCTCAGGTTCTTATTACATAATGGAATGTGGTATTGATTGCTTCAGAGATGGCCCTCCACAGGTTGGCTGGGAGGTTAAAGTAGGACTAAATTTTCCCTTAATGATTGCTTTATTTTGCTCAACTTGCTCTGCAAGTAGCAAACTTTTCTCCTCATGCCAGGTTTCCTTTTGCTTTCCATTATCACACGATGCATACTGTGGCATATGTGCTTATGAAGTGCAGAAATTGTAAGGGGATGTGTAAATGGGATAATGTGAGAGAGCTATTAAGTGTTCTCTCAAAGTTACCACAGTGCCATCCTGTGCCTGTGAGTAGCCTATTTTACCTAAATAGGCATAATAACCAATGTTAAAATTGGCCAACAGCATTATGCTATATTGTATGATGACTGTGTCCTAATAAAAATAGTAACAAAAACATATGTAGTAGCTTATAATTGGTATAGCCTATAATTGGTATGATATTGTGTCATATTTAATGTAGGCATATATTTGTATTATTCTTGTATCACTCTCACTCTCTTGTGCTTTTTTCTCTCGTGTGCTTTTTTCTTTTGCCATTCCCTCTGTTTTTTTATTAAATATAGGCTAAAGCACATGGTTTCTTAATGTAAGCATACTGAACTTCACTAACTGGATGAAATGTGCTGAATAATATTTTGGAAAAAAAATTATGTCTTGCTTTTGGAGATGTGCAGTCTACTATGTGCCCTATTTTCCCTCAAAAAAACTACAAAACGTCATTACACATTCACTTTACAGCACTTCTCATGTCGTAAAAGTGTGCTGAGATTAATTCATAAGAGCACTGAGAGTAGGTGAGAGACACTAGACTACTGCTTAGGTCCTATTCTGAGCAGTGAGTGAATTTGGTCACAGTCACACTTTTAACATGATTCCTAGGAGTCATTCTGAGACACTTGATAACTATGGGCCCACGTGACTGTTATTATTTTTCTGAAATGAGAGGCTTTGGTGATTTGGAGCAGTAATGTTGGTGACAGGCCTAGGCCTATGTGGTTATGTTTGCCTAGTGACTTGTGTTTGCTAACAAACGTAGATTTGTCTTTTTTCCATGTTACTCATTTTAATTAATGAATTAAGTTATAATTCCTGTGTATCTTGTATCTCCACTGACATCTGATGTTTTGCATAATGACAGTTTTTTTGAATAGCTGGCTGCCATTGCTGTGAGGAACTATTAATTCATTTATAAAAAGAGAAAGTGTGTTACAATCTCAAATCTTCTGGTTACAGTAGTTGTTTAACTTCTACTTCTCAGATACACACTATTCAGCTGATAAGGGAGTGAAAAAAGAAAGAAATCCCATACTCATGTCAAAGGGAATTCCTAAGTGACATCATGCATAATGGGGTCCCCATGAGGAGAATACGTAGTTCAAATGTTGTTAACCACCAGGTGGTTAACAGCATTTGAACTGTTAACCACCTGATGTGTTCACAAGTTTTCTGCATAGATCACTACATCAATGCACAATGCATGTTATTAACTGGGGATGTTTTCATGTAGGACAGGAATTACATCACTTGACTTCATCTTGATCCTCATCATCCTTTTACCAGACAATGCATGGCTCCATGAACCAGACATCTTCTTAAAATGACTCTTCATTCTTGAAAACCTAGGTTGCAAAGTTCAGACTGTGTCAGGTTTATTCCATCTTCTGAATATACTGTAAAATTCACCTGTATTCAATTTCAACAATGTTGGAGCACTTTATTAGGCTTAGGAAAGACTTTCCAAAGTGTTAAATAGGTTTTTAATGCAGCTAACTTTTCTGAATGATTACAAAAATAATATGACTTATATCTGAAGCTAATTGTTTCTGAATATGTAAATTCCCCTCTTCAATATAGCATAAATGTGAACTCTCAAACATTACATGAACAGCCCTCTCTTAAATCAACCTCCACAATTTTCTGGAAACTGTTTTGTCTGTCTGTATACAGACAGGCACGTAGGCGATAAGGCAATGTTTCAAAAATACAAATCCTCATGCACACTTTCATCTCCCTATCACTGTCAAGACTTATGATAAGTTCCTAAGAATTTTTTTTAAAATTTATTTACAAATTACCTTCATCAGGCATTTCCCACGTGTGAAATTACTGTAACAGCTAAATTCAATGTTGTGTTGACAGGTGATTTTTTTTTAAATTTTATTGTGAACTAAAGTACTGATGCAAATATTATGTAAGACTGCATTCATGATATTTAGTGAACAGAATTTTTAGGAATCACTACAAACCTGCCCAGCTTCATCCACTAACACCCTTACTGGCTCTCTCTAATAGTTCACCACTTCCACATCATGGCTTAGAGATTCTGCATAACATCAGAGCCACATGAGGAAATTTAACTTGACCAGTCATCTTTTACGACAGCATTATAATAAAATACATAAGTTTTTAAATCATTGCATCAGTGCCAAAATCAGGAAGTAACATCACAAACTTAAAAAATGTCAATGTAGTGCCATGTAAACTGCCTTTTCCACCCATAGCAGTCTGTCAATATACTATACAGTAACATTCAAATTCTAGTCACTAGTCTAGTCAAATGTTTTTTGGGTGGTGAAATTAAAATAACAATAATTCATTCATCTCTTTGTGATCTTTCTCTGAGTGCCATTACCCTTGTTGATGTCTCCTACAGAGTGGCTTTCGGGGTCTTCTGTGATATCCATACCATATAGAGCATAGATTTGTAGAGTAATTGTCAACAACATATGGTATATCTCACAGGAACTCCATAGGTATCCCTGAACAATTATGAATAATTATTAGCTTGCTTAATTATAATAGTAGTACCATTATTTGAAATTACATTCAAAATGTTAAAGATTTTAAGTTATCTCTTCACCTGTGAAAGAGGATCAACACTTTTCCTATTCAAAAGGTTACAGGACACATCATTATGATTAAATATACTGTAACTACATTGACCTTGCCCAGCTTTTCTTTCATAACAGCACTCTGTCTTATTCACCACTTCCATGGCCTGGCTCTGACGTTCTGCAAAAACATCACAGTCATAACACAAACATTCACTTTGACTAGTCTGCGTTGAATGTTCCTTAACATTAAAATCTTCACCAAGTTGGAAATCATTAGTCAGTGTCATATCAGACTTCCCAAACATAAAAACTGTAAGTGCTAAATACAGATATATGGGAAATCAAGACAATCTTTTTTTCAAAACACACCTGTATCTGGAGGGTTTTTTCCCTCTGCATTTTTGAGCCCTTGGTCCCAGTACCATCATCCTTCTTCATGCCTCTCAAAGAGAGGCTTTCAGTGTCTTCTGTGACACCTACACCGTATGGAGCACATATTTGCAGAGCTAAAGTGTCAACAATATATGCTGTGTCATTCATAAAAAGGAGCACACAGATAGTTCTTACCATTAAAAAAAATATTGATTTTTTTTGACAACTGCTAATCTAATGTACTGAAGCTAATATTGTGTATTGTGTATTGCATTCAAAATATTAAAATATTAATGCCCTGAATTTATATGAATCACTACAAACCTTGCCCAGCTTCTTCCACAAAAGCCCTTTCTGGCTCTCTCTGATTCACCACTTCCACATCATGGCTGTGAGATTCTGCATAACATCAGAGCCACAAGAAGAAATTTAACTTGACCAGTCAGCTTTTAGGATAGCATTATAATTTAAAATACTTCAAACTTGAAATGATTGATTGCATCAGTGCCAATATCAGGAAGTACCTTGCTCTGCCTGTGCCTCTGCATTGGTTCTGGAACCTCTCTTCTCTCTCGGTCCTCTCTTCAACCAAATCAGCACCATCCACAGGCACAGGATAGAGATTAAGCACCACACATTCAGTTTCTGTTTGAGCTTCAGAAAAAAAAGCTCAAAATACAGGAAAACACCTGACTGTGCATTACAGTGTAGAGCTTTTTTCATGAGCACTGTGCCTCATGCTCCATGTTTTTGATGATGAAAACCTGAGTACAAGTGCTGCCCCACAAAGCTGCTGGGTGAAATAGTTTATCATTGTGTTTTAACTTCACCAGTTCATTTAAAGTTGAGTATTTATTTTAAGATGTTTAATAAATATCATGGCAGTGTAGTCCTGCATCCCTATAGAGTAGAATACATATCGGTACCACAATAACAACAGGATGGATGTTGCAAACACAGTTTAAGTTTTTTCAAAAGAAGGTGCAGTGGGCAAGCCTCCTGCAAAGAGCCCACAAATGCCAGTTTATTCAATGAGGTCTGTTAATTAAGGGCGTCATTGGTTAAGTTTTTCCAAGTGCTATCTTTCAATGACAAATCTAAATGCTTAGAATTAGAATTAGAAATAGAATTTATTTTTCCGGCCTGCATATACATTTTTTTTTATACATACATAAAAACACGAAAAAAGAGACAAATACTTAAATAGGGCAGCTCAAAACAGCACAATAACCCAGCTTAAAGCTTGCTTCAGTCATTTATAGTTTTCATAGATTTTCTTTATAGATTTTCAAAGGGAAAGAAGCATACAAACTCCTCTTTCAAATTTGCAATGTCACCTACACTGTCCAACAAACAGGTCTTGTTAAAACGGTTAAGGTGACAAATTTCAACATCTTACCTTGCTTTGTCCTGCCATCTTCACTGGCATTTAATTTAATAATGGTACTGTGATAAAAAAAGAAAACAATGCAAGAATATAATCATTCACTTGAGGAATGGATAAAATTTAAGCTCCAATATCAGATTTTCAAACCAATGAACACACATTAGTCTGTATCATCAGTACAGTAAGTGAAATGCTCACACTTTACCACTTTTGCATAAACACTTTTTAGGTCTTCCAAAATGTCATCCTTTTGCATATTAGTGAGGACATCAGCTGTGTAGGTGTTCTTGCATTTTCCTCCCCAACAATAACAGAGGAAAGTACCCCAGAGCAGCAAGCCGGGCCAACTGAAATGGTAATAAAAATGCAAGTTATAAAACCTGGATTTCACAGAGCAATATGAAGATCTATGTGTTTAACAAAACATGATGAAGTGCGATTTATTAACCTGTAAACTAAAAGTAAATAAGTAAGAAAGTACATTACTTTTTTAAATAACAATAGTTCTGAGTCATTTTGATGTTTTATGTTTGTATCTCTAGCAGGACACCAAATACAGAACCTTTAAATTAATGAAACACTAAATATGATCTGTGAGCTGACAATTTAAAGCTTTATGTACTCAACAAAGGTCCAGTGTCTAACTTAAACTCCTTTAGGGCAGCCCTATTAGATATATTTGTGTTTGGACACCAGAAAAATATTTAACTATGATTACACTGTGATGTCAACGCCCCTTACATTATGCCTTGAAGTAGATTTTCAGCCCAAACAATATATCAGTTTGACACACCTACAAACCCCCAATACCCCTAATAATAATTTTATTCAAAAACAAAATGATGTATTAAATCCAAATTTTCTCGGTTTTATTTAAAGCCACATTATTGAGCTACGACCGGTATTCCCTTTTGATGAAACAGATGACTGACACACTGAATCATCTCTGTAGCATTTCAAGACATGTCACCTCGTGTGCTTACCATTTTGAAGCTGTGGTCTAAAACGTGTGTTGCCGTTGCAGTTTTTAAAAATTCTTTCTTTCCACTCCTTTTCCACAGCTGCAAACTTCTGTCTTTAACAAGTCTGTCCTTGTGTAACCATTGAGCATTACATTTAGGACACTTATTTCAAGCAACATATAAATCTTTTCCTGGCATGCCACACATTTCTTTAACTTACATGTACTCTTTATGACTGCAACAATAGGATGAAGTTAGTTCTTGATGGAATTTGAAAACATGTCTGTCAGGATAATGTGCAATATGGTGCTGGTCAGGTGTTAGCAGAGATATTTCTTGTATAGCCTATAACATTGCCTGTATTGTTGAACTTTTCTAATACTTGTCAGTACCAACAATTTCTAGCTACAATTAACGTTAAATGTACAGTAACCCTTCACAGTATCATCTTCAATTAAACTTCTTTATCAAGGCATACGAAGATGGAATAGCTAACACAACTAGGTTAACTTAAAAAGTATCTGACAACACATTTACACTTTTCTTTAACATTACTTGGAATTACAGACAATACTAATGTGAAATGTATATTTTTTTTTTTACTCCAATAATACTTACTACACAAGCCATACTTATTTTTTACCAAATATACTTCAGACAAAACGAGGTCGGAATATTTCCAAGAAGTAACCCCGCCGATTCCCTTTGCAGGCAAGAATTGCTTCTACAGATCGATTCAGCAGGAATCATGATGATGAATAAATTCATGACATGTAATGTAGTAACGCAATCTGTCATACGCTGTGGTATATTAAAAAAAAAAAAAAAAGTTGTGGTATAATAAATAAAAATAAATAGCGTTTTTGTTATACAGTATTGCACAGGTATTCATAATCAAGTGCTCTGTGAGTGTATATATGTAGAGTTAGATTGTTAGATTGTGTTACATTGTTACTACCTACACATATTTATTTTCTAAAAGTCCCTTTGACCATGATGTCCCCAATAGGCTATAGGACTTTAGCACACTGATACCTGAAATCAAGGGGTTATCAGGAGAAGTGATTCCATGTCCATGGAGTCCACAGCATTGCCTAGTGTTGTTTATGGTTTATTGTTTATTTGGTTCCCTGTTAGTTGTTACCAAGGCAACAGCTACTCTTCCTGGGGTCCATGTTAAGAACATAATTTGTATGCACATGCTTTCACATACATGCATACATAAATACAATTACAGCAGTAACCCTGCCCCCCTACCCCCACCCCAATTAAAACAGAATAAAAATTACAAAAAGCAAATACAATTTCAACAACACTATGTGAAACTCTCACTTTATGCATCTTTCCCTCCAATATACAGTGAGGGAAATAAGTATTCAACATGTTTTTTCATTAAACATACTTCCAGTGCAGCTATTCATATGAAATTTAGACCAGACATTGGTATTAATTCAATAAGACCACACAGTTAACAAAATCATAACATTCCAATCAGTGAAAAAAATTCTGTGCACTAAATTGGAATGACACAGGAAAAAGTATTAAACACGCAGTAAGAAAAAGCACTGAACTAGGTGATTCCACTAATTAGAAGCAGCTGGGTTAGTGCATGTGACTATCAGTATTTCCACTCTTAAAAAGGGTTAGACATCTGTGAATGCATCATTTGTTACAAGCTGCAACTCGAGAACCATCTCATGATGGGTAGAGGCAAAGAGCTCTTCCAAGACCTTTGCAACAAGATTGTTGTGCAACATAGGAATGGCACAGGTTACCGCCTGATTTCTTAGCTGCTAAATGTTCCCATAAGCACCATTGGGGCCATTATCCGAAAGTGGAAGAAGCATCAATCCACCATCAACCAGCTACACACAGGAACTCCTTGCAAGATTGCTGACCGGGCAGTCGGAAAATTATTCAGAAGAGTAGCCCAAGATCCAAGGACCACTTGAAAAGAGCCCCAGAAAGACCTGGAAAAAGCAGGTACAATTCACAGAGAAAACAGTAGGCAATGCACTCCGCCACCACGGTATCCATGCACAATCATTCTACTCATCAAGACTCCATTACTGAAGAGAAAACATGTTGAAGCTTGTTTGAAGTTTGCTACACAACATTTGGAGAAGCCTGTAGATTACTGGAAGAATGTGGTGTGGTCAGACGAGACAAAAATACTGCAAATGAGACTGAACTGGCTCCAGAGAAAGGAAATACAGGTGTTGGAATGGCCCGGTCAATCACCCGACCCAATTGAACATTTATGGAAGGAACCGAAGATAAAGATTCACCAGCGCACATAACATAACTTTCTTTTATTGATTGGAAGGTATGAATTCTTTAGCTGCTTTGCCTTATTGAGTTAATACCAATGTCTGGTCTTAATTGCACGTGAACAGCTGCACTGCAAATATGTTTCCTGAAAAAAATTATGACATGTTGAACACTTATTTCCCCCACTGTATATAGAGTATATGCACACACACACACACACACACACACACACACACTTATTTACACATGCATACATACTAACAAACTAATGATCACACTTACCAAATCTTTTAAGCTACAAATTTCACAAAACTGAGAGATAAAGTTACTGATTAGGTATTTTGCAGGCCTCTTCCCAAGAATAACCTCTTCAGTTGCTTTTTAAACTACCTTTACTTGTTGCTTGAGTAATAAAGTATGGCAAACTATTCCAATGGCTCTATACATAACAGTTTTTTTCATTACATTGGTTCTAGGTTGAGGAATTGTACCTAACCATGTCCTAACCTGTCTTGTTTCATGGTCATGTCTGTTCTAAGATAATGTTATTCCGAGTACAGGCAGTAGGGTTGGTATGATAGTTTTATCATTTTCTATCATTTTTCTATCTAAAGAAAAGTCTAAAGTATTTGATATTCATTTGTTCAAATGCGTGCATGCATTTCACAACCATATGTTCACAACCCATTGTGGGAGTCATGGTACATCAGGTATTATTGTTGTTGAATGAAACTGGCCCCTTGCACACAAGTGACTTATGGTTGAATTTCAAAGGACAATAAATCACTTTTAGAAGGCCTGGGCCAGTAAAACATTGTAGTGTATTCTAGTATCCCTGACACTGACACACACAGTATACAGTTTAAGGAGGGAAGAAAATTAGTAAACCGATGTCATCAAAAACTCCACTCACTGCTGTAATGTTACTGCAAAGCATGAAATCCAGCATTCCAGTGTTGAAAACTACAACTCACCAAATTACATTATAAATCTTTACCACATAAGCTAAACAAACAGTACAGTCAACTTATATGGGTTATGGCAAAAATCTTTGGCCCTTTGGCATAAGTAACAGTTTTTATGAATGCTCCACTTTGAACCTCAAAGGGAAGGACATTTATGTTCCATAGGTATACTGTCAAATTTGCTGTAATTTCTACAGTAACATTTTACAGTAACTTCTTGTTCCGTCATTTAACAAAGTTTAACTGTATATCACAATGCGTTATGGGTCCAAAATAATTACAGTAGCTGACAGCATTTTTCCACATTAATATATTGTAAAATTACAGGCAAGTTGTGTTCTGACTGTAGATGATGCGTGTTAGTTAAATACTGTTGATATCAGATTGTGTTGCAAGGCAGTTTGAAAGAGGAGCTTGACATGAGAGCTTTTGATGATGAAGCAGAGGAGCAACAGCGGTGTCCATCCACTCATCCATAATAGGTAAATTGAAAAATAGCCTACAAAATTAAAATGTGATTCTTGTTAGTTAACATAACCTAACTTGACCATGCATCAGCCTGGTTTGCAAGCCCCCAAATAAGGTTAGCGAGAGCTAACGAGAGCGAACAAGCAATCCCAGGCGAAGCTGTTTAATGGTAAATCAAAAGTAAAAGTACGGTGGACATAATGTTACAATGCGACTAGACATTGTTAGCTAATGTTAACCAATTTTAAATTTCCCTATGTTAACTGAGTGTAGTAGACTTAATCTAATGTCTATGTGTTGTAATGCCAGGCATGAAGCAGACACCAGACCACCTCAGTGAGCGCCAATGTAAGGCCACAAAGTCATCTGACTGTAATTTCCTATTATTTTAGCTGTCGTATTTTGAACCAGGACAGATTTGGGATTTGATCACATGCTGAGTCTGGACCGTTTTTTAGTAAACATTAACTAACGCTAACTAAAGCCAGCTGAAGCTAAAGCCGGCTACATGCTACATTAGCCCTATCGCCAAAACCCCAAAAGTTCAAAAATTATTATTATTACTATTGGACTAAAAGCCCATAAATTAGTCCAGTGGCCCGTTATTCCGAAAACAAAAGCCCACTGCTCCAAAGGCCCGTTGCTCCGAAAATACACACTATGGAGTTGTTGGAGTTCAGTGACTGCTGGTCTGGTCTCACCAGACTCAGCTCAACAGATAACATATAAATCATAACGTATGACTTTGTATGACTCCTAAAGAAAGACTTTTCATTTTGGCCCAACCAGAATGGCTGTGAGTGTAAGTCAAATGTAAAAGATATCATTCATTTATTTGGGGGTGGGGATGTTCATCAGGGTATTAGTGATAGAGAGTGATAGGGAAAGTTTGGATTTTTTTCTCACAAAGTTGTACGAGTTACCAACCAGTAGTGATGTAGATGCGTGGACATAGCCCTGGGTAACTAATGAAGAACATTTTAAACCACAACAAACATGCCAAAAACATTTTTAGTAATCCACAACAGAATACATATTAACTGTATATTTAGTGATTTTTTTAAAAAAATCCGCTTTATGGTGCCCTCAGACCACAGAATGGCAGTATTACTATGCACTGAAGCCTCTAGGCGGCCTGCAAGGTAGCGTGATATGTAAAAAGGCTCCAGTGCGTATCCAGACTGTTTTTCACAAACAAAATTGTTTCAATGTAAGGAGTGGTCTAAGAGCACCACCAAGTAGCAGAATTCACTAAATATGGTGTATTCTGTTGTGAATACTAAAAATGTTATGTTGGTGTGTTTTGTTTGATGCTATTGTTGTCCTTCCAAGCCAGGGCTGGTCGGGAAATTTCTAACCAGAGGACCTACTGCCTGAGGTTATGTTGATGCAACTATATCACCTGATGGATTCTGCTCTCTCTTGTAGAGCAGCTGTGAGCACAGTTTTTTCATGAAGTTTTTTTTCATGCAATTTTGTGATTTCAGATGTTTTATTGGAATCAACCCAACCAGTGACACCAAGACAGCAAAGCTGGTCAGCCAAAGAAGTGGGAAGGTGCATGAGAAGAAGAACAACTCAGTCAATCCTCACGTCTCCTCTCTCCTCAGGTGATTAATGGACTTTGAATGGCTTCGAGCATAAGTCATATGCAAAAGATGAGGACTCTTCTCTTCCCCACTATGTGAATGGAAATTGTTTTTAATATTTTATTTACACCTGTTGCTTATATCTTAAGATTTCGGAACACACTGAAAAAAGGTAATCTTTTATACAGTTAAAGCTACAGTTATTGGAATCTGTAAAGGCTGATTTAGTTGAGGATTTTTTGGACTGAAGTGTCAAAAAATGTGGAATGAAAATGCAATTTAATGGTTGAATCTGCGGCTGGCCCAACTTGCTATAAATTACACACACATCCAGCATTAAAGTGATAGTTCAGATTCTTACCCCTATAGTGGTATTTGATGGTCCATGCAAGTGTAATATATCCACCAAGTCTGGTCCATTTACTCCTTCCCTGTCGTGAGAACCAACCAAATGGACCAAACTTGGTGGGTGTATCACACTTGCACAGAGCAGCAAAAACCACTATATGAGTAGGAATCTGAACTATCACTTTAAAGTCGGCTGGTTAGTGGTAGACCCACCTCAACTGGTTCATTGGATGTGCTGTCTTTGTTGATGGTCCTGGCGTGTAATCTTCATCCTCATCATCATCCTCATCCTCATCTTCACTTTGGAAACAAGACAGAGGAGGAAAAATGTCAGGATTGAAACACAAATGTATTAATTCACTGGCCTATAGTTATGTGACTCAAAACATAAAAGTAACATTTTAAATTTTGACTATTAAATTTTGTTGTCATACAATAAACTTTTCAGAGCAATTAATGCATCCTGAATGGAAATTATAGTGAAAACCTACAGTTACACATAATAATACAGCATTTCACAGTGATAGCCACTGTCTCATACACGCTCTCTGTAGGCACCATCTTGACATTGCCAATGGCCTAGGTAACACAAGCAGATCGTTCAGGAAAATTACACATGCACAGTATACAAGCTGGTAAATTTCCACTGTACTAAATGGAATAAGTAATTGATGACAATATAAAGATTACATACTCATCCATCGGTGCATCTTGGACGAGGCAATCTATGCCATCATTGTCCAGGTCAGGCTCAGGCTGAATCAGGTCCTCGTCGCCTGACTCTGAATCTATGGGAATTTTGTCAGTCTCACTTTTTGACGTTAGTATTTCCAGTATTTCTGGCACAGTGAAAAATTTTCTTTTTCGGTCTGACATGGTTTTGTCAAAAAACGACCAATGTTTTCAAAGTAGAAAGTTAGAAAGTTGCTATTGTGTGCTCTATGCTCCACTCTGTGCCCTGCTGCATTATGATCTCAGCTAACCTGAGCAATACTGTCTTAACATGCATCAATATCCCGGGAACTCACTGGTCAATATGGATGGTTCACCTCTCTATTGAAAGGTCATGGCTTCTAGAAAGTAGTGCGGCTAAATCTGTGTCAATACTATATGGAGATGTGTTTGCATTGAAGACTAGGCAGTAGGCCTACTGCAATTACTTCCCCATGCCGTGCAAATGAATAGATTGCTGGATTGGCTAGAATCGACTCAAAATCACCCAGACATTGGAGTAGCCATTACTAGTGATTATATGCGACCAGACACACCTTTTGATCACAAAAACAGCAAAGGTAAGACGGTTACATTTGTAATTGTAAATGTACAAAGGGAAGTTTGTTTTTATTGTTCATTGACAGTTCATTCAGTGAGTTTTGGTCAGACAGTGATAGGAGTTATACTGCTGGAATCTGTGGAATCACAGTGTTCATTTGATGTGTTGTTTGTGTGGATAGCGTGAAATGAAAGATATCAGGAGGACTGTGATTGCAGTTATGTACCGTGCTCAGACAGAATGCTTTTTGCTACACGCTCAGTCAGTTGCTTAGTGTTTGACTTGTGTTTCATTTAGGTAGAAACGGTTATGCTAGCCTATTAGTCAAGCTCCTTCTGGTCAAACGGTATGTCATGTGACTATGTTCTCATGTGTTTAAATGCCCTGTGACATGTTTGCTTACGCGTGGGTGGTCTCGCCTCCATTGGTGGGGGCTCTTGTGATTAACAGGTTAATTAACAGTTTTTTCCTACATAGAATGGATGAATGCCCCTACTTTGAAGGGACTTTCATTGCCACTGACATAGATGAAGAAGAATTTGTTAAAAGGATTTGTGAATAAGTAAAATCTGTGAGTTTTACCATGAGTTGTCTCTGAGTATTTTCCTTATGTGCTAAGGTTCTTGGGGGGTTGTAAGATGTAAAATGCATAAGATGCAATTACTTTTTTGAATGGCTGTCATTCAATAGGCGCAGGTAAATCACACTTCAAAGCAAGCAGGGAGGCTACCAGGAAGTCAGAGCCCAGACTGGATGAAGAGGGCATGATGACATGAGTCTGCAGACACTGCATTCTATTTAGTGATGATGAAAATGTAGTGATTTTTTTATTATCAACCTATTTACACATGCCTTACAAAAATGCCATACTACAGAGACATTTCAGTACCATCTATGGTTCATAAGTAATTATGAATGTTTTGTAATAGTACTTAGTAATTGTTGTATATTTTATAATATCCATTATTATAGTAATACAGCAGATGCAGTTCTAAGTCAAGACTTCCCCATTTGGCCATGGGATTCTGGTATATGCATTTTTCTGCACCTTACATAGCATGTATTTTCATATCTTTGCTGTTTTTAATTATTTTTCTATAAAAATTAAATACAGTGTGACTCATATACAGTATTTAAATCTTCCACACAATGCCCCCTCTGCTATCTTGTCCTGTGCTCTTAAAGAGTAATAGAAGTGTTAATTTATTAACATTTATGGAAGTTTGTTTTCATTAAAAATGTTTAATGAATATTCAATGGTCACACATTTATTCAACATTGTGGACTCACAATGATCTCTACCACCTTCCTCATCAAACTTATACTCTCTTATATCCTCGGCTGTCATTTTAACATGTCCTTGAAGGCATATGACGGGCTAAAGGTTATATTGAAAAAAAAAAAACTCCAGGAGATGGAGAAACAAGTGGAGGAGGCCTTCTGCACATAGAGGTTAGTATACTACATACAGGCTTTTTTTGAGAAAAAAAAATGCAGGAGATGGCTTCAGTTGTTATTTGGGGTGAAATTCATTGAAATTGGTGAGAGGTATTTTCTTTGCAATCTATCTACACATGATACCCATATAGATTGAATGGAAACATGAATGTCTCATTAAGAAAAATCAAATCTCTCATGTAAGATATGAAACTTAGCTGCTATCTAACAATACAAAAAATTACAACATTCATGGTTAATATTTTACATGGTCCCTGGTTACATGGTTTTATATATGTATTTGTTTTGAATTAATTAATTTATTGAGATCTCTCACTATTGTTCTTATATGAAGGAATATTGATAATCCATCAGATGTCTATAGACAGACTGCAGACAATTACAGTACGTAAATTTGGTTAATTGCACATACTTACAAAGGCACACTTACTGTATATATATCAGGTCCAACCAGTCTCAGACCAGATAATCACATTTTGAAGCTGATGTAGCTCCAGTACTCTTTCTCTTCATTGATCTGTGTGTTCTCAGCTGGTGAAGTGGTGAATCATTCGGGAAACCCAGTTAGCCTACCAGTAAAATCAGCTCCTGTATCATTGCCTTCACTGTCGTTTCTGTGGTTGCCATGGTCACACGGCGAGTCACGGTGGCAAATTGACTTCCCCTCTTCCTCACTTCCCCTAAGCTTGCTACTGCTGCCAACCTCAGCGGCAACACTCATGTTTACATTTAAAATAATGGAGGCGGCAGCAGCAACCACTTGCTGTCTGAAAGCATCTTCATGCAAATATAGTGAGTCATGATTAATAAAATCCTCTTGTTGGCACAATGTTGCAGTTTTGTTCATCTTTATAATGTTTTAAAGCCCAGAGTGTGTTGAGTTCCTGTGAGCAGATGATGTTTCCCACAAGCTCAAACACCTCCACATCATCATGCACACACTTACCTGACTTGTCACACCTGTAGTAAAAGCTTCACTAATGACTGTGTCTCAGGCGCAGATGGTTTCTTATTGATTTAAATGATAGAAAAGTAGTGCTTGTGTAGGGTGCCTCTCACTTCTCTCCAACGCTCACATAGTCAGCGAAAGTCCATCTTTTCTCGTAGCAGCTACACTGTTCAGTGTGTAAGCTCATTTAATTACAGCTGCCTGCTTTATTCTCCAGTGTCACCTCTGTGCAGGCCTGCAGACCTGTATCACTGCACATGAGATGTAAACATGATTGAGTTTGGTGAGATTTGTTAGCAGCCGGGGACAGTGTAAGAAGGCTGGGCACAGGTCACTTACCTCCATTATTGGTCACAGCGCAGTGCAATTGTTACTTCTTGCTCAGCTGAAAAAAAACTTGCATGGTGAGAAGAGAGGAGAGACCGGAGTAAGTGTCTCTCCTGTCATCTGCAGGTAATATTATGTGGACAACATGGCTTCTTGGAAATATTGCACGAAGTCTGCAAAATATGAGAGCCCTTCATTAACACCTATTTCCTCCTGAAAAGCTCAACATTTTTTCTATCCACACTGTGAAGTGTATTTACATGAAATGTTAAAAGGTGAGTAGCAGCACAGAAAAATGGAACTTAGAGTAAACAGGCTGATGCAGCTGCAGCTAATCACATGGAGATAATACTGGAGCCTCCCCCACAAATTCTGTAAATTATAAATATGTATACGCTAATTAGTACATTTAACCTCTACAGACCTGGACCTCCTCTGCATGTTTGAACCTCATTTAAGGCTTCAAAGTCCAATAAACATGAAGTGAGTATGAAAAATAAAAGCTGTTATATACCCATCCATTATCTATATCCTGTACAGGGTTTTGCCTTTATTTAAAGGTTAACAGCAGAAAGGTAACAATCAAACCAGGGATGTTGCAGCTAGATTAACCATTGGGATTTAACCACTAGGTCACCCAGCAGCCCCTGAATATTGCTTTAACATAGACTTCTCAACCCAAAATCCACTTACTAGATTAGTTTCAGCCACACCCCATGACCTTCATCTGTAGAGTGAGTTTACTTAGTTGCCATGAAGATGGTTCAGTTGTCACCACATGTTCATTCATTGTCCACTAACTCTCCTGTCATTTCAGAGCCATCCACTCTCACCTGCCCTGCAGTACCCTGGTGTTCCCAATGTTTCTCATCACCTGATTGTCCCTGCCCACTCACCCACCTGTTCCTACTTCCCTCATTAGCACCCTAGTGTATCCACCTTCAATTACTAGTTGCCAGATTGTCTCATGCATACAGATGCCCAAAAACGATTTATAGTTACCTTTGAGTAACTGATGCCATCTAGCAGCTGTATAATTATGACCCGGAGCAGTGGTGTAGTTCAGATGACGTATATATATATATGTCAGCACATTTCCTCTTTTGGAGGAGGAGGAGTGGATGAAGGCATTAACCCAACAGTGAACTTTGCCACTGGACCGCTGTTCGTCTCATTTCCAATCATGAGTCGTAACTGTCACCAAAGTGTTGTCACATCATAAAAAATCATCATTTTTAACAGTGATTTGTAACAGTTTTGGAAAGCACAGACAAATGATGTTGTCCTGCTGATTACTGCTGATACTGGCACCAAATTAGAAAATGACTGGTTGTTTAATTTGGAGGACTTGTGCTCATTAAAAGCAGGAACATGAATGTGCTCAGCAAATTTAATGAGTCTGTCTTAAATTTGGACAGTTCTTGTGTACAAGTCGGGATTTTAGCCTAATGGTGAGGCTAGAATAGACCAGAGTCACCATAACATTAGGAATCATCATCATCTGTGAACCATGAATATGAGCTGTGAGCTGGGAAGTCATATACATTTGTTTTTTGGTTCAAAGTTGACATCACACTAAAGCAACAGTCTGTGATTGGTCATTTTATTTTCATGAATGTAAGACCTTTTATAGTCACAGTAGGCCTCAATTCAACACTGTAAACAACATTAGTAATAAGACCAACATTAGGCCATAAGTCTGGCTGCATTAGTAAGATGTTCTGGCTGAATTGTTATACAGCATGTCATGCATTATATTGTATTTTTTTCTGATTTGCCATCTCTATGGGTAATGTTTGGTTAAAGATCTCCTCCAGACATATTTTTGACATATTTTAGGTAAAATACTCTGTAGTCAGTATCTGATAGGGTTTATTCAAAAAACTTTAATTACCTTGTTAGAAATTGTCCAAATTACATCTTTTCCTTCTCCCTCATTAAAAAATCCAAAATATATGACTATGTAAATATTGTTAATTTTAAAACTTGTCTGAAAAGTCCATTCTCAGTTTACAGTATGTGCACTGGAGGCTTCAGGTTTTCCTTGTCTAAGTTACATATTGGACCATGATTGGCTTCCAAAAAAGTTGTGATGTCACAAAATCCTACTCCTACAGTCACATGCTAAACTGAGATTTAAGGTTAGCACAGAGAAACTTTCCTCCTTTAGCAGATGAATGTGAAAATAAACATGGCACATACATCATTCTGCACAGAGAAGTTCAAACATCCAAGGAAAGGATTAATAAGCAAAACACATTTTTGTCTGGAGGGGGACTTTTAGGGGTTTTAGACAACTAAAATTATGTGGCTAAGGTAAGGGAAAGAGCTGAGTTTGTAGTTGGTAAAGTAAAGGTCACCTTAATATTCAGCAACAAGATTGTGGTTATTCAACAGAAGAGGGAGAATTGAAAAGAATACTGCTGTAAGAAACCATAGTGACTCTCCACAGCATGGCTGCTCTGCAACAATGGCAGTCTCCAGAGAGCTGGACTGCTGCTGAGGATGTCGTGGCTTGCCCGGCTTCTGTTAGCAGGTCAATATCTTCCCTCTGGAGATGTCGACAGGAAAGGCTAAAGGAAGGAAATCTGTTCACACATCTTTACTGAGGAGAGGAAGCCAGAGAGTATCATGCGAACTTTTAGCACAAGCAGCAGTTCCTCACCATCACACCGACAGATGACCTCTGTGTTAGCAGAGAAAAAGTACAACAGGCATGGGGATACAGCAGGGGAAGAGATTAGAGTGCATTTTACTGAGAACAAGGTTAAAGTTGCTGTTCAGATCGAACAAAGAGAAAACATTTCTCGAGGACAGAAAGGCTGTTATTTGACATTACTGTCTTTCTGCGAGAAAAGTTTGTGCCTGCTCTGAAAAGGTAAACTCACAGTAGGAAAAAGTATTGTGCTGAGAGTCTTTCTTGCAGTGGCAGTTTTCTTGTGGCCTCTTTTCAGGGTGTTTGGAGTGGATTAGCCTAACAGGAAATTCACTGTTACTAGGTTAAATAAATAATTCATTCTCTCTTTATCAGTCATTGTCCTTTATCCGTCTGCTACTCTGTCAGTAAGTAAACTTACACAGATCTCTGCATTGCCAAATTGAAGAAAATCAATGTTCAAAAAGCGTAGAGGGAGAGGTTCAGCCTGAACAACCTCAAGCAAAGACAGCGAGGAGGTGGTGACAGTGAACAGAAAGGGCCTCAGCCTCAGGCTGAACAACACTCAGAGCATCACTAAGAGCCACAGTCAGCTCTCTGCCTCTGCTCCTAGACTGATAGCTGTTGTAATGTAAGTCAGTGCAGGACATTACAACCAGCAGTGCAGTCCTGCTTTTCAGAATTTTTGTCAACTGCACAATCATTATCTTTGTTTCAGACCTCTAGTAACGCTATAGAACTGTTTTTTTCATCAGTGCTCCCCCTGTTTTGTTTGTCTCATGCACATTCATGGGGAAACACATGCACGCAGCCACAGGTGGTGCAATACACAGGCCAATGCTTTCACATTATTCCACTGATCTACATGAGGTGATATATGAGGTGATAAGAAATGCACAAAAAGAGTACAACCTACTAAACATGTATGTAAACAATCAGGGGCGGAGCTAGACTCTCAACACAGGGGGTGGAACATTGTCGAGGGGCCCTTCTGATTAAGTCATTTTAAAATTCACAACTGTAAAATAGCTGATATATCCTATCTTATCCTATCCATAAACACAAATCACACAAATCAATAAATCACTTATTGAGACAAACAAGCCTATGTCTAAGAAAACATGCAGTGAAGCTACTTTGTCAGACAAGCTTGTTCTGAAGAACAAAAGAACAAAAGAAAACAGGGTACCTGTCACGTTTAAATGTTTCAGCACCAAGGACAGCACATGGCACTCTACGTGCATCAATTGATGAATGGTTCAGCACCACCACTGATAGACAGCGACAGGCCAGGTGCACTGTCTCAGTACTATGTCATTCTTACACAGGAATAACATAAACATAAAATAGACATGGTTGTCTACAACACTACAAGGCCTATTCAAATACAAAGTAGACAGTCTACAACACCACAGGCAGTGACACTGATAGGTGCTGAGATGGGGTAAGCATGGAGTTAAACAACACATTAATCTGACATTCTGACTGATATCTTCATAACCAAAATATAAGTTAAAGTTAAGTTAGTTAGTTAAAGTTAATAAAGACTAATTATGGAGTTTGTAATTTTGTTGAGCAATGAAAAGGTGAAAACACCCAGTATTTCCCAAGAAAAGAGCAGTGTGATTAGAGTCTGAAAAAATGAACAGAAATTGTTGTTTTTTCTGTTTTATACTTTTTTCATCTTGTGACCCCACAGAATTAAATTAAGTCTGAAACTAAGCACTTATAATAGCAGTGCTGTGGTCAGAAGCCAAATAAAGAATTAAGGTATGTAATAGGATAATGTCATTTTATCAACAGTTAACAAATTCAGAGTGTTTCATAGTGGTGTAATACAACAAACCACATTACATTCAATTAGAAAACTAATTGAAGGCTGGCATTTAAACAGCATATTTATGTTCTCATCAAAAAGAAACAACGCACATATCATACTGTAGATACATGACTTACACGTATTTCTTTATGTATAAGAGTTTTTGTTAATGTCCAAAAGTGTCACTGCATGTATCAAATACACGACTTACTCACTCATTTTCTATATGCATGAATGAATTCTCACACACAGGCTCATTCTTAAACCACACACAGTCAACAGGTGACTGAGACACTTATAAATACAAAACTGGGGAGAATCCACCATATTCAAAGCCTCATTGGGCTTGTCAGTCCCAGTACACAATCTAGGACATAATATAACTTCCATAAGTTATGAAAGTTACATGTTTCACTCACCAACTGTTGTCTCTGCTCAGCCTGCTGTAGTTTAGTGTAGTCCATTTGCGTATTCCACCATCCTCCATAGAACAAAATAATCCAAACAGGTTAACGAACTTTGTACATATCATGGTCCGTTTTTAAAACTTCATCCTTCTCTCCTTCATGGTGGCAAACCTGCCACTACTTTGTCTTTGTCAATGTTTATGTCCCACTCAACACACAGCAAAGTGAGGTTGGATAGTCTGGCCGTTAGCCACTGTCAGGCTAGTAGTGCTAGCAGTAATATTAGCTTGATTATCCATTCCATCATCATCGCAGTTGTGTTGAAAGGACGAGCAAGACGAGAAGTAAGATGTAAGAGGAGCACAAGGTGCAAGTAAACTTTTCTTACTCTCTCACTTATTGTGCTTTATGCACTTGATTTCTACTTTCTCTCCACCTTACCTCCTAGCTAGATTAAAAAAAAACACATCACATTGATTGTTAACTTGACAGTGTGCGACAACATGACACATTAACGGATACACAGGCTGCTAGCTTTTAAAACTCCCAGCGGCCGAATAGAGTGGCAGGGGCCTGATTAAGGGGGTACTAAGGGGGTGGAATCAAGGACAATACAAACAGGCCACAGTGCCCCCACTGGTGTTGTTTGCTGCATAAGATGAGAACCCCTTGGCAGCAGTCGGGGTTGTCTCTGCTCTACAGAAGACACAAACATGGTCTGACTTTTTAATTTTTGCCTCAATCAAGACACACAAACAAACTTTATTCAAAATATTCAGCTAAACAACAAAAAATGCATGTTCAGTCAGGCAGATTGGGCCCAAGATGGGCCCCTTTGTGTAACTGGAGGGAGCCGTGTGCCCAGAGCAGCCACCCCCTCTGTCCCCCCACTCACTCTGCTAGTGTAAACAATTCAGATTTCAAAATGTTCCAAAAATTGGCTTTGCAAATGTATTATGAGGAAGGAACTGCATTCAACATGAGTTAAATGCTATTGAAGTGTAAACACTGAATGTGAACAGGAACTTTGTTCCACCACTAAGAGAGTGGGCATATAGATAACCTGAAGGTCCAAACCCTGGGCGAAAAAGTCCATCAAGCACTGTGAGTGCATTTCACTTTTTTTCAAAATAGCACTAATGTTCCCCCATCCCCAACAGATAGTACACTCTTCTTATTACAGACATACATGGTGAACAAAACAACAAGAGTAAGACAGACAGATATAATGTAATAACAATATAGTGATCATTCAAAGTGAGACTAGAAGGAACAGAATTATACAATTCAGCCTTTGATTTAATCAAATCACTTCACAGTTTACACAACTTACATTTAATGTCTTCTGTGGCTCTGGTGGAACTCTGTAGAGTCTGAGAAAATAACTTTGATGATGAAATAGTGATCTGTGTTATCTCAGCTTGGACTTGACAGAGCTCCACAGAAGGCAACATATTTCTAACATTTGTAACAGAAAACCTCTGTATATATTTATATACATGGTGACAAAAATGTATCCCTGAGTTTTTCAGATCAAATGATTTTATATAATTTCACCATATACACCATTTTCATTCCACTTACTTGATCCTCTCAGATTTTGTGTCTCTGCACTCCTCCTCACACTGTGACTCAGCCCAGTTAAACCATGCTGGACTGTTTTCTGACTTCAGGGCAGATGTTTTGCCTTCCAGGGATTTCATTTTGACAGCGGAACCCATTTTATGAGGCATTCATTGTGTGTAATTGCTCTCATAATAGCTCAGACCCTCCGTAGTGAAAATAAAACCAGTCAGAGCTGAAAGTGCATCTGCTTGCTGCTCCGTGTTTGAAGGAAAACATCCTACAGAGCTGAGCCGCCTGTGTGCACAAACCCAATGAAGGCATCCTAATCAAATGTGACCTTCCCCTTCTCCACTCACCCATGCTAATAGTCTAATGTCTTTCACTTCTCCACCCAAGGTGCTCTCGCGCTCTCATCTGCTCCTCCCTGAACCCTCACACATAATAACAGTTTAAATGATAATAAAAAAATCACATTAATGCAACAAAGTAAATTAAACAACATCAGGGTAGTAGTCATTTCACTTTAATGACATTAATATCTTTTCACCCACCCCTTCAGTGAATCTCCAGGGACTGCTATGATGTGCAGTATTAAGGTCACCTAACTGACAGAGGTCGCAGAGCTAGTGCTAGTGCTAACAAGTGACTTAGACTACAATTACACAATAGGCTGTGTGCGCTATTATAACATATAGGCTCTATTTCATCCTCCATACCTCTGAGATGGAAAATCAAAACAAAGAGAGGCAACCCTACACACATGCACGCACGCACGCACACACACACACACATACACACACACACACACACACACACACACACACACACACACACAGTCGTGTTACCTACTTCAGAGGACATTACATTGACTTACATTTATTTCCTGGAGAGTTATCCTAACCTTAACCATAACCACCACATACCTAACCATAACACTTACCCTAACCTTAACATAACCCTAAACTAACCTTAACATAACCCTAAATTTACCTTAATCTTAAACCAAGTCTCAACCCTAAAATTTATGATTATATTATGGGGACTTGCTTTGTGTGCAAAAGGTAAACAGCAAATCCCCACATGTCCCCACAACATGAGGAATACAACTACACACACACACACACACACACACACACACACAAGAAAATACACTCCAATCTAGGAACAAAAACCTAAAACAGGCACAAGGCAGCCAAAGTCTGAGACACAAATAAACCTACATGCTGTACACCTGGCCAGCATTTCCACATGTTCCTGAATAGTCCTCATACTCATGCAAGGTTCTTCTTGATCTTCGTCTTTCAAAAATAAAGGAAAAAGAAACTCCATAGGACTGAAATATGAATGAAAAATGAAATCACATATCCTAGAACAAAATCTGCCTGAAAACTTAACTAAATATAAACCTTTCCAAATATAGAATAAAAGGGACCCAATGATATACCTAAATTGAGTTTATAAGAAATGTGATAACAGATCAAAGAATATCTTAATTGTAGGAGTAGCATTTTCATTAGATAAGATAAAATACATTGCTTTGCAAAATAAGTAATTATAATCAGTCTCATACATTTTCTGTTAGATAGAGAAAGATCAGGCTTGGACCTTTTATTTAGATGGTGGTAGTAGAGATATGACAGTAAATAATCGAGAAATAATAATAATCTTAACTTATATACAGCACGTTTCTTGACAAGGTTGAAAGGTGCTTCACAAGTAAAGGCCATAAAATAGAACATCAACCAAATATGCATAGTTAAGTCAAAGAAAAAGCATTAATATCCAACAAAGGTCCTCAGCTGGACTTGAATGTTGTGGTTCATGGTCAGCATTAAGGTGCTGACCATGAACCATGGTGCCTCAGATGCACCTTGCATGGAGTTTATAAGATATAAATACAAACTAAGATTAACATTAATGTCTACAATTGCTTTAGTGTAGCGTGGATAGTAGAAATATGATAGATGAACTGTAATATAGAAAAGAAAATGTATGCACTGACTGAAGCAATGCAGATTTTAAAATTAAACAGAGTTTATGTTTTCATAAATATTCCTGCAGATGTGTAATACAGAGGTTTCCACAACCCAGGGTGTGGACTGGTATCAGTCCTACTCGGCCGTGAGGATTATATAAGCCATGAATCTGCAAAAATATCATATTAATACTTCTGTTACTTTATATGCTACTACAGGCTATTTTAGTGGTTATCTCCTTGAACTTTTTTTTTCTCATCTCTCCCTGTCACACCCCAAACACACTATACTGATTTTTAAAAAATGCAGGTCTATGGTGCATAAAGATAGTCTATAATCACCACCTTCTAGCAACAGTACATAACAGTACATAAAATCTGTGTGAGGTGGGGCTCTAGCCAGGATTTTAGAACCAACCACCCCTGACAAATCGTTTTTTTATTATTATTTGTGTTAGCTGTTTATTTAAATGGAGTTCTAGCTAAAATAACTGTCTCAGGACTTTGTCTCTATTTGCACCGTAGTACTATATTACACAGTTCTTTCCATAAAACTTTCTAGGAAATTATGATGTGTTAACTTCCAAACAATGATGTGTCAACTGCCTCCTTCAGTCATGTGACCATGGCCTTGCATGTGGTAGTGGTCCCTGGAGAGTCTCCCCAGTGAAGCTTGGTGTTCTCTGCGTGCAGATGTGCCGGGGCAGACCTATTAGCTGAGCTTGTTATAACAACGTCTGAAGTCGTCCCTGAAGACACCGAAGAGCAGAATTATTAAACCTACCTCTGTGATAGACCGTTATAAAACACGGAACATAATAGAGCTACAAAGGCGTCTCAAGTTTGCAGTGATTGGAAATCTAATACTCCCTTCAGCAAAACACGGGAACAGTCACCAATAAATGAGGATGCTTTGCTACATTGATTGACCCGGTATAATAAGAGAACAAGGATAAACCTGTGCAGCTTGTGCACCATCATGAATTTACTCTTTACAATACTTGAAGCTGCACAGACTCATCTGTGGTGCCTCAATTTCCAGGAGGAACACAGATCTCAGTAGAGCCCTGCACTCGTGCACCAATCCCTCACAGTGAGTGAAACCCATCATAAAGCAGGGACCACAGCTGCACACACACATCTCCTTAATGCTGCCACTTGATTTGTTTGCAGGTAAGAACCTCCTGTCTAATGAATGCTAATTTCTTCACTCAGTAAACCATCTGCTGTTGTGCCCACTGCCCAAGATGTTGCTGGAATATTTATTCCCCCTTCATGTACCTTTTTAAAAAACAAAGTTTTGCCTTGTTTGGAGGTGTTTTTTCCTGCTTCCTGCCCCAGTGTACGCACTAGAGGAAAAACGCTGGGGCTTCATCTGATGGGAGCGGGGGTGCTCAGTAATATTCTCATCATTATGAATAAAATCTCATGGAAATCCACTATTAGTTCCACAAGTGGATATGGATAATTTTGTGTGACGGTGGTGCAAGAGGAGAGGTCAGGTTATCATTAGATTCAAAAGGGTTTGTATGGATGCACTGAGTAAATTTAATGGCAATGTGTCTGTTTTTATATTTATTGTGTCAAGAGCAACATTTGACCTGATGAGAGGGAAGGTTTGGCAGGCATCAATAACATGGGTTAGGAAAAGAAAATACCTATCAGTAGCTGTCAGGATGTCTTGCTCTGGAAGTGTTGGAACAACAGACAGAGTGACCTGCTGACATCATCTTTCAGTGCAATGAGGAGACACTTTATGATGTTCTTTGCTGTGACAGGCCTCTCCACCTCAGTGAAAGGAGCTCTGGCGTTCTGGACTCATAGACTGCACTTTGCATTATCAGAAGGGGCCTCTGAAGTCAAACTCATTTCTTTGCCTGAGCAGCACACACCATTTAAGAGCAATTTAAACCTCATTGCTGTGGATATGATAACAATCTTTAACGAACAATCTTTTGTACTTAAGGAAGCAAATATATTGTTTTAAATAAACTCAATATTTGCCAAAAGAAACGCTCATTTTCTGCTTTTTAAACATTCTTACTATACACTAGGAGCCAAGTATAAAACCTGTCATGAGTACATGAAACATTTGGAGTTGGAGAAGTGAGCTGTGCTATTTTCCTGACCTTGACATTTGCTTCTGTGTGGTATTTTGGTGCCCAGGGCAGAGTGGATGATTACAAAATACAAAATAATGTTTTTTTAATGTATTGTTAATAGTTGTTTTATCATTAAAAGGAAGAAAAATAGTCTTTGAGGAAATATCTGAAATGTTCCTTTTTGTCTCAGCCAGCTGGAGGGGCGTGTCAGTGTCTGTGTTTGATTGACAGCAGCTGGCAGGCTGTCAGAGTGCTGGTATTACACCATACAGAACAGAGACAAAGTAAACAAACTGCTGCTATAGCTATCATGTCATTTCATGGACAGACAGTGTGTCATTAGCGGTGGTGTAAGAACCACACCAGCATCTAACGGGACCAAAGTGAATTTGCAGGTATGTTTACATGCTGTTTAATGTGCTGCAGCTGAGCAGCTAATTAGCCTTCAAACTGACATTAGCGGTGCACTTTTCCTCAGTGAATGTTTTTTCGGCGGCTCGTTCAACAAGCTAAGCTAACCCAAACAATAATATACTGTAAATAAAAAAAATTTAAAAATCTGCTGGTTGTAGTGTGAACCAGTAGGTTAAATTAGCATAAAAATAGATATTTAAAGTAATTCTAGCACAAACATCAGTTAATCACTGATCTATAAATGAATGTGGGTGATTCTTACAGTATCTGTTGTCTAGAGCTGTTTAACAGTATGAAAAGCCTCTCCCTCAGCTCATCAAATCCCTGCAGCATCTGAAGGCAGCAGCACTGATATGTTGATAACTCTCAGATTTGCGCCAGAGCGCAGTGCCATTATTACACAAGGCTGTTCACTGTATTTGACTTGTGAAAATACATAAAAATGACACAAGGCTGCTACAAAATAACCACACACACCTCTACACACATCAGACCGGTCGGTAATAACTCGATATTTTGACGATTTATGCAGAAAATGTCAGGGCTCATAAAGTGTGCCATGACCTCCTTTTCAACGTTTCTAGAGAAACTTCCTTAAACTCTTGAAATGCATTACGACGCATGTAGTGATTATTATGTAGATTTAGTGTTTTGATCAGTATAAAACATTTGCGGAATAACAATGATATTTGGAAATTCAATATCTCCACAACAAATGCAGCTGTAAAAGCAATACCACCTTCCTCTGGCTGTGTGCTCACATCCAGACAATGTGATCTCCTGAAAAAGTATCTTTTCCATTTGTTGAGCTAATGTTGTCATGCTTCACTATGATTGGCTCAGCTGTTTCAGAGCTGTGAGACGAGCGATGCAGTTGGCTGAGAGTGTATTTATTAATCACCACACCCTCTGATCTATATAGTATTCCACTCAGCCTTTTAGCACTTTGTGCTGTTGCACATTAAAATGTGGCGCTTTATGTCGTCAAGCACAGTAGACAGAAGAGCAAAGTGGTGGCAAGTTGTGAAGAAGCTGCCTGCATAGGATGTATTTTCAGGAGCTGTCATGTCATTATTTACAGTGTATTTTCAAGGTTTTTTTAATATGGTGATTTATATGTTGTTTTGTTTATTTCTTTCATTTGCAAACATTAACATAAAATGTAGTTTAAGGTTATTAAAAGTGTACAATGAAAAATGGAAATGAACAAATCTCTAGACACCCCTGGCCCATCCTTTACGCACCCCAAGGCACCAAGGCCACTGCTTTGGAAACCACTAGTGCAGAATGAATCTAAACCTCTTCCAGATGTTCTCCCGGGCTTTTCTGACCATTCACTTTCGGCAGGCCACAGTGGATGGTCTGAATAAGGAGGTCATGGCTGTTTATATATGCTCCACAGGCATTGTGGGCCAGCAGAGTGACCTGAGAGAGCCACTGAAGTGAAGCCAATGTGTGAGACAGCTGCTCCCAGTGATCCACTGAGACCTGATCTAAAAGTCTGATATACAGTGACACTCTGCAGGCCTCAGACGCCTGCCATTACAAATTTATGCCCTCTCAACATCCCACTTGCTGCATGCTGTGAAAAGTCATAAATAAACACCCAGATGTTATATCAAAGTGTCTATGGAAGTATGGAAGTTAAATTAACTATGGTAATTGGTGCAGTGAGGAGATGAAGCACAGAATCCAGGACTTCTCCCTCTTTGGCATTAAAAGTAGGATGAATGGGAGGTTGTTTATTCCAGCAAACACACCACCAGTGATGGAGACATTGTTGTCTACATCTACATAAAGTGTGTCAGGCTTCAGTGGAACCGAGTCTGTACATCTGACTTATTCCATCTCCTCTGCTCCTCTGTGTATGTGTGTGTGCGTGTATGTGAATGTGTGTGTGTTTGGGTGGGGGGAATATCAACTAATAAGAGTTAAGGCATGGAACTAAGCATGAACAGAGCCTGGAGTCTTATATAGCTGTTGCTGACACAGAATGTCCTGAATGAACCAATGAACCACAGTATGAGGTGAGGAGAGCTGAGCTGTATCACCATGGAGACCAGTCATTTTCATGTTATGAGTCACTCAAAGCAAATTGAATAATTGCCACTGGATCTGTCCTGGATTTGTCTGTGAGTGCATGTTGCACAGGCAAGTACTGAAATTAAAGAATAAAACAAAACTGTGAGTGAGTGCTCAGTACACATAAAACTTTACTCAACAGTTATTATTGGAGGCTGATAAGTACAACGACTTACAACGTCCTCTATCGGTGCCCTGTGGAAAAAAGCACAGTTTACATACATGAAGTGTCATTAAACAAACTAGAAAATATGGAAGATACTTAAGCGCAAAAAAATGCACACAAAAGAAAAAAACGATTATCAAAACTTTAAAGGCAAGTCAACATCATTGACTTAAAGGAGGAGGCATGAGCCACAATTTGTGTCAAAACGGGGAACAGATAAAAGGCCTTGATCAAATGATCAGAGTGGCCGACAGCTAGAATAAGGACTCAAAAAATCTGCTACGTATACAAGGACCAGGCCATGCAAGGCCTTGTAACTAATTAGTAAAAGTTTAAAGTCAATTCTATGTTTTACTGGAATTGGGGTGATGTGGGACCGATGACTATTTTTTGTTAACAGCCTTGCAGCTGCATTTTACACTGATTGAAGACGAGCTAGAGAGGACTGAGCAATGCAAGTAAAGAGGGAATTACAGTAGTCTAAGTGAGTGAGAAAAGATTAAGGTATGCACTACAACTGATAGTATAGGTTTGATTTTTGCAATATTTCTCAACTGAAAGAAACAAGACTGAATGAGTTTGGTAACATGAGAAAATGTTGGTCAAAAAGGATACCGAGATTCTTAGAGGTGGTCTTGATGTTGCTAGCGAGGGGGTCAATATAGTGACCGACCTCCTTAGTAAAACAATCAGGGCAGATCACGAGGACCTCAGTTTTGTCAGAATTGAGATAGAGGAAATTTCGAGACATCCAATTTGTAACAGAAGCTAGGCAGTCATGAAGGGTTGGTAAGGTTAAGCAGATGGGCCAGAGGTAGCATATATAATGAAAACAGAATAGGTCCAAGGATCGACGCTTGTGGGACCCCACATGAGGAAGACACGTAATTGATAATGTGTACATTAAAATGTCTGTCAGACAAGTATGAGAAAAAAACATTTGATTGCAGTAACAGAGATACTAACCCAGTTCAGTAGTCTATAAATTAAAACGGCATGATCAATAGTGTCAAAGGCAGCAGATAAGTAAAGAAAAACTAAAATGGAATATTCACCTTTATCTGCACAATTATGAATGTTGTTTTGTTGCTATGTTTTCGGCGGAAGCCAGATTGAAATTTATCAAAGATATTGTTTCCCTCAACTAGTTGGAGAAGCTGGTGAACGTCAGCTTTTTCAAGAATTTTCGAAATGAAAAGAAGTTTGGAAATGGGCCTGTAGTTACTGGAGCTAAATCAGTGGTATCTACAGAGGGTTTTTTGAGGAGAGGGAAGACACTGGCTGTCTTAAAATAGTCAGGTATGCAGCCAGAGGAGAGAGATTGATTGACAATAAAGAGAAGGCAGGGGGCAATGACTGGTGGGACCTCTTTAAGAAATTTGGATGGAGTTATATCAGCAAGGCAGGATGATGGAAGGATATGAGAAACTATATCTAAGAGATCTTGCATGGAAATAGGGTTAAACTCAGATAGCACAACAGGGCAGGTAGCTCGAACAGAGTGATGAACACCAAGGTTGGAATTTAATCTGAAACCATTGATCTTGTCAATATGTATAATATATCATAGGTACAATAGTATATATACTATTTGAATTGTTGAAAGGGTTGGAGATGTGGGTTCACAATTCAGAGGTCTTCAACCAGGCTAATAATGTTACAAGATAAAAGTGCAATTTAACAGATAGATAGAAACAGATAATCATATTTTGAAAATAAAGTCGTAAGTTGTAATATTGCAAAAATAAAGTTATAATTTTACAAGACAAAACGTATGAAAAGTTATAATATTATGAAAATAAAGTCGTTATATGACATTTTATTGACTATATAACATTTTTCTGACCCAGCTATAACTTCATATTCTTTTGTATTTTAAAATGATCAGTTTATTTAGTATTACCTAATCTTTTTTTTGTTTTGAATCTCATTTAGTTCAGTTCTGGTTCTATATTTTGGTGGTATCATTAGTCTTTGTATGTATTGAGAGTTTTCCACACAAAATAGACTCACAAACTGTGTGAACTAATAAATCCATTTAAATGCAAACAATATTCCACCTGGCTAGTGTTCCTGTCTGGTGAATAACATGTCTGTAGGTTCAAGCAGAGCTTAGCAACACAGAGCCTTGTTGTAACCTACAAAAACACATATATCAGACTTAAGTTGCCAAAACTCATGTATTTGAAGTATCGAATAAAAAGTAATGGTCACAGAGCCTGACAAACTGTTTGTTACTACTGAAACAAACCACAGACATTAATACTGAATGTGATAATAGACTGAGCTGTCTAACCTCATCTTGTCCCAATGTGGAAAACAAGTGATCTCACTCACAAACCTGTCAGTGAAGTAAAGAAATATTAAGGTGCACTAACACTAACTAGCTGCACAGGCCAAGTGATTCCACCTTCAGAGGCAGGAGTTCTTGGCTTGAATCATCCATGCTGCCCTTATATTCAGTTGTGATTTTGTGAAAACTATACTGCTAAAGGTCACTTTGGCTCAGAGGCCCCTGGGAACCAGCCCAGTCAGCCTGGATCAAAACCAATGGTTGTCTGAAGGCAGACAGCTCTCAGTAAACCCGGCCTTAAGTTGGTATAAGGACCACTGCTAATTGTGGACCTGTCTGCACTGTAGGAGCTATCCATGGTACTGAGGGTTTAAACTAGAAACATAAAATGTGGACCGACTACAATGTTGTGTTTGTACTATACAGTAGATGGATGCTCTTCAGTGTTGATACTAATGAACTATAGAAAGAAGGATGCAGCATTGTTGATGTCATCCATAGGATCTATGCCAATGTGATACTGTGGGTGAGAACACAGCATTTCTTCATATGTACACCTTTACATTTTTCACCATGCCTGTGTGTTTAGCTTCATTTTTATTCTGTAGCATTGGGAGCATGTATCCTGTGTTTGTTTGTGTTAAGCATTATGTTTTGTTACAGTTTTACCATGAACAATACTCACTCACTTGAAGTTCAATTATTGGGTAACACTTCACTTTCAGTCCCCCTATTTATAATTTATAATCAATATACAATATAAACATGTAATTAATGGTTTATAACACACTATAATGTAGTTATAAGCAGGTATAAGGCCATTTTAAGTGTGTATTAATGTATAGCATTTTGTCAACAATTATAACGTCTCCTATGAAGACATTTTATATTATTACATCTGTGTTTTACTAAATTGCCATTTATTGTCTGTTCATACAGCAGCCTCCACTTAGGGGCGCCCACAGGAGGAGTTATAGTATACCTGTTGACAAATACATTACTAAACACTTATAGCTGCTTATAACTACATTATAGTATGTTATAAACCATTTATTAACTGTTTATATACTGATTATAAATGCTCAATAGGGGGGCTTACAGGAGGTGTTACCAGTTATTGTTTATTGATTTCATCTTTAGTTTTAGTTCATTATTTAGTTTCTTTGTTCACTCGTATTTACCATGTTTTCCAGGAGTTAAAAGGACTAGGAAGAAACACTGGCTAATGTCACTAATGATGTTATGGGTTAAAACAAGTATGGTGGGACTGTATCAGGTTGAATATGGTATGTGGATTAGTTTTTTATTTGTTTTAAATGGTTATAGAGTTTTCTTAACAATATGGTGAGGAGAAGTTTTGTTTGTACAGTTGATGTTTACTGATACAAATAACATTTACCTGTTTTCAGTGAGAGAGGCTGAGACACCTCTATGTGAAATATGGTTTTGCCTAGGCTAACTGATTATTAGAGTGACAGGCCTATTTAAAGGTACCTTTAGACTATGTATCAACAACATATGTGTACATATAAATATAAGTTTATTCCATGTCACACTGTGAGACGGCTGTAATAAAATCTTGGTTGCAATCTGTGTCAGACTGTATGATATCAGTTTGAGGCTGTCAGATTGTGCAATGAATGTGTGGTGAAGCTTTGCACTACAGTGGAAATAGAAAAAAAATTGAAAGCAGAGGCATGTCATCAGTTTTCAACTGACGAACAACAGTTTCTCACTTTTGTCACACATGTACTAGAGTAGCACAGTGTAAATAAATCACCTTTTTAGACTTAAACAAAGTCTGCTGAGTCTGTTAATGATAATGTTAATGTGTCAATGTTAATATCTAAAGTACAGAGTACAGGTGTTTCTGATTATTCTACCATTAAATGACAATCTATGGAAGCAAAGAAAGGTTAAACAATTAAAAAATTAAACAAATTACTTCAGCAAGCACAGTTAGCAGCTGAGGCTCAGGAGTGGGTCGTCCACTAACTGAAAGATCGGCGTTTTGATCCCCAGCTCCTTCAGTCTTCATGTCGAAGTGTCCTTGGGCAAGATGCTCCAAGATACCCCAAATTGCTCATGATGGCTGCACCATCAGTGTGAGTGTGGGTGTGAATGATTAGACTCCTCCCGATGAGCATGCACCTTGTATGGCAGCCTCTGTCATCAGCATATGAATGTGTGTGTGAATGGGTGAATGTGGCATGTATTGTAAAAGAACTTTGAGTGATCGGAAGACTAGAAAGGCGCTATATAAATGCAGTCCATTTACCATTTACCATATCAAAAATTCACAGACTACATTTAAGCTACAAGCAGTGTGGTTAGTTAACCCTCTGGGTCCTATCAAGTCTAATGGCATTTTAATTGTCTTTATAAATGTATCCACAATGGCGCATTTCAACATGTAATTATCAAGTGTTAGACTGTGGTTTGAGTACAATGTGCTTCCATAAACACATACAGTATGTAATCAATGACTACAAATTCTTGTTATTATTTTTCACATATTGTAAAACACAAAGACCAAAACATGGAAGTTACTTAAAAAAACAATTTAATAAAAGCATTATGAAAGGATTCATACATTTTGTATTCTGTACATTCACATCATCTGCACAGAATGTTCCACCACGTACTGGAACAACTGTTAGGTTGATTGATAGTCCTTCATTGTCAGCATTTGACCTTGTGCAAAACTCTTGTGTCATCAGTTTCTTTTGATTCTTTGTCTACAAGAGAACATTTGATGCACATTATTATTGGAAATAATAAGAACAGAGACACACACAGCACACATTGCTTTGTGTCTGCCTCATTGCTCAACAGGTTGGATTTAATTTTACTGTCAGAAACTTGCAGTGAAATCATCATTAATATTTAATTCACTGTTGATAGCAGTCAGCAATGCTCAATGTTTGTACATTTAATAACAGTCAGTAAAAGCTTAATCACATCTGCAGGAGGTGCTCTCACACAAATGAGTCTCAAGATGTGTATTTGCTGGAAAGATTGTTTATGTCTGTATTAGAGTTCTTCATTGGTCCACTCAGTTGCTAGTAACAGAGACTGGACCCAGGAGCATCGTGCTGCTGCTAGTGTTGGTATTCTTGCTGTCTACTTGGGTCTGTCCTGGCTGACCACATCAAGTGTAATTATCTTTGAGTCTATTCTGGACAAGCTCTTGATGTCATTGAGTTCCTTTCAAATCTTGTTTCTTTTTAAAAGTAATTAATTCATGTTGGGTTTAGTAAACTTTTCCATGGATCGGTTTTAGATAAGGTCAAAACTCTGGTCTCAGAGAGACCCACAGTCTGAATTACAATGGCAATGCATCTATTTCCAACCCGTTCTCATTCCCAGGTCGTCAAATACCGACACTTTGTCACGCCCCTTGGCATCTCATACAGACACACAAGGCAACCTTTGGTGTCTGTATGAGACACATCAGGCTTTCATCTAACTCCAATTTAAACCCATCCGGCAATATTAGAGGAACCTCTACCCAGAAGTATTTTCCCTACTGTCAATTCCCATGTTAAGGTTTTCTTTTAATGATATCTTTAACATTTCTCAACACAAAAACAGGAAGGTGTCCTTGATAACTCAGTAATATGATATGTTGATGGTATGGCCATCAGGTTTAATTATTTCTCCTTTGATTCTGATATATAAAGTTTTTTTTGTCAGTTCTGGATTGCGGAAGGCTACATTACCCATGATCCTCAGCCACCGTTGTTATGTAGACGATGACAGTCCACTTTGCATTACCAGTAATGAAATTAAGAACAAATTAAGATTTTGTGCACACCTGGTTCATGGAGTCCCCCCTTCACACACACACACACACACTGTGTGAGTGCTTTATTGGATGACGCTCAATATTAATTGAGGAAGACTCTGAAATGTTAAGGATATCATTAAAAGAAAACATTAACATGCGAACATACAGTGGGGAAAATACTTCTGGGCAGCGGGTCCTCCCATCCTCAGTTCTCCAATGGGACTGATGCTCAAAGTGCCTTATAGCATTGTGGTTGGGTTAATATTGTGTTAATGGATGGCCAGAGCAGTTGCTCTGGGCGTCTGATATTGCCGTGGTTGGGTTTACATTGGAGTTAGTTGAAAACCAGGTGCGTCTCATACAGATGCCAAAGGGTACCTGTACCTGTGTGTCTGTATGAGATGCCGAGGGGCATGACAAAGCATCAGTATTTGACAACCTGGGAATGAGAACAGGCTGCAATTTTTTAAATGGAATCTAGGATTTAGTGGCATCTAGTGGTGAGGTTGCAGATTGATCCCCTAGATAGATTGTGTAGGAGAACCTACAGTGGCTGCAAAACTTGCGAAAAACGTGAAAAGCCCTCTCTGGAGCCAGTGTTTGGTTTGTCCATTCTGGGCTACTGTAGAAGCAACATGGTGGGCTCTGTGGAAGAGGACCCACTCCCTATGTAGTTATAAAGAGCTCATTCTAAGGTGATGATTCTTATTTGCAGGGGATTATATGCTAATTGAAACATACTTATGAATATTATATTCCATTTCTGCCAAGTCCATTCTGCTAGATGCCACTAAATTCTACACACTGCACGTTTAAGGTGTGTTCACACAGAAGCAAAGAAATGTTTTTATTTGCATCATTTGTGTGAATGGACTACACACTGGTCACTGATTACTCCTGTTCACTCCCAGTGACCTCTTCGCCTCCTATTTGTACCACTAGCTCTCCCTGCTGACCATGGGTCATGAGTGCGACCTATTTTTATGACACTCCCCTAGGTTTTAATATCCCAGTAGTCATGAATGATTGCCAGCCTGACTATCACTGGAATAATCACAGGATCACAAATCTTTATAAACTGCAAGGGCATGGGAATTATTCATATGAATGTGTGTAGTATTATATGCAAAATGGGCTATATTAAAGTCTGGGTGCAACAAACTGACCCTGCCATTTTTGTGTATTCTGAAACATGGTTGTCGCACAAAGTTAAAGATGCTGATATTTGTCTTGACAACAATAATGTTTTTCGATATGATCGGACTACGAAGGGAGGAGGCGTTGCCCTTTTTGTGAAAAGTTGTTTATCTGTTTATGTCATTTTCTCTGTTTCTAAGTTAAAATGTTTTGAACTATTGGCTGTAAGTGTTTATCTGGGGGGAAAAAATACTGGAAAGGTACTAGTTATTGGGTTTTATCATTCACCCTCTGCACCTGCAGGTGCAATAGATCTTTTATTTGATTTAAAACCCAGCTATTAAAAATTCAGAACTTCTTATCCTGGGTTATATGAACATTAACTGGTTAACTAATGGTTACCTGGTTAGCTAAAAGATATCTACAATGACTTCAATTTTATGTCTCTGCACTAAAAAGTAAATCTAAAAGTAAAGGAAATCCAGCAAATGCGCACCTTGCTGGACAAACAAATTAGGCATTCAGACCTTTTTCATTGAAGCCTTTTAAAAATCTTGAAGTGTTTAATGCTCTTTCTTCTAATGATCCAAAAAAGTCCACTGGGGCTGATCAGTTAGATCTTTTATTATTAGCAGTTCCATTTTTAGTTGATTGCTTAATTTATATTTTTAATCTGAGTGTGTTAACAGGATGCATCCCTGACATTTGGAACACAGCCTATGTTTTACCTTTACATAAAGGGGGACAATCCAATGAGCTACATAATTATCAACCAATTTCTAAACTATCATGTCTAGCTAAAGTGTTAGAGAAACTGGTAAATGATCAGTTGAGAACATTCTTAGATCAACACTCCATTTTAAAATCATATCACTTAGAATTTAGACCTGGGCATAGTACTGTGATGGCAGCATCAAAAGAATGACGTTGCTTGTGCATTAGATAACAGGCTGGATTGTGTTGCCCTTTTTATTGATTTATCTAAGGCTTTCGATACTGTCGACCATCAAATTCTTTTGAAATTGGATTTGATGAAGTCTTGTAATTGGTTTGAAAATGATCTCAGTGGTAGAACTCAAGCTGTTGCAGCTGATGGCTATATGTCAAGCTTTAGGAGTGTCACAGGGCTCAATTTTAGGCCAGCTTTTATTCACTATTTTCATAAATGAATTAGGTGAAAAGGTGACAAACAGCACAATCCATCTGTATGCAGATGACACTATAATCTATATAATAGCGCCCTCTGCCGCCCAGGCTGTTTAAAACTTGCATATTGATTTCTGTGCTGTACAGCAAAGATTGATTGATCTTAAATTACTATTAAACTTAAAAGATAAAACAAAATGTATCATGGAAGAGAATATTACAATCCTTAATGGGACACCAATTGAACAAGAGTATCCTTTTATAAATATCTTGGTTTCTGGATAGATGACAAGTTATACTTCAAAAACATGTTGATGAAAAGCAAAACTGGCATTCCTTTATAGAAATAAGAAAGCAAATTAGTCAGTAACTTATATGCACTCTCCTGCTTCTACTCTTAAACCTCTCGGTGCAGTCTATCATTCCACCCTTAGGTTCATAACTGGGGATGTCTTTAAAACTCATCGTTGTATTTATATGAGAAAGTTGGGTAGCAGTTGTTGGAATTGAGAAGAGAACAGCACTGCATCCTATTTATATACAAAGCTCTCCTTGGCAAACTTCCTGGGTACCTAACATGTCTTATTAATTTTAGTTCAATTTCACACTGCACTAGGTCCCAAGACTATTTGGTCCTTGAAAATCAACATGTTAGCACTAAGACTGGGAAACTGGCTTTTAAATATTACACTCCACACAAGTGGAACAACTTGCAGAAGATAGTAAAATTAGATGAGCTAATGCCTTTTAATCATTTTAAATCTTTTTTAGCTGACATAGAGCAGTGTGAATGTGTGTTTTAATTGAGCTTTAACTTTTATGTGCATATATTGTTTTTATTGCCTTAATATGTTTCATATTATGTTTTTATTGCTTTTATATTGCTTATTGCTTATCTGTTCATATGTGCTTTTTATATTTGCAGATTATTGTTTCTTATGTTTTATATTTGTATTGTAATCACGGCGTCCTTGAAAAAGAGAGCTTGCTCTCAATGGTCTACCCTGTGTAATGAATGAATTTGTGTGAATTTGACTGCTGTACTGTTTATTTGCCCCAAAAAGCCAATGTACTGTCCCAAGCTGTAAGCCTCTAACTAAACTCCCCAGAAACTCATTTACTCATTTCCCTTCAGTCTTTCTCTTTTTTCCTCTTGTCTCAGAACATTTATGAAGCAGATTCTTGGAGTCCCATACGCTTGAATATTTAATAGCATTTTCAATGTTTTGAACTCGTCTCATGTCAATTCGCGCCACTCTGGTGATTTTGCATTTAAATGTGTCTTTCTATTGACTTTGCATGCAATCACACCACCTCTAAAATTCCCCTTGCGTTCTGTCTGACCACACGGTTACTGTGGTGAATCAGGCATGCTCTATCTAATGCTCTGTGTAAAAGATGCAGACTTGGGCCCATAAGGTTAAACAAGCCTGTGATCCTTTCATGAGGAACATGTCCAGGTATTACACATTTACAGCGCTCTTTGTCATGTTGTTTATTATGTTCAAGAGCTACCTGCTTTCATCTGACTAAAGCAGTCAATTATGGAACACTGAAGCCAGAAAAAAATGTCTCTGTAAAACTAGTTTTCATCAGATACTGCAAAACAAGTAATCATCATCACCACATCAATATTGGACGATTCTGCAAAACCCTGGATTACATTCAATGACAGCATTATTAAAATGTTCTACAATATCTGCACATGGCAACTATACTATGGCTAAGGTTAGGAAAAGACCTCATGGCAAATAAAAAGTAGCACTTGGTTTGGCTCATTACTATCAGCTGTTTCCAATATGCTGCACAATTATCAACTTATTCACAGCTGTGTGGGTAGTAATGTCAGCCATTTTTAAGTAAGTGTACAGTACGGACATTATAATGACACTACCACTGTTATTCTGTTGATCACTCATGCCAACGCTATTTGCCGCTGCAGCTCCTTCCACCACCCCAACCTTGTGGCTGTAGAGATCAGGTTGGAGTGTCTGAGACGTCAGAGACCGCAGTTTGCATCCCGCCTCCTACCAACAATCAATCTTTTCTTTTAACCACAGCCTTCATTTTTCCCTGACATTTAGTTCCCTGAATTTAACCAAACCCCAACCACAGAGGTGGCAGATCAGAGAACACTTATAGAAAGCCAAAGTCATTATATCACGTCCAGGCTAGTTAAACAATGATTGTCAGCATTCAAAAAACTACAGCCCTCCACTCGCCTATGGTCTCGGTGTCTCTGTCAAGCCATGACGTTTAACCTGCCATGGTCTAGGGCTTATGGGAAATGTGGTTTGTTAAAGAAATGTTTAATAAACAGCAATTTTAGATAATTTTTTCCCTTTAACTTACAATTCCTGTGTAAACATGGAGTGAACAGCACAACATATAATCCTGGATTTTTAGTCATACATTACTACAAATATCAATAGGAACATTTTTTTTTTTAATTCTAGAAGAGTCCCAGTTTCTTGATTTTCTTCAATAAATGAGAGCGTCAATAAAAGCACATATTTATATATTACTCCATTAAGTTTCCGCTCCAATTTTGTTGTAAGAAGTTTTTATTTCCTGTCAGATTGGTAAAAACCAAAGCTCCTCCATCAATCAGAGAAACTTAGACACTCTTGTGATTGACATTATAAATAGCCAATGAGAGTGAAGTTTTCAGAATCCACACGCTGTGAGCTGCTTGGTATCTAAGTGCCAAGCATCCTTTTGGGGTGATGGAACCCAATCAGGCAATGCAATGGAACTGTCACATTTATCAAAGTGTGAGACAGCCCAGTGTGACAGATTGCTGCCCTCTAAGTTAAACACATGCTCGCTCTCTCTCTCTCTCTCACACTTACTCTCACACACACACACACACACAAACACACACACACTGCTGTCAGTGGCAGCAGCATGTGTGTAAAGTGGGCCCTTCAGAGGCTTCAAGATCAGTTATTTGTCCACATCATGGACAAGGGAATCCATTTCCTCCTTCTACCATCTTCTCTGTTCCAGCACCAAAAACAACAACTCTACCTACTCTCCACAGAATGTCTCAGTCTCATGCTTAAAGGGGACATATTCTGCACATTTACAGGTCTATCTTTGTAATCTGGAGCTCTACTGAAATATCTTTGCATGATTTACAGTTAAAACTCCTTATTTATCTTATACTGAGCCTTTTTGCAGCCCCTTAGTTCAGCCTCTGCCTGAAACAGGCCAACGTCAGCTCATTGGCAAGGTAGAAAAAAACGTCGCAAACGAAGTGTTCGGAGTGGTTTGAGCCCTGGCTTTCGACTTGCAAGGAATATTTCTACATACAGAATTTTGTCCATGTTTAACATCTGAAATCAGAACAGTATATAAATAACAGAAAACCAGAAAAAGCAGAATATGTCCTATTGAATCTCAAATGGTTAAAAAGAAAGTGGACTAGACCTGAGGTCAGTGTTCCAGTTAACCAGTTGTTATGTTCCAGTTAAGCTTTATTATAAGTGCAACTAACATCCTTCAGTGTGAGTGACTTACTGAACTGAATCCTAATGTCAGCATGCTAACATGCTCACAACGACAATGCTATCTTCTCACATTCTTAGATTAGTGTGTTAGCATGCTAACAATTGCTAATAAACACTAAAAACAGAGTCCTAGCTAAGGCTGATGGGAATGGCATTAGTTTTATGGGTATTTGATCATAAACCAAACTATTGGGCAAACTGAAATGTTGATCTTCTGATGGAGGTACATGAAAAATCTGGGGATCACCAAAGTTATTGCAATTTATCCTAAGGTGAACGTCAATGTATGTACCAAATTTCATGGCAATCCATGCAACAATTTATGAGACATTTAACTCAGAACCCAAAATGTCAACTTCATGGTGACGCTGGATAAAGTCAGACAATCACTAAAGTCAGTAGGATTCATCCTCTTGGGAACATGAATGTCAGTACAGAATTTCATTGCAAGACGCTGCCATCACTTGAACAATACTACTAGCATAGCATACAACACTACAGCATGGTTTGCAACATTAGTTAGCAGTGATGGTAACTATACATGATTTTTAGTAAACATGCAAAATCACTGATATGGTCTTTCAAAGAAAGTGAAATTTTTCCTCAAAGGGTCTTTTGGGGAAACATTGTGATTGTTGTTAAAGGGGGATATTTGCACTGTTGGAGTTTAAAGGTTGGTGGCACACCAAAATCATAAGGAATTTGATGACCATGAATATCCACAGCTTCATGGAAATCTGACCAGCAGTTGTGTCGATATCTTGTTTTAAACACAGGGTGACATTTGTATCTTTAGGCAATCTAAAGGTGATGTGGGAGAGTACTGAAAGGTAGCATTTAATAGGTACACAATAGACACAGACAACAAATAAATCCAACAGTTCAGTATTATAGGTGCTGACAGCTAACATGTGCGTTTATCAGACTCTCTACAGTGTTGAGCCTGGTTCCTCTGTCTTGGCTTGTTAATAAAAGGCACCAGTGTCTCCTCAGAGCAGAGAGATGAGAGACCTGTGGGAGAAAACACGGCCAGAGTCCAGAGGCAGAAAACAATAACATGACTAATCCTGTAGGAGACAACCCACAACCCTGTTACATACCCTCTCTCTCACACACTCTCTCTCTCTCTCTCACACACACACACACACACACACACACACAAGTTGCTTCATCCCTTGGTGATGATACTGCAGCAGAAGCTCCACAGCCTGACCTTACATGCTATTTACTGTATACGGTGTGTGTGTGTGTGTGTGTTTGTGGTAGACACAAGAGAACTTATTTCAACATGCTGGATATATAGAAAGCTAAAGTAGCAAACCCACACACTGACCCCAGTGGGTTGGCTAACCTGGTATATGAATGTGTGTGTGGATCAGCTGTGATTATAGTTGAATTCCTGCATTGTACTGATGTCTGTTTACAGAAGATTTGTCTTTCAGAGACAGATCTCAGTCAGGATGCTGCTGTATTTTGGTGATCAATCTCAATTTCAAAGACTGTGATATTCAGAAGATTAAAGTGTTGGTTAACCCAAAATACAGAAAAAAAGTTGTTTTTGTAGTTTTGGTTTTATTTATCCATGTTTTGAGATATCTGTCTCAGAGATTTCTGCCTCCACCATAACATGCAGAAAGTAAGGCTCTGCACTCTTAGGTTCAATGCACGAGTTTACAGTTTTTTATGATTGGTTCCCTGCATGGTTCAATACTGAGTCCACATCAAAGCAGTTTGATTTTACACACAAAAGCAAATCCTTCCAGCAGACACTGACACTTGATTTCAATTGAAAACAACTCATGTGTCAATCAGAATACACCAAGATAAACATTTAAACACGCAACACATGATGCATCTTTTTATGGCAGTCTTTGTAGTAGTAAATCACTTTTTGATCTCTAGTTTTTTATTTTATTGTGTATATGTTGTTTTTTAGATGGTTGATAGTGTCAGAAATGTGTATGCTGTGTAAATACAGTCAGATGTGTAGCTCTCTATAGAACGTACTACAGTGTATTCTACAGGAAAGAGTCATAGAAATGCAGCATGAAAGCTTTCAGTGGACTTTATTTCTGATAGTTTGTCTTGCTTTCTTTGGCTTAATGTAGATGTATTTCAGTGTGGTTATGATTTGGCAGATTGCTGTCTGTATGAATACATATTAGTGTCTGAACATAGACTGAAGAGTTTTAAAGTGAAGATGTAAACGTGTAAAATGTGCTGCAGATCCAGAGTTTTGTTTGAAATTTAAAGGCTGTAGTCACTGAATGCTACACCACTGATGGTGTATTAATGTTTGACCTGTGACTGACTGACACAGTTTGCCTCAAACATGCATTTCTTCTCAGAGTCATAACTCAGTGAAGTCTGAACTGAGTCTGTTTGAATAATATCATCAGTTTTCAACAGATCAGCTGTGCAGTGCAGGATAAAGTTTGACTGATGTTCCACAGGTCTTATTTTTACCTCAAAATCCTGTGCAATTTTGACAGTAGACCAGAAAATGACAAGTTGATTTTAGGGACTGTCTTAAAAGTGCATTCAAAAGAGCTGAGAGCTTTCCAGATTTTTGTCACTGGCATTATTGTTTACTGGCATTTTTTTCATCACAGACACTTCAAACCAACTTTGTTTTCATATGTGATTCCTCCCATTATATACACAGAGACTAAAATAATGACATACGGCTTATTCTGACTTCTATTTTCCCAATGTTATAACCTCCTGCTCTATTTCCATTATTCATGTCAACTGAGACCAATAGAACCAGAAACAGAAACAGCTTTTATTTAGACTCTGTGTTCTCTGTTTTTTGGTTGTGGGCTTCAATTGAATCATTCTTTATTTCTGGATTAAGGTGGTTATTTTGTATATACTGTGAGCAGCTAATACTGTATATGAACAGAATGTAAGAATGTGGCAGTAGAAAACAAATGAACAGAAAATTAGACATGCCGCTTACCTCCAGTGTAAATCCAAATACAGATATTTTTTATAAAATTAACAGTCAGACACAGCCATAGAGCGAGAAAGCAACAGCATCACTGAAAGCAGAGCAAAACAGTAAGTGTTCAGACTGAAGAATAAATGTATCGGTATGGCAATCACAGATTGGCTGTTTGCTTTTTACATCAGCAACAGGTTCGGTCAAGGTGCATGCTGGGGAGGAAGAAAGAGGGCCAGCCTAACAATACACCTGTCAAGGAAGGAAAACCTGCAGAAAGTAGTTTTATTTTAGTAGTTTTATTATTCAGAGCTTTGACAACAGTTGCAGTTCTGTGCACATGTGAAAACACTTTTTGGTCTTTGTAAAACTGCAAACAGTGTTTTCCCACATCATTTGTCTTGCTGTCAAAAACTGTTTCAATTGCAACCACAGTTCATTCTGTGTCAAACAACTTGCTCACTTACTCCAAATAAATGAGAAAATGAAACCCTGGAGGAGAGTTAGCCCGACTAATTAGCTCTATAGCCTCTCAGTGTGATTGACAGGTGGGTTATTACTAATCTGACTGGGCATTAGAGAGGCTGTCTCCCTCATCAGTTGGAGGATATTAAATATGATTAAACTGAACAGGCTGAAAGTAGAAGGCCTGACAAGTGTTTGGCCAAACAAGTGCACTTGACACTTGTTTTTGGTTTGTCCATCCCTGTGTCTTCTGTCAGTCAAAATACACTGAAGGAGGAGAGGCAGAGTGGTTGAGAGCTTCTGTATGATCCATTCAGGCTGTTTCCTGTAAAAAACCTTTTTGTGAACAGAAGGAGTATCACAGATAAATGGATTGAACCATTTTCATTTCATGGGTTGATTGCATGAACCATCATTATTCTTGGTGTACTTCCTCAGGCACAGCATCTTGCCTGCTATCATCCAGAAGCATTTGGCTCAGAATTCAGTTTCAGGTTAATGGTGACCCTTCTGGGCTTCCATCCAAATGTAATTTCAGCTCCTGGCTGCTTTCACTCTTACGACACAATGGATTGCCATACTTTGCTTTCTACTGTGTGTACTGCTTGTAACTTTATCGATTAACATTTTTGAAATTAAGTTCTATTTTGACCAGTTGTGGGTGGTGCCAGAGACTCTGACTATGCAGCTGCAGACCAGCAGATGAACTCAAACACTGCATTATTACATTTTATGACATTACTCTGGTGAATTAACATAGCTAGGGAGCATGTGCTTGTGAGCTGCTTTGTTGTAGTATAGTTGTCGTAGTTGTTGAGATATTTTAGTCTGGACCAAAGTGGTGATCCCTCTTGTCTATCAGGAGCAAAGGTGTACATAGCTTGGTGTTGATATTGCACCACAGAACCTCAGGTAGGAGGTCAAGGTGGATGAATAGGTCAGCAAAGTGTGAGTTCGACACAGGAGACTGCTGTTTGTTAACAGTTGCCTACCAACAGTCAAATTAATCTTACTTCTTTTAATAATGACAATGAAGGTTCCCTAACTTTAATAAAGTAGTTGTTTTCAACCCAAAACCACAATGTCACCCTAACCTTTTTAAAGAAGTATTGTTACCCAAACTATCTTCTTACCCTGACATCAGCCAAGGTACTTGGCTCCTGCCTAAAGGATCTTTACACTGTGCAATTTTGGGCTGTCTGAGACAACAGTTGAAAATCATAAGAGAAAGGTGGTGAAATCTTCAGTTGTCAACCCAAAAATGTCAAACATCAGAGCAGCACAGATGGATGATGCGAGCTGATGATGTGCCTCTGGTCTCATTTATTTTTTTCTATTTACATTCATCACATTCATCACAGAATCTGGCAGCCTCAAACTGATATTGTACAGTGTGACATAGTTTTTGACCAAGATTTTATTAAGCCATTTTGCACAATATGACATACAGTTGACTCACACCATTGTTGTCTGTGAAGGTTGTCAGTTATCCAGGTCATGGTATATCCAAAAGCTTTGAGTTAAGAGCAGCTGGACTTGTCACTGTTCCAGTGTTCAGTGAGCAGTGTTGAATGTAACTTGATTGATACTGCTGCTGATGAGCCTGAGTGGGGAACTTGACCTTTGTGAAAACAGCAATGAGATCCATTTATTGAACACCACATCCTAGCTCAATGGACTTTATCAATAAGGTTCGAGGACTGAATCTAGACCTAGATGAAACCATGGTGTCCTACATTACCTCACTCTTCACATGTATTCCAACTACAGTGGTGGTGAAGACTGTAAGAAAACGGCCACTACAAGACAACATCCTTGGCAACAGAACTACCCTCAGCCTAGACCAGATCAGATCTGTGACCTGCTTTACCTCTGCCTGAACACCACCTACTTCAAGTACAATGAGGGTTTTTACAGACAGAAGCACAGCTGTGCCATGGGTTCTCCAGTGTCTCCCATTGTGGCCAACCTCTATATGGAAGAAGTAGAGAGCAGAGCCCTGAGCTCCTTCAAAGGAACAGCCCTTTTCCAACTGGTTCAGACATGTGGACAACACATAAAAACCCAGAAAAGGAAGTACAAGTCTTCACAGAACACATCAACTCAGTGGACAACATCAAGTTGACACTAAAGGATGTCAGAAACAAAAAATTGGCCTTCTTGGACTGAAGAGGACAGAAGCCTTCACATTGAAGTATAGAGGAAACCCACACACACTGACCAATACTTATTCTTTGACTCCCATCCCCCATTGGAACAGAAGCTAGGGGTCATCAGAACCCTGCACCACCCACGAGCGCCAAGGCCAAAGATAAGGACAGAAGGTCAGAGGTCAAGCGGGAAATAATCAAATCAAGACAGAAAGAGTGGAGTTTGAATAAAAAAAATGCTAGCCTATACAAATGGATAAAGGTCCCATAAAGCTAAAAGGTGAAGCGGAAAGGTCAGAGAGAAAAAGAAAAAAAAATCTTGTGGCTGATGCTGCAAAATGTTTTAAATTAACACATTCATTCAAAATATCAATGCCACTGCCACGCAAAATCCTGTTAGTGTTAGCATGCCTAGCTGTAATGATAACATTAACAGTCCACCACTAAATGAGGACACTGATGGAATAACATAATTGACAGGATGGCAGAGAAGAGCACACTGAAGGTAGGATGTTATTCTATTCGCTGCTTGAGGCCACTGTGCTATGCTGTTTTTTTAAATGATGTCAGCTGGTTAGTCACACTGGGTCTGCTCCAATAGGGTGCAGGCATGCTGCTTGTCACAGCCTGACAGTGAATGAATGTTTAAATAGTGTCAGTAGCATGAAATCCTGACTGTTGTGCCTGATGTGTGAATTGCATCACATCAGCTGTGAACACAATGCCGGTTGATTGACTATAAATAGCTCTCACATTTCCAGATCATCATAGGAAAGCTTTTGTCCTGTGTGAAAATTAAGTTTTGGCTACTATGTTTCATGATGACAGCATTGCATTTTGTCATAGACTACATTTATGATATATGCTTATGTCAGGTTTGTTTTATTTGTGAAGTTACGGATTAAGTGTGCCAAGTGTTGGGTTGCCCATATCAATTGTCAATTGTCAAGTGCGCCTCTTGGGGTGCTGACTTCCTCTAGGCTATTTCTTGGCTATTTATTTATTACATTATTTTATGAAAACCTGTAAGTACACCTGTTGTTAAGGTGCCAACTTGATATCTATTGCTTAGCCTATATGTTATTGCTTGATATTGCTTTTTGCAACTCATAAGTGCATATGTTGGGGAATAATGGGGCCAGTCCAGATAAAAATTGCCAGGGCCAAATTTTGTTCCCAGTCCAACCCTGGTAGTGAGTGTTATTGCCACGGTCTTCAAGAGTTCACCTGCAGTCTCTCCAGATAATGTTTAAATAAATAAGAATTTTACTTCTAGATGCCTCTTTACACAAATCAGATTTTGTAGATTCTGTGCTTCTCTAGCACAATGGATCTTCATTCCTTATTTACATATCTCATAAATATGCAAACTGTTTATGCCACAGGCATGACAAAGTGTCTCTTCTTCTGTAATTGGGGTATCCTTGTTTATCTCAGACTCACTTTCTGTCTCAACTCTGCTAAATGTTGATCTGATGATACAGCTTTGCTAGAAAGCTTTGCACTCTGTAATATGTCATTCTAAAACTCACAGAGGAGAGTGGTATGAAGCCTCAGATACATACCTGTGTGCTGCAGGAAGTGATGCTATGCACACTCTCTAACCAGGGTTTTAGTCAAGACCACTTATGTTCAGGCCAAGTCCACAGCCAAGACAAACACATTCATACCTGTGGGCCATTTAGAGTTTCCAATTCACCTAAACTGCATGAGTTTGGACTGTGGGAACAAACCAGAGCAGTTGGAAGAGAGCCATGCAAACACAGCCAGAGCATGTCCTCCAAACACTGACAAAATATGCTGTTTCTCGTTGCCTTTAAAAAAACAATCTGATCTACCACCTCTATAATTAAGGTTTGGTTAAGTTTAGGTACAAAATGTTCTTGGTTAGGGTTTGCAAGATGGTTTGCATTAAAATAACTACCTCATTAAGGTGAGAGAACCTTCATAGTCACGTTTTAGTTTAAGTTATATATAAGTAATAAGTTACATATAAGTAATAAGTTGTATTTTGGCATAGTTTGGACTATTCTTTTTCTGAAGTAGTGAGTAGCTTGTTCATTGCAACAAACAGATTTTTTAAAATTTACTTTTATGAATGAGGCATTTGGCTAAAATTAGGAAATAGAAAACAACAATAATAATAATAAAATATCTTGCACTATGTCAGTAGTAAATTACAATGTCCAAAAGTCCTAGAGGAGAAATGCTTGGCCAAAGATGTTCCATGGATATACCAGAGGAAAAAAAACAACTTAAAACTTGTAAATGACAAAACTATGAAAGATATATTAGTGAGTTTTGTTTCTTCCTTCATCTTCATCTCTTATAAATTATATGCATCTATTCCGCATCGGGCAAATATGTTTTGGGATAAACAGAATATAGACAAGATTATATTAAGGCTAGGCTTAGTAACCTTAACATATCAAAGAATGCACATACTGATGTATTTGGCCAACTGTTTTGATTTGATTACTCCTATAGTGTGTGCATGTAGCAACAAAAGTATGGCTAAATTGTGGTTAAATGAGATTGAGTTGCTTAAAGCTGGAGTGCAGGACTTGTCTCCCCCTTCTGGCAGTGAGAGTAAAGGGGGGAGCTTGGCTGTGATTGCCTGACAGAGGCATGCAGCACGCTCTCATGTGCACCCTGAATGACAGGCACACAGAGAGGGCCGGTAAGAACGGATATGTTTTGATGGAATTCCCACCAGAATTTGTCCCAGACAGTATGCCTGATGGCCAGTACACCACTGACCATAACCTACTGTTGCGGCTGTAAAATGGTGGATAAATTGTTTTGAGCATCACACAACCCCCAAAATGACTTCTTTCACTATCAGCATTTGGTCCAATAACATTTGGAAAGTCTAGACGACCTGCACGATTAACGGCCAAACAACCAGCGCGAGAAAGTCACACCCAACATGAGATTTAAAAACTCCATATACTGTGAAATACAGAGAGATTAATTTGGCTGTGATAGGCTTAATCAGCATTGTGTGAACTCATTTGGCAAGGGCTTGAATGTAACGGACGTTCATTTATATGTAAAAGTTCGCACTGCAGGTTTAAGACGTGTACCATGTAAATATCCAGATCTGTCAACTCAGATGCTAATGAATCTCTTATTTTATCTCTCTTCACTCTTTTTTACAAACAAATAGTAATCTACAAAACATTTCGAGTGTAGGCTTCTCAGATTTAGTTGGGACTGATCATTGTTTTCACTTGTTAAAATGACAAACTGGCAGATTACTTCAGCTTGACCTTATTAATGTTTATGCTGTAATGGCTATGATGAAACTCATGGCTGTTTAATGTGCTTTCTGCAAGCTGGTGTTTGTAATCCTGAAAAAGAAACTCTGTTCTGTAACACCACTGTAGCACTGAAGTTAAACAGGACTAACACACTGGTGAATTTTCCCTAAAAAAGATTTGGGTGAACACTGTAAGGCAACTACACACCCTTTACAGGATTCGTCTATATGGAACCCCAGTACTTTCTGATCAGAATGCTGCAATTCAATGTAAATCAGTAATGCATATGAGCATAATTCATAGTAATCCATTGGAGATGAGATTTGCTCCCTGTGGAATCATCTTTGGTTTGCTATGATCTACTTTTCTACTGATCTTGACATCATCATGATCTACTGATCTACTTGACTTCCTCCCTTCTTGCGCAGCTCGTGGTGGTGATTTTCAAGGAGAAGTCATTAGAGCAAAGTAGAAAAGAGGGAAAACTAAGACCAAGTCCTAAACTATCAAGTCTAGGAACCATCTCAAACCTAACTGATGAAATATGAAACCTAGACTCTACAAAATAAAATCCAGAGGATAAACAATATATAATCCAGGGTAGTTTGATGCTAGAAAGAAATATTATAAAGAGCAGCTTAGCTACAGGCCACAGTTTAGTGAAGCTGGATTTTCCAAATGCTGTCCACTGAGCAGCCGGAGAGGGTTGTTATGACAACACGGCTGTTATTGAATGCTTTAGAGAAAGGTCACTGTGTGAATGTCTCTCAGCAGAACAGCACACAGTGTTCTTATTCATCTCACTGCTGTGCTAAGTGTGATGTACCCAGGCTAAATACAACATGATGACAGCATTAGCATGTGTCAGTCTGCTCTGCCTGGATCTGGCAAACATTTCTTGACTTGGATGAGGCCGTTTGCAACATCAAGACATTTAAATGTACGCAAAATGTAGCATTAATATTAAATGTCTGCAGGGAACATCTGTGTCAAACCAAATCCTTCTTCTATAGTGCTGCTCAGCCTCCTCCCCAGTCCTGTGTACTGTAAATCTCTGAGTCAAATGCACTGTGGCACTCAGATTGTCAGATGCTCTAAACAGTGAGAGGCAGGGACTGAGAGATGTTATATCTGTTCCTCCTGCTGTCGGATGCACTTACAGCCGGCTCACAGCCTGTCGTCTGTCATCCTGATACTCCCCTGGTGCTACTCACTGCAGAGCCACAGCCAGGCCTCAGAGCTGTGAGTAAGCACACAGTAAATGGCCAGACTGCACAAGTCCCAAGTGGCCCTCTGGAAATGAACTGAGTGGCCACCTGTCAGATGGACTCAGACTGGACTGGATGTGCAGGACTGTGCACCACTTCTCCACTGGAATAAAAACTTGTTGTATACTGCAGTAAAGCAAAGAGAATAGAACACAATACAATGCAATAGTAAGTAGTAGTAAGTAGTAAGTTTTGGATGATTAACTCTGTCTCAAATGTTACAATTAAAACCACAGATTTTTTTTATTCTGTGACCAGTGACAGTCATTTAACAAAATAAGGAATGTATCTTTAAAAAAAATAGATTGACATTTTGGGAAATACGCTCATTAGGTTTCTTGCTGAATTACATAAGAAGACGGATATCAATCTCATGTCTGTGTGTTTAGTATGAAGCTGGATGTGGTTACCCTAGCTTAGCATAAAGACGAAAAGTAGCGGGAAACAGCTAGACTGGCTCTGTCCAATCCTGTTCAAAAATACACTTACCAACACCTCTAAAGCTCACTAATTGGGCTAACATCTTGTATCTCATTTGTTTAATCAAACAGAAATGTAAAAACATCAGTTTGTGGTTTTGGGTGGTGTTATGTGCTGGAAACATTTCTCGGTGAACAGCCAGATGCAAGGGTTGCCAGGTTTGGTACCATCATGCTTGCAAAAAGATTAAAGTGGAACCAATGAGTGGGTGGATATACAGTGTATATATGTCAAGTAATGATGCCAGCACACAACTCACTCTTGAATCACAAATTGTCATTTTTTTCTGTTTATGTACATTTTAAATGAAATACAACATGTTAATTAAGGAACTCTCTATGACAAATGACAGCATTGTGTAATGACCTGTTACATTTACCTGATAAGTGACCTCTTGTGGTTGTATGAATAATGACTGTTGTTTCAGAGAAACAAAGGTTGAAGCATGACATTGTTATACTACTGCAAAGTCTCTTGAGTCAGGGAAGATGGATGAGCATACAAAGTAACTTTGTCACAACAGAAATAACAACAGTCATTCTAGGTTTCTTTACAGCATGACCACTGTCTTTCCCTTAGCTTAACCAAGTAGTTATAGTTGACTAAACTTACCCAAACATTAACCACAGAGGCAGTAGATCAGGATATTCTCCTATGAATCATTTTTGCAATAATCATGCATCGTTTTGGAAGGCACTGACAATTTGTTGTTAGGCAAAAAATTCTCAATGCCTTGGCCTTCATCAACAGATGAAGTTTGCTCTGTTGTCATGGAGATGGTTTAGTTCTTATCACATGACCACATACTACCTGTCATGCATTGGGAAAATGTTATTAATTGAGATCTGTGTCTGTATACATAACTATATGTAAGGTTACTTTAGGTCTGTTCACTGCTGCAGCACATTATTAAAAGTATAATTGTTAAGTTGTACTTGTAAGTTGTACTTGTATTTACAGCCCCACACAATACATCTGAGCTTTGCCCTTTTCATATACTCCCATCCTAATAGCAGGTGTACACTGAAATTTTTTGAACATACTGTCTAAAGTGTGCCTTGGTAGGAAAAAGCCTTAAAGACACTGGGCTGAGGAGACACAAACACACACTTTATTGATATAGTACATTTTAAATAACCCAAAACCCAAATTAAGTAATTTAAGACAAAATTGAAAATCTGTTTCTGAACCTTAAAGCTTGAAAAGCAATGTTGTGTCATTTCATTAAACTAGAAAGCCAAGCAAAACAAAATAACTCTTAATATTTGATTGGTGTTGCATCACAATGAAGAGTGCCAGTTTCACCAACAATACGTGAATATATATAATATAATATATAAACCTGTGTGTTGTTGGCTCTCAGCAGTCCTTGTGTTCTAGCCTGGTCTTGGCTCAGTGTGTCTCTGTAGACGTCTACAGGGCTGAATGCCCAGAGCAGAGAGCTGCTGCAGTCCACACAAGGTTTGGCTCTGCAGCGACAGACTGCAATGGAGCAGGTGATTTATTCCACCTGTCAGCACAGCAGATGCTCCAGTAGGATGCTCCAGTGTTTTCAGCTCCAGCAGATGCCTCCTTTCATATACAGAGACTCACAGACTAAAGCCAGAAGGCTCAATGACAATTATATCCACTCCAATCAATACTGGCTCCCAACAGGGAAGAGATCTAATGTGCTTCACCTAGTTTCACATGTCTGATTGCACTTGATCTCGTTTTAAGTACAGCATCGGCATATGTGTTCAAACATGCCTGAACTGTATGTGACTTGCAATTGAACAGAGAGATAGTTTTTTAGGGATGTGTATATAAACTCTGATACTTGCACCTTTATTTATGAATATTCAATCTGTCTCTTGTAAAACATATTTCCGGTTTCAGTGCAAAACTGGGCTATTCTACATTCTATAGGTTTCTTTTTTGTCAACAAATCCCATGAAAAGACCAAAAACAACAATGTGTTAGTTTGTCTCAAAATACTCTCCTACTCTGTGGCACTAGCCCTAAGCCCATCGGTTCCCTCCAAAGACTTAAATCTTTAAAAAATGGCAGACAGTAATATCCTGAAACAGCTGGTCACTGTAGTTTTTTAGAAAACATGACTCAAACCGGTGGAAACAGTGAATTTGTAGGGGACTATTTTTACTGGTGGATGAATCCACATTTGGTGCTCTAGTGAGTATTTCTGGCAGCAGGACAGTGTGTATGGGATTGAGTTAAAATAAACTACAGTGTGTGTGTTCATGGTAATGAAGGAACAGTGCAATAGTGTGGTTCATTTATGTGTTTTTAATTGTTTTGGAGAACAATGGAGGTCTATGGCGCATAATAAGATATAGCAGGCTTTAGATACACACACACACACACACAATACTTGTTAGTAGATCATTTCGTTGTTGGTTTGTATCTGCACATGAGATGTGTTGGCTGTAAGAAACATTAGGAATATTACCATCTTCCTTCTTTATTCAGTACATACAGAATGAACATTAGGGGTAAGAAATAAAAGTGTTCAAGGCCAAATGTCATATCCAGTTGCCTTTGATCTACTACTGCTACTACTGATATCCTATAACCTGAATGACACAACCACTACCTGTAATGCACACTGAATGCCAGAAGAGTAAAATATGTGTAGCCAGGTGAACAATGGGTAGAGAGTGTTTCTGGACTGTTTAGCGTGGTATGATTTGCTTGTGGAATTAGTGCTGTAATAGCTGTTTGCTTTTGTTGAGGTAACGCTGTTACACTTTAAGATCAGCTTAAGGGCAGATCGCATGAGAGTGCAGAGCTTCTGTAAGGCGTTAGGCATAAGGAAGCAGCAGGGAAGTAAGTCTCCTTATAAACGTCGATAAAATACAAAAATGGTTACCAGTGTCAGTAGATGAGACTATAATTAAGCTAGCAGAGTAATGTTGATGAATGATGATTTTGTATTCTTGCTGATTCTTGTAGATTGATCAAACATGTTAGGTGTATGATATCCCCACCACACTGAGGGCAACACTGAACAGCGGGGCAGTGTAAGTGGCTATAAAGTACTCATATCATAGTGGTGTATGCTGACTATTTCAATAAACTGTCCATTTTGTATGCTTATGCCTAATTTATTTATTTTGAGCTCATATGAGAATGTTTGTAAAAGTATATTTTCTTCATGAATGTATATTTCTCTGTGAACTAATGTACTTTACTGTAGAATAACTGTACAAGTTGTGTGGTTAAACAAATGGACAAATGGACTACTTGTCTATAGATATCTAATGTCTAGAGTTCATTAGGTTGAGTTATCTGTAGGAGGTATTAAGCTAGAGTCTGTCTACTGTAATCGTTCATGTACTGTGATACTCTGGGTGGCGTACCTGCACCATTGTTTATTAGTACTATAGTGAACAGTTTGGAGCTAAAAGTCAATATTAAGCTTTCGCCAATGTTTCAGGAAAGGTTGTTCATATCTGCTTGCTTATTTGTTTCACTGATGTTTTTGGTTAAGTACAAACAAGGGTTGTGGGGGGTAAACTATTCTGTTTTGTTATCACTGTGATTATTTTAAACTCTCAAAATTACAGAATGAATGCTGTTCTTTACTGAGTGCAGTTAAGGAATAAAAGACCCACAAAACAATTTTGCTCTGTGTCCAGTCCCATCATTCATAAATAGGCCACACGTGTTCAGACATGTTCACTCCTTGTCTGGATCACACTCCCACCGCCTTTGGCCCAGTGTGAGCTGCCAAATCAAGGGTGTGCACTGTCAGAGCACAAGCTGTTTTAGAGTTCACCACCATGCAGTTAATACAAGGATCATTTCCCCTCAAATCTGTGTGAACTTTGCAGTAAGAGGAAAACTGCTTCCGACACAGCAGCACGCAGGGCAGAGAGTGTCAGATAGCTGAAAATCTTGTAAAGTTCAGAGGGGTTGGGGCACAATTGTTCCTCCTCCACTGAGTGGCAGCCCTCTGACCAATAATGTAAAACACACTTTTATTCCCCTGTTCATTCAAATAAAAACACAATTGGATTATTTGGGCATAAATACACAAACCTTCTTGTATAGTGTATTTAAATACAATTATTGGAAGACATACAAAGAGATTGAGTGACACTTGGCCAAGTGGACAAATGTGCCTGCTTCAGTGCAGATTAGAGTAGCAGCAGCCAAAATGAATGTATTACCACAAAGTAATATAATTAGTATAATGATTGCGCTTCCCCCTCCAATTGATTACCAGAAGAAATTGGATCAAGTTCTTCATAAATACAGTATCTGTGCCAGGGAAAACATGGGTGTCTGTCACTCCCTCACTTTTAGCTTTACCAATCCAAATTGTGATCTGATCTGGCTTTACCAATAGGACTCTTGGCACTTAAAGGCATAAGGTATAGGACATTTTTGGAGGATGTAACAGGTATTCTGTCAAGGTTAATAATGAAAGACATCCCATTGGAGCTGTTCATCCTTGAATTGATTAAAATGTAATTTCTAACAAAATTAAACCAACTGCAGCAAGCACTGATTAATGGAAAACACTACCTCAATCCTGGACAATCTGTTTATCTGCAGAGACTCTGCCCTCTGCCTGTATTTTCTTATTATTTTGCTGTGTTCGGGGCGCTTCTGGGCATCAACCTTTGGGCAGTGGGTGTGTAGCCCCCAGCCAATAACAGCATGCAGAGTGTGAGGTTGAGACTCGTAGCATAGTGACCAGGTTACATGGCTGTCTCTGTATCTCTCCTCTGCTCCGCTGTGCTCTCTGTCTCTGTGTCATTGATGTATAAAGAGCTGCTGGTCTGTGTGTCTGCTTGATTGAGGGTGGGGCTGAGCTACACACACACAGAGCAGAGAGGCCACAGTGGACAGGATGAAGCTCTGCATTCACACAAAATCCAGCAATGCAGCACCTTCACGCAGGTTTGTTCTCGCCAGCACCGCTCCCTCTCTTCATTCACTCTCTAGCTCGCTCAATCTCTGCTGCTCTCTCTCTCTTTCTCTCACTCTTTCTCTCTCAGCTTGCTCTGGTGTCTTTGAGCTGGTGAGGAGGGGCCAACTTTGAATTGTGTGTTTACAAACAGCAACCGACAAATCCTGCATAGTATGCCTTTAAGTAAAATAAAGCAGGCAAACGTGTGGAGGGTTGTCGTCGGGACATATAGATGGGTAAAGCTGCACAGTTAATTATAGACAAAAAGGAGACCGCTAGATCATTTGGCCAAAGAGAAAAGTACTTCAATGCAGAATGTTACAAAAATAGAGTTGTTTATAAAAATATAGAAAAATAGACAGTTTGGGTAATTGAACAAAAGCTTGTATCTATTCCCACAAGCACTAGTTAGCTGCTTTGTGTTTGGAATTATACCACCACTTTGTGGTGCAAGCAAGCTATAGTTACACACACACACACACACACACACACACATACACACACACGCAAACACACTTTTTGACCCCCGCACTTCTGAAATGAATCCGGCGCTCCTGTCAACTTGAGGCAAGTTTATCTGTCATCACTCATGATGGTCTGGAGATACTCAGTGTTTGTCGTTTTCCACCAGCTACATATTAGTCACTATCCATCTATCCATCTATCTATCCATCCATCCATCTTTCCATCCAATAAGCTAGCTAAGACATCCATCTCATCTTCCAGCTCCTACTAGGGGATCCCCAAGCATTCTCAGCTCACATGGGTCTTCCCTGGAGACTGCTACCAGTTGGACATGCCCACAAGACCTCCAGAGGGAGGTGTCCAGGAGGCACGCCTGCATGCACCTCAACTGACTAATTTTTAATTTGAAAGAACAGCAGTTCTACCCCGAGCTCCCTCTGGATTTTTCAGTTGTCCCTAAAGTACAATGCATGTGGGCCACATGATGGAGCACCAAGTCAAGTGTAACACCACTCGTCATACCAGAAAAACAAGTAAGGTGTTGGGATGTTCCAAATCCAGGGAGAGAATGTGGTAAAATTGTTCCTGTTCTGAATAGGGGACAAGCATAGATGCTGGGAAAAAGGACAGTGGCTACCCAATGAGTTAACGAGTGTCAACTACAGCCAGACTGATAGAGGATTTTAAGGCAATACCGACTGGATGATGATGTATCGACTGATATTAATTGTCTTTATACAACCCATTACATACATAAATACACATCTTTGATGAATACATTTTTTAACTATTGTGCTGGGAAGGATGTTTTACAGTTGAAAAATAAATGCTCACTACTCTCTGGTGGGCAAACTATAGAATGATGACAGTTAAAACATATCCTTGGCATTTCTGTACTTCAATTTCCTGACATTTATTGGCTGACATATACACCGTTACAATATATCTGCAATGAGCTAATATTGGCCGATAGATGGGTGAAGTCCTCCAGCGATGACATAATTCAGGACCCCATCACTTTGTGGGCTTACAAAGAAAACTTGGGTCTCTGTGTGTTGCCCTCACCACCATATGAAATAAAATGATTTTAACTTTAAAGGATAGGTTCACAGTCAGGTGTCCATATGAACAGTGGAAGAGGTTTTCCTGGCTGTAATCATTCCTCCTGTTCATACTGGCTATTAAAAGATCCCCTTCAAATGTGCTTTCAATGTAAATGATGGGGGGGGCAAAATCCACAGTGTGTCCACACAGTCATTTAGTGCAAAAATGCATTTAAAAGTTGATGTGAAGCTTATATGAGGCTTCAGCAGTCTGAGTTAGTCATATCAAGTGGATATCTGTCAAATTTACAGTCTTTGTGTTTCCTCGGACAGTGTTTCCCTGTTGAGCTGTGGTGGAAGTATAGTAACAAAAAGAGGGACTTTGGCACTAACAAGACTGTAACATTGAAAGATATCTACTTGATTTGACTCATTTGGATGCTGAAGCTTCATATTAGCTTCAGATAAACTTTTAAATATATTTTTGCACAGAAGGAGGACTGTGGATTTTGGCCCCCATCACTTACATTGTAAGTACATTATGAAGGGATCTTCTAATGGTCAGTATGAACAGGAGGAATGATTACAGCAAGAAAAACACGTTTCAATGTTCATTTTGCCTCCTGACTGTTGTTTTAAGACAGACTTAAAAAATTATGAACCTGTCCTTTTTGTTTAAAACTTTTTTTTTATTATTGCTTAAATCTGTGATCTCATTCTTCGGGTCATTACTCACACCTCACACACCACCACACATACTGAGGACTGACTAGTAAATTGAAAGCTTCACCTTCAGACTCCCTCTTTACCATGTCACACTGGCACAATATCCACATCACTGCTGACACCAATATATCTGTTAATCTTAGTAATATTATATTAGAACAATTATGCACCAATCCAGCAGCAGAAATACCTGGAACACACAATAATTTGATGTCATGTGGGGGAAGCAAGAGAATTTTAATAGGCCTAGGCATATTGAGAGAGCCAGAGTGCTATAAGCAATTGCATGTGCCTTTTGGAAGGGACAATTAGGGACAGTAATGTAGAAACCAGTGTTCGGGGCAAAGAGCCAACAGGAAATATACAATGACATGAAAAAGCAGAATTGTGCTTTCTTGATAGACCATTCAGCGCTTTCTCATCACAGGAGTTTGCAGTACAAGACAGAACAAAGCCATGTTTTAACAAATGGCCCCGGCGTGGGTAGTCTTTTGTATGCCTGGATATCTCCTCCTCTCCTGCCATTTGCATGACACCCCACATTCCTCTTGTGCCAAACTCCAGGCCAAAGGAGGAGGGAGACTCTCCCAGTGGGGGAACTCAACTGGTTGTTGCACCTGAAATGACAGATGACATCTTAGTGGAAAGCCATCTATTTCGCACCACTGATCGATACATGTAATAAGAGCGATAACACCTCCTCACTTTCCCCTCACAGGTTTCCCAGTGCTAAGAGCTGCTTCTGATCAATGGCTCTTCAGCATGCTTCAGTATGTAATGGTCGCCATCCTTCTTAACAGGGCTGTTGTTGCTCTGGGGAGCACAGTTATTGCTGTGAAGCAGGGTTGATATGAATAGGAGTCAACCCTACGTTCCTCGTTGAATAGCACTAAATGTAAGCACTTTTTCACTCCAGTTTTGACTGAAAATAGAGTGAAAAAGCTCTTGCATACTGTGTGAGTGAGTGAGAGCTGGTATTGATCCAATGATAGCTGCAAACCCTTGAGACCCCCTGACAGATCAAAACTCCAAACCAATAAGTTTTTGGGGTTTTTTTTTCTTTTTGCATACTGGCAACCAATAGATATAGACTGTAAGATGAGCTCAAAAGTATACAGCTCATTATGTACACACACATATATTCAGCCCTGCAGTATAGCTAGAAGGGATTGTGTTAAAACCAGCAGCCTACAACTTTAAAATATTAATGCCTTATCTTTCTGTAGGGTTTTCTGTAGAAAATTCCTCCACACCGCCATCTTGCTCTCCACATTTACATGAAGAATGTTTCAGTATGAGCAGAATCAGCAATCAATACAAGTGGCTGGTCCAGGCCATCCTCCTCATGGATTAGCTGCCTGGGAGCATGCGTTCCATGAGGCCAATCGTTTGTCAGAGCTCTTACTGAGGAAGAAAAAAGCCATTTCCCTTCATTGAAGGTTATCCAATGCAAAAGGCTCTCTCTGGAACAGCAAACAATGTTTTCTAAATTGAGTCAGACATGACAACAAAAAACTAAGGCAGAGAACATGTTTGAGTGTAAAAAGAAAAAAAAAACAAGCACTAAAGGTGTTAATAGACAGCTCTTTGTATCTGTATTTGTGAGGTGAGCAAACTAAGAAATTAACACTTCTACTTTTGGGATATTGATACTTTAAAGTCACTGTTATTCAATCACCTGCTATAATAATCAATTATCTGCTTGCTGTTGAATTTTGCCATCACTAAACAAAAAACAAAGTTCAGCAAAAATAAAACCCCCTTTTCTAATTCCCGTATTCGTACCACCCCTACCAGACCATGAATTTATCTTTTGTTAATTTATTATCTTTTTAAACTTGTCCAGTGCTTTCCACAAGGATAGCCAGCCAGTGGGAAAAAGTAGCCAGCCCCCTCCCCCTCCCCCGTAGAAATATTATGGTCGTAAAAGGCCAAATTTGGTGGCCTCTGGAACATTCTAATGCCACTATTCTATTATATACACTGATCTTAATTATTGCATAATTGCTAGCTTCCTTTTGGGGGACATCTTTCCTCTCTCTTCTCTTCTCTATTGATATCCTCCACAGATATGGGCAGTAAGCAGGTATAATTTAAGAATGAACATTCACTTTGTTACACACAAAGCAGGAGAAAATTACTCAATGACAGGATAGCCAAAAATGTAAACAATGGATAAAATGTATGATGTGGAAAAACATAAAACTTTGGAAAAACTAGTGTATAAAAGAATCCTGGAACATTTGAACTCATACAATTTTCTTTATAATCACCAGTTTGGATTCTGTAAAAATCATTCACCTTGTATAGCACTTTTAGAGCTTACTGATGGAATTTATACAGCTTTAGAAAATGATGAGTATGCAATAGATATATTTTTAGATCTTTTGAAAACATTTGACACTGTTTACCATGCTATTTTGCTTTCAAAAATGTATAGATATGGTTTTCATGGTAATGTTTATAAGTGGCTCAGTAACTATGCTCTTAATAGTAAACAATGCATTTTTATCAATGGCCATGAGTCAACAAGAAATACAATAAAATATGGTGTACCACAAGGATCCATATTAGGACCTTTATTATTTCGTATTTATATAAATGATCTTGCTACTGTATCACCATATTCCCTTTGCTCTTTACAGATGACACCAACCTTTTTGTCTCAAAGAGAGATTTAACAACTCTCATTAGAGAACTTAATCATGATCTTCTCAATTACTTAACATGGTTTCAAACAAATAAGTTGTCATAAAATGTCAAAAAGTCTAATTTTATGTTATTTGCAGGAAATAAATATGACAGTGAGCAAATTAAACTTCATATTGATAATGGAGAAACAGTCAAAGTTTCATCAATGCGCTTTTTAGGTATTCTGATTGACGATAAATTCCCCTGGAGAGAAGAGGTTGGCTTTGTCTGTAATGGGATCACTAAATTCTTGGGATTCTGAGAAAAATAAGAGGTTTTGGTCCTTCCTGTTTTTGACAGGAGAGACTTAAAAGTGCCCTCCTGTCAAAAACATTTGATTTGAAACAATAAGGATCACTGCTAGTAACTATTGTTCATACTGTTAATATGGCAAGACTCTTTTAACTATAATTTTAAACTCATTTTATAGTCCAATTTCTTGAACACATATTTAAAATGAATTGGTGATTTTGTATGTTCGTATTTTACCTTTTGTATGCTATTTGGTGTGGTTTTCAATTAAGCAATTACAGGTTTTTACAAAACCCTCACAAATTATTTTTATATTTATATTCTGTTTGTGTTTTATCTTTATATGTATGAAATAAAATAAATTTATATATATATATATATATATACACACACATACATATACATATACATATATATGTATATGTGTGTGTGTGTGTGTGTGTGTGTATATATATATATATATATATATATATATATATATATATATATGTGTGTGTGTGTGTGTGGGTGTGTGTGTATGTATATGTACTTGATCATGACTGCAGGAAGTTCCATTACATCATATTTTATTGATTTGGGGCATCTGACATTAGCAAAAAAATACAAAAGCATTCTAGGACATTTTAAACTGTAAAATTACAGTGTGAAGCTGATTTTCCTCACGACAAAGGCTGTTTTTACTTTGACAACATCGCCTGTTTTAGTGTGTGTTTGCAATGCTTCTTAGATATGGCTGTGGATGCTGTAAAAAAAACCCAAATTAAATAAAGATAATTCATTCATTCGTTCATTCATTAAGCCCACAAATGTCTGTGTGACGTATATGGAAAATGCTGCGCTTTCAGTGGACTTTTTACTTTACTTCAATGTAAATTGTCAAGTTGCTGCCACCTGTGTTTTCTGGTGTTTTCCGAAGTAGCCCGTCTAATGAGGATGTCCCCTTTCTGCAATCAATGCAATTCTTAATGTGGTTTGACATCAATTATTTTGCCAATATTGTTCAAACACTGACAACAACTCTCTGCTCTCTACTTGGCATGTGGGGGCGGGACTGATACAGACAGATAGACACGTTTCTCTATCATCATGCTTGCATTGTTTTGAAGCAGAGGCCAGTGGTCGTAAATGTACACGCATAGCAAATCACAACTCTGAGCACTTCCAAAACGTGACTGAGATATTTAGAGATATTTAACTGCAGGATGGTTATTGTATGGATCATTGTGATGCTGAGTAAAATTGGAAACTATTACCCAGGAAAACATGGTGATTACTGGATCATCAACATATCCAGAAAAGTGAATTCAACTTAAAAAGAGTCATCATCTGCTCTTGGCAGCATATTTTAGCTGCTGGATACATATTTGAAACTTTTTATGTCCTGGACAGCAACAAGTTCCCTCTGAGGAGAACAGGATTCAAACTGTCAGTGCATCATGACTGGGAAAGCCCTGTGTTTAAAGAGGATGAAATAGGCGAATATGATTGGCCACAATTGTCACAGCCTCCAACATGCCCATCTATAATGTATGATAATGTATTCTTTCTGATCCCACCCCATATGCAAGTGTGCCACAGTGCACCTGGAGAGCCTGGGCACGAAAATACCAAATGTGCGCTGAGAACATCACCAGTGTGCAGAGCACACTTGACTGCGATCTGCGCAAAAATAGTGCTCAAGAAGTCAACAAGTCTTACTGAAAGAACATCATAGACCAAACATGGCTGTGCAATCTGCTATACAGCTCCTCGTAAGGCATGCGCATGCCAGGGACACTGCACCAACCATAAAGAAAACTTTACACTGAATTACATTACAGAATTGCCAAATAAAGTAGACAGTTTCTCTCTCCTTCTGTCCATACACATGCTCCCCATCTTTCTCTTTCTTTTTTTAGGGAGTCAGTTAAATAATGCTGATATAATTAAATGCCATAACAATACCATAACAAACCTCAAAACTTTAGATCTATTTTATAATAAAGAGCTATAACCAAGTCACTACTTCCAAATGAATTATGGTCTATTGTATAAATGGCCTGTGAGTGATTACTGCACTGCTGTTGCAATGGAAAATAGAATCATATTCTTGTTAACTTCCTTGTGCTCTACCCAATTCTATGAGGTCACTGATGGAAGGCTCTAGGTTTGTTATTCTCAGACACTTCCCAAAACAAATAACACTGAACAAAAGAGTTGCTCGGGAAGAACAAATAGCTTTTTTAAAAATGCATTATTTGTGCTTTGCTGAATATTGTATTCAGATTAAGCAGCCTCTCTACTGAGCAGCCACAAGGCCACAGGCTAATGTCCGTCTTTCACATTAATCCTATAAGCTTACAGGTCCTGTAAGCTTATTCCAATTCAAAATCCAATTCAGCATCTGCTCTTCATCTTCACTCATCCATTTGGTAAGTATAACCCTCTCTCTGCCTGTCTCTTTAATGCTTTGTTCTTCTCTCTTTCATCTGCTTCTCCTCCTGTTTGGACCAAAGCTCCCCACCTTCATTTATTCCCATCACACACAGCAGGTGGATGAGTCACAGCACAATGACCTTTTCACTAGATAATGGTCAATGAGAGGCAGAGGCTGTGTAGCTCTGCTCACTGCAGTCAGGCCTGGTAAGGACCACAGTTTGAAAGGTGGCTGCCTGCAAACAAATGACTGAGTGGAAAACATGTTGTGTTCTTCTCTTGGGGGCTGTGGCACATTATATATGTATGTGTGTGCCTTGACTTGAAAGCTGTCTTTATTAAATAAACCAGCCACGGAGAATGTGTTCTTTATGTGTCCTTGTTCTATGGCAGATCACCCCTGTGGAATATCTGTTTCCTGCTGCTGAAGTGATGGTAGGAACAAGAAATGTGTGCTGATTGGTGAGTCCTGGCTCAAATGTTGCAGGCAGATTTTTGTGGCAGCATGTACTGAATTTTAGGGTCTTTTTACACCTGAAAGTCTGAACCAAGGTCTGAACCAAGTTTCATGTTTTTGTTACATTGGATACATTTGATCCGGTTAGTTTTGGTTTCACATTGCAATTATGTGAGTGCACTAAATAACTTTACATGACATACCTACATGATGTTGTCAACACCTACGTGGGCTGTGTCTCCCTATACTTGACATTGATTGGTTTGTAGACTGGCGTCCATCTGACGTCGGCGTGTTGTCAATTTGATAATGGAGAAAAATTAATGAACAGATTCATTTCCTTGCCACAATATTATATTATTATACTATATATAGTACAGTTTCTTTATCTTCAGGTGGCATTGCTCTCCCATTCTCATGTCCTCTCTCTCTTTCATCTTCTCCGAAAATACCTTTAAAGTGTTTTCTAGTTGACTTTTTATAACGTCGTCAGACCATATTTCAATTAAAAACTTGTGTCCTCTACCCATGTGCTACTGCAGTTCATTTTTCCTTTTTCTGGTTCTGATGATAGCCTGCCGGGACTTCCTGTAATTGGTCCAAAAGTCTGAACCATCCAAAAAATGTTTCACACTAGAAACCATGGTTCAGTTTGATCCAGACCAAGACCACCTCTTTTTGTCGGACCAAGGTTCGGCTGTTTGGTCCTGACTGTGGTCCGAGGGAGGTTTCGCACCTATAATTTTGAGCAAACTGAAAAGTCAGAAAGTCCGGACCAAACGAGATAGGTGTGAAAGGGCCCTAAAGTAAATATGAAAGTATCTAAAAATGTCCATTATCTTTTGAACATGAATTATTCATGACCCTTTTTTTTTGTTTTTTTGTTTTTTGTTTTTTTTGTAAATGGATTGCTAATGGAACTTTGCTTGTCCTTAAGGTCTTTTCATTTAAGCCTTGTATTAATAAGTGTTCTTTTTATCTCTGTTCTGCCTGCACTGTGATCAAATCTTACAGTAATATGAAAACTTGGTAGTCTGAGTTTGCAGACTCAGGGGAAGTTATGCTGGAAGGGATTGTCTTTGGTAATGGTCTGCATCAAGACACTCCTCCAACACTACTGACAGTTATATTTTCTGCAGCTACCATGAGTGGCACTTTATCAAACTCCACTCCGAGGCAGAGTTAGGTGATCTTTTTGACCTGTTGGGTGGGTTTTTTTTCTTAAGAATGTCACTAAACTGTACATATTTACACCTGGCTTACATCTGATCACAGTGTGAACCAGAACACCTCCAGATGTGGTCTGGAAAATCAGATCACATTCCAGTTACAATGGATTCTCGGTGCCTTTATACCTGTATTAACATTAGTTTTTCGTGATCTGTCCATTTTTTGCTGAGTACATTTATGCTCCAAAGTGGATGAAACCTTAAAGTTCCTATAGTTGGATGTTTGAGCTTCACTGTGCAGAATGACGTATGTGCAGAGTTTGATACTTAAAAGCTGTCTTCACATTCATCTCCTGGAGGAAGGTTTCTCTATACTCATCAAAACTCTCTACGAGTATGATTTGTGACATCACAGCTAGTTTGGAAGCCAGTCCTGGTCCAGTATGCAACAAATGTGATGTAGAAACTTGAAGCATCCAGTGCACATACACTGAGAATGGACTTTACAGTGAAGTAGGAGATATCTCCAGCAGTTCAACTTTTGAAATGAACAATATTTGCATATTCAGTGATTCTGGAATTTTTAATGTTGGAGAAAGAGGAGATGCTGTGAATTTTAACATGCAAGTCGTAATTTTTTGTGGAAAAAACATTTCAGGCATACATTATTATTTAAAGCTGAGTATTTGTATATGTTTTAAAATATGTCTGGAGGGAATCTTTAATATTTTTATGAACCAATGGCCTTTCTTGGAGCACCACCAGACTGATTGTGGTGTATTTTGGTGCCAAACCTGTCATCACAGTGGGAAAACTCCAGCAAACCAAACATGCAACACTTCATCAAATTACATCTAATCACAATTTCAACTGCTGAAAAAAGGAAAGACAAAAATGTTTTCCTACATAATGTCAAACTCCCATATACAGTACACCCCCTAGCATACACAAACACGCATTGTGCACTATGTAATAATGTAATTCGTGTCAATAGAACATGGGTACGATGAATCAGCTCGTCCACAGGGCTGAGCACTGATCTCAGCTCTGTTGATGAACGTCAACACCAATACTACTTACCTCTGGTACAGTCTGTGTTCAATTACTCCTCCTCGCTGTGTCCGCAGTTCTCCCAGGCTTAGATTAATGGCAGCTTTCAGTCAAGGGCAGTGTGTGTGGGTATCTGTGTGTGTGTGTGTGTGTGTGTGTGTGTGTGCCAGCATCATTACTTTTGATGCATTTCATGAGACAAGAAGCCAAGAAACAAGAAAAAAGATTCCATTGCAGTAAAACAGGTTTCCATTACTAGTTTACATTTAGCATTTAGAAAACATGGTGGTGGAATTTTGAGAGGTAACCATATTTTCTTCAGTTTAGTTTATTAGATTTTACTGAACAGAATGATGTAAATGTATAACCCCAAAAAGTCTGATGTCTTTGTAATATTTATTTGTTAGAAAAATAAAAAATAAAATAAAATAAAATACAAAAAGTTTATCAAAGCCAAATTTAAGCACAATAACGCTGTCCAGATTGAAATAAACTTAGCACAAAAAGTAAGGAAATTTGTGTTTGGTAGATTATTTCTTTGTTGTAACAATGCTTCTTGGCAATAAATCTTATACCATTGGAAAACATGTTTATTTCCCTTAAATGGTGCCACATTTGTAAGGAACATGCATTTGTGGGATGAGCAGCAGAGCTGAGTATGTGGGTTGTGCCCATTAAAAAAATTTGCCAAATCTTCTCTGCCATTGCCAAACAGCTTATTTTGCTGTTGCTATTGACACTTGTTTTGAGCCTCTGGTACCCACAGGTGCTGCCAATCAGGTGCCAATCAGGCACCTGTGAGCATGGGCCCTCCTACAGTGGTCAGTAGGTGTCTAATCCAAGAATCAGCATGCCACGTTTGACTGATCTGGATAGGGCCCATACGATAGGGCAACGTCAAGCTGGTGTTCCGCATAACCAAGTTGCAGCATTATTTGGAGTGAGCCCTAGTACCATCTCCAAAGTGAAGGCCAAGTTCCATATAACGGGGGATGTCAGAGACAGGCCGCAAAGTGGGCATCCCAAGAAGACGACACCCCAAAAAGACCGTTTCCTCACCCTGTCAGCACTTAGGTACCGTAGGCTGTCTACAGATTTTCAGTCAAGGTTTGCAGGACGATATGGCTGACAATACGGAACAGACTGCACGCAGCCAATCTCCGTCCTCATAGGGCTGCCAGGAGGCCTTCCATGACTGCTCTTCACCGTCAGGCCCGTTTGTGCTGGTGTCGACAAAACATGCACTGGAACCTAAACATGTGGAGGAACGTTATGTTCAGCGATGAGTCCAGATTCTGCCTACGGCAGTTGGATCACAGGGTCAAAGTGTGGAGAAGACGCGGAGAACACTGTGCTGATTGCTGCACCGATAGAATAACATCTTTTGGTGGAGGCAGTGTGATGAGTGTGGGGCGGCATCACCCTCACTGGAAAAACAAGGCTTGTCATCATTGGAGGCAATCTCAATGCAGAGAAATATCGAGATGAGATTCTGCAACCAGTGGCAATCCCATATCTCCACAGTCTGGGACCGAACTCTATCCTCCAAGATGACAACGCTCGCTCCCACAGAGTGGGGTTTATCAGAGACTATCTCCAGAATTTTGGAGTGGAGAGGATGGAATGGCCTGCCAGCAGTCCTGACCTCAACCCCATTGAACACTTGTGGGCTTGGGCGTGCTGTTCATGCCAGAGTGACCAACATAACCACGTTGGCTGACTTGTGACAAATGCTGGTTGAAGAATGGGATGCCATCCCACAGCATTGTGTGACCAGACTGGTGACCAGCATGAGGAGGAGGTGCCAGGCTGTTGTGGCTGTGTATGGTTGTTCCACACACTACTGATAAATTATTAAGTTGCCAATATGTCTTGTTTCTTCAAACTTCAATCATTCAATCCACCAAACACCAAATGTGTCAATGGCAGAATAAATGTTTCACACATTCCTCTGGTCCACAAAAAGAAGTGAAAGAAAAAGTCTTTTCGCTTTTCACTTTAATGGAGAAAGATTTATGCAGATTGTTGATACCGTTTAGTAGAGTCTTATTATTCTAAAACTGTCGGATAAGTTGAAAAAAATGTTAGTGCCTAAAGGAACTAAGAAATGCAAAAGAGAGAAAACTTCCATTGCCTTTTTGTGTGTGGGACAATTAAAGGGATAAACACACACGTGTTAAAACGGTCTCAAATATGACAGCATATTTTTGAAAACAAATCTCTACAGAGTGATTTCAATTTATTACAAATATAAAACACAAAATGCTTGTATGAAGTATTCACCTCTTTTAATGTCACATCACTGATGCAGCCAACTGGTTGTACAAGTCATGTAATTAGTCCTGTGGAGATGACTGTGTGTAGTCGACGGGTTGATTGTAGTATTACAGCTGTATCTGGAGGGTCCAACTTTTGGTGAGTCAATATCGTCACAAAACCTATGAAAACCATGAGGACAAAGGAACACTCAGGGCAACTCTGCCAAAAAGTGATAGTGTAAAAAAAAGCCACATTATATCTATCATGATTTAAAATTGTAAAACAATAAATCATGAAACCTTCCTAGGTGGTTGAATACTTTGTCAATCTCTGAGGTGATTTAATGCAACTCCATTCCATATAACACACATTTTGGCCAATACTGTGGGGGTAATCTAAAATGTTGAGATGAGACCTCACAGTCAATAACAGCACTGTTCGTAATAATAGGATATTAAATTACTTTACACTGAGAGAATATTGTGATAACTGATCATGAGATTCAAGAAACTACATTAGCTGTTCCTTTTGCAGATAGGACTTATACAGCACATGAGGACCCGACATGCCATCCTTGTGTTTGAGAAGAGCAGTTAACAAGCTGTGAAAAAGATTTATGGCACTTACATCATAATCAGTCTTTCCTGGCAGGACATTAGTTGTACACTAGAGTGGACAGGAGTTGAGGAAGCAGAAAGCTGTGAATGTAGCATTACACTATTATCAGGAGTGTTAATGAGGTGGAGAAGTTGTGCTCCCTTATGGGCTCCAACACTTCTCACTGTGAGAGGTGGGAGTGGAGAGTCACCTGTGAATTCAGACTTGTAGAATATTTAAGCAAAATCTCATGGCTGACCGTGGTATATTGTGTGTATAATTACAATATACCATGGTTACTGTTGAGACAAGCGTTCCATCAATCAGCATGTCCTGTGAGCAGCTTGGTGAAAGGGGCTGCTGTAGTGTTTGTTTGGAATGTTGATATTGGACAAAACCCTAGATTACATTCAATGATAACCTTTCTTAATATCTTTCCCTTCTTCAATTACAGTAAGTTTAGGGAAAATCATGGTATGGAAAATTAACTATGGTTAATGTTAAGCAACTATAGTAAAATACTTAGTTGATTTTAGGGAAAGATTGGGGTTATGGTTAAAGAAAAAACAAATGTTACCTGCAAGAGAGACAGAACATGAACTCTGGTCTCCTGCATAAAAGTCAGATGCACTGCATGACCATCCACCACCCTGACCTACTCACTTGCCCTTTCTGCTGTGCTTTATAAAGGGCTCCCTCCTTACATTGGCAATGGACGTTGGCATTGGACATAAATTGTGAGATATGGAGTCATCCAATATTAATATGGTTCCTAGGAAACTGGTCTGCCCCAACAGGTCCTCCAAATTAAAAGACAACATATGTTGTTGGTGCACTCACGAACAAACATATAGAAGCATGTCCTTCAGCAGGATGACAACCACAACAACAAATCACTGAAAAATACTGTTGTGATGTGATGATATGATGTGACAACACTGTGGTTAAGGTCTGGTTAGGTTTAAACACAAAACCAACCTGGTTAGATTTAGGGGAAGACTATGGTTTGGGTTAAAATAAGGATTAGGAGTAGGGTTAGGGGAGTTAGGCTAGGGTTAGGGTAAATTTGGGGAAATCTGGTTTGTGTTAAAATTATTACCTTGTTAAGGTAGAAGACCTTTGTCATCATGGTTACAATAAAAACCACCTGGTTAACATTAGAGGACAATCATGGTCATGGCTAAAAAAAAATAAAAACAGTGTTGATGGGAGATGAACAGAGATCTCCAGTGTCAAAGTGTTATGTTTTGTTGGCCCATCCATCCATCCCGACCTCCTCCCTAAGTAGACTTTAGGGTGCATTTACATGCACACTAGTATCCTGGTTATGATTGGGTTTTTTGAGTATGCTGAGCCTCATTCCAGTTTTGAGAAACCTGGATATCGTACCAATAGAAACCAGGATACTGTCGCGTGTAAACACCTGATCCAGGTTTCTGAACATTGTTTGTTGGTACAGAACATAATGGCTGAACTCAAGATACAACTGCATACAGTTGAGTAGAAACCTGGATACTGTAAAGTATACTGTAGAATAATGTAAACAGGGATATGAATAACCAGGTTTATCACATTCCATGTAAACGCCATATCCCGAATATGATCAAAACCAGGATACTAGTGCGCATGTGGCTGCTAGAGGGCTTCTGTCACTTGAACATAAACATACAGTATGTCGTTTTGGGGCGCTTATTTGTTTTCTTTGTTGTCTAATGACCTTTAAAAGCAGAAAACCTTTTCCTAGTGAGAGCTAACTTGAGCATACTACACAAAGGACAAAACTGGGTAGCATGCACCTCACCAATGGTTACAATCACAATAGATAAACTAATATTACCAAGCTTCACTTTGTGCAGAGGAGCCAGTCAGGGATGTCCGCTCTCTCTCTCCCTCTTTGTCTTTTTTATTGCACCCCAGGCATGCTAGAATAATCACATAAATGGAGTACAGTATACCAATTTTACATCACAAAAGATCTCTATTTGCAGGTGATGTACTATTTTTCTTGCAAACTCACAGAGCTCATTAGAGTCCCACTTATCATAAATTATACAATAAAACAAATGAAGAATTTAAAACAACTTAAAAATATCACTGACATGAAGAACAACAACTGCCACAATGAAGATACCCTTTAAAAATATTTGCAGCGGTCCCAATGCAACCACTCCTCTAATGATTCAATAACCAAATTGTACTTGAAAATTATAGAGCCTTTTAACTGTAAAGCCAATGTGTAGCTTGATCAGCTGAAATTAATCATTGGATGGAATTATCCACCAAACAATGCCACTTCTGGAGAGATACTGAGAGAGTACAATGCTTGGAGTTCAGATTTCAGACCTGCCTATCATGGAAGTTATAGTGACTGCACTTAACATGTATACAAGAAAACAGATTAACATGAGAAATCAGGTAAGGCAAGAAATAGATAACTTGTAATGCAATAGTCTGATTACTATGACACCCAATTTTCTGTGATGTTGGTCAGTAATTAGATTTCTTTGCTACCTCCCACTGTACTGCCACCACAGTGATGCATATTTTACCTGTCTTGTTTTTTTATCATGCAGAGGCCCACACCGAAAAACCAGTGAGAAATCTAGCTAAGGGCTTCAGATGGCAATCAGATAGCAGAGACAGCAGGAATTTTGAATCAGGTCTCTTTTAATCCTTTAACATGATAAAAGAAATCAGGTTTTCCATTTGAATAACATTTTACAAATCAGGTTCCTGACAAAAGCCAAGAATGAGCAAATTAAATCATGGGTGTTTTCGCCTGTAAATGGTGACTTAATCTCCATTCACACTCAAAACCACATTAAAACTTTTTTTTTCAAACACATTAAATGTATGCAGTGGTTTTCTGAGGGAGAATGTGGTGATACAGCATCTTTGAGTCTGTGTCTGGATTAAACAACCTGCAGGCTGGCAGGAGATGGATTATGAGAGCACTTTGATGACTCCCATAATTGAACAGAGGTGCTCAGTTAACATCCAGACAGTGTTCGTTATGTCTTATCAGTGTTTTTCAGTTTTCATTACATTTATGGCTGCACTCACAAACTTACATCATACGTCTGGAGCTAGAAGTGAGCCAACTTGACAAGGGCAGGCCTTGTGCTGCACAGCAGAGAAACACAAGTTTACACAATAGCACTTTGTGTAGAGCAGTGTAACAGGTGAGAACCTACTTCTCATAAAATAATTATTTTATTTTAATTTGAGAACAGGCAGAAACTAAAGGTTTATATTAGTGAGGAATTCCAGCCATTGTGGTAGGTGGCCTTTATTGATTTATCCAGCAGAGACAGATTCTGCCAGCATTTGGCACTGGGCGAGTGATCATGCAGTAATACAATGTATTTTCCTCCAGACAGACATTATCACCTCTCTGTGTCCAGCAGTACAGCCAGCAAACTAATGTATTGATCACATTATGGATCATTGTAATGAATACTCTCTGAGGGACACTGCACCAACAGCAGACAAATAGCAATGGTTTAAGTAATGATCAGTTTTTTATGCCATTAAATAAATGTGCATTTGCTACTTTATGTTTCCAGTTGATTTCACAAACTTCTTGGAATATAACCTGAATAGGACAAAGCAGGTCCAGAATATTAAAAAAACTATGTAGGTCTGTCAAACAAGCATGAACTGTGTGCCATGTAATATGTACTCGCTGTTTAAAAATCTGATTTTTTACTTTCTCTTGCCACCCAGGTGGACTGGGTGCAATGGTTTGAACTAAATATTACAAATACAAGGATATGCAATGGTTAAGCTTTTTCTCTTACTCATAGTTCCATCATGATTTACAAAGAAGATATAGCACTGTGGACCTGATTGGAAATGTACAGACCCTTTTGAAAAAATTAGAATATCATGGAAAAGTTAACTTATTTCCATAATTCCATTAAAAAGGTTCAACTTTCATAGATTATAGATTCAGGGCCCACAATTCAAACGATTTCAAGTATTTATTTGTTTATTTTTACATAATTTGGGCTTCCAGCTCATAAAACCCACGAAAACAGGAATTCAAAAAATTAGAATACTGTGAAGAAGTCAGCCCAAATTTTGCAGGGCATGAATGTTTTAAATTGAGTGTCACACACTAATCATCTACTAAACTCAAAGCACCTGCACAGGTTTCCCCAAGTGTCATTAAATTGCTTCAGTTTGGTTCAATTGTCTCAGTTCGGTTCAATATGGGGGAGACTGCAGACTTGACAACTGGCCAGAAGACCATCATTGATACCCTCCATAGGATGGGTAAGCCACAAAAGTTCATAGCTAAGGAGGCTGGCTGTTCACAGAGTGCTGTGTCCAAGCATATCAATGGAAAGTCTAGTGGAAGGGCAAAATGTGGCAGGAGAAGATGCACCAGCATAAGGGCTTCAGCAGATTATCAAACAGAGAAGATTCAAGAATCTGGCAGAGATCCAGAAAGAGTGGAATGAGACGGGAGTCACAGCTTCAAAAACCATCACATTCAGACGCATCCGGGAGATGGGCTACAACTGTCGGGTTCCTTGGGTCAAGTCACTTCTGAGCCTGAGCCAATGTAGGAAGCGTCTCAACTGGGCCAAGGAGAAGAAAGACTGGACTGTTGGCCAGTGGTCCAAGGTCCTCTTTTCCGATGAAAGTAAAGTGTGCCTTTCATTCAGGAATCAAGGTCCAAGGGTTTGGAGGAAGACAGGTGAAGAACAGAACCCAAGCTGCTTGAGGTCAAGTCTGAAATATCCACAGTCAGTCATGATTTGGGGTGCAATGTCCGGTGCAGGTGTTGGTAAACTCTGCTTTCTTAAATCCAAGGTCACTGCAACAGTCTACCAGAATGTTTTAGAGGACTTCATGATTCCTTCTGCTGAGGATCTGTATGGAGATGCAGATTTCATCTTCCAGCAGGACCTGGCCCCTGCCCATACCGCCAGAAGCACCAAAACCTGGTTTAATGCCCATGCCATCACAGTGCTCGACTGGCCAGCCAACTCGCCAGACCTAAATCCCATTGAGAATCTATGGGGTATTATCAAGAGGAAAATGAGGGGCACCACACCCAAAAGCAAAGAAGAGCTGACAGCAAGCATCAAGGAAATCTGGGCTTCCATAACTCCCACGCAATGCCACGGCGCATCAAGGCAGTGATTAAGGCAAAGGGATTCCCAACCAAGTATTGAACAATGACATATTGTTTAGAAACTACCATATTTTGATTGATTTGATGTGATCCTAATTTCTTTTTTTTTCCTGCAAAAACCGAGAAGTAAATGGTGATTTCTTCACAGTATTCTAATTTTTTGAATTCCTGTTTTCATGGGTTTTTTGAGCTGGAAGCCCAAAATATGTAAAAAAAAAATAAATAAATAAATAAATACTTGAAATCGTTTAAATTGTGGGCCCTGAATCTATAATCTATGAAAGTTTAACTTTTTTAATGGAATTATGGAAATGAATAAACTTTTCCATGATATTCTAATTTTTTGGAAAGGGTCTGTATTATTAATCTTAAAATCACCACATACTAGTCATAAAAGCCTTTACAATTGCTGTTCTAAAACACATGGGGTCAGACGTAGAAATAATAAAGAATACACTTAATTTATACCGCACTTTTCATTTGCAATGAATACAAGTGCTACAGTATTAAAAACATACAACACACAACATAAAGAAAATAAGAGTTAAGATGTAAAAGTCTTCCTGAATAGAAGGTTTTGGGTCTTTTTAAAAGAGTCTAGGGTCTGTGCTACCCTCAGATGTTTAGGAAGGCTGTTCCACAAGTGTGGTGCAGCAGAGCAGAAGGCTCAATCCTCCATGGTGTGGAGCTTAGTACTGGGAGGAGCAAGTTTTTGGTAGATCTGAGGGTGCAGGTGGAGGTTTGTGGTGTGATCAGTTTCTGTAGGTAGGGAGGAGCATGTTGGTTGATGGATTTGTATGTGAGTAGCAGGACTTTGTAGTCAATCCTGAAGAAGACAGGGAGCCAGTGCAATGAAAACAGAACTGGTGTTATATGGTTGTGTTTTTGCACTCTCATCAGGATCCTGGCAGCACTGTTCTGAATGTACTGGAGTTTCTGGATGCTCCTGCCAGGGATCCCTGTGAAGAGCACATTGCAGTAGTCCAGTCTGGAGGAGATAAAGGCATGGACAAGTTTCTCTGCATCTGACAGGATTAGAGAGGGGCAGAGTTTAGAGATGTTTTTGAGATGGCAGAGAGAGATTTTGTATAGATGTCTTATATGGTCATCAGAAGTCAGCTGAGGGTCAAACCTAACACCCAGATTAGTGACTGAGGAAGAAAAGAGGATGTCCTGGCTGTCAAAGGTGAGATGAGGTATGGGAGATGACTGAACCTGGTGTGGAGTGCCAATAAGGAAAGCTTCAGTTTTGCTGTTGTTTAACTGGAGGAAATTTGTGCTCATCCAGGCCTTTATCTCCTTAAGACAGGTGCTGATGTGTGACATGGCTGCAGAAGGGCTTGGGGCGGTTTTGATGTACAGCTGGGTATCATCAGCAGAGCAATGAAAAGACATCCGATGTCTGCTGATGACACAACCAAGGGGGAGTATGTAGAGGGTAAACAGGATGGGGCCAAGAACCGATCCTTACAAAACACCACCGATGACCTGCATCCTCCCAGTGAGACCACTTACATGCAGAGTCTGATAGTCCAATGGTAGTGTGGAGGCGCTCTAAGAGGATAATATGATCCACACTGTCAAATGCAGTGCTCAGGTCAAGGAGAAGCAGGAGAGAGGGGGACCCTGCATCAACTGCCATCAGCAGTTCATTCACAACCCCAAGCAAAGCTGTTTCTGTGCTGTGTTTTTCAAATAGGTTGTCATGTTTAAGGTGGTCCTGAAGCTGAGAAGCAACCACCTTCTCCAACACCTTGGACAGGAAAGGGAGGTTGGTGATACGCCTGTAGCTGGCAAGAACTTCTGGGTCCAGGGTGGGCTTCTTGAGGAGCAGGTAGATGACTGCAACCTTGAGGGCAGATAAAACACTACCAATTTGAAAAGAGAGGTTGATGATCAATGTATTCAGGAAAGCCCGACATACACAATATTACATTGTCCCTTTCCTTTCCTGGCAGGCTTTTATTGTAAAAAATCTGTTTGAGTTTTGGTCTCGCTAGCTTAAAGGGCTATCTATATACTACTGTACTATTTATATACTGATGTCAGATATCTATGTTAAACATGGTCAAAGGTCCAACCTGACATTAACATATGCCTTCCAAGTGGACGGAAGTCAGCTGTGATGCAGCTTCCAGAAGCTGACCAATCAGAACAAAGTGGGCTTTAAATTGACAGGAGCTTAAATGGCCTGTTTCAGACAGAGGCTGAACTGAGGGGCTGGTGTAAAGGTGTAAGGAGTTTTTTGAACCGTAAATCATGCAAAGATATTCCAGTACAGCCCCAGATTAAAACGATAGGAAATGTGCAGAATATGTCTCCTTTAACAGCAATTTAAAAAAAGTCAAAGTAGAGGCCATCGGAAATGATGAAAACAATATTTCTTTTAAAAGAGAGGAGAGGAGCAGGGTGGTGGCAGGGCTGTATTTGTTCATGCTGGACCTGGTTATTATTTGAATACTGATGAGAATCTACAATATAACAAATTTCATGGGAGGCCAGTCCAGTAATTGCTGAGATAACTGGATCAAAGCGTTGGATGGTCAGAGACACAGATTGTCATTGCCTTGTCTTTGCTAATTCATGTTTACTTGTAGTAGAATTTAACATAACTGAACTGATCAAAGTAGTTGGATCACTTTGCATATTGTAATCATCTCTTCAGAATCTACTCAAATGAACATTTTTCATCCAAGATGATCACAGGAATCAACCCTTGTTAATAGATCGGTACACAATTAGGCAACCAAATGAAAGCTAACTGAGCATGCAGAAAATGCAGTGATGAAGATAGAACACATGAAATGAATTCATTCCAAATATCAGTACACTTGCTTGGATGACTGTGATTTACAGTCATCGACCATACTGGATTCTTCTATAGTAAGATGAAAAGAACAGAACACTATTGATTAAGTGGTTTTTTTCTTTCCTACTGAACTTCCATTGATGTGCCTGGCACTGGTTTCAGAGGAGAATTAGTTGCAAAATGCTGACAGCTATCTCAAGAGTCTCCAATCATGCTTCTTCTTAAACCCTAATTTATCTCTTCTAATGTGTGGGGGAGTAGTGTTGTGAGGCAGAGGGCTTTATGTCTGAGCATCAGCACCCCAGAAACCCCAGAATCTTTATCTGTTGCACAAAGAGCATTAGGTTGGATCAAGTCTTGTTTGGTTGCTCATACTTACATCACACATAGCAGTGCTTCTGCTACAATTTATTGCCTTGTTACTAGGTTTAGGTTTCAAAAGATGTCTCCACATACAGTGTGCCATAATTATTTGTAATTATATTAATATATTATTTTAGTGTGCATGTTCACCCTTGACTTTGGGAACACATTTCTGTGATAAAATAATAAATAAATTCTACGTTCACTTGCTTAGCTATTTTTTGAAGGCTGGGGATTCGACCAAAAGCTTCACAATAGTTAAGTAAGTGAACCTTATTTTAAAGTTTAGAATTAGGCTATAATACATTTTATAGTAAAATTTCTATTTAAAAAGATTAATCAGTAATCTCAAAGTAAATTAATAAAAATTACATTTTTGACTTGATTTTTATATTCTTATTATCATCATTTTCCTTCTTCCTCTATACTTGAATTTGAATATGGAGTTGTTTTATTATTATTCGGTTTACATATGTGTCTGCCTCTCATATTTCATCTCACAATTCATTTTTGTTTCCTACTTTGTACCTCCATATTAAAATTGAATTATTAATTCATCATTTAAAGCTGAATAGGGAAATAGATTATCAACTGGGAAATTTAATGATAGCTGTTATTACTTTTTTCAAAATAACCACATGGTTATTATCAATAAAAAGGTAAGGTAAGGGAACATTCGAGGTCATGGTTTAAAGAAACTAACTGTTGAAAGTCCCACGTCTCGCTGACCATGTCATCAACTTCGACCTCCTCCCTCTGCAGACTTTGTGGCTTTGAAATAACTTCACCTAAGTTCTTCTTTTGCTTCCAACAGAGTCATAATTCCTATGGCTGCTAGAAATCTGTGTCAGTTGAAAGTAAACATATGCTGTTTTTGCTGAAACAACTGATGCGGTCAAGTTAAAGTCTGTCATTTTCATGCTTAGAGTTTACCAGCCTCTAATTAGCAGTCACCACAGGGATTATGCAGCCCCTGATAAAGAATTATCATATGTGGCCTACTTAACAGCCCTAAATCAATTCCTCTGACGATCACGTGTATTGAAATCCTGTTTTGATATTTGATGAGGTTAGACGGGGCTCACCTGTGAGGTCTCTCCCAGTAAAAGGAGCAGTGTTTTGTGTTTGAGCTGTAATTGTCACCTTGATGGCAGATCTCTGTTCTTTGTTTTGCATCCTTTCTAAAGGGGCAGTCTGGTTTCTGTTGCCTGCTCCAATAAGCTCTCATTAGTCTTTCTTACCAGCCTTCATTAAAGCTGCCACTGCCACACTCCACCCTCTCTCACATCTCCTACAATATATTCACTTATATTATATTATATTACATATAGATCATATTTTGAGCAGTTTTTAGATATTTTTAAATGTCTAAAAATACTTTGGTATTAATAATTAATCCAGAATAGTTTAGTTCAATTGAAGCTGACACTTTCATTCTCACATTCCTGCTATGAGAAAGACATATTTCAAACAAAAGGGGTTTGGGATTTGGTTGGTTTGTTTTTGCCCCACTGGTGGAGCCTAAGGATGATGTAAACTGGTTCATGGGTTTTTTGGTGAGTCTCCCTATCGCTCCATCCAATGATTCGCTCCAGAGCAACATACTGGCTGAATAGCAATGACATTTCATCTACAGCCCACAAAGGGTGAATCCTTTCTCTGACCATTTTGATGACTTCATGCCCTTTTTTCTAACATCGTCATTAAGCGGTGGTCATACCACAAAGTGACATTTGCTTGTCTATGCAGAATAGATGGGGCTGGAAGCTTGGCAATGTAGTGACTGCTCGTAGGGCTAGTTGGTTAGCTGCTGTAGCTGGCAAGCTAAATGCTAGCTTGCTAGCTGTGGCCGTCCAGCCTAACTAACCCTAGTCAGTGACAATAGCTCCACACACTTCTCTCTATTTTATCTCTACTGGTCTATTTGCTCCCCTGCCAACTTGTTCACTATTGTACACCATTTCATCAAAAAAAAACTAAAAAAATAAGTGACTGAAGAGGGAAAATAAAGCTCAGCTTAGCTCATTTGCTAACGGGACAATAAGGTAACAGAGTTTATCAAGTCCTGTCTCGTAACTGTGTACAAACCATTGCTCTTTTGTGGAACAGTAACTCCAACAGAGGAGGTTAAATAAAACTGGATGGTGATACACAGCTAATAAGCTATGACAGCTTCTGCTCAAAGGTCAGCACTGTCAAGACAGCTTGCTATTGGTCAACAGCATGAATTTGTAGGTCAACATTTGACGAACTTGACGTGAAAAATAGGTACAGATTTACTTCACCCCCATGAGCAAATTAACTGATCACAGCAATTCCATTGGAATTGATTTAATTTGGTCCTGGTGTGTCCAGGCCTTTAAGCCATAATTACCTCATGGCAAAAACATGCAAGGGTGAAATGTCCACTGGGGAAGGGGCAGGGAGACATGTCCTCCTCACTTATCAAAATCCTAGTTTTGTCAATCCAGTTTGACACAGTATGTTTTATTTACTCATTAAATCTCTATAAACAATGTTCTCTGACTGTCCAGCGGCCAAAATCCAGATGAGAGAAGAGAGAAGCTTTGCAGGCTACATACAGGCTGCCCTATGATGGAGCTTTTTGGTGCCTTGGGTAACTTAAGAGGAGGATCTGAAAACAGTAATCAGAGCTGAAAAATATAATACCATCCCCTCTCTATGCTTTTAGGTTAAAACAAAATAATTTACAATAATTTATGAAGATGCTACAATTGACCATCAGTCAGAGATAAGGTTGTAAAGGACATTGTTCTTTACTATAACAGCTTGATCCCACCACCATCTGTGTCCGGCTCTGATGCAGCTGCCGGGGCTGATCGTGGCCACTCTAGTTAATGCTTGTGATCCAACCAGACACGCTGCAGTACATTTCAGAAGCGTCCCAAAAGCTCAGCTCCGCTAAACATACACGCCCAGTCTATTTTTGACAGTAGCCGCGTCAAAGCCGTGTCAAGCTGCACAGAGCAGGGCAGGAAGTCAGACACAGAAACAGCATAGAGCATCAGGTCAATTTTCAAAATAAAACACCCCATGCAGACTCCCAATCATATATCAGCAATAAACACAATTAAAACAGACAAATAAAGAAACCATTTAACTGCATAGCCTACCTACCCATATCAAAAGCATAAAAATCAAGGTCGGGTCTAAGTGTCAGGTCTCTATCAAAGAAGCAATTTCAAGAAAATGAATGTATAAATAATACAGCAATTTACACAGCTCGTGTAAATTGGAAAGGAAAAGCATGATAAACTGTTTCATCATAATGTGTTATTTGCTAGATTGATGTTAATGAGTTTTTCAGGCCCATGTGATTTCCTTAAAACTTTGCTAAAGTGTATTCTGTTATTCATGGCCTCCAGAGGATGAATTGTAGTGTTTGGTGATGTCTAACCTTTCTTATTTATAGTTTGGTGCAATCAACTATTTAATTAAAAATTTGTGTTATTACTATATTTGTCCGTTTTGGTATGAACTTGTTTTTTTCTTACTTGTCTGTAACCTTTGCTTTATTGTTAAATACTGAAAGTGGGGTTCTACATTGCTTTTATATGAAAATAATGCATACCCACCAGCCAATTTTCTTAGCTTTGGTATATTTCAAGATGTCATAATACTTGCACTTCAATAGCAGTCCATTTTTTTTACCTATAATGGTACCCCTCAGGATGCATATACCAAGGCATACCAAGAAAAAACTGTTTTTATAGGTTCCCTGTGGAGTTTGTAGCCAGTTTTAGTAGTGGAACGGTTTGTTTCATCAGTGAAAAATAACCAGTAACACAATATGAAGCATGTGAGTTGTTGCCATGGTTACCTGCAGTTTAATATACTTAGTGTAATGATTTAGAACAGTGGTCAAACTGCTGACCGGAACAATGTTTAAGGTGTTTTTTTAACCGACACCTGTGAGCCAATCAGAATCCAATGTCCATGGTTAACAGTATCTATCTATCAATGTTCTGTCTGAATGGCAGAGCAATTTAACCATGGTTTGGCCCGATGAGTGGTGGCCCTGTGTGCAGGGCTTTGCCTTGGACATGCCTCTCAGCCCTCTCAGCTGTATGGAGAGGGAACACTGTGTTCAGTGGAAATGACAGAGTGAGTGAAAACAGTGGTTACCTGGAGTGGCTTCTATTAGAGAGGGTCATCCCTTCAAGTCAAACACAACAGCTCACTCACAGCAATTGCACCATTACACATCAGAGCCGCCTCTGAGCCTCTTTATGCTCATTCATTTGGCTTCACTCAAGTACCTGCTCATAATTTCTGAGTCATTGAATTTTATAGTTAAATCAAATGGCAGTTGATGATATAGCGCAGTAACTGTAACCTTTACACCACTAGTAGACATTTTCAAAATAAAGTAAACATTCAAATAAAAGCCGGTATTCAAATAATATTCAATGTGAGGCCGGTATAAACGAATAAAGCTGATCGCTAAATACGGCTGTGAGGGTTGGAATATCCTGCTCTATAATGGCTCACATGATTAATTCAACATAATTTACATTTTCACAGCACTAACTCCATTACTGCAACTGCAATGTTGCAGTAATGTCTTACCACTCTGCTGCTCTCACTTTCTCTTTTTTAACAGAAATATTGTTTTCATTCACTAATTAATCTAAAAATCTTGCTGATATTTTGTGTTAAAAGCAGGAAAGGTCCTTTGATAATGCCTTTTGACCCACTGGTAAGCTTTCAACATGGAATATCTGTACTGGACATGAACATAAAAACAGCAAAGTAGAATGGATTAGGAATAATCAGTGAACATTATTTGTATTAAAAAGAGAAAGTGAGAGTATATGTGAGCATATGTCATGTCTGGGGTATTGCTGAAATAACCAATGGTCTTGTTATACTTGGAAGGACAGTCTCAATGATACATGCAAATTGTGGAGGGAAATGCACTCTGTGTTTTCAATATAATATGTTTACTTGTGTTTCCGTCTTCTCGGACCACCTAACATCTTATTTGTATGGCTTGTTTGCTAAGGCACACTCAGACCTGTACAAATTTGCAAAAGAAAAAGAAAAAAACTGATAGTCAATCACATTCATTTGCAGACTATGTTCTTTTTCAGTTAAATAGCTGTAGATATCAGCAGCAGGAATATGTAGGTAGCATCTATTTTCAGATCTTGCCAAGGACTACACCTAGAGCCAACACTAACAGGTAAACATCGAGGAAGTGTTTCAGTTTGCATCATCATCAAATTAAAACAATACAGACCAGAAAACAGGGAGACTTCTAATTAAAATATGATCAAATACACTTATAAAAACAGAAGAAAACTGCGAAAAACTGAATAATACAAGCCTGTTTTTTTTATAAAGGCTTGGTTCTCTCTGCAGTTAAGAATTTACAGCATTTCGACAGCTGGGATTTCAGGTTTCCATAAAGACACTTAAATGATAATTAGCAAACATTTAAATGTGATGTTCACAATTATCAGTGTAATGTGTTACATTCTGAAATAAAGAAATCTAACAGACCATCAAACACTTGCTGGGCTTTGATAACTTACAGTAGGCTAAACACACAGACATACAGCTAACTAATCCTTTGGCAGTTCTCCCATTCAGTGTGGATATGCATATTAATACATCAAATGAATTAATGGATATTCTTGGATCTGTTTGCTATAATATAGAGAATAACAAAGCCCCCACAAAACCTATCCATGATGTATTTTGTGCTGCAGTGCAACTTTATCAGATCTTTGTTCCAGCTCTGTTATTGCAGAATCTTGTGTGCATGATAATAATGTGTTTACTTAGCAGACAGCAGTGCCTTCATCAGCAGAGCCTGCTCGCTGTGCCGAGTGGCAGCGGAGCACCAGACCTCAGTAGGTGATGATGATATACAGTGCATGTGTGTCTGATTAGAATCATCTCGGGAACTCACAGCAATGCATTGATGTGGAAGTTTTCCATCTGCTCCAATTACTCACCATAAGCTTTTAGAGCCGCTTGTAGAATTGTCTATACGCTAACCCTTAGCACCTTCATAATGTGTCCAGATTCACTGGTGAAAACTCACTGCTGTCACACCTTGATCGTACATGTCCTTTTGAAAGGGAAAAATAAATTATTATTACAGAGACCCATTTACACAGTCATCACTACACAAAATGAATGCACCAAAAGTTAGGTGAGCATTCCTATAGAAGCCCAGCATTAATGTTAAATGATATTTTGACCTATTATTAGGCCCTGCTGTGGGTGTCAGGCTGTGCTGTCGTGAATCTACTGAACCCTGTGAAGGCAATACCATTCTCTAACCCTAACGTACCCTTAAAAGAAAATTCTGGTTTATTTTATTATATTATAAATGTGGCCATTGTGACTCTATGGGTCATGTTAACTTCGCAATTGCCAGTTTCATTATAGAGATTTGGGAAAACAAGGACTTAAAACTATGTATATCTGGGCAAGCTAGCCCTCTACAGCTTTCCAAATAAACATGATTCCTACAAAAATCATTTCCTACCCTTGTCTCTGAGTCTGACCAGCAAGCCGGCAAGTTGCCCCAGATGTAGATACATCACTTTGCATGAGTCTGTTATTTCCCTAAATCTCTATAAAGGAGCTGGTGAGTGCAAAGTTAGCAGATGTAGTTACATATAGCCACATTTATGGGTAATACACCAGGTTGAAATAAAACAGATTTTTCTTTTAAACTGTCCTACTGAATCCTACTCTCACCCAAGCAAAAATAAGATACCAGTTGACCTAGCCATATATCTACATTGTATCTGCGTGGGCTAACCTGCACTGGCTGACCCCACTGCCTTGACAGGCATTTTTGACTGAATGACATGGCGCCCTCAGTTGTCCAGCCAACATCACTGTTGATCTTGTTCCACTAGTCTTACAATTGCCACTAATTAGTAACCCTCTGTTATGATAAACTATTTTGTGCATAAATCATGTCTCTTGACCTGTCTTATCAAAGAAAAAAGAAAATGGTTTCAATATGAAGTTGTGTGTAAGAGTGCAGATGAGTCTACAGGGTCAGCATGTGGGCACCCCCGCAAACACTGATGTTTTGTTTAGTTGGGCCCACGACACTGAGAAGGCTCAACAGTGTGTTTCAGGGGCCCCATCTTTACCGGCACCATTATTAGCTAACATGCTAGTTAACGACAAACAGTTCACAACATTTTAAACTACCTAGCATGTTGCCATTATTGGCAGCATGCTGTTTGACCCACCAAACAACTAACCAAACAATCTTCCTCAACTACTTCACCATACCAAGCAACAAAGCATACACTTACGTATGTCTAGATCATCCCACATGCTCCCATTGACTTCCCTTTTTTTTTTTTATAATTCACATTTATTTAAGTCTAATGAAAGGTTACAGTTCCCTGATTTCATGATAAAATTAAAGTTGTGATGTGAAACACTAAATCGATCATATTAATAAACAGTGTGAGCATATCCAAAACCTGATGTGTTATTTCTCTGCACCAAAGAGCTCCATTGCCAAACTCAACAGCCAAACTGTTCCTTCATTATCATGTATCACTGTAGTTTATTTTGACTCAGTCCCACACACACCATCCTGCTGCTGGAATTACTCACTAGTGTACCAAATGTGGATTATTCCAACGCTGAAAATAGTCCCCAACAAAAGCACTATTTACTTCTTTTTGAGTAACATTTGCTACAGTGTTGCTACCAGCTGTTTCAGGAAATTACCAAGCCTTAAAAAATGAAACAATATATTGTTGAGCTAAAGACTCAGGGGCACATGGTTTTGGTCTTTTCATGAGATTTGCTGACAATTCCAATTATTATATAAATATTCCCTAACAGTTTTTATGCCCGATACAATAATTAGGTCAACCTAACCAGGTCTTAAAAGGCTGTACTATAGTTTTGGTTAAATTTTACAAAATCTTTTTCATTTTAAATTGTAAAACTATAGAAGAGTATTACTTCAAAATGATCTGAATGTGTTCACAATCTACACATAAAATAACATCACAAACAAGCAGGATCAGCAAAAGACAAAAACATACTCCAGAATGTGAGGCCTGCATCACGGCAGCTGTGTGTGGTCATGGATGAGGCGTGCCTGAGGTGTGCTGAAATGATGCTGTCCTCATTGCTTTCTCACTGAGGGGAGCGGGCAGAGATCACAACGCTTCAGTGAGATCTGCACAATTACAGGCAGCTGTGGGGGCATCTTCTAATGAGCAGCCTTTTCTCAGAGGCACATCATCAGACGGCCTAAGTGGAGGCCAGATTAGAGACACAGGAGAGAGAAGTAGACCGAGGAGCTGCCCTTGTACTGTTACAGAGAAAAAATAGACACAATTATGGTTGGTTGAGGATTTTGTTTGACCTTTGTAACCACTGACAGTCTGTCTAATGACAAGAGCAATAATAACCCTAAAGATTGGTTTCTAGTTTATGGACTGTAACTTTCTCACTCTGAAGAGAGCAGAGTCACTGTAAATGTGCCAGTCTGCCTTAATTTCCCATTTGCCCAGACATTCTGCTCCCCAGCCACATCTCTCAGCTCTTCCTGGCTGGCTTTAGGTAGAGTGTTGAGGCTCAAATGCATTGAAAGCATCTGATGTGCGCGTTTTGAAGTTCACCTATTGTTTTAAATGGCCGAACGCACACCAAAAGTGTTATGAAGCGCATCAAACTGCCTTGACACCCCTACTCCAACCTTGTTTCGATTTTGGAGCATAAAAATGAGGACCCAGTGACCAAAGCTGTTTTTTCTGCGGCCAAAAAAGAGAGAGAGCATGAGTGAGCTGAGCACCAGCAAGAGAGAGACAGACAGTGTGGTGTTCAAGTAAGGAGAGGGAGCGGTGGTAGAGTGAATGAGAGAAATAAAATGTTATTTTCTGATTGTTTCTTGGCGGTTACATTCTAATGCACAAATAACCATAAACCATTAAACACTCAACAGATGAATTACTGTGGAAACAGACACTCTTAGTTTCATTTTCCTCCTCCACATTTCTCCCTTTTCATTCATTCATTATATCCATCTAATGCAGCAGTAACGTTAAATACAAAGAACAGGACAAATCTGTGTTGGTTCTGTGGTGTTGGAATTTCAAATCTGATGCCTGCAGTGCGCCATAGGAGCATCAATTATCGCTTTCAGTGCGTTTGGGCCTTTAAGGAACAGAAGGTCAGGGTTCCATTTTTGCTTGTGGCAGTATTTAGATGAGTGGATTGTAAGAGTTCATTCTATGTTATAACTGTGTCACAATGTAAAAAACAAAACCCTAACATTTGTTATTTGGCACTAAACACGAAGTCAGGGGATCACAAAACTTATTGCGATTCATCCTCTGGGAAACAGGAATGGAATGTGTTTCATGGCAATCCATCCAAAAGTTGCTGAGATATTTCAGTCTGGACCAAAGGACTGAGTAACATACCTCATACATCATAGTTTATGAATGCAATGCTATTTGGCAGCTGAATGGAGAAGCTCTGTCATCAAAACTTCACTTCAGCACATGAATGTACATTTGAATGCCTTTGAAAAGTGTTTCTGAAAGATTAGTCGCTACAAATGTTATGCTTACAGTCACCCAATGGTTGATTTAACTTTATTGTATTCACTATAGTAATTCAATTCAATTCAATTCAATTTTATTTATATAGCGCCAAATCACAACAAAAGTTATCTCAGGGCACTTTACACATCGAGCAGGTTGAGACCGTACTCATTTATTTACAGAGACCCAACTATAATGTCTAGTATTAGACATTATATCCTTGACAGTCAAATTAACCAGACATGTCATGTGGAAGGATTGATTTATTGTGAAATGAATAAGAATAAACAGTTTTTCTGAATAGTTTTACAATACATTATTATCTACAATTTGACATGAAGAATTCAGACATAGTGACTCTAAAGTATGATTATGCACATAAACTTAATCTAAGTCAATAGTTTCCAATTTGCAGGCTGCCATCTCAAGTCAGAAGTATCAGCCATACCTTAATGGAGAACAAATATTAATATAATATAATATTAATCAGAGTTTCAGCGCAAAAGCTTTTCAAACTCTGCCTGTCTTGTCCAAGCTGATAAAAACAAACCTCAGAGGGATTTCCCTTTAAGCTGGTCTCCAGTAACTCATGAGTTAAGACACTTTTTTAAGACACTCTTTTCTTTTTTTTCAACCAAGTATGCGTGTATTTCAATGCCTTTTTGATTTAAATTTTTAATTTAATGAAGACTCTTTTCACGGCACAGTCTGAAATAAGACTAAATAAATTAAATAAGCCACTGCATTTGCAAAGACTGGCGCACAGCCAGACTCAGCCGTGCTGCCCCCTGCTGTGCAAGCCGACAGCGAAGACTCTGCCGGTCAGTTTGTGTCACTTCTCCGTGTCATATTAGTGTGTCTACCACAATGGAGGATCCTAATTGACTTTCCATTGGCATTGTTTCCATGGTACTGGCACGTAATTTTAACACATTACATGCCACCACCATGTAATGCAGTGTTAAGAGGTCATGGTCAATTTGCATATTTTTGAGCTGTGCCAATCACAATGAAGCATGTCAACATTAGCTCATCAAATGGAAATACACTCCATGAGGAAATTATATTAATGTCTGGAGGTGCAGAGCATCGCAATGTGAACAAACTTCTCCAGCCAGAGGCAGATAATGTGATGTTTTTTTAACAACGATTTGTACAATAATGATAGAAATCAGTAATAACAAAATTTGGTGAATCCATTTATTATGATCGCATCAAACTGACACTATTTCAGTTTTGATTCTCTTGTATCTCACATTGTAAAAGGTCATATTGTCCATGACACAAAAACATTTGCACCACAATACATTTTGACATTGACTGTGTTTACATGGACTTGAGTATCCCGGTTATAAGGCTTATCCCGGCTTTGATCATATTCAGGATATGGTGTTTACATGGAACAAATCTGGTTATTCATATCCCTGTATACATGATAAATCCTAGTATCCAGGTTACTGATTACTGCATGCTATTTGTACAGAGAGTGACAGGAAATATTAAACATGCCGTCCACATTGACCGGTGTCAGGCTGTCACTGCCACCGTGTAGGACAAGGGAGCAGTGGATGTTTTATAAAATTTGAAAGTTACTGGATCACTTCTTTTGTTTTGATGTTTGGCCACGTAGTAATGTTTCTTTAGTATTTTCCATTATGACCTGACTTGCTCCACTGTACATGTTGGGAAACCGGCTTCCTGCAGCTTGTATACTAAAGACTTCACTCATTTCAGTGCTTTCTCTCATCTAACCTGCTAAGTATATTTAATTCTTTAATCAATGAAAGACAAAACTCTGTTTTTTCATCACTCCAGAAGTGAGACACTCGTTGCCGCCATTGTTTGTGTTTCTGTTACATCATTTGGCTTAAGCCACACCTGCGCAGGTAGTCGGCAGCGGTCAGAAACTACCACTAAAGAAAATGTCAAAATGTTATGATTAAGTTATGAGGATCACCTTTTTATATGAGGCAGTGGATTTACAGATGTAGTCGGCAGCGGTCAGAAACTGGGACAGGATGTATACATGCAACAGTATCCTGGTTTGTTTCAGAGTATTCCAGCTAGCATAATCAGGTTTCTCAAAACCGGGATAAGGGCTTATGCAGGTTTCTGACATTGGAATATGGTGTTTACACATGCAAACACAAAAACAGGATACTTCAAAAACTTGATCATGACCGGCATACTCAAGTCCATGTACACACGTGGACAAAATTGTTGGTACCCCTCAGTTAATGAAAGAAAAACCCACAATTCTCACTGAAATCATTTGAAATGTACAAAAGTAACCATGAATAAAAATTTATTGAAAATTAAACAATCAAAATCAGCCATTACTTTTGAATTGTTGATTAACATAATTATTTAAAAAAACAAACTAATGAAACAGGCCTGGACAAAAATGATGGTACCCCTATAAAAGATTGAAAATAATTTGACCAGAGGGACATGTTTAACTCAGGTGTGTCCTTTAATTGACATCACAGGTGTCTTCAAGCTCATAATCAGTCAGTCTGCCTATTTAAAGGGTGACAAATAGTCACTGTGCTGTTTGGTGACAAGGTGTGTACCACACTGAACATGGACAACAGAAAGCAAAGGAGAGAATTGTCCCAGGACATTCGAAACAAAATTATAGACAAACATCTTAAAGGTAAAGGCTATAAGACCATCTCTAAGCAGCTTGAAGTTCCTGTGACAACAGTGGCACATATTATTCAGAAGTTTAAGATCCACGGGACAGTAGCTAACCTCCCTGGACGTGGCCGCAAGAAGAAAATTGATGACAAGTTGAAGAGACGGATAGTTCGAATTGTAACCAAAGAGCCCAGAACAACCTCCAAAGATATTAAAGGTGAACTCCAAGGCCAAGGTACATCAGTGTCAGATCGCACCATTCGTCGTTGTTTGAGCCAAAGTGGACTTCATGGGAGACGACCAAGGAGGACACCACTGTTGAAAGCAAATCATAAAAAAGCGAGACTGGAATTTGCAAAAATGCATGTTGACAAGCCACAAAGCTTCTGGGAGAATGTCCTTTGGACAGATGAGACAAAACTGGAGCTTTTTGGTAAAGCACATCAACTCTATGTTCATAGACTCAAAAATCAAGCGTATGAAGAAAAGAACACTGTCCCTACGGTGAAACATGGAGGAGGCTCAGTTATGTTTTGGGGCTGTTTTGCTGCATCTGGCACAGGATGTCTTGAATCTGTGCGAGGTACAATGAAATCTCAAGACTATCAAGGCATTCTGGAGAGAAATGTGCTGCCTAGTGTCAGAAAGCTAGGTCTCAGTCGCAGGTCATGGGTCTTCCAACAGGACAACGATCCAAAACACACAGCCAAAAACACCCAAGAATGGCTAAGAGAAAAGCGTTGGACTATTCTGAAGTGGCCTTCTATGAGCCCAGATCTGAATCCCATTGAACATCTGTGGAAGGAGCTGAAACATGCCATCTGGAGAAGACACCCATCAAACTTGACACAACTGGAGCAGTTTGCTCACGAGGAGTGGACCAAAATACCTGTTGATAGATCTAGAAGGCTCATTGACAAATATAGAAATCGTTTAATTGCAGTGATTGCCTCAAAAGGTGGTGCAACAAAATATTAAATTATGGGTACCATCATTTTTGTCCAGGCCTGTTTCATTAGTTTCATTAGTTTCATTTTTTTAAATAATTATGTTAATCAACAATTCAAAAGTAATGGCTGATTTTGATTGTTTAATTTTCAATAAATTTTTATTCATGGTTACTTTTGTACATTTCAAATGATTTCAGTGAGAATTGTGGGTTTTTCTTTCATTAACTGAGGGGTACCAACAATTTTGTCCACGTGTGTAAAAGCACTCATTGTGTCAGAAACAGACGTGGTTCTGAGATATCCATTTTCAACACAAAGTCTGGGACTCACTTTCCACCAAAATACAATGACTTGCTTTGCGCTGCTTTCTCTCCTCGTACCATGCAGACAGGCAAAGCAAGTTTCAAGGTCAGGAAAATACCAAACAGTCGGAGCACTACTTGCGCTGGACGTTGTGCCTCCACGAAAATAGGGCCCAGATGACAGAAATGTTAATTTTACACCAAAACATTAGATGATAGAAAACAAATGAAAATAGACTAAGAAAGAAACTATCTCTAATATCGTGTCTCAAATAAAGGCTTGGTTCTTTCCTCAGATGGGGTAAATACAGGCCCTGTGCTACTATTTGAGTATTGTTTTAGTATTCTTATTCTACTTCCATAGGTTTACCAGTCAGTGTACAACATTTTGAGCCATGTCTATCATCTAGCGTAGACATCATTAATTAAAATCACACCTGCAGTGTGTATGCTGGATGAAAAAGAGTGATTTAGTTTGGCGTATACTGCTTACTGTACCTATATCTCTGTGGTGCTTTTTCAGATAGGGACCTTTGATTCAGTGGTTTCTCCATTGTGAAGATCTTCTCTGACAGACAAAAACTTCCTGACAGGAACAGTCCTCAGAGCAGAATCTCTCCACCTTTACTTTACTCTCCCTGTCTAACCCTTTGTCATGTATACCTTCATCTCACAGTTCTTTGCTTCACCCTCCTCTGTTTTTTATTTATGCCTCTCTAACACACACCTTTTCTCGGTCTGTCTCATGCTCAAAGGCAACTCATTCACTGCCTCCCTCCACCCCTCCCTCATCAGATATTCCATCCACAGTGCTTGCTTTGCTGCTCCGGCCCTCAGGCATTGCTTCTCCTGCATGATTTATTGTCCTCCCTGACTGCTCTCAACACTCTGGTCCTCGTTCCACCACTCCCCTCCCAGCTCTCCTGACAAGAGGAATGAGTAAACTTCCACTGCTGGGACATCATTGTACAGTTTGCAGAGATGGTAAAGGAGCCCGCTGTTTACTCGGCTGGCTTGAAGGACACAAATAATATCTCACATGAGGTTTAGTGTTTGTTTTGTAATTAACTTGTCGTTTGAACTCAGAAGTTTTGTTTTCACTTACCAGCAACTTATAATGATGAAACATTCACAGCAGAGACAATTGAATATTTCTCATAAATTCACAGAATCTTGGAACTACCCTGGTGAGATTTGTGATCTAAAGTTAGACTTCAAGACTGCATGAGAGGAAGAGAAAATAGCATAATGTGCCCAGGGAAGGCAGACAAATTAATTAGAGGAGCACCAACCCAGCTCAATAGCTTGGCTTGCCAGCATGTTTTAATCACTAACAGTATAATTAGGTAGGGGCACAGTGAGGCATGTGAAGGTTCTCCAGTAATAAGGGATGAGAGCAACTCCAAATTTCAATTACAGAAAACACTCCGATGATATGACCTTGGACGAGGTCTTTGATGCTACATAGAAGCATATACTGTACCTCCAATAGTGCCTGACCAACAGTGATCCTTTTACAAAATCATTTTTCCCAGATGATGGATAAATAATAGCTAGATTTGTCAGTTCAGTGCCTAGCAGGTACACACACCATCAACTGCTCAGTGCTAATGGATTTATGTCGAGCTACTCATCGTCCAAGTTAATTCCATAACTAAGATTAGTTTTAGTGAAATTAATACAGTTTATTATAACTTATTATTTTTGGCAGTCCTTACTATCAGCAATGGATCAAGAAACACAAGTAGTCGGATGATGAGACAGGTTGGAAACAAACCCCCAGGTTAGATAAACTAACTTATTTTGAAGAGAAAACAAAAGTGAACAGTAAAATGATTACTCTGTCATCTGGCACAGTTTACAGAGCCACTTCCTGCTTCAGCTTTGACCTACTGTACTTATTGTAGTTGTAATTTGGGATTATTAGTGACATTTCAGTTTTGCTTCAAAACAAAATAGTTTAGATCATCTGGATATACTGTAGTCATGTCACAGTGATTCTCAGATCTCAGAAATTTCTTTACTGGCTACAATGTTTTTATAATCAATAGAAATGATTGCCAGGACTACAAAAACAAGACTCAAGTTGTAAAATAGAATGATCCTTTAAACTATGGCTCATTATGGTGTCCTGGTTGCTTAGGGGTTTAAGGCACTGACCATGCAATCGCAAAGTTGCTGATTTGAGTCTGGCTGAGGATCTGAGCATAAATCTTGAGCTTTCTAATGTAACACGTAATTCCTAGGGATAAAGGGCTGGTATATGAATGGATAAAGGACAAAGTGTTCCAGGAATATAAGAACCATGTTGATGGGACATTAGTTAGTTCTGTTGTGTTAGTTCTGTCAAAGAATGTACAGTAGTATTTCAAATCAAAGGAAGGGAATTTAATTGATATTTTTCATTTCTATTTTTCTTTTTCTCATTTCCATTTCGGATTAATTTGTTTTAAGTTTTTGCCATCAGGGTTCCCTTCATGCTTTTGGTGATGTTGCATGTGATGTTGAAGATTATGTTGCCAAGCAGCCTGTCTACAACTGAGCCCTGTATTTTTTAGCTTATATTTTTTACATTTCAGTGAAGCTACACATGAAAAGCTATACTGCATTACCTGCTAGTAGTTCATGTTTGTACTGCAACTGCATGTACAGACAATAAGTTATGAGGATCACCTTTTTATACGAGGCAGTGGATTTACAGATGTTTATCCTCAATGGACAGTGGAGTAAATTAGAGTTCATTCATTCAGTCTGTTTATATTCATGTTTGCTGATTGGTTGCTATGTTGTTTGTTTTGCAGTAGCAAGTGACATATTGGCACCAGTCATGTCTTTGAGGAAATATCAGAAATGCATCTTTTTGTTTCAGCCGGATGGAGGGGCGTGTCCCTGTCTGTGTTTGGTTGACAGAAGCTGGCAGACTGTGCTGATGTTACACTGTAGGGAGCGAGAGACAATGGCTGTGTCCGAAATCACTCTCTTATTCACTCATTCATTACTCCCTGTATAATAGACACTAAATAGTTTACTCAATTCAATCTGGGAAGACCCAAGTTGACAAGAATTCAAAAGTTTTATTTGATGGTCTTTGGTGTTGACTCAGTCGATTAAATGCATATAAAGGAATGGAGCCCTATAAATAACATCCAATCAGAGATCCCCAGCAGTGGAGCCATAGACAGGGCCTTGACACTGGTGGCGGTGGGGTGGTGGAGGGGTGAAGCAGTGATACAGCATAGACTGCAGTGACAGCAGAGAGAGACAAAATAGGTCAGGTGGTTTAAATATTCTTTGACTAAGATGATCATTGGATAATAGAAATGCCCATGCACAGAGCCCAGGGAAATAATTGGATAATAGTTGAGACGGTTGTCTTGCTTGAACTTGCTAAAAGCTAGTGAACAGCAAATCAGGATTTTGACAATTCACTAATCATTGTCATTTTGCATCATCACTACTCGCTGTACAGTTGATGAACATGAAGGGCATTGCATTATGGGGTTGTAGCAAAACGTAGTGTCCGTGTTATGGACACTACTTTTTTCATTCCATTGTGGAATTCTCAAGTGCACTATATAGTGGATGAATTTACATACTCAGAATTGGGACACTCAAATAAAATAGCACAAGGTGTATTGCATTATATAGTAAATAGGGAGTGATTTCACAGCCAAAGTAAACTAAACTAAACTAAATTGACGAGTGGTGCATTTTTCCAGGTGAATGTCTGTTTGGTGGCTCATTCAACAAGCTAAGGTAATGTTTGTAAGTTATATAAGGAGAGATTAGCAGAATTGTTGTTCAGAATCTATGGCTCTTGTGTAGCAGGATGCTATCAGGCTCACTGTGACTGCTTTATGCAAATATTTGACTGGCTGTATGGAAACAACCTCTCCATCTGCGTAAATGGAGAATTAATAGTATTCCGTTGAATGAATGCAAAACTAGAGGGCGCCATCATAAAACCAAAAATAAATTAAAAATAAATGTCTCCCTTTTGTTTTTTTTCCCAAAGAAAAACACAGGACAACAGATTTAGAGACCAAATGTGTATGCTGTGGCAGACAAAAAAGTGCAATTTTATTTCAGCTGAGCTTTCACATTTTTCAGGCCAATCAAAGAAATATGTAAATTTAGCAGTTGTTATTTAATTCATGAAGAGACTATAAGAATAAAAGAGATAAAGATAAAGAAGTTGAAGCAGGCTGAATTTTGTTTGAAAATACAATATAGTCTTTAGCGCTTAGACTCCGGTAGAAAATATATATACTCGTAGGCGATCCCATGGATTATGCGCTCTATATGGGTGTAGGAATCCCTGAGTCTAGACACTGGTGGTGGTGCAGAAGATATCTTCTAGTCCGAGGAACTGACTGGAGAAGGGCCAAGCACTCTTCCTGAGATGGTGAAGGGGTGGAGGTGGGTGCAAAAAGACATGGTTGCTGGAATGACAGCTGAATGACAGCAGAGAGACAGAACACTTTCAAAGTTTGACAGCAAGGCTTGGTGCTTGTCCCTTAGCGTGCATGCACAAGGAGATACTCTTCCTGATTGAATTTTCCCTAAGCTTCAATCCTGTGTGGCCATGTTTTCTGTTTTTGTTGCTATTTTATTGTATTTGTAGCTACTGTTCATGGATGTAACTAGGTAGCTAGGTAGGAAGATGATGTCCCCATTCTCAGTGCGTTTAGCTTTTAGTGGTTGTTTGTTTCTCAAGCCAACACAGCCATCAATGAACACAACACTTATTTGAACTGCTAAACAAATTTGAGATGTGGGCAGGGATGCAGATGCTTGCAACCAGGCTAATGGCATCTGTGTGTTCCAATATGACTGTATTATGACTCTGACAAGAAGGGATGCAATTTTTGACACAAATGACAATCAGGTCCTTATTTATGGTGTTTGTCTTCACTGTGGCATAAGATGAAAGTCTGAGGGGTCATTATTAATCAAAAGGCTTATCTTGGGAGGTTGAATGTTGTTACCAAATTTAATGGCAATCTACCTCTTATACTATGAGATATCTTCTGTGCGAATTGGACATTTTGGCATGAGGGCAGTACTCATGAAAGGTCCAATATGTATAGAGGTCGTCCTGTAGGTACCCTGAATGTGCTCAGTGAATTCCAAGGCAATCTGTGAATTACAGTGGGGGAAATAAGTATTCAACACGTCAACTTTTTTTTCATTAAATATATTGCCAGTGCAGCTATGCATATGAAATTAAGACTAGACGTTGGTATTAACTAAGGCAACACAGCTAACAAAATCATAACATTCCAATCAGTAAAAAAGGTCTGTGCATTAAATTGGAATAACACAGGAAAAAAGTATTGAACACACAGCAAGAAAAAGCACTGAACCACTAATTAGTCTTCTTACCTGTTCTAATTAGAATCAGCTGGGTTAGTGCATGTGGCTATTAGTATTTACACTCTTTTAAAAAGGGTTAGACATCTGTGAATGCATAATTCGTTACCAAGCTGTAGAAGCAAAGAGCTCTCCCAAGACCTTCGCTCAAGATTGTTGAGCAACATAGGAATGGCACAGGTTACCACCTGATTTCTCAACTCCTAAATGTTCCCATAAGCACCACTGGGGCCATTAACTGTAAGTGGAAGCAGCATCAATTCACCAACAACCAGCTATGCACGGGAGGTCCTCGCAAGATTGCTGACCGGGCAGTCGGAAAAATTAGTCAGAAGAGTAGCCCAAGATCCAAGGACAACTTGAAAAGAGCTCCAGAAAGACCTGGAAGAGGCAGGTACAATTATCACAGAGAAAACAGTAGGCAATGTACTCCACCACTACGGTATCCATGCACAATAAGACTCCATTTCTGAAGAAAAGACATGTTGAATCTTGCTACACAACATTTGGAAATAGATGTAGATTACTGGAAGAATGTGGTGTGGTCAGACAAGACAAAAAGTGAAATTTTTGGCAATAACACTACGTGGTATGTTTGGAGGAGAAATGGCTCTGCATATGACTGTAAAAATACCATACCTACAGTGAAGTTTGGAGGTGGAAGCATTATCGTATGGAGCTGTTTAATGGAGCCATGTATCGGGATATTCTTGAGAACAATCTGCTGCCATCCACCAGGACAATGAGGATGAGAGGCAGGTGGACCTTCCAACAGGACAACGATCCAAAACATACTACAAAGGAGACTCTCAACTGGTTCCAGAGAAAGCAAATAAAGGTGTTGGAATGGCCCAGTCAATCACCCGACTTGAACCCAATTGAACATTTATGGAAGCAACCGAAGATAAAGATTCACCAGTGAACAAAAACACAAGGATTCATCCTCTGCGGACCAATAATATATTGCAGCAACTTTTGAACTTAGTTTTCAAGATACCTTGTCATGGACCACTTTGACCTAATGGTGCTGTTTGACTACAGTTCAGTGGATTACTAAATTCATTATGAGTCTTAGGGCTCTATTTTCCTGAAACAGAATGCAGATGCAAATGCAAACATGGTGCAGGAGAATGTGGGTGTGACAGCACATTTTTGCAATTTGGGTGACCACAGGTATTGGCACAAACCAGGAGCAGCCATGCACAGCTCTCTGCAGTATGTTCAACACTTTACATGGCCTTACAATTATAAGGTTCTATCAGAACCTGAGTTTGAGTTATTTATATGAAACTATTCTTTGACATGTTATTAAAATTTATTTTTTGATTTCTGCATTATTGGCCCTACAATTTGACTATCTCAAAAATCAGTCTCAAACTTGGTGCTATAAGGTTCCATCTTCAAAGCACCAATCAGTGCTGGGAATGTAAACAGCAGGACAAATCAGATTCCTGCCTCTTTACCATGTGACCTCACTGCGCTGTGGTTAAAGGAGCTTAAAATATCATGAAATGTAGTTCAATCAAGTTTTGAAACCTCCAAAATGATTATTTTATCAAAGTCATATGACTGACTGATAGAAAAATGCCAACCGAGTTTATAAACAGATTTTATCTTGTTGGAACTCAGTGAGAAGCCTTTATCTTCATCATGGTACCTTTATCTACCATGCGACTCAGCTAGTTTGCTATGTTTAATTACAGAGTCAGCACAGTTGTTAGCATTAATTACTGTTATCATTAGTGACTTAAGTTACTCTGACTACTTGTTAATATGTAAGAATATGAGATACATTCAGGCTACTAGCTGCTGATGCTAACTCTAAGGGAGGTTATTTATTGGTTATATTTATTCGTTATCTATGAGGGGGAGGGAGTGGTGCAAAACGGAGGAGGCACATCAAATATTTTTTTAAGCACTGGGGAGTTTATTTTATTATTTTGGCTCAGGGGAGGGACATACAACTTTAACCCTGTAATGCCTGACCCCAGAAATAATGGACAGAAAATTCTGATTTCTTGAATCTGGAACCTTTATTTGGCCCTTTCACAAAATTTGAAAAAAAAATTACAAAAAATTATTTGCATATAGGTTTTTCCATTTGTATCGTAAATGATACATTAGGCATTACATGCAGTTCTGGTGATACAGCAAAAACATCAGCCTCTTTAGGCCTCTTTCTTCTTTTATCTTTTATTATGAACAATGGTAAGCATGAAAACAGCAGTTAAGGCTGTAAAGAACTTTGGCCTGTTATTTTTTCAAACTGCTACCTTTTCCAGTAACTTTTTCTTGTATTATGAACAGTAGTAGGCATGAAAACAGCAGTTCAGGCAATATAACAAGAACATCGGCCTCTTAATTTTTTTCAAACTGCTACCTTTTCCAGTAACTTTCTTTTATTGTGACAAGTGGTAATCATGAAAACATCAGTTAAGGTAAGAACATCAGCCTCTTAATTTTTTAAGTTTAACTGTTTTCGGTGAACTTTTCTTTTATTATGCCATGTGGTAATCATGGAAACAGTTCCTGTCCTTGTTCAGGCAGAGATGGACGTTGCATTTTCCACAGCGCACATGGGAAAAGTGTCCTGTGCAGTGCTTGCACCTTTGTCGCTTTTCCCAGGATGGGAAGTGGTTGACCATATCCCTCCTCACATCTGGAGGCACACTGGTCGATCGCCACCTCCTCTGTGGTGTGCAGGTCATCTACGGCAACAGCAGAATTCCACCAAAGCTCTGAGGTATGTGAGAGAGATTTAAATAGTGATTATCATTTGATGTATTTCTTGTATATATTATATGTTACAAATAGTGTTCTTAAAGTATGTGCTCAGTATTAGTATGTTATTCCACACCTGCTCCAAATACCTTCATGCTGACTCTATTTTAAATTTAGTTCCTTGCTCTGTAAAATGAGACAGTTGATTGTTGATTGTTAGTTTATGTTGTCTGAGCCAGGGGTAGGATCAAGCAATTCTCTACAGGTGAAGCAGGCATGGGAGGAGGTAGCGGTGAGGGTGTCCTCGTCTTCTGGCATCACCAGAACGGCTGCACAATGCCAAAATCGGTACAATGATGTCAGGAGACGGGGAAAACAAAAGCTCGCCAAACAGCAACTGGAAACAGGTGGAAGACCACCTACAACAACCGAGGATCTAATGTCAGTGGAGGACATCGCTGCCTCTACCCTCAGTGCCGAAAGCATTGAGGATTTTGGGGGGATAGAGGTGGGCATCCAAGGTAATGCAATAATAACAATAAATCAGTGTGTACAAACCATGCAGGCTTCTTGCGAAAATCGTTTATTTTACATTAGACATGCAACAAAGCCATTCAATAAATGAACTGTAAATGTCATGCAGCTCCACTGGCTGAAGATCCTTAGGCCAGATCCAGTAGGCAGGAGCAGGGGGTAGTTGTGGAAGGAGAAGAGACGGTGGAAAGACCATCATCAAGGTCGAGAGGAGAGACGAGCTGACCCAGATCGTGAACATCATCTGGCAAGAGGACCACCCATTCCTGGAACTCCAGCAGGCCAGATTTAATATGCTGGAGAGAGAATTGGGGGGAATCAGGTGAAGTGTTTGGTGTGTGAACACCCACCTGAGCCACATCAAGATGTTGCTGCAGCCCCTCTGACACATCACAGACAATCTGGTGGTCCTCCGACCACCCGATCCATGACAGACACACTGGCCCTTGCTGCTTCTGGATCCTCCTGGGGCCAGCCCCGTCATGGTGCTCCTCACGATGGTTCCTCCCTTGCATACCTGAGGAGGAAGAAGAGCACCAGTTTAGGATCATGTTCATTAATTTGTTGCCAATGTGTTTTCATTGGTTTTTTGAAACATTTATTTTATATTATTTTATATTTTAATTACAGCTTTGGTTCTCTTTAAAACCGTTTTGTTCAGTCATGGTGTAACAGGTAAAATCAGCAGGGTTTTAAGTGCTGAAAGTATGGAAACATGGAAACCTGATCACTGTAATCTCAAGTGTTAAATAATTTTTGTTAAATATTGTTCTAACTGTTTTAATCATGTAAAAAATCATCATACACAGTTGTCAGGACTGTGCACTACGGAGCTCTCCAAGGTGCTGATCCTGCTGCTGGCAGCAGCTAGGAGCTGTCCAGAGTTCTTTCTTTCTCCCCCGCCCTCAGTAGTGGAAGGCTGCTGCCAGCGGGAGCTTTCAGCCAATACCTTCTTTAGTTTAATCATTGTTTGCACCTGTTTCCTAGAGCATATATACACCCTCTGTTAGTGTGTTGTGGTTGCTCAGTCTTTCTACACTCATAACAGTGTATCTCCAGGGTAGCATTTGACAAACAGTTGTAAAATGCAATATCACTTAAAATGTCCAAATAGATGTAATATTTTGACTTTTTTTCCAATCAAAACATTCAGTTTGCTTACCAGGCTACAGATGAAGCAGCTCTTCTGCCAGCTGATCCCTCCTCGTCCCTGCTGCTGCTGGCGTATTTGGGTTCACTGGCATCAGCACATGCAGTTCAGCATCACGCCTTCTAAAGTCCTGTACTGTGTCCTCATTTATTTCCAAGAGACATCCATGATGCATGGCAATGTTATGCAACACACAGCAGTCATGTTTTCCTTCGAACGACAATTCATACACTGTTGTAGGCATGATAAACTGTGTAATCAGCCATGTCTTTAATGGATAGCCATTGTCCCCTAACAGCCACCCCTCCAGGGGGGTGATCCCCCTGGAAGACTGCAGGAATGACAGAGTTGGCCAGTATAAAGGTGTCATGGCTTGATCCAGGATAATTTGTCAATACATGTGTAACTTTACACGTTGCATCTCAAATCACCTGGATGTTGATGGAATGGGTTCCCTTACAGTTCACATATATCAAAGAGTTCTCTGAAGGGACACATAATTGCACATGCGTGCAATCAATTGCCCCCAGGACCCCAGAGAACCCAAATTTCGTCCAGAACTCCTGTTTATGTCATTCTTGGCTGGCAGGGAATTTAATAAATTCACTGGCATGTCATACTATGGCTGATGTAATTGCGTGTATGGCTGAACTTATGGCAGATTTGGATATGCCTCCAATTGAACTCAGGGGATGCTGGAATGACCCACTGGCAAAGAAATGTAGCACAGCAGTGACTTTCACAACAACGGGGAGTGCATAGGGACAGCTGGCATTAGTCTCCAGCTCATCTGCCAGGAGATTGCAGATGTCTTTTACAGCCTGGCAGGTTAGCACAGTTTATGGTGGCATTCCTTTTTGCTGAGCGACAGAAATGCGGTCCTTGACAGGTGGACCCTCTGTCTCCACCATCTCCCAATCCTCTGTCCCATCAGGTACTCCATTTGGCTGTGTGAATCAAGAACATATGAAAAAATGCACGGATATTTAACTGAGGAGCTCAATGGGTGATGTTTTGTTCAATTTAGATGGTCATGTATTGATGCAGCAGCAAAGTCAATCCGTCAACAATCCATTGTCTGTATCTGTTTGCTGGATCTTGACAGACACCCTCAACCTGATGGGTCCTACCTATGTGTATTGCCACGACTGGTCAAATAATTAGACACTTTCATTCATCATTACTGCAATTAGCTAATTCTGATAAATATTATGTATAACCATTATGACAGGTTTTTTTTTTTTTTTAAGTTGATGTACACAATAATAATCTTTAACACTGTAATCCTTTTATTTGCATCTTGAGGCTTTCTGCTTCCTCAAAATAGCAATGCATCACACACATTGCACTGTGCTACAGTGTAAGCACACCCTGAGCTGCGCCTCTTCTCCCAACTTGGTGCAAACACGTTCATTTGGAGCCAGGAAATTACCAACCAGAGGCCCATTTCACCAAAGTTGCAACATTTTGCATCTGCTATTTACAATATTATCTCATATTGATTTTGACATGTTAAACTAGTCAAATGGCACGCCATACATGACCATCAAAATGTATCTGCAATTTGCAAGTAACAATCAGTTGTGAAATATGTATTTACCACCATTTGCAAAAAGTGTACAATCAGCGCTTTTAAAATTGTTTTGCAGACACAAATATAGACTAATGATAGAATGAGGAAACCTGCATAAAACTGTCTGCCCTTGCACTGACTTTGCATCTGCATGAAGATAGACTTCAAGTCAAGTGTTGGATGGATCAAAAGAGTGCCTGATGAACCTACTGACTTGAGACCAGCAATACTGCAGCTGTAATCACTAATGAGTATGGCTGATCTTGAGAAAAGTAAATGGTACCAAAGAGGAGAATTAACACAACAGAGCTGCAGCACAATACAGCAAAGCCATCTGGAAGATATTTGGCATGAAAAGTCTTCTTTTGGCATTGTGCTGCATTCAACAAAGCAGTCTGGCAGAATGCAGGATTAATAACAATCCGGAGAAGTGGGTGGTGGGTCATAAGGATTTCAGTGCTCAGCACTTACTATAAATGTTCTCCTTTTGTCTTAGAGAGACTAATCTCTATATGGCAACATTTGTTCTGTCTGTTGCCAGCATTCAACCTAGTCACTGATAACAGGGCAGAGCTTTAGAAACAGGCTTGAACCAGCATGTTCAGTTCAGTGGTTCATGTCATTCCAATATCCAAATTCACTTTAAACCAATTTCAATGTCTGATGTACAACTATTAAGTAAACAATCTTCAGAAACAGGTTATTAGGAATAGAAGTGATTACTTACACTTTTGTCTGTCTACCAGTGACATCAGTATTCACCATCCCTCTCTATACACTACTACAGACATACATTTATAATAACAGCAGTGAGGGAGAGACAGTGGTGGATGCAGTACCTGAAAGCCACACTTGAGTAAAAGTATAGATATCTTATCAGGAAATGACTTTGGTATAAGTTAGTCACCTATTAGAATATTACTTGAGTAAAAGTCTTTAAGTATCTGATATTTATTCTACTTAAGTATCAAAAGTAATTTTCTGATAATATACTTAAGTATTGAAAGTAAAAGTACAAGTTAATGCTGTTAATAAAAAAAGCAAGCAGTCAGAAGTTTGAGAATTATGAAGTTTATTCTTTTAAGCATGTACACCACATTCTAAAATTGAGCCTACATTACACTTGAAGAAAAATGATGTCTTCAAACCTTAAAATTTAAAGAACAAAGTCCAGTTTTTCCTTCCCTCCCATTCCTTCACTCATCCATCTATCCACCCCTTCTTCTTCCCTACAGTACAGCCCAGTCATTACTTGAAGTTGAAAAATTTGCTGTTCATCTTCAAGAGAAGGTGGTTTTCAAGATTTCAAAAATTCAGTCACGCTCTTCTTGGGCTTAAGACAAGTCCTGCAATGCTAAATTGCCTTTCACAGGCCACTGAGGCAGGTAGAGGCGTGTTTAGCTTCACAGACAGCTTGCACACAGCTGGGAAGGATTTCAGCAAGTCCATGCGATCTGCTGAACAGGCCAAGCATCTGTCTAGTTGTTCTGGGCTGTCTTGTGCTTGAGACGACTGCAGGGCAGAGAAGAAGTCATCTTCAGATGAACTGGACCTGGTGGCATCACCTAGCTGCAGTGAGGGTTCTTCCATGTGCTGGTTGATGAAGCCCATTTCTGACATATAGTAAGGATAAAAATATAAATGATAGGATTAATACAACTTTCTAACATGTCATGACCCCAACCTAAGGTTTTGTACTAAATAATTTGTTTTAATTTGAGGTTTATAAATTTAGTTTCCTGCACTATCCATGCATCCATAATCAATTTGTGAATTTGCCATTACAATAAAGAGTCAAAATGTACACCCATACACTTTCACTATCCCCATGTTTTACCCATTCCAAGGGTAGCATCATCCTTTGTCCAAGTTGTACAGAGTTTTGGAAGAAGAATTGCAGCTGCAATCAACTCAGGGGCTTCTATGATACGTACCATAGAAATGTTGACACATTGTGTATTAAATGTATTGGAACGTAGAGATTCAATGTATCCGTAGTTTGCAGAAATATACAATGCCAACATTTGATTTCTGGCAAGTGAGCTGTAAAACAATTCTCACTTACATTGGAACCTTTACGTCTGTGCAGATGACTGATGGCCCCCTCACCGCATTTGGGTGCAGCAGCTGGAGGTAGCAAGCATCTTTAACAATTTCGGCTGCAAGTGTAAATCTTCCACATTTGTTCCAAAGTGCATTACACTTGCTAAATGTTGAATGGTAGACTTTCTTGTACGCCTCATTTGATGTTGCTTTTAATGGCATCAACTGTAGCTATTAGGTTGAGAAGGTGACACACACACACAGCGCTGGTGCTTTGGGGCCTGAAGCCGAAACCATCATCTTCATTCAAAAGCACTGACACGTCAAACTCCACTTCTTCACACCCCTCTTGATCCTCTTCATCCTCTCCTGGTTGAGATGCATCACCATCACTTCCAACTGCATTGTTGTTCTCATCTTCACCAAAAACTTGGAAAGCTTTTATGAAGTTAGAGACGTCTGTTCTCAGAATCTTCCCACAAATTTCAAACTCAGAATGGATGTCATTCAGAGCAAATGAGTGTTATGAGAGAGAGCACAATAAATGTTTAGCACCTGTATCATGTGGCAGCTTAATCAGAAGACGCTTGTCACTACCAATCAATGACCGCATCAGCGATGAACAGCTCAAAACCAGAACCAGTTTTGGGAATCAGACTAGAACCAGAACTTAAATCCACACATAACGGCCTCTGCTCCAAAACTGTAGAGTATAGAATAGCTGGAGCATATGACGGTGAACGACACAAAGGCAAATGACATAGAGGTGATGGTGAATGATGCTTAGCTCTCGACTTCAACAGCAGATACTTGTCCTTCAAATGACTCTTCCCATGACAGTAATTACATACTGGCACCATCAAGTCACGCTGTAAATGCAGGCTTACACCAGGAACCAGGTGAAAATTTTGCACCACCACAGGAGTTACCACAGTTGTTGTCCCCATTTTTCCAATTACCCCAAGAGCACGTCTCTGAAAAACTACCCTTATGACTCAACACAAAATCAGCTAATTCAGCTGCTTTAAGCACAGTGGAGGGCTTCTGCTCATTTACATTAGTAGCAATGGGTTGAGGGATAGCATTTTTAAACTGTTCTAACAATCAACTCACAAAGACTGTCAAAAGTATCAACTTTTGCAGCTGAAAACAACGGTGAAAATGGGAAGCCAAATCACGGACAAACTCCACATTTCTTTGCTAATCACCCTTTACTTTAGCACAGCTGCTTTCACTGCCTCATAATCCAAGCCATCCTCTCCACATACAGCTGAGTATGCCTCCTGGGCTCTCCCAGTGAGGATGCACTGAAGCATAAGCACTCTTCCTGGCCAATTTTTTTCATCTGCAACACGTTCGAAAAGAGCGAAAAAAAGTATCAGGGTCATGCTCATTAAACTTAAGCACCAAACGCAAATTAGCCACAACATCAATACCACCCAGTGCAGAGCCAACAGAAGTAGCCTCCTCCGTACTAGACCCCCCAGGAGAAAGCTTGCCCTCTCTGATTAACTGCAACTGGGACTGCTCAAACTCCATTTTCTCAGTGTTTTGCTACATTTTCTCCAACTCAAGCTTCTGTCTGCCGAGGCTTCTCCTCCCTGTCCACATGTCTCCAACTTCTCCTGCTCAAATTGCAAGGCTCTTTCTGCTGCTCAAAAGTCAAACCAGCTGTCTTCACAATTGCTGGCAGACACTGGCATGGGTGCTGGCTGTGTAACATACCTCCTTCAAACAAAAACAAAACCACTTTTCTTCTAATCTTGACAACAACGCCAGCCATGTCCACTAACTGATCCAGCCATTTACAAATGCCACCATGGGTGTCTCAAAACTTTGACAAGGAAGCCATAGTTACAAATACCACTAAAGAAAATAATGTGCTCACTGCCAGACACACTAGGGCAATTGATGATCCTTGACAGAATTTCCCACCAACTGCCTAACAACCCTAGTCTTCATGTGGCAGGTATTTACACTAACCACATCACAACACAAAAGGATGCAACCCAAAAGGGAGACTACAGCCTAACGGGGAAATCTCTGTACACAGTGTATCAAGACAGTAACACTTACCTTCTGAACGGCACACGACAATCCAACATCGGGTCAGAACTAAACCCTCCTGCAGAAAAACAGATGGTGTATCGCCCAATAACCAGAGCTAAACCAGAACAAAACCAACAACCAGAGCAGCTCTGGCAACAAAGCATGCAGCCAGAACCAGCACACAGCTGGACCAAATCACCTAATCAGCATGCGCAATAAACACCATGCACTCACTGCTACCTGAGGCACAAAAACTTTCTATCAAAATAACCTTGGATGAGCCCTCATTTGTCATAATGTGGCTCCAGTGGCCACAACAAAAGGGAGACACACCATGATAAAGCGTCAACAAAAAAATGATTTTAAATAAATTAAAGAGATAACTGAGTATTTACAATATGAGTCATGGAAGTCAGTGGGATCAGTGTGTGTGTGTGTTGAAAGGTGCATGAAAGCAAGGTAAAGAACTAAACCAACATAATCAAATCAAAAGGGAGAGGAGCAAAGTTGCAGCAGAGTGGCCTCAGTCACTGCCTTCTTCATCAGCTGTGGGTCAGCTGTGACATAATTTTTGCATTAGGCAGCAGTTCATTCATATAATCTCTAAATGGTTCTTGTTCAACAACACAGAATGGCTGGAGTCCTTGAACCACATACTTCATGACAGCTTTGTCAATGGACCTCTGAGTCACAGTCCTGGTGTTCACTAATGTGGTCTGCCTGCTGGTGGAGGGAGGCCCTGTTCACACCTGGCATTATCATGTGTCTTGGGTGATCTGATCACAAGTGGACAACTCTAAGTACATCAGTTCACACCTGGCATTAGAATGCATCTCCACATGTGTCTCAAATGATCGAACCTCACTTCCCCGCTCTATATGTAAATAAACACGTACATCATTTCCATTTGCAAAGACCAAATGCGGTACAGAGGAGAGCAAAACTCAGGAGAGTCAGACATTTCTCCTTTAGGAGCAGCTGAGATTGTCTCTAAAATGAGAATAGCTGGTCCACCTTAAAGGTCAGTCCACCTTAAGTGAGCCTGATCAGGTTAGGCTTACCCATTTTCACTAACTTCGGGGCTAACCCCCTTCACTTTTTATCAGCTGGTGGCAAGCACAACATGGGAACTTGGCTTGGGTCTTGAGGAGTTGTAGCATTTATTCACTGACAAATAGCCTAAACTGTACACACAGTACACTGCTATGTTCACAGCTATACTGCTAACTTCATACTCTCTGCTCCAGTCACTCCAGACCCCTAGCATTAAGCAGAAGAATGCAGCCTTTCCTCTGGCACTCTGTGCTTGTTCGTCCAAGCCATGGCTGCTGGAACTACTGCCTAATATGAAAGAGATTGTGAACACCTTCACTGCTGATCCTGTTTCAGCCCCCGGCTGGTACCATGCCTGTATGTCCTGCACCTGACCTGCCATGCTCCTTGCCTGGATCCCCTGTGGTCCCACCTTCAGAGTCTCTGCTCCCCAGCACCACAGACCTTCCTCTCCACTGCCCAGTGCCACAGAGTCTCCCAGCACCACGAAGACTGGTTCCCAGCTTTCAGCCCAAGCACCAGCCCAAGCAGCCGCCCCAGTCTCCTGACACCATGCTGAAGCAATCTCTTGTCCCCTGTTTCTGAGCTGCAGCGGTCTCGTGTGGCTGTACTTCAGCAGACTCCTGTTTCCCTGCCGGACTCCCAGCAGTTGGCCGTCTCTATTATCTTGGATAATACACTGTCCTTTGAATTGTGGAAAATAGTAATATAATACTATTAATTAATAATTTAATAATTATTTAATAATTATCCTATCATGTGAGGGTGGTGCAGAACTGAAATTGGTAATAGGTGTTTAGTCCTCTTTACCAGTAGCTTACTAGATCTATGTGTAGGGCCCATTGCCCAACAGTTCTGCTATAATGGGGGTTTTACCATTATAGCAGAACCAAAGTATTTTCTCATTTGATATTATGTTCCTACAAGAGACACAAAACACACAGATGCCCTGAAATTGAGATGTTGGATAGGACAAACCTTTCAGTCAACTTTTTCAGCTAAAGCACGTGGTGTGGCCATATTAGTTAAAAAGAATATTCTTTTTCAACACATTCCACCAAAACTGATCCAAATGGTCACTTTATAATTGTGACTGGCGCTATTTTAACTCTATAACCCAAGTTTCTTTTGCAATGCAATGTTTTCAGTCTCATTCTTGGTGGCTGGTGGTGACTTCAACTGCATTTTAGATACATTTATGGATAAGGTCTTCCTCACACCCGGTCAGCCCTCTAGACTCTACAGTTGTGCTAAATAATCTGATGAAATCACTGAAGCTTGTAAATATCTGTAGAATTCAGTATCCCACTGAGAAAGAATATTCCTTCTTTTCGCAAGTTCATAGCACCTATAAGAGGATTGATTACTTTTTAATTTACTCTAAATTAACATCAGCAATCTCCTCATCAAAATATCATAATATCTTAATTTCAGATCACAGTCCTGTTACTATAGGCATTTATGCTGGATGGAAGAAGGCCCATTACAATTGGTGGTTCAACCCAAACCTGCTTAATGATGAAATATTCTTTGAAAAATGCTCAGTCTCTATTAAGTAGTATGTGGCTTTCAATGACACAGGAGATGTTTCGGATTCAAAACGTAGTAATAAGAGGATTTGTAATATCATATGAAGCCACACAAAAAAGCAAAGGAGAAATAGATTATTAGAAATAGATCGACAGCTTGCTTTGCTTGAAAAACTTCATCTGCACTTAAGGGTATCGTAAAACTAAAACATGAATATAAAAACTTTCTAAGCAAGTTAGCATTTTGCTTCTAAAAGTGAGGCATACACAGTTTGAACTGGGAGAGAAACCTGGCCTCCTGCTCACATGACAGCTGAGACGTGCACAAGCTCTTAGGGCTATTCATAAGATTAAACCACCTTTAAGCTCTTTCATTACAGACCTTGTTCAAATAAATGACTACTTCAGGAAATATTATGAAGAATTATACACCTCCCAAAGTCTCATAAAAGAAGCAGATATCCTTCAATTTCTGCACTCTCTTCCACTTCCTAAACTAGACTTAAATACACAAAATGAGCCTCACAATGTCCTCACTGTGATAAAGGAATTAGCAAATGGCTGGCCCTGATGGCCTTGGTATAGAGTTCTACAAGGCATATGCAGATGGTGTGCCCCCTCTATTGTTGAGAATGTTTAAAAAGTCAATTAAAAACAAAAAACTACCAGAGTCATTATACACCGCCGATATTTCTTTAATTCTGAAAAAAGATAAAGAAGAGACCTGATGATGACTTGTCATCATATCAACCCACAGCACTTCTTGATAGAGACCTAAAGGTGTTCACCAAAATCTTAGCCAATAGACTGAATAAACATATATCAACCATAATACACCCAGATCAGGTGGGTTTTATTCTCAGAAGATTTTCCTTTTTTGATGTTCATAGACTACTGAACATTATACGCCAGTGCTTGCTCATGAGGGGAATTGTTGGGTCTCTGTAAATAAATGAGTACGGTCTCGACCTGCTCTATGTGTAAAGTGCCCTGAGATAACGTTTGTTGTGATTTGGCGCTATATAAATAAAATTGAATTGAAATTGAATTGAATTATATACATTAAGCAGAATAACGAACCTGCAGTCCTTGAGCTTGATGCATACAAGGTGTTTGATCAGGTGAAGCGGAAGTATGTGCTGTTAGCCATAAAAAAGTTTGGCCTGGGCAAGAACTTAAAATCATGGATAGAAATGCTCTTATCCAACCGCATCAGTCCAACTCTGAGAGATTGGCGAACACTCCCCCTGTCACTGATTGGCCAAATTAATGCCATAAAAATGGTGACTTTGCCTAGGTTTTTGTATTTATTTCAAAACATACCCATTATTCAGCCTAAGGCCTTTTTTATAATTCTGGATTCAATTACTATTAATGACCTGTACACTGATAATGTATTCTCGTCATTTGCTCAGCTTAAAGCCAGGTATTTACAAATCAGGAACTATGTATATATTATATATATATATTATATATAATTCTCCTGATAAACTTCAGTCCTTATTGACAATTGAACCTGATACCAAAAAGCTGGTCTCTATATTTGTAAATGTATATGCGGGTCAGACTGCTCCACCTACACAGCACCTGAAGATGTCTTGGGAGAGTGAAATAGGAGTAGAAGTTCAAGAAGACACATGGGCTAAGACTCTTCACAGCATACACTCTTGTTCAATTAATTCAGGATATCAGTTCATTTAGTATAAGGTCGTACATAGACTCCATTATTCATGTGTTAAATTACATTCATACTAGCCATCCTCATCACCACTGCATTAAATTCAAACAATATGATGGAACTCTGGATCATATGTTTTGGTTTTCCACCAGACTCTACAAGTTTTGTTCAGAAGTTTTCCATTGCCACTCAGATGTTTATGGACGTGATCTCCCTCCTAATCCAGATACAGCCATTCTAGGTTGGTCACAACAACTAGAAACTGTAAGTCACTGGAAAACTTTGTCGATCCAGTATGGAATGGTTATTTGCAAAGAAGACCATTCTTAAGGTCTGGAACAAAGAAATATACCCTTGTTATGAAACCTGGCTCACAGAGTTCTCTAGAACTTTAAATATGGAGAAAGAAAGTAGGTTTAAACAGGTATGGCAACCCTTCCTTGACTATATCACAGCACTGAGGGGACCCACATGACCCCTTTATTTTCAGTTATACATTTGTCTATTTACTTTTCAAAGTACAATGTAATTGTATAAATGGATGCCCATAGAAACCTATGAAGAAGAGTACACTAAATGTTTTTTCTGTCTTTTTTCTTTCTTTTTTTCTCCCCCTTACATGTGAAAGGAGGGGTGGGAGGAGGCAAGTAGTGTTCCTGTTTGTTAACCGCTTCAATGTTTTTTTAATTTCTGTTTTTAAAAAAATTATAAAGAAAATATGAAAGAAAACAACACTAACAGTCAATGACCATTATTTAACATATCACCTTTACCCAATCTGCAAATAAATTAATGTTGTGCATCAACTAGCCCTACTTTGTGCCACTGATGTAATCATTTCATTTTTTTAAATTTATTAACTTTGATTAATCATGTATAATAATAATAATACACTCCAGTCACAGATATAGCCCAATAGCCTATAACCACTGAATTTTGACAGAATTAGTTCAAAGCAAAACTCAAGAGAGTTTAACAAAACGTGGTGCTTTTGAAGACGTGTATAATCCTGAACACTCTTCTGTAACCTGCCACTACTACAAATATTTCCTCCAACGATGTAAAATAGAAATTGCCTGAGGAAATATTTGTCTGACCAATAATAATGTTTCAGGATTATGGACTTCAAGAGTTTTGCATTGAATACATTTCAACAAAATTCAGGGGTAACCATTATATCTCTGATTCAAATGTAATCAGCAATATTAGCTAGCCATCTAGCTAGCTGAAATGTATGAGCAAATGTATACATTTTATTCAGGAAATAGTAGTGGAGTAAAAGTGAAAGTTGACAGAAATATAAAAACTCAAGTAAAGTACTTCCAAAAAAATACATAAGTACTGTAACAAAATATTATTACTTCGTTGCATTACACCACTGGGGAGAAAGGCATAAAATGGATCATTCTATTTATTTTAATTGCACACTTGTACCTCACAGAAGGGAATTTTTGCAGCGCTTACTTCACTAATTTATTTTCCTGGAGAACAATGTGGTCACAATTAAATGCCTCTATTGAGGTAAATAAAAGTGGAATGCTGTCCAATTGCACTTTACCTACATTTATACTTGAGAGTTGCATAATAATTGCTTTTTAACAGAAACAAGGCTGGCCAGCATAGCAGCAGTGTATTTTTGTTGATTATCTCATTAATCTTGTACTGGAGTAGAATATGTCCTCTGCACCAGAGTTTGTACAAAGAACTGTGATTACTGCTAAAAAAAATCAAAGGCCTTGGTGATGTGGGGCATCTTTCTCATGGTGTCTAGCATCATTGTTTCCTCTTTGCATCATTTAACACCTCCATGCATTGCTTTCCACATGCTGTTCATTTTAGTTTTGTTCAATAAATTATGTTGGTTAAGTATACTCTTCCTTGAACTCCCTTCTTGTCACACTGCCAGAGGCAGTTGGTGACAGATGGGGACTCATCCAGGGATTCACATCAGTTTGGTAAGGTCATCTCAAGACTTAAAGCTAGAGTGCGGGACTTTTGTCTCCCCCTTTTGGCAGTGAGAGTAAAGGGGGGCACTCGGCTGTGATTGTCTGACACAGGCATCCAGCACGCTCTCATGCACTCCCTGAATGACAGGCACATAGAGAGGGCTAATAAAAACGGATATGTTTTGATGGTCCACCAGCCCAAAAACATATTTTGTGATGGTCCACCAGCCCACCATGATTTGTCCCAAAACAGTATGCCCAATAGCCAGTACACCACTTGCCATAACCTACGTTTTTAAGCATCACACAACCCTTGCGAAATGACTTGTTTCACTATCAGAATTTGATCCATTCAGTCCTACATTTTCAGTCAACGTTAGCGCTCAAGGACTTATTTTAAACCCAGCTGAAGCGCAGGAACAGCACCAGCTGTTCTCCTGATGTTACTTTATTTTTTAACATATCATCCATGTTGCTTGCCTTACACCTACAAACAAGGCCTATTTTAAATTGTGTATTTTTATACAGGAGTTTGGTATGAGTGTTGTTAACTCAGAGGCTGTTCAGTTGGGCCATGCTTTCAGCACCTTCAGCGGACACACCCACAGTGTTTCAGAGCAGAGAATACTGCTCATTTTTCCACAATTTTGAAACATAATTTTATATACTTGGCGATTTTTTTAATCATTCAAATTTGGCTGGGTGGTTAATTTTGTGGACACATATTTATTATTGCTTTACACTGACTTTAATTGGTATTTACCACTATGGTTAGTGTTGCTAACTCCTGTGACATATGGGATCTTAATCATTTTGTTACCACTTTGGTTTGTAAATGCTAAATTCACAAAAGTTATTTTCGTTATTGCATATTGAAGTGCTTTTTGAATTAGCATATTGTTTTGATTAGGTTTTTTGTGAATATCATACATACAATATCATACATATTTTATTCAGACTGGTTGCTTTTGCTTTGGGTGGGTGCTATCAGAGCAGCAACTTTGGTCCACAGTTTGTTTGGTTGAAAACCTATTTGCTTGTGGTTCTCCAATACCAGATATAGGGGGATTTAAGTTAAGAATTGATGCATGTCAAAAACACAGGTCCTGTCTTTGGGGGTACCAGCAGAGATTTTAAGGTGTTTAATGGTTTGTGGTATGTACACGGATGGAGCAAAACATCTTACTACTGAAGGGGCTGGAAGAAAGCAGCACCTTACTGGATGACATCACGTTACGTTATGGCTAAAGTTCGAACCTGGTTCAACTTTTTGGCAACCATGCATTTGTTTGCCGGAGCCCTCTGCACTGGTAAATGAAGAGAGGGCTTCCTTTTTTTCCCCACACAGGACTAATGTTGGTCTAAACACCAGACCAAAACCATTCATAGCATCAACTGGGAGGAGGTTAGACGTCGATCAGGAGTCAGTGGACAACTAGGGAGAGATCAAGGACGACATTTACACCCGAGAGTTGTTACGTACATGTATAAACTAATCTTTAACACTGAATCTTCAAACTGAACTAACCATACTTTTAGCAATGGGGCTCCTCTCAATGGTGACTAAGAGCACCGTTGTCAGCACACAGAAACAGTGATGATGTGATAACTCTGTCGCAAATAGTTGGCTTGGTTTAAGCTTATAAACTTGTATAGGCCTGGTTTTGTACTGATCTTAATGTGACATCTTGAACCAGCAATACACTGAATGTAATGTACTGACATGCTGAACATTGCAGCAATATGACCGCTTAGGTTAGGAAAAAAGGAAAAAAATACAAAGTCAGTTACTACAAATCTTTTAAGTGAATTGAATGAAACAAGCAAGTGATAAGTAATTCTCACCCCTACTTTGAACAGAGATATGTACGACACCCCATTATCACATGACCGAAAATTCCATACTTAGGTCCTGTGATAACAACTAAACCATCTCCATAACAACTAAATAAACTCCATCTGCAGATAAAGGCCAAGAGATGTGGCTGAAAGGTCCAGCAGAATCCAGTAAGTGGACCTGGTAATAGGTTTTGCTTTGTTTTTTTGTCAAACTGATATTTCCTAGGTCAAGAATGGACCCTAAAGCTTAATCCAATTCAAAACTTCTCTGACATAATCTCAACAGAAGCTGAATAGTAAAAGTAAAATAGTAAAAGCTCCTAAAAGGTAGTTACTAATTATTTCTGTTTCTATTTATTTGACTGAATTATTGATTGAATTATGTTCTTGGTATTTTGTCCACCTCCTATATATGTCTGTGTCAGTTAACTGGGTCACACAAACATAATATCCTATAATGTCATTTTGAGTTTGTAGGTGTATCTCAACTGACTGTGCGGTTTCTTTTTATAGTCTCCTCCACACACTCAGTAAAGAGTAAGTGAGAATTGGATTTCTCTTTCGGAGGAAGTCACAAACTCACTTTGATGTTCCGTCATTGAGTTACCCTGCATGAATGCAATCTAGCAACCCAGGGAGGAAGAGAAGAGAGTATATACCAAAGGTGTGTCGCAAGACATAAAAAACCTAATTTCAACCATACTGAAGAAAATCCTCCAGGTGAGCGTCTGTAACGTCACACTGAAATGTCTACTCAGTGGATGCACATTGCAGTTTTTTGATTACACAAATTTTTTTTTAGACTGGGCAGCTTTGGAAGCAGAAATAATCTTATTGGCATGGTGACTTTGTGGTTTGCACCATCACCTCACAGTAAGGAAGTTCTGGCCTTCTGAGCTCAGCTCCTTTCTGTTCAGAGTTTACATGTCCTCTCTACATGGGTTAAAAGCAGATTCTACCACAACATCTTTTTTTTTAATTAACAAGGCCTTTTTCTCAGCTGGATCTGTCTGATTGACTGTTCTATTTATGAGTTTTGGTCAGTGGGTTCCTTTCTGTCTTTAGTCCCTTGTCGTGGCTGTCTGACACATCTTACTACATGTCCTTTAAGACTTTGAATGACAATGAATAAAGAGAAACAGAATGGCAATTCAGTCTGATTATGAAGCTACATCTTCCCATCCATTTTTCAACTCACAATTTCAATGGCAGCTTAGCCAAGCTCAGTGTCCCACATCAAACCAGATAAAGAGTCTACAGCCCTGCTAGCAGCTCTGTGAGGCTGTCCTTAGGTACAGTGGTGCTCTGAGCTAAATGTTAATGTCAACATGCTAACTCACAAAGACAGGACATCATGCTTGGGGAGGCTGCCAAATTAAGTAATCGAACACAACAGCTTTATTTATTTATTTATTTAAAGGGACACTTAGCATTAACTGGCATGTTGTTGTTTCATTCTTCATTGGTGCAATGGTGCTAGAAATAAATAATGAAAACATGTTTGAAGAAGCTGGTTATATGTGTAGTGAACTTGGGTTGTAGTTTGCTGTGAAGGCTATGTTAACTAATCAAAGACTAATGGGTTTCACATGATCTGATCTGTGAGCTGATCATTCTCAGCTGGTCATGATTGCTGAGATGGCGAACTGGTAAATGAGAGCCAAGTGAGCAGGAGTGTGTTCTGGGGAGTGGAGCTTGATGCATATCGGGGGTAGGTTGCCTGACGAAGCCACTGTTATTGCACTCATGGTAAGGGGGTGGGGGCCATTCATAGCTGTTTAGGGCTGCTGGCGGCAAAGACAGATAGTGTAGGGGGAGATGTTCCTGTGGTAGGGTTGATGATAGACACGGACCGGGGAACTGTAAGAGTGTGTGTGTGAGCGTCTGACACGCTGTCAGCTGCTCCGTTGTTCCGGTGTGGGATCGATGATTCCCCCACAAGCTCTCACTGCATACGGGCCGTGTTGAACTAGTGCCACAAGCCTAGACCCCGGGGAAGGGTCTTGTTTAACCGGACAGTTAAGTGGTCATTTTAAATAAGATTTTAAGTGTTTTGTGTTTTGTCCTAGTGATTATTGTCTTTGTCTGTTTCTGTTATTTGTGGGATTTTAATAGATCTTAAATACAACAGCAGTAAACTATTTGTGGGAACCAGGGCAAGCTGGGGAAAGTTAGCTGATAGGTATAGGGGGATACATGACTATCTAGTCCAGTTTAATCAGCACAACCCATAGTAGTGTGAAATCAAGTGTGCCTATCTAGGGTGAAATCGTGTGTCTTGTTTGCTTAAATGCTTTTTGCAACAGTACAGGTGTATTGTATATACCTGCATGTCAATTGCCATAATGTGCTTACCTGCGTGGGGTGGTTTGTTTTGTTGTGACACTCAGGGTGGCTGGTTGGCTTGGGGACAGACTGTCTGAGGGGGGCATCTCATAGCTTGGCCAGTCTTCTCCTCGGCCCACTAAGAGCATGCTGTTGTATGATGAACTCATCCTTGTAAAATACAGAGTCTATATTCTCCATATATTGTAAGTGTGTGGTGTTCTCAGATCTCTAACACTGGACCATACTGGGGGGGGGGGGGGGGGGGGGGGGGGGTGGCAGTAGTAGCTTTTCAGCTGTCCAGTTATTTAATATTCATATTAAATAAGGTTTATTACGTATGATTAATTCTACTTTCTTTCATGTTGTACATTGTTAGATCACATCGCAAGATGTGACATAGCAGTTTTTACACCACCATGCATTTCAAAAATAAAACAAACTGCTGAAAAAATGCAAAACTAAAGTTGGAGAGCAGGTCATGATACACAGTGACTGAGCTCCTGTAACTCAACATCTCCAGATATAACAGGCAGAATATCGAGTTATAACCAACCAGTCTGAAGTGTGTAGAGGTGAGTGTGGTTATTCTGTAGCAGCCTGGTGTCATCTGCAGGTGATTTAATGAAGGTAAACACAGTGAATGATGGTGCGTAATGGCACTACGCTCTGACGCAGCACTTCCCTAATCGGAGGCTGCAGATTTACCAACATATAGCTGCAGCTGTGGGACAACAGATACTGTAAGAATCGACTACATTCATTTATATATATATCAATGCAGACTGATGTATCAATGTTCCAGCTTTAACCACATGAAACGTTATTTCTGATGGATATTTTAAACGCATCTGATTGAAGAGTATTTGATTAAAATGCCACAAATAAAGTGGCCAGTGAGATATGTTTTCAAGAAAGGTCAAGTACTTTTCAATAGGACAGAGCTGTCAATCTCTATGGCCATAATGAAAGAATATTACATGAGGAGACATTATGAGACAAATCACCATGACAAAATGTGCAGTTGGAAAGGTAGCACAGGGTACAGTTGTGGAAGCAGAAAAAGCTGTAAGTGGCCTTACTTGTAAGGCAGAGGAGCAGCTGCTGGTGTTATCTTGTCACAATTAAGGTGAAATTCCAGCAGTTTTCTTACCTTTTCACAGGAGTATCCTGAACTCACTGCTGAGGACATGAAAATATTGCTCCCCTTCCCTATGTTTTTACCTGTATGTTACAAGTGGAGAATGATGTTAGAGTTGCCTGTCAACCATAACTCCAAGAATTAAGAAACTGTTCAGTAAACCGAGAGGCAGACACATCTCACTAATTCGGGTGAGCTATTATCATTTAAAATAGAAAAAGCTAATTGTGCAGTTCAGACGGGGATAAACACCAGCCAGAGAGATTTTTTCACAATCTGGAAACAGACTTACTTGCAGCTTAGGAGTTCCAGGTGAATTTGTGGAATCTGTAGGTCATGCCAGAGACATCAGAGCAGACAGCAGGTCAAGAAGAGTGAGGTATTGTCCTTAGTATGCAGATCAAATGGAAATCAAGCGCTCCTTGAAACTGGAAACTACTGTCACTGAATAGAAACTGTCAAAAAAAAACTGACATGAAAAGAAAATCCATTTTTTTTGTACGCATTTATAATTGGTATGCTGAAGGACCTCTCGTGGTTGCGGTGATTCACAATTTTTGAAAAACCTAAACTAAAGTTAGGCATATACGAGATGAATAAATCCCTTTTTGTTATCTTCGCCACCATCTTAACTAAGGGAGCCAGGAGGGACAATTGAGTGAGATTCAACTCTTCTTTGTTTGGGAGGGGAGAGGGAGGTAAAGAGTGTTCTATTTTGTGTAGTGTGTTACAACAAAATGTTTTAAATAAATAAAAACGTTTAAATTACAAAGTTTGGAATTATCGTTTCCTTATTAAGTTTGTACAGTATGGATATTGTGTCTGAGGTTTGTCTCCATCTAGCCTCTCTACTCTGGTTACACCTTGATAATGTAACCTGCATATTATCTCCCCTACATCCCACTACTCTCATGCATACACGCTGGACACACAGCCTGCCCTGCACTTCCTGTTCCCCACCCACATGTCCCCAGACACACCGGAGATCTGCACTCTACTGAGTGCACTCTTCTAGTTATATAATTCGCTAGTTATCTAGTAATTATTGTAGTTATATATTATCATTAGATTATTAATACTGATGCATCCAGCAGCATGTTACTGTTGTAGCTGCTGGAGGTGGAGCTAGTTTCAACTACTTTATATACAGTTAGCTAGTTTAGTCCAGTGGTTCCCAACCTAGGGCTCAAGCCCCTCCAAAGGGTCACCAGATAAATCTGAGGGGTCGTGAGATGATTAATGGAAGAGGAAAGAAGAAAAAACAAAGTTCTGATACACAAATCTGTTTTCAGTTTTTGGACTTTTTCTCTAATCTTTGATTTTTGCTAAAATATTGGATCATTTGAACATTTATTGAAATGAAACCATGTGAGAAGTTTAGAGGGAAAAATCACTATTTGGTGGAGCTGTTAACAACTCATAGACATCTGAAATGTGACCTGACTACACACTGCTTTTTGTAAGACATCCAGAGCCAAAAAGGTTGGAAACTGGTTTCATCTTTAACAATGTGTTGTATTTTAAAAGCTTGTTATATTATCCATTGTGTCAAATCTTCATCTGAAAAGTAACTAAAGCTGTCAAATAAATGTAATAGAAAGGAGTAGAAAGTACAATATTTCCCTCTGAAATGTAGTGGAGTGGAAGTATAAAGTAGCATCAAATGGAAATATTCAAGTAAAGTACAAGTACCTCAAAATTTTACTTAAGTACAGTATTTAACATACTTAGTTACTTTCCACCACTGGTCATTCATATTATGTATTCCTTTATGATGCCAAGTGTACAGAATATTATTATTCTGAGATCTGAGTTCACTCTGTTTCAAAGGTGTTTAGGTGACAGCTGATTTGTGATTTTGTTTAATAGGCCTGTTCAGTGATTGAGTTTGACACCGTTGGTGCAGCAGGTTGAACATGCACGGAGCCTGATAGCACTGAGATGTACTTTCCAGTGGTCAGTGTGGATATTTTTTTACTTACAGCCAAGGGTTAACTCAGTCAGTCAGATTATTTCTGCCTCCCACATATGTTTGTGGAAGGAAACCTTCAGCCTGTGCACTGTGACTTTATTTGCCTCTGCTATCTATGGTCCAGCCCACAAATATTAATCATGCAGCTCGTAAAATACCTGCTCAGTAGGGATACTTTCAAATAATAAAACAATTTAGAGAAGGTAGTTTCAAAGAGGTGACTGTCACTGAGGGAACTTGAGAGTTCTGATGTCGCGCACATATGAATATGACGACCTTCAATGCATTTGTGCTGTAACTCCTCTGCAGGGACTAGGAGGATGTCCTGCAGGATGATTAAGAATTCCCTGCTGGCTGCTGGCTGCTGCATTAGTATGGATGCTGAGTAGGTGAAAGTCCTCTCTTGATGCTGTGACCCCCAACTGCTGTCAGGTATGCAAGACGCCTACATCCAAACATGAAGTAACTGCAAACACTTAAGGACGATAACAGCAGGAAGCTCAAAAGTAATGAGACCACAGAGAGTCCAAAAATGCTTCTTCATTGTCTAGACACTTTATAGGCCTTTGTACCCACCCTTCCAACACACACACAATCACTCTCTCTCACACACACTCTCTTTCAACCACACTATCACTTCATCTGTGAGTTCATTTCCATTCTGAGCGCTCCGTGCTGGTGGGTCAAAGCCCTGATTGTGTGGAGAGCTGATGGAGGCAGAGACTCTCACTTCCCAGTGCCTTTATTATGGAGGAGGAGGCTTCCCTCGGGCTCCCTGCTCTTACATCACAGCCTCCTGGCTGCAGCAGGGAGGACATAAATGTATTCATAGCAGCCACACCAGGCCCTGGATTGTTTGAAATGATCAGGTAAAGAGCTGGTGGAGCTGGGAGATGACGAGGAGAGGGAGGGGAGGGTGTTGGATTAGATGCAGTTCAGCAGGCTGGGTACCTTTGTTTCCCCCAGCCAATTCCATCTGACCATGGACAAAATGTGAGGAAAGTGTGAGCGAAATCTTTTTCAATCATGTTTATTTTCCATCCAGTTGCCATCATGGGAGAACCAAAGAGAATGAACATGAAAAATTCAAGGCAAATCAATACCAATTCAAAAAGCAGGTTTTTCATGCAATTAAACTGCAGGGCTGTATGTATGGTGCATATAGTATAAACACAATATGTTTTGTACCAACCATGATCACAGACATTTTTGTTTCTACACGGATGGAAAAAAAATAATTCACTTTATCACTATTGAGGTCCTCACAGGTTTCTCGGAAGTAAATGTCTGAGTAAACTTAGTGTTGTATAGAAAAACTGACCAATTTAGCCCACATTTATTAAAATACTACATTAATGGAATACTTAACCTCACTTGATAATATTAATTCATGCAATATGATCATAACATCTGGGGCGGCTGTGGCTCAGGAGGTAGAGCGGGTCGTCCACTAATCTGAAGATCGGCGGTTCGATTCCCAGCTCCTCCAGTCCACATGTTGAAGTGTCCTTGGGCAAGATACTGAACCCCAAATTCCTCCCAATGGATGTGCCAGCACCCTGCATGGTAGCTTGCCGCCATCAGTGTGTGAGTGTGTATGAATGTTAGATTTCCTCCGATGGGCAGGTTGGGGCCTTGCATGGTAGCCCCTGTACCCATTCAGCGTATGAATGTGTGTGAATGGGTGAATTGACTCGTAGTGTAAAAAGCGGTCGGAAGACTAGAAAGGCGCTAAACAAGTACAGACCATTTACATTCAAAACTGTTATTTTTAGTATTAGTTACCAGCTCTGTGGCACTGTAGCTTCTTAAGCTAATGTTAATGTTAGCTTGACGGACTGACAGGATGAGCTAACATTAGCTTCACAGTTCTGGAGGTCTAGGTTTGGAGATTTTAGGGTGATAAGCTTAAAATTATGATGCATTTACACTGGGAGATTTCAACATCTGTGCCAGCTGTTGGTCATTTACAGTTAACATCTACAGAGCTACCTGCTAGCTACCTGTCTGAAACTGATGTGAGGCAATCACCAAACACACACCAAATATCAGAAGTTACATTCTTCTACTGCACTACCATCTTTACTTGAATGTAAATCAGACACCAGCCTGCAAAGAACAACCAGACAAGAGCTGAGAATTTATTTTTGCCTTGAGTAATATTACTTGAGTCAGAGTCAGTTGGGGCTGAAGACTATCATTACAAGTTTGAAAATGAGAAAAATCTGGAGGTGTGGAGTTGGAAAGAAGTGAGGTTACGAGACCCAGGCTACATTAGCCACTACTAGCATAACACACATAAATATGTACAGTCCATGGATGTATTAAGGAGAACTGGATACCGGACTCAAAAATGGCACCCCATTCATTCCTATGAAAATTGCTATGCTCAGTGGCACATGAATCCAAAAAATCGGCTTCCTATTGTAGAGAAATTACCTTGATGTTGCTCACGCTTCCTGAACACTGGGGCCCATAGAGCATGCTGAGTAGAGACTTCCACCAGCCGAGCCAACTTCCTGTTGGCTCTCCACTAACATGAATAGGGATAAAATAATTGAATCACATAGCTCTTCTAGACTTTCCAAATGTTATTGGACCTAACGGATCAAATTTTGATAGTAAAGTGAGTCATTTTGCAGGGGTTGTGAGCTCAAAAAATGTATTCACCCTTTTTCAGCCATTCCTTTTCCAATGATTGTGTGTGGGGAAAAGTGCTTTTTGGGCCAGTGTGCATCACCTGACGGACCAGCCATGGTCACTGAAATGACATAAAACCTTTCTCTTCTCTATTTTTACAGATGAAGAGAGCGCTGTGTTCCTATTGGTCAGTGTCACCAAACTAGAAGTTGTCAAACTTGTCCTGAGAAGACAAAAGAATTCTGACATGCTAGCCTTTTTGTGGCGATGCTGTACCAGTTGTCTTCCATTATGACACACTAGGTTACATGAAATAAAACCAGCAACTGTTGCACCTGACACTCATTTTCATTCCCGACACCCCACATGTCAGCTCAGTCCAATATCTGTGTAATATCTGAATTTGAAATTTATCAATACAGCTGTCTATATGTAACTGCAACCCAACTACTGTCAGTCTCACGCTATCAATCTCTAGATCTCAAACTGCAACTGTAAACAAAAGTTACACATGTAATTATTGTCCTCTGAATTATGGATGATACCCAGAGACAGTACATAATAACTGGGCCCTCTGTGGCAGGAGGATGAAATTAAACTCTCCACACTGCTCAGAGTTGATTTGTGTTTATGTCCATCTTTGACCGGGGAAAAGTGCACTGCTAACATCAGTTTGCAGGCTAGATAGCTAATTAGCTGCTCAGCTGCAGCACATTAAACAGCATGTAAACATACCTGCAAATGTCACTTTGGTCCCGTTAGCTGGTGTGGTTCTTGGCATCATTATAAAACAACATTCATCTCATAATGAGATAACTCATGTTATTTAAATTACCAAAGTAGCCTAAATACCCCAAATAGACAATAACAATCCATAATAATAACAATAAACAACCACCACATTTATGGGTGATTTACACCTGCAGTGCGGAACTTTGACATATAAATGAACATCCGTTATATTCAAGCCCTTGCCAAACAAGTTCACACACTGCTGATTAAACCTATCACTGCCAGGTAAATCTCTCTGTATTTCACAGTATACCAGAGATCTTACCTTTGAGAATTTATGTAGGTTCAATTAGAGACCACTACACAGATGTACAGTAGTTAACAGTGTAGACTGCCATGTTAGTGGTGAAACATATGGTGGCAGTAGCTGAACCAGTTTCACAAACACATGATAATGAGCATGCAAAAGAGCATGGCATTATGAGATGCTACATGGCTCAACATGAGCTCCGGAAATGCCTTAATAGGCTCTCGTTGCCCCTCTGAAATTCAAGGAACTGATTCAACCTTTCACTGCTGTGATTGTGTAGCTGCTCCTGCATGAACTGAAGATAAGAGCTCTCATATGGAGACATGGACACCTGGGATGCTGGATCATCACAGCTCAGGGACGCATACACTGTCTGATCACATCCTCTGCGGCTCATGTGAAGGCTACCAACGTGACCTGACTCTGAAGCTTGGGTTTGTGCTGAGACATTGTTTGTGTGCTGTATGGCATCACTATGCATGGACATTTCTGCTGGGGGGAAATATCAGCGGGCGGGTCAGGGATGGAGAATTGTTTTGTTTGCTTTTATGGGTTCGTGTGAATGTCAGTGAATGTTAGTGCAGTGGGATGAATGGCAATCTGTCTCCTCCTGCACTCTGATGTTTTCTTCACTCTGACCCTACAGTGTTGACAAAATGGAAATGATTAGAGAGTAAGGCAGATGATGCAAGGCATCACTGGAATAATGTGAAAGCTATCAGAGTAATGAGGTGACACTAAGGCTCGACCCCTCTTCATCTGTCTCTATTTGTCTGTGTTTCCAGCAGCCATCAACCAGCACCTTTCATTTCATGTTCTGACGTGATAGTTCATTTACACACTACTGCACCACTGTACCCAGGGCTGGAAGAAGTACTCAGATACTTTACTGAGGTAAAAGTAACAATACATCAATTTAAAGATGAGTTCTGCATTTGGCAATTTACATGAGTAAAAAAAACACAGGATTGTCAGCAAAATGTACTTGAATAATCAAAAGTAAACGTACACATTATGCAGAATGGCTGTTTTCATGGAGTTATATTATGTAAGTACTATGATTGATACATTCATGTGTAAGTAGCATTTTACTGGGTGGAACTAATTTATATAGCCTATTGGCCAGTTTAATCAGCAAACCTCTCAATGTGACAAAGGAATGTCTGTCTTTATTCAAAGCAAACACAATAGTCGTAATTATTATTATTTTAAGAACCATGCCACTGTGTTTTTGCTCCTTACACCTGCGATAACTGATTTATTTTCTTCCACTTGGGGGCAGTGGAAACAAGTTGTGAACACATCGTCAACATATCATCACCTTTCAAGCGGATATGTTGAACTGGTCAGCAAACAGTTGTTTTGTGTTTTTTCCACATCCAGCAGTTACGGAGCAACATTATCATTCATTTGGAGTCGTGTTTCTGTCCACCTGGTGAATGTAAGTCCAATATTCACTCTCTTTTAGCTCTGTTTCTGCTCCCTACCAGCTCCTGAGGGAAATATCTGGCTCTTTAGCTGCTAAATGCTCCACTATGTTCACCAGCTAGTCTACAGCTAACTGTGTCTGTTTGCACAGGTAGTGTACAGTGGCTTTTTAGAGCTTTTTCTCTGAAAACGATGCTATGAGAGCGCTGAGAGTGAACCAAAACAGTAAAGGACAGCTAAACAATGAGCTGAAACTCACTATAAAGCTAATCTTTGATTTTTGGTGAAATATTGGATCATTTGAACATTTACTGAAATGAAATCACGTGAGAAGTTTAGAGGGAAAATCACTATTTGGTGAAGCTGTTAACAACTCAGACATCTGAAATGTGACCCCCAACTACACATTGCTTTTTTCGTAAGATGTAAAAATCGTACTTAAGTGCAGTACATGTACATAGTTACTTTCCACCACTGATGGACACCAATTAAATCATCCTCATTTAAATATCACATAAATGAGTGTCTAAACAAGGAAGAATAAGACAGGTCGCAGTACAATTATGAAAATGAATGAACAGTACAAATTCATGTCAGCCAAGCAAAATACATGTTTGTGATGTGTGCGTACAGCTTCTCTGGGATTAATTTTCAGTTTAGCCTTTAGAGGGTTACAGTTAGTACAGTTGGTCTTTATTCTGTGTTGATTTTCATCACATGTGAAAATCACAGGGGCTTAAATGAATCCCCCAGTCAGAACACTGAAAATGAGGACTGTGACAGAATTGTCTGCTGTGTTTGGGCGCAAATTGCTAATGACCCTCTGACTCCAGCAGAGGTGGGTGTATCTCTTCATGTCTGGTGGAATGATTGATTGCAACAGGACTGTTTGCAACAGGTAAACAGCATTCAGTTCAAAACAGACAGACATGATCAAGGGATCACTGTCTACATGCTCTGCACTGTGTGTTCCAGCCGGCTTCAGTCTGCCGGCTTCATTCATTTTTCTTTTGGATTAATGGATTATTATAGAAATATTAGACAGGGCTTGAAATGATCAATTAAGTGAACTTGAGCTTCCTTTTTTTCAATCACCTTCTTGTTCATTACACAGAATTATAATTTGAATAATTAATAACATTGTACACTTAGAGTAGTTGTTATTTTATAAGCACATTGGTTGCAAAATAACCAATTCAGAAACAAAATTATAGTTAAAAAGTTTAAGGTGATGGAGTGAGTGTTTCTCCTCAGAATTCTGTCAGTAGCTGGACAATAAAAATAACCTAAATTGTGTATTAGCTAAGGTATAAAAAGTCATTTGAAAAAGCTTCAGCATAATATTTTAATGACTATTTAGAGGTTAGCCTCTATAAGTCTCTTTAAGAATAAATCTGGTCAAATCTCAAGTGCAGATCCAAACCAACAATGAATTTATCTACTAATAAGTATTGTGTGTGTATCAAAGTCTGATATATCTTATTCCTCTGTGCCATAGAGCTCCATTGTTGTCTAACAACTATTAAAAACATCAGTGAGTCACACTGTTGCACTGGGTGACATGTTCCTTCATTACCATGAACACACACTGCAGTTTATTTTGATTCAATCCCACACACACCACCCTGCTGCCAGAAATACTCACAATACTCACAACACCAAATGTGGATTCATCCACTGCTGAAAGTAGTCCCCAATAAATGCACTATTTGCTCCTGTTTGAGTAATATTTATTAAAAACTACAGTGACCAGCTGTTTTTAGGAAATTACTGAACTTTTAAAAAAAATGAAACCATATATTACTGAGCTTTTTTAAAAGAGTTTCAGTAGCAGCCAATGGGCTTGGAGCTGACTGCCCAAGTCAGGGTAGGAATCTCAGCATGTTTTGAAATACAGACTAACACATTGTTAGTGTGCATCTGCACATGGGATTTCTTGACAGCATGAAAAATGTATACAATAACATCAGCCTTATATTTAAATATTTCTGCATATGAGTAGGGACAGTTTGTTGATATATACATATTTCCTTATTATGTTGATGAAAAAAACATAAACCTGTTTGCATTATGTTTCCTACAAAACATATGTGCTACTGCATATTAGTTGTTTATTAACATAATTTTTAGAGGACAGGCTTGCATTGCTGCACCACTCCACATAAACCCACTGAAGCTTTAACATTGCAGTGATGCAGATGAAAGTGTGTGAGTGGGCTGTTCAGTAATTTCCATTATGCACCTCTTTCGATTATCTTCACTGAAGCCAAATTGAGTTTGTGTGCTACCTGACTATCAGTCAACAGACAGCGGATATGATGGCAGCTTTCTACTGTATATTTATAGCTCACCAAAGCAAGGTGACATTGGAAGATTGTTATTGCAGCAGCACTGACTCTGTTTCACTGGAGTGAATAATAATTCACTATTCCCCTACAGGGACAGCATTTAAAACAAATCACTATCCCCAAATGTAATATCCCAAAATAAAGCATGTCCCCCCTTGCCAACCGTATATCATGTGTCTGATTCCTCAGCTATGCATCAAATGTAGCATCAACCAACGATCCATTCGAGATGGTATCATTTGTTTTTCTCCTGTGTGATTGTGATATCATTTGATGTGAAGTTTTGAGAGACTTCCCTCTCTTGCTGTCTGTCGAACAAACACAGTACATGCGCTCCTACAGCAAAGGGCATGTAGGAATTCACACAGAAATGCTGCATGAATTTTAAAGAAACACATCAGTCAGCTGTCAGTTGCTTCATTGCATTGTTCCTCTCAGGCATGAACACAGTGATGGAACCTCTGGAGACATGGCTGAATACTGTATGTCGTGTTCACATACAGTAACAACATGTGGAATATATACTGTATGTGTATAATGAGAAGACAGCAGCTGAGAATAGGATAAAAAAAAAAACTCTGCTTTATAAAGATGTGTCAATTCTGTTTTTTCTTTCCATCATTTCCTATAATTCAGAAACAAGCAGCAGCTGTGGCACAATGGGTCTTTGTTTGTACTCCACAGAGGGAGATATGGTGGCGATAGAGAGATAGAAGGTGCTATAGGAGGCTTTATGAGTTTCCTGTCTAAAGCAGGGTGCCATTACTCAAGCCATGTCAGTGCTGATCTCAGCTCAAACACTGCTGTCTCTACTGATAGAGGAGCCAAATAAAGAAAATCCAGTTTATCAAGTCTGCTAAACCTGAGTGAAGGACCCAGCACTGCATCTGTCTATACAAATTTTCTCTTTTCTATACACAGGAGATTAAAATGGTAACAACTGCCATAAGGAGTAAAGGTCATATGATAATGACTGTGAATGTCAGTGCACTTTTACCAAGTGTCTAATGGCTGACAGTAAAGGTGAAGCTGTAGCTGGCCTGGTGGTGCCCTACTGAAATATTCCTTTTCACAGATGAATGAATGAATGCTGTTGTCTCCTGATGCTTTGTCAAATGTGTCTACACAGGGTGCATTGCATTTCTCCTCACATGGTTTCAAATAAATAAGTGTTTAATGTCCAGATAGGTTAAACTCGCCAATATTTCACAAAAATGCTTAAAGAAAAAAGAAAATTTCTAAAACATTAATCCAAATAAAATTTTATGTAGCAGAACTTTTTCTTCTATTCTTTCCTACCCAATCTATCATGTCAATACCCCATAGATTTATCTCATGACCTCACAGAGCAGTTCACACTGGCTCCACCTCCAGCAGTTATAACAATAAATGCTGCTTATGCATTGACTGATTGAGTATTAATAATGTACTTTGTTAAATGTATTTAATATCAGTCACAGCCCAATTTTCTGCAAAACAAGTACTTTTACTTTAGTACTTTAAGTAAATTTAGCTGGTAATATTTCTGTACTTTTAAGTGTGATTTTAAATGCAGGACTTTTACTTGCAATGAAGTATTTTTACATTGCGATACTGATTACTATATATATATAAAAGGTGACAGCCTGTCATTCAATACTAGGCTACTTCATTACTAACGATTACTATAGCTGAATATGTACAATAGCAATAGAAGTGACTATTCAACTCTGTACAACAACTGTACACATCTAAGCAGTCCGTGTATGGATTAACACTGTTCCATTACGTCTAAAGTCGCTACCAGTTACAAGAAAAAGTCAGAGACAGCTTCAGGACACGCTTCAGTAACATTACTAGTAATCGTGGGTTGAGACTGAGAATATGACCAGCCCTGGTAGGTGTGCAAGAAATAATGTTAAGGGGCTATGAAACTAGCGAACCCAGATGCAGACACAATCAGAGAGCCAGGTAAGCAGCTAAAGGGATTTATTGCAAAGCTAAAAAGGAACGAAGGAGGGCAAGTGAGCTGTAAGTTGAGAGCCAGTGGTTGGAGTGTGACCAGAGTAGAGCAGAGCCGAAGGATGCAGGTCCTGAGAGATTTCCAGAGGAACTGGGTGAGTGTGGATCCGAGGCTGAATGACAGGGATTGTGGCAGAGCAGCAGGCAAAGGAGTAGATGCAGGGCTGGAGTCAGGAACGGCAGGACTGAGAGAACATGGAGAACAAGGTTAGTCAGGGAGCAGAGCAAAAAAACAACAAGCAAACAGGCAGAAATGAGGCTGGAGTGTAGCAACACTAACTGGTCAATGAGACTACAATCTGGCAGCATGGAGATGGCAGAGCTGAGTATTAGTAGAGATCTTGATTACAGTGATGAGGTGCAGCTGGAGGTTCTGCCCTGACTCCGGCACACCTGCACACAATCAGACACACACACACAGAGGGAAAGGGAGGGGTAGCTGCTCCAAGGGAGACAGCAGGTTACTGAGGCGCTGATGAAGTTCCAGGGGCAGATGTAACAGTTATAGCCTATCCATTTTTTTGCTGGTCAGGTGGCTAAATTATTGCTCAACAAATTGTTGACGTTATCGCTTTCAAGTTAGCTCTACAAGACTCAACATTAGCTTAATGCTAGTCATCATAGAAATAGATTGTAGGACTGTGGTGTTTTTAAAACTTCAGCATAGAAGATTGTGATGTTTATTGCAACTACAATATCTGCTGCCTTACCTTCGAAACACAGCTTCACTCACTTGCCAGAGCTGCTCCAGTCTGCAGATGCTTCAGACAGAGAGAGGCTGCTGCATCAGAGCCAAAGTAGTGCATATCAGCAATAATCAGCGATAATTAGTCGGCCCCTAATTTATATACTGTTATGATGTCGGATGTTTAAACACGGTCAAAGTTCCAAAACTAGAAGTTAAAGTGTAACTGCACCCCTAGCTCTGAGCCTAACTCCACCCACTGTATAATTTTGAAAAATGCGTGGCTGTGTGAGGCAGGAGGGCAGGAGTTGCTCAGTGACATATAATAATAATAATGAGAGGAAGACAAACAGTGCAACAACATTAAACGAGCCAAAAGTCAGAGCTGGCAGCCACAAAAACAACAGAAATCTTCCTTGCATCTCGCCCTGCAGCTCTTTACCACAGCCGTTAGCTGCTGAAGCTAAAACTGTCTCGATCAGCTTATATTTGAAAATGAGTGCGGGGCTGGGGGAGCTGGGCATTATCATTCTACCATTTATATAAATTTCATGATGTAAAGAACTCCCAAACAGTCGACTCGTCAGCGTTGGCCCCGCCTTTTCAGGGCTAATTTTAAACAGCAGATGACAGGTTGAGCCATTTTCAACCCATGAAATGCTTTTTATAAATGTGGTGTCAATGTCAATATTAACACCAGCACTGATGTGTTTCATCACAGTACAGTTAGTTTACAGCTCAAAAAACAGGTTTTAGTGTGAAGTGCCTCTTTAACATATGTAGAAATGCCCCCTGCAAGTCAAAAGCCAGGGCTTCAACCTTTGTCAACGCTTCATTTGCAAACGCTCAGTGCGCATGCCTATAAATGGCTGTCTGCTCCATAGTATGTGTTGCTAGAAGTTGACATTTAGAGTAAAGAACGAGAAAAAGTAGTAAATTCCTACTATTGTAGTTTGTTTCATGATTTGTTGACGTAGCTTCCCGTGCCACAAGAAGTTGGCCAGGACGCCCTAAATGACCTGATTTAAATTCTACTAAAACAAACACATACAGTTGTGTTGGAGTTTGTACTGGAATGTTTAGGCGTTTTCTACAAATCTGCTTAAACAGATGCATTAGCTTTAGGGCAGCCCCTCCAGGAAATTACAATCCTGCAACATTGTAGGAATTAATGCAAATGTAACTAATCCCTGTATTATTTACAAGAGCTTGTAATTGTATCCAAATATTACAATGTTTCCACAGAAAATGGTCAGATTTGTAGATTGCTGGCAAATTTACCAATTACTGCCATATTCCTCACAATGCAGATCAGAGCTGCTACAAGTCCAGATCTAATAAATTTTAAGCTCAGTGAACCAACTTCCTTTTACATGTGGTTGCCTGAGGGACTTCCTCTCTCTTGAGGCAGTGCTTCTTCCCAGGAGATACAACTGCTACCTATGACTGATGGTTAGGTTTAGAGTCAGAAACAGCATCTGATTTTAAATGAAGCTCTGCTTGGAGGACTTAACTTGTCAGTCACATCCCGAGTGGTAAACACACAAGAGACTTCCATAGAAGAGCAGCAGCAGATTTTGCAAGTGAGCACAAAGCTCTCTTCTTCTGTGGTGAGTAAGCACGTCTGAACAACAGGAACACCTAGGCTATGCTGAATAAACAGAGACACCAGTTACAATCCCCCCTCCTGGAAGTTCCCGAAATTCCCAACTTAGGTCACGTAATGACAATAAAACCATGACAACTGAGCAACTCTAGGAAGGGCAGGAGATGTGGCTGAAAACTTGGGAAACAACAAGTCATTTGGACCTTGTTTTAAGAATTTTATTGTCAAACTTTTCCAAGGTCAAGAATCCCTTGAACCTTCAGTTCAGTCTAGTTTATATTAGTTATGACAAATATAATAAATAAATATGAACCTTTTAGCTATGTTAGCAGCGTGGCTCCAAACCTAACCAGACCTTAACCATATTGTTGTCACGTCACAAAACATATTTATTTTTCAACAGTGATTTGTAATGGTCTTGGAAGGCACAGACAAATGATTTCCTGCCTATTACTGCTGACTGGGCCTCAGTTCAGAAAACACTTTTATGTGACATGCTGGAGTGAATCAAACAACAATGTATTTTGTTGTTTAATTTGGAGGACTTTGTTATGTCATGGTTAGGTCCTGGTAACTGGACCTATCTTTAGTGTCAGTGCCTCAGCAATTAGTATGGTGAAAACAATGTTATTAAAACTTATAGAACTGATAGCCTGAGCAACGAAAATAAAACCGAAGCTGTGGACCCGAGTTTTCCAATTGCAATGTCATTGTGAACATGTTAGCATGACTGCTAGCATTTTTGTATTTATTTCAAAACAAGGGTCTAAGGGTCAGAAACTAATTTTGAACCTCAACTTTTATCCATCTTGCAATTTAGTTGTCTTTAGAGTGAGCCACGGGTTATATTTACTAAGCCTCAAATTACAGTCAGAGCACTAACAGAATAATTTAAACATGAGCCCAGTGAGGGAAAGAGAAAGGTAATATTGAGTGTCTCATGAAGCAGATTATCAGAGTTTTTAAAAATTAATTCATTAATAAATAATACCTAAGAAATTATGAAGATTTCCTCCAAACTTTCCTTTTCTTTAGTCATGAATATTTAACATCATAGAGAAACAATTCAGATTTGAAACCAAGTTCTAATGGTTACATGGTTACCTCTGTAGCAGTAATGAATCAGGTGCAGCTGCTATTTGTGTAGCTATATTTTGCACCTTAAACCAGCAGCACCTTAAAATAGATATTGCTTTTCTTCAGTTTTACCTGTGCAAAACCTCAGTGCAACCCTTGGTTAAACAACAACAAATGCAATTTGACTCTTTTGGGCACAAAAACAGGCAGTTAATAATCTCTTATTCTTGTTAATATACCCATTGATCTTTGGGGCATACAAAATGTCCTGCTACTTCAGTATTCTGTGTCACTTTCTCTTCAGACTCTTCGTTAGTTGTAGCTCTCCAGTCCCATCGGCCTGTGATGGCTTTGTAATGATTATCCATGCAGGTCTGTGGTCTCAGGAGGAAGCAAATGAGCCTGAAATCACACCATAATTTCACACCATGACAGTGATGAGCTGTACTTGCGCCCATCTCGTGCCATTGAAGAGTGCTGCTAGTCTCTCTGAACTCATTCTTAATTTATCTGCATAATGTGTATCTGACATGTAATGTTAATGTTTGCTTGAAATGCTTTTGAATTCTTTAAAGGGTCAGCAAAAATACAACAGGCAGTGTGAGGCCCCAAAACAAATATGAATTGCACATTAGTTTGCCTCCCTTGAGATCTCATTAAGACTAATTGATTTATTTGCAGAGTAGTTTGCACACTAGCAAGAGCACGCCAGTCTCTGATAGTATTTTTCCAAAAAGTGCTTTTCATACACTATTTTTCAGTCTCAGTCTTTTATTAATCCAGACACAGAGATCAGAGGATGGAACAAAGCTAACATAACAGTTGGTCCAGGCAGAATTAGTTTCTGTTGTCCTAGGGGGGCTGCTCAGCTTACCCTGTGGATCCCTGCTCTCCCCAGCAGTGTGCAACAGAGCACACTCAGTGGGAGAGAAACTAGCATCTGTTTACATCAGCAAAACCCTCCCCTCTCTTTGCTTCCTGCTCTATGGGGAGTTTTCATTTTGACTCTGGTTTGATTTGATATCATATAAGAAACAGAGGAGTGTGCATGTGTGTGCAACTGGGAGAATGTTGGTTGTAATTACTCCCTGAGGGAGCTGTCCTCCCCAAGAGATATTTGCCTCAGTAGAAAGACTGAGACAACCATGAATTTCATCTAAATTATGCTCAATGCCAGTAATCTTAACCACATTAAATCTACTACTCTCTGTGTCTGATATGAGTGTGTTTCTGTTTTTAATAAAACTATGTTGAAATAGAGGCTGCTTTGTACATTTTCACTGGTTTCTTATAACACCCCGAGTGTTTGATCCATAGCGATCGCTCTGAGGATCAAAAGTCTTTGATTACTGTCTTTACTGTAGGTAGCAGCATGTACATCGTAAATAGGTAACTGAGTCTGCTGATGGCAAGTTGCAGCTCATAACAAGAGCATCTAGTGTTGTCATGACAACAGCTCCATCTTAGTTATTTTTGCATGTTTTCTGCCATTTATCATATCTGCACGCTCTAACATCTGTCATTCCAACCCTTCCCTCTTCCCCCTGTTCCCCAGTCACCTGATCATCACCTGCCTGCACACCTGCCTCTCATTCCCACACTCAGCCTCCTATAATATATAAACTGCAGCACTTCCCCTTCGCCAGATTAAGGTAGTTTGAGATGAGACAGACCTGCGTAGAATGCATGCCCATTAGATTTCTGCCCACCTCATTTCTGACTTGTTGTGATGTCATGCTGACATCAGCAATGATAATCTAACAAGATCAAGGTAGCTGCAGTTTGTGGAGCCACACTGCAGTTGCTGTCTACTGACTGCAAGACCTCAGTGCATCATGAGAAAGTCATGGGTTCAGGTATTAGAGAAGCACCATTACGCTTTACTAAAAATAATTTTCTGTTTAATTCAAGTGGCAATTACCGTGGCTTGAGGCTGAAGCCAATGTGGAAGTACCTTAAAGTCATCGACAGCCGCCAGATGCTCCACCTGATTCCCAGTCATAAAGCCTCAACTTCTCTCTAGAAATACTAAGTCAATCATTTTTTTCAATGAGTCATTATGGTCTCAATCTCTGAATTCAGGCCCTCTGATAAGTGTGCTGGTGGTCATTTTGGAAATTATTGTCTATCTGTTAATAAGATTTGAAGACTTATAGTAGCTTTGATGTCTGCTGTGTGGGCGTTGATTGACAGCTGTGATTGACAATTGGCTCAGCCGCTGCTCTCCCCGGCTCCAGGACTCACACTGAGTCGGACTATTGTTACAATATCTCACTAACTTTAATGTTACTTGATTACGATACCTGCCATGTTAGCACAATTTAGCTAGCAGTAAGCTAGCATTGCTTACCAACCATAAGCTGCAACTCTGGGCTTCAAACCTGCTCCAATGCACCAGTGGGTGACATCACACCTCACTACATCCATCTTTGTATACAGGCTGTGGTGTAATTGTGAAGATTGTGATTTTAGGAGGCCCCAAAACAAATTGTTATAATTCTGAATTATTATAATTCTATTAACAGAATGAATATTCTGTGGTTGATGACAACTTTTGTGAACCCTCTGGATAATAACAGAACATGACTTAGTGTAAGTGTTATGAAGCAACACAGTGGGACTTTAGGACTCTTAAAACATGATCTGTACAGACTGATGTTCAGCCCTGACAGTCTAAATATCTGACAGATGAATGACGGTAATGAAGGATGTCTTGCTTTTCCTCTCCTCCTGTATGTACAGTATGTACTTGTACGGACATTTTGACTATTAATCAATGTTTTGAATGTTTTGTCCAGCAGGGTTTATGGTATTATGGTACTACTTATCATACAGATCATCATTTCACATACTCCACAATTAGTGGAGACTTTGAACAAGATGAATAGATTGGTCTGATAACATTTATTCAATCGAGATCTGATCTAACCAGCTGCTGCAAACTGTCCTTCATGACTGCATCTTTTTGTCATTTCCAATCTTGTCCACTTTCCAGGCAAGGTCAAACAAGCCTAATGTCTATTGTGCTCCCTAACCGCAGCACCCAGCCTATTTCCCTGCCTGTCTGCTACTGATCCCAGCTAGTTTTGTTTTTTGATCTCTAGCCTCCTCCTTTTTTGGATTTGTTTGCTTAAGCTGACTGCTTACCTGTTGCTAAACCTTTGCCTTGCCTGCACCAAGACCAGGTAACCTGCTGTTTTACCTTACCATGTTCTGTATCCTGAGTCCACTCAACACTCACCAGATTTGTTATAAATGTGACATTTCTGTTGTTTTTTTTCTTGCAATCGATGTGTGTACAGAATAGAACAAGAAAGACAAATTATAGAAATACAACATGTAACAGGATAACAAACTTATAATGGATTTATATTATATATGAAGAATGTGATGAAGAGGACACCAAGCAGCTTCCAGGTGCCACCAGAACAGAATAGGACCTGAGCCATGTGAACTCCATCACCATGAAGACCTGGCAGGTCTACACATGCACACAGGGGAGACTCACATCACACCATTCACATACACGGGAGAAGAGGCAAGGAAAGACATTATTCACACAGGAGAGAGAGAAGGATAAAGACATCATTCAGAGAGAGAGAGAGAGAGACATGAGGTGAGGCTGAACTCCTGCAGGACGGGGAACCAGATCCAAAACCTCAGGAAATGGCACCAACAGCCAGAGAAGTAGAGCGGTTCCAGGATGGGTGCTGGTCCAGCAAGAGATGCCTGAGATACAAGAGAGGACAGGAGGAGAAAATAGGGAGAGAGAGGCAGAGAAGAGAAGAGAGAGGGGCACACAGCTCGGACGCTCATGTGCTTGTGGAACAAACAAACAGAAGGTTAGAGAGATGCAATGGTTATCAGACCAGTTACAATAATCAATAATCTCGTCAGCAGGGCAGCGCTTAGTAAATTCATTGAGACAGAAACTAACCCACCGTGCAGTATAAGGTCATGAAGTACTCAATTAAAGGCAACTAATTGTAGGTTAATGCAAAAAGGTGAGTTTTAGATAAGTTTAGATTTACAGGACTCAGATTGTCTGACATCAGCAGGGAGGTTATTCCATAAGAACAGGGCCTGATAGGAAAAGGCCGCCTGCTGACTTCTTTTTAACTTTGGGTACACAGGAGCCCTGCATACTGAGAGCAGAGAGCTGGAGATGGAATATAAAGTTTAAGGAGATCAGACGGGTATGATGGGGCATGCCCATTTAGGATTTTATAAGTCATCAGAAGCACCTTAAGGACTGATCTAACATGGATAGGAAGCCAATGAAGAGAGGCTAGAATTGTAATATGGTCAAGTTTTCTTGTTTTAGTTAAGATTCTAGCTGCAGCATTTTGAATCATCTGTAGACTTTTAGTACCAACACATGGCAGACCTGAAAACAGAACATTACAGTAATCAAGTCTGGATGAAACAGCTTAGCAAAAGTTCAGTCAGGTAGGCTATCTTTTGCATGCCAGGTGTAGTTCTATTGCTCATACCGCTCTGTCATACTCATTTCTCACGCATACTCACTCTGTTTCCTAGTTGTCAATGCCTGGGGCGTAGTTTGAGTTTCAGCTGTCATCAGCTGATCACTTCTATCCAATAGCACAGCGACACACCTTCTTTGTTAGCCTATCATCTGGTTGCTGTCTTTTTAAATATGTCTCTCTCTCTCTCTGCAATAGTCTGGCATGCAGCTGTAATGCACTCCACCTCCCCATCTCCGCCCAGTCTCCGCCCAGGATCATCAGTCCCATTACTGCATCAGCTATCAGCCTCATCCGAAGTCATCAGCCACCACCACCAGTGTCTGGACTCCAGGGAGGATCTATCTCACGGCTGCTCAGGGATGATGAACTCGAGGAGTCCAAGTGCCAAAGACTTATGACTATCATTTCTGTTTGTATAATAAACATCATCTCTTCTCCATTCACTTGTCTCTCCTGATTGAAATGCATGTATTAGAGTCTCTGCGTCAGCCATGGACAGGGAAGACTGAATTTTAGCTATGTTACACACGTGGACAAAATTGTTGGTACCCCTCAGTTAATGAAAGAAAAACCCACAATTCTCACTGAAATCATTTGAAATGTACAAAAGTAACCATGAATAAAAATTTATTGAAAATTAAACAATCAAAATCAGCCATTACTTTTGAATTGTTGATTAACATAATTATTTAAAAAAATGAAACTAATGAAACTAATGAAACAGGCCTGGACAAAAATGATGGTACCCATAATTTAATATTTTGTTGCACCACCTTTTGAGGCAATCACTGCAATTAAACGATTTCTATATTTGTCAATGAGCCTTCTAGATCTATCAACAGGTATTTTGGCCCACTCCTCGTGAGCAAACTGCTCCAGTTGTGTCAAGTTTGATGGGTGTCTTCTCCAGATGGCATGTTTCAGCTCCTTCCACAGATGTTCAATGGGATTCAGATCTGGGCTCATAGAAGGCCACTTCAGAATAGTCCAACGCTTTTCTCTTAGCCATTCTTGGGTGTTTTTGGCTGTGTGTTTTGGATCGTTGTCCTGTTGGAAGACCCATGACCTGCGACTGAGACCTAGCTTTCTGACACTAGGCAGCACATTTCTCTCCAGAATGCCTTGATAGTCTTGAGATTTCATTGTACCTCGCACAGATTCAAGACATCCTGTGCCAGATGCAGCAAAGCAGCCCCAAAACATAACTGAGCCTCCTCCATGTTTCACCGTAGGGACAGTGTTCTTTTCTTCATACGCTTGATTTTTGAGTCTATGAACATAGAGTTGATGTGCTTTACCAAAAAGCTCCAGTTTTGTCTCATCTGTCCAAAGGACATTCTCCCAGAAGCTTTGTGGCTTGTCAACATGCATTTTTGCAAATTCCAGTCTCGCTTTTTTATGATTTGCTTTCAACAGTGGTTCACCTTTAATATCTTTGGAGGTTGTTCTGGGCTCTTTGGTTACAATTCGAACTATCCGTCTCTTCAACTTGTCATCAATTTTCTTCTTGTGGCCACGTCCAGGGAGGTTGGCTACTGTCCCGTGGATCTTAAACTTCTGAATAATATGTGCCACTGTTGTCACAGGAACTTCAAGCTGCTTAGAGATGGTCTTATAGCCTTTACCTTTAAGATGTTTGTCTATAATTTTGTTTCGAATGTCCTGGGACAATTCTCTCCTTTGCTTTCTGTTGTCCATGTTCAGTGTGGTACACACCTTGTCACCAAACAGCACAGTGACTATTTGTCACCCTTTAAATAGGCAGACTGACTGATTATGAGCTTGAAGACACCTGTGATGTCAATTAAAGGACACACCTGAGTTAAACATGTCCCTCTGGTCAAATTATTTTCAATCTTTTATAGGGGTACCATCATTTTTGTCCAGGCCTGTTTCATTAGTTTGTTTTTTTACAATTCAAAAGTGATGGCTGATTTTGATTGTTTAATTTTCAATAAATTTTTATTCATGGTTACTTTTGTACATTTCAAATGATTTCAGTGAGAATTGTGGGTTTTTCTTTCATTAACTGAGGGGTACCAACAATTTTGTCCACGTGTGTATGTAAGTGGAAGAAGGCAGTGGTTGTAATTTCTTTAAAGAAAAAGAGAGGATTAAATGTAACATTCTTGGCTGCCACACTTTGTGAAATCACACAGTTGTCATGTTACTTAATCAAACTGGTGTCTGTGTCTAGCAGGGCCAACAACCAGCATCTCAGTTTTATCCAAATTTAGAAGCAGGAAATTTAGTGACATCCAATTTTTCACAGCAGCCAAGCAGGCCTCTAATTTAATAATTTTAGTATGATCATTAGAGCATGAGATGTTGGCATGCGCGGTCGCAGTGGCTTCTCCCGGTCCATGTGTTCGTTTGTGTGAGTGTTCGTCTGTGTCTTTGTCTGCGTCTGTTAATTGTACTCACAGAGACAGCTCAGGTAGACGTGTACACCTGACAGTTTCTGTTATATATTGGCAGGTCACCTATCCTCATCTATGTAAGCGTTCCATTGAAAGAGTTTAAGCCACTTGGGATGCTACGCCGACCAGGCCCTGAGACCACAGCCTCGCCCTCACCTACAGCCAGCATGAGGAAGCACTGCAGGCGCTGTGAAAGAGGACATGAGCACAGTAAGCACAGTAAGCACAGCGACGTCCAGGCTCGGCTAAAGGCTAGTCCCCAGTGACTGGCTGTACCGTCCATCTTGCTGGTGAATATACACTCCCTGGATAACAAATTGGATTACCTGAGACTACAGAGGACTACACGGCGTGAGATGAGAGACTACTGTGTCTTTACTTTTACGGAGACATGGCTGTGATGGAGGTCACGGCGACGGAGCCGTGACATCACCGCAGCTTAAGTACCAGCTGCACGGAACATTCATCCCCTTTCCACTGTAACAGCACTGGAGTGAGCTTTGCTTTCTCCGTGAGCCAGTTTACTAAAGGGGATAACCCCGTGCACGTGTATCTCCCCTCCGCTGACTTTGAAGATCCTCCCCTCACTAAGACTTCTCCCCATGTTCAACCAAACACAATCACCAGATCTGAGAGACAGACTGCTTCCGCAACCCAGCGCTCTCACTGCCTGCAGAAGGAAGAAAGGATTTCTTCACAGAGATGGACAGCCTCTGTGCCCTGCTCGTCTTTAACTGAGTTGGCTCCGCTGTTTTCGCCATCAAACCCGTCAGCATGAAGCCGGCCCCATCAGCATCCGAGCCGAGGAACCGAGCTAGACTGAAAGATGGACTGTTACACACTCTACTCGCTTTCTTAAGCAACACAAGTAAGGCTAAGTCTGGGCAGAGATAGGTTATGAAAGTGCGTGTTATTTTCAGCTTTGTTGTTTGTTGTGAATTGACAGACTGCCAAGCCCCTTTGTTCTGCTATAGTCTGAGGAGTATTTGAAGTTTGCTTCCTGTTTAGTTGTGTTCACCACACTAGACTGTTTTTGTGTTTGTCCCACTAAAGACTGTTGTGTTAATGCCACCACAGGTGAGAAAGTCGCTTTGTCAATCAACAAATCAGACATGTGTTACAGACTGCCATGCGTACACACGCTCTCTGTGGACAAAGCAACTGCTGCACAGGTCACAGGACTTCACTGTCTGAGGACCTGCCTCTTTAAGGCCCCCCTCCCGATGAGCTCATGTTCTGTTCTGATTGGCCAGCTTTCCGGAAGCCTGCTGAGGGGCAGCTGTATCAGAGTTGTGTTAAGTTACCACCAATGCAAACCCAACACTATTACTGCTTCAAATTAAAAGCTTTTAAATGACTAAATAATGGGAGAATTTTATTGTGAAGAATTTACAGGAAATGAAACATGTTCCAGAATGATATTTTGCTCCCATGTATGCCAAGTATGTACTATAAAAGTAACAATAAAGAACTTGAACTAGTCTGTACAGGCACATACAGATGAAATGGAAATGTATTCCATGACTGCGTATAATTTGGCCAAGAGGCAAAATAGAGAGAAAAGCAGAGGGCCAAGAACCAAGCCCTGAGGTACTCCAAATTTAACATCAGAGAATTTAGATGCAATATTATTATAGCAGACACACTGCGTTCTTTCAGATAAGTAGGATTTAGGCCAAGAGAGGGCTAGACCAGAGACACCAAAATTACATTTTAGTCTGTCTAATAGTATACAGTGATTAATGGTGTCAAAGGCTGCACTGAGATCCAGTAATAGAAGCACAGAGGTGGAATCTGAATCCATAGCAAGTAAAAGATCATTTACCACTCTGGTTAGAGCAGTTTCAGTGGAGTGACCATAGTAATTATGACCCAAAGAAGTGGTGCAGTTCAGATGTAGTAAATGTATACCATTCAGAGAAGGAGGGTGGCAGGTGATATTAATCCAACAGTGGACTTTGCAACAGGAGACCACGGTTTGTTTCTTGTTTCGCGAGTGTCACATTTCCAACCATGAGTCAGGACAGTTTTTCAAAAACCGTAACTATGATCGTCCCCTAACTTTAACCCCATGGTTATTATTGTAGCCATGACAACAAAGGTGGCCTAACTTTAAGGATGTAGTAACTTTAACCCACACCACATGTTTCTCTAACCTTAATAAAGTGATCATTTTAACCCAAACCATGATCTTTCCCTGAACCTAACATTTCCTATGTTTCATTCTGGAGTACATGGACAAACAACCTCTTTGGTAATTTAATTTGAAGGACCTGTTGGACCTGAACACAACAAATGCAGCACAGAGAACTTAAAGGGGACCTATTATGCTCATTTCCAGCTCTATATTTTTATTCGAGGTAACTGTATAAACTAGTATAAACTATCTTATACTGGACCTTAATGTAGCCCTTCAGTTTAGCCTCTGTCTCTTAACAAGCAGTCTTAGCTCCTGTCTCTTTAAGACCCCCCTCCCAATGAGTTCATTCTGTTCTGATTGGCCAGCTTTCCAGAAGCCTGCCATTGGACAGCTGTATCAGAGTTGTATTAAATTACCACCAATGCAAACCCAACACTTACTGTATTACTGCTTCAAATTAAAAGCTTTTAAATGATAGCAGGAGGGAAATTAAACATGTTCCTCACAGAATTAGCAGAGCTTCATTAGCGGCACTAAAAACCAGTCAAAACAACAAGATATGGAGATATTTGGAGACCTTTGTTCAATGGATCAGTTAGAAATAATGCAGGGAGGAAGAGCTGCAAAGCAGCACACCTCCAATAGGTAAACTACTAATTTTACTTCGTGTGTGGAGCAGATGACGTCAGCTTGGGCTGAAAGTAGAAAAAAAACGTTGGAAAGTGAGCATTCAGAGCAGTCTGAAGCTGGTGATTTTTGCTCACAGGGATTACTTCTACATACGTTTACCTCATTATTTGACACTTTGGCCACATTAATATGAACATCCGACATTGTACCATTATATATGACTGAAAATAAGGAACAGCATAATAGGTCCCCTTAAAATTGGAATAGAAGATAAAAAATGCTAAAACCTTCATCCTCACCCACCCTCCACCCACCTACTCTCCCTCCTATTACTATAGACCAATGACTGGCCTTTTACCTTCTCAGCCTCACCTAAATGGAACCTACCATCTGCTCAGTTTATCATAGGGTGAACTAATGTAGACTGACACAGAGCTTTCAAAACATATAGAACATCAAACAAACATTAATATGGGATTTCTCTGTTATTGCTGACAATCACAATCTTTATGTTCACACACACACACAGCCATGAATGCATCAAATTTAACAGAATGTCATTTACCACAGAACAGTTTTACCCTTCTTACCTCAACTTGACAGTGCAGTCACTCACTGCTTAGATCACCTAATGATGCACATTTGTTCTTACTATCACTAAGCAGCATCTGCCCTAACAAGTCACACTCAAAAGCCTTTCAATGAAACAAAGCTTGTGAAACACAAACTACTCAATTGAAATGACTGAATTAACAGATTAACTTAAACATTGGAGTGAAATGAATTATTTATTACACCAAACACACACTGGTAATGTTGGGAAACAGGGCCTAGTAAAAAGGGACAGCAGCAACCTTTTCACACTCTTCTATTAACAATTTTACCCTCTGTCCATGATAATCATCACTGCCATCTGTAACATACAGTAACCACAACATTATCTGTCATTGCATTTCATCATTCCAAAGGCCCATCTATCTAACATACATGTATTGCCTTCAACTCCATGCCTTCAACTCATTTAAGTCCTAACAATCCCTCACTCCCTGACACACACAAGTCATATCAATCAATATTTCACTGGAGGAAGTGGATAAGTGGTCCAATATTGTTTCTTTAATTGTAGACTTACAAAATGCAGTGACTAGCAATAATTTAAACAATACCAAAAGTCTAAAGTCCCACTTATAGCCTGTAGAGGATACAATGTTCGTTACACTGTCCTAATGTCCTAATATGCCACAAAACAACTATCTGAGTTGTCCCAGAGAAAGGGCACACGCATAAAAATGTGGTTGTACTGTGCACCTTCTATTGGAAATAGATGCAACTCAATGAGGAAGCCAATTCTGCATCATGTCTTCCATATACAGCAGACTGGTGTGCCTCTCCAGTGTCATGCCAATAACTAACTGGTGATCGACTTTCATCATGGGGGGGTCAGCCCTGTCTGCCACTGTCACTGACAGTTTTAAGGTTGGTTGCTCTGCTGCTGTTCAGGCGTTTCCTGCAGACTTCTGCCTCAGTGACACTCTTCTGTCACGAACTGCCACTCTGAGTTAAAGCCCTGTGACTGATGCAACGGCTCCCTCTCCCCTCACAATTCTCATGTGGCATGAAGTTTTGTTAGCCCACTTAACAAATCCACACCTTTATAGTAGGCTTGTCTTGCAGAATGGATTCAAACTCAGTGAATGCTGAGCGCTGTGGAGAGGTGGATACACTGGAGTGCACTGTATCATCAGCACATCTGTCCCTGTTGACCTGAGTGGATCAGAGAGAGTGTCTTTGGAGAGAGCACTCAAAGCAGGACTCACTCACTGGAGCACTGAATGAATTTGACGTGATATAACTATCAGCATTAAAGTATGTGCAACTGCACAGGCTGCAGGCCTCTGTGCGGCCAGCAAATGCAAAGTGTCCAATCAACTTCAGCTAAACCAAATGTCTTATACTTACCGTCAAAGTAAATAAAATAACATTTAAAGTAGCAGCTTTTTAAATGCTCACATCAGCATGCTAACAGGCTCACACTGATAATGCTAGCATGTTGATGTTTAGCAGGTGTAATGTTTACCATGTTCACCATGTTGGTTTAGCTTGTTAGTAGAGCGGGGGGTGATGAGAATGTCATTAGTTCTGCAGGTATCTGGTCATAAACCAAAGTATTGGACAAAATAAAATTTTGACCTGATGATGGTGCTACATGAAAAGTCAAAGTTTCAAAGTCATTACAATTCTTTCTCTGGGAACCATGAATATGTGAACCAAATTTCACAGCAATCAATCCAAAGTTGTTGAGATATTTCAATAAAGAACTCAAAAGTCAACCTGGTGGTGCTAGAGGAAAAGAGGATCACCAAAGTCAGTAGAGTACATCGTCTGGGAACCATAGATGTCTGAACCAAACTCTTCAAGTAGATGTTGAGCTATATCACAGCATAAGTGAACCTTGACCTGCTGGTGGCGCTAGAGGAAAAGTCAGGGGTTCACCAAAGTCAATAGGATTTATCCTGTGGCAAACTACCAACACTATCACTAGTGCCATGCCACCAGTATGGCACAAAAAAAGACGCATGGTGTATCAAATAGTGATCTGTAGTGTAGTTACCTCAACTAAAAAGTTAAGTAAGGTCTTTATTTGAAACAGGGCTTTATTTGATTTTATCTATTTAAATTCTTTGCACTTCTGCCATTTGTTGTAATAAAGGGGTGATTTAGTATTGTACTTACATTAAGTTGGGGGACTTGTGAGAGGCATATTTTAAAAAGAATGGTCAAACAGGGTGCAGTAGAGGTCCTAGCAGTCCTTAGTATAGGCAGTTTCCCGTTTATAAATAATTAAGGATTGCTCATTTGGCAGGGTGGAGAAAACTCAATGCTGCAATGTCATGATAACTTATATATGCACATTTTTAGAAATGAAGCAACCTGCTGGAAACCAGTAAAAATACAGTTTACAGGTGAATTTGTATGTGGCACTAATCCTGACATTGCTGAAAGTTTGTTAACTACCATAAAGAAGCATCTTGCATTCAGTAACATTCTGTCTCTGTCAGTAATGTTACCTGACATTCCCACTTCTTGGAAGAAGACTAAATTAATTTACAATCAACAGAGAATTAGAGAAGAAACAGCTGGACAAACAAGGAAAACATGCAGGCAGCATGCCCACATTTAGAAAAAGGTAAGCTAATGTGACATTATCAAGTGCTCGGGATGTGGATGTAATGTTAACATAACTTTCATAAATTAGCTTGAGAGAAGATCGAATTAGCAATAAATAATAAATAATAAATATTTTTTATTGTTTTATTGACACACTTTTGCCCACAAAGACAACAATTCTTGTGCAATTACAGGCCTTTACTCAAGCACCAAGTAGCTTGTTTGTTAGACCAGTCTAACAAACACATTCTCCCTGCAACAGTACTCATTTAATGACAAAAACATATCCAATGTCAACTTATTTACAGCTGTAGTAATGCAGTATATGTGAAATCGTTCAAGGAGAGGTTTCCAATACTTTTCTAAAAATGCAGCACAAACAAGATTCAGCACTGAAAAGAGATTCTTCTCCCCATATCTTTCAGCAATGTGCAGCTGAATCAGGTGCTTCTCAGAACAGGGACAGCAAAATTCAGATGAAAAAAGGACTGGAGCACACTGACAGCCTTTATTAGTCCACACCAATGTTTTAACACTACTGTGTCTTCATCTAAGGCAAAATGGAGAAAGACATAAGACAAATGCACAGTGAACCTAGAACAGGTGCACAATTTTCATTGGATAGCTGAGTGGACACTGGCTATGGCAACTCCTGTCCTTGAATCTATCATCCAATAGATTTGAAATCCTGTTCAACCAACTATCCTTACCAAGCCCCCTTCAGCTTAAAGTCTGCTTTTGATAACCCCCAGATCTATTTTGTTACCTTAAAGGTTCTCTGTGGAGTTTTACTGTAAACAAACAAAAGTTACAGTATGTTTACATTGAGTGTTGTTACCAAAACTCATTGTTTCTATCCTTAAGGTCTAACAAACATGTTGAATACATTTTCTTCCTCCTAAAAACAAGACTAGGTCCAAACCTAGTATATGGCTGGACTGTGTATGGTCAATGTGTGAAACTGTGGCCAGTTCGTTACAGAGATAGTCAGTGGTGGTGTCTATAATATGAATTCCTGGATTTTAAATGTTCATCTGCAATTTTCTGTAGTGGTCCCAGTAATATTTGTTGTTAAAGTGTCCTGAAGTAGCATATTACATGACATGGTTAAGCTACGTTGGTGTAAAAAAAAAGGTTATAAATGCAGTTACAAGAACAATACTTTCCACTCATATCTTGGGATGTTTTGATTTGAAAGAGGACCTATTTTAATTCTAATTGTAACTATTCTAATTATCTCTAATTAACTCCCCCTGCTCTTTCATCTGTTTCACTCTGTGGATGTCTATCGTTTTTCACTCTGTATTTAGTGTTTTGTCAGGGTGATTGTTATTTGGGGTGCTTTAACTGTGCATGTGCCTTTTTTCTGCCTCTTTCCTAGTTGATGATCATGGAGGCTGCGATGGAAATTGTAAATGAAAATTTTGACAGCATTTTGGGTGAAAATTCCGGAGGCTCATCTCTGTCGAGTTACCGCAGTTACAGTCAAATCAAGTGCACCTGCAGAGCAGCTGACCCACACCAAACTGATATAACAGCTACATGGTCTCATGTTTTACCTGCAAGACTCGTGTTTTAAAGCTGTTGTTCAAAGTTTGTAATGTGAAAATGTCAGAGAAATAAAAAGCTTGCGTCCAAGTGTTAGTTCAGTTATAAAATCCAAACACAAAACAGAGCATCTCTCTTGCTGGCAGCTGACAGCACTGCCAGCCGCAAAGTTGATCACACTGGACAGTAGAGTAGGAGACAGTAGAAACACTGGTATGCATCTGTTTAAACAGGAGTTTAGCCGACTTCACTGCATTTACCACCGGAGCTGAGAGTGTCAGAGCTTGGAGCAGGAAACACATTCTCTGCATCGCGCTGCTGTGCTCCACTTCCATCATCTTGCACCGATTCATTTTAAAAGAGCCAATGAACCAATGGCCAATGGGGAAACTCCAACACTTGGCCAGCCGACCAATGGTGTAACTTCATCACTCACTCACTCACTCATGGACAACCATGGTTATAGGGCTGGTCAGTGGCCGGTCCAGCCAAAAATACAAAGCTGATTCGAATGTAGTTGACTGGAATAATGTTGGCAGGACTGTGTTGCATCACCTGCATGCACGTGTGCAAACAAAACAGGGACCCACTCATAGAAAAACTGGTCCATAGTGCTGCTAGAGGTCAGAAACTCCACAGGGTGCCTTTAATGTAAAAATACATGTATGTAAATGAGAAAAAGTATGGATTTTACAATAGCACAAACTTATTCCCACTGCTGTTCATTTCCTGTTCATATAGTACAGTTCAAAATACTTAGGGATTTGGTTAGATAGCCCATTGTCCTACAAATCACACTTTTAACACCTCACTTCAGAACTAAATGAATTCTTAGGCCTGAACAGAACTTGTTTCTCCTGGTTCGATCCTCGGCTCCTCAAGTTTGCATGTCAAAGTGTCCTTGGGACAAGATACTGTACCTCAAATTGCTCCCAATGGCTGCGCCATTGGTGTGTAAGTGTGTGTGTGAATGAGTGAGCATTAGAAACATTGTACTGTAAAGTCCTTTAAATTAAAAAGTGCTATATGTCTCCTGATGAGCAGGTTGGCACCTTGCATGGCAACCTCTGCCATCAATGTATGAATGTATATGTGAATGGGTGAATGTTGGCATGTACTGTAGAGCGCTTTGAGCGGTTGTCAGACTAGAAAAGCGCTAAATAAATGCAGTCCCTTTACCATTTACCATAGTCATAACACTGATTGCAGGGCCGCTATGTCATTAAAGCCTTCTTTACACTCATTGTGCTCCCTGCTAATCGACACTAATAGAATTAGCTTTCACCAATGCATCTCATTAGGTGCTGTGAGCGTCCCTTGGCTCTGTTTTACAACAGCAGCAGTGGCTGAGTTGGCATGTGTACATGAGCGTTCTGCATGCTTCTCATAATCAGAGTTTCACCATGTAAAAGACACAGGTGTATTATACATTCCGGCTCCTTTGCACTCTCTATCAGTGCAGAAATCACCCAGAGCTGCCCAGTCACTGACAGACTCTAGTGACTGGGGTTTTTCTTCAACTGGAGTTCCCCTCATGTTTGCTATAATGATCTCCACTGTGTGACTGTGGCTGTGTCTGTTACCAACACTGCCATTCTGCCCACACAACGCAACTGCTTTACTTATGATGTCTTACAACGCCAAGCAGCTACAGAGTTTACGCAACTTCCTAATTACACCCGACAAGGGGTTTTTAACTCACTGCCAAGAGTTTGGGATTTTAAGAAACAGACCTTGTTACATCCATAGACGCTCATGCCATGGTTTCAATGTGGAATACGGAAGTATAACAAACTTGGGTGTAATTGTTGGAAATATCGTGAGACTATCATATACCAGGCGAGATGCAAAATATGTTTGGATCACAGTGTACTGCAGAGTTTGCAGAGACTACCATCCTCAGCTCTGTCTCCTGCCACCATGGAACTATTTAATACACTGTCTCTCACCAGTAAATCCCTCTTCATACATGACCACATCTTGGACAAGGGGCTTGATTTCATGTGTCTAACTGAAACCTGACATAAACCAGGGGACTACTCTGTACTTAATGAGGCCTGCCCTCCTGGCTATAGGTACATGGAAAAAGTCTGCAGCTCTGGTGGTGGTTTAGCAATCATACACTGGGCTGAACTGAAACTGTCTCCCCTGCCAATGCCTGATCTTTCCTCTATTGAATGTCTTGCTCTAAAATGTAAACCTCCATACTACATGACAGTACTTCTCATCTAACCCCCCCCCATATAATAATAATATATATATAATAAATATATCATAATAATATATAATGAATATGATAACCCCTCCTGCAGTGGAGTTCCTGAGTTTGACTGAGTGTCTTAGCCTGAAGCAGCATGTTGATGTACCTACTCACACCAGGGAGCACACACTTGACCTGGTCATCACTGACTCCGCCCCCGTCAATAACATGGGTGTGTCCAACCACAAGGTGGTCTCATGGATTTGACATTCCTGTCATCCTCTAGTAAACCTAGGCATCGAATCTCAAAAACATCTCTAAACTCTGCCCCTCTCTAATCCTGTCAGATGCTGAGAAACTTGTCCATGTCTTTATCTCCTCCAGACTGGACTATTGCAATGTGCTCTTCACGGGGATCCCAGGGAACATATAACACCAATTCTGTTTTCATTGCACTGGCTCCCTGTCTGCTTCGGGATTGACTACAAAGTCCTGCTACTCACATACAAATCCATCAACAGTCATGGTCCTCCCTACCTACAGGAACTGATCACACCACAAACCTCCACCCACACCCTCAGATCTCCTCCGGGCCCCCAGTACTAAGCTCCACACCATGGGGGATTGAGCCTTCTGCTCTGCTGCACCACGCTTGTGGAACAGCCTTCCTAAACATCTGAGGGCAGCACAGACCCTAAACTCTTTTAAAAAGGCCTAAAACCTTCTATTCAGGAAGCCTTTTACATCTTAACTCTTATTACTATTTTCTATATTGTGTGTTGTATGTTATTAATACTATAGCACTTTGAGTTTCACTATTAATGAAAAGTGTGGTACAAATTAAATGTATTATTATGATTTGTTATTATTATTATACCTGAAGCAAGCATCACATGTGAATTTAACACCAGTCTGCCATTGATGAGTGGTAAATGGGACACCCTCAAAAAGTCAATGATGTATAACAAAATAATGAAATAGTGTTTAACATGTATTAGCCCTGTGTGATCCTGACTATGGAGGGTTTGGTGGGCTAATGAGGCTATAGCCCTGTGAAGTCCTGCAGTAAATCAGCAGGAGCCCTCACTTTTTAATGCTGACTTAGTGCCCAGCACTCTACTGTCTACTGCCTCCTCCTTCCTATTTTATCACACCAGCAGAACCATTGGTTAGTTTGTCCATGCTACACTTTGGTCCAGAATGAGAAATAACTACTGGCTAAACTGCATTACATTTGGTATTTAAAAAAAGACCCCCTGACTTTTACTCTAACCCCAGTATAATGCCAATGTTTCTTGTTAACCAGCACTGTGGTCCATGACACGTTATCTTCAACCAATGACTGACCTGCAATAAAATGTGCTGTGGATATTCCAACACTATATCGAGGCATGAATGTCAATATTGGGCAATCCTGCAAAACTCTGGATTATGTTTGATGGCAACTTTTTTTTGTCATCAAACATTTTGAAAATTCTGGCTGTCTACAATATCTGGGAATTGTTACCATAAAAAGTGGTTTTAGGATACAAAGACTTCATGAGATCTTGTCTTTTTTATGTACTTAAACAAGGTAATTGCTTGCCACTAATTTCAAAGTGTGAAAAATAAAATTTCCACAGATGATCCATAGTCTCTTGATTGATGTCATGTTCAAAAAGTGAGGTGATCCTTAAGACCTCTGTGGGATTGGAACCACAAAAGGCAGATGGTCTTTGGAAAAAAATACAACAGATTACTTGCAGTAAGAAACTGGATTAATTAATAATTGGTGTCTGATATGGTTTTTCCACAAAAAAGTATAATTGCCACTTTAAAATCCTTAAAATGTCATCTACTCCTTCCTCATTAAAAATCCAGAATCTTTGAATATGCAAATATTGTTCAATTTAAAAGTTTAAGTGCTGGACACAAGATGTCTCCTACTTCAGTGAAAAACTTAAAGTGCACTGGAGACTTTAAGTTTGTAAGTTGAATATTGGACCAGGACTGGCTTCCAAACTAGTTGTGATGTCACAAATCATGCTCATAGGCCTGCCCCTAAAAATCAGATTTTAAATGAGCACAGAGAAACTTCCCCATTCAGTAGATGAATGTGAAAACCTTCTAGTGTCAAACTCTGCACATACATCATTCTGCACAGTGAAGCTCAAACATCCAACTGTAGGAACAAGAAAAAAACACATTTTTGAGTGGAGTGGGACTTTAAAGACCAAATTAAATTACTAACCCTTTCTGTCTGCTACAGCATACATATATGCTCTGTAAAACACTTGTCCTGTGTTCTCCTTTGAGAAGAAAATCAGAAACCAAAAGAGAGACATTTATGTATCTTCATTAATTAGATGGAAAATGGTTCTGTTGTCAGACCTTCTTTCAATACAACAAATCAAATCTTTCCATAAAGCAATAACATGGTGTTCTATCATAGGCAGAGCAGACAGTCACACAGCCTGATAGCATCCTGCTACACAACACAAGAGCCACAGACTGAACAACAACCCACATTAGCTTTCCTGCTAAAGTCTCTTTCCACATGCTACATTCACCAGAGAAAGTGCACAGCTAACGTCAGTTAGCAGGCTAGATAGTGAATTAGCTGCTCAGCTGCAGCACATTAAACAGCGCGTAAACATACCTGAAAATGTCACTTTGGTCCAGTTAGATGCTGGTTTGGTTCTTACTCTTCAACACCACTGCTAACGACACACTGTCTGACCATGACTTATAGCTACAGCAGTTTGTTTACTGTGTCTCTCATTAACTACAGCATAACACTGGCACACTCAATACCAGGACCCTGAAACTGAAGCAGCTAAATGGAATTCAGCAATCATTCATTTTTTAATGCTGTGAAAATTGTGGCTATAGTGGCCTCTGTTCAGCAAGTTACATAGTCCCACTTCAAATCTTGCATTTCATGCTTATTTTTTATTGCCTTATGTAAAGAGCATCAATTTGAATCAAGTTCAAATTAGGTCACTTAGAGCTTATTTAGCACTTGACCATGAGGCAATCAGTGGAGACTCAAGGAAGTGTGGTAGTTGTCTGCCATTCACTGAATTCATACAATTTTTCATACTGACAAAATGTGTAAATTAGTATTGATTTCCCACGAGATAAATAATAGTTACTGTAATCAATCATCTTTTTCTTTAACAGTCTTTCTCAGAATGAATGGGATGATTGGCTGCTCATCCAAAACTAACCTTTGATGTTTCTTTCAGAGCTAGAATAGAATCATATTTCAAAGTATCCAAGAAGCTCATCACTTGGACAGAGTGAGGCTGAGCAGAGCAAAGCCAGGCTAGATCTCCATGAGGATTTCCAGGGTTAGAGAGTCCTGAGCTCCTGCCAGCCAGCAGTGCAGCTCAGAGACCGGCTCCCTGCTGGGGGCTTTGAAGGCAGGCACTGCAGCTTTAAAGTAGCCTGCCACCACTGATCCCACTGCTAGGACTTTGAGGTCATCACCACACAACCCAGAGCCAGAAGAAACACTCTCACACTCTGTGGAATCCTCTAGAAATGTTGATTTCACCTGCTAAGACGAGACTTAGATTCAACCTTGTCAAATTGGAGGAAAAATTGCAGCTATGTAGGAACCTGATGCAACGCAAAGAGAGTCAGAAAACAGAATGTGGTTCAGATGTAAGTGATCAAAGGTAGGGATGAGCTGTGTGGGGATTAAAACTACAGTGGCTGACAAGGGCAAACGTGCTGCAACTTAAGAAAACATATGCCAAAACGCAAACAAATTGAGAAAACATCTTCATCAATTTGACAACACATGCACAGTATTTAGAAAACACACCGCAAATACCACAACACAAAAGAAGTGTTTCCAGAGGACACTTAAGGGTGATGAACAAGTCAGTAACTCATAAGCGAAATGTTGTTAAAACACAAACGAGGCCTTTTTCCCACTGTAGGAAGGTAGACAATAAGCTACAAACTTATTTTCACCAAAACAAGCTGTCCTCTGAGCTGGACAAATAACAATGTTCTCTATGTACAGCCGGCTGCGAGAGGAGTTCTTCGGGACGGTCTACAAAGTGCAACACCGAAAAGAGATACTTCAAACAATATTCAATAACCCCTAACCCTTTTTTTCCCAAACTAAGTGTTGTAGTATAACCAACAGAGACCATTGATGTGTGAAGAGTGAAGTTATTGAATATTGTTGAAGTATCTCTTTTCAGTGTTGCACTGAAGGACGTCTCACAGTCGGCTGTACATAGAGAACAATGTTATTTCTCCAGCTTGGGGGACAGCTTGTTTTGGTGAAAATAAGGTTGTAGCTCGTTGTCTACCTCACTACAGTAGGAAAGAGGAATCATTTGTGTTTTAACCATGTTTTGCTTATGAGTTATTGACGTGTTCATCACTCTTAAGTGTCCTCTGGAAGCACTTCTGTTGTGTGTGGTATTTGCAGTGCGTTTTCTAAATGCTGCACAAGTGTTGCCAAATTGATGAAGATCTTGTCTTAATTTACTTGTGTTTTGTCTATTTGCATGTGTTTCCTTAAGTTGCAGCGTGTTCGCTCTTGTCAGCCACTGTATAAAACCCTGCTTGGTGCAGGGTTTTATACATTTTCAGCTAACAGTGATTTTGTTTATATTCAGATTTTGATATTTTAAAAAACAAAGTTTTTTTTTTTAAACTGGTGAACTGGCTCTCCAAAACTCCGACAACATCAAGAGGGAAAATACTAAATAAAATGCACACAGTATTCACTGCTAAACTGTCAAACTCATTTAGCTGCTGCACTAATTATATAATAGTGCCCTTTAGGCAGAGACAGTGAGTGTGTTCTTGGGGTCTTGGACACCTTAATTAACACCTAGAGCACCATGAAAACCTCTAAATCACATTTTCTGTTGGTCTCAAAAATTAAAAGAATTCTTTTGTATTTACCTATACTGACAAGTTAATTATCATCATTGTCAAAATGTTAAATTCTTGACCTTCATCCATTGTATTTAAAGGATAAGACCAGTAATAATCTATATTTTCTCAGGATGGAATGCCATGACATTCTGTACGGACATTCATGGTCCCTAGATGATGAATTCTACTAACAAGTATTGTGTGTGTGTATCAATCAGTCAGTCTGATATATCATTCCTCTGTGCCATAGAGCTCCATTCTTGTCCAAAAACTATTAAAACACATCAATGAGTCACACAGTTGCACTGGATGACATGTTCCTTCATTACCATGAACACACACTGTAGCACCGTCCTGCTGCCAGAAATACTCACTACAGCAGCAAATGTGGATTAATCTGCTGCTGAAACTAGCCCCCAACAAATGTACTGTTTCCTCCTGTTTGAGCAAGTTTGTTAAAAACTACAGTGACCAGCTGTTTTAGGAAATTGCTGAAACTTCTTTTAAAAATGAAACTATACAGTATATCTCTGAGACCGCCCACCCCATCCCCCCCCCCCCCCCCCCCCCCTCCTCCCACTCTGTCTGTGGCTCTGGAGCAGAGAGCCACAGTAAGTCAGAAAGTATTGAGAGATGGACTAACATATTGTTGGTTTTGAGTTGTTCATTTATGAAAGATTTGAAATTCCTAAATAAAGCAAATCAAAGAAATGAAGTGAAATACAATACACATTGTTATATGTATTTCCTTTGTATGTATGCATGCACTGTGTCATATTAAAATGAAAACATCTCTTTAAAGGACAATTATTTTGTTTTTGTATGTAATGTAACTGAATGAATTGTTTTTAAATGAGACGTAAATTTCCCATGCCACATTATAGTCAAATCACAACATAGAAACAAACTTAAGAGGTGTATTGCATTTCAGTATACTGCAGTAGTGCACTATAGGTTTCCTGTTTTATCAGAGAAAACACATATAATAAACATCAATGTGCAATGTATAGGCTAACTATAGGTCGCTTAATATGTTTGACAATATGCTCCCCTCTGCATTTTTTAAAAGTCCAATAATAATAATCCATATTCTCCCATGGAGAAACAAACACAGTCCACTAATCACTGAATAGATACAATTCACAAGATATCACATCTGTCCTTGGACTACACTCATGTTATGTTGGCAGATCATTTGAGAAAAAAGCCCTCACAATATCATCTTGTTCTAAAATGTTACAGCAACATTTTCTCATACACTGTTTTCTTGATGTTGATGTACAGCTAAGTGAATCAGTCTGAAGTACAGGAGACTGTCAGAAGGTATTTGTACTCTGCAGGTATTAAGTCCCTCAAACTCTAGTATGTTCTTTATGTATTTCCCAGTAGATGTGTTTTTCTCAGCTAGGGTCCAATTATGCATCAGTACCTCTGGCAACATTTGTATGCAATACAAAAAAAAAAATAGAAAAGAATAAATCCAATAATTACCATCATATCAATGTCTAACACTGGGACCACATTTCATCATGCTTTGTCTTGCTGCAAAGTATGCGCACAGCTCTATGATTACATGATGAAAGTGATACAATGCCACTCTTGACTGTATTATCAATACAATTCCTTCCTATTCAGAATCACTGATGAAATGTTTTCATCATGACACATCACAAAGCAGTAATATTAAAGGAGAACATAACACTGTTGGTAGTTTATTCATGCACTTTAAAAAAATTTAAAACTCAAAGATTTATTTGTTACATACACAATTGTACACAGCGCAGTGTGCAGTACTATCTCCATTGACTGTGCATGGTGCAAGAAATAACATTGAGAAAAACAGAAATACATTTTTAATAGGAATATTAAATAATGTAACATATCTCATAATAACAGTATGAGTTTACCAAGGTTATCCTTACCCAGATATGATGTCATGTCACTTGAGGTTAGTTGAGTTAATCTGTTAAATAGTGAATTGTCATGCATATAATATATGTACTGACATGGCTTTTAAGTAAATATGACTGACACAGTATACAGAATCAAATATACATGTACACATATAATAATGAATGCCCTCATCAGTCTGCAGTATGGATAATGAATGAGTTAGCTTGTAGTCTGTCAGGCAGGAGCAGTGTGTCTGTGTGCTGAATTAACCAAACTCACCTTGCTTTTATTAAGTATTGTTGGAGGGTTTCAGACTATTAGCAATGTATAATGGTAGTAGACAATGTCTGTTAATTAAAAGCATAAGTAAAAACACTGTAGCACTTAATATTTTACTTAATAGTAAGAAATAAATAGAGTCATCACTGACAGGGGAGCAGTGTAGCTCCTTGTGCAACAGTCACATAGGACTGTTAGACAGTATTGTACATGCCACAGACATTTCTTTTTTGGTTTCACTGTTGCAAATTTTGAGGACGTTATTTATAGAGCATCAATTTCACACACACACAATTTGGACACTTAAATTAAATAACAGATGGTAAATAACAGCAGAATCTGAAGGGGTGGACTGAAACAATAATTCATGCAAACCACCAGACTTACCACCAGAATTTTGTAGGCTAACCCTATTTGTTGGTGTAACAGGTACCATACTAGTTATAAATTTGGCCACTATGGGGGGAAAGTTATCCAGATTACAAAATATAAAAATCTGGGACTCAAATCTCACTCTAAGCTGAAGTCAAAACTTGGCAGCCCTGTTAGCATTAAGCATATCAAAAGTATAAAAAATTCACACACAAACATTAACTGAAACTGAACATAAGCTACAACAATGTAAGTAAGTATAATACAAAAGTCCAAAAAGCACTCTGCTACAAAAAGTTTTAGATTACAATATTCACTCACTGGTGTTCATAAAGAAAACAGTATGGAAATAAACAAATCTATAAACTGCAAGTATAATACGAAAGTCCAAAAAACATGCCTCTGTACAAAAGCCGTTTTCTTTCATTCGTCTTCTTCTTCACAAACAACTTTAAGGTGCATTCTGCCACCTACTGTACAAGAGTGTGTAACATTCTTTCACCCTTACGGGCCATTGTGTCACACTGTTGTTAGCTACTTAGCTACTCATGCTGGTCGTGTGTGTGTGTGTGTTTTAGCTAGTGTTATTGACTGACTTGGTCCCTTACTGGCGAACATGTCACTTATTTTCTAGCTGCGTCAGTGGCAAGTGCCCTTCTCTTTTTTATTCTCTCCCTCTCTGCTCCACCTTTCTTTTTCTTCTGACCATCCATTTCGCCGGGCACCTTGTCTAAAATGTAATCTGTAGAGAAGCAGGTAGATGGTTGCTTTGTGCATCGCTGAGAGACGTGATGACGCCATTTTTGGCATGCGGGTTCTTGCGCATCAGGTTGACTGTTCACAGCAGTCAAAAACAACCCTCAGGCCACCGGTGCACCTGACGGGCTGCCCGCATGTGAGAGTCTGAATATCTGAATATCTCACAGTACACCTTCTGGGAAATCATGCCCACCAGACAAGAGCTAGTGTTGCTGCCTTGTGCTTACAGAGGTTTAATACACGTTCCTTTAAAATAATGTGATGTATGCAGTTTCTGTGGTGCCAGGAATTAGAATAAGTTACCTTTGCACATTAAAGTAATACGTCACCACCACAGTTATATATAGCACACACACACTATGTCATACATATTGATGTATGTATGATATATGTATTTGCCACATGACCCTAATATTCTTTAGTAGCCTTAAACATTTTCAGACAAGTGCCTCTTCATACCAAGGTCCCCAAACCCTCAGGTTCAGGTTCTCAGTAGTACACCTAGCTGAAATTAATGCAGTCTGTGAGTCTAATATGACACCATTATAGAAGTATAATGAAATGAAATCATTTTCTAAAGGTGTTAATTCAACTTTATGGTCATTCTGGATGCTGTAGTTTGAGGTGTTGTCTTCTATTAAACTGACAGATGTTTCTAATTCTTCTCTAATTTTTGCATGTCATTTATAAATAACCAAAATAACCGTAAATTGAATCAACACCTCTATAAATATTATTGCAGAGGTTTATTAGACTGCATTAGTTTTAGTTGTAGCTAATAAACTGGCAATAAATAATAAATTGGAGTGTAAACTGGGGCCCACAGCTCAATTTTAGCCCTGGGGCCAACAAGAGGTGTAATCCAGCCCTGCTGAGGTCCTTCAGTCATTTGGTCCAGGCTCCAGTCCTATAATCCACTCCTTTTTATCCCGCGTTCCCCCTCTGAATGCAGCGCTGTGATTGGACGCTGACTGCTTGTCAGGAAGAAAGAGCTGCTGTGTTGAGGCCGAAAACTCAGACACAACCAGGATCTGGACGACAGTGGAATACCTCTGAGGAAGGGATATATACTCTACTGAATGCCCGAGCTTCAGAGGGGCACCGGCCGGGTCTCCGTGCTGCTGCTGTCGAGGCCGCCGCGGTTCTGTTTCTCCCCTCCGACTGTGTGTCGCTGCCTGCTGGTCACAGTAACCCATACCCGCTGCTATTGAGACTGAAGCTGCTGTGTGGCGACGCAGCCACAAACCTGTCTGAGATTTGAGTCTTTATCCCGCCCGGAGGAAACAGAAGGGTCAGCTGTTGTTGCGGGTAACCGGGGCTAACAGCCGGGTGCAGGACCAGATACCATCCCAATAAGGCTCAAACTACATGGAACAAGTCGGTGGCGGACCACCGTCTCATTTTGTGCAAGAACTGTTATGACTGACCTATAGACGCCAGTATCTTTTCAAGCAGCACCGTGGGCACTATTACCGAGGGATTTATTTGATTAAAGCTCATTAAAATCTCCCGTTTGAAGCCTTTCTGCATCAGGTGAGTGGCATCCGCAGTTATTCACGACTGACCAGCTCGTCGACCTTACCTCACCAGGCTTGTAGCTGTCTTAAACTGCGTGCCCCCGCGATATTTTTGACTTGTCTGTTTTCACTTGTTATAACCGCAAAAAGTCATTGTGCTTAAATTTTCATTCGGGCCTATATTCTATATGTGTAATAATTCAGAGTCAAGGCAGCAACGCAGCAGATTTTAGGCTCTCAATCATCCAAACCTACAGAAACCAGGGCAAAACGGTCCTTTAATTCCCCCTCATAGAACACTAAATAGAGCAGGAGGAGAGGATTAACAGCACATGGGTCCAGTCAACCCTCCTCTGAGTTCCCCAGAAGTCAGGCTCTATTTATGCTTAAGAAATGTGGATGAACAGTGCGAAATATCTTTGTGTTAGTGTGTTGTTATAAGTATGCTAATTTCCGTCCCTTTCCAGTTCCTGCGCGTGCTGTTGGGGAACACGCGGATGCATGAACAGCTATACTAAACGTGACAGTGGCGCGAGCAAAACGGCAACAGTTGTACACAGAGACGTCACAGTGTTACAGTTACAGTGTTACAGCATTACAGTTTTATGGTTACAGTGTTGTAGTGTTTCAGTGTTACAGTGTTACAATGGAGCAGATTAGTGGTGGCGTTAAACACGGCTGTTAAATGAGAAAGCCAATATAAAGCTAATCCATTTTCCATAGACTACTCTATCTAAAAGCAGTTTTTATATAGTTATTATGCAACACATTAAATGGCAAATTATATTACATTTCACACATTCATACATTCAATGCAACTATTAAAAATTATTGTAAATCATGACAGTTTTTAAACCTTTAAACCACAAATTGCTTTCTAGTCTAGAGCAAACAAATTTCAGATGTACAGAGTTCAGCTACATTTAGTTTAAAAAAGTTTTTCTTTTGAATTAACAACATACTTTGCCTTTCATTGCTGTTCTGTGTAAACCCTGTATCTGCAAAACTTCTTATGAGTTAAAAAAAACATCCATGTTTTCAGCTTTGTGACAGTATATTTTTTTCAGATACTACAGTGCATTTTAAAATGGTTTATGTAACATGACAAAGAGCATAATTTCCTCAGCCCATCAGAAAAATTCAAAACCACCAAATTTGGAGTTGTGTAGTTTTCACTCCACAGCAGCGATCCGTTTGTCCTGATTGGGTTTAACTACGTTATAATGGCTGCTTCCACCTGATGCTCCTGACCTGGGGAGAAACTAGAAGTGCAACTGGAGGCATAAATAACACACTCCATCATTACAAACTAACAATAATCAGTGATTATTTTTTTCATTAACTGTGTAGTATTTAAATCGCCCAAAACAAACAAAATACATTAGGGTTAACAATCTTAAGAGGTGTATTGCATTACAGTAACAATTAGTTTAATTATTGATTCATCTGCAGATTATTTTCTGAATCAATTAAACATTTGGTCTATAAAATGTCAGAAAATAATGAAAAATGTCAATTACAGTTTACCAGAGCTCAAGGTCATGTCTTCAGATTGCTTGTTTTGTCCATCAAACAGTCCTAAAATAAATGTATTCAATTTACACAGATAGGAAACACAGGAAAGCAGTAAATCCTTTCATTGGAGAAGCTGGAACCAGAGAATGTTTGGCACTTCTGCTTAATAAATGACTTAAAACATTAACCGATTATCAAAATAGCTGCTGATTAATTTTCTTTCAATCAACTAATAAATAACTGACTACTTATTTCAGCTCTATCCCAAAGCTGAAACTGATGTCGGCATATTTTCTTGATTGTCAGCCTATTGTTATGAAACAAATAATAACAGAGAATGGTCATATTTGGGAAGCTGAAGCAGGTAATGTTCAATGTTTTTGGCTGATCAGTGACTTCAATGTTTAATGGGTTGTCAGACTTATCTGTGGTAAAGTTTCTGTAGATTGACTGATTGTCTCGGCACTGTGACAGACATCAAACTATGCGTATTTAAATTACACAAAAATATCTATTAACCTATTGCTGCTGCTGCTGCTGAAATATCTCAAATGTCAAGAAAAACGGCGTTGGTGACGTTGCATTTTTGGGACAATCCGGTAATTCTAAAAGGCTTTTATGAGCATAATATCTAGCAGAGTTATCTCAATTCTTTAAGGAGCTACATTACCCTTCAACTTCAGCTTCACTTTGAAGATACATTATATTCAGTAGAGAGTCATGTTGAATCTTATGCAAGATATAGATAAAACCAGGTTTTGACCTTTTGTATAATTTTATCTTGGCTGTAAAAGGTCTTTTGTCCATAATATGCTTACCTGTATTGGAGGCATGGTGAGTAAGTTCACCTCACCTCAGAGAATTAAGCATTTAGATTTAGACACTTGCACCTAATGGGTCAATAACCTTTAGACAATCAGAAGACAATCGATATCTCCATCTGTCCCCAGATACATAGTGTATCAGTATTATTTCTGATTGTCTTCATTAATGAGTGTGGAGGCTGACCCTCAGGGGGCTGTATGGTGGACAAGCAAACAAGCCTGTTCTGTCCACTGCTTCATTGATTTCCGTGTTCAGGCCCAGCAGCATTAAACAGCCACATTTCAGGCGATGCACTCATCATGATGTAATAATTGAAGATATTGTGGAAGTTAATGCTGCTCCACTGAAGATAAGCCTGAAACTGCTGTCTTATGAGTGATGAAGCTGATAGAGCAGCTTGACCTCTACTGACACCCAGGTCACTGCTCCACATGATATGGACATGTTATCCCTAATTGTTGTCATACCATTTTAACTTAAGATATTCCCAACAGATCTGGCATTTTGCAATATAACGTATAACATAGCACAAATATAAATCTCTCTGTCTTGTCTCCTTACTAAATTGGGGAGAAAAATAAAATAAGAACCTCATCAATAATAGTCCTTGCAGACTGTGTATGTTGTCTTTCATACTGTATGCGGATCCGGTGCTACTGCACTGAAGAAAAGATGATAAACAAGTCATTTACTGGAGTTAATTGGAACTGTGTGATACCATGTCCCCAACTGGATTTATTGCACCTACCAGATTCCTATCAGGGCACTTGAGGAATTTCATTTAAACAGGAGGGACCAGCCAGAGGCTCACACAGAATAAAACCATGTCATGGTAATGCCAGTGCATTCTGATTAGATCAGCACTTAATTTAGCTGATAGGGACCCTGAACATTTAGTTCGGACATAACTGCTGTTTATTAAATTATTTTCACATCATTCATACAAGCTGATTTACGCTGATGCTATTACCATTAATACTGGTATTAAAAAACCATACACGTCCATATTCAGGTTGAGAGATCTATGCTACTGTACGGCTAGACAAATTGAACTTCAAACAGCAGATTCAGATGCTTCTTCCTCTGATAGCAGTATGATTTTGAATGAGTGACATGCACTCGAGATGATCAATGAAATAGTAATTGTTAGAATGGTAATGGCTGCAGTTCAAATGACAGTAAAAGCTTGTGCATTATAATTAAAATGTTGCTAAATAATCCTTATAATAAAAGGCTGACTAAGTGTTTAAAGGCGTCAGTGTGTTTTAAACAAAGGAGTTGTCAGGGTCAAACAGTGTCTGAAACCCCCTCCTTCAGCATCTTTCCGATGTCGTAATTGGGGAACTGCATCAGACAATCAGTGTAACTTACAAAACTGACAACTCCGTAACCATGCCACTTCAGGCAGTGATTGGTCACGTGTGTGGAAAAAGCAGCAACTACCACAGCTTGAGGCTGAAGCCAGTACAGAAGTACTAATGCTACTGACGGTGGCTAGATGCTCCAACTGACTCCCATTCAAAAAGCCTCAACTTCTCTCTAGAAATACTAAGTCAATCATTTTTTTTAATGAGTCATTACAGTCTCAATCTCTAAATTCAGGCCCTCTAATAAGTGTGCTGGTGGTCATTTTGGAAAATATTGCTCCATTAATAAGATTTGAAGACTTATAGTAGCTTTGATGTCTGCTGTGTGGGCATTGATTGACAACTGTGACCGACAGTTGGTTCACCTGCTGCTCTCCCCGGCTTTAAGAATCACACTGAGTTGGACTATTGTCACAATAGTTCACTAAGTTTAATAGGGCTGTAGTCTCCCGGTCGACTGGTCGATTGGTTGGTCAATATGCCCTTCTCCGACCAAATTGTCATAGGTCAGAAAAATTGCTGGTGTTACTTTTCATAAGGAGAAAAAGCGCAACATCAGTAGTCTTCCAGGATTAATCCATTATTTTCGGTGGTGGGAGGGACAGACTGCCTGTGAGAACAGGGTTGTTTGGAAACCCTCATTTTCACAGCTTTGAACTCACCCAGCCTAATGGAGACTCAACTCAATTTAGCTAAAGTAGCGCTCGGTGTTCCCAGTAAGCTAGCATTAGCTTGGGTCCGAGGTAGCGGGGTGTGTTTCCAGATCGTGAAAGGCAACAACCTGCCCTCCTTATTTGGAAGGTCCTGGCTGCAAATGGACAAGATGGCACCAACCATAAACTGCAACTCTGGGCTTTCAAATTGGCTCCAATGTAAACCAATGAGTGATATCACACCTCACTTCTTCTGTATATACATCTTTTCTACATCTTTATATACAGACTGGTGCACAAGTGAGAAAGTAGATGTGATTTTTGCATTTTAGGAATGTCACTCACTGAAGTACAAGGCATGACCATTTGTACTTATAAACTGAGAATTTTGAATCCAAGTCTTGTTTTCTCTGTAATTTGAATTTCAAGTAAAATGCAACAGCCCTAAATCCACCCCTGTGCAGGCTGTTGAGTTGATGATCCCCAACCTGCTTCCCACCAACACACACTGGCAGTAATGTTTGTTGGAACTCCAGACCAAGCCAGAGGTTCTGCTACCCTGGGTTTCTGTAGTGGTGGGTTACTGTTTTACCCTTGTGCCACCTGTGAGCCCACAAGGATAAAACTCATAGAGCTGTTCTATTTGTTCACCATGCACTGCCAGGTGTCTTTGTTCAGCATTTCCACTTTTATATTAACTTTGAAGCAAAATATGAATCATGCCAGCTGTTGATTATGTTCCTGGCATCATTATTCTGCTTGTTGCAGTGACATTTCTTTCATTAACTATAAAAATCAAATAATGTGGTGATAAAGGAACTAGAAAAGGATTTATAATCTGAAAACAAGAAATGTTCACAGACTACTAGTAATTAGTCACTTTTTGAGTTCATATTTCCCACCAGTGGCCACACTGACAGTTTTTTATTATGGACAAACAGCATGAATGAACTGGCATACTGTGGAATTGTGCTTTTAAAAAAGTCATGAATATGGCTTCTTGAATCATGCAGCCGCCCTGTTTATTTCAAATGCAGCAGTGTCCCTGTAAGAACTGAATGAAGCTGAAATAAAGCCACAACCAAGGCTGCAGCAGCACATCTGGGGGCCGAGCAGAAACCACTGCACACAGGTATGATAAGGACTCAGCAGTTTGCTTTGTGATTTGAGGGAGCATCACAGAAACATGACTTATTATTCTAAATAATTCCTACACTCTCAGTTCAGAGAATATCTTTTTCATTGAGAGTTTTCCTGTTCACCTCGGGCTTTGAGCCTGTGATCCTGGTATTATCTGTCCCGTGCTCTACATATTGCACCAAGAGCCATATGAGAGTTTAAAAAAATAGAGAGAAAATGAGATAAATGTGTCAGAAATGCAAATTATGTTCACCATTTTTTTCTAGGTCATGAAATTCGGCACAGAATATGTAAACTGAGCAAAGATTCAAACCCAGCCCTCAACTGTTTCATTAAACTGAGGTTCATAAATAAAGATATCTCAACTAAAATTGATTAATTAACTATTCATCTTTTCCTTTCACATTGTTTGGTATACAAATGTTCCTCAAAAAACACCAGGGGCCAGATGCATAAAACTCTGTGTAGAATTCATGACTAATGTGTATGTGTTAGTGCAGGCTGACTCGAGGGGTGACATATTTTAGAAATTATTTATTCTGAAAGAATAAATGAAAAATACAATAGTGAGTCAGCTGATCCTCAGTGGCTTTGCTGGTTCAGGTGTTAACTGCCAACTGAACTTGGAACAATACATGTAATGTAAAGCAATAACAATATAGTATCAAAACCTCAGTGTTATATCAGAATCTCAATATTTCAAAATAGGGTAATAACCATGCATTCACTAGATATTTCCATTTAAATCTAATTAGCTGATAGAATCACAATAAACATAAAATAGGGTGTTATATATAACAGTAGGCTATTAAAAAAGATCAATTCTATTATCTACAATTCTTATCATTTCCAGTATAAAACAATTATATTATTCTCTTATACCTTGAATCACACAACAATCACATTAACAATATAATCTCTCTCATTCATCCTCTTGAGCCCCTTTCACACATGCAGTCTATTCCGGAAATGTTCAGGAGCATTTCCTGCATGGGGTCATGTGTGAATGGGAGCAGGGATTGATATTACTATACTGCCAATTTCCCACCTTAAGACCTAATAACATTTCAGGGAAAATGCCAGTACAGCTGTGTTGTGAATGAAAGCAGTAATATTGCAGGGACAAGCACGTAAAGGGTTACGCCCATCTGACAAAAGGCGCTTTCACGTGGAGCGAGCAAACCAATCGCAAGTCTTTACATGTGGGTGACGTACTGCGAGCTGGGTGGTGCTTGGTTTTGGCTCATCACAAACGTTCTCATATTATGGCTAAACAGTACACTAAAATATGTTTCTGGAAACATTTGTCCCTTGCCCTATCTATTCCAGCATTGCCATGTGTGAAAAGGCGCAAGACAAAAATGTTCCTTAATGTAGCTGCATGTGCGAATAGTAAAAATCACTAGCGGTGCCTGAAAGATTATCCCAGTAATTTACTGGGAACTGTGTGTAAAAGAGGCTTTTGTTTACATGTGACCTGTTACAACCTGTGATCTGCCTGGTTGCCTTGGCAACGGTAAACTACAGCACTGCTAATCAGCTGTTTAGGCACTGGTTCTAACTGTCTACATTCTATTAATTGTTATAAACTGAAACTGACAATAAACTGAAGTTATTAACTGTTAGGAGAAAACAAATAAAAACAAAGAAAAAACAAACTGCAAAATACTAACATTAAATCCTACATATACATATATATCAGTGGAGTCAGGCAAATATTACACTCCACTTCACCACATCACCGTCATGTTTTTCGCTTTAGAAAAACATGAGTATGCTGGTCTGAAGAATGCATGAGGTGTGCACAGTCTCACCGCACATTCTACTTATAAGTACTGGTTTATGTGCGGAAAATGGCGTATGCGTGGCTTTTGTGTGTACGCATAGTTTATGCATCTGGCCCCAGATGGGGTCCAGGAACAGAATTCAGTCGCTATCTGGAATGACCAGCATTTGCCTCATGCGTACAGTGTGAGATATCCATTGGCAGAAATTGGCACTCACAGATGTGCTGGTCCAGAACATCCAAAAGAAGGCTGATGTAAAAAATGTTGGTTGAACTCGGGAAACGAGAATGCTTGAAAAGGTGGGTCTCAGTCCACTTCCAACTCAACTTTAGTGTGGTTCATTTGTCGTGTGGAAACAAAGTAGACAACTGCATGTATTTCTTTCCTGTTAATCTTGTGATTATTTGTTGATTAATAGATTAACTCTTGAGTCTAGAAAGTGGCCAAAAATTGGTGAAAAATGCACCAGACCAAAACCCAAAGAGATTCACAGAGATTTACCAATATAAAGCAGCAAATCCTTACACCGGAGAAGCAGACGCAGGAGCACGTGTTTGACATTTATACTTGATAAAGGACTTCAATAATTAATAGAAAAATTGTTGGTGATTAATTCTCTCTGTTCATTGCCTAATCAATCACTTCAGCAACAGGTTTTGGCATGAATTCAAGCTAAACTACTCTTTAATCTGCTGATCCAAAAAACTGCCAAAATGTGATCTCCTAAACAGTCTATATGTGATTTATATGATTATATAAGATACTTTGGTATCCATGGTAACATGTATGTGCGTCAGCAGGTGAGTTCAGGGATTTTCTCCCATACGTCACATATTGACAAGCAGTTGAAACAGAGGTGTGTTGTGTATTTTATCAGTTCCTCATTAAAGTGAGTGAGTCAAGTATAGTGACCACACAGTCTGCCCTGTCATATTATATTACAAGACTCCTCTTTTTGTCTGCTCATCATCATTGACATGAGTTCTCAGTTACAGTCTGGTTAATGCTCATAATCAGTTATCTCTTTGTGATGGAAACTAAAGATCAGGATCAATAAAGTGCAGCATGACCTGCTGTCAGTTACCAGAATTTGATTTGTGCCAATTAGTCCATGCAGTGCTGATGATGCAGGATGACATCACCAAAACTGCCCAGTGAATGAGTTACCGGTCAGTCCATATGTTTACTTTTTACTTTTACTTTTTTGTTTGTAATAAGTCAATGTGAACGGATCAGATCTAAAATATGTATAATGTATTATACATTATACCATCTCGTCATGTTAATGAATTCCCATCGCTTCCTAAACAGCAATGTTGTCGTGCTGTTTTAAGGAGTCTGTGTTAGTCAGAAGAAAGCCAGTAAAATGTAATAGTGTGATTGTTTTGCAGTATTGCCCAGATGCACAGTGGCAGTACAGTGAGTGTTCACTGCCCTGAGAAGAGGCTGCTGAAATACTCTCTGACATTCAGACTGAATGGAATGGCCGCTTCCATCCGCTTTCCATCCTCATTCTGCAGTGGGCGGTCATGTGGGAGTAATTCAGCGGCTGGTTACAAGGCTGGTTACAAGGCTGGTTACCGCCAACGTTTTTCTGTGTCATGCAAGAGCAAGTTGACTGTCTATCAGCCGGGAGCTGAGGTTTGGATACAGAGGAGCTTAGGACACACACAATGAAGATTTTCATAATTCATGTATTTTTTAAATTGGATACACCAGTGCTTTATTTCTTTTTTTTCCTTTGCTAATGCATACCTGTAGTAAACCACTGATCCTAATGCTCTAACCTAAATGTTTACCTTCAGCCTCTGGTTGGTGTTTCATTTGTGTCATTTAATGAGTAGTTTACTATGTAATCATTCCCTAATACACACATAAACATTCCAGCTGTCACTAACCTCTGTGGCTGTTAAAAGCTCAACGTCAGCCCAAACAAGACCCAGACCTTTAACAGTATGACATGGACATCTATACTGTTGGTCCTACTTAAACAAGCCAGTGCAGTTAGCAGCAATGGATGACTATCCGTGCTGTCTCAATGTTCATTTTTGCAGTATTTTTCCACCTTAACAACAAAAGAATGTTAGCTCTGTAAGGCAACTTAATATGTTGGTCGCATGTCAGATAAAAGCAATTCAATAAGGAGAGACTGAAATGACAGCTGACAGTGACAGAGAAGAACCGATTTAAAGTTTGGTAGCTAAGACATGATAGGCTGATAGAAATCGTGTCGGAATCTGATTTGTTAACTAAGAGTAATGCCCCTAATACAAGAGCAGGGTGAGGCGGGGGGAGAGGGAGAGAAGAATGAGAATGAATGAATGAGTAATATATAGTCTCCCTTCTTGAACTTATGCTAAGCTCCATTTGAGTCACTTTTATATAAAAGTGGCAACGGCAATCTTACTAGGTCAGCCCTAGTAACATTTCTATAACACTGCCTACACAGTTCAAGTCTAAATTGAAGGCTCAGCTACAGCAGCACAAGGTTAATGAACAGTTCTACCCTCTGAAAGGATAAGTCTGTATTTCTTTTATTGTTAAAACAATCCCATGAAAATAACGAGCACCACAAATTAGTCCTTATATTTGAGAAGCTGCAACAAATATATTTTTGGCATTTTTCCTTAAAAAAATATTATTTGGTTATCAGAATAGTTTCTGATTGATTTTCTGTCAATCAACTAATCGACTAATCATTGCATCTCTAATTTTTTGCCCTCCTGTTTTCAGCAGAAATAAGTAGTGAACACAAAACAATGTCAGAAAATAGTGATTGTTGGTTATATTTTCTATGTCATCATCATTCATACTATCTATCTATACAACCACTGTGTTTATGATGCAATTGTTTACAAGAGCACAAAGTTCTTTGTAGATTTAACCTCTTAATTTTGCTCTCAAAGTGCACCAGATTGATGCATTTAACTTTAAAATGTACAAAATTTTCTTCCAGGGGAACATGCCCCCAGACCCTCCTAGAGGGTCCGAGGTCCACCCACCACAGTTTCACAGAATCCTGTGGGAAACACTGAGGTGGCAAATACAACCTAAGCATTGTGGCTTCTGGCACATCTGAAGAAATTATTTATGTAACAGACACCTACTGTATGTGTGAATGACAAAAAGCCATTGTGTTAACAGATGGATTAAGACAGCAATGTTACAGATTTCATGTTTTTTTTTTTTCTGCTTAAGCTAAAAATAACAAATCATGCCTTTGCCTTGAGTCATTTCTTCTTTCTCTGTCTCAAATAGATGTTCCAGTTTTCTGTGTTCATCTCTCTCAGATGCCCAGTGACACAATATGTCACAGTAAGACTGCTCAGTACCAAGTTGAAAGAATCTCATTAAACGTTGCTATTTCAGAAGACAAACTGAAACAGTTAAAATAGCTTGTGGCAGACGTTGACTCCCAGGTGGCTCAGTATAAGTTGTTCTCTGCTGGTTTTAACTGATAAAGACATATATTTTAATAGCAATAAGTCATGATGAACGTGATGACATAGTTGATGTAGTTTGAATGCAGATACAGTATATGAAGGTAACGTAAGGCCTGTCAGGCACTGAGATGCACCTGGATCTGAGAATTAGCAAGCCAAATGTTGGATAAACAAATTAGTTCATTTTGAATTTGGACAGAAGGGTAACAGGGAGCTGCACTGCAGTCAGGCGGAGCTTCAGTAAATATGGAGCCAGGTCAGCTGCTGGGAAGCTACAGCCCAGTTAACATGGCTAACCCTGAACACTAGCCAAGGTGCATGTCCCATGGTGCTCTGCCTGGGCTTAGTTCCTTCAAAAGGGCTGTTTAAGAAGTTTAGGATAGGGGATGGAAATAGGGATTTATCAGCTGAGGGGCAACACATTCTCTTTAGAATTTAAAGATTCCCTCTAGACATGTTTTAAGACACATAAAAATAACGTGTCTAATGTGTTTTGTCCACAAAAAAAGTTAAATAATGTTCAAATCGGTAGCACTTTCTATGAAGCCCATGTCTATGATGCATTATAAACATACTTAATGTGTTATAATCTGCTTATAGCACTGTATAATTATAGTTATAAGCACTCATAAATATTCATAATGCTTAATAACAATAACCAGAACACATGATCACAGTCACTCTGCTTTTGTCTGCAAATGGCAAATACAGTATGGTTAAGGTATGGTTAGTATTAGACAACTAAAGCATTTCTTAAGGTTTAGGTAGGTTAAGGTGTGCTAGAAAGCTGAAAGTGCTACACACTTCTACACCCTTACACTCTACGTTGCCACTGAATGTTAGCATTGGATGTAAATCATGAAACGTCCGATGTGAACATGATTTCGAGGGATACTAGGCTGCATTATGTACATTTAAAAATTCGCACACCCACAACATATACATTGTTGCAGCTCATTATTTGTTGACATTATAGTCAAAGTAGAACACAATTAAAAACTGGTATAACATTACTATAAGAAAGGCTGGAATACTCTCTCTTTAACAGATGAACAGGACCCATCATAAGTTTTGTGACTTTTTTTAGCCTCGGAATCAAGCATGCAAAGTGGGTTTGAAAAAGTAATTAGATTTTTTTCACATGACCTTGATTATGCAGTATACGTTTTTTCAGACTTGAAATTCATTCTTAATGTATTTTGGGTTCAAAAAAATCAATAAAATAAAAAACTAGAAGATTGTGAGGCCCGTAGAGCCTCACGGCCCTGTGCGACTGTAGCATTTTCACACTGCTTGCAAAGCATCCATTATTGACGTAATATATTAGCAAACTAATAGTTTACTCTAACACTGTATGTCTTCAACACATTTTCCCCTCATTCTACAGTGACTGCTGGAACACTTTAATACCAGTTTCCCAGACGTACATTTTCCTGATAGCTACTAATGTAGTAATTAGCTCAGAGGCTGACACTAAATTGTCACTAAATCTTAATATTTCTTCATCACATCTTTGATTTATTGAGTAAACAAAGAATGATTCAGTGGTTTACTTGCTGATTGTGGATGTAATTGGTTAGTCATTATTTCCCATTGATTGACTTTGATTCATTCTAATTCTGTAAACATTCAATTTTGTGGATGCTATGTTTCCACTGTGCTGTAGTTTCAGTTTCTCTGTGATGTTGTAATCAGTAGATAAAGGCCACAACAGAACTATTAAAAATGTGGCTGCTGGTTACGTGCCCCAAAACTGAGTTCTTGCTCAGACAAATATTGTCAACTGTTGTGTCAGTGATATGTTGACCATTACCTTTGTGTTCCTGGTAGACTGAATGTAAACAGATGGAATCCAGTGAGTAGTTATTTTCCACATATCAAAGTCTTGTGTAGCAACATGTGACATTCCCTTTTCATCTCAGAAGGCTTTCACAGACCCTTTCTTACTATAGCATGAAGACTGTCACTGCCAAGGGCAGGTGCTATTGATTTCTGCATGGGGGGGGGGGGGGTAGATATTGACCCAGTGGGATATCTAGAGGCCTCCAGAGCTGTCTGCCTGTTCCTGATGGGCTTGTTCCACTCTTTAAGTTTGTCATTCTGCTTCTGTACTACTGATACAGTGGTATGTTTTTCCTTTATGTCTAGCTCACAGTGTTGTTTGGTGTTGGCATTGTGTCCTGTTAAAGTACCAAAACCTTTTTAGTCCTGACAGGGTGAATGCTAACTCCCAGAGGGCTACACTGGATTCCTGATTTAAACAGATATTTTCTGCACTCAAAGGAGCTCTGAGACCCAGAAAGTTCTACAATAAATGCAATGATAACATTAAAGGTCCTTTATGCTTTAAATGATGTAGTTCCTATGAAGTGTCATCTGACCACGTCTAAAGTTGTGTTTCCTTTAGAGGAGGTGTTCTCAGTGTGGTCAAATGGAAAAGTGATCCAACCCCCATCTGTCCGACTATAAGACATACTCTCCAAGTTTCTACAGCTCCACTGGCCTACTGTATGTTATTAGGATTTTATTATGCATCCAGGATGAAAAGAAGAGATCTTTATAGAAATAGGCCATTTCATGCCGTGAGCACCACAAACAAAAAACATTTCACCTGCGTTATACAGAGGTGATGACATAACCCTCAGAGACAGAGATCTTAAAACTTCACTTCACTTTATCTGTTACCATGTACAGCAGCCCAGCTCTAAATCTTGCAAAGCTCATAATGTTTTATGTATTCTTGAGACACTCAGAGGTGTTGATTTTTGCTCTGATATGTCTGAGGCTGTGGTACATTGTGTCGTTGGACAATGATTGGATTGCATTATATTATACTGTTAGTTTATCCATCCCCTATACCAAGGGTGGACAAAATAACAGTGGAAAAGGAAACTATACCAGGCAGTTAAGTGTAATCAGAATTGTTTTTAATATTTTAATTGAACAAAGGTTTAGGATCAGCTGCCTTTGTTTTTGGTTTTTAATGTTTTTTTTTCCAAACCACGAAGCGCCTATATGTCTCCAGAGGGAACAGAGAAACCAACAGCATCGTATTTGCCTTGATAAAACAGTTTCTCTTTAGTGGAGGAGGCAGGGGAGAGGCTTTACAAACAGGAAAGAGACATCTGTGTTTGCTTGTGTTGCTTTGTAACGCATAGCTTGATATTATCTGACGGAGGAGATCAGGGACACAGAATTTTTTTTTTTTTTCAATTTTCCCATCAATCCAAAAACATTTTACTTGAAAAGACTTTGTGTTATGCTAAACGGTGAATGTCTCTAATATTATTAAACAATGGAATATTTAAATACTATCACCCCAGTTAGATCTTGTAACACATGTTAGGAACAGCCTCCCCAGATAGCATACGGAAGTGGGCCACTTCAGGCAATGATGTGGCACTGCTGGCCTTCTTCTGGCCTGGATAGAATGGATGTGAGCCTGAAATGACCCACATGTAAAATAGCAAATATGGCCCAACTATCCCAAATCAAATGTGGGCCTTTTTTTTGGTAAAGATGCAGTGCTCTTGTGTATGTGTATTCTGGATGTGGTCCAGTTCTGGTTTATCTAGTTTGTTCTTGGTTGACATATGGCTTGCTTGTGGCCCAGATCTGGGAAACAGGAGCGGACCACTCAAGTGCCATCATTCCACACGGTATGTGGGCCGGATGAAAGTGCCGAAAGTGTCGGTGTGGGCCAGATTTGGGCCACAGCAATTTTGTTATCTGGGTCTAGCTAACTGAATCAAACAAAATGCTTCAAATAAAAACATAGTGTTATTGTTTCCAGCATGCTTGCATGACAAACATGGATAAATGGTGCTTCTTGGTTATTCCTCTGTTGTTTCTTCAGTTAAGGTATCTGGTGTCACATATGTTAGTATGTGTTAGTATACACAGGTACATTACCTGGAGCCAACAACAACTGTAATTGTTAAGCTTGGGGCTGCTTGTGTTTTCTCCTACAAGTTTCTGATCTGGTGGAGATTGTAGGGAGTGAAAACAACATGAAGCTAATTGAAGAGAGGCAGTATGTCCACTGCAAACCTTCTCACTGTGATCACCGCTCTTCATCAGTAAATGAAACAACCTAAACATGGCAACTGAGTGAGACAGTGTGAAATAGAAGTTACCTGGATATAACTCCAGTTTGATTAGTAGCCCACAGTTGCTACACATCTGAATGTGACCACAGTTACAATACAGGCAGATCACAAATGATCATCCGTCTAGTGTAGTGGTGGTGCTAAAACTTTGCGAAATTGTAATTCAAGGTTGTTTATCTGTCACACTAAGATTTCTCTGAATGCTCAAGAGATTAAAAACTGACCCGTGGAATGTATTGTTGTTCTTGGTGAAGTCACTTGCTACCCTTTCCTGTCTCCACAAAATAATCTTCCATCACCTTGCTCTCTACCACAACTGAATACCCTGAGCATGTCAGATTGTCAGATTTACTGTGAATTCCTTTTCAGTGTGCATCACTATGGTGATGTTAGCCGACAAGGCTGCTTTGGTTATACATTGAAGCAGGCACTGGCTCATGGGAATTTGTGTTTTCTTTATGAGTTCATCGGTGATCATTTTTCAGGATTGATTATCAATGTTGGTATTGTAGCAAGTGCATTGTTTTTGCAGAATTCTACAAAAAACAGACAGCATCAGTCGTTTCAGCAAGTGCCCCACAACATGTTTAGTTGCATGTGTCAAAGCCCTCTAGAGGCTGTAGTAATTATGTGTGAGAAGCAATGGAGGAAAGTTAAATGTTATTTTATAGCTACAAAGTCTGCAGAAGGAGGAGGATTGGGTGGATGGATGGGTCAAAAAAATGTGGGAGATTGCTGTTCATTTCCTGTCAACATTGGTTTCTTTTAACCCTGGCGATCATTCCCTAACCTTAATCACATGGTTATTATTGTAACCATGACGACCATGTAACCTTGTCTCCTAATCATAACAAAGTAATTTTAATCCAAACCATTATCGTTCCTTTACCAAGATGTATTTGTGCCTAAACCTAACCAAACCTTTACCAGAGCATCATCTGATCAGAAAATGGTTTCATTTGTGAAACAGACAGATTTGTAGTGGTTTTGCAAGGCACAGGCAAATGATGTCATCCTGCTGATAGTGATGTCAGATCACAAAATGTTTGTTGTCTTGGAGGGCATGGAAAATTTGAAGGACTTGTCGTTTTTGCAGGTAACAATTGGTATATTACAGTGGGCATTCTTATTTTGAGCGTTTCTTTAGAATGTTTTTAAAAAAATTTAAAATAAGGTTTGATGTTGATTATCATCATGTTGTTGTATCTGATATTCCATTTACACCTGGCATTAAAATACAACATGAACGGATCAGCTAGACCACATTTGGTGGTCAAATCTGAGCTGTTAAAACTATTATCTATGATATGAGGTTGAAGTCTAGTAAGTCTGAGGATTACACAGTGTCTCTTTATAATCAATAAAGCTATCTACACAGGCTGCACATCGCCTTACTTTTCACTTGCACTACTCCAACCCAAAGTGTATTTTTATGCAGTTTCTTCCGTTTTCCCCGCATAACTACAATAATTGTGGGCTCTGAGCACTGACAAAATGGGTGACCTACACTCAGTACTGTGCCTGAACGCATCTTGTGTAGACACAGAGAACTGAAGCTGCAGCTGCTGCTCTGCTAATACTACACAGCCTGTGTAGACACCGGGTTAGAGAGGGTTCATAAGTTGTTAGTTGTTTGAACTGACAGAAGTGTGGAAAAATGTGTATATATACTCAGGCACAATAAGGTGTGCATGTTTGGGTTAGAAAAGGAGTTTTGTTTGAACCAGTCTTGTACACTAGGTGGTGAATTTGTGAGAGACTTCAACATGATTAAACTCATCAGTGAGTCATGTTCTGTATGTGGTAGTCCTTGTACTGCACCCCCTCACCGCCCAATCCACCTCAAAACACATACCATAGGGAGTAAACTAGGGCACAGGACTAAAAACAGAAATGGTGTCATCAGTGTCTTCCCCTTGGAAGCTGAACACCGTCAGAGTGGAGAGTGACACTTAAACACAGGATGCAGCTTCTAATGAGCAGTGGCATTCAGTTATACAACAGGTTAATCCTGCTGACAGTGTACAGACAAACCACATCAAACTATATATAATCACTGTGTGCTAACTAGGCATGTGTGCGTTTAGTCCTTATCGATTAAATTGTGCTCAATTTGGACTGTTTTGTGGGAACCACTCTTTCTGAAGGCTGTACAGCACTGAAAAAAATCAGGCAGTATACTGGAGCGGGCATAAATTATCACAAATTATCAATCAGACAAAGTAGAATTCTCTGACCTGACTAGGAACCACTTCCTGTGGACTTGTCAGGTATTTAGTTATTAGTGAGGTCAGCATATACACATTATCTGGTTTTTCTATCTTCCTGAGTACCACTTAACACGCATTCAGGTTAAACTTGCTTTGAGAGAGCCACTTAACACTTATTACTGTCAAGGTGAGTGCCAAGATATTTGCTGGAGATTCATTTCTGGCAAAATCTAGGTTCTGTTAAGTAATTGTACAACACAATTGTATTCAATTTCTGAATACTGATAAGGTTTAAATAAATATTTAGGCCAGTAGAGTAATATTATATTATTAGTCAACATATTGTGACACCTGCACGGATATAGTTGCTAAGTGCACCAGAAGTGTCCCTCTCAGTAGTGAATTTTTTCCACTCTCCATTTCAATGCTACAATATGAAATGAGGTATTAAAGGCAGGGCCAAAGGTATTACCATTAAGGTCAGCATTATTACAGGACACACATCCCAACAATTACTAAGTAACAATATTAGACTGACTGAAAACTTTTATTTGAACTGCTGGAATTTTGAGGCAACTCAAATCTATCGAATGCTTACAGGCTCTGTTTACATGCAACATATCACCTTTTCTTAGGGCTGGGTATCACACATCAGTACTTTTTGATCCTGACCCAAGCACCAAGTAGTGAAAACTGTCAAGTATTGAAAGCTGACATCAAATATCCGGTCTGATTCACAATCTTGTTGACTTACTCTTTGATCAGACTGGTTCTGCTTTAAGTCATAATTTTACCAATTTCAGTATTTTTACTTATTTTTAGAGTGTAGACAACATTCTACATTTGAGAACTTATTTAAGTGAACAAAACATATTATGATTTAAACATGCGACACAACAAGCATAACAGGTGCAGGATAGTTTTAAACTTTGTTCTTGAGAGCTGTGATTCACTTCTTAATGTAGAATTGAATGACCAGCCAATTTCTGTTTTTAAGTGCTACTTTCTACAGTTCACGGCACTTATCACAGTCACTTTACCCCGGAACACGGCATGAAGTGATGAAGGACATCATATGCTTCTTGACAGCAAGGATCTCCTCTTTCGCCCACATCCTTTGCTTGAAAGGTTGGGGATCTGTACAGCAATTAACACAAACAAAGAATGTGGCACTCATTACATTTTTGAGCATTCAGTCTTGAAAGAGCATACAGTAACAGTGTTTGATATCAAATTGAGAAAGTGCATTTTGTTTAAAATGTAAATTTCAAAATAAACCTTTTTCCCTGTTTGGTGACTTGATGACAGGCTTTGGAGGTGTCATGGTGTCATGGTGCCCTGCTGCGGTGCTGCATCGCTATGACTCACATCTGGCACTGTTGCCTCATTCTCTTCCCTCTCACTAGATGTGACCTGACTCTCTGAAAACCAGAAGAAAACAAATTAAAAAATAACAATTACGAAGTATTAGTTACACCACAGTAAATTAGAGCCATCCTGAGCTGATCCTAAGTATCGGTATCAGGGCCAATCGGGCATTTTTTAATGGATCGGCATCGGCTAAAATAAAGCTGATCAATATGTGATCCTTTCTTAACTGTACTCTACTGTGTTTCTTTTACTGTACTGTGTTTTGTCCTCCTCCATCTGCTAGTGTTGCAACACTGCTCTTCTTTATAAAAGCCGCACTGTACAGTACAACATCAGTGCAACTACAGTGTGTGAAGGTGAAAAATTCTTTTGGCGCACCGGTGAGTGACTGAGTTCTGACACTCAGCCAAAGATTGTGTTGTAGCTCCACTCTGAAACACCACTGTACAATCAGAGTGGACTGAGTGTTTCTGTAGTTCCATCAAGGTGTGAGACATCTTTGCTATAGCTGATAACATCATGTAAATTTCAGGAGTGGCATTCCCCAAGTTAATCATTCATTCATATCATATCAGTAATTTAAGTTTATCGAGTTAAAATTTTTGGATCAGGACCTTCAGTATTTGGATCAAGTAGCTTGTGAAAAATATGGTGCATCAGATTTAGTATCTACAGCTATTATTTCAATGTTTATGATATTTAATCAATATTTAGGTAAATATAAGTATCAGATTGGACTCATTATCAGTAGATAATATTAAAGGGAAAAAAAGCCTTGATCGGGACATCCATATAGTAAATGGACAATTTTGTGGTTATCCTTGAATACATAAGCATGGTCAGATTTAGGATCATATGAAAATACTTACCTTGTGAGTCTGACTCACATGCCACCTCAGGGTTGCTGTCCAGTGGAGGATTGGAAGAGGGGAGGGAGGAGAATGACTGGTAGTAAAAGCAGAATGCAATTCATTTGATCCTGACAGGCTCCTTTAATGCTAAAGAAAAACATGTATGAGATATAACCATTGTTTAATCACTTCAGATAAGCAGATTGTCTTTTATATAGAAATCTGTGTAGAACAATTAAAGGACCAGTGTGTGTGAATTTAGTGGCAGATAACGGTGAGGTTGCAGATTGCAACCAACTGAATACCCCTCCCCTCACCCTGCCTTTCAAAGTGCGTAGGAGAACCTATGGTCGCCATGAAACTCATGAAAAATGCAAAAGGCCCTCTCTAGAGCCAGTGTTTGGTTTGTCCATTCTGGGCAACTGTAGAAACATGGCTCCGTGGAAGAGGACCCACTCCCTATGTAGATACAAATGGCTCAGTCTAAGCTAACGAAAACACAACAATTCTTAGTTTCAGGGGTGATTATACACTCCTGAAAACATAATTATGAATATTATATTCCATTTCTGCATATAGATCCCCCTAAATCCTACACACTGGTCCTTTAAATAATTAGTACCTTTGGGATCAATGTTGATGTCATCCAGGATCTTGCCCTTGAATTCTGCCAGGTGTCCCTGGTCCAGAGCCATGAGAACATTGCTAATTTTAGCAAGTTGGAAGATGCCCTCAGGAAGTCTGTAGAAATGCCGGTGCACTCTAATATCATGGCCAAGAAAATCAACTAACTGATTTAGCTCTCTATTACTGAGGTTGAGAACTTGGGACAGGGTTCCTGTAGAAGTGAGACTTTATGGACTTTTTGCACCACAGACTTTGGCAAAATGTTGAAGGCAATCAGACCCACAGTAGCAGGTCAAAGCAGATGGTCTTGCAAATAAGTATATGTTCTCCCAAGGAACCCCACATTCCTGCCGTTTGCTGATGAGCAGATCCAATGCTTGCAGCATTGCTGGGGTCAAAAGCACAGGAACTTTTCTTCCTCTTACCTCTATCCTCCTAAAATGCTGACAGAGTTTCTTCTCTAGATCTGAGAGGGCTACATTCACATCTTCCTGTGAGTCTGATGGATTTTGGGATAAATAAGCAGAAAATGGACTTGTGACTGTTAACCAAAATGACTTATGTCCTTCTCAACTTTGGAATAGAATCTCTGTCCCTGGGTGCCCCCATGTTCAAAAAAATGCTGCAAAAGTATTGTTATTCGCTCCACCAGAAAAAGACAGTATAGACAGGATGATATCAGAGAGCAAAGGGATGCCAGGGAGAGAAATAATGATGAAGATGAAAATGTCAGAGAGAGAGATTATGAGGATGAAGATCATATCAGGGAGAGAGATGATGATGATGAAGATAACAGGGTGAGAGATGATGATGATGATGATGATAGGAAGAGTGATACTGATGATGAAGGTAGGGAGGGAGATTATGAAGACGAACAGTCTGGAGTGGATAGAGATGGAAGTGGACTTGATGAAATGGAAACCATGGAAGCCGTTGAAAATCCAAAAGGCACAGCAACAAATAACACAGGCACTGCACTTCTGTTGGCATTGGAATACCCAACTGATCCTGCAAATGTTCAAAAGTACAGCATAGACTACTCTGAGAGATTTGTGGAGTTCTGTTGCTCTATTGGCCCTTGTCAACCAGTTCTGAGGTGTCCCAAGACAGAGGGACACTCATTCCACAGGGAGTGGTACAAAGGAAACCCCTGGCTAAAGCACTCTGCGGAAAATGATCCCATGTTCTGTTTTAGGTGACTCTTTTTGAAGGAGGAAAAGTATTAAAGTAAGACAGCTTGGCAAACAGTGGGAGTTAACAACTGGAAAAGGGGCACTGGAACATAAAGAAAGATGGTGAGATGCTGAGATTGAGCAACTTCAGACAGAGACCACTGGACCAAGCTTTCAAGAGGGCAGACATGGAAAGCAAAGTGACATTCAGGAGTCATGATGAAAGTAGCAGCGCATCTTTAAACAAAGGAAACTTTCTTGAACTTGTTCAGGTACTAGCTAAATATGATTCCACCATCAAAATGCACCTTGAAAATATCAACCACATCACGTCCCAACAGAAGCCACAGACGTCTTTGTTGTCCTATAAGACACAGAATAACATAATCCCTAGCCCCTTATGTCATAAGAGTCATTCTCAATGAAATGAATGAATCATAAATATTCCCCATTCTCTTGGATGAGATGACTGATGTTTCCCATGTCGAACAGGTATCTTTTGTTGCTCACTGTCCATAAGATGAAAATCAAGGAGTGATTTTTACAAGTTTGTAACGTGACAGGAACTACGGGTAAAGAATTAGAGAATGCTGGAGTGGCATTCCTTGAGGAAAATTGGTTGAAAATGGAAAACATCAGGGACCAAGGCTATGATGGAGCTACAAATATGAACGGAAGCTACAGGGGTCTGCATTCGCAAATTTTGAGCCATAATGAGAAAGCTTTATACATGCACTGCCCTGCTCACTGTCTGAACATGGTCTTGGTGGAGAGTGCCAAATCAAGTTGACATTTTGTCCGGTTTTTCAATTTAGTTGAAAAGCTATACACTTTCATAGCCTCATCTACAAAGCGCCATGCAAAAATGCAACAATCTATGTACCCTGGCCAGAGAGTCCATGAGCTGAAAAGACTGTCCGACACACTTTGGGCTTGTAGAGAAGATGCCCTGAGAATGCTGAAGAAGGTCCTTTCTGCCCTGGTGCAGCTGCTTCAGGACATGACTGAGAGTGATCCACCAGACTCTGCAACAGGTGATGCCTGGATGCGCTTGCGTATTATTCTATGCATGGAAATCTCCCCCTGTCTTCACTGAGACTGCCATTGCTTCTTCGGCACTTCAGAGAAAGGACCTTGATCTGTCAGTGTCATACACCATTGTGGAAGGAGCCATGGAAAGGTTGAAAGCATTGAGGAAAGATGAGCAGGGGCAGCTGGCATTGAGGACCCTGATGATATACCTGGACAAGCCAGACACAGAAAGGTACAAGTACAGCTCCCAATCTTCTGCAGAGGGCCATCAAGCCCAGAGCTTGGAGGAGCACTACCGGGGAAAGGTGTTCTTTACATTTCTTGACATCCTCTCCAAAGAGCTAGAGCGGAGATTCAAGGGGAAGGACGACACTTCAACTGGGGAAATCCTATCTGGTCTTCACTGCCTTACCATCTCAAGTCACTGGAAAGGCGTGACAGATGACAGAGCTGCTCTCTCTGATAGAGATGTTTGCCGGTTTTATGACATGGAGGAAGAAAATGTTCTCACTGAACTCAAGGTGTTCTACTCATCCTATGCTCTCCCCCTACCCTGACTAAGCTCCTCATTGTACAGCTCATTCTCACTGACATCATCATGTGTGTGTCTTTGTGAAATAAATGGTTAAATAGTTAATAGTTACCTGTGTGCTTTATTACAGGGGTGCAGTAGTTATACTCACAATAAAACATTTTAATCTTCACCAGGGTTTGTAACTGTTTCACCATGCATCTCGTGTGCTGGTGCCCCATCGCATACAGTTGGTACCTGTTTTATTTTTTTCGTCCTTGCCCCTCAAACAGCCTAAGTCCACCACTGACATCCGGTGAGTTAGACTAACCCCACAATGACAAGAGACCTGACATGTGTGTGTGTATGAAAGGGAGTGGTCACAACCAAAGACTGGTCTTTTAAAAAGCACCCTGACTGGACCCCATTAAATCACAAAAACCAGAATATGCTTATCAGCTCAGGTATGACTTCAGAGTTACACTGATGTAGACAAAATTAAAATTGACTTACAATTGACTTGCATATGTTTGCACATATTTGACTAAAACCAAAATTAAAGTATGAACCAATGAAAGACAGGAAAAGAAATTCAGACAAAAATTGGTACCTGCATCTTGGAGGATGAAGATCTGGGGGAGTCTGCTCTCAGGGGGCATTCGATTATCCTTCAACCTGAAGAATGAGTTCAACATTATTATTGAGTAGATGGTCAGCAGTAACATTATTTACACTTGGTTTACACGTTTCCTGTGTGACTCTTGATAGATTCAAGTTGGCTGTGATTTCTGTCATACATATGTTGCCTGCTGTAGGACTGCTGTAACCATTACAGTTGAGAAGAAGTAAAGTCTGGCAGGGCTGAATTTACTTGTGACCAACAGCTGGTATGGGAGAAAGCAGTTATATTGATCTAGTATTCACAAGTGCAGACATATATGTGCATATATTTGACTAAAAGTAGAAACAAAAGAAACGCTTAAAAACAACAAACAGATTATTATCTGTATCTGGGAGAATGAAAATCTCTGGAGATTTCAATGTCCAAGGGGAGTGATGTCGCTTCAGAAACAGACATGGTTCTGAGACGTCTACTTCAAAGACCCGATTTCAACCAAAATACTATGAACTTGCTTTGCACTACCTTATTTGAATGAATGTCCCACCTGTTTTCATCGTTATGCAGCATTGGGCAAGTCCTCCACATTAAATTACAAAATACGTTGTTGATTTCATGCATTCCAGAACAACACATACAAGTGTTTTCTGCCCTGACGCTCAATATCATCAAATGGGAAATTCATGGTAGGAAATGGTAAATCAGCAATCTCCTGGATTAAATTATGATGTTTTGTTGATCTATCCATCCAAACTGACCTCCTCCATACGCAGACTCTGTTGCTGATTTCCTATTTCCTATTCCTATTTCCTCTGTCCTGATCCTCTGTTGCTACCGTCATAATTACTATGGTTGCGGTTGTTTTGGGACATTTGCATCATCTGATCCTGTCATTTTCTTAGGAGCACAGTCTCAAACTACCACACAGGCAGGCAAAGCAGATTTCATGGTCAGGAAAATACCAAACTGTTGCTTGCTGAGTGTTCGTTGTTGGGCTACCACAAAAATGGCATGTATAAAGTGCAAAATATATGCACTATGTACTATGTAGTTCCCTCAAATATCCCAGTAATGGAATGAAAAATGTAGAGTCCATGACGTGGAATACTCTTTGCTAACAACCCCACAATGCAATGCTTAGCCTATGGATAGATGTGTAATTGCAGTCATGCATCACTACATCTGAAGGTGCAAAATGATGATTCATTTGTGCCTGAAGTTACTCTCTATAGAGTAAACTATTGAGTGTCTGTTATGTAGACAATGCAGGTGTGACTGCAGACATAGCCTAGGTTGCTCATTTATCAAAAGCAGAATCTGAGTTTAATTCCAAGTTTCAGTAAAAGTAGGTTTTCAATAAACCAACAAACAATGTGAAAGTGCTGTATTTGTGACTTTCCCTGAACTATCAGTGTTACTTGGCTTTTGACAACAACAACAACAAACTTTCAGCCAGAGAGAGATCTGGAAGAAAAAAAAAAATCACCATGAAGACGAATGTTTCAGTTGTTTTTTTTTTTCCTTCTGCATAGCCTGCAGCTCAGAGTTGGCCATGATTAATTACTTCATCTGAGCCACTAAAGGTTTGTGTCCCTCCCAACTAAACAGTAGTTCATCTTAGAGTGTTGTATAAATGTATAGTACTGCTTTATATGAAAGGGAGCTAAAATGCCAAGTGTAGCTGGGAGATGTTGTCACTGAGTGATAACCAACCACTCAACTCAGAGTATTGCCTGTCACAACTATGAGTGAGGTTTACAGTGGTGAGACGATTAAAGGGAACCATTTTCTGAGATATAAGGTGTACATAGAGGATACACAGAGTTCAACGTGGCACAATTTCTTTTTGAGTGCACTCATAAAGTTAGATTATACGTCTCCATGGTGACAGAACCTCCGCATATCCCAACATTGAACATAGAAAAAGGTGTAGAAGAACCCTGTGAGAGAAGTGATTTTCTAAGAGAATGCTGGTTAATCATAACTTGATTCTTGTTTTTTTTGTAGTTTTGTCCATTATTTCAGATAGGATTTGAATGTACACATGTTTTTACTTTTGAGGTTTTTTCCAAAGAAACAGATATTTTCTGATGGAGCTGCTCATCATGTCTATTAATGACGCAACCAGGAAAGTGTTATGTCCATCCAAACTGAGGAAGTTCTCCAACTGTCAGTTACCTACCACTGTCTATATAGAAACTGAAACACCCTCAGAATTACCACTCTGCAACTCAATTAAGGGTCTGTTCAAGTCGACCGTATTTTGGATTTGGTCTAATTATACTTGAGTCTACTTGCATTGGGTTTGACTGCCCTTGGGTCCCTTTTGGATTGGCTCTCTGTTTTTTGAAAAGGAATTCATGAACATTGGATTCTGGTAGGTCTTGCACTGGTGCATTTATCACCATCACTGTAATATCCTGAAAAAATATAATTTCCTTAATTTTGATAACTTCTTATTTTACTCTGATGCATCCCTGATATTTAAAATTATTCATAATCTCACACCCCCTCCTCTAAGGGGAATGCCTGGCCTGGCAGTGCCAGAAGGACTAGAGCTACTAGGGGTGACTGGTACCACAGTTCAGAAAGACAACCTTTGGTCAATCTGCTTTCTCAGTTAAAGTAGTGGGGAAGTGGAATTCTATATCCACAAACATTAGAGACTCAGGAAGCTTTGCAGTGTTTACAACTAGCCTCAAGCTTTGGCTAAAGTCAGCACAAAAGTGTCACCACCAATGATTGCCTTGTCTTTATTGTATTTATCATACTGATTATAGTGTTGTTTTATGTAGTGTATTTGTTGTTCTGTAGTTTTTTTTGTTTACCTACCCAGGGACAACAGATGTAAATTAGCTGCTAGCTAACTCTAGTGCAATTACTTTGTGGACTGTCCCTGCAAAAATAAACAATAAATGAATGAATTCAGGATTGAGTCCCAGGATTGGCAACTTTTATAGGTAGTTGAACCAGGAAGTCAGTCTGTAAACTGTGATGTATGTTTGGGTAATCATTGTATTGTCTGTTTTTGTTTTATCCTCCCACTAGCTTTGGCTAACTTGTGTGATTATCTAGACCAGTATCCCTTGGAATTACGTTCATATTGGACCATTCAGCAGGTCACAGTTTACGCCCAATGTCAATATTTAGTGTGATGCAGGGAGTAGTCTGCCTTTTATGTAGTGAGGTGGAAAGTAAGGCCCCAAACTTGCTCCATGTAAGTATGCCAACACATACGCTTCAATCTACAACATTGATTTCATATGTTGATAAATCCTGGAGTCTATCACCTGAAAATTCTTAATGTGATGCAAGCATGAGCTGCTTTCTGAGTGTTGCAGCTAGGGGTGCTATAGCATGATATAACGAGAGAAAGCTGACCCTTTCATTTGGGTTCACTTCTGCTCAAAACAATCATGTTGAGCAGAAGCTCGAACTGAACTTTGTCACCTTTTCATTCAGATAGGAATTCTCCGTCCTTCTTCTGTGAGCGATTTACAGAGGAAGGACTACCATGTTTTCTTTTCTTTCTTTTCTGTGCAGTAAGTACAGCAGTACACATTCCTCCACAGACACCATGTTTGTTTACTGCTATGGTCATGGCAAAGCTCTGATTAGCTTTACCTAGCCTATATGATAGGATCACCCCCACCGGTGCGTAAGGGTAAACGTTTAGTATGCTTACAGGGTCATTTGCGTTTCCATACTTGCATGCAGCATGTTTGTGGCCTAAGTGTGTGGAGCTCAGGTGGTGGACTGTCACGTAACACATCGTTTGATTTCTTACCTGTACACATCTTTCCCTAATCTTAACCGAGTGTTTTAGTTACCTAAACTTAACTATGCTCCTATAGTTCCTATAGGAAGATAACGGAGAAAGAATGTTTGAAACGTTGCCATTGGATGTAAAAAAAAAATGTATCTCATCGAACAGATTTGGAGTTTTGCTGAATCATCCAATATGAATGTTCTTGGCAATAAGGTAGGGTCACTGACTGCTCATGTTTCTTGCTCAGTTGGACTTGTTTTTAGTGGTGTAGCTGGGTTCCCACATCTCAGCAATTAATTTGATACCTACCATCTTAATGTTACAGATAGGAATGAAAATTAGACTCTAGTTGTAACAAACCTGAATTATCCCTTAAGTGCTGTTAATTTTGTTGGAAGATAAGGGTAAACCATGGCAGGGTGGGTGGAGTGGGGATTCCAGATTTGGCTTCCCTCTTAAGCATACTTACTTATCATTATGACTCAATCTGTCTTTTTGTATTGGGTTTGAGGTGATTTGAAATCTTATTACTGCATCAGTAACAGCTCCCAGGTAGACCTCCTCAGCACAGTAAGCTGATTTGCATGAAAAGCAGCTTGTGTGCCCATCACGCTCTACACCTTGCTGCTGAGGATTTGTGTGAATTTTCACCTCCAGATGCCTTTATGTGCTTCTAAAGCTCCAATGACATACATACTGTAGAGCCTCCTTTGCATGGTAGAGCTCACGTCCCTCCCTACTATAACAGAATACTAATGAATGTACAGCTAAGGTAACTTAATGAAATGGAGGGCAACTCCCCCTGCACAATCAATATATTTTTCCTCCTCTCTGTCAGTATGGCAGGAGGCATTTAGTCCACAGTACGCTCTGTACTCCTGTCAGGAGAATGTGGATTGTTTTGACCTGTGGCCACTCTTGATTATCATGTCGAGAGAGTGACTGTCCTCTCTGCTGGCCTCTTCAGAACATAGGCAACTTCATCTTTGTGCTTCTGCCCGTCTTCGTGGTCGTCATACGTGTGCTCTGTCATGCTCAATGTGCTTCCTGTTCTGTTCAGCTCTGAAAGCTGATGGAAAGTTGGGTCCCTTCTCTCCTTCTAAGCCACTCGGGTGTCTGGGCAGAGCTGATGGTGGAGGGCACATTCTGCCTCTCGTGTCACCACTTCTGAGGAGAGTTACGAGTTGCTCCTGTGGTTCAGTGTTAAGGGCAATCTGGAATCAAACCAGAAGTGACAGGTTTAATAAACCATTCTCAGGCACAGTGTCACTGTTCTCTGCAGCAGAAAAGATTTCTTACACCAGGGAATCACTCATTCTCTTCCATCTTTATGATATGAACTAGTTATATGTTTTTCAAATTTGATATACAAGATGAATGATGGCCAAACACTGGTGTGCAATTAAAAAACAAACAAACTGTGTTCAGCTACATTCAGATTATTCCTGAGTTTTGGTCCAAAGAAACTGAGAGAGGATGCTCTTAGTATTAGGCAAATGGTTAAAAGTATTAGATAAGAATATTATTGGTATTGGAAGCAAAGTCTATGCATTTTTGAAAAATTAAGGGATGATCAAGAACAGGTTTCAACCCTCTTTATACTTACGGAAACTTTGTTTTTTAGTTCAAGCATCAGTGTGACAGTCAGCATCTTCCAGGGAAGCTTTTAGTGATTCAACTCTAGCAGAATAAGCTCTGTCAAGCAGTTACAGTTTCATGCTACTGCAACAAAACAATGTCTGGTTGGCTATCATGATGTCTCTTAGCACTTAACTCAAGAGAATCTTGGGAAGAAAAGGGGAATTCATGCTATTATTATATATTGCCACTTGTGGCCACAGTAACTGCTGTTCAGCAAAAGTTACATAGTCTCTCTGTAACTACAAATGAATTTATTATTTAATTTTTGTGACTGCCACCACTCGTAATTTAGTAGTAGTGAGTTAAAAGAAACTTCATCAGCCCCACTGCCTGGTGTATTTAAACCTCTGGCTGATCTGCACCATGACATCACAAGGATACATTTAAAACTGCTGTTCTCAGATCATTCTCTCAAAGCTTGCTGTAGGTAGTGAACATCCAAAACAATACAAAAAGGAATTAATCTCTTCTTCATGATCTTTTAGTGGGCTAATTTCATCAATAATCTGAAGAGGAATGCTTTGTCAAACATGGCTTTATACTCTGTTTGGTCTCTGCAGGGTAAAGCTACATTCTGTTTCCTTTTGACTGTCTGTGATCAACATTTAGTGCCAACTGTCAGTACCTGACTGTTTGTTTCTGTACAATCTTGTTAGTACAGTTGTACTGCCATCCTTTCTTCCTGTCACTCCACACATTAATTCTGCTTTTAGAGAAAGAATAGCAAAGTCCACTGTATTGTGAAGCCAATAATTATTATTGATCGATTGAATAAGTCTGCTTATAATCCTCCTATCCTTTAACTTTATTATCATAAATTAACATTGTCACCATATTCATTATTTTCTAAATAACTATTTAGAGGTTGAAGGTCACTTATATCTACATCATGCACATAAGTAAAGCATAACTGTTTCAAGTTGAGCAGCTGCTAGTCATCTCTGGACCGCTTTATTGTGTGCTCTAATATGCAAGCTTTCTCCTGTGCACCTGTTTATCAGTTTTGAAGACATAGCAGACTACAGTAAAATTTTTATTTTTATTTTCAGTGGCTTGTGACAAAATCACATTCCAGTCCAGAAGATGAAAAAAAATTCCAATCGGACCACTGGTCTCATATGATAAGGTTAAAGGCACATGCCAAAAATTTCTACTGTTCTGATTAGACACACTAAAACCTTCCATCTTAGCCCTCTCCTGGCTGCGCTGCCTCCTCAAACACAAGTTTGTAGTCTTGACGTGAAGGATCGTAGAAACGGAGATAATGGTGCGCACCTTTACACACTCTCTCCTCAAAGAGTTTCATGCTGTTGCACTGGTTCACATGAAAAGTGACAGAAGTAGTTGTGTGCAGAAAGAAGAAAGAGCTTGAAAGCCATGGTTAAGGTTTGCTTAGGTTTAGGCACTAAAACGATTATGGTTCAGGTTAAAAAGGTAACGGAACAATCACAGTCATGGTTAAAATAAATCAACATTAACTTTGGTCTTTTATGTCAAAGTCTGATGTTGTGTTAACCCATCTACCTCAACCGTGCAACGTTTTGAGGATCCTCAAGCTTTTGCTCCTGACAGACAAGAGTTATAGCCACGGTCGCTTGTCAGTTAGTAGGTCATATTAGGCATTTGAGCAAATGACGTATTCTGTTTTTTTTTTTTTCTTGGGAGGACAGTGTTTGCAGAAACAATGTTGCATCCACGCAACACACTGTGAACAGTTCTATTATAGGGACTATTTCTTTGGTGTCTGAAAACCACAAACAAAATTCCATTCACGTCCACTGTATTGGGGGTGGAAGGAAATTTCAATGACATGTATCCCAAAAACCTGGACAAATAAAACCAAAACTGTCTGCATGGATGGATACCACCAGACAAGAGAGAAAATATGTATTTAGTAATTTGATCGAACTGACTTTACTCTTCATCTATTCCTATGAATGACTGAAGATGGCAGTTTTGAAAAAGCTCTGTACAGCAAACAACTGGTAGTTTTCAGTCCACGCTATAGTTTTGAATTTGACTTGACAAGTTAGATTGAACTGAACTTGAGTCGGTTCATGTTGGGTACCTTTGTTCATTACAGGTTCTGTTTGAGACGTCTTCCTTTCATCTTCAGACTATTTTTCATAGCAGTTCTGTCAGAGGCATTTATATTTTTTAACCTGTATACATCTAGCATTTCTGAACGTTGCCCTGCTTCAGTGCAGTGCCCTCCTTCAGAGAACAATTCAATCAGACTCAGCATGTTTCCCCATGGCCTTTTTCAACCAATAAACCACTGCTCCCGTAATCATCGCTCATCACTTTTAGTGTCAACACACAGCAATTTACTATTGAGCTGTGGATATAAAATTCCATTTTCTATTAACTTACTGTTGAGCCATGAGGAAAGGCTTTCCATTGACATCTCTAGCAATGACTATAAATTTGAAGCGAGGGTAATGGATATCACATTACTTTTTGTACTAGGCAAGATTAGAAAGACTGAATGTGATTCGTAGCTCATCTCGCTCTCAGAAGTGTTTGTGAATTTTAAGGATGATTGGAGCATTTATTGTGCAAGTAAAGTTTGACCAAGGAGTAAAAGGAGTAATGTATAGAGCATGTTTTCTTTAAGAACGTTGAAGAGTGGTGGCTCCAGGATTTTATGATTGCATTAGTGGTTATCAAAAACTGGACAACAGGATGATTTGCCTCCGCTCACTGTTTAAATTGTCTTTTTTTTAATGATAATCTCTGATCTCTGCAATATTCATCAATCTGTCAACCACAGATTAAGAACACAGAGGCCTTTGGGCTGTCATACAATGAAGGCTACTCTGAGATGTTTATTATGAATGTCCACCAAATCTTGGAGAGCGACTTCCTGGTTCAAATTTGAACTCCTCTAGTTGTGCATGAATGTAGTTTTATAATGCAACTAGGGATGCACAGTGAGGAAATTTTCCCACCAGTTAATAAACTTGTGACAACACCAGTGTTACCGGTTACAATGGACATTTTACAAGATAAGATATCAATATCTGTAGAGCGCTACTCTGATCTTTAACATTAGATCTTTAGATCTTCCCCTTACTTACGAGTTAGTGACAGATGGCTTCAGGCTGCTGCTCAGGATCACCAGCGGGTCCTCCTCCATGTACAGCCAGGCTGCAGCACACACTGATGCGGGGATGAGCCTGAGGACAACCACCACTTAGAACCAGAACCCGGGAATCCCGCCTGCCATCCGCAGAGAGACACACTGATAGCAGGCTGAGCAGGCAGAGAGCGGGAGAGTTTCTGCCGAAAACAAGCACCGAGACCCAGGGAGACATGAGAGCAGCTGCTCACTAACAGCTACATGTGTTTACAGCAGAGAGCAGGAGGGAGGACAGACGTCTCACTCTGAAGTTTTGTATTTCCCTTTAATGTAGCACAGTGTTAACAATAATAAGGTCAACCCTGAAGCCTTCTTTCTCCCCTTACTCTCTGTACTTTCCGCTGTGCGCGCAGATGGAGCAGACACTTTCAGTTGATAATTGTAGTGTCCATCATCCAACTAAGTATTGATAACATGCTTAAGGCCAAATCTACAAAAGATTGTGCAGCTTTTGCGCCCGCTAAATCTGTGCTAATGAGACAAAAAGATAGCATGTAATTCACAAAGCACCCACAAAGGGTGAAATGCACCACAAACTGCACTGCCAAGCAAATAGCATCATGGTTCGCCTGTTCCCATTTGCATGTATGTAAATTATACAATATTCATACATTCGGTGCAAAATTGGCCCCTTTCTATGCAAATAAGCCTTGTTGCAAAAACAGTCTAATTCACAAAGACCAGCGCTAATTGCCATACACATTTAGGGTGGAGTTATTAGCATCTTCAGATAGTTGGTGTTAACTGCGTGCACACTAACTCCTCTCTCTCTCTCTCTCTCTGTCTCTCTCTCTCTCTCTCTGTCTCTCTCTCTCTCTCTCTCTCTCTCTCTCTCTCTCTTCAAATCTTCAAGTTTGTGAGGCTTGAATGATACTGAATTGATACTGAATGATATCAAGGGCGAAATCTTGAGTCAGACATGGGGGGGGGATCAAGTGGGTATGGGGTTTTGGGCTTATCTTCAGCTACTTGAAAATAAAAATGTCATGACAGCTCTGATGGAGCTCAGGATTCATCCATAAGGGCTGCTTTATTACACACTGTTTCACTGTATAAACCTGGAATCTGCGTGTAATAGTTGATCTGTGTAGATGTGTAGCAGAACACAGAACATTAATTATCAGATCCTGACTGATCCAGTGTTCATGAAGTTAACGCTCCTGTGCCGTGTGCGTAAATGCGCACAGCCTCTTTCTCAGTTTGGAGATGCACTTATCGTTTCAGCTGCTGTGTGATTCTGCCGCCAGCTGTGACACACAGCCAGCTGTGGGCAACAAACAGAACATCAGTACTGATGTTTCTGCGAAATCCAGGATACATTCAGTGACACCTGAACAATATTATTGTAAGATTCAGACATTAATCTGACATGTTTCAGACCTGCCTGACTCACATTAATAGCTGTAGCCTATTTTGATGGACATTTCAGTAGATTATGTTATAGCTGCAAAATACTAGAGAAGTAAAAGAAGCAAAATGCATGAAAGTTGGTTTGTGATTGTGGAGAGCTCTGTGTGTGTGCACCTCTGCAAATTAAAGACACGCAATTTGAGGCTTTTGTGTTCTCTGCAGTTTTCTTTATGGACCAATCTGTGTGTTGAAATATGGAGAAAAGCCTGAAACACTGGAAACTGTTCCGTTCAGTCAAACAGATGCAAAACGAGGGAAAATTGTGCTCAGCTGCAAAACTTTATGGGCGTGTTTGCGACAGCATATCAAAATCTCAAACCTTAAAATGGGGCAGATTGCAGGTGCAAATGCTGTGCAATTCACAGTGCTATTAGCAGGCGCAATCCATTCTTTGTGGATTTGGCCCTTGGGGTTTTATTTCTATTTTTTAAAAAAAAAGAAAAATGTGTGATCGGTGTATGCCTCAACACCATGTAACACCAGTAACACCAACTACCGCATCAAGCCTAAATGCAACAAATTCATGTTGAAGATATTTCAAGTGCATTCGTGTTTAGAGCAAATAACTTTCTTAAAGTGGACTTTTGTTAAAAGCTGGATGAAGGTTAAATGTCTCTGGAAGTTGTTTGCAGTCTTTTTTGTTCGCAATCTGTAACCTAATATTGTCTGTTTCTCCATTGTGTAATTTTACTATTGTTACTTCATCAGGGTTATCAATATCAATCATAGATTGTTAAGCCTTTTAAGGCAAATCTGTGATGTGGGTAATAATTGACTTGACTTAAAATTGACTTGATGAAGACCATGAGATTCAATTGAAAGCCTAGAAAAAGCTAGTTAGTGGACCTTTGATTTCAGATAATTTTTCCACACTACTGTTAATGCTGTAGTTGTTTAAAACCTGTCTCCTTGTGTTGTTGCCCTGCAGTGAAGCTCAATACTGATAACAATCAAGGAAAAAAATTATAAAATAGGAACTGTTACTTTTTTAAAAAGAAGGAAAAATCTGAAAAAAGTGAACCAACCAGACTCCTGCTGAGCTCCTGCTTCCCCATAGCCATAGCCATATCCTTCTACCTTTTCTCCATGCATCCCTGCATGACTAGATCTGCTTATTCTGTGGGCTGACACCTTACTTGGATATGGTAATAAATGTCTTCAGTGTAGCATTTGCAATGTAAATCACAGTATCCAGTGGAGAGCTAATATCAAACAGGGGTCAAAGGCTAAGGAGCCACTGAAATGATTCATAGTCAGCTTATCAAAGCAGTGGTTGTCGTACTTGAGAGACTTGTTTAATCTCTTCTAGCCTCATTTAACCCTGTCTCACTCTGAGCTCTTCACATTGGCCTTGCCACAATAAAAAACCCCAGAGATTGAGTAAGCGTTGGGAAGAGTGCTAGAAATCCGTTCCCTCTACTGCAGTTTACTGGGTGACACTATGATAATTGGCATCCTGGCTTGTGTATGTGCCAGCTTTCACAGTGCCAGCCAGAGGTATTATGTTTCATCCCTGGGCAGTCTCTGGTGAAGATTAAAAATCGACTGAGGTCAACCGGGTAATTGGACAAATGTGGTTGTAACGGAAAGAGGATTTCGACTAATATCATATAATGAGACTTCTATACTCTCTGCCCTGCATCACACTAGAAATTGACAAAATTAGTTCAGGACATCAAAGTCAGATTAGTATGTGACTGCCTGATTTATGCAACATTTAATAGCTGAACATATCTTCAAACTTGGTTGGCAGGTTAAAAAAATGGTTGAACCATTTAATTGTTGAAACTGTTATTGTTATTATAATTGTCACACTATGGTATGCAAATCCCATGTGTGCTACAGATTTTCCATACCAAAGTTGATGCAAATCTGACATAAAGTGGCTCCATGACACAGCTCACCAATACATTATATACATATTATTCAAATGTCACCAAATATGATATGCAGATCCAGTATGTCCTCCAGTATTCTCAAACCACATTTGGTGAAAATCTAATAATGCTTCACTTCTTTTGAAATTTAATATATAACAATATTTTCCTTTCTATGTCTCATGCTACCATCTAGTGTTGTTACAGAGAATAGGCTCAGAACATGCACTGCAGGAGGACCTGTAGAAAAAAGGATACAAACAAATTTGTGTTACACTTTTGATTCAGATTTGCATTGGCTGCATTGTTTTACCATTGTCTTCTTAAAGCCTAGAATTAATCATAATGAAGAGTCTGACAGAATATTAAATAAATTATTCAAAATGTGTCTTTTGCTTGAGGAGCTTCACATATGTGTTTTTCTTTCCTGTTCATAGCACCAACTGAAGCCGTGTGCTCAGCTGTCTATACAGGATGTGAAATGTCTGCCTCTTCTCTAACCCAGATTTCCCTTCTCTCTCCTCTCTTCCAGTGCCATGAATCAGCCTGGACAACAGCTGCTACCCACATAGAGGTCACTTTACCTCTCTTTCCATTTGCTTCGGTCCAGAGGATGCTGGGAATGTGTCGCGGGCGCAGGAAGTTCCTGGCGGCCTCCCTCGCCCTGCTCTTCATCCCAGCACTCACGTGGCTTTACCTGTCAGTCGGCAGCTTTCAAGGTAAGCAGTTAGGCATTTAATAATTGCAGCTGATAAAACAATGTGTTGGCATATGTGTCCTCTCTGTGCACCACACACAGATCTCTGACACACACACACACACACACACACACACACACACACACACACACACATCAGAACTGGTGCTTTGTAATATAACAGGGCAGCGAGATAATCTGGATTTGACTTACTCAGTCACTTGCCTTTTAAAACATGTGTTTCTCTTTATTTGTCACTTAACTGTTGGAGTTAACCAACAACACGTCTTGGATCATTTTTTCAAAGCCTGAGCTCATACAGTATGCCAGGTGTGTGCGCATTTGTATGGGAATTGGAGCCTGACACATTGGAATGGTGACTGGTTCCTTGGCTGGAGGCATTCCCAAGTGGTTGGTTTCTCCCATATGATGTCAGGCTATCAATGTAAGTAGCCAAACCAACCTGCTGATGCCTTGTTCTCTTGATTACTCAAATCAGAGGCATTTGTCATTAGTGCTTTGTTTGCAAGATGTTGATTTCCCTTATTAAAGTTGTGATTAGTTACAGTATCTAATTTTTCCCATTTTGTTCCGTAACAATGGCAGATGGACTGCATTCATATAGAGCTTTTGACACTGAATAGGCCAAAGCACTTTTACAAAGCATCTCATTCACTCACAATAACCTTTCATGGAACAACCCTGCAACAACTATAAGCATTCACATTTGGGAACCAACTGTGCACACAATATCACTTGAGATCTACCCACATTCATTTGTGACAGTGGAAGGAATGTAAAACAATAACCCCATCAAAGGGGACATATGCTTTTTGGGATTTTCTGTTATTTATATACTGTTATGATGTTGGATAGGGATGTATGATAATATCAGCACGTCATTGGTATCAGCCAATAAAGGCTTTAAAATTAAATATCGGGATCAGTTTGAAATGAATATTTCTGCCGATATGACAGGCCAATTTGTTGCCTTCTCCTCCATCACCTGGCTGTGCTTCCCTCCACGGACAGTTTGACCCTGACGGTCCCGGTGCTTCCTCCTCAGGCTCCACTTCACTCAGCTGAAGCAGCAGGTCTGTCTGGCAGTTGAGTGAAGTGGAGCCTACAGAGGAAGCACTGGGACCATCAGGATGAGACAGTCCGGAGGAGCTGCAAAGATAGGAAACACCTTGGCTGACAGGATGTACCACTCTGTTTGAAAAAACTTCTTATTAGTTATTAGTTTTATAACAGGTGGTGGCAACTAGTGTATTAGCTGCATTACTGCCACCTTCTGCTCCGGAGTGTGGACCAGAGATTAAATCCTACCATTAATCCTGTCTGTCTAATGAACCCAAAGAAAACTCTACTGCTCGACCCACTTGGCACATTCATTCAAGTTTTAATGCTGAGCTCCTGAACTCCAGTCTTCATAAGTTCTTCCTTCATATATGTGCATATATCAGTATCGGCAATCGGCCAAAATGAGTTGGCATATCGGATATCGGCAAAAAATCCAATATCATGCATCCCTAATGTTGGATGTTAAACATGGTCAAAGTTCCAAAGCTTGAGGTTAATGTATGTAGAAATGCTCCTGCAAGTCAAAAGCCAGGGCTTCAACCTGCCATGAACGCTTCATTTGCAACATTTTTTTCTACCTTGCTGATGAGATGACATCGGCTCATCACACATTCCCATAAATGGCTGTCCATTCTGTAGCCTTGGTTGCTAAGGTTGTTTTTCCAAGTATTGTTTGCATTGTCCACTGACATATTTCAGATCAGATTTTGGCTTGAACATGTACAGATGTATTTGAGATAAATAAGAAGTTTTTTGAACTGTAAATCATGCAAAGATATTCCAGTGAAGCCCCAGAATATAAATATAGACCTGAAAATGTGCATACTGTGGCCCCTTTGACAATGCAGGAACACATGAAAATGAAACTTATGTCCATGAGCATTTTGAAAGATTTTCCTACACAGCTACATTACATTTTCATAACTTTTTTCCATTTCATCAAATTAAACCCAATTTACACATCAGTTTTTGAATATATTTAGCCTATATGGATGCCAGATAGCATAGTCAAATTGCAAATAAATTCAGCTGAGTCACATGTATCCTCAACATGTATAAAAAGGACCATATTTGACATCAAAACATTTGACTTGATGTGTCTTTAACAAACTACTAATATCAGGTAGATTCCAATAATAGCTGTTATCTGCCACTAATTTAATCCAAATAAGAAATATTACTTTGGTCAACCTCCAAAATTAAAAAAGATTAGACTACAAGAATAAATAAATAGGTTTAGACTATTGGAATTACAAAATGTACAATGAACAGAAATAGACAGTCTTTATATCAAACACCCAGAATTGCTTATATTTATCCCACAAGTCTGATGAAACAAATTTTCTATAGACAAAGTCACCCTTCCCTCCCCTTTTTGTTCTGGAGGTGGTATATTAATGAGTTACTGAGGCCTGTCCAAAGTTGATTACTTCCTCCAGACAATATAGTCCAGGAGTTCTTGGAGCCATTTTAATGACTTTGACTCACAGGATTGAAATACTGCAGTAGTGCCATTATTAATTATGATTAAATTGACAATTTTGACTTGGGGTCACAGTCACTGGAGACTGTATATGTGAATACGCTCCAATAATGCAATAGTCACCAAGGTCTGCAAAGTAATTATTAGATTTGGCAGAAAATTCCTGGCGGTGGAGAGTAGTTGCTGGGAGTATGATAAGTTGTGAAAGGACCTGGCTGCAGGGAGTGTCAGCTGTAGGTGAGGCCTGAATGTGTGAGACAGGAACAATGTGCTTCCACTGGCTAAGACTCTCCCTTTCACACTTCCTCCTCCTTCCTTCCTCTCTCTCGCCATCTCAACCTCTTTTCGTTGCTCTGTCTCCATCTTGACTGTTGTGTTTTTCCACTGCTGTGTTTATCTGTCTGACAGAGTGAGAGAGATGGCAAGTCCCTGGGGTCCTTAGTGCTTTGTCTGGATGAGCTGCCACATAAAGCAAACCTGCAGAGAGAATAAGGTCGTACTGATGGAAAATACACTATAAGGCTAAAAGTATGTGGGTACCCCAGTCCACACTTAAGTCTTGGACTGTTCAAGATTTTGTCGAGGGCTGGGTATCAAACCGGAAGCTTTTTTGTCACCAACTGATATATGACTGTAGCTAGCAATGGATTTAGCATTTTATCAAATCCAAATCCTTTTAATCCCTTATAGAATACATTTGTAATCAATTTAATATTCACAATCTGAGAAAATTAGATGAGGAGCAGAAGATATAACATGTGTCTTGGGTGATCCGATCACAAGTACACAAAGTAAGGTATCAGTCAAATACAACTGACGATTCATTAGCGAAATATTTCAGATGATACCCGTCCCTACTTTGGGCTCTGTCTTATAGTTCCAATGAAGGATAATCTTAATGTTGCAGCATACAAGAATATTTTATAGAACAGTATGTTTCCAACTTGCTGCAACTGTTTGGGGAAAGCCTTTTCTTTCTCATTAATGCTCTTGTGGCTGAATGGAAACAAACCCCTGCAGCCAAAATCTGTTGGGAAGCCTGAAACCAAAGGAGTGAAGGTGGATATAGCAGCAGAATAATGCAGTACATATGAGTGTAATGTTTAAGTGTCCTTTCACTTTTTTCAGGTCGCCACATACTTTTGGTCATGTGATTTACTTAAATTCTGCTACAGGTTTAAGAAATTAAGATTTGTCACAGTTGGAGAATGCATAATAAGCATCCTCCCAGGTGTGTTCAAGGTGTAGACACTCTCAACATGTTTAATTATGTGAGCTAAATAGTTTAGTATAGTGCTGTATTTGCATTCTAAGGGTGTTCACATCTGACAGAACAAAACAAAACATCACAGAATTGAAAACGCCTTCACTCGACAAATAAACATTGTGATATTATATTTAAATTGAAGGTGTTTGGTGTTATTAGCTAATTTGTGGTTGTTGCTCTGACATGTCATTTAAGTAAACAGCTTTATTACTGTTACAAGAGACGGCTGTTCCTATCTGATCTCCTTCCTACAGTCAGTGTTTGTTTCTTTTAACCATGACTAATTTTATTATTAATATATTTATATTTCCCTTACCTTATCAAAGAGTTTTAGTTGGCTAAACGTTTAGTTGGCTAAAAGGAAATATTTACCAGAGATGGAGCTACAGATCACAAAACACTTCTTGACCTTGGAAACAGTAGTTTGATTAAAAAATATATAGTCAACGTCCACTCATTACATTTCTCTGGAGCATGACCTATGTACAGAGGGTTCCATACTTGGGTCAAATGATGATAACTGAACCAACCAACCAACCAACTCCATGACAACTGAGAAAACTCCAGCCCCTGAGGAAGACAGGGAGCTGCAGTTTGAACCAACAGTTAAAGCTAAGGAGTTCAGATTTTTTTGTCATGTGCATGTGTTGTTTTGGTATCAAAAAACATTTATTGTTAAAGAGGTGAGATGACTTGTTGGATATTCCTGCTCAAATCATCATGGCTTGCAAAAAGAAAAATACATTCTGGTCTGAATCAAAAAAAGTAGACTATTAGGTGGGATGTTAGTAGGGTGGCCATTTCCACAACACCAAAAAGGAGGACACTTTGCAGAATTCAGTGAAGCCAGGATAAAAACTGAAAAATAATCCCAAACCTATAACACATAATAAGACTAGTGTACTCACCACATAGTTGAATGTCTATTTGTGATAATTTTGCCCTTTCCTGGCTGCTTCCAAGGGTTTTTTGTTTGCAAGGAATTGCCGGTACATGTCTATGCACTCAGATGTGAAATTGACACAAATTTGCAGCTCTGCCTTGACACTGTCCATATCCAATTGATTTCTCTCATTTCTCCATACTGAGGTCATCACTGAAAAGACACGTTCTGTACGTGCATTGCTACATGGGATGGAGCAGATATAGGCACTGACCTTCCTCAGATTCACAAGTGGGACATCTGCTTTGAGAAACAGTTTCATTTAACACTCCTCACTGTGGCAACTTTCCATCTCTGTATTCTTCATAAGACACAGCAGTTGTGAGGCCAAGCTTTGACACTTTGCTATGAAAGCAGAGAAATCATACCCTTTACTATTTCTTGGCTCTTTCATAGAGAACAAAAAAATCACATTTCTTAGCCAGATTAGGGGTTAGCTGCTTGAGCTGTTCACAGCAAAGCCAAAAAAATGTCCTTTAGACTTCTCTCAAGTTTCCCTTTCAGTTCAATCATTATCTTAAAACACAGAGTGCTCCAATGCAGTCTGAGAACAGTCTTGAATGTGACTGAGGAAGAGAAAATGCATCTCAGATACTTCAATGCTATCTTCTCCAAAGCATTTCCACAAAATCTTGGAGCATTCCTCCTCACCTAGAGTCTGAAAGTAGCTGGTCAGGGGTTTCCAATACAGGTTTCTGTCAATGGATGGCAGCAGAGACAACCACCTTGTGACAACATGCCGCAGCAGATTGCATTCCTCCACTTTCACAAACTTGCAAAATTCCTTCAACTGTGCCATTCTCCTAGCTGAGATGCTAAAATGGCTATAAACCTTAAGCACAATATTTTCAATGTCAACATCCAAGCTGCCTGCTGCATATCTTGTTACATTATGCAGAATATGGGCTGAACAGTTTGCAGCAAGCGCATCCTTTTGAGCCAGTTTCAGCTCCTGATAAACACTGTTGTGTTTTCCATAGTTAACGCTGGCATTGTCTGCTGCATATGCTAACATTTTTTTCACATCTAGACCAGACATCACCAGTTTAGCCAGTAGTTGATTTGTTACAGCTTCCAACGTTTCATTGCTATCACTGTAAAAATCCAACAGTGCATGTTGCACGCCCTCCTCAAAGTGAAAATATCTCAGTAAAATGGGAAAACACTTGATCATACCTTTGTTGGATGCATCAGTTGCCACTGAATAATGCAGTTTATTTTCTTTCATATAATCCACATGAATCTGGACAGAGTAGGGTTCTAGGACATTTTCACACAAAGCTTTGGCTTTTATTTTTCCCCTTGATGAGTTGTTATAGATCTCTTGATCATCTTTTATTCCACAGTCTACACTCCTCTATGACTGATGATGCTTGATTACATGATAAACTTTACAAAGTTCTGCAGCAGAGATTTTGTCATCTTGAGGCCATGAAGCTTCATGGAAAAACAATAAAAGTGAAGAGGCACCTGCCCCTTGATTGTTGCTTTTGTGCTAGTCTGTACAACCATGTCTGTTGATGGCACCTTTCCCTTTGCTGCTTACGTCCACATTACAACAACACAACATGCAACCTGCTTTTTGTGATGAGTCCATGCTATGCTCTTTCGACCATTCGGGTTTAAAAGAAGTCTTTTGTTTTGGCACTTCTGCAGGTTGACAGGTTGCTACAGGTAGATTGGATCTGTCCCTGCTGTGATGTGATGTCAAGAAGACACATGGCTAATTTGGTTACGTTAATTAACCAATGAAATACCAGATATTTATTTGACACTGCCAATGATTTGTTAGACCACAAGTCTTAAGAGAATACTTACACATAGCCTATTTTCTATTTTTGTTTATGCATTTATTTATTTATTATATACTATTAGATAAAGTATAAAATAAGGATGATCTCAAAAGGAGGACAAATGAGCGTATGGCTCAAGACTGCGCCGGCAGACGGACTAAATTAATTCAAAACTGAACTGCCTGACCTAAAACCGGACGGATAGCCACTCTACATGTAAGTCCATGTTGAGATCAAAGAAATGTTCTAGCGTCTCTGTGTGTTGCTTTTTTTCTCAGTGACAACTTTTCTGTTTTAGTATCGCATTTCTATTTGTACTATTTAGTTAGCTACCAATTATAATGTAGCAGATAAATAGTGTTATTAAACAATCACTGTTTCAAGTGCATCTTGCCCCTTCCACACAGGTGAAAGTGGTATGAACCAGTTGGTGTCATTTATCAGAATAGCAATTTTTACTATCTGGCATTTAAATATAGTATTAGTCTAACACCACAGTATTGCAGTAGTGTTTACCAAAGCAGAATACAAACTAGAGTAGGTTTTTCATTTCGGCCCCTTCCCTTAGGCTGCAACACAAAGCCCCTTGCTTTACCCTGAGACACATGCCAAAAAGCTGTTTTTCATCTTCACCCTTAAATTTCATAAATGTATAAGCTGTGTTGTGAAAGCCAATTTTTTCCAGCTCAGGGCTAAATCCAAAATAGAGTCTCGCCTGAGTTTCTCAAATTAGAAAAAGGTTATCCATGCTTCCATCTCATCATGTCTGCATTATTATTAGGGATGTTGCACTGGGGCAATTTTCACCCTGGTGTAAGTTCTCCCAGAACACCGCCAAATACTGGTGTTGCCAACTTTTAAATGGCTTCCCTTGGGTTACAGTGAACAAAGGCTTTGACACTGGGAATTTTGGCTTTACACTCAATTTTTAATACTGTGTGGTCTTTAGACATTGCCATGTCTCTTAATGACCACTTCGGGGCTGACAGTCTAACAAGGAATGCATTAGTGAATGAAGAAACCAATGAATGAATAATTGAGTATTAGCTTGAGCTACAGTATTCTTGTATATCGTAGAAAACAAATCACAGTTGGCGCCAGAAAACCAGATTAGTGAATTCCATATTCCATATTCCAAGTTGGCAGTAAAGGGGGTCTTGAAAATGCACAATTTATTTAAAAATTCTCAATGAAATGAGCAGACCCCCTGTTTTTCCCCAAAGCCCAATATGCAAATATTGTGTCATTCCCATTAATCATATTGCCTGTTCATTACTTCATTACTTTGACCTTCCTGCCGAATTCTTTTAATTTCCCTTCGAGGCAATGTTGAACCTTGTGAGTCCAGCTTCCGTAAATGGACAACAGTCATTTATATTCATAAGAAAAGAGATGCCCATTCCCTGGATCCCGTTTGAGGAGAACATTTCCTGCCGTAGCTCAGAAATGGAAATGAATGTCCCTGTGTCTTCAGCTTGACTTAGGCCTTTACATAGACCACCCACAAGAGAACTACATCCTGAAACAATCGCACAAATGATGTGTCTGAGAGGTTTGTATTGTTCCTGGAGCCACTTAACTTGGCTCATTTATTCAGCAGTCTTTTCTCATACGGAATGCCCTGTGGGGAAAACACACCTTGACTCCTTGTTGCCCCAGAGGTAACCTTCATAACCCATGTCAACAAGCCAAGGATCCACATGGCTGTAATCTGATGTATGCCTGTGTGTGTGCGCGTGCGTGTGTGTGTGGGTGGGTGATTTGGCAGCTGGTGGTGTCAGTGTCATATGGGAATGAGAAACTTTGGCTCTGAGATGGTGACACTTCAGCATAAGCCTGGAATTACCTTCTCGGTCCAAAAAAAAAACTAAAACACAGCTAAAATAGATTAAAGAAAATGGATTGGTTGGAAAATGTTTTTTTCACTCATCGTGTCGTGAAGAGTATTTGGTGTATGTATGATGTAGCACATAAGGCAGTAACATTAACAATATAGTATTCACATGACTAAGTTTTCTTGCTTCTATTTCAGTCACTTTCTAATTCCATCTCTTGTCCCAGTTCTCCCATAATTTAATCACCATCTTTGAAGGTGCAGCACACTCTACAGCACTGTAAATTGAGTCATACAGAACATGACAGTTTCAGGTCTCCGTAACTTGATTTAGCTCTGCATCAACAGGGTTGGAGAAGATACGGCTCTCTGTTTCACTGTGAGGCTTTGCCCTCCAATAGAAACACTGGCTGTGGAGCAGGGTGAGGGAAATGATGCCTATTATTATGGAATGGCACTTGGTACCCTCTATGCATCATCTCTGCCATAAACATTTGTTAATTAAAAAAATATGAGAGATGCTACACTTCAGCTGTAAAGGACTTTGTGGAGTACATCAAACATCAGGCTTGCACACAGGTACACTAAGGACGTTTACGGAGCATTTTTGACCATGATCATAGGAAAATGTTTCAGAGATTTGCTTCACTTCCTGTTTGTGTTTTTATTGTCACCTATTGCTGTATTCATGTCATATAGGAGTTACTGTTATAACCAGTTTCTGTCTTGTAAATACAGCTGATGTCGACGTCTAAGTTGTAATTATGACAGGGAAACTCTGACTTTATATGGAATATGGAAGTACCTGAAAAGGCAAACAAATGCAGATTTTGACTGAACCATGACTGTACATTTCACATTTTTACCATTGAACAATTAATGTAATTAATATGAAATCTGTTCCTTTCAGTTCACTCCCTTTGATTGTTATGTGTTCTTTAAAATTTAGCAACTATTGGCCTTAGGGCTGCGTTTTAAAACTCAATATGCTTCAGTATTACTGAGCGTCATTTAGTACCACTCATTGAAGTAATGGTAAGAATGACTCTCGAAACCTGTTTCTGAATGGGTGTTGGTTCTAAATCAGTATGAATCCATGGTTCTATCAGCACTGAGGAAACTAGAAAGTGAGACTTGCAAAGCAGAAAACAAGGGATTTGGTGCACACATAGGAAACTGCCATGTAATTAAAATAAATGAATAATAGTTGTTCAGGTAAATTTGATTAGAACTCACCACTAAAAATGTAATACAAAAGGTAACAGTTGTCCTGACCCAAGGCTTCAAGAATGACACATGAATGACTAATATATCTACCTACTACATGTGAGAACACAGAACAGTGTTTGTTGATTTGACCATTTTAGTCGTAGTTTAATTTTAATTTAGAAGGCAACAAACTCAAGATGGCATTCAGAATTTTACATCTCTTCCTTCTAGCGGTTTTGAAAACACAGTGGCTCTCAGGAGTTTGCTTAATGCTGCTGTTAATTGTCTATTCAATCTGTAGCCCAAAGGATATAATCTTAGCATGTAACAATAAGTGAAAGATGTTTTATTGTAGTTACAGACCTTAATTGTAAAACTAACCTCGGGGCTGCAATATTGTTACAGTATTAACTGATGTTTTAGTTGCAGTCTGAACTAAGACTCACAGCTGTAAGCATAGCAAAGACAAATGGCAGTCTGAGGGTCACATTCAGAAAGAAATGGAACAAGTGTTGACAGCCGTATCAGATGAACAGTATAGGAACCAATATTCAAAGTTCAACAGCAGAAAACTTTGTTTTGCATGTCATTGCTTTTTAGACGTGCAAGAAGCATCAAAACAACCTGGTATTGGATCCTATTCTGTGGCACGCAGATCAGATGAACTACAGTCTTAACTGATGATGATGCTGATGATGATAATGATGTCATGACAGGCATGTACTGCAGCCAGCTTCACTTCTGGCATGTTTTGCGGGCTTCAATCTGGTCTTCAACAAGTGAAACATGTTACTGATTTTGTTTAGTTTAGGATCATTGTCCTGCTGCATTGTTCAGACACCCTAAACCTGAAAACCTAACCCCTCACCTCATTTTAAATCCAGTGTGATAGAGTAGATCTAAAACAATTAAACACTTTGACTGCACTGTATGATTTCTCAAGAACAAAAGATAATTGCTGCTGTAAATGTATTGAAATGGAGAATTCTGGTCTCAGCAGGTCTTAGTAGACTAAATATGCTTACTCAGGAGGTGACCAGTCTTATTGACTGAAAGCTCCACCTCATAAGTTATTTACATTCCCCCGATGAATATTCAGGCTGTTGATGCCTAAAGCAAAACAAAACATTGCCTTTTTCCCAATAATTAGGGCATTTGTGTTTTTGTAAACTTTGTTATGTAACTGTGGAAAAGCAGCAAATAAAATGTAATACAATACACCCCAATGTGTCACAGCAGGAGCTTTCAAAGTGGATATTGCAGTTTTGTATTACGTTTTTGTTTTTTTTTTTAATTCCCATAATCTTTTTTTTTTTATTTTGGTGTGAATCAACATTGTCTTGCACAACTGCAGGTTCTCACTAAACTATATTTACTCGTAACACATTACTTTCATCAGTGTCTCAACAGTAGTGGAGAGGTTAGGGCTAATCACTGCGTACCACTGTAGTAAAGTCTTTTGCTCTTCAAACAGGGTACAATACAATATCTACCAACTGTTTGGAGCAATGTATTTGGAAAGTGTAATAGTTTCTAGTTCCAAATAGTGTCTTGGTGGCAATTTTGAGAAAGTTTTTTACCACTAGTCGTGCTATGGACCAATTTATCAAGTATTATACTAACATATGCACAACAATGCATATCTGTGTAATTTGATGCATGTTACTGTCAACTGCAGAGGAAAGTAGGAACTCCCTGTTCTTTTATCACCAGGGGCATTCCTCAGGGTTCAGTCCTACGTCCTTTCATTTTCCAAATCCACATTAATAACCAAAGGGTTGTGTGTTAATAATTGTTGATTCCACCTATACGCAGATGACACTATATTACAGACACATGCTTAATACACTGCAAATGATTAGCAGTTCATTTGATCAATCAATCTATTAGCAACTCTGTGTATGTCAGTGGACATAAGGTTTCAGTTTCAGTCTCATCAGTAAACCAGTGAACTTGAAATACTTAAACATAGCTGGGCCAAATACAATCATATTAACAATTGTGATGAAGAAAACTTCCAATGCAACTGCAGTAAAATCTAGTGTCAACTTATATACTGTATATCAGACATTAATGGTTACTATTACACAAGACATTTTCAGCACTGACCTAATGCAATGTAAATATACGTGCCCCTGTGTTAAGACTAAAAATATAGTCACATAATCTACACATTGGACACAATGGCAGTACAGTAAAGTAAAAAATGACTGATTGTATACATGATGTATTCTGTCATGATATAATACAACATAAATGAATGATGTTTGGTGGGTATTCAACCTGTTAGCAGCTGTCATACAGAACAGCATCCATCTAACCATCCAACAACATTCAAGGTCACTGACCTAGACAGTTCATCAGTTTTTATTACTGTGCTGTGGTGAGTCTCTGCATGATACCATCCAGATCATACCATCACTGTCAATGCCAAGATTAGGCAGCTGACACAATCCATCTGTCCTGACACACACATACATCCATGTTTGGTACACACACACACACCATACTGTGCTTCAGAAAGGCTGCTATAAACACATGCTTTGACAATAATCTTTGTTAAAGGGAAATTTGATTTCTTTCTTTTTTTTTCTTTATTCATTTGGAAACCTGGGTGTATATTATGAGATCTGGGTACATGCTGACATCATTAAAAAGAAATCTGACGGTCAAGAAATACAAGCAGTCAGACAATCAGACAGGTTGGGAACAGACCTCCAGGTTAGAAAAAAATTATTTGGAAGAGAAACAAAGGCAATGTTAAAATTACTACCTAAACATCCACCACAATTGACAGACCCACTTCCAGCCCCTCAGCACTCTATACATTACTCCATGCACACAAACAATATGTGACTAAATTACAGAATAACTTACTGCATACTGATGTCACATATAAGGCTAAGTTGAACTCTGACCTTCCATACTTACCATAGTTTTGGTGCATTCACTTTCAGTTTTACCTTCAAATAAAGTGGTTTAGATAATCTGGATAAAATGTTGGACTGTTTACAACCTGTCTGACTGCTGTTCTTACCCTGTTGGACTTAGTTGTAGTGAGTATTGTTCCCAGAATCAACATTATTTTAATGAATACAATGTTGTTATTCGTGATAGAAATGAGGGCCAAATTAATGAAAAGTAGGAAAGTGATTTCCTGGATCCGATTTTATTTCTCACAAGAACCTTAAACAACATGTGCAGCCCCTAGAACTGTTCTCGGCTCTTTTTGAAATTCTGCTAACACTTGCCTGTGGAAGTGGTCGGACAAACATATCATATGAACTTGAAACATCCCCATGCAGTTGTGGTCAGAGTCCTGGTTTCCCTTTCTTTGTCAGCTTTTGCAGTCTGTGTATATCTGACATTTTGTAATAAATACTGAATAAATTATAGTATATCCGGGGCGGCTGTGGCTCAGGAGGTAGAGCGAGTCGTCTACTAATCGGAAGATTGGTGGTTCGCTTCCCGACTTCTCCAGTCCACATGTCGAAGTATCCTTGGGCAAGATACTGAACCCCAAATTATTCCTGATGGCTGTGCCATCAGTGTATGAATGTGTGCGAATGGTTAGATTTCCTCTGATGGGCAGGTTGGGACCTTGTATGGTAGCGCCTGTACCCATTCAGCGTATGAATGTGTGTGAATGGGTGAATTGACTCGTAGTGTTAAAAGCGCTTTGAGTAGTCGGATGACTAGAAAGGCGCTATACAAGTACAGTCCATTTACCATATTATTGGATGGATTGTATATTATTGGCAATCTGTAGCTGTACCTTCACTGAATATGCTCTTAAATGAAGAATCCATCCTTTGATCCTTAGATATGATTGATTTGTGCTGTTATTTTGTAATGAGCACTCTAATTCACTCTTCTGTTATGCTTACATTCTTTTGACTTGCTAGATTTTTCATTTAAAAATATTCACTGGATGAAAAATATTTAGAAAAGCTGTTCAGCATTCATTTTTTAAAAATACCCCTCTGTTCATTTATTATTTTCTGTATCAAAGGATATTTTCTTTTTGCAGTGGTAATCTGTTAAGGGTTAAGATTGGGTTAGTGTTTGGGTTAATAGGGGACATTATTACTTGATGCAATTCACTCTGTCCTCCTTATCCAAGCGATTAGACAAAATGGCGTCTGGCTGGTATAGTTCTGCGGAGGTGTTTCAAGCTGTCTGCCAGGTGAACAGATGCCATTGCATGATTGATGTGTTGCCACCATCCAGTAGATATCCCTGGGAGCAGGAGGGGGAGTATTGAGCTTTACAGCTGATGACAATTAAATCTGACATACATGAATGCACTGGGAGCATGGCATCCAAACAGTCATGAATCACTCAGCAACTGCTACAAGTCTGTCTCTGTCAGCTGGCTAAGAGGTCAGCTGATTATCCTAAAAGCTAATAAAGGCACATGAGATTTTTAATTATCACAAGAAGCACAGGCACTCTGTCTGTTTTGTGTAAATTATTGAAGTACATTTATTCTCGTACTTAAGTCCAGTATTTGACTTGAGTCTTATTGTGAAAATTTTTATTTTAGATACTTTGTAGAATCAGATTTTTACATTTAAAGAGTGAATTCCATGCAGATTATGTAAACATGCTGCCTGATTTGGAAAGTCTGTTACTGTTAATTTGTTGAAGGTTCAAAATTTTGGAATTTGGGAATACATTATGGGTTATAATGAAAGTAGAGAATGTCTTCAAAAAGTGTTATTTTCCTTTCTCTGGCATTTGATGCATGATTCAACGTGTAAAGCTGTGTAACTGCTGAAAAAGGCACAGCTGCATGCAGAATTGCATCCTGCGTGGTTATTAACTAATAGATCATTCACAATAATCACCTTTTTTTTAACTTTTACTTTGCCATACCATGCATTCTCATGTAATACCCAGTGTTCGTATAATGGCTGAGTAAAAATATTAAGGAGAGGTTTATTATTATTTGTACTATGGCATACATGGTAAATTCAGTAATGTAGAGTACATTTCCACAGCATTAATTCCATCAGTACAACATCAGAGTCATGTCAAACTCACCACTCTGCTGCTCTAACCTTCTCTTCTTAATACAATACTATTTCATTTACTAGTTAGTTTGCATTCCCTTCTTTCAGTTTTTTGTTGCCAATATTAAGCTGCTGTCAATAAAACTCAATACTCGTTGTATATGTTTCAAATTAAAAGTATACCAGGAAATAGAAGACTCATGTCCTTTGAGCTGCTGGAAGGAATTTAAGGTATAACATTTATTTTAACATTTTAATTGGAATTAAATGGTGAAAGAGAACAGTATTTCTGTTAGAAAAGAGAAACTTTGAGAGAGCAAAGCAATAGTGGTAAATACGACATAACTGTTGTTGTACTGATGGAATTAGTGCTGTGGAAATGTACATTATAATGAATTTATCCAGAGAACAAGTGTTGAGTTTGCATTAACAGCATAAAGCTGCAACAGCAAATTAGAATGGGTGCAGATAGGGACAGGGAGGCCTCTGACTACGATATTGTAAAATACACTCATAAAACAGGGGAAATTAGAAATAAAGGCCTGTTTCCAATATAGACTTTTTATTCAAATAAAAGCCTGCTTCTCTCTGCAGTAGAGGTAATAAAGGACTCTCATCTATTATAATATATATTTATATATAATTTATAGTATTAAACCTGCAGTGCGGAACATATAAATGAATGTTTGTTACATTCAAGCCCTTGCCAAATGAGTTCACATAATGCTGATTAAGCCTATCACAGCCAGATAAATCTATCTGTATTTCACAGAATACAGAGTTTTTAAATCTCATGTCAGGAGGGACATTCCCATGCTGGCTGTTTGAATGCGCACCTAGAGACTTCCACTGGCTGAGCCGGCTAACTTCCGGCTTGCCCTCTGCTAACTTGAATGGGGATAAAATAACTAAATCATGCGGCTCTTTTAGACTTTCCAAATGTTATCAGACCGAATGAATCAAATTCTGATAGTGAAACGAGTAATTTCGCGGGGGTTATGTGACGTTCGCGGCAATATATCCACCATTTTACAGCGGCAACAGTAGCGACGGAGTAGGCTACGGTGTAGCCTATGATGAAAGCACGTGTCAACAGTGTTTTTGTAATTACTCTCACTGCCAGAAGGGGGAGACAAAATTCCCACACTCCAGCTTTAATAATATATTATATAATTTATGGTAATCTAATGTTTGCATTCTTTACTTCAGGAGAGGTGTCCAATATATTTTGCAACAGACTGTAAAACTGTGGATGTGAACTGTTATTAATACCAAGTAATTCCAATTAAAAGGGTTAGGAGTTAGCTTTTAGTAAAGCTTTAAATGCAGGTTACTGTCAGTATTGATAGATTTGGATCATTTTACCTCTGACATAAAGCGCATCTGCACATGGAGTAGATGAAGCTCACACACAAAACAATTAACATTTGTCACATTTTATACAGTTTAAATTTACAACACATGTAAGCTGAGCATTAACATGGTAAGTGTAAAAAGAAAGAACCTGCTGGTGGCTTTCTCCTAGATGTAAGTTACAGTGCATTTTACTCAGCTAATGAAAATTTGATTCATTGGCTTTGCTGAAGCTTTTTTTTTTTTTGCATGTAGATGATGAGCTTCATGACAAATACCAAAAAGCTAAATGAATTGGCTTGGCCGCATAAAAGACCAGGTGCATCTGCTGCCTTGAAAATGCCATATGCAATCTCTGAGCAGCACAAACAAATGGTCATTGAGTCCAGTAAAGTGGGATTAGGCCCAGCAAATCCACTCTGCAAATTAACTACAGCTTGGACGAAATGGAGTCCAGAAGGTGCTTTGGTTCTCTAGGAGGGGGCTTAGCTGCCCTGCATGCTTGAAAGGCCCCATGTATATAGTGGCTGCCTTCATATTGTATGGCCTTATGGGACAGTAAATCTGAAAGAAAACAAAAATGTGTCACTAAATTAACACACTTCGTTGGAGAACAAACAAGAAGCTTTATAACATTACTGCAACCAATTCGAGGCTGCACTTAGAGGCCTTTAAACATAAATATTTGAGAAAAATGTACATATGCTGGAGTTCATTAGCTTTTTCTCTGGAGGCCTGTTCAGTACATGGATGTTTAATTGATAGCATGTGTCAAAAGGGGACCAAGATTCTCCCAGTTGGATGAAAGCAACTGGTTGTTGACTGAGATGAGAGATGGTGTCATACTGGAAAACCATCTATTTCCCAACACTGATCAATGCATGTAATTTGAGCTATAACGCCTCTGGTTCCTCGCCATACTATAATATGTAGACTTCTCCAGAGCTGTCAGTTTCCTCCTCCCCAGTGAGAATCAGAATGTAAAACCCATTGTATTCTTTAATGATCTTCAACCAAGACCTCTCACTCTCCTTTGGGAGCTGAGGTTTCTAAGATGCACTGGAGAGAGAGAGAGAGCTTCATCTCCTCTCAGAGACTCATCCCACTGTCTCTGTTTAGGACTCAGGCTGCTTGTTCATATTTGAAGCAGTCAGAGAAGAGGAGAGGAAATTGCTGCTGACTTGGATTAGGTGCACAGAGCATGGGCTGCACTGCTAGTAATACTGACTGTATTGATCGAAAGATATCTATGTACTCCCCATCTGTGTACTCCCCATCTTGAGCATCGACACTATGATCTAACTCCTAAATGTAAACCCTCATATTCTCAGATTCTCAGTGTGTCTCTCTATTAAAGGAAAAGTTCACCATAAATTACTTACTTAAGAAGTTAAGAGATGGCTGTTGGAGCTTGTGTTTGTGTTTGCGGCTCTGGTGATCAGCCAGTTGGTCCACCACTTTGGTCCAAACCATGAAATTTTTGTATAGCTATGCATGGTTCAGGGACTATTCAGGGACTTTTCATCCAGTATCACCATGAGGTTGACATCTATGGTTCAGAGTGAAATATCTCAACAGCTATTAGATGTATTGCTGTGATATTTACTACAGACATTCATGCTCCCTTCAAGATGAAGAATAAGTTTGGTGATCCCTTTAGTCCCTTCCAATGTATCTAATAATTTGGTTTATGACAACATAACTGAAAAACTAGCAATTTGTGCTTTGTGCTAATGAACAAATGTTAACATGCTAACATGCTAAACCAAGACTCAAAGTGCCACAAGTAGCCGATCATTGTGAATTGAACCTCCAAATGCCATTATGTTGCTGCCACTGGTGTCAGTTTCAAGGTTTTATTGTCATTCCAATACATTGCACATGTAAAGCAACGGAAATTCACATTTATTGGATCCTGGTGCAATAAGATATAAAAACAAAACAAAACCAACAAAACAACACACTTTAAATCATGCAAAGTATGGGAATAATCAGATAATAATAATAATAATAATAATAATAATAAATACTATATTAAAAAGTATAAATCTTAAAAAAAAGTACTAAGGTAAGTAAAGTATCAAGTAATAGCAGCAGTGGCAAGAAGGTTGAGTGTACTGAACAGTGTAAGAGCATGTGTAAGTTGCCAATGAAATGACGTTCATTCTTCTTCTTACCCCGCAGTGAAGCCCCTCCCCCTGTCTCCATTGGAAACCCAGTCATCCACGCCGGTGGGTGGAGCCGGCGAGCGCCAGGCATTAGAGCTGCGGGTGCGAGCAGTGGAGGAGGAGAACCGGGCACTGCGCCGGGAGCTCAGCCGGCCACCCAGGAGCCCGTCAGCGCGCCTTCCAAACGGGGGTCACCGTGGCAACCAAAGCCGAACCCATTCAGAGGAGGGCACTGGCGACAATGAGGGCCAGAAAGCCGCTGCAGTGGGAAACAGCTCAGACTGTGTGCAGCAGCCGGTGGTGGATAAGTGTGAGGTGAGACATGCTCAGAGTATATTTTTCATGGCAGCTTTAAAAAAAACTACAAAACTACAAAATGTTCCATCAGTAACAGACCACTCAAAGCCTTTTTTTTTTGTTTGTTTGTTGTTTTTTTTGCAGTAATACAATATGACATTGAAGGTTGTTTCCAGGAACCAGAGTGCCATTAGCACATTGTGAGACCATATTATAGCTTGGCTTTCTTCTCCTATTAGCCTAATCCTCCAGCAGTGATGCTGTTGGTTTGCTGTTGGGAAATGGCTCACTGTCAGAAGGCTGGATAATGTGAGAGCTTTAACACAGCCATGCTGTGATCCCCCCTCTGATAGTACCCTCACTGCACCACAGCACATCACCTTTTAGCTCAGTGGGAGTTTGACTGGATGACTGGAATAACCTATACTTACAGGTAGTCAGATGTCTTGGTACGGATTCAGGATATTGGCTCAATTCTGTGAAAAGGGCTTAGTACAGTACACAGTACAGTGCACATTTACATTCAAATTGTGATTCTGATCATTTGATTGGTAAGGTCTGGGCCTTAGCTATAGCCCGACCAATACTGGACTTTTGAGACTGACACTGATATCAATATTTGAGAGTTTAAAAATCTGATTTATCGGCTGATATTCTTTCATTTTTTACCTTGTCATACATACATAAAAGTAAAAATCTATTTCCATAAGCATCCCTAAATTAGGGTTGTTTTTTTTAAAGAATTTTTACCAACTTACTGTATGTAGTAAATGGGTCAGTGCTCTATTATGGACAAACTATGTAACAGAGAAACTGTTTCTAAATTACATTTAGCATATGTTTGACATTTCTCTGCTGACATACTGTATCTTGTTACTTGTCAACCGACAAGCTGATACCAATATAGTTGCAACAGGCTAATATTCAAGGAATTTTATTTGTCATCTCACCATAGATCACGCTGTACAATGTTCCACATGGTATACATGAAATTACGTTTGGTGCATATATTGGCCTGGCCATTTTGTTGGTCGGGCTCTATTAAGTACTATAGGTTGAAGGTGATTTTCCTTAAATAAGTAGAAATGGTTTTACCAGTAATTACACATCTATAACCAGATAACCAACATTTGACACTGATTTTGTGAGGAGGGGGGCACTCAAATAAATCATAGATGGTAATCTGTTAAATTAAAAACGCAGATCTCCAGTCAGTGCAGGACCTTACTTTAGTATCTCTGGGCACAACAACATCTTCAGTGTCTGTGTATCTGACAAAAAGACGAGTCAGTGAGTTACCCTGACAACAGTAAAATTGATTATTGTACTGTGTGCTTTTGAATAAAAACTATATATGACATTTCAGACATTTTAGATAAAACTGTGTTGCCACTAAGTAAGTGGGGTGTAGACTCCTCACTACAGTCTGTAAAGAGAGAGAAGAAGAGAACAACATACAAAACTACACAGACTTGGTAAATGACTGCAAGTGCATATCACACAGTTACTAAAATATATTGAGATGCACACTACATGTTGGCAGGAAGAAACAGCTTCATAATAAACTGTTTATATCCCTCTATAGCTCAGACTAAGAATGCAGCAAGAATAACAGGAGGTTCAGAGCTGATGATTTAAGTCACACACACCTTGTGCTTTCTCGCTGGCAGGTGTGTGATTTGTGTGTAGTGCTCTGAAAAAGGATATGCCCTCAGATGGTTTCTTATCACCACCTTCTACTTTCCTCCCACATCAGCTGTCACTCACACGCAGTTCTCTGCTACAGCCAGGTGCTGTTCAAAAGCCAGCTGACTGCAGGGAAAGCAGAGCTCCTTCAGGGTCAGCAGAGGGAAAATCTAGAGAGGGCAGTCTAACTGTAGCACCCTTCTAGCTGTGCTAGAACATGACCCCTGCTCATTTGGAGGGTTAGCCTGGCTGCCCTGACCCCTGCAGGGAGATTACTGTGGAAGCTCTGAGAGGGGGAAAAAATGCACATGGAGTTTTGACATGTCAAGCTGGCATGAGGGAGAGATATTTGGAGCTAAAATTGGAGTCATAACCCAGGGCTGTGAGGGAAAAGTCCAACATAATGTAGTCAAATACTGTTAAAAATCAGCTAAAGGCACTAGATTCTTCTACAGTCACTACTCTTATTCAACAGCCATACACGGTGAAATGTTTTATTCAAAAGGGAGAGAGACAATCTTATCACCTACTTCAAAAGACCACATTACAATGGAGCTACAGAATAGGCACAAGACATGCTGGGGAAAAGAAGAAACCACCAATTGACATAGAAGTAGACATGACAAGTCGAGGGAACCAAAAAATTCAATTACGGCACATCATCAAAGAGTGAGTTCCAGAATTCATTAAAATAATTCAGTTTTTCTCACTACCTAGGTCTTATTGACCATCAATCCTGTTGGCTGTGATAACAGTTTAAGCTTCATTGTTGGGTGCAAAGTGACTCTGCTTAACACATCATTACATTGGTTTGCATGGGCAGCCAAACAAGGATTTACCACATTTTTCATATTAAAGGGGCTCTCTACTGATTTGACATGTCACAGTCAGTTTACTAGTCATGAGAAGTATTAATCCTCCTGTGAAAACAGTGGTGTATGTCTTCTGTTGCATGTTTCAATGCTTTGGAGCTCTGTTGCACCATCAGGGTTATCTGAGCTTGGGCATGGAGTTTACAAGCTTATAACAAAAAGCCTGTGTTACAAACTGGAGGAACAGAGTTCGAAAGATGTTGAGGTTAAACAGAAATCCACTAGACTCCACTGTAAATATGTGACTTCTGGTGCAAATGCCCCCTTAGATGTTAGCATGGTACTAGAAACAACAATGAAAGAATATCCTAAGAGATTTTTTTCTGCAGTTTTCTAATTAGTGGTAATTAACAATAAGCCAGGCAGAAATGAATGAATTAAATATTTGCCATCATAGTTTAGCTTCACCTGGTTTCAGTGTGCAAACAATACTGAAGCATGTGTGACTGCAAGGCAATAGACCATAAGCAGTTGGTTTGATATTGTTAAGGTTGGTGAATTCTTCCTTTTGATACTTTGATGTCATGAATGTTTGTATGAAACACTGTTCTCTTTGTGGTTTATTTCTAAAAATCAAACATTTTTTTTCTTTACAGCTGTTAATACTTTTAACACTGTGCCACATTCTTCTTCACTTCTTTATTTCATATTCCTGTTAATCCTTCACTCTTTTCATCTTCTCCACAGACCATTCACGTGGCCATTGTATGTGCAGGGTACAACGCCAGTCGAGACGTGGTGACACTGGTTAAATCAGTCCTTTTCCACAGGTACAGCAATGCTCTGTTTTTCTTCACACACACACACGCATGCACGCACACACACACTTGCTTGTCCTACCAAAATTGATTACTGACTGCATATGTTTCTCTACACCTTTATCTTTTTTTTTTGAAAACCAAGTCAAATTTTAAGCTTTATCCTAAACCTGAGACCTAAGCCTAAATAAAGGTTGCAGATGTTTTGGCATTCATACTAATGACATTACAGTTTTTGGCAACAGTCTCATGTTAAACAACAGAAAGAGTGATATAACAAAAGTAGGTTGCGTCCTCATTTAAGAGGCGTGTCATCTCCACAGGGATAAATGCCAAGGATTTCTCCACTCTCATCAGAATTAAAGTGACCATTTTAAATCAAGGGCAAAATGTCCAATACTATACAAATTAATTTCATTGGAACCTTCACCTGATGTAGAGGAGAAAACATGCACATGCAAGACTCTAAAGGTGTGAGGCTGACAGGCGCCCTTGAAAAAAAGGCACTTTCTCACGCTTTCTCAAGACATTTAAAGATGTTGACACTGGAATGAAGCAGAGCGTACAACTTGCAGGAATAAGTTTGTATTTCTTGAAAGTAAATACTTGCTCAAACATAATGTTAATATTAACCTTAAACAAAGCAAATTTATCCCCTCAAAGAAGTGCCGACTAGATACATGCCTTGGGTTGAAAGCTCTCACAAGGATTCAAGAAGAGCAAAACACACAGAGCTGAATGTGAATTATAGCTAAAGAGCTAAACAACCACACACACATACAGTATGTATGTATACACATATACAGTATGTGTCAGGGATATGCCACTAACTCTGGAGTGGGCGCAGTACCAGTGCAGATCCAGGTTATGCTCAATCTATGATTTTCATAGAAAACCTTCTTCTAATAGTTTGGTAATTAGGCATCACGATGCACTGTTTTCTGTGCCTACCAGAAAAATAACAACATTTGTCATTTGTTCAAACACTTCAAAGTTTTCATGATAGGTGACCTCTTGTGGCTGTGCATATAAGAAGACTCTCAGAAGCAGACACGGAGGTGGCGTGACTAGATACGCTGTCTGTAAAAAGCATTCACCCGCTTGGATGTTTTCATGTTTTTGTTCTTTTACAACATTGAATCGAAGTAGATTTAATGTGGCTTTTTTGACACTGATCAACAGAAAAGACCATTTAATGTGAAAGTAAAAACAGATCTCTACAGTATCTAAATTTATTACAAATATAAAATACAACATACTTTTCACCCCCCTTTTATTAACAGGACAGCTAAATCATCAGTGGTGCAGCCAAGTGGTTTTACAAGTCACATAATTAGTTAAATGGAGATCACCTGTATGTAGTCAAAGGGTTTCAGTTGATTGTAGTATGAATATACATCTGGAAGATCCAGGTATTAGTGAGTCAAGCCTCTTTCACACATAGCTCCCAGTAAATTACTGGGATAACCGTTCAGGCACTGCTAGTGATTTTCACTATTCACACTTGCAGGTACATTCAGGGACATTTCCATCTTCCACCTTTGAGAGACTGTGTGTCCAACAACAGTTGTCCAGGTGCAAAGAGAAAGACACTAAATGACATCTCTGCTGCAGTTTGCCAGAAGGCACATTGTAACAGAACCCTGTTTAGCTGCTCATCTTACATACTTGGACAAACAAGACAGAGGTTTGATTAATGCTTATTTATTAGTATTTTTAATCAGAAAATACTTTTAGGACGAAGACTAACCACTGTCTTGGACTCCCAGCCAGAGTTTGGCTGGAGTTTCTGGAGTGTAAACTTCCCCAAAAGGAATAAATAGCAGAGTGTTATTCTGATATGGTAGCATGGAGGGCCAGCTTCAACATAGTGGGGAAATACTAAAAAGTGGATGCTATTGTGAATGTGTTTTTTCTACATAACCTGTAACTTGGAAGTAACACTTGGATACTACTGCAAGTAGTAAGATAGTAAGTTGGACATGCTAATGTTGCAGCCTATGTTTGAGCAGATATACACAATGTTTATTCCGATTCTTAGACTTCTACTCTTGTATTATTAGTTTTGGAAAAGCTAAAACAAAAATACACTTTATATACAGAGTGTTCCTCTTACTACAGCCCCATGCTCACTGCTTCAACATGTGGAGAAATCCAAAGTGTGGTAGGCCTGCCGTGGATAATTATGGGTGCTAAGTCAATTGTCAAAGAGGCCAGTCAGTGAGAAATCCTGTTAAATAGTCTTTAGTATCTCCTGTTAGACCTGCAGGATAAATAAAATGAGCCTGCAATCGCATAATTTGATGTACGAGCACTTATCTGTTAGTGTGCAACATTACTTGATGTTAGATGTGTGTGCTATTAGTCTTATGTAAACATGAATACTGAATGGTGTATTATGCATTGGAAATGGAGGATTCATTAGTTATCAGTCAGGGTGCATCCAGCATCACAGCGTCCACAGTTAATGGCTCTACATCTTAATTAGCTCCAGAGTTGCAGGTGAATTAATCAGAAGTGCAATGATGATTTCAGATACAAAGTCAGCTTTAACTCCTGCTGTTCAGGCACACCTTTAGACTGTGTCAATTATTTTCTTTTTTATGACCAGAGAGACTTAAGCAGCACATCCCTGTCTACTGTTTGTCTGAAGTAACATTAGTGTTCTTGTCAGGTTGAAGATTCTCTTCCTGACGGCGCTGTGGGGGGTCATGAGAGTCTAACCACTGTTTTACTTATTTATAAATATGCTAATTTTAAATATTCTAAGTTTCTGAGTGGGTTCAAATGAGAATCAATCCAACTGAGGCTTGTTGATAAATTAGTATATCAGCCTTTGATCCCAAATGAAGAAATCTGCAAAAAAAATCTCAACTCAACTCATTCTAATCAGGACACACAGATGTCATACACATACAGCTGAGCTTACTTTCTTCACCGACATCTTTTGAGGATAAACGTCCATAAATCGGCTTTGAAATCGTTTCACATTATTAATTTCAATTTATATATATCAAATATCAATTTATACTTAATAAGACACAGATTGTCCCATCAACATGGTTCTTATACACCCAGAATACTGCGGCACCCACCAGTCACAGACAGCAGGTTCCAACACTGTTAAGGCATATACAAATAGGAAGCAACGTTATATTAAAAATACCAATCTTCATTATGCAAAAATATAGTTTCATTACATATATCCACTTTAGAAAAGTGCAAAAACAGGAAGTTGGTTGGCAGCAATAGCCTACATTAAGGGTCACACACAGCCCATCTAACAACATCTGATTCAGATTAAAGGGGCAAAACAACATAACCTAGTGCAGGAGGAGCTCACAATCTATACACTGGTCAGTGTGTTCAATAGTACAGACAGGGTGCTATCTTACAGGAATATAGGATACTGTTATTGTTCTCTATCTATTCATATACAGATATTTACAGTGTGTGTTACATATAAAAACTGTCCTACATGTATATTATAGTACCACTTACATGCCAAATGATGGCTTTTCTGTTATTCTGAAAAATAATATTATATAACATACATTGCCTTAGACATGTACTGTCTATGACTGTCTATGACCTGAAAATAAAATGTGTGGTCAGTGGAGGATAAGGTAAGAGGAGTTTTAAACGGCCGAGACATAGAAGACTAGACCTTAACATCACTGTTCTGTTCAGTTCTGTTCACTGTTGACTGTTTAAAGTTTACAGATTCCCCCCCTGACTCATCAGGTGACGGGTGATGATTTGGACAGGAATGGCCTTTTTTAGGTTGGGGACAGGTCACCAGCAGTGTGGCTAATATGCTAACCCCTGCAGGCCATGTTTAATCAGAGAGGATGTTTAAATGTTGACTCACTGTTGTTATGCTACTGACAAATATATGAGCAGACAGACGCCTGAGAGGTCAGCCTGCTGGACTGTCATCGGATAGTGAGGGGCATTCTGCTGAATGACTGAAACGATAGGATGAGACACGGGACATTGATCGCCAAACACCGCCTGACCCTGTGATAAACTGACCTGCAGCTTTCATCAAATAGTCCCTCCAAATGTATTTCTTCCCTATATTGTGGATTTGTGATGAAATATTGGATATGCCATAAATTCCCTGTGAAAAAAAGATTTAAATTATATCCACCATTTCATTCTTTTTTGTTACTGTGCTCTGCTGTCAGTTAATTTGCAGCAGTGGTATGTTTTTTAGCGCACACTGTAAATCAAATATTTGCCACCAGTTCATCATTTGCGTCAATGATGGAGAGCCCAGGAGAATGGCTCTCACTGTGTGACTGATGCTGTCCCACCTGAAAGATGGCCTCTTCCTGCTGTATTCAGTCAGACAGCAACACTTCTCATCATTCTGATCTGTCCAATAGCAGCAGTATATTTCCTGTCAGGATAATCCAAGACTGTCCTCACCAGAAAAACAGCATCAAGTAGGGATGGATGGTCGGACTTATAAACGCCTGACTTTGGCATTGCAGGTCATTGTTCACCTCCGGTCTACTGCCAACAGTCAACATTGGTTTCTTTTAACCATGACCATGGTCTTTCCCAGAGCAGTTTTAGTAGGCTTAACCAGATATTAACTTATGAGGAGGCAGATCACAGTAGCTCAGGAATTATTTTTGGAACACACTGATAAATTATCTATTATGTTGTTAAATATGATGTTTATGTCTCAGGCATGTCAATGTCTCATAAAAGTGACGCACACTTGTGTAGCTTATCTATCAGTCACACACTCATACTGTCTCCTGTCAGACTCTTGGAAGTGGTCAAAATTATTTCCTCTTTTTTTTTTTGTCTTTTTGAGCTCCTCATCACCTGTGACAGGTTCTTAGGTAATTCTTTTGACAGATGATTCTGCAGTAAAGACATCAGAAGAAGCTTTGGACATATATTAGACAAGATATACATGATGGTGTGTCTGGATCCAGGTCAGGATATGATAAATATGTAGTCGTTAATGTATTGTAACAATGCAATCTCATAAACCCTCTAAAGCAATATAATCATAATTTGCACAAGAGTGTTGGTGTAGTTAAGCATTGATACATACCTTACTTACAGTACACTTACTTTATTATTCAGATTTAATATTTTGGGGGGGAAGAGCACTGATATCGGATTAGTATTTGACCTGTACCCTGAGTTTGGGTTTTGGAATTGGTATTGGGAGAGAAAAAGTTGGACTGGGTGCATCCCAGCTCTTTACACAGTGAAAGTAACTTTCTCTTTGCATGAAGGTGAATGCTCAGGTTCAGGACGATTCCTCTCTCAGCAGATGGAAGCACAATGAATCTCAATCAGAGTCCACTCTGAAATTTTTTACTGAAACAAGATAACAGTATCACATTATGAAGATTAGATGATTAGATTATCATGGGGCCAGCCCTGATAATCAGGATGTACTTGACATATTTGCTTCCTTATTGGCATAATCCCAAGCATCTTGTGAAAGGCTTGTTGCTGTTTGTCCAGAGGATGTGAAGACCCTTTCTGTTTGTACTGCTGTGGCTGACAGCTTGTATGGAGCCAGAGTTCCCATACATTTTGACAGCTCCCAGCCTCCAGTACTCATTGAACAAGTGCAGCTGACATATTCATTCCCAAAGTTATTCAGCATAAGACACCCCACGGTGCTCACATCCTCAGATCAGTGTCACTATTTCTTGACCTGATTTGGAAGTCCTGAATACCTATTTTTTACAACCCTCTTCCTTCTCTACGTATGTGAGCTGATGTAAGATACAGCTCCTCTCTGGATGAAGCTTTGGCCATCCTATCTGATGAATCATCTCTCTCATTGTGCTGTTTCTGCCTGAGGACCCACTGCACACTTATCCCCAAATTATAATGTTTAAATACAAAACAATCTCCACTCAAGGTCCTCATACTGTACTTGCTTGGTCTGGAGCTTTCAGTCTTCATCAGCAGATGAGACAGTTTGCTCATTTGTCATGGAACGCTCTTTGAGGGTTAGGGTTTGGTCTTAAGGTTTCTGTGTGTGTACACAAATGTTCAATGTGCATATGATGCCATTGAGAATATGTTGCTCCTTGAAAATATAAGCACTTTTTGATACCTTGCTTTGAGAAATATGAGCTTTTTTTTGATGAAAGCCTTTTTTCATTTAACAAAAGAATCCTGATGTCTACATTTTAAAAAGCAGCCAGTGCATAAATAAGATGCATATAGAAAAAATATGTAAATCAGGCAGTATGGATATTATCAGAGAGTAGGTCAACAAATATACAAAGCTGACCAGACATTTAATGCCAATTTTCGGGACTTGACAGTTGTTGATACTTGCTCTGGACACATTTTAGACAATGTCAAAAAGGTATTGATACCTGCCCCAGTCAAAGTCTATTCACAGGGAGTGCAATTCAGCAACAGTACTATAATGAATTATATGGCTCTGCAGGAGCTTTAAATCTGTGAAAATGACTCAAGTAGTAACTTCAACTGGGTATCTTGACTTGGGGTTGGAGATTTTTGTCAGAAAGTCTGTATTACAGGCTAGTGGTTTGGTGTTTGGAAGTGCAACTCTAATCGCAGAAGTTCTCTTATAAGGGATAAGTCTAACATTATGCTATAATTTTGTTGTCAAGAAATCCCATGAAAAGACCAAAATCAACAATGTGTTAGTCCGTCTCTCAATACTTTCTGGCTTTCCTACCCTGTCTGTGGCTCTCAGCTCCAAGCTCACTTGTTCCTACTGAAGACATAAATCTTTAAAAACAGCTCACAAATATATAGTTAAACGATTTAAACAAACTTAACTACTACAAATATAACATTACTAAAAGTATACTTAGCAAATATATTAAGAATGTTTCAGAAACAAAAAGTAAAGAAATTATATAACAAAGCACAAGTACACAAAAGTATAAAAGCCCTAAAATAGCAGCAAAGGTAAACATGAGGTAGTGCAATGAGTTGGCTGTTGTGGAAGTGACTGATGCAGTATGGACATATTGCATTAAAGTCCAGTGTCAGTTCCACTTTGTGGTGTAAAGTGTCAGGTGAGTGGTGGGGTGTGGGGTGGGGTGGGGGCTATTCAAGGGAGAGTAAGGGGGGTGGGCGTGCTTGTGGGGAGATCCATAGTGTTGATGTTCCTGACTGCCCGGGGAAGAAGCTGTTGAGCAGCCAGTGCAACAGTGTGGCTCATTGATGTGTTTCTAATATGAATGTTTTTGGTAGGATCAGTTCACTATTGGTTTGAGTCTGCACATGAGATTTGTTGAATCACCAGACTCATATTTTAAAAGACATTTTTGACACCAGTTACCTTATTTTGACAAAACTTGGAGATGATGAATCCTCACATTACATACGGTTTCACACTTTTTTCCCCATTTAATAAAATAAGAAGATTTGCTCTTCAGTTGTTAAATGTGTTGAAGTTTGTAAAATACAGTATAAAGCAGGTTGTGTGTGTGTGTGTGTGTGTGTGTGTGTGTGTGTGTGTGTGTGTGTGTGTGTCCACAGGCGGAACCCCCTACATTTCCATTTCATCACAGACTCCATCGCTCAGCAAATCCTATCTTCTCTGTTCCATACCTGGATGGTTCCTGCCGTTCGGGTCGACTTCTACGACGCAGATGAACTGAAGGTAAGGAACACTGACTCCTCTTCACCTCAACAATTCCCAGCTTCACTTAGAAACACTGCAGGAGCTCTCTAAACCCTGCTTTTTGTTCATGACAGCATTTAGCATCTAATTAGTTATTGTACTGATAGATTGGTGTGTTCTGGTTTGGTTTGATGTTTCAGTCTGAGGTGTCATGGATCCCCAACAAACATTACTCTGGAATCTACGGTCTGATGAAGCTGGTGCTCACCAAGACACTTCCGTCTGATCTGCAGAGAGTCATCGTTCTGGACACAGACATCACATTTGCCACTGACATCGCTGAACTGTGGGCTGTCTTCCACAAGTTCAAAGGTAACACAGCTCCTTTTTTCTACCTTTGTGCAAGCTTACTGTATGTGTGTCCATATTCTACCAAGGCTTTGACCTGGCTTTGTGATGGTATACTAGTACTTGCAGTCAATATTTTCAACGATTGCCAATTTAAGTTAAAAATAAGAGAGAGAAAGAGAGCGTTTTATCAGTGTTAAATTACAGTGTTTTATCTTGTAGAAGTGCTTTTGAAACAGCATTATCTGTGCTGTGCACTGTGTACATTGGACACACCTGTGTCACACTCTGCACTTATAGCAGTCATTCTGTCCAGTATGTGAATGCGCACCAGATATGAATGAAGCGTCTCACTCACAGCTCAGGCTCCACTTTCTCTTCTCCACTATCTATATACAACTTGTCTACTTTTCCCAGACCGGCCTGCTTTTCTGAAGCGTGGAATTCACTTGTGAAAGTATATACAGTGCTGTCCATAGGTTTTTTTTTAGTTCTGTACTCCAGCACATTGGAGTTTAAATGAAAGAAGAAATGCAAAGTTAAAGGGCTCATTGTAGAAGAAACAGAGAAGCACAAAAGTCATCAAAACCATTGTAACAAGCAATTAAAATATGGCAACCAGAAGCTAATGTCTGTCAAGCACTTGCCAGAGTATTTTTTTATTCTTGTTAAGTTAACAAATGGTGTTTTTTGATTGGGCTGAGGACAGTTGTGCCAAGCTTGGCCATTACCAACAGTGATCATTCAAACCTGTGCTGTTTTTCCACAGCAAAGCACAGCTGGTCTGCTGGTGGAAAACGTTTAATGTGAGGCAGCAGCAGCAACAGAAAATGTTCAGTTTGCATCAGCAGTGACTTAAAGATGCCCTGTGGACTTGTCTTGTAAACAAACAAAAATTATGTTTACATTGATATTTTATATGTATTTCCTTCTTCATAAAACAATTGCAAAGCCTAAAAACAAAGCACAAACTTTCTGTCTGATCATTAGCACAACCACACAGTTAAGTGTTGGTATAAATGACTAACATTTTCAGTACTATACATACACACATACATACATACATAAATATATACACTTATTTTTTTATATTTTATTTCATAGACCAACCAATGATTCTATTAATTGAAAACAATAGAATAATCGTAAGTAATTGTTAGTTGTAGCCCTACAGTTTTTAAAGAGCCTCCCCCTCACTGCCAGTGATGGCTGCGTAGTGTTAGAGAAGCTTTTTGTCCAAAGGTGGGCCTGTCGATCTTTTGTAATCTCTTCTGTCCCCACACATTCTCAAACAATGGCTGATTCACCACTCATGTGGAGAAAATCACCACCGTGACTCACCATGTAGGATTTCTCTTGTTCAATCAATATGTGGTTGACACTGGCTGGATAGAAGCTGTGTGTTATACAGGTAGTGTTGCTGTGATGAGCATGGAGGAGTAGCTTTCTGTTTTTCATGAACTGCAGTATTGGTGCTGTAAATGACATTTAAAGATATAGGCCTTTTGCTTATGTTCATTATTGCTGTTTCAAATGACACTTGCATTAAACGGTACAATACTTTGATCAAGATTTAATTTTCACTAAATTTATTTTATTTAATTTTCCTTCAATTGGATGTAGGGTTGGGCGATGTCTACAGAATTGGCATATGACGATGTCCACAGTGAAACATTGCAATGGACGATAATATTGGGGGGTTAATAAGTTACTCTTATTGGCTTTTTACTCGCAAAGCTTTTATTGCACTTACAGTAACGTAACGAGAGTAGTTGTCATCAACTCGAGTACTTCATCTGGTTCACTGTCTCTCCTATGTGTGCAGCACACACACGAGCGCTCAGCTCCACCCATGGTGAAACAGAGGAGAGGAGAGAAACTTAGTGTGACCATAAATGACAGCAAAATGCAGTAGATGCTCACACTGAGCTGAAAAGAAAACGAGTGCACATAAATTAGGTAAATAACATAAATAGACACAGACTCTACTGCGTTTTGCTGTCATTTATGGTCACGCTGAGTTTCTCTCCTGTCCCCTGTTTCACCGCGGGAGGGGCTGAGCGCTTCATGTTTGTGTGCTCCACTGAGCGGAGCAGAGGAAAGACAGTGTCAAGTTGACGACAACTAATTACATTCGGTACATTACTGTAAGTGCAATAAAAGCTTTGTGAGTAAAAAGCCAATAAGACTAATTCAATACACGCAAAAGATGGACAGATGACACGGGGGGGGGGGGGGGGTTGCTTTTAAATCATGATATTACGATGGTAGAGGCTCAGTACTCGAAGGCTGTCAGCCATCGGCAATGTACGATGGCATGGCCCATTGGCCCAACCCTAGTTGGATGTTGTTTTCTTCACTGTACAGAATGATGTAAGTGCAGAGTTTCTATCCACACATTCCTCTGCTGGAAGTGGAAAGTTAAGGCATGTACCTGCAAGCATGAATTGTGACATGACAACTAGTTTGGAGCCAATCCTGGTTCAGTATGCAACTTACACAAGTGTCACACAAAGACTGGATGCAGGGGGGAACAGCTAGATTGGTTCTGTCCAAAGTTCAGAAATGCACCTACCAACACCTCTAAAACTCACTAATTAACATGTTGTATCTTGTCTGTGTAATTCATACACCATAGTACACTATAACGGGTAAGATCAACTGTTTGGTTTGTTTGTTTTAGGGGTAGTTACATGCTGGAACTATTTCTTTAGGAAAAACTGTGTATCCATCTGTTGAGCTCTTTTATGCAGTGTCTCTTGCTATAGTGCTAGTTACCAGCTATGGTAAGTGGGCACAGGTTTTATTACAGTCATGATGTCATGATGGCACTAAACCTCTGGTAAGTCACTGCCCCCACCTGTTCTAGAAAAAAAATAGTTCCAGCTTGTAACTAACACTAAAAAAGGGGCAATAGCACTGTTATGCAATTATAGAGATGTTCTGGCTCTTTAAAAATTAGACCCCTGTCCTTGAATCATGACCACGCTGGGCTTCAATGTGTATATTGTTTTGAGTTTTCTTTTAAAATGACATCAGTGGCTTTTGTTTAAGTTATTGTACTGACAAATACAAAAGTTACAAATGAAAAAGGTCAGCATATATTATGAAAAAAATATTTGAATGAATAATTTCTTTATGACCCCAGATGACATATGAGGTGCCAAGGAGTTATGGGATGTGATATTAGAGAGTGTAGTTCTCAGAGAGATTAAAGGTTTTTCTATAAGGCTTCAATTGATGGGTTGTATGTGTCATCCCACCATGTCTAAAGGCAAACATGTTTATACCTGTTTCAAATGGCCACACTCTAAGGCAGAGCAAAAAAGCCTGCTGTCATAATCTAGCGTCCTTGTAGTCTCAACAAGGTGAAGAGGCCAAATGGGGATAATGGCGTACACTTTTGGTCAATCTCTCTTGGAAGGCATTCATCATGTTGCACTCGCATTCACATGAAAACTGACAGAAGTAGTTCAGTGAAGAATATAAACTGAGAGCTTGAGAGAGAGGTTCAAACACCACCTACTTTAACACATCCACACACCTGGGAAATCACTGATTGTCAGCTTGTCTGTTTTGGAAAGCTGCAGTAATTGTCGGACACAGCCCTGCCTGATTCTGCCATCTGGAAGAGGGTTTCAGATGTTGTTAGATGATCCAAAAAGTGCTAGCCTGATATATACTCAGGCCTTAAGAGTATAAGAGAGGAGGACAGGCAAGAAGTGTTGAGGCGATGGGACACAAAGTCCTGTGAGTGTATTCCTGGGAGGCAAGGACGAGAGTAAAGATTGAGGAAGGCGCGTAGGCAGGAGGAGGGAACGAGGCGGTGGTGAGTCACTTCAAAGATTTATGGGTAATGCTGTCCTATAGTGCAGTGCAGCCAGGAGGGGTTTGGATCAATCTTAATTAACAGTTGACTCCAATGCAGCACCTCTGCCACCCATTCCCTTTGCTGTCCATTCTGGCTGAACTGTCTAGCCCCATTATGTTTAAAGCATTACAACAGCCCACTAAGACACACTCAATAAACATTACTCTTAGACTTTAGCTTTCTTTAAATTACCAGCTTATACACAAGCTTATAAAGATGGTTAAGAGAGCTGATACAGGGCTGTGATTTAGCCAGCACAGCTTTTATTCTATCTGGTCATTAACTCTGTCAACCTCATATGAAGGATGATAAAATGTTAATTTAACCAAAGAATGCATGATACATGATATCAGAGTGTACATTCAGTAACCACAAACTGTCCTAACAAGGCAACAGAAATGTATGCTTAAGTATGATCACCAGGGACTATTTCTTTGGTACCAAAGAATTCTGAAATAAAAGCCTGTATTCAAATAATAGCCAAGTCTCAAACAATAGTGACCAGCACTATTAAAAGCTAGTTCCTAATAAAGGCTGGGGGAAAAAAGAACATTGAGAGGAGGTGGAATTACAGTAGTACTCTAATGGCTTACGTGAAATTCAATCTATTGCACATTTCCACAGTAATCCCAACCACAATTTTATACTTTTTTCGAGCAGTGTAAGCCACTATCGACAAAACTCAACAATTCCTGCAGATGTTTCTCATTAAAAGTCTACCAAGAAAAGGATTATGCCCTGTGAGCCGCTGGAAGGCAGTTACTGTGAAATATCTGTGCAAGAAGTGTTTCATTGACTGTAGCTTAACAACGAACAAAGAATGAAAAAGAAGAACCAATATTGTAAATTGATTTGTATATTAATTAGTGAGCGTAGAAGTATTAGTGTTAAACAGAGAAAGTGAGAGCAGCAGAGTATGACATGACTCTTGGAATGATGGAATTAGTACTGTGAAAATGTACATTATATTGAATTTATCAAGACAATAGCTAATTATGGAGTTGAGTTTTTTTTTTTAGTTAAATGTTGAGTTTTTATCTAGCAAATTTGCATCGGTGAACGAAATTTCGAGCTGATCAGAAATATGATCAAATATAATTAAAAAGTTGGTCATTGGGAATAAAGGCAATTATTTGAGAATTTAGCTAACAATATGTTCACGGTAGAAATCTCAGAGACAGATATCTCAAAACGTGGACAAAATAAGCATCCACTTTCTGTCATTAATCCAGGTCCAGGTCACGGGGGCATCAAGCTAAGCTAGGTAACAGGTGTCCTACAGGGTGCAGAGGCATTCCCAGGCTTAATGGGGTATGTAATCCCACCAGTGTGTTCTGGGTCAGCTCTGAGGTCCACTCCCAATTGAAGGGGCTTGGAATACCTCCACCGGGAGGCGTACTGGAGGCATCCAAATCAGATGCCTGAACCCCTGACAACCTGCAAAGGAAACTAATTTCAGCTGCTTGAATCTGTAATTTCCTTCTTTCGGTCATTACCCAAAGCTCATGGCTCAAACTGAGGCTACAGTTAGCAGTGTTGTGATATTTATACTTGGCTGCATTTTTTTTTTCTGTGAAACTAATGTATCAGACATTAATCTGATACATTATCTGATTAGTTCCTGCTCTTTGAAATATTTGTTCTTTCTTCTTCAGTCTTAGATATGATATGTCTTAGATTATTTCTTTGTGATATATCGTGTATCACAGCATTGCCTTTGATGTGATATATTGTTATCGTGGAAAGAATATCGTGATAGTATTGTATCATGAGTCCATCTATGATTCCCATTGTAATGCTCAAAGCCATTAATAGTGGCAGTTCTAAAAAGTCGCCTAATAGCCATGTGTTTCTGAGAGGCAGTGGGATTCTCTGTAAGTCAAATATTGGAGTCTTCTTCAGTCTGCAGACATCAACTTGTCTTGATCTTCCTTGTTCAGGTAATGGTGCTGCTGTTGCAGTCTCCTGCTGGGAGCTTCTCTTGCTCCTCCTCACTAAGTTTTTCTTTCATGTACCAACACTACTTCCTCAACTTTTCATCATCCTTTGTCTCCATTGTCCCACTCTCAAACTTTACTTTCTGATTGTATTCAAACTCTGTCAGCTATCAAACAGACATTTTTTTATGGTCCTGACTATATTTGTGGTGCCTTAGAATCAGCTAAAAGGATCCACAGTGGACCACGGATGTATTCTCTTCAACAAAACATATTGAAGTCCCATGGCCTTCAATTTAGTTTGTTTAAGAACATTATTTACATAATGGTCATGGACGCAATATTGCCACAGAATGGTCTAAAACAATGCAGTTATTGAGCATGAAAGTTCATTTATGAAAAAAATTAACTCAACATCCACTTACTAGCCTACTATGGCTTAGGTGGTATCACATGATCTAAATATGGAATTTTTGTGTAGTTGGTGCACTTGTAGGCATCATCCCCACAGATGCATGGACATTAGCAGCTGACAAAATTTACACCACACAGACCTTCAGATGGCCTAGCACTTACATCTTCATGAACTGAGAGTAATGGGGCATTCCAAGGTCTTCTTATCAAAAATGATCTAATTCTCACAACCTTCTGTATTATACCATCAGTTTTTTTAGTTATTACTACATGAAGTACCTTAAGTTTGGTTTAGTCATTGGTCACTCTATTACCTTCCCACCAGCTGTCATTGACCATCAGTCTGTGAAGTGTCTGGAATATGAAAGCCAACAGAGGTATAACTGGGATTAGATGTTCATCGTTTACCTATAAACATGCTTAAACTTTTCAAATCCAATCTCATAATAGAATATCTTGTCTGAACTCAGGTTTGGACTACAATAAACATGTCTTGAGGACACCGAAGTGCTTTCAAAATGTCTGAATTCTTTCTTTGGATGTTGTTTTTCACTGGATATCAACCTAAGTATTTCCTACATGCATTTGTTGGCATTGTACTCAAGATCTTAAATGGGTCTTAGAGAACTCTGCATGCAGCTAGTGTAATTGTTGGCAGAATGGACCCCATATTTCACAATGGGTTTGTCATATTGTCAATTAAGTGCTGCATCTATTTTATGGATTATTTTTCCTGCTTGCCTGCAGGCATTTTCTTTCTTTTTTTATATTTTTGGGCATTTTTTGCAGGAAACAAGGGAAGTGAGAAACATGACATGCAACAAGGGTTCCCTAGCCAGAGTCGAACCAGGGACCTTCTTATGTGGCATGTGCTGTAACCATTCGGTTACCAGGGCGCTCCTGCAGGCCTTTTCTTTTAGCCTCTCTCCTGTGTTTTCCATATGACCCTGGCAGCACTCTGGAAGGTGAAATGTTGAATGTGTACCACTTTTCCTCCCTGACTGCTGATTGTATGTTCTTGCTGATGGGCTTCAAGGCCACTCAGAGATGGTGACGTACACCATTTATCCATCCATTGTCAGAAATCACTGGTGCCTGCCTGGAATTTATTAGAGTTAACCCTCCAATTCTAATCAGCAGATATTCTGGGGTTAGGTGTGGAGCCCTGGGGAAATTAGAGCACCACTCAAGACCTCATATTTCATTTTTGCCTCATTCCCACATACCATGCCCTCCAGGGAGTACAATCCACGACCCTTGCCACTTTGACAAATTTGAGGCCGTGTACCAAGAGGGAGAGGGCAGGTAGGTTGAGGTCAGGTGTTTAATGTAGAGGTGGGGGGGGAGATTGAATAGTGTTGTAATGCATTTGAACTCATTCATTCTTAAACATCTCTCAGGAGTTGTGTATAGAGCCAGGTCAATTTCTCTTCACCAGGGGTGTTTCTACTAAACCATGTATGAACTTTCTCTACATGTGTCTCGGAAGTGCTCACTTGCATTAAGGTGTTCTCCCATGTTGCTGATCTCTTTGCCCAATAACTCTCACCTTCCTTTGTGAGTTGCAGAATCGTAATATATGAGCAAATAGAGTATGCTCAAATAATGAATATGTATTGTACTCTTTAAACATTTATATTGCACCAATAGAAAAAAAATTAAAGTAATTAATGAAATTCAATTCAGCATAACAACCAAGAAATGTCATTATTGACAGGTGTGTGTAGCACAGCCCTTTCTGGCCTAAATTGAATTGAAACATATTGTCTGATTTTCAAAAGAAAAAAATAGCTGGATAATTAGATCAAGCATCAAACAGAAACATCAAGTGAAGAAGCTAACTTAGTTCCACTTATCAACTGTACCTGCTTAGTACAAGGTAGAGCAAATATGGCTTCCAAAATACTCAAAATATACATGTGACTCATGGTTTCAAAGTTTGGAAATATTACTTGGGGATTTTGGTTTGTGCTAACTCAGTAACATCATTCAGGCCTTTCAAAGCTTTAGGCATGCACACATGCTGCAAAATCCTCAGCCTCAGCCCAAAGGTTCTCTCATGGGTTGATAACTTTTTTTAACCTTTAGGCCTCAGTATGCTTCAAAACTTTAAACTAGGCAGTATGGCATGTCGTCCTTCAAAAGACAAAAGTGTTTTTTATCTGATGTAAATGACCAAGAACCTGCTATTACATGCTGCATCCCACTGCCTTCCTGATGACTTTTCAAGAATCCTTTTGAGTGTCGTCGTAGTTTCAACACAATGAATTACAATAGGAGATAACTCCTCTGATCCTGATGTCATGAAGGTGTTTCAGATGCTGTTCAACAATCCAACAAGCACTGTTTTAAGCATATTGTGGCCTGTAGGTTCACCTGCCTAGTACAAGGTATAGCACATATTGCCTCTAAAATATCCTGATATCTTGTGATTCAGTGTTTCAACCAAGTGTCGTAAACATTTTGGTTTGTGCCAACTTATTAACATCATGCAGTGAAGAGAAATGCACTCTTTTTTGGAAACACCCTGTTAATACTCACCCAAGTCAGTGTACTTTGAGTTTTTATATATAATACATTTAATATCTTTGAAAAATGGTGAAATTACACCACATTACATTCACTGACTGCACAAAATGCATGACTCCGTCTGTGCCTGCTGCAAGAGGGAAGAAGGAGGGGCTGCACACAGCAAAATCACTCTCACACTCATGCACGGAACTTACAAAAAATAAATAAAAACAATCTTCTCATATGGGGGCAGATTTATTTGCTCGCATCTTCTAAATAAATTCTATGCATAGTAAACACTGGCCTCAATTCAGTGTTTCTGAGAGGTCCAACAGCACAGAAGGCTTTTATTTCAGGAGGAAGCAAGTGTTTGAACCAAACAAGACTCATGAATAGGATTTATCATGCACACACAGGCTCTGCATCTCCCTCTGTGTTTTTGTTGCTGTCTCTCTACATTTAGTATGACACACTAATGCATACATTGACTAACAGGCACATGCCAGGGCAGTCGCTAACCATAACAGTGTCCTACACACACACGCATGCCTGTCACAACACAGACATACATTAAACACAACTTTTCCATTCCTTTCATCCACCATTTTCTATTCACCAATGTTATATAAATCATGTAGCAGAAGCGCGACTACACCTACCTGCTGTCTCCATGAATTTGCTGAGGGTGACCTATTTTTAGCCTCCACTGAACAACGCAGCATTGGACAAGCTTTTTAGCACCCAAAGCTACATGCAAACACAAAGCACTTAAAGATGTAAGAATGCTCAGTGGGTTTATAGGCCGATGTAGTATAAGTGGTGCATTAAAGAGTAGATTTACATGTGGCTGTGCTAATGGGTGAGACACAGTCAATAATGCAATGGATGATCCTCCTGATGAGAAGACACAACTGATAGATAGACTAGAGCAGTTTAACAGACAGGTGCAGTAGTTTAAACTCGTTTAAATATCTGACTAAACCTAATTTTAGACAGATGCAGGTAAAGCTGAAAAGCTTTAAAAGCTGTATATATAGAGTTGTATTAAACTTTTACACACAAAGGTCAGTTTATGGGAGTACTGGAGAAGGTTTGTTAAGAAAATAACCCTGATGTCATCAAGGCTTCTAGACTACAATTTATACTATCTACTCTTTATACTATAATGGGAAGTGTGGGATTCAGGGTTTTTAGAGTTTGACCCATCCATTTTTCACTTCACTCCCATCCGGTCGTAGATACAGGACCCTTAGATGATGGAAAAAAGGCACATTTTAGCAAAAGCTTTGTCCCCTCTGCTTTAAGTTCCATTACCCACTAATCACAAGACCAGCTGTGTATTAGTCTTTTTGTCTGCATGTATATAATGAATGTTGTATGTATTGTTCTTGTTGTTGTATGTAAATGTGTTTTTGTATGTGTTCTGGGGGCATGTACAACACATAATGCACTATGAAAACAAATTTACCCTTGGGGACAATAAATATCTATCTATTTACTAGAGACTTAAAGTCAGGACATCTCTGCCTCTGCTGTTAGTATTTTTGGGGCATTTTTTTCCATCAGTGAGTCAACAGTAGAGCTATAACAGAAAATGAGGGGAGAGAGAGACTGGGAAAGCAACAAAGCTCTCTGGCTGGACTTGAACTGCAGATGTTGGTCTACACCTTAAACTCCGAGGCCACCAGGGTGCCCTGATCATTAAATATTTAATGATCTGTCTTTTGTGAGTCCCCTAACTTCATGGAAGTACTAAATTATTTGTGTACCCCTTTAAAGGTGCAGGAACTTTTACAAGTGTAGTACTCTTGTACTTGTAGTACAGACTGAGACTTGCAGGCATAATAAGTGGCATGATGTTGAGCACACAATTAATATATTCAGCTTTGATTTGGCAGTTACTTTCTCTTGATGTTACTATATTGGTGCACGGTGAAGTAATGTGTTTCCATGTCTTGTTTCAATTCAGTCAATTCACAATGACGCACCTGTCTCACCTTCAGTGTTTGAGTCTGTATGTGTGAGTCTGGGGGCAAAGGCAACAGAGAAACCTCATAGCCATAAACTAGGTTTGAGAGTACATAAATTCCCCTAACTTGACCTCAGAACAGGAATTATTTAATGTGTACCCCAGGTAGACTAGGTGGATGTAGAAACGATCTTCGGCATCTTTGGGTCAAGGTGGAGGGTACTATGAAAAAGGAGTAACTTTACATTTGCACCAGCCACAATCACTACCTGCTGTGCATTGCACAATTTTTGACAGGAAGAGAACGATTTCTCCAACAGCAACTGTTTGGAGGAACTCAGTGACCCCACTGCAAACTATCCTCAGCCTAACCAGCCAATGCATCTCCAGTACAATGCTAGTGGCAACAGTGCAAGGGAGGCGCTGACCGGATATATGGCCACCCACTCCCCCTTCATACAGGTCATTATCATTAACAGCTTATCTAGATGAAAACACAACTCAAAACATACAGGCACATGTTTAATTAAAGTCAAAATCTTTCAGACATTTAAATAAGCAACAAAAAGTATAAAAAATATTTGAGCAAAGCTGTGCCTAATATAATATATTTGTTCAAGTAGGTACAAACAAACTTAGTGTAGTTAGCTAAATAAATGTTCAAGTCTTTTAAAACAGACCTTTTAAACCTTGAAGTTTTTTGTGTAAACATAAATTTGTTTTCCTCTAGGGAAAACATGAACAAGTCTGTTCAACATAAAACAATCCGTTCAATTTTGTCCAATGACCTAGGTTAAGACACCTTTCCATGTAACAGTTAACTCAACTTTTGAACTTTTTTTTTTCCTTTTGATTATCTAATCTAGGTCATGTAGGGTGTAGGGTGCTGGGGTTGTGGATATGGATGCTGAGGATGAGGATGCTGGAATGGAGTTTGCCATGTGGGGCTGCCTGGGAGAATGTGGAAAGATAGCCCTAAGACCTTCAAACAGATGCCCTATAACACGTTAATTTGAGTAGGAATTTTCCTCCAGAAACCTTCTGAAAATCCTCTCTTCCTGTTGTTGATATCTTTGGTGCTGTTGCTCTATCCACCAAGTGCACAAAGCTCTCTCGTAGCCAGATGTGGACTTTGGTCTTGTTCCTGTAGAAGTAGTGTCTCAATATTTTAGTTGACAGTAATTATTTACATTATGTAACAATAAAGAATTTTAACCAAAAAGAAAGTCCCAGCGGAGTCTTTCAGCAGACAGACCAATAGCCAAAGCAGCCAATTAACCATGCACTGTAATTAAGACATACTGCCAGATAGTAACGTACTATTTTTTGCAGCCCTTAACACAGTCAAATCAGCAATCTGGGAATTGCTGTCTTCACCGGTATCTGTATTCTGTAGAGTGCTATCATGTTTGCCCCCTACATGCTGCTGTGCTCATCATCTGAGGAACATTATGGGGAAAAAAACAACCATTGAAATCATAGTAGCTGGCTAGACCTTTGTAAGAACAATAAAAACAATATATGCCCAATACTCCCTACAACCTGCAGATACAGCTCATAATGAACAGGTAACAATCTATCCGACTGGTATTGGTTTGGCTAATGTTACCTAACATTAGTTAGCAAGGCCGTGTTGTAAGGTAAACTTACCAGAAATGCTAGCTTCAACATCATCATCAAGTCTCCCCATCACACGGTTCATCCTCAAAACCCACATCCACACCGTGGTCAGTGACGTTTGCTAGTGGTCGTACTCCCATTAGTTTGTTCATGCTTTCGTAAAACAGGAAGTTGGTGGGGTCGGATCCACCTTTGTTGTTTTGGGATTTAGCCTTGTAATAGGCGGTCTTCAAAGTTTTCCTGTGGTTCTTAATTTGTTCAGTCTATCTCGGCTTTGTTCATTTTTTCATGGACTTGTTTGAATAGGTTGTTATTTCCTATTTTCCTACCGTCTAGACATCCAATGATGTTCACTTCTTTAAGAGTTTGTATAAAAAACAAACTCTCCACAGAGGTCCAGTTCAGCTTGGAAACTGTCATTTTTCGGAATTGGAGAAACATCGTCCCCACGCATTTACGTGAAGATGGAGGGCATGCACAGAAAGAATGCAGCCAGAAAGTAATCAGGTTAAATTGTTTACATGGTACAATTTTTCTTTTGATCGGTTTATGAAAAGGCTTAAACCACCCTTCTGCAACTGATTGAAATTTCAATCGGTTTGGGCCTGTTTATTCTGACTGAGGTGTTTATATGGAATATTTTTATCGATTATAATTGGAATATTACACTCCAGGTAAACATAGCTATAGAGAACTGTCATCTCATCCATTGCACTTTAAAAGATCACTGATGAACAAAGGTCAAATTTGAAAGTGATTTTACTTTTGAGGCTGCACTGAGGCATAAAATAAGCACTATGCTCAAGGTGTCCCACCACGAGGTTAAGCATCTTAGCTGTCTTCGTGGGAAAACAACAGCTCACACTGCCTGTAATCATGTTTAGGGAGAATTACAGTGGAAATCCATACCTGAAATTGGTAGCTGCGGATAATTTTAAAGCTAACCTCAGTTCAACATCCAGTCATTGTTCAGGGCAGTTCAGTGTGTTGCTGCAGCTGTGGAGACTGCTGCCTCTCATCACCACAGCACACTGAAATAAAAGGCTCCTAGCCACTTCTGTTCTCCAAAACTTTTGGTGTGATTATACAGTTAAATATCACCCTGTAACAGCTGATGACACTTTGACAATGGTGTCAAAGAAATCCCTTTTAATAGCATTTATACAGCTTCCACTTTCATTGTTTTATCTTTGTTATCTACCATTTACCCCCACTTATCTGTGCTGATGTGAGAGACAACAGAAATAGAGATAGAGAGAGGAGAGATGTAGGCAGGCAAATGGAAACAGAACCTCATCAGTGAACAGGGACTTTGCTTGATATCATTTTGATTGACGCAAGCAATAATTGCCTATCACTGGCCCGATGAAGTCTTGCCAAAAAGCTGGTGAGCTGGAACAAGCCCCGTACACTGACAGGACACTAGGATTGTAACCCATCTAGCATCCTGCAGCCTCAGGCCCAACAGTCCTGAAAGCACGAGGGGTTGGTGGAGCTTTTCCTTCAGAGTTGTCTGTCCCTTGGTGGCAAAACCCATTCGAGAGTGGTCAGTGAGATAAAGTGCTGTACCTCGTCATCTACTAAATAAGCTGTCAGTGCCCCTTCACAGTTTTAACTGAGGATCTATTCCACAGAACATTCTTGTTCAAGGAGAACACTTTATTTAACCAGGTATTGTCTTGTACGATCAACAGTGTCAGTCAGGGACACTGAATATTTCTTTAAAGATCATTCAGGTTTATAACAACTTGGGTCTTACCAAAGCAATTGCTGAGATTTGGGAACGCAGCAACATCGCTAATAAGTCTTGGCAAGAAACAAGCAGTCACTTTGCAACACATTCCCATTCTTGTTGTTAAAGAACACCAGATGATGTGAAAGTGTGAAAGTTAGAAAAGGAATGATGAAAGTGAAGAGCTGAGAAAACAAAATATCCTAACTTCAATTGAAAGGAGACTCGTACATCAAAGCGAGGGCCAAAAGCCCAATTCACTCTGGTCCACTTTTATGTTGGGATGTGATGAAATTGGTGAATTACCCCTTAACATTTCACTTTCCTGAAATGCAATTTCACAAGAGAACTTAATTGGTTGAAATCATCCTTGTCCAGGAGTGTTGTGTAGGGTCAATATTTTACTGTACAGTTTGTCACTTTATGAGTTAGTGAAGCAACACATGAAGTTTGTGTTGGAAATTCAAAACCCTGCTCTTTTTTCTTTTTCATGATGTAAGACAGATACAAACAACACCTACGAAAAATTAAAACAATTGACAGTGCTGAATGATTCATGGCAGTTCATCAGACTACCTGAATGTTAAAATGCCATTACTGCCCAGCAACACTAATATTAAAATCAAAAGTTGCTTCTGCCTGGTGATGTGTAGGTTTACAGCTACTTTAGTACAATGGGTACACAGCTTTGCATCATCCAACATGAGCCTGTAAACTTTAGCTCAGGGCAAGAAGACAAAGAACTACAGACAGATTGCCACACATACAGTATTCAGTTCAGGCATGACAGGAGTGTGGCATGTAAAAAGACAGCCAGTGTACCTGAGAGAATTGAACAATGGTCCGGTTTTCCATTTCTTGTAGCTAATTAATTACATTGTCACTCAATAAAAGGATTTAACACATGTACATCATACAATCTTATGCACATTTACAGATTCTTGCATACATGCATGATCTACATTTCAAGATTGATTTGGTTTTAGTCTGTCATAAAACAACCTATACATAACACACTTTTTTCACATATTCACCTATAAATACAAATAGACAAACAAAAACACACAGATTCAATCCAACATAAAACATGGACCAAGTGTTATGCATAAAATTGAAGCTTGACACATGATAAAAACATAAGACTGCTGTGCCCTCATAAAAAACTGTACATTTTTACTAAAATACTAAGTACATTCACCCATCGCTCCTCTTTCCCTTTCATTAAATAGGAAGTTTTACACCTGTTTTTAAAAACTGTAATAGATTCCTAGGATCTACTGAGCTGTTCCAAATTTTAGCCCCCACACATTGAAAGGACTTAAGTCCAAAATTACCATATTTTTTAATGTTGACTGAATTTTTGCTTTGTATCACACCAATGCTGGTTTCTAGTATGTAACACCAGTAAATAGACTGGTCTCATTTAGGCATTTATGCATGAATTGCTGCCAGATGCTGACCCTGTTAACAAAGTTTAACCATTGTAGTGATGTAAAATTATTTTATTATACTGTTATAAACAAAGATATAACAAATCATCTTATTTTATACAACATGTAAGAGGGACTTTTGTTTAAAAAGACCATGGTAATAGAAATTAGTCCAAAAACACATTTGGAAATTTGCATGTACACATGTGTCGATTGAGTATCGGTGCCACAACTCTTCACACACTCATTTGCAGATTATATTACTACAATATTGGCCCCATAAGCAATGGCAAACAACCTATTTGTGTATTAAAGTTGGAGGACTTGTTGCAAAAATCTAAACAGGCAGATTGTCATGAAACTTACTGAGCACATATATGCTCCTCAGTAGATGAACACTTGTCATTTTTAATGCTTCAAGGGCTTCTCTTTAGTACCACATGAAGGACTAGTTGGGAATTGAATGTCAACATTGAACACAAGCTTTCACATAAGAAAATATCACTATAAATAGCTGTGAAATTTGCTGTGGACATTCTTGCTCCCCAGAAGTGAAACCCTTTTGATTTTAATAATTCCTTCGCTTTCCTATGGCACCAACTCCAAGGCTATCAGAAATTGTTTGTTTTTTTAAAAATGTGGTATTGATAAGTATTGATAAGTAAGTATTGATCTCTGTTAGTCCTAAAGACAGGTAATGTTGCGAGGGTTTATTAAAACAGAGGGAGTTGTAAGCATGCTCCCTTTTCTTTACTCTCATTTTCTCTCTGCTCAGACAGACAAGGTAGATTAACCATCAGCCAACCACTGGGCTGTTCAGTGGAAATGGGGTCAGAGCCCCTAAAGACTGTTGATATTATAGAAAGACTAAGGTACCATCAAGTAACAGATTATGTAGAGTTGTGGCACTGAAATATATCTCCGCTTCAATAATGTCTTTCCATGGATTTTCCAAGACACACTAGTGGGGAAAAAACATATTTTACATACGTATTTTCACTCAGTTGCCCGTGGGTTGTTTCTTAGACTCCTGGTCACTGTTGGCTTTTTAAATATTAAGAACACACAAGCAGCAAAGATAGGAGAGAGGAACAAGAGGGAGGACATGAGAGATAGTGTGAAAGCGTAGCTGATTGATGATGGAAGGCTTTGCAGATGAGAGCTGGCTCTATCAGCGAGGCTTTAAGAGTCTGAAAAAGTGTTAAAATATGAAAATTGCCTCCTCAGCTGCTTCCCCATGAAACATAATCCTTCAAGCTTGTGGTTATTTAAAGGAAGTCATACACCCTTTAGATTTTATCCAAGTTTACTTCCTAAATTACTCCCAAATCTGCAGGGAGAGTTTCCACCGCACAAATATAATAGATGATGTTTCTGGATAATGGGCTGTCTGGATGTTGTTTTTATAACATTTTCAAACAGGCAATACTTTTGATTCATATGCAGAAAACCCAATTCAAAGCTGAAGCATGACGACACCCTATGTTATATTATGAGATCATACCTTCCCTCAAGCCCCCGCCACCTGTAATCAGCAAAACTAATGGCAGGTGATGCTTTGGCAGTATAACCTCCCCAGCTACCTGTCCTTGAATTAGGAACACTTAAGTGTATTGCAGTTTTCCAAGTGCATGAGACATAATTTCTGTCTTATTCAGCAGTTCAAACCTGGTGTGACAGAAATGCTTTTTAGCTGATCACTTGGTGTTCAAGGACACCGGGACAGAGACAGTGACTTGCCTCGTCATGCCAGCTCATGAGTTAGCCTCTCATTTCACCCTTTTGTTTTCTGTATCATGAAAAGCAAATAGGAAAAAAGTGACTCTTTGTTGCCAGTTTATATTGTTCAGACAACCTTGTAAAATTCACTTACTGAGAAACTAGAAAACAACTGATGACAAAACAGTAGTTTATATTTTATATCTTCAATTATGTCTGTGCATGAACCAGTGAGAATGTAATTAGTAGTCTGTCTATGTAGACATAGACTTCTTTGCATACAGGCAATTAAATAGTTTCATTTTTAACTTTATTTGCATAAAGAAATGATGCTACAGTTTAATCATATGTACAAGAGCCACAAACAACACACATTAGCTTTCCTGCCAAAGTCTCCTCATCTACAAACATGAACACATCTTGTCCTGCACCTGAACAAAATGACCAAACAAACATACTACAAGTAAAAGTGCACTTTTACTTGTAAAATGTTTAGATGCTAAACAAGATTAGTTTAGATGTCCTTCTCTTTAACACCACTGCTAACGAAACACTGTCCTCCGGACTCTTCATGCCACTGTCAGCTCAGCTGTCAACCAAACATAGGCCCACCCACTCAATGGCTAGTAGGCCAAAGGAGCATTTCACATTCATTCAAGACATTTTCCCTGCTTTTTTGTAATAAACATATTGTAATGTTGTCACAGGTTAGTCCCCCCCAACAAATACAAACACCTGGAACTTATTTCTCAACAAGCACAGTTTATTCATATCATAACTTAAAATGCAACTGCTAGATCGTTTATGGCAAGTCGGTTTACAATTCATCACGTAATTCCCCTAAAAACATAGATGACATAGGTCCTCAGGTTTCAATACACACTCCGTTCCAACCCTCCCTTGAAACATCAAAACAATAACATATTCAGCAACCTGACCAATACATCAGAACACACAATATATACACATAACATGCACACTCCAAAGCACATACTGGTCCCGAAGCTTTCCCCCTAGAGCCGCCAGCCCAGGTGAGCTTCACCATGTCCCCACACCTTTACAGTATAAACACATGTACATCCCACAGCCCACATAACATAGTTCACACATACCATTTAATGCAGCCTTTAATGTAGGTTTTTGAGGACTTGCACCTTTGTGGAAAGCCTGTTGCCACACTAACATCCTCAGGATATCTGTTGACTCTGCTCCATCATGTAGAATGACGTAGATTCCCAAGACCATTTCCTCCATTTCTGTCCTTGCACCAGTATTTATATCCTCAAAATGGAAGAAAAAAATATTAAATATTCAACAATTAATTTGCAGGTTCAAACCTTTTTGTGCTCAACTGAAGGAAGCAGCTCAATTGGCCAAAATTAAAGCTGTGAGCAGAAACAAGCAGGTTTCAGGCTTCACAAAGGTGAGCAAAGTCACTTCAGCTAGTTTAATTCTGTGTAAAGGAGTGAGACCAAGCACATACTTCTTTCATCATTACAATGCATGCAGCATTTCAAAAATTGCGCACTCAAAGTTCCGCCATTCATCCCTCCTTGAATGAAACTCAAGGAGATAGTGTTCAGGAGATAGTGCTGGATGTCTCCAGTGAGTTTAATCACGATTGCTTAAAGGCATCTTGAGTTATGAGCAAATATGTGATAGGCACCAATAAATATGGCACTTCAGAGTTTTAGTTAGTACTTTCCCCCAGAGCATGCACACTAATTTTGGTGAAATTCTGTCCACCAGATCTTCAGATACATGTTTGTGGCATTTATGGCGCCCCCTATGGGTGGGGCTCAAAATGCTTTGGTAGACCTATTCCCATGATGTTGATAGGTTTTCAGTATAGTGAGTCCCCGGTTCATTTCAGTGGGTTACAGGGCTCTTAACTAACTTTTTTCATGGAAATGAATGTGGACTGGCCCCGAATTTAAAATCATTCAAAGTTACCTTTAACATAAAACATCATATAAATGATTAGATGATCATTCACAATCATTAGTTGAGAGACTAGAGGTAAATCAGTCACATCACAAAGGACTCTCGCAAAGTGAGTGAAATAAAAACTGTTTTCAAGGAGCAGAAAACTTTTAACTGTGGAATAAGTAAGTAAGTATAATACATAAAATAGATCCTGATAAAACATTTTAATGGTCCTCTCTGTCTAAAGAGGACAAACGTCCCTCTCCTCAGTCACTTTAATAAACCCAAATCTCATGTACTGTTTCATCATACTGATGTAGCTTTAACTTTAATTTTCTTAGCTAACTTAACAATACTACCACACATTAATACGCAGTTTATGAGGCATTTTTCCCACTGAGTGATGAGTTGAAGAAGTTATCTCAATCTCTAAGGGCTTGAGGAACTGCAAGGAGGGGGCAACAATTCATATTTCCCTGAAACCTTGATAAACGGAATGTTGAATAGTCGTTTTTGATTGTTCAATGGTCTCAAAAAGTGAAATGGTCAGTTTACCCCCAGATGGCTCAACTTACCCACTTACTCAGATCAACTTACCCCTAACCTGGGGCAAGTTGAGCCACAGGAACATTTTTTTTTTGAGAAGTCATATTTTCAGGCCCCTTTGTCATGGATGCATTCTTACAATTTAATTTGATAGGAGACATCCTGAAATGAAGGCAGGGCAGGAATTATACCACGGCCAAACAGCCAGTGCTATGGATGCCCCGGAGTGTGGCTGTAATGCCCCTTTGAAAATTAATAACCCATACAGCCAGTCCGGCATGCCCTGTTTTGAACTGGCCATTGTACCCTTTAAAGGAAGTTGCGGATTGCCTCATTTAAAACTACATGCAACGCAGCAAATAAACAAACTCACATTTCCCAGTGTCTCAAGTCACATGCTGGACATCAACAGTAGTGCAAGATTTCTCCCACTCCCACAAATATATGTAACATTAATGTAAACATTAACAGCTAACCCGCTAGCTAACATCAACTAACAATTAACTTTATGTGATAAGTGCAAGCAGCTAAACACTGTACAGTGTATGTATTAATACACTTGTGTTTTAAAGTTTAACGGTATATTGCAATTAATAGAATGAATTGTTCACAATTTTAAAAAAATCAATCAGACAGCATTTTGTGGCAAAGTCAAACATTCAGTGTACAGTTTTAATAAACTCAGTACTGTTTTTCAATACACTTAATCCTAATTGCTGATTGTATACTGTTTTGTCTTCATACAATGTAATTATCACTTATTGTTATTGCACCATTGGTTTTGGCCTTGGTACCCTACATTTTGGTCGCAATGCTCCAATAAATTTGTATTTATCAAAGGCCAAAGTGGCCTTGCCCTAAAAATGACTTAATTTCAGGCCTGTGAAGGTAGATGTTTTCATTTACTTCTGTCTGATTTTTCTTACCCAGAGGACAACATACTTAACAATTGGCTCATTTTACCCCACTCTCCCCTAATGTGGAGTGCTACCCATTGACTGTATGAGAGCTATGTTCCTGTTTCTAACATGCTAATGCCCTAAACATGATTAGCATTAGCTCCACAACTTTTACAAACTGCATAGAATTGATACAGTGTTAAAAAAGGAACATGTGCATTTACCTTCTGTAGATGGCAGGCTGTGGGAGGATTTCAGGCTGCACACTACAGCAGACCAACACGGTACTCTGGCTGTTCAGACTGAAGCTGCAGCAGGTGGGAGACATGTAGATATGTCTCAGATCTAGCTAACGTTACTTGGTAACATTTGTGCGCACGCGTACATGTGTGTATGTTGTCAAGGTGGTTTAATAAGAATTGTGTGTGCTACACAAAACGTGCAGTCAGTGAGGTTTCTTTTGTTTCTTTTTATGATTTCAACACAGATTTGTTGTTCACAATTTTAGCATTATCAGGGAAAAAATAAGTTACATCCCCAGGCGCGTTGATAGTGAGTCTACTGTGTCCTTTCGGATTTTAACACATCAGAGACGCAGGACAGGTACCTATCAACATCACTGTCTATTGTTATGCATTTGTACATTTCTGAAGCAATTGATCCTCTATGTCCTTATATTTACAACAAACACAAGTAATTCACTTTTTTAAAGAAGTGAGATATGCTTACCACTGCTGCACTGCTGGCTTTGCATCCGTTCAATATGCCAATCCCTAAAACAATTCGCAAATCTGGGATTAGTTAGAGCCTTTACCACACAATGAACATAATATCAAAATATTGTTACTTAAAGAGTAAATTTATCAAATTCAGTGCCCCATATGGCTATTTTCCAAGCTACACATAATACAGCCTCTATGCTTGACTCAAACTGTTAACTCATAGTCCTTCAGAATTAACGTTTCCCATTACTCAACACCAGACATCCACTGAACATGCAGTTAGGAAATAGCAGGCTATCAGCACAAGCATGGATGCCTGATCAGGACGTGTCTTGCCAAGAAAAGCAGTGGGATCCTTAATAATGCGTCGCTGTATGGTCCATTTGCAGTAGCAAGACAAAATGGCTGCTAAACTGTGCATATTGCACATGTGCAGAAAAGTACAGAAAATGTGTTGGGACACTCTTTATTCAGTCCAACGCCTGCCATAGGTTTTAAATGACTTGATTACGTAGCTTCAAATCAGCAAAATGATATATTACTGAAACCTTACACTATTGTATAAATGCAAGGAGACCTTCTTGTTTTGATGGTCAAAACTGCAGTTATTCAGTAGTTTCACCATAAAACAAGTATATAATGCAAACAACATCCAAGTTTCATTTCTTAGAGTGTACAACAACCTCCTGCTGACCAAAAGTGTGCTCTTTTTGTTGTTAAATAATGAGATTTTAATTTTGTCATGTTGGATGTATCTGCTAATAAAGTTGTTAATCAATGCTTCCATGTGAGGAGAAGTAGGAGGATGAAGAGGTGGAGTGAGGAGTGGATGTTAGGCCTGCTGACCTTGGTATTCATCTTTACTTGTATCAGCTCCACTGACTCAGCAGTAAAAACTCCCACTGATCTCCTGATACCTCTCCACAGCTAATTTAAGAACTGCTCACTCTCCCCTCAGCCTGCATGCTGAGAACTAGATTGTGGATGGCAAGGTGTGCTGTGTGAGGACTTTGCTTAGTGGGACATACATACATACTATTATGTCCTATTCTGTAATGCACTTTACCCTGACTATAATCGCTAAATAGCACATATTGGCTTTAATCTGTCAGGGGCTCACAAGCCAGAAAGTCAGTCGGTAAATTGCAAGATCAATAGCAGCTAAACAGTGTAATGTGGATTAATCTGTTTTGAAGATTAAAAAAGCTGATTCAGTAGCTGTGGCTGGCAGCTGAGTACTTTGTTTTAATATAGTGTGAAGAATCTGTTTTATGGGATATTTTCTTTGATATATTATTTTAAAACAGAGACTTTTTCTTTTTTTGTTGAAACAGAGTAGAGCTGTATTGATTTTGTTTCCTTGTCCTTGCCTGTCATGGCTCCCTGACTTGAAACCCAGTATTTGACTGTTTTTGAAAAAGCTGCTGGTGGAGGCTTCACGGTCAGTTGCACATAAGTTCTTCTCATTGTGAATGTTTGAATTCAGTCAAACGTGGGCTTGTCAAGCTTAATGTGTTGATGCCTTGGGGTAATTTAAAAAGGACAACACATTATTTTATTAAAATCACATCAATCATGCTTCCCTTTTCATTTTGCTAATCTCAAACATAAACAATGCCATTGAGAATGGTAAGAAAGTTGAACATTTAAAGCTGTAGCAATCAATATTTTCATATTAAGAATGTATCAAACAACTATGTGTAATGTGAAAGGTGCTGATCATAGTGACAAACTGCCCAACCCTAGGAGTTCCCCTCAGCTCTACAGGAGCTTTTTAGGATTTTTTAGCTCATTATTTTGGTTTTAGCCCACAAACTCAGCTCTCATCAACCTGGTTTCCAGCAGCAGCAGGCAGCTGTTTTAAGTGAAAAAGCTCCACTACCTGCCCAGCATCAAACAGCAGACAGACACAGTTAGAGACTAGCTGGTGAACATAGTGGAGCATTTTGTAGCTAAAGAGACATAGTTTTGTCAGGAATTGTTGGAGACCAAAATGGAGCTAAAAGGAGAGTGAATATTCAACTTGGTGAACAGGTGAACACAAACATGACTCCAAATGAATGATAATATTGCTCTGTGTTTGCTAACATGTTTTCTTATAGGATGATCATGTGTCAGATTATGTGTTTTTGGCTTGTTCTGCTGCCCCCAAGTGGCCAAAATGATCTGTGATTTGTGATTTGTATACCACTGTTAAAAAGAAAGTTACAAACTGCCGGTGTGGCAGCAGGGATGCAGCTTAATTACACCACCATAAAGCAAACAGTCCGCGTGATTCTGAAAACATTTAGTTTGAGTTAAATGCAATAATGGCATGTTCTTTTCATGGAATTCCAGCATGATTAAAATGTCATTAACTGTAATTAATCACACAGGTTTATTGATTATGTGCAATCAAAAATGACCTTCATAAAAAATAGAATATAAACAGGAGGGATCTGCAGTAAAATTGTATTTCCATCACTGACGATGATGAGATTAAGCTAATAGGCACTTTTTGATGAACCCAAACCAAAGAAGAATCACCTGTGAGGTCTGTCCCAGTAAAAGGAGCAGAGCAGTGTTTTGTTTTTGAGCTCTAGTCGTCACCTTGATGTTCTTTGTTTTGCAGCCTTTCTAAAGGGGCAGCCTGCTCTCTGCTGCCTGCTCCAATAAGCTCTCATTAATCTTCCTTACAGCTTTCATTAAAGCTGCCACCGCTACACCCATGCCTGCTCTCTGGGCTCCTATCTCCTCCCTAATGCCTATCTCCTCGACCTTTATCTCTGCCCAGCTTGCCTTCCATAATCTCTCTCCCTGAAGCCCATGTACATCCCTTCCCCTCCCGTCCCTTCATCTTGTGGCTCTGTCCTCTTTATTTCATTCCGCCTCCTTTTCTGTCCTCTTTATACCTTTTTTCTAGTGGCTCAAAAACTTTAAATTCATATGAGCTGAGCACTGAATTCAATTTGCACCTTTTGTCATGGCAGTGGCATGCCATTTGTGAGGTTGCAGTTAAAGGTGCAGTGTGTAGAATTTAGTGGCATCTAGTGGAATATAAATGAAATATAATATTCATAAGTATGTTTTCATTATGTGTATTAGGTGTATAATCACCTGAAAATAAGAATCGTTGTGTTTTCATTACCCTAGAATGAGTGCTTTCTATCTACATGGGGAGCAGGTCCTCGTCCACAGAGCCCACCATGTTGCACCGCCATGTTTCTACAGTAGTCGAAAACAGACAAGCCAATCACTGACTCTAGAGAGGGCCTTTCGAGTTTCATGGCCACCATAAGACAAGGCAAGGAAAGTTTATTTATATAGCACATTTCAACAAGGCAATTTAAAGTACTTTGATAAAACATTAAAAGCATCAAGACAAAGTGCACCGTAGGTTCTCCTACACGCTTGGAAGGTAGAGGAGTATTCAGTTGGTTCCAATCTGCAACCTCACCGCTAGATGCCACTGAATCCTACACACTGGTCCTTTAAAGTTTTCCCCCCGTTTGTCGTTGATTCAGACATAAAAGCCCATTTTATGAAGGGATTATGTTTCTCCTGGCTGTGTGTTGAACTAGTTGACCCTGAAGTGTCTGCCGCTGATCCCCTCCAACCTCTATTTCTGTCTGCACACAATCCAAAGTGTAGGGAAGCCAAGAACAGCCAGTTATCTGGAGATCATGACTCAATTATCTCTTTATCTCTGGATAAAACCAACTGCAACAAATTATGTTTTTATTGAGTTTAGAATTAGTTTTTAGAGCTGCTATCCTAAAATTTTATTATCGTTAAGTCCATAAAGTAGTTGGCTTTATTTACCCCAACTACAGAGAGAACTAGGGCTTTATAGGAGACCGTTTCTCTGTTTTTCTAAGAATGTTAGATGTCATCCTGTCTTCTGATCTGCTCTTGGTTTAATTTGCTGTTGATGCCATCTCAACACTTCCTATTTACCTGCTGTCCAGATTAATTCAGTACAATTAACTATATAATGAACCACAGCACTAATTCATCAGTACAACAGCCATGTCATGTCAAACACTTAACTCTTTTGAACACAAAAACTGTCATTCACACATTATTTCCAATTACTTCTAATTTGTTGTTTTTTTATCAATGCAATGGTAACTCAACACTTCCTGCACAAATGTTTCACAGTAAAAGCCATCCAGTGTCTCAAAAAAGTATTCAATTTTGAAATATTTAAAATCTATTAGCAACTGCAGTGATGCCACACCCAATATTAAATTGCCACATCAGACAATTTAGGAAGTACAAACCACAGTATATTGTGATATTTCTGTGTAACTTAACTTGCTGACTAGTAGTGGGCTCAGTCTCTGTCATGCTGAGTGGGATTATTTGTTTACCCCCCTTTATTGGCCAGGGAGGAGGGGTGAGGGTTTGGTTTTTGGGTAGAGGGGGAGATATTTTGTCTATAATTATTTTTTTCCCTTTTATTCTCACACTGTAATGATCAGAGGTTTTAATCAGGCTAGGAACTAGGGCCACAGAGTTGTGACCTCTCTGGTAATGATGTAATATGTTGACCATAACTTTATTTCTAAAATGATTTTCTATTATTGGGATTGTGCCTATTTCTGGGCCTGCACTCTTATTTTCTGTTGCTGATTTGTTGGTGTTCCTTTGCTTCTTGTGTGGTTTGCCTACATGTGTCTCTGTTTATGTAACTCTGTATATCACTATTAGTTACACTAAAGTAAAATCTTTAAGTCACAAAATAATCTATAATCTCTCCCTTTACTGAAAGGCTTTTAATGTGAAAGGAAGAAAGTGTTGATATTAATTGACGGTAGCTCAACAGTGATTGAAAATACAGCAAAGTAGAAGTGATTGGAAAAAGTGAATGGAAACAGTATTTCTGTTAAATGCAGAAAGTTAATGTTGTGGAAATGCACATTATGCTGAATTTATTGTGAAATCAAGTATAGCACATTCCATTCTCAATGTCTGACTCTGAATTATTGAATTATTACTAGAATATTAGCCTTTATTTGATAATTTACAAAATATCAATTGTTTCTCCTAACAGTAACATGATGTGTAGGTTTACTCTCCCTCCCTCTCTCAAGGCTGACAGGAATGACTCTATGATGAAACCAACTTAGATAGACTACTTTATTTTTCTTTATATACTCACATTTGATTTGAGATGAAGTCAATAACTTTGCCCTTGGTGTGTTTGAAAGTATCTGAAAAAACAGAAAATCACTAGCTGATGTATAGTAGACAAGCCAGGTAGAGGGAAGTGTGTACATCAGATGAAGTCAAATAAAATGAATCATCATGAAATAACTCTTGGATGCTGAGATGCAATATTCAACGAAAATTTAATTTAAAATGTTTTGAAAACCACCACATTACTCCAGCCAAAACCCTCAGGACATAATACATGACTACAAAACAACAAACACAAGAAAGAAGATAGTGGAATTAACTCTGCAGTGAATTAGAAGTAATTAAAGGAAAGCTGTATGATGTAAAATGGAAGAAGAGAACTTGAAAAAGCAGTAATGGTGTTGTGTTTGTGCTTCATTCAGGTCAGCAGGTTCTGGGTCTAGTGGAGAACCAGAGTGACTGGTACCTGGGGAACCTGTGGAAGAACCATCGGCCCTGGCCTGCCCTGGGCAGAGGCTTCAACACTGGTGAGTACAGGAGGACTTAATGTTGGCATGTTGGGGCTGCTCATGTTGTGTCCCAGTTCTATACTAAACTAAATATAAGCAGGTTTTCAGTATGTAGTGTGTTATCACTGGAAAAGAGGCAAAATTAATAATAACTCACAAAAATGTCAGTATGCATACAAAAAAAACTCTTTTGCTGTTGGTGGACACTATAGTCCCACAATGCATTGTACAAAGGAACTGGAGGAGCCCACAGCTACAAAACTTTAAAGGCCCTGAAAACCTGCTTTCTCAGCTGTAAATGGGCGATGAGGCTGTAAATGAAGACAAAATAATCAAATGAGGCAGTTTGGTTAATTCAGATGGCAGATTTGTGTGTTTTTTTTCTGAGCTCTTTTCACTGGTTTGAAGTGAGCGGGGCTCTGCTGGAAAAAGCTGGTGTCACATACTTCTGTGCACCAATCAGGATTGAGCATTTGATTTGATCTAGTGACAGGTGAAGGGTTGTTTGCTGATGTCACCAGGCTGCTGTCAATCAAATCTTATCAAACCACACCCACACAGTCCTGATGGAGTTTTGGAGTATTAAACTCTTCATAAATATTACTTGATGTTACTAGATGTTTAAGTACAAAACAGTATTCAGTCAATATTTAATGTATAGAGAAAATACTAATTTGAATGCCAGTTTTTCTGGGCCTATTTGTGGGTGGTGAAAGAACAGCTGCAAGTACATCTCAAAAACAAAAAGTATTAAATCATGTTTAAGATTAATTGTTTAAGACAGCAGCATTCTAAAATCGCAATCTGATTGATATCTGTCATCGCATGTGTTGCGTCAATTCCTGCTAGCACAAAACTGTTAAATGTATGGTCACATTACACTGCTGTCAACATCTATTGAAGCCCATCCAATGGACAAAGTCAAGCATGCATTTACTGTTTCGGTGTGATGTCCAGCAGATTTGCAGATCAGAGTTCAGCTTTGTTCCACTTTGACTGGGCGGATGAGCTTGTTGGGCCAATAGAAACACTGCTGCACTGTGTCTGGAAATGGAGAAGTTATAACACATGTACCAGCATGTTTCATCACCATTTATAGTACATTATAAAACTCTGTTTACAGTTTGTGATTGCTCTGTTCAAAATTTATTTATTAGCCGAATCAGAAAGTGACATCACATCCTTTTCAGGCCAGGGAAATTTCACTCAACAGAAATTCAATGAGACTGAACATTAAGGACATTCATTTATTTTATACTAGCTGCAATAAAAGTAAGTATATGAAAGAGGAGTGAGAAATATGTTCATATAAGTAAGATGAGACAGACTATTTATACAGAGGTACAATAGCTCTTCCTTTAATATCTCTGGTTGTATTGGACCATTATTGGTGTTATTACAAATCATTAAGCAGGACTGCTTTATGGCAATATTCCATTTTTAAATTTTTGCACCAGCATATTGATTAGTATTCATTTGCTTAACTAGCCAGAGACAGCCACTCCTCTCTGTGTACAGTTTCTCAATTGATTTTCCAGGAAATGTATTATATCACAATGTACTGGACATCAATAATGCAATATAAAATAATACAGTGATAGATAATAGATGTATGGAATTGTAATTTGTGTGGTTCAAACCAAATGAACCATCTGTAATAGGAAAACATTTTGAATGTTGTCTGTTTTTTTTTGTTTTCTGTCTTCTTTTTTTCCTCCCAGAACTTTAATCTCCACATTTCAAAGCCTTACAGTGAAAACAAAGTGTGCAGTGAGGCAGTTTCTTTCCCTGCAAGAAAGCAGTGAATTTGCACAGGCATTGATGAAATATGCAGGCATCCACAAGGCTTGTTAAAAGTTGTATGAAAAAACATTTTCAAAAGGGCGTGGGGTATAATTTCACACAGCCCCTCAGAGCAGCTGATAGTAGAATTGATTGGATTCCATTATACCTTGTTGTTATTTTCCCCTGCCTATATTTTTTCCCTCCATCAAATCCAGCAGGTTTTTCCTTCAGGAGACGTATAGTTTTCTCTGTGCTGTTTGGAGCAGAAGAATAATCTTTCTACTGACTATAACCCAAAACAAACAGCATGGCTGGCTGCAGCAGCTCTGTGAATTTCACAGCATTTCAGTGGCAGCAGTGTAAAACTCACCTGAACACGTCTATATTGTAAAGGTTCTGTGTCCTGCTATAAAACTTCCTGCCAGTGTGACTGAACCGCACATTTCAGAAATAGAATGGCACATGTTGCATTTACACAGAACAGCAATTTGACACAAAGCCTCCAGTTCAGCTGCGGTTGGTCGGCTTTGTGGCGGTGGCCGTGGCAACAGATGGAGCACAGCGGGATATGAAAGATGGTTTGTTTGTTCCAATCCGAAAAAATTACTCACCATGTCTCTCGCTCTGAAAATTGGCTGCTTGATTTTATTTGTAGCAGCCAGGAAGATTTCTTTTATTAGCGAGGGGACTAAGAAGAAGTTGTTTGGTTGTTTGGTGACAAAGTTAGCAGAGAAAGAAGAAGACTGATTTGAGTTTCCAGGAGGATTTTAACATGTTTTCTACATCCAGTGCCAGTCTGTCACTAAGCTTAAAGTCTACAGCTTTATCTCAGAAAACACAAGGCTGTGATTCAGAGCCTCATGATGGGACTTTATCACCTTTACCAGGCAGCTTGATACTAATCTCTCTGTTTCTTAAGCTACCATATCTCATTGTGTGTGTGTGTGTGTGTGTGTGTGTGTGTGTGCGTGCGTGCACGTGTGTGCGCGTGCGTGCATGCGTGTGTGTGTGCGCGTGCGTGCATGCGTGTGTGTGCGCGTGTGTGCTTTCCAGGGGTGATTTTGCTTCTCTTGGATCGGCTACGGAAGCTGAGATGGGAGCAGATGTGGAGGTTGACTGCAGAGAGGGAACTAATGAGCATGCTGTCTACCTCTCTGGCAGACCAGGTAATACACAGATGTAACCACACATTGTCACACCTCAGACCTGCAAATGTAGGATCCCACTTAAACCACACATTTGAATACTGGGCCAGTAATGTAAACTAAAGGTAAACACCTTTTGTTTTCAGTTGCTGCCACATGAAATGGTGCAGTTACAATAAGCAACAGTAAGGAGTTCAGTATGCTTCAAATATGTTCTTCTGTCCATGTCTAAACACAAAAGTATTTATACCAGTTCCAAAGAGCAGGATGAAAAGCCTGCAAAGATCTAGCAAGATACTAGCAAAGATCAATAGAAAACATAGGTAGAGAAGGTCACAGCTTCTCATTTTACTTGCAAATGTTGAAAGGCAGTGAGGGATTTGAAAGAATTTGGCTTCAATTGGTGGATTTATTCTGTCCTCATCTAACGTTCCAGTATCTGACTAGGAAGATAGCTAGTCCAATAAAGACCTAACACTGGGATGGTTTTCCACTCTTTACTGAATATCCTCCGGTCTAATTGAACAAACTGTAAAACTGAAACAGAATCACAGAGCAGACAACGTGTTACATAAATACATTAAAACGTCGCCATCTCGTCAGTACTCTAAATAAATAAACCAAAGCAAAATTATTGTAGGTGATACGTGATGCTAGCTAATTTACACAGTCTGTTAGCTCTTAATTAGCTTAAAGAGGACCTATTATGCTAATTTCCAGCTCTATATTTTTATTCTGGGACTCCACTAGAGTAGCTTTGCATGATTCACAGTTCAAAAAACTCCTGATTTATCGCCTCTTTCACACATAGTTCCCAAAAAATTACTGGGATAATCTTTCAGGCACCACTAGTGATTTTCACTAGTCACACATGCAGCTACATTCAGGAACATTTCTGTCTTGCGCCTTCTCACACATAACATGGCAATGCCAGAATAGATGGGGCAAGGGACAGTCCAGAAGATGGCGGTAATACAACACTTATGGATGCCAACCACCATAAAACCCTCTGCGCATACTGAGAGGAGCTCCCTTACTTCTGAATCTGTCCAGTTTCCAGCCATTATTGAAAAAAGGAACTTGTTTGCAAACAAAAGAACTTGTATTGCTTGTTAATTATCAAATCATCACAGATTTCCCTGAATATCAATCCCTGCACCCATTCACATATGACCCCATGCAGGAAATGTTCCTGAATATTTCAGGGATAGACTGCATGTGTGAAAGGGGCTTTATATTGGCCCTTTATGCAGCCCCTCAGTTCAGCCTCTGTCTCTTAACAGGCAGTCTTAGCTTCTGTCTGTTTAAGGCCCCCATCCCGATGAGCCCACTCTGTTCTGGTTGGCCAGCTTCCAGAAACCTGCCAAAAGGGCAGCTGTATCAGAGTCATGTTAAGTTACTGCCGATGCAAAAGCAACATTTCCTGCTTTACTGCTTCATATTAAAAGCTTTTAAATGACTAAATAATGGGAGACTTTTATTGTGAAGAATTTACAGGAAATTAAACATGTTCCTCAGAATTAGCAGAGCTTCGTTAGCGGCGCTAAAAACTGCTCAACACAACAACATATGGAGATATTTGGAGCTCTTTGTTTGGTGGATCAGTTTGAAATAATGCAGGGAGGAATAGTACAGGCAGAAACAGCCACAGTGATGATGTTTGATGAAGAGCTGCAGTCAGCTTCTCCCAGTTAGGATTTCGATCGTTCAAGGAGGTTTTTACCAGAGCTGAATTATCCGCAGAGGTCTCCTCCTCTCCAAAACAAAAACACCCAATGATTAAAAGTGGTAAAAACACTGAATAAAACAGTTTCACATTAAAAATTGGTATTTATTCTATGCTGTTCAGTGGACACAGGACGTCCGGAGGGGATGCAAGCCAAACTGCTGCTAATGTTTGCTCAGCTTGTTTCTCTGATAACTTAAGATCCACACGTTCAAGAGGTTTTACCAGGAGCTGAATTATCTGTAGAGGTCTCCTCCTCTCCAAAACAAACCCAGACCCAGTGATTAAAAACAGTAAAAACACTGAATAAAGCAGTTTCTCGTTAAAAAACAGTGTTTTCTCATGCTATTCAGTGGACACAGGATGTCCAGAAGGGCTGTGAGCTGAGCTGCTGCTAACGTTTCAGCTTGTTTTTCTGATAACTTAAGATCCAGTCATCCAGTTAAAAGATATAGTTAAAAACGCCCAAGATCTAAAGTGTATCATAAAAATGTGGCTTAAAACTAGATAGAAAGTCAATTTATGACAGCTTCTGGCAGACTACCACAATGCTGACGCATGCGCAAAGGGGATATGACGCCATTGACAGGTGAGCAAATGGAACGGACTGTTACCTTGATTAAATTACAGATTTATCTGGGTTTGAACATTGTTGGAAACATTTGGGATAATCTAAGTACACAACTCAACAAAATATATAACATAGGACCAGCACAGGATTGGATACTTGATTTATATTCGATAAAATGCTATCAAACCCCATCCATAGTAAAGTGGGCATACTTGTTGGATTATAGGTTTTGGAAAGTTACAAAAATTGTTGGATGCCCATCCCTAACCCCCAGGAGGTACTCTGACAATCTGACGAGCTTTGTTGGGTCCAGTAACAGTGTCTTAAAAAGCTTGGGGCGCACAACAGTCAGGGGAAATAAATGAAAAAATTTTTTTTTTTTAAATGGCACCTTGATATGTTTTGTCAGATTGCGGAATTTGATATAATCCTGTTCAACCCCAGCCCCAGTAGAGCAAGTGTGCTTGTCAGAATTTCGGTTTTATTTAAAAATTAAAAATTTTATAAAGGTTCAGTTTCAGAAATGTCACCTTTTTCATTCTCCTTGAGCTTTCAGGCCTGCAGCTATACTGAAGGTCATAAATAGGTGTTATCTTACCCTGTTCCATATCTAACATTGTAAGGGCATACACTGAGACCTTGGCGAAGGATCTCTCCATTATCTCTGAGCTATTCAGAGCTCATCTAGATGAGAGGTGCGTTTATGAGATTTTAATTAAACCTTCATTAAGTAAAGTCCCGCAAGGTATGCAGTTTGGAAAATGAACGGGGCTTTGGAAATTGTTTCAGCATTCCATCTGCCTTCTGCCATATGAGCTCCTCCAATTGACTGTCAGCCCTCTTTATCGCAGCATTCATTATGTGGCTATAGAGTTTTTATGTCTCCCATTAGGAAGCTAGAATCTGTCACTGAGACTGTTGTCTTGTGAACCCGCAAAGATCTCAAAGTCAAGAAGTCTCTCAGATGTAACCAAAGTAGGTTTCCTCAAAGCCATGTGAAGTCTTCAGCTTTATGAGTGTGATTACACATAAATTATGAAAAGCCTGAACATCTGGAGACGCACAAAACACTAACAAGACAGAAGAAGAGTCAGGACTGTTAAAGTGGCCCCATAGCAGTAACATCTGGACCCAATGTTTCACAGTAGTATTGTTTTTAAGCTGAAGCTGTCACCTGGGTGATATTTCTCCCCACTAGCACTGTTCAAACCCACAGAACCTGATTTGAAACTTTACTGAAAATCCCAGTTTCCAAAGATATCAGATATATCAGTCTGTATTTTTGGGAAATGTTTATCTAGAACATTTTCATCAGATCGAAAGGTGCAGCCAGGTGCTATTTTTGAATATTTCACTTGGTGTAAATATCATATAGCTTCAATGAGGACCTGGAACAAGTTGATACACAATAAGATACTATCAGACAGTGTGGAATTAGATGATATTTCCAACCTTACAGCTACTTACAGTAAGTGGAAGTCACTAATGTCTTCTGAGGACCAAAATGTCGTCAGATGTTGTTGAGTTCAAGTGTGCCGGGTTCTTTGTTTTTTCTTTTAAAGTCAAAAGTTTATGATCCTATGCACCTGTCACTAAGAATTTATGCTGTGCAAGAACTTTTTTTGAAATTACAACCTTGTGATAAAGAACAATTACAAACAAATCGCTGAAAATGGGGTTTCTGTATTTTGTTTGTTTGGCACTATCAACTTTTAAATTTTCTGACATCACTAAGGCTCAGAATGTCCCATTAACATGGTTCTTTATATCCCTGGAACCCTGACAATCTCCTCTCCATTCTTGTGTGGATATTTGTGTTGTGTTGAAAACGTCTGAACATAAAGACAAAAAAATTACAAAATTCTTTAGTTCTACTCACATGCAAAATAATGTCATTTCTGAATAGCCTAACTTGTCCTGCAAGAAAAAAAACAATATATGGCATGCTGAGTGACACATATAGTGACTATGCCATAATGAAGGAAATTAAAAACAAGCAAGAGCCCTAGGCTTCAAAGGGTTAAAACACCAAAGCTCTGTCTTTGTTTTTTCCTTCTATTTCAGAATTTTTTGATTGCGCTCCTATGAAACAAACTAGTTTCCCAGTTCAAAGCTTTAGCTTTTCAATGATGCTTTAGCTTTCAGCTCCACATTTGTCATCAATGATCCCTGCTGAGTTTCCATTTTACACAAACTCAGTTTTGTTATAATGATTGTTATAATGATTTTCTGTGTTTTTCTCTTTTATTGGCTGCTTTTATACTGAAGTGCATTATTTCCTCCTGGTTGATGTATTACGACCCTCTGTAGTCTGCAGAAATGTGTATAACCTCTGATACACCTACTTTTAACTGTGTGCTCATATGTGCATGATGGCTACTTAGCACATCCTCAGATATGTACACTATGCATCTGCAAGATGTAGTTGCATCCATGACTGGTATATCAGTATATCAGGATGTAAGGTCAGGGGGAAGTTTTGAAGAGACACTAAAATAGCTTGTAACCAGCATATGTCAGGTCCTCAAGTGTCTGCATGTTAGTTATGTTTATTGACACTGTGCACAATCAGTAGTTCTCAGTGAAGATATTCTGGGATATACATTTTAATCATCCAGGTGCACAAGATCATAGTCAAGTATGTTAGAAATGTTGCTTACATCACAGCCGCCTGCTATAACCACCAGCCTAACACTTCACCCCTGTACCGGTGGCATGCATGTGCTTCTTTGTGCATGTATAATTGTAACATGAATAGAATAATAAATACCAGTATAATATAGCATACAGCACTTTGACATATGTGTGTATATATATATAAAAGTATATTTGATCAAATATATGCTGTTTTAGACACATTAACAAATACAGCTTTGTGTGGCCATCAATTAAACAGGCAGCAGGGTCAGACCGTGTGGTGCAGGTCTTGAGATGATGAAACATAAGGAAAAGCATAAGGCTCAGTCTGTGTGTGTCTGTGTGTGTGTGTGTGTGTGTGTGTGTGTGTGTGTGTGTGTGTGTGTGTGTGTGTGTGTGTGTGTGTGTGTGTGTGTGTGTGCGCGCAGGATATCTTCAATGCTGTGATCAAACAGAACCCATTCCTGGTTCACCAGCTGCCCTGCTTCTGGAATGTCCAGCTGTCCGACCACACCCGCTCTGAGAAGTGCTACAAAGACGTGTCAGACCTCAAGGTGAGACCCTGCTGTCTCCACTGTGCATACACTCAGTCACTTCAGACATACAAGACCTGACCTGCATTAATCACGAGTCTCAGAGCAGGAAGACTGTCCAAGCCAGCCCCACACTCTCAGTGACACATTTGGTTCTGTTTTTGGCAGACTAAAAGGATTTTATGGATTTTTTTGCTAACCTTGAAAAGGCATCCTGACTTTTGCAGGTATTTGTAGAGCTATCCGATTGTGTTAGTAGTTCACAGTGGGTGGACAATAAAACAGCATGTATACATACAACATATTTGTATGGACAACTTCAAAGAAACTTTGTGTCCATCAGATCAGATTCATCTGATTCTTCCAATTTCAGCCTGTTTTTCCAGCAAGGAAATGCAACTAAACTAAAGTAATTAGGCTCCCTGACAGACAGATTTAGTACACATCAAAGCTACACTGCCAATTATGTTCAATAATGCCTGGAGGTGCCTTTTAAATGGTTTTGTCAGTGTCATGGCTCATTTGATATAATTGCTCCAAACATAAATCAGTATGCCTTTCAAATGAATCAATATCAAAAAACTAACATTTAAATGGTTGTAGATGGATGATCCTCGATGTTGTGGTCAGATATCTCAAGCAGGCATGATGCACAGACAGTTGGTGATAGAAGTCAGTGTAGGCTGAAAGAACAAGAAGTGGCATATGAGGTGTAAGCACTGAAAGAAGTTGAAGTGGGAGGTGGAGGTGAACATTCTGCTGCATGTTTATGAAGGCAGCAAATTTTATGATTCATGCTTATGAAGACAGCAAATTTTATGATTGGTTAAAGCTTCTTCACTCGAATACCAGAATTTCCTGCTGCACTTGATGTATCAAAGCTGAAACTGCAATATTTCAAAAATTGTAAAATAAATAAAAAGTTGAATGGAAGTTGAATGGATGGAACGGGTGCTAATGCTAATGTACCTGCAGATCAAATTGAATATTACACCTATAGTTGTGCATTATAAAAAAAGGTGAAAACAAATTGACAATTTCAAACATTATGAGACATAGACGTTTAAAATAGAAGTTGAACCTTTTGAAGTCTGAACAAAACTTCTACTGTGCCCTACTGTATGTGGAAGTAGTGGTGGTGTAGTAGTAGTAGTAGTCATTCATTCCTCTTTCTGCAAGTGGTTAAAGGAAACTTCATCACTCAATTATGTACTACCTGTATGTAGGTAGATACTTTTAGAGATTCTGAGATACTTGATAAATACAATAAATAAGGTAAATGGCCAGATAGTGTTTCCAATGCTTGGTTTTAAATGGGCACATATTCAATATAGTTATATTACATTACATGAATTTGGCCAAACCCTTATGAACTTAATATGCATACACATGCATCAGGAGAAATTTTGAGTTTATTGTCTTGCTCAAAGACACTTGAACAGCAGCTTGGAATTGAACATCAACCCTTAGATTAATGTCCAACGCTCTTTACCGCCTGAGCTACAGCAAACATGAATGGCCTAAATCAATGGCACCCTACTCGTTGCCCTGCGTCAACAACGCCCTCAACTACATCACTAGATCCTGCTGGTTCAGCTCCCTCAACCTTCGCAACAGCAGGTGGAGTTGAGACCAGAGTCGCGCCTGAAGACCACATTTCCATTGGCAAGGGGTTGTGGCAGTAAAGTGATGCATTTCATCCTTTGAAACGCCCTGGCCACCCTCAAGCCCCTTATGGAGAGGGTCCTGGCTGACATTCCCCAGTGCCGCTGTGTTTTCTACTTAGATGACCTCCAGGACTGACCCCGGAACTCACATGCTTCCCTGCAGCAGTATCAGGTGTAGGGCCCCGATGGAGGATGTGGGTGTAGACATCCTGGGCCCCTTTACTACCACTGACCAAGTGAACCGCTACATCCTTGTAGCCGTGGACTACTTCACCAAGTGGCCTGAGGCATATGCAGTTCCAGACAAGAGTGCTGCCAACGCTGCCAAATGCCTGATCAGTGAGATGTTCTGTTGCTTTGGTGCGCCCGAGGAGCTACACAGCAACCAGGGGCAGAACTTTGCAGCTAGAGTGTTCAGCGAGGTCTGCTGGCAGCTGGGCATCTAGAAGACCTGGAATATACCACTACACCCCAGAGTGAAGGGCTGGTGGAACATTTAAGCTGCACCCTGGCCATCCAGCTCACTATATTGTTCAGCCGCCAGCAGCGAGACTGGGACCTGCACCTGCCCCTGGTCCTGTGGGCATACGGGGTGGAGTTCAGGAATCCACCAAGTGCATCCCCACAGCCTTCATGTTTGAGCATGTGCTCCATACTCCTGTGGACCTGGTGTACCTCTACAACCTCCAAGAATGACTTGGTGCATGAGCATCAAGGTGCATGAGCTTACCAGACAGGCCCTCTCATACGCCGGGTCCTGACAGAAGCGAACTAACGACACTCGCTGCAAGGGGGAGGACTTTGCCCCTGGGGTGCAGGTGTGGGTCTACAGCCCAGGGTGTGGCTGGTCAAACAGAATCGGGTGGTGGTGCTCCACCGTGACTTCCTCGTACCCTACTGACCCTTCGCTTTGTCTGAGGGGGACAAGCCTCTTAACATATTTGATGTGTATGAGGGAGGGTGCTTCACACACAGAGCATACTTTTAGTATGTGCTTGTGCTTGTTATTATCATAAGGTCATGAAAATATTGTGCTGATACAGATATTTATTATTAGCTAACATAAAATGCTGTTTTTCAAATTGAGCGAGCAAGCGAGAAGGTTTAAAGAGACAATAAGACAAATTATTGATTATACTACTATTCTGTGCCAAGAAAGTGCCAAAAGACGCATTATTGAACAGAACTGCGTGAAAATGAAAGCAATACAGATGGGAAATGAATGATATAAAATTGACTGTATATACTTTCCTATGAAAAAAGTAGAAAAGTCGATTTAATTTCCAAAAACAACACTTTATTTTGGTCAATCATACAAGAGACTGTGACAAACCTTTAGAAGAAGACCAAATTTACAAGAAGACACTAACTCAACAACTCACAAAACTGTCGGGTGACTTTCTCCATGGGAGACAAAGGATCAAACCTCTTACAGGTTATGGTGGTTTGAGTAAGAATAAGACAAGACACACTTCCGTGGGGGTTTCCTGTGGGTGAGAAAGTTGGCTCCATCACAACAAGATGACGCTATGACATGTCCAGGATGCCCTTTGTCGCTGATTCCCTTCAGTTAAGTTACTTGGCTAAATAAAACGTCCTTTTTCACTTGATTTTGAAATTTGGTCAGACAAAACATTGCAAACAGGAAAGTAAGATAAAAAATAATCTGACTTAACTTGCCTGTTATTTCTTACATTCTCAAACACATCATAGCATTTGAGTGTACCTTTTTGCTTGCACTTGGGCCATTGTTTCATTATCCTAACAGGTCTCCCAGCCCCCACAACTTTTAGCCCAAACAGATGCAAACACAAACCCACTTAAGAAAAATTGTGTTTTGTGAATGGAGCATGAATGGAGTGAATGTCTGGTACTAATGATATTGTGGTTTGTTTAACACTTTTTTGTTTACTACATGATTCCATATGTGTTATTTTATAGTTTTGATCTTCAGTATTGTTCTACAATGCAGAAAATAGTAAAAAAAATAAAGAAAGAAAAACCCTTGAATGAGTAGGTGTGTCCAAACTGTAATAAATGACAACAAACTAAATCCCAGCACAGGTGCTTCATGATTTGGTAGAATATGTCTTTTATGTCTGTGCATTATAATGAAATGTTCTGAAATGAAATGTTGTATGTTCTGAACATAACAATATCAACAGTAACCTGATAACCTTCTCACTGCTCTCCTCTCTGTGGTTCTTCTGACCAGGTCATCCACTGGAACTCTCCCAAGAAGCTGCGAGTGAAGAACAAGCATGTGGAGTTTTTCCGTAATCTCTATCTAACCTTTCTGGAGTATGACGGCAACCTGCTGCGGCGAGAGCTGTTCGGCTGCCCCAGCGAGGCTGACCACAACAGTGAGAATGTAGGTGGAAACCTCTCAGTGAGATAAGATGGCGTCTGATTGGACTGCAGTTGTAAACAATGTAGTGCTGCAGCTGTGAGCGTTAAATGATTGAATTTGTGAATTTCTCAGATAAAATTGGAGATATGCAAGAAAAGCTATATTGAATTGTTGTTGATTGTGTTGCTGGATGGTATTTTTAACAACTCTGCCACAACATCTTCCTGGCAGAGTTTGTGAGGAACTAAACAAACAACTGTAATAATTAGCCTCGGGTACTGGAGGTAATGCAGACTCCACACTGTGAGGCACAGTCAAGTTATAACCAGCATCTGTCTGATGGGGCCTCCTCTGTCAGTTGGGATATGATGCTTCATTTTCATCTCGGTGGGGGGAAAATGTTGAAGGGAGGAGTTAATGAGGTGAACTATGGACCCTGGTAATCTACTCTGTCCATCAAACTCTGCCTGCAAGAGAATAAGGACATGGTTAGACAGGAGAACAACACACTGGAGCCCACTATAGACTCCAGGTTATGTATCGCTCCTTTCCACTACAGCTGCTTAAATACCCGTAAACTGAAGTTTTAATAATGTGTATTTGATACGAGGCTATTTTTTGTATTATGTCTGTATTTTACAGTCATTGAAAAAGCAACAAGGGATCAACTACTTTTAAGCACTGTTTGGTAGGCCAGTTAAGCGAGTAGCAGCACTTGTGGGGCAGACAACAATGGATGAATTTACACTTTAACAGCAGCCAGAGTTACTGTGGACTGAACAGATGCATTCTTCATACTGTATACATGACTGACGTCTTGTTTCTGATGTGAATTTGTGGCTACTGTGAATGAAAGGCCAAAATCAAGAAAAAAGAATGTATCCATATTACGGTGGATGTGATCTCAGGCACACATTGGTTTAACAACCAGGATAGACAACATCTCATCTGCTTTGTGTGAGAAGGAAAGCAAGCAGGATTTGAACTTCTCTCTCAAACTCTAGAGGGATACCTCTGTCACCCATCATGTGTACAGTTGAGTGCAAACACCATAAATGTCTTTGAGCGTCAAGACCAGAGATGCACTGATGTGGAATCTCAGGGTTGGGGGGTCGGGGGGGTGGGGGGTGGAGGTTGGATGTGAAGGTTAAGGTGTTAACCATTGGACTCTGCTGTTTGGAAAGCCCTTTACAATAAACCTCAAACATTACTGTGGCATCATTCATCCTCCCTCTGCTGCTGATGCAAAGAGACTCACTGATGGATGTGTACCACTGGTAGAAAGGAGGGACTGGTGGCCTCAGCCTCACAGTTTGCAAGAATTCAACTAATTTTAAGATGGGATGTAACTATGTATATATAGTGTGCTCACAAAACCCTTGGACACTTGCTCACAGTGTCGCTCACAGCATTTCTCTCAACATCTCTGCTCTGTGTGTTTACTAGCGAGTTTTTCTCAACTAGAGCGCATCATAATGCGGATTAGTCTGGCCTGCCCAAAAGAGCCAAGTATTGTCTGCCTGAGGAAAGTTGAGTGCTTTATTGGCAACCGAAACAACGTATTAGTCAGAATGGCCAACGCGGACAGCCATTCACCTGACGATAATAAAAAGAAAACTCACCGCTCATCTGTCGACGACCTGTTCGCGTCTACCACCTCCGCTCCTACAGGGGAGACGAAGCTCCTGCATTCACTCAATGGGAAGCTACAAACACTTTAATACGACAAAATATTTTGTACATTAAAGAAAGACTGGAATTCAACCAAAAACAAGTAGACAATCTGCGGAAGGACAACGACCAACTCAAAAGTACTGTCAATGAATTGCAATGCAAAATGGATAAAGTTATGGAGGAAAATAAAATCCTAAAAGAAACTGTGTCCTCGACATTCAGCCTGCGCAACAATCTGATCTTTACCAGTATTAAAGAAAGCAGTCCTGACAACCCTGAGCAAGCTTTGAAGGAGTTCTTTTAGAACTCCTTCAAACTTCCATCAGAGTCGAATCAAATTCCATCAAATTCCAACACTCAGCAGTGTAGTAAATATCATAGGACAACCTGGGGGGAGGGGGGAGTTTGTTTAAACTTTGTTTAAATTTTATTTTTGTTTTTCTTTGTTTGTTTGTTTTTTTATTTACACTTTGTCTTTGTTCTGGAGTGGCGACCCCTTGTCTGTAAATACACAAATTGAATTTAAAAAAAGAAAAGACAAGAAAACAATTCGCTATTAGCATTACAAGCTCAAAACATACTGGCTTTAAGTGAATATGGAACATAGACTATATATAAAGCTGGATGTAGCAAAGTGTGACATCACCCGTTGGTTTGCATTCGAGCTGGTTTGAGGCCCAGAGTTGCAGCTTCTAGGCGGTGCCATCTTTTCCATTTGGAGCCAGGACTCTCCAAATAAGGAGTGGAGGGTGTTGACATTGACGCTCTGGAAATATGCCGTGCAGGGGGGGCAGACTTTTGTCCGTTCTCTGTTTAAGAGCGGCTGAGCTTGACACTAAAATGAGAATTGCTGGTCCACCTTAAAGGTCAGTCCACCTTACATGAGCCTGGTCAGGTTAGGCTAATGCATTGTTGCTAACTTTGGGGCTAACCGCCTTCAATAGATGAGTCTTCATGGTCTTGAGAAGCTGCAATTATTAACTGACATGCTGTAGCCTATTTACTGCCATATTGACAACTTACAGCTAAGCTTTTCCTCTGCTTCACTTGCATTCATCGTCACTTTTCTGCTGCTTACTCAACTACACACTTGCTACGCACACACATTATGCACTGCCCTATTCCTTAAAGGAGCTACACTACCTTTATAACAGTATCTTTCACATAGATGTCCTTTGAAGAATGAGGAGTGGGAGTATGACTCAGAACAATTCCACGGTAATGTTAGGTGTTATCGTGCTTGCAGTGTGTGAGTGAAAATCATTAGTAGCCCTTTTGATATTAATGATTGTGTGAAATTTTAGCAACGGTGCTCAATTAATATAGGGGAAACACTGAGTTGGAGCATCTAGTGGCTGTCAGTAGTACTTTAAGGTATTTCAGCATTGGCTTCAGCCTCAAGCTGTGGTAGTTGCTGCTTGATATGGACCAGAAGGTGACTGCTGGGAGAGCAGTTGATGATGCCACATTTCTGCAAGTATATGTTCTGCTTGTATAACAGGGACTGATGCTCATACTGTCTCAGGGAGAAAGACAGGGAGGTAAGACTGTAGTCTATGTACTATAAATTACACTAAAACCTTGTTTTCCACTGTGCTACTCTCAGTCCGCTCTGCACAGAAGAACTGACCCTTTTTTTACTCATTCAGGACTGATCCCCAATCAGCACTGGGTTTCAGGTGGCATCCCTACTCCGCACCTTGGAGATCTTGGAGAAATCAAGGAGGAAGCTATTCAGCAGGCTTGTCACCCTGCCTTCAAGTGTGGCCATTTGGAAAGAGGGAATAAAAGCTTTTAGCCGCTTATACATGTTGTACGATCAGTACGTATGAAGCAGACTGAGGCGTGGATGCACTCCTGTAAAAGTCCACCACATAGATTCTCATTGGTGTTTTATCATTCACAGCTGGTGCTTCACACCTCCTGCTGAAGGTCAACACTGGTCAGGAGTTGGTTTTTACAGGACCAGCTTGCACAGGCTGTAGAATTATGTAAGTGTCAGCTCTGTGGTCAGTTAATCACATTATAATTTTCCATCATGGTGTGCCAGACTTTTTTTTTTGCCAACAGTCAATTCTAATGTGTCCTTAACTCAGGAAATAGTTTGCTCACTCAATTTTTCAGAGTTTGAGCAGCGATTTAAATCCCATTAAAGTGATGATTAGACTAATGAAGTCACTGAAGGATTGGCTCCAGCAGTACACTGCAGACCGGGCTCCTCGAGGGCCACAGTGCCACTGCAGCCCAGCCACTCACTGCAGCTCTACTAATCACACTGTTCAAAGCAGAGCGATGCCACACACCAAGTCCTGCTGACAGCCCCTCAACCTGTTGCCCCACTGTTCCCCAAAGCAAAACCACTGTGCTTTGATGAGCTTCGGTGATTCTAGTGTGTTGAGCACACCCTCACTTGAATTGAAATCAAGTTAGATAGACTTGAGGGCAGAATGCTGAATCACGTGTCCCTCTATTAACACTAACATTATAATTTTTGTGTATGCACACACTGTGCAGTGGGCTGCAGTTTTGTGCTCAGACAAATCCTGTATCACTGTTTGTTTCATTTCATCAAGTTGACAAGATAATTAATTGGAAAAATGCATTTTATTTGCTTTATATGTAACAGCTTGGTGCTAAATTGACTTATGTGCGATTAGAAGCCTGAGTCTGTGTTTTGCACTGGCAGACTGGGATTTAGAAAAGCTCTCAAAACTTAATCCATACTCCTCCATCATAACCAAACCAAAGATATATCACATATATAGATGAGACTGTCCTCCCAAGAGAAATCACAAGTCATTTATTTAAATGTCTAAATAAGATCAATGTTTAAGTCTTCCTGACAATGACCTCTAGTAGTTGTGTCTCAATGTCAGATGTAGTGTGACACTATAGAGTTACAAAACTTCATTAGGGGTGGGTGGATGGATCAACAAAGCAAGGGACTTTGACACAAGAGACCACTGTTCACTTTCTGTTCCCTACCAACAGTCAAGATTGGTTTATTTTAACAATAACATGAACCTCAATAACGTTGTTCTTGTGCCTAAACCTAACCAAACTGTAACTGTAGAGGCACAACTATTTTGTCATTTGATTTAGAGGACATACACTATGTAAAGCAAGCCTATACTATACTATACTGTACATATGAGATCAAATATTTACAATGTGCATTACAGCAATGCACTTTCATCATCAGAAAAGAGACTGTCTGAAAGGGTGGGCCTGACGATTAATAGCATCAAGACCAGAGATGCACCGACATGAATTTCAGTTCCTGACTGATGGTAAAGCTCCTGGTTTCAATGCTCTCTGCCCATGAAGAACAAATCTGCAGTTGAATTATGGAAAAAACACAGTCCCAGACATATTTTCTACCTTCATTTTATTGTTCACGTATGCTCTACATGTAATTCTGATATTTCCACCAGCAACTGATGGCAGCAAAGTGTTGATACGCTGGAATGTTGTAGGACAGTGGTCACCAACCTTTTTATGCCCAAGATCCCTGGCCTCAGCCTTGGTGAAAGGCATTGAGCATTGAGAGAAAAAGACAGCCCAGATTGTACTTCCAACTTGAGGCCTTTTATTTAGGCTAACTGTATTTGAATTATATGCAATGCTCTGGTCCAACTTTCAAATTGATGCAACCAAGAAAACATTGTATGTAGCATATCAAACAGGCCATAGCTTTAAGAATTTTACAATACATCATACCTTCAATTCTAAGTTTCATTATTTAATTTCATTCCAACGCAAAACATAAAGGCATGTGGCCTATATTCCATCTGTATGAGGAAATTATTTTGTTCATAGTAGACAACAGTGAGCAGATTATATGAAGTGTCATTGTTAACTGTTATGCTTATCCACTGAAGCTTCATGCAAGTTACTACATTTACCATTAGCATTTTAGAAAGTAGAACTGTAATGTGTGCTAACAAAATTCTCAGTCAGTGCAATTAAGCTAAGTGCAATCCTTTGTCCCATCTTATGCAGCATCACTTTTCACAATGCCATCAGAAGGCAAAACTGTTGTAGTCATGTTACTCACTCAAGTCAGTCTGGTGGCTGTGACTGAGTACTGTTTGTGAGTGCTTTTTAGTTTGGCTCTTAGCTACAGACAGCCAGTCTGAGACAGTCTGTGAGGTGTCTGTCAGTAAGGCAGTTCATGTACTTTGATTTTAGTTATTTTCATCTGTGAAAACGCCATTTCACAGAGGTAAGTAGATCCAAAGGGACTCACTCTTAGTGCACATGTGGTGAGGAGAGGAAACTTTTCTCTGCTCTACTGAGTCGCCAAAGGTCACTGTCCCTTGATCTGGCTTTCAGCTCTATGTCATTTTACAAATCAACCATCTCCATGTCAACTCCACTTGGCAAATCAAGTACTTGCAGGAAGTTGGCTGCTATCTGTTCTATATCAATGGGCAGGAATGGGTTTGAGACGAATGCAGCAATATCTTCCATGACATCTAACTCACCAAAACACTGATTGAACTCTGCTGCCACTTTTTCCAGGTGAGCACTGTACTGCTCACGGTGAAAAGCATCCTTGCCTTTGATGGCCTGTGACATTTTCTCCAGGTTGGGAAAGTGTGTCAGTGCCCCGTTCTTTAGATTTGTGGTCCAAACACCGAGCTTGGCCTTGAATGCATTCATTGCACTTATCATCTGTGGCAGGTGTCTTTTCCCTGGAGCTGGTTGAGTGCGTTCAGTTTTGCCGTTAGGTCTGCCAGAAAACCCAGGTCCAGTAGCCACATGTCATCTGACAGTTCCTTGTGCTCCTCGTTCCTTGTCAACAGAAAAGTCTTTATCTCAGGCAGCAAGTCAACAAATTGCTATGGCACTTTGCTGTGATTCAACCACTGGACATCAGCATGGAGAAGTAGGTCTCTGTAAGCGGCATCAAGTTCATCCAGTAACACATTGAATAAGCAGTGCTTAAGAAGCGCTTTTGCTCAAATAGAGTTTATAAGTCCACAACCTTCCCAGCCAAGGCCTGCTGATGAATCACATAGTGATAATTCACAAAATCGGGAAAATCAGGGTCATTATGGCACATTGCTAAATCCTCACCTCTTGTTCTCTCCTTTAAGTGCAAAAGAAGTCCTTTGTTGTAGAATCCTGGAAAGCCATTCTGACAAATACAACAAGAACAGCTGTGTCCATTAGATCCAGGGATTCATCAAACTGCAGTGAAAAATATGTGTGACAAGTGCTTTAACACTTGATGATCCATGTCCTCTGACAGTGACTCAACCCTCCTTTTCACTGTTGCAGGGCCAAGTGGTACACCACGGAGTACAGTTTTGATGTTTTCTTTGTTTTTGAAGTCGTTGAAAACAGTCTCTGTGGTAATGGCCATTGCTTTCTTGAATAAATCACCATCTGTAAAAGGCTTCTTGTGTTTAGACAAAAGGTGACTTGTACGTGCTTCAGTAGCAGCCTTATTTTTTAGCAGCAGGTTTTGTGAAAATCAATTGCTGGGCCTTCAACCCCAATTTCAGCTCGTCAACTTTCCTTGCACAGATTGCGCTCTTTGGGGGGTAGCTGTCTTTGAATTTCTGGTGGTTGGCATTGTGGTGCCGCTCCAGATTTCCTCTTTTAGACAGTGCTTGTGAAAGAAGAAAAAGAAATTCCTCTTCCCATTCTGGATGGAAACTGTACATTTTCGCCTTCTCTCATGGAGCCTCTGCCATGCTAGCTTGCTTTCTCGCAGGCTATCACCAGCAAGTGCCATATATTGACGTTTGCGACAGTTAACGTACCTGTTCTCTTGTCTTACCTCATTTGTCACTAATGCAGCACCTGCTATGCTGAAAAAATATAACAGCTGGATTGAGAGAGAGAGAGAGAGAGAGAGGCGCTTAAAAAACTGAACATTAACCAGGCATAATGTATTTGTGTATTTACTTTTCTATTATTTTCAGGAACTACAGGGAAAGTCTCAAAGGTCTACCAGTCAATCGTGATCGACGGGTTGGCAACCACTGTTGTAGGACAAGCAACAATGTTGTCCTTCTGTTTAATGTGTTGCAGCCGTTTGTAGCTCACATTTTTAAGGTTTAAAAATGTGCTGCTACAGAATTTGCCCCGTCCATTTAAATGCCACAAAAGACACTGCTGCTTGCAATCATTCAAAATGTAGCGATAATGTATGCAAAAGGAGAAACATCATGAATAAACAAGAAAGCAAACATACAGATTTGAAGCAGCAACATGGCAAATGGCTAAGTGTGTGTAACATCACATACAAATCTTTCTTATTCTATGGCAGCTTGTATCGACAGTGTACATTTTGAAGACTTTAAACCTTAAAAATGTGAGCTAACAATGGTTTGATGAACCCAACATCATATATACAAATATAATAACCCTGGTAAAGTGTGGAATATATGGAGTGACAAATGATCTGTTTTAGTCCTATTGTGATCATTGTGCAGAATGCAGTTTTTCATACAGCATGTCAACAGAGTCTGATGCAGCCACATCTTCAGGGACTTTCTGGTCCATAAAGCTGTCTCACTGTTTGTGTCCTCCTCTCTGCCTGCAGCTCCAGAAGACTCTGTCTGAGCTGGACGAAGATGATCCATGCTACGAGTTTCGTCGAGAGCGATTCACCGTCCACAGAACACACCTCTACTTCCTCCACTATGAGTACGAACCCAGCTCTGACAACACTGACGTCACCTTAGTCGCCCAGCTCTCTATGGACAGGTACTGTTCTGCACCTAACAAAGCACATAATTATTTATTAACATTCCCTTACATTTAAATGGGGTGCTCTCAAAAACTGCCAAACCAAAAGTTTACCCTCACTTTCTGCAGCAGGTCTGTATACATGTTCAAGTGTCCAGGGCTTTAAGTGCTCTACAAATTCTATTGAGTAGCCAAGTGGAAGGTGTCGTTTTATACATAGGTAACGTTGGATAAGAGAGAGATAGAGCCTTTCCCAAGCTTGGATGAGCAACTACTTCAATAAATATCTGGTTCTTGTAAGCCTGTGTATATAAACACTTATGGAGCAGCGGGTAAGAAACATCCAATCATAGAGTTTAAAATGCTATTATTTGCACCACTAACAGCAAGCAGAATCTAAAGATTAAACTTTGTAGAAAGTAGCTCACTCTCTGATTCAGGATGAGTTTGGGATGAAATCAGTAACTGTAGGAAAATCTCCAGCTCTGCAGCCTCTTCTCCACAGCAGCAGAGCTCTTGAGTATCAACACATTTAGAGCCATCCTCCATGCCAGACTGATGAGAAACAAAAACAAAATTTGAAATTAAAAAAACTGATGGCCATGACCTCAATAGGGCCCTATTATAACTGAGCAGGTGCAATGACAAGCGCAGCGTGGTAGGTCTTGGATACAGACTGTGTAGACATCTCCATGCACACTTGCTGTTTTGGTTCATGTATGTGCAGCAGTGCAAAGTGCAAAAGGGCTTGGTGAAGGTGAATATAGATCAGTGGGTGTGATGATTATTAAATACTCTCTCAGCCAGTCACATCACTCATAGCTCTGAAGCAGCTGAGCCAACTACAGTTAAGCATGATAACGACTGCTCAACAAACAGAAAGCTTTTCTTCAGGAAATGTCTGTGGAATGTGCAGAGCACCACAACATGAACACACATCACCACAAATCTGCAGCCAAAGACAGATGGAATCAGGGATGCTGGAAGTAGGGGTGCTGAAGGGACTGCAGCGCCCCCAGCTGGCGAAGGGCTGTAACTGCAAGGCAAAAAAGTTTACAAAACACATCAATAAAAAACGTATTTTTTGAAAGTAGGATTTTAGCATAAGCATTCTGTAAAAAATGGTTGTTTGTTAAATGGTTGAATTCTACCCTTTGTTATTTTTTAATATTTGATTTAATTTTAGAACATTCAATGTATTTTCTCTGTATCTGATGCACTAACACAGAGCACATAGCTAGCCACAAAGGATCACAGATATTAGTGACCGGTAATGGTGGGTCAGGTATCATTACCGCACTTCACCATGTTTCAAAAAAGAATCTCTGAATGTCCATAGCTGAATATGGTACTATGCTGCTTTGACATACGGCATGTTGGTGTTCAAGTTTGTCTATTGTACTGTAAAATGTTCTAAAACTGGTGTAAAATGTTGTTGGCCATTCAAATTAATACAAAAATCATGAATGTTGCGCAGCATTAAATATGACGTCACTATATAGACTTTCTCTCAGCACCCCCAACTCTGACTGACTTCTAGTGTCCCTGGATGGTGTATGATTTTCCATCAGTTAGTTAGTATAACGAATACAAAAAACTAAATTGCAATTAAAATGCAGCATTACTGGATTTAGTGTGAATGCAGAGCTTCATCCTGTGCGCTGTGGCCTCTCTGCTCTGCGTGTGTGTAGCTCAGCCCCACCCTCAGTCAAGCAGACACACAGACCTGCAGCTCTTGGAGTGGAGCAGAGTAGAGCAGAGGAGAGCAACGGAGACAGCGATGTAATCTGGTCGCTATGCTGCGAGTCCTGACCTCACACCCTGCACGCTGTTATTGGCTGGTGGCTACACACCAACAGCCCAAAGGTTGATGCCCAGAAGCGTCCTGAACACAGCAAAATAATGAGAAAATAGGAAAATACAGGCAGAGGGCAGAGTCTCTGTCGATAAACACACTGCCACACACTTCTAGTGGGTCATAAGTGATAATTGAGAGGGATTACTTTTGTAAGAGTCTATACATCGTTTTTTTTTTTTTTTAAAGAAAATCCTGCATAGTATACCTTTAATATAAATATTTCAAGCATTAATCTGCATGCTGCAAGTATTTAGTTTGCTCTTGTTTATAAAATTACCGAAGTGTAAGTGGATTGACATTGTGCCAGAAATAGACGTCATTCTGAGACATCTGTTTTCAGTCTAGGACCAAATTTCAACTAAAATACAACTGGCTTTACGCTGCTTCATTTGAATGAACCTCTCACCTGTGCACTCTACACTGGTCACCAAAATACCACATAGAAAGGCAAAGCAAGTTTCAAGGTCAGCAAAATACCAATCAGAGCACTGCTTGTGCTTGTCATTGCACCTCCATGAAAATATATATAATATTGTTAGATTATTCAGAGACGCTTTCTTTCTATGCTGAGAAACTTTTAGGATATCATTGACAGATTGCACTTAATCATTGACCAATTTGCAGCTCTGTTCTGTCTTTCATCACACAGATACTTCCACTGCCTGCAAAGTTGATAGCTTCAAGGGGAAATTGTGAAAGTGCATGCCTTCATCTATAATTTGTAAGACTCATCATATTGCCATTATTGTGGAGTGCAGAGAGGAAGAGGTGCAGCAGAATTGAAACCAATTTTCATGGTGCAGCTGTTCCCAGCCATGTTGAATATTTCCTCTGCATCTACTGATATCTTTCCTATCCAAGGTCTTTTCCATGTATATGAACACACATGAAAAGACCCTTTCCCTCAAATTGTACACGGGCAACTAAGCAGGTTTATACTTCATGTGATGGGGTTCATTTACAAGCCATGAAGCAGAATGGTTGTCACTATTCTACTAACACCATGCTGAGACACAATGGGGCATATTAACAGATCTGCAGTATCTGATGGGCCATACCACGTTCAGCTTTTAGTGGATTTGAAACACCCCACTGTCAGATTTAATAGAGAGCATTATGTTGGTTGTGAGGATACAAAGAAAATCCAGGGATTTTTACCATCAGACATCATCAATCTGCCATTTATATGCTAATGTTGCAGTTTGTTTCATTGTTAACAGTGAGCAGGGGGATTATTAGCACATTTTTGCAATGAGCATTGTGTTTTTTCTGCTAAATTTGAAAGGTTGTATATCCAGTAGTTCTATGCATCAGCTACCTCTTTCTCCTCTCATAACGGGATTGCAGGGTTTCTGCCAGAAAACTTGTTAGCGGAGGACCTAACAGAGTCACCACCAGAGTAACAGTGTCTGCTCTGTGACTGTCCGCAGCAGCAGCAGAGTTGCAGCACAGAGTAGCGGAGTGAGACGTCTGTCCTCGCTCCTGCTCTCTGCTGTAAACACACGTAGCTGTTAACAAGCAGCTGCTCTCATGTCTACCCAGGTCTTGTTGCTTGTTTTCAGCAGAATCTCTCCCGCTCTCTGCCTGTTCAGCCTGCTCCGTGTGTCTCTCTCTAGATGGCAGGCGGATTGCTCCGGTTATGGTTCTAAGTGGCAGTCATCCTCTGGCTCATCCCCGTGTCTGTGTGCGCAATGTGCAATGCACTGGCGGAAACCCTAAATTGAGTCACAAGGTTAACTCTGCAGACTTATTTGAACTGGACTTAATGAATGTCTAGATTAAAGTCCTCTGATGTTCTTCCTGCTTAAACAAGCCCCAAGCAGGGAGGATGTTACAATATAATTTATCTTCAAAACAGCGTTTTTAATTTATTTCATTATTATTATTTCATTATTATTTCATCATTTTTTTACCAGTACATCAGTACACACAAGTAGTCACTACACAGTATTGGGCTTTTGGGTGCTGTGCTGTATATAACTTGACAGTCAGATAAATGCCTTTCTAACATCAAGACTCTGAAGACAGTTGGCTAATGGTTCACAGGTTTATTGATGTTTCAAGGAAAGGTGAAACTAAAACATACAAAAAACATAAACAATACTTTGCTTGCTTTTAACATGTACAGATATACACAATGTAAATATACCAACTCAACCTTTACTATGAATTAAATCCCCTTGTTTTTTTACTGTTACAGGTTTTATGTATTTAATGTATATTTAACTTAAAATGCAGTTAACTTAAAATGCCATCTTCCAATGGCCTAGGAACAGTGTAGTCATTAGCAATAGTAAGTTGGTTGATTTCTAGCATCAAACTTAGATAAGATGTATGCATATGTTGCTGGATAAGTTCAAACACAATAAAACAACAGCTCTCTGTGTCATGCTGGCTTATTTTCTGATTACTGGTCACATGACATAATTTTCTGTTGCTGACATCCTATGATTCTTAAAGTCCATGTAAAGGAAGATCAGAGATTTCTTTTGAAACACATTATACATGTTAGAAAATACTTGCTGAAAACATGTGAAAAGACTATGAACTATGTAGTACTGATTGTGGAGTTAGGCTGTTAAACTGTTTTTCACCATTTCTGTGTTTCCAGTTTTGTTGGGCATGCCTAAAACGGCTACACCATGACGTAGTGGTGTAGCCCCCCCACCGAGCACCAAGCTTTGTTAACATAAATACACTGTGCAATTGTCATGCCACAAAAGGCATCAATATACTACAAAAGAAGTGCTTGTCAGATTGACAACAACCTTCCCCCCACACCACCGTTGTAATTGGGGTGGTGTGTTCACCGATTTTTGAAAAACTTTTTTAAACCGACAATCCAAAAAGCATTGCCCAATTTACGCAATGACTGGTGAGAAAGTATGTAGGATTTGAACTTCTCTCAAGCTCTTTCATTTTTCACACAACTACATCCTTCACTTTTCAACATTTCAAAGATTAATTGAATCTCTTTCTGGGACAGCAGGTTTTTTGCCCCACCTTTCAAGAAAGCAGTTCGGAACAGCTGTAAAAACATTACTAACTGTAGAGGTTCTCGGGCAACACTTCATAGAAACCAGTTCAAGCATACCCTGACCTTAACATTACTGTTTGCAACCATATTACCATGGTATTAGGAGTAAATAATGTACATACTGTTGAACACCAGTTGCTCATTTGTAACACATTTTGCAACTGAAACAAGTCAATGCCAAGTGCTGGAAATGGGTTTAAAGCTTTAGGATAATCAACAGTCTCTCTAATGATAGTTGTCTCTAACTGGGAATATTCTTGAAATCTGCCAAACTCCATGTCCATTATCTCCACCTCAAGGAGCTGTTGTAACATATAGTTAAGATGAAAGATGTGACAGTTTGTTGCTTTTCTCAGCTTTCTCTAACAATAAAGAAAAATCCTAAATTTTGAGATCGCCAGTAGAGTTAAAAAAGATTAATATATCAAAGTCAACAGAATTGTTTCTGCTGCAGCCACCCCCTAATTCTGTCTTCTGACTGAACAAATATATTTGTTTTCAGTTTGGTTAATAAGTTTGGGGATATTGCATGTCTGAAAATGTCCTCCTCTGCTTGCTCTGTTTGAGTTCATGCTGGCTCAAGGATGGTGAAGGGGGCAGAATAAAGCCTGGAGGTGTGGAATTCCACCAACAAGACTGTGAGCCAGGCTGTTTGTTTAGTAAGCATCAGATCTCAGCAGAGTGGAGAGATTCATCAACACATATTGAAAATTCCTGCGAGACCATTGTAGGAAAACAGAAACAGACTGGTTGTTCTTTCAAATATGTTTTCTGTAATTCCATAAATCTAGTTTTCACAGTCTTTGTTTTTGTATCTTACTATCTAACCAATATTTCATTCTGTGTTGTTGCCACAACCAAATTTTTCCATTTGGAGATCATTTAACTCCCAACTTATTTAAGATAATGTACAAAGAGGTAGACCGTGGTGGATTGAGATGTTACAGATACTTTAGCCATGCTAATAGCAGGACATATGAAAGGTGACACTTGTTCCTCTGTCTGTCCCCACACTATCGTTTAAAGTAAGATATCATAACAATACCAGCCAGAGTTGTCATGTGATCTTGTATGGATATTCATGGCCCACAGATGATGATTGCTAATATTTTTGGTGATTCCCCTAAACTTTAGCGCTACCATCAGAATAAGGGGTTCCATATGATGTTCCTTTTTCCAATTTAGACATCCCACAGGCAATCCTAATGTGCTACAAAATGTAACCTTCCACATAAGAAAGTATATCTAATCTAATAGATATTCACAGAATTTGTGGAGTACATTCACACTCCAAAAGGATTAAACCTATATTTGAATGACCACATGGTTCTTTAAATCACCCTTAGGACAAACAACACTTTAGCCCTGTTTTAATATTGCCAGTATATTGTGTGTCCTTCTCAGCTATATATTATTGTAGAGTGTGTGTAATAAGAATTGCTTCCTCTAGGGGCTGCTAGCTGGCTTTAGACTTTGTCTCATTTTAATGAGGCCCATGCTGTGGAGGGAAATATTGGCATTCCAGATCCAAAACAGTGTCAGACACTCAGCAAATAACACAACCCCACCTTCAGATAGAATACCAAATGAATTTACTGAAGTAGAAGCATGCAGAGTAACTAGAAGTTGAAAAGAGAATGAGAAGAGGAACTTGGGTTATGAAATCAAGGCATACAGGCTTGAGAATTTGAAATACTGAAAAATGCCTTACTCAGTAAAGTGAAAAACAATGACTCCTTATTCCAACTTCACCATTTTACTGCACATATTGTGTATTCAGAGTGAGTGACACTGAGCAGAGGGCCAGCCTGACCAAAAATGTTTTTAAAACTCCACTCTTCAAAGTCTCCTGCTAAGCCAGGCTGCCTCAAGCTTTTCTTAATATAACAAATATCAAACAAATATCAGTAACCAATTTGCATATCAAGTCCAAGGTTGAGTAACTCATTATTTCATATCTTAACAAAAAGCAATTAAAGCTGTGGGCATTAATGGCTAATTGTCATGGTAATGTTGTGTCACATCTCAATTTTTAAACTCACAAAAAGAAATAATGGAAACAGGAACAGTTGAAAACAGCTGCAGGGCTCCATCGTTTGCTCAAAATCTTCCAGATTCCAGATAAATAGCAGCTACTAGGACAGAAGTGTCCTGTCTTAGAACACGGATGCTCTGTCCTGTGTGTAGAATTGGAATGATTACTGCTTTTAGTTAGGGCTGAGTATCGAACCTCCTTGCTGTTTCATTACAGAACAAAGTGTGTCGTGTAGTACTGTGTATCGAAAATTGTCAGGTAACTAATGCTTGGTTGGAGGATTAGTCTTGTTTTACTTATTCTTTGCTAATTTGTAGACTGCATTTCATTTAAGAAAAGTTCTTATACACCTGCTTGTGTTAAAACAACATTAAAGAGTAACTCCACTCTAGATTTTGGAAGGAGTAAAAACATATCTGCACTGTATAAATCTCATGAAAATCTGACCACACCCAACATCACAGCTGGGTGACATGCTTTACTTTTGACCACACCCAGCTGTGATGAAGCATGGAACTGTCATGCTACATCACTAGAAGTTGGTCAGACTTTGTTAAACTCAAAATGTGCCTGTTCAGAACAGGCCGATTTCTCAGCACGTGCAGGCTATCGGTAGATGCTACAATTTACCGATGCTCCCTAAACACCTCACATGCGCTAAACTAAGGCACTGAAAAAAGTATTGTTTTGGTATTGGCAGTGAAAATCAAATATTATATTGGCACTGATATCTAAAAATTTCAAATGATGTCCAGCCCTACTACTGGTATGTCATGAAGTAACTAAACATAAGGAAACAAAAAAAGTAGGACAAGAAAAGAATGTGTTTTATTTTGAGAATTACGTTATAAGTTATCTTGTTCAGTCAAGTTGTCAAGTCATTATCTAGTTATTATCTAGTTTACTACACACATTTTTGGGGTTTCCATGTGAACATATATTGCATAGTAATAAACATTTGTGTTGCCACTGTCCCTGTGTTCCACCCTATGCAGGCTCCAGATGTTGGAGGCCATCTGTAAGCACTGGGAAGGCCCCATCAGCCTGGCCCTGTACCTGTCAGATGCTGAGGCCCAGCAGTTCCTGCGCTACGCTCAGGGCTCAGAGGTACTGATGAGCCGTGGGAACGTTGGTTATCACATTGTCTACAAAGAGGGACAGTTCTACCCGGTCAACCTTCTGCGAAACGTAGCCATGCGGCAGGTCAACACACCCTACATGTTTCTGTCAGACATCGACTTCCTGCCCATGTACGGCCTCTACGAGTACCTCAGGTAAGAGGTGAAAGAGAAATGGATGAAAACCAACTGTGTCCACAGTGTTATTAACACCTTTAAAATAGGCATTTTGCATCTGTAGGTTTCTGAAACAAGTTTTTTAATGCATTTTTAATGAACAATAATTTTTTTCTGAGGTCTTGTACATGTAATAACATTGCTTAAGTGATAACGTAAGTCTCTGTGTGTGTTTGTAGGAAGTCAGTGGTGCAGCTAGACATGGCCAACACCAAGAAAGCTCTGGTGGTTCCGGCCTTTGAGACTCTGCGATATCGTCTGTCCTACCCAAAATCTAAGGCTGAGCTGCTCTCTCAGCTGGACATGGGCACACTCTTCACCTTCAGGTGAACCTCCTCTCTGTTTCTGTAGCCATCAATGTTCAAGAATCTTCAGATATTCATTCAAACAACACACTACATTAGCTCTTTTCATTGCTTCCTCCATGGTCGAAGTCATGTAAGTCAGTAATACTGATTCAGCTATCTTTACTTAATTCTCAGGACCACACTCAGAGAGACTCACTGGCACTTGTGCTGAGCTAGCAATACATAAAACACAAAAATCCAATACAATTGAGAAAAGATAATAAGCAATTAAAATGAGGGACAGTTACGTTAGGATTTACAGTTAAATTGTTGGAATGCTCCTGAAAACACATTTGAAGGTGGTGTTTCCTAACTGAGAACTTTATCAGGAAAAATAAGCAAATATGTGAACATTTTCAAATGTACATATTTACAAGAAACATGGCTTTCTACTGAGAATAGATACCCTACTTGAGTGACATTGAAACACATTATTTCCCAGAGACACAAATCTTATATTCTCAACTATTAGGCCTATCTACTCACGTACTGTACTTTACTTGAGTATTTCCATTTGATGCTACTTTATACTTCCACTCCACTACATTTCAGAGGGAAATATTGTACTTTCTACTCCACTACATTTACTTGACAGTTTTAGTTACTTTTGACACAATGGATAATATAACAAGCTTTTAAAATACAACACATTGTTAAAGATGAAACCAGTTTCCAACCTTTTTGGCTTTTGACGTCTTACAAAAAGCAGTCTGGTCGGGGTCACATTTCAGATGTCTATGAGTTAACAGCTCAATAGTAGAGAAAAAGAAAACAGATTTGTGTATCAGAACTTTGTTTTTTCTTCTTTCCTCTCCCATTAATCATCTCATGACCCCTCAGATTTATCTGGTGACCCTTTGAGGGGCCCGACCCCTAGTTGGAAACCACTGGACTGAACTAGCTAACTGTCCGCTGTGGCCTCTCTGCTCTGCGTGTGTGTAGCTCAGCCCCGCCCTCAGTCAAGCAGACACACAGACCAGCTCTTTATACACCAGCAGCTGTTTATACACCAATGACACAGAGACAGAGAGCACAGTGGAGCAGAGGAGAGAGACAGAGACATCCATGTAACCTGACCTCACACCTGTGTGCTGTTATTGGCTGGGGGCTACACACCCACTGCCCAAAGGTTGATGCCCAGAAGCGTCCCCAACACAGCAAAATAATAAGAAAATAAGAAAATACAGGCAGAGGGCAGAGTCTCTGTCGATAAACACACTGCCACACACTTCTAGTGGGTCATAAGTGATAATTGAGACGGATTACTTTTGTATGAGTCTATACATCGTTTTCCTGCATAGTATACCTTTAAGTAAATGATCTTCTTCTTTTTCTTCTTCTTCTTCTTCCACCACTGCTGATGACACAATCATGACTTAAATGCAGAACAGAATTAGCAAGAATGAAATAAAAAATGAGAGAAATAAACTGATTTTTTTAACAGTGTCCCTCTTACTGTAGGCAGTGTGTTGTGTGAATTATCCATAGTATAAGGGACACAGGAATTTCTGCAGATTTGGAAAAAAAAAGTCCACCTCCACTCTACTGGGGTGGAGGCAGAATAGACAGATATCTCAAAACCAAAACTTTCTGAGAGAGAAGATGCCAGTAGAAAGGTTTTTGTATATATTTTTTTCTTTTGCAATTTTGGTAAACTGACCCTTTAAGTTGATTTTTACTTCATTATGAGTGGGTTGAAACGGTAATCAGTATAATATCTCACTTACAAATAGCCGTAGTATAGTTATGTTTTTATTGCTGTCGTTGTCACAGTACCAGTAAACACACACACAGCTCCTCTGACACCTCACAGTGTGGACTTGATGCTAGAAAGACTTTTCTGTACAGTAGGACAAGCAGGGTGCTCGTTTTTCTCTTGCATGCAGGCCGTCCTTAATTCATACTCACTTTGCTTCAGTTCCCATTTGCAGTCAGTAAATACCTCTTTTATCTTGGCGGTTGGTGGAGAAAGACATGTTATGATGGCACAGACAGAAAAAGACACCACACAATTTTTTTCACCCATCAACAACAATTTGGTCTGCAATGTGAGGTAAACAAACACTATAAATAACAACATCTTTAAGAGTTTCATTGATCCAGATTGTAACCCAAATGCCACCTAAAATTTTATAAACTATAAATTGCACTTTGTCCCAGAAAGACTGGACCAAAACACGAGCATGGTTCACACTCCTTCCATCAAAAGTTTGAAAAAGCTTTTATTTTTTCTCCCGCCAGGTACCATGTGTGGACTAAAGGCCATGCACCAACTAACTTTGCCAAATGGCGGACAGCCACCACGCCGTACAGGGTACAATGGGAGGCCGATTTTGAGCCCTATGTCATGGTGAGGAGGGACAGTCCTGAGTACGACCGCCGCTTTGTGGGCTTCGGCTGGAACAAGGTGGCTCACATCATGGAGTTGGATGCACAGGTAACTGACACACCTTCACTTTATCCAACGCTTATCTACCTGTCTAAACTGTCGGCTTTATGTCTTAGTATACTTCTTTTCTTTGCTGGACTTTATGGTGTCTGCCATTCTTGATAAATAAAAATATCTTTAAATACTAGATAAGATGTAGTTATTAAAGCTGCAGACAGTTGCAGCTGCAGCTGTTCTCTTCTGTGGTGTGTTTGTTATGAAATCAGTTCTGTGCATCATACATTTGTGTATGTGTGACCGCTGCTGTACAGCAAATGCCCCTGTAGACATGCCACTGCAGAAAGGTCAGCGTGCATTTAATAATGATTAGGCTTTGTTATCAAAGCTTTATTAAGTTGTCTTAGGTCAGGTTTGGCAGAAGTACTTAATATCTCTCTTTGTGATGACATATTCAGTGAAATGCAATCTTATATTAAAATAGCCTTACTGGCCCTGTCAAAGTAAAGTGTGATTACTAAAAGTCTTGTAGCTTAGTTCGAGTGTAGTGTGGGAGTTAAGTTATATCTGTAAAACCAGGTTGCACCATACAATTTAATTACAATGTAGTGTTTAAAACGTACACCTCCTCCAAGCAGGAGTCAGTCATTCCTTATTAACTGTTGTCTTGCTGGAATGATTCAGATGATAGAGATGAGAGAGAGGAAAAGTTTGTTTGATATTTAGGATACACTCTGTGCGGTTTGTTGTTGACAGACTGCATGCTTTATTCATGATGACACTGACATGCGCACTGCATTTACCTGATGTGTGGTCGCTGGCACCACTTGGTTTCATGGAACAGGAACTTTAGGTGTTGACTGGTGGAACGTTTTACGCTAAAGTGTTGAATTTGATGATACAAACCATGCATTGTGTCATAACATCACCCTCTGTGACAGTGTTTCAATTGTGGTCGACAAGTTAAAGCGTAATTAGACACAGTTCAAATGAACAAAGTGCAGTTGCAACAGCCGCCAGATGCTTTTTTTTCAGGAGTTGGTGGAGACCAAACCAGAGTTAAAAGGAGAGTGAATATTGGACTCACATTCATCAGGTGGACACAAACTGGACTCAAAACGAATGCTAATGTTGCTCTGTGTCTGCTGGTTGTGTCATTAGGCAACTTTTTGCTAAAACATTACATCAAAAAAGGTGATGATGTCAACCCAGTGTTTTCAGCTTGTTGTGGAGTTCTTCTGTCCTGAAGTGGCCAAGATGAATTAATGAATTCAGCTTTAACCCGGAGCAAGATTACTTTAGTTTTGCTGAGCAGCAACGGTCTCTGTTGCCACAATTGACAACTGCAGGATAATGGTAAATGCTGAAATTTACTGTAACAGCAGCACAAGTAGAGAAGAGACAGTAAACTGACTGTGTGATGTCAGTTACACAGAAATATCTATCTAAACTTTGCAAACATTAGCCACCATAAGCTACTGGTCATACCAGACCAAGTAATCTGTAGCAGCTGTAGCAGCATCTGTCAAAGGTTACATGTTCGTGCTTTAGCTTTATATTTACAGTATGTTGTGATAAAGAAGTTGTAAAGCAGCACCACTCAGCCACTTCTCTCTCTACAGGAGTACGAGTTTGTGGTTCTGCCCAACGCGTATATGATCCACATGCCTCACGCGCCCAGCTTCGACATCACCAAGTTCCGCTCCAACAAGCAGTACCGGGTCTGCCTCAAGACCCTGAAGGAGGAGTTCCAGCAGAACATGTCGCGGCGCTATGGCTTTGCCGCCCTAAAATACATGACGGCCGAGAACAACAGCTAACCACCACTGCAGACCGTCACACCCCCAGCCCTGAACTACTGACACACCCCACGGGCTGGGGAGGGGGCGGCACAGGAAACAGATGGCCCATGTGGGGCCATCAGGATACTTTGAGACTTGAGTTCCTCAGACATTGTTAGAACGTTTGACCCACAAAATGGAACTGCAGGGGTCTTTATGTCCGTACTTTCACCTCTGCCAGGATGTAAAAGCTGTGAAAGACTACATGAGTGACTGCTGGGCCTGGACCCCTGGCTGTGTGCGCCCTGACAAACAGGAGGCAAAGAAAGAAGAAGACAAAGACATTCAATGCCTTGCCATATTTGTAAGACCAGTGACAGAGTTGTGGGCTACATGTAACATTATGTATGTATGCGTGTGTGTGAATGTACATGCAGGTAGATGAAAAGTATGACTGTGTGTGTGTTCCTCCAGGAAGGCGCTTAGCAAAAAGCTTCAGGAGAGCTGGAGATGTGAAGCATTGTGGGCTTACACACTGTTTGCACTCTGCAAAGAGGAACGCCTTCCAAGTGCCATGAAGTAACACAAAGCAGCCGCAGTTTGACAAACAGCACACCCCGACACAAATGCAAATCGTCACCAGGCGGCGAGATAAGACAAAGCGGTGAACATGTCCACACAGATTTTGAAAATCTCATTGTGACGAGTGACACGCACTCAGATATTGAGGCGAGCAGCCAGCCAGCCGAACATCTGCTGTTGCTTAATTTGTTTCATAGCTGATACAGATCAGAATAAATCCTCCTCCTCGTATGACAAGAGAAGTTAAGTGCAAGGATGGCTGGAGGTCGTCCACGCAGTTGATATTCAGGGTATCTCCACATCAGCCTGAGTGTGCCGCTAGCAATTCTTTCCACTGTTTTGTTACGACTACAGAATCTGACAGCATCTGGTGCAGAGTGCTTTTTTGTGTGTATCTTGCGGTCTGCGCAAACACACACAAACTCAGACCTACTGGAAGTGAAGCCCCCCCCCCCACCCCCCATACACCGTGCAGCACGAGGTGAAGCGCCAATCACTGAACTCACTGTTTACTTTTCTTTCCAACAATCAGTATTATTTATCAGTGTGTTTACAGCCCTGATGGGTGTCTCCCCGTGCACTGTCAGGAAAATCTGAGGAGGACAGGAAGGAGAGTTTCAGCTCTACAACAGCATTTCTGTGAAAATACTCCACTTAAAGTCAGGAGAGTCTTTCTTTCTGTCACTCTCTCTTTCTTTCTCACTCTGGCCTCTAGTTTCATAACATTATAGCGATATCAGCTATAAGTGTGTGTTCTCCTGTTTGTGTTGCCACACTGATGTGGGTTTGTTATGAATATTCTGCCTTCTCTGTTCAGCTGTTATTAGTGCAGTAGCACCTGTGACAGACAACAAATCTCTTCCCCTTGACAGCCCATATAATATATTGATACTAAATGATAAAGATATCATAAACTCACAAATAAATATCACTAAAGTTACTGTAGGAATATGTTTAAAAATGGCAGTGAGGTTAGAAATTCCATTAAAGAATGTAAAGTACTGACTAGTCCTGACAGGGGTATTACAGCAATATTATACTGGGATTTAAATTACAAACTAAAAATCCATATATGATTGCAATCCATGGGTTCCATGCAAATCAGGGTTGACTTGATTCCAGTCCAGAGGGTGTTAATGCACCTGAAACCATCTGCTGAGGTGTTTTGAACAATTGAATTTAGTCTGTGATTGATTGATTCTTGGCTGCATTTAGATGCTTTTCTTCTTATATACTATATATCGGATAGATGTCAAAGAAAAATTGGGTACTGCTTACATTTTTAATGCAGTCTCCTGCAGCTTTCTTGCCAGAAAAATATAATCAATGAAGAAATTGCTAGGGCTGCAACTAACAATTATTTTCATTATTGATTCATCTGTATTTTTTAAAATAATCGATTGGTTGTTTGGGCCATAAAATGTCAGAAAATGGTGAAAAATGTTGTCACTGTTTCACAAATCCCAAGGTGATATCCTCAAATGTCTTAATGACTTAATAAACCAGAAAATATTCACATTTAAGAAGTTAGAATCAGAATTTGAACTTTTTTTTTCTTGAAAAATGAATCAAAATGATTATTCGATTATCAAAATAGTTGGCGATTAATGTAATAGTGGGCGACTAATCAATTAATCGGCTAATTGTTGCAGCTCTACAAAAATTTCACACAGTTGGATTAAGACCATGTGATGTGGTTGAAAGCTCTGGAAAAAAGCTAGTAAGGGGACATTGAGTTGGGATTGTTTGTCAAACTAATATTTTCAAGATCAGGAAAACACAAAAATGCCACTGAAGATGCTGCTGAATAAAAGTTGAAGTTTCCTTCCCCTACAGTTGGTAACGTTATGTGACTGAATCACAGACTAATGTACTCTGAGGAGATGTCTCTTATTTTAGGATGTATTTTTAAGGAGTGTTCCCTCTCAGATTCATGTCCAGGACATCATGATTTGTTTCTGTGGAAGCTGAAGGACGTTGGTGGTTGGATGATGATCTTTCTGCTAGCACATACTGCTGTAAAACTAGAGGCCTCTCTCTCTCTTTCTCTCTCTCTCTCTCTCTGTCTCTCTCTCTCTTTCTCTGTCTCTCTCTCTCTCTCTGTCTCTCTCTCTTCCTCTCTCTCTCTCTCTCTCTGTCTCTCTCTCTCTTCCTCTCTCTCTCTCTCTCTGTGTGCACAGGATAGCTGCAGAAGGGCTTGGTGCAGTCACGCAGGTGTGTGTGTCTGTCTGTGAGTGAATAACCTGTTTCTGATTGTACATGTATGTTCAGTATGCAGGTGTTTGTGTGTGTGTGTGTGTGTGTGTGTGTGTGTGTGTGTGTGTGTGTGTGTGTGTGTGTGTGTGTGTGTGTGTGTGTGTGTGTGTGTGTGTGTGTGTGTGTGTGTGTGTGTGTGTGTGTGTGTGTGTGTGTGTGTGTGAAGTTTGACTCTGTGTGAATGTGTGTGTGTGGCTTTTGCAGGGCTGGGGAGGAGCTGCAGTGTGGAAGTAGGACAGTGCTGACTGATGCTGCTACCTGAATAAAAGCAAAGAGTCAAACACTCAGTTGTTACTGTCTTTCATCATTTCTTTCTGCATGAATATCAATTTAGCCTCATGAACCCAAAGTAAATGGATTCATAGAAGCACTCACTGATACACCTCACACACACACACACACACACACACACACACACACACAGCAGAATAGTACACGGGTGTATTTATAGTTGCAGAGCTTACCACCTTTCCATTTTTGCATGTCAAAGTCAGTTTACTCTTCAAAGGAAGTGTTTCTGTGTTTCTGAGGGAGCTTCATCAAGTCTGAGAAAATGACCCTGATGATGCCATAGTGATGTCATCTCAGCTTGGGCCTGTGTTTCAAATTGGAAGTGTAGTGTTTGAAAGAATTGGGAGTTCACCAGACAGTGGATGTCTGAGGAAAAAGGCTACTCAGATGCATTATGGGAAGTGTAGGATCCAGTTTCTGCGATTTGACCCAATTTTATGGACTAAAAGTTAGGATATCTCTGCCTTTGCTGCACAGATTTTGACCATTCTGTTTTTAATCTGCGCCTTCAAAGTATGTAAGTAAGTATTTATGGAAGTACAATTCTTATTCATTTCGAAACAACATTCACATGTGATACTGTATATGTAAATGTTGAAGTTATCAGTCACTGTTATAATCTTTATACAAGCACACAGTCACTCTGCATGTGACTTGCAAGCCTGTTCCAGCAACAAGCTTGCATGTGACTACCAGAGAGCAGTGGCATGTGTTGTAAATCTTCTCAACAGTACACCATGAAGGGTTCTTAGTTCAATGCGCAGGAGTCCTTGTTTATTCCCTCTTAGACAGGTGTTTAACCATCTCTTAGTTTTTATATTAGCTTTTTGGTATGTTCATGGTTCACAAACTCTTATTAAATTCAAGTCATTAAAAAACATTAAAAAGCCTTTATTGCCATGGCTACATGAATACACAGACGAAATGTTTTTGTTCAGTGAAAAATGCGGGGGAAAAAAGAAAATCACTTTATTTTCTTGATTATCCTTATCTGAAACTATTTGAATATTGTATATGTCTGGCCTAGGACCTGGACATTGTCTTATTTATTTGTTTTAGAGAAAATGGGTGTTTACGCTGTATTTTATGACTCCCATAATTTCCTAACCATTTCTTAGAAAGGAACTGATATCTAACTGTAGATTCAGAGGAAGGTTCCTGAAAAGGACTGACATTGGTTCTTATTATTGGTAAAATGAAAACTTCCAATTGATTCATTCAAATCGATTGCAGTTTTATCTAGTGAGTCATTTGGTCAGTGCACAGCAGCTCAGCTGAACAAGAGAAACCATAAAAAAGTATTTTTAAAGTAATAAATTACAACATACAATTCAATAAATATGGAGAATAAAGTGTCCAATAATGAATGAATATGAAGTTGGGTTTGAATGGATCCCCGTCAGTTTTTCCCATCATCAAGATATTTTGCTCTGGAAATCAACAACTGCTTATAAATTCAGAACATACTGTAGTCTATATTTCCTTATAATCACTACTAAATTACACAGTTCTTGCCAGGCAACATTGTAATAAGTTATTAGGGTTATGGGACCTGTAAAATAAAATGGGGGGGGGGGGGGGGGGGGGCATATGTGCATGTGTGTTTGTGTGTGTGTCACCTGCCTGTAGGCCTGCTGTGGGGATGTTTCAGGGACAGTGAGCTGACCTGGCTCTAAATGAAAAGAGACCAGGGAGAGTGGGGCGCCCAGTTTATCTGCTCCCTGGTGTCTAACTGTCCCCGGTGAAGCCGTCCCTTAACTTCCCTTTAATGAAGGTCCCAAGACACCATTTCTCTTATCACGGAGGCTATTAAAAGTTTTAGAGGAGCCGCTCATTAATTCAATTTAAAATTTTATGCATGAATTTCAGCTGACTTTCAGATAATACATTCAGAGGATTGGAGGAAGTTAACTCTGCAGTGATGTGCTGTTGCCTCCGTTACCAAAAGGGGAGATTTTTGAAGGTGTAGCTGCACCTACAGCTTGTCAATGGGCAGTTAGACTAAACAAACTGAAGGAAAAGCCACATATTGGCCAGAGATAACCTCTGATCCTGGCCAGATAGAGATCAAATAGTGACACACATTGCCTCTCAGTATGTGTTTCCTTATTACCCATAATCCCCACATTAGTGGTCTGTATCTGTACCTGCATCTTTGAGATTCAACCCAACTGAACTTAATTTTACACCCACAACTATATTTTGCTTTGTTCCATTCATTACTTTGCCAAAGCTAATGCAGTGCATTGGCTACATTCAGTCTCTTCCCTCTTCCCACTGTGCGTTATGTATGTATTTGATACACTTGACACATATGGATGCAGATGATTGGCACAGTCAGAGAGACAAAAGACAGACCTTTTTTATAGATTACATTTGAAAATAACCAAACCCACCCAACCAAAGCTTTACACAACAAAACTCCCTGAACGCAACACATAACCTGATACTCTGTCCAGACCCGCTGGGTTTGGGTGTCTCAGTTATTATCATATACTCCTCACACAAGCATTTCCTCACCCATAAGAATCTAGTTTGAGCCAAGCCCCGTCTTCACCTGAACAATCTATAGACTTTTGACTTATACAGCTACAAAAGCTACAGTTCCTCTGCTCAGAGGCCCAAACAAAGAACAAAACATCATACAGTTCCATACTTACAGGAACAACAACTTAGTTGTGTTTTTTGTGGGGTTTTTTTTGGCATTTTGTTTTTGTTTTTCATAGCTCCTGCCATTGGTTGCATCAGTTTTGATAACATTGAACATCACTAAAAAGAAGTCATTTTCTCTTCCAAGAAGTCATTTTCTCTTCCAAATAAGTTTTGACAAACTTATTTGGAAGAGAAAATGAAGGTGAACATTAAAATTATTACCCAAACTGTCTGTTGTAAATATCCATCACAGTTTACAGAGCCACTTCCTGCTTTATCTTTGACCTACTGTACTTACTGTAGTTTTCCTGTACAACAAATAAAGTGGTATAGATCATCTGGATAAACTTGGTTGGCTTCCAACCTGAATGATTATTTGATTGTTCATGTTTGTTCTCCTCCATTCGCCAAGGAAGACCATGAGATGTAGAAGCTTGTAAGTGGACTTTGAGTTGAGATGTTTTTTGGCAAACTATTAGTATAGTTCCCTTTTGTAGAAAGTGCACCAAACAGTACAAATGAGATAATATTAATTATGTTGTTGTTATGTTGTTCATGAAAAAAGATTAAGCAGTGTCACTCCAGAGAGACCAAATCTCATCACCATCTCATTTATTCACAGAACTCCTCTTAAATTCAAAAAGTAATCCATTCAAGACCAAACACTAAATGTTGATTGGTCATCTCATCAACATAACATAAAGGAAAGAAGCACAGGGACTCAGTCCTTGCTCTCCTGCATTCTTCAACCACTGTAAACATCCTTTTATCATTTACATATACCAGTACATTAATTGTTTATCATATTTGCCAAATGATTTATTAATAGTATGCACTGCATGCTGCAAGTCGTGTTCTTTTAGTCTAGAATGAGAAAATGGAAGCACTGTCTTTATGTTCTCTAGAGGCTGGTTTAATCCTACATTGAATCATGGTTCCATACTGACACCCAGTGGTTGTTCATTAGGCCTCTGCAACATTTAGTGCATGAAAATAAAAATATTTTAGAAAGTCTGTCTACAGCTCCATACAATCTTATGCAATATAATACAACTGCCATGCAATAAATCATTCATACATTCATGAAGCTTATAATAATAAAATGTTGATTCAACTCCAGTCATTTTAATATCTGTAATTAGTGGTGCTGTTTAATTGTTGCATTATGTTATACGTGTGTGTCATAGTCTGTCCTCATGTGTAAACAGAAGTGGACAAAACATATTCCAAGAGTCCAGTTCAGCACCAACAACTACTTATTTTATGAAATTATTTAATTTCATTGTATTTGTTTAATTTAATTTAATTTGATATCATTTCATTTTATTTCATTTTTAGGAGGACTCTTAGTATTCATTCACTCTTAGTATTAGTCTAATGTGGTCTGGATGGAAAAAATCAAATCAACCTTTTTTTCTGTTTTCACACAGAAACTGTATTTCAAACAGTCTCTGGAGTCAAATCTTGGCTAGGTTTGACAAGTATAAATATAATGACTTTTAAGCTAGACCTAGCCTAATGTTGTCTGGATGGAGAAATATCAGTAATAACGCCACTTTGTGTTTTCATAAAAGTAGGCTTTAAACAAAGACTTTTACTACGATGTCTAACACTTTTTCACAACTAGAAGTTGACCTGAGAATTGGATGAAATATTATCTTTTTTTCAGTGTCTCATCATCAGTCCATCCCCTCCATTAGCTACTGTTTATCCTTTAGAGGGTTGCAGGGGGTCACAGCTGACACTGGGTGAGAGGTGGGCTACACCCTGGACAGGTCGTCTGTCAATCACATGGTTGACACATAGAGACAGAATCATTCACACTCACACAATTTACATTCCCAATCAACTTATCCTGCATGTTTCTGGTCTGTGGGAGGAAGCTGGAGCACTCAAAGGTTCTGGGGTGCACCTGGAGCACAGTGCTAACCACTGCACCACCATGCCCTTAACAATAATGCATGATAAAAATTAAACTAAAATTTAATTTAAATGTAGTTTTTATTGACTAAAAAAACTGAAATACATTTTCGTCAAAATAAAATCGGATAAAAGTAATGCCAAAATAAACATTGGTGAGTAGAATCTTTTTTTATTGCTGACCAAATCCATGACATGAATGATCCTTAAAAGAAGACTGGATGGATGGATCAGGATTTAATGAGATCTATATTTAAAAGTACTAGTACTAGTTTAAAAGTCGGATGCTCATTTGTTTGAAACAAAGCTTATTAGAAGGAAGCTCTAATCTTTTCTCTCCAACAGTGCTGGTTTGTTTGGCAAGAAGGAGCCACTGAAATCAGTTAAGGGAAGAAAAACATATTAAAAGAAATAGAGCACACCCTCTGTTTTAAGAGAGGGGAAGTTGTTTCCAGAGTAAAAAAGAACCACTGGAGAATGAACAGCAGCTCTGAAACCAGCAGCTGAGGGTTCAGCACCAGCGGGTGTCGCCCGCTGCCCTCCCCAGCGTGACGCTGGGTGCTGTCTCCCAGAGGGCCGAGCGCAGTCTCCTCACGTAGAGACATAATGGAGATTGTCTGGAGCGGACCGATTGAAGCAATCAATCACAGTCTGTAGGCCTTCCCCCATGGACAGCACAGCTCGCAGCAACATGCACACTGTTTATTACCAAAACCAAACTCTTCTGTTCCTCTGACATCACACCCCCTGGCAGTACAGGATTACCACTGATTTTTAATAACTGTGTGTGTGATCTTAATCCCATATGGGTTCTCATCATTTGTAAAGAAGAAAGGGAAACAACTTCCACCCTTAGCAAGAGCAGAGGTCTACAGACATATATCAGGACATGCTGTACCTGCATTCAGTGTTTGAAAAATTGCTTTGACATTTTTGAAACTGCTGTGACATTTTATGAATATCTTTTAGTGTGTAGAGGCTGCTGTTCTTTGTTACTGCTGTGATTTTGAGAAATGGTTCACAGTATGAGGGAAAATTCTCAATTTCTGTCTCATGGAGTGCAGGATCGAGTGATGGAAATCAAAAATATTTGAACATACAGTATGTCACAACAACAACATCACATTCATAAATGTATACATGGCAGCCTGTATAATGTCATTTCTCACTAATACTCTGCTCTCAAAATACTCTGATTTCCTCCACCACCCCAACATCCTCTCTGTGTGACTTCAGGTTGTGTATCATTATATGTTGGGATGATTAGAGCTTGTTGCTACTTTGAGAGCTCCCTCAGAGAGCAGAGCCTTTTCCAACAAATCCAATCTTAGACTTAAAGCAAGCAGCAACTACCATGACTTGAGGTTGAAGCCAATGCAGAAGTACCTTAAAGTGCCACTGGCGACTGCCAGATGCTCCAACTGACTCCCGTTCAAAAAGCCTCAACTTCTCTCTAGAAATTCTAAGTCAATCATTTTTTTCAACAAGTCATTATTGTCTCAATCTGTAAAATCAGGCCATATAATAAGTGTGCTGGTGGTCATTTTTGGAAATTATTGCTCTGTTAATAAGATTTGAAGACTGTCTGCCATGTGGGTGTTGATTGACAGCTGTGACAGTTGGCTCACCTGCTGCTCTCCCCCGCTCTGGGACTCGCACTGATTCACACTATTGTTGCAATATTTTACTAATAGTCCCTTTTCACCTTGCATTAAAAGTGTCTTATATCCAGATTATATATAGATATGATTTAACCTGATTACATTTACATCTGGTATTAATATACCAGGTGTCTTCAGCATCCACACTGAGATCCGATTGAGATCCAGTCACTAGGTCCAGCACAAACAACCGAACATCACATCCTCATCTCATTTGTGCCGGTCCAAAAAAACAACAAAAAAAGATGGTAGCCATCCGTGTAGCTGTGCTATTGAATGGACTTTTGCTTGCTTTTCGAAGCAGGGGAAGAAGCCGACAAGCTGACGTCTTGACTCCATCCATGAGTGTCTTGAATATCCATGGCTTTCTTGCTGTTTTCTTGCTAGTAGTTTAGCTTGTTAACTGCCTAATGGCTGCTACTGTACCTCACTGGCTTGGAACAGTTATGCGTGATTACGTATTTCTGCCCACGTTGTTGTATGTGGAACACAATTGCATTTACACTTTTGTGGAAGTGCCTTAACTGCATTCTTTCTAATGGTCAGCAGGGGGCAACTCCACTTGCAAAAAGAGGTCCGATTGTATGGAAGTCTATGAGGAAATGACCCTACTTAATTTATTACCTCAGTAAACAGTTTCCTAATGAGTTTAAGTTCTTAATCACTAGTTTCAAGTCTTCTTCAACACAGCATGATGTTCATTTTGTAAATTATGGTCCCATTTAGAGTAAAATAGACAATAAAGCAGGGTATGCTTTAGGGCATGGCTACTTTGTGATTGACAAGTCGCTACCACAGTGACAACATTGGTTACGTACGTTACGTATCGTAACCCCAGATTAGAATAGGTGTATAGGCGTAGCTGTCCCTATTTCAATGTGTTTTCACTTCATGAAAGTTAATTGTAACATTTTGGTTGCCTAAAAAGTCTTGTTCAGGGTTCAGTTGTATTAAAGGAGTCAGCTGTCCAGTTTTTCCGGCAAATACATTTTGTTTTAAGCCTGTTTTTCACTCGCCAAAATTAGCATTAGCATTAGCATTATTACAGTTAACCATAGACTGTAAGGGCGCTGTGCTAAGCAAGCCTGCAACTAGCGTTAGGGTCAGCTCCACCCTCTAGTCCAAATATGGTCACTTCTGGCTCCAAAAATCCAAGATGGCGATGGTCAAAATGATGGTGAAGACTAAACAACTAAAACACAGGTTAGAGAAACACTACTACATACTACTTCCTGTATTTGCACTGCTGCTGGCATTGGACATAAATCTTGAGGTGTGGATTTGTCCAATATGAACGAATGAATTCTGGGATACTGGGCTCAGAAAAATATGGATAAATACAAGAAGGTGGGGTGCAAAATTTAGTCAGGAATAAGGAGACTACTTGCATTTAGCAGAGACGGCTTGCTGAACATATTTTTGCTGGTTCTTACTTGTCCACAGTACCTCCCTGAGGTTTACAGTTCAAAATATGAGTGCAAAGGGTGCAACAAGTCCTCCAAATTCAACCCTGTCCCCTAGAATTTACATTCATATAGGCTACTACTAATGTTATTTTGTCAGATTAGTTTTGAGGGATACGTAATTCCTGCCAGGATTACGTGCCGTAGGAAAGTATTTTGCAGGGAATGTTGCTCCTGACAGACAGCAGTCATAATTCACAAGGCTGCTAGATGTCACCTGTCAGATAAACATAAACATAGGTTGGGACACCCTGGTGACTCAGAGTCTTAAAACAACAGTCAGGTGTCCAAATGGACATTGAAACATGTTAGAAGATCCCTTCATAATGTACTTACAACTTTTAAATGCATTTTTGCACAAAATGACTATGAGGGCACACTATGGATTTTGGCCCCCATCACTGGGGATTGAGTGATTACAGCCAGGAAAACCTCTTTTAAGTGTTCATTTGGGCACCTGACTATTGTTTTAAGACAGACTTAAAAAATTGTGAACCTATCCTTTAAGTTCCCAGTTTGTGTCCATCTGTCATCTTTCTGCTGCAGCTAGCCAATAAAGGTATGAAATGCCCAAAAATAACCCAAAAGATGTTTAAGGGTCTTTAACAACCACCAATAAACAACCACTGCCTTTGTTTTTCTGGTGAGGATATTTTCAATGGGAAGAATCACTTACAGTCTTTATATTTATCTCATATTTCTCATTTCTCGTTGCATCCAGGGCTTTCCTTACAGTTCTACTGGCTATATTTACTACTTTCTGTAGTTATGTTTTCTTTCTAACATTCACGTTTCCATTCCATGTCTATAGTAAAAGTACTTTCCACCAGATTCTTAGATACAATTTCCAAAGTATGTATGCAAAATGCAACATCACTGAACTTCTTAAGGAGAAACAATCTGTGTGGCTTTCTTAAAATCATAATCTGTATATTCTGTAAATTTAAGATGAAATATCAACACCTATTACATGCACAGACTTTTGATATTTAGTATATATAGGTAAGAAAGCTCAGGGTCTTTTTCAATCATCCTCTGGATCCTCATGGATATCCACTACAAATTTCATGGCAGGTTGTTTTGTTCTGGAACAAAGTGTCAGACGTCACCATCCACAAAATCAGATTCATTCATGCAAATATCACTGCAAACCCTTTTCTGGGAAATATATTTCATGAATTATTCATTCAGTACTTCTTTCATAATTACACCCATTCTATTACCAAGGCAACAGACCACTCAACAATAACACACACAAACACACACACACACACACACACACACACATACACACACACACACACACACACACACACACACACACAAACACACACACACACACATACACACACACAGCTGGAAACTAAAAGCTGTTAGTCCATCTCACTGCTCAGGGGCCAGTTGCTTTTCTTTTCTGCAAACAGGTCAAAGAGTCAAACAGGAAGGTTGTGGCACTTCACAGGACACACATACTGCAGCATTCCCTTGACTGTATCTAAACGCGCACCCACACACAGACACACACACACACACACACACACACACACACACACAGAACACGCCCCTGCACCTCAGAGAAGAATTGATACTGGAGGTAAACAACATCTGATAAATATAGTTTCTTTATCTCCACTCTGCTTTTCACCCATGCTGCTGTATCAATCCTTAATTTAGTGACATTTCCAACACAGGCTTTTGAAAGTTTAGAATCAATTGGGTTGAAGTTAAAATATACATCAAACAAGAGATATCCACCACAAAAACTGGAAGCCATTGTTGGGTAGCCAAAGATTGTTCTTTACTATCTGTCAATGTTGGTCCCAGAAGAAGAAGAAGGAATGAAAAAAAAAGAAACCACAAATAAAAAACCAAAGGTTTAAGAACTTTATATATAAAATATATAACAGAGAATATTCTAATACAGTAGATGGCCAAAACATCTCACCTATATGTGTTATCCAAAACCACATGCATTAATGTGCTGCTATAACAGCCTCATTCTTCTGGTTTCAGGCTTTCCAACAGATGTTGGAACCTGGCTGCAGGGATTTGCTCTCAGTCAGCCACAAGAGCATTAGTGAAGTCCAACACTGATGTTGGGTGATAAGACGGGGCTCATAGTCAGTGTTGAGGTCAGGCATTTCTTCATGGAGTTTACTTTGTGAATGGGGGCATTGTCATGTTAATCAACTGTTCACTCAAAGTTGGAAGCACACTGTGAAAAATATCACATCAACATTTCCCTCCAAACCCAACCATGAATGACAGCCTCAGTCCAAAGGTACATAAATATACAGTGATGTCCACATACTGGGGACACATATAAGGGGAGCAGACACAAGACCAGGACAGAGAGGAAAGGAATCATGTCTTCAAATCAGGTGAAATGATCTTAATTTGGTTCAGTAGTATGGGTCAGTGCATTATCTTTATTTCTTAGAAATATAACATTTATTTTTTATGAGGAGGAATGTACTTTTTGTACATTTAAAAGTTACATTGTTTCACTTTAACTCTCATGTGCACATATATTTTTCTCATACGCATGGTACTCTCTCACTATGCATGGTAGCTCACTGCCACTGTTGGTGTGCAGTGCTGGGCACTAAAGCATTACTTTGTAAACTGTTACAGTAATGTGATTACTTTTTACACTACTGTTTTGTCAGTAACAGGAGTGTAAGGGATTACAGTTTTAAATTCAGTTATTACATTACAGTTACTAATCCCAGTAACGCTCTGTTACTTGGGAGGATGGACCTGTTCGCCCTCTTATAGTTTGATGGAGGATTGATATCAGTTTGGTGTCAGTGTTCAGTGGACAGACTGGTCTGTTACATGCTAGCTTGGTGTGAGAGCATCTCCTTTTCTTGAGATGGATGATGGATAAGAATCTAATCATCTGAAGTGCCTAAAACTGCACAGTACTGTATATGAGAGTGACAATGTGTGTATGTGAGCAGAGTGATTATATAAAGAGTTTGATATGGATGTCAATATAATGTACGTGTATTAATGTGTGAATGAAAATATATGTAAACGAAAGAAGAGTGTATGTATGCAAAACTGAAATGCATGTATGTGAAACTTAATTATACATAAATACTGTATGTGACAATGTGAATATGTAACGAAGAGTAACGAATATGTATGAATGAATGCTTGGGCAGGTTCCAAGCCACTTTCACTTCAATTTAATCATTCATGTTGCTTGAGCCGAGACTACAACACAATGTGTTTAATAGTTTCATTGACATCATTATTCATTGCAGAGCTTCATCAAAGTTCTCTCTTCAAGTGAGAAGTAATAACCCTGCTGCTTCTCTTCTGAAAAAGCCCTCCAGTGTCAGAGTCTACAGAGCCTCTGATAAGAGAACAAACAACAGGGATGGAGAGCAGCTCTGCATCACTAATCACTTCACACACACACACACACACACACACATTTACTTACTCCAGCACTGACTGTATAACATCCCAACAAGATGAAATAACAATTCAGACACTCAGCTGTAAGAGTGTCCTAGCAGGATTTTACTGAGTGTGAGAACAGTTTATTTTATTCCCTGTTCTATATGTACGTGCATTTATATATGTGAATATACACATATATGTAATTTTAGTTGTACTTACTTTTGATTTACATAATCACATGAAAGTGTTGTAGTATTTCTTTTATGGACCCCAGGAAGAGTAGTGGTTGCATTGGTAACAGCTAATAGGGATCCAAATAAATTAACTATTAAACTGTGTTTCAAAGGTGAATAATTTGGTTATGCATGTCACTCAGAACCTGCCCTCTATGTGCAAGCATGCAAAGAACTACTCAAAACATCAAGTGGACAGGAAGTAGTATAGGTGGTTATAGTTGCTTAAGGGGTTAATATGAAAACATCTCTGACACTCCAATCACAGGATAAGAAGACGTGTCACTCTAAGTGACAATGCCTCTTTCATTTAAATGGCTTCATCAGCGCCCATCAGTGTCCACACATTTTATACTTGCAGTTAAGGCCCTCTCTACAGTTGCTTATGGTCCAGAACATACCATATATTTGGTTTTACATACAGTGTTCAGATTTTTTGAGGTTGTGGGATAGTAAAAGTTGATAGAAATGATTAAATCTATACCAGCTTCACCTCTCTGACTCTATGGATGGTGTTAGGTAGTCCTCCTTATCTGGTTAAAGTAATAGAATTGGAAGAAAAAAAACTACAGGAACAAGAAACGTTGGAAACTGTGGGGAGTTTTGGGCTTTACCTTTACATCTACTGTAATAAGTCACTGATTCTTATACATTGGCACCCTCTAGTGGTTAAAAATGGAGCTACTAAAACTTACTCAGTCTCACAGCTGTTTGGTCTCCACACATGATCAGGAAAAGAATTAAAAAGAAAGGTAAAGATGCAGAACCATAGCCACTGAACTATCCATCATTCATATGGACTATTCATAATAATTACCACGGAGAAGTCAGCACACTGCAAATTCAGAAAAATGATCCTCACTACATTGACACAAACAGTATGTCAAATTTAAAAAATGAAAAGAAAATCATTGCATTGCAACATAAAGAAACAAAACAAAATGTTGATGAAGATTCTGACGTTTCTTCCAGCGCCCCCAATCAGAATAGTTGCAATGACATTTTCTAATCACTTTCATTCTACATTCTTCAAACAGCTGACAGGTGAAACATGGAAAGAAGTCATTTGTGTTTGTGGTTATGTAATGCCCCAGAGACTGGATAGAGATTAATGAGTGATTCTTACCAGCAGCTGTCAACCACAACAGCTTGCATCCTATACTGACAGCTTTCCTTTACCCTGCTGACTCTCTTTAAAGCCATCTGAAGGTATATGTTCTATCTGCAGTCTTATTGCACAGCAACCACACAGTTGTTCTTCTGTTCGGCCATTTTTTTTTCTTCTGCATGTGTTTTGGACCTCTTCTGCATTATTTGTACTACAGAAACCATTAAAATGTCGAAATGTTCAGGTCTTTGAGGACAGTATTGCTTCCATTCAACTATTTTCTACCTCTTAAAATACTATGCTGTTTTCATCATTTCTATATAATGGCAGTGAATGGGAGAAGCTTTTTGATATATCTTATACAGTTTTTTTAATTATCACAGTTTAGGTTTTATGCTTTTTTCAGGCCTTTTCTGACTTTATAATGGGTATGTATTGTGCTGCTTAGAGTGTGTCACATGACCTCTGCTTGTCTGCTTTAAACTAAATTTGATGTATTCAGACCTTGCTGCTTCCATAAATTTCACTTTCATACACAATTGATAAAAAAATGTGAGACCTCTCTCTCCCTTTTAACTGTTAGTGAATTCAGCTACTTCAGGTTTCATCCACAATTCAAAACTCCCTCTGTCTCACACATGCATATATACTGACACACACACACACACACACACACACACACACACACACACACACACACACACATACAAACAAACACACATACACTGAAATGTTAGAAAAAAATGTAGCTTATTTGCATATACTTCCCAGCATACATTGCATTAAGGTTAAAATTCTCCAGAAATCCTTTTTTTCTGATATGAACAAAATTACATGATTGAGGCCATTATGTGTCTTTTCACACATGTGACTCAGAGGATGAAGATAGGTGTACGTTGTTATTGCACTTCAATGAATTACAGTGGCTATTTTAAACGCTGTTATTCCTGGGCTTTATAACTGATTGCAGTGCAGTAAACCAGCACAGCTTGTTGAAAGTAAAATGACCATTGTGAAAACTGCAGTAAATGAAGTTCCTGTGTTATTTAAGTGGTGTTTTAGCAGGGCTCCTACTGTAATATAAAGTCACCAGTTCTGCACATCTAACACATTATCGTCAGGCCAGCAGTCAAAGCTTTTTCAGGTCCTTGATACAGAAATAGTCTACACAGCTGGTACTGATTACTCCAACACTTACTGCCAGGTGTGATCTTTCTCTCCATTGTAACTGTTAATAAATTCAAACCTTCACCTGCTTCAGGTTTCATTCACAATTATAAACTGACTCTGTCTCTCACACACATACATACTGACACACACCTGACACCACACTTCAAACCAAGTTATACAGAAAAATTGTCAGTTTATTTACACATACTTCACAGCATGTTTTACATTAGGGTTTAAATCCTCCACAAATCCTTCTCTTTTTCTGATATGGACTAAGTTAAACAGTAAATGGACTGCATTTATATAGCACCTTTCTAGTCTTCCAACCACTCAAAGCACTTTACACTACATGCCACATTCACCCATTCACACACACATTCATACACTGATGACAGAGGCTGCCATGCAAGGTGCCAACCTGCTCATCAGGAGGAGGAGTGAATCATTCACACTCACACACTGATGGCACAGCCTGCAGGAGCAGTTTGGGGTTCAGTATCTTGCACAAGGACACTTCAACATGTGGACTGGAGGAGCCGGGAATCAAACCGCTGTTCTTCTGATTAGTTGGACGACCTGCTCTGGTTTTCAAAATTACTGCTATGTGACTAACTGATTTTTTGGTTTCATCATACAGCTGGTTTAGATTGGCTGATTACATTCCAGTGCTTTTTGTCAGTTGATATTGCTTTCTTCCCATTTTAAATGTCAATCATTTCAGACCTTCAGCTGCTGCAGGTTTCATTCACAGTTCAAAACTACACGATTTTAGATGCTGTCACTGTCTCTCTTTCTTTCACACACACACACACACACACAAACATACATTCCTACCTGTCTGGTTTCTGGTCATTTTGAAGAAACAAAAATTAAATTGAAAATTTTCTTTTAAGGTCGATTTTAATAATTGAACTGCAAATAAGTATTTTTTTATTTTTTATTTTTTAAATTGCTGAGAGGAGACCTGCAACCTCACTTTGTTTACACTCATACATACACAGACCTTTGAAGAATCAATTATTCTTTTTTACTTTAAGTGTTTTCACTTACTTACAGGTTACCTGACCCTCAACTCCTGTCAGGGATTTTAATTGTATATGTTACTCTTTATTTTTACACATCTTTACACTCCTTGAGAACTTACACTTCAATTGGAAGTTCAACCCCTTTCAGTTAACTACAGGTCATATTTGTACTTTTCATCCAACTATAATTTCAATGCCTGTCACTGCTTTCACTTGAAGTCATATTTCCACTTTTTAAATCTCATTTCATCCTTCAAAACCCATGACATCACCAACATCCAACATCAGGTTTTTCTTCTGTCTATGGATACAAAAGGTAGACAAGAAAAAGCAAACACGAGTATGAGTAGTTTATTTCTGATTTGAAGGGGAGGCTATGAGGGCAAAAATATCTGACACAAACATATTGCAACAATATTGCTTATTAATGCTGAGTCATCTCTTCTTCACAGAGCCATTTTGTATCAAGTAAATAATAACATCCTGACAGTCATGTGAAATCACTGAAATAAAAAGAAGCCATTTTTACTCTTGACCTCAGTGTTGCAGTTTCAGGCTGCTGTAAAAAGCCTCCATTAGTGTCTTCAGAGATGATGAGACAGTTAGGACTGAGGTGAGGTAAACCTCCTCATTATGACTTTGTGCCAAAGAGTCTGATCAGAGCTTAAAAACTCCAACCTAGAAAAAACCCTTAGTGTTCTAAGAGCTTTAGTTTGAGTCAAGTTCAATGGTGCAGTTGCTAGTTATTGTTCTCCCCTACACTACTAAGTAAAAACTCAAAAAGTCCAGCTCATGTCCATTTGGGTCCTCTTGGCTCCAGCTTTGGCAGTTGAGCGAGTGAATCAGCGTTCGTGGATAACAAAGTCCCACTTGACTGCAAAAGAGCACAGAGACTTCTGGCGTCTGATCCAGTGGACTGAACCAGTTTACATCCAAGCACTGTCAGCTAAAACAAGAAGACTTGTATGTTGATGTACTGTCAGCTTTCTGCAGCGTTTGATATGATGCTACACTCACAATCGCACACAAGTTTTTGGAATGCATTGCTCCAGTTTGTGCTTAATATTCTACCGGGGATTTATCATCTGAAGGGGAGGATTACATATGTAGGAATAATAAATGTAAAAGGAACAAAACATATGAATGAGTGGTGTAATGATTTTACAGTTGGGTTAAAAACTTCCTGAAATCACAATGGAGTTGTGTCTCTTTTCAGTGGCTGCCTTTTTTTTTCTTTTTAAGTCTGCAGGCTTTATAATGTGTCGTTGCAGGTGCGTATTTTCCTGAGGTGCACTGAGGTGACTCCACTGGTTTGGTATCTTGGTGACTCATGTTCTTTAACCAGCTGACATGTGATCACACAGAAAAAATAAAGTTTTATTCTGGTTGTGGCATCAATGACTGCGAGACTGTAGTGACTCTTAAAAGCATCTGTCATCAACAGCAGCTAGCATCCAATACTACCTTTACTCTGGTGATTCTCTTCACAGCTATCTGAAGGTGGCAGTTATTTGCTCCATCTGCAGTCTCAGACTGTTGCAAACTTGTCGGTTATGATTCAATATTCTCTACAATGTCTAAGGCAAATCAACAGGCATGTTGGATATTGACATATTGAAAACAGTTCACACAGTCCCATGATAAAGTGTAGCTGAAATAAAACTTCTCTGTCCCCTAATAACTCACTCAGGTGCAGCCAGCACCAGACTGTTGCAAAATAACAGAAACCTCATCAACCTCATCAAAACTATCTGTTATAATTAATTGTTCTGTACAGTTTCTAATGCAAATCAACAGGTCTGGCCAAAGTGTCACCTGGAGCACAGTATTTTTAAATAGGCCTACAACAGGTAGACATGTGGCTGTGACGAGCAACATGCGATAGAGATTATTCAGGTTCAATTTAAAACATTTGTTATTTTAAAAATCCTAATTTATTTCCAGGATCACATGTATGTCGCAATATGAAGTTTAAACAAGCAACTATTTCCTTCCCAAACTGTCAGCATTGTTATTTTTTATTTTTGAACAGTCAAACAGTCAAATCTAACTGATCTGACAGTTTCTAAGGACGACTTCTCAGATGGTTCTGTGTAACAAACCATCTGGTGTGTCAGGTTACCAAACCAGTGCAGTCAAAGAAATAACCTCAGTGCGTACCAGGAAGAGACCAGTACACCGGTGTGACACTGTGCTTCGCGCCCTGTGCTGGCAAGGCAATAAGGTCCCTAATGTTCTCAAAGAGCAGTCTAACAGTAGCTTCACAGAATGCACAGTCTTGTTTGATTAAAACTCACTGTGCTACAGATGACCTTGAAAAAAATGTTGAATCAACTTAAAAAGTAACTGCACCCAGTCTAATAATTCTGCTTGCTCTGTCATCTAGCAGTTGCTGCATTTTTTGCCACACCCTGTGTAATGCAGGTAGCCTGCCGTAGTGCTACTGAGGCCTTGCAGTGACATCACCATCCAGCACCATACACCATATTAAAGTAATACACTGGGTCCATCTTTGTTTGGTTGTTTTTTGTTGTTAAATGGAGCCAGTTTCCACCCTCTGACTACTTGTCTCAGCTGAGCTCTAAAAAGCCAGAAGGATACAGCTGTAAAATAAGGGAATTACACCTAAACATTAAGGTTCAGGTTCTGGTTAAAAGGAAACACAGCTCGATGGGGAAATAGACTTTGACACAAAACTTGGCAGAAAAAAAACATTATTCTTGGCCCTGCTAAAATGTAAATGCATTAATAGTGACTACAACTTGTGTCTGGCTAGTGAAAAATGGGTTACTCTTGATAAGAGTAACCCAGGTGAAACTACTGTACAGCAGCTACCTCAGCAGTCTGTATCAATTCACTTCAATACCATAGCAGGGCAGAGAAAAGAGACATTTTCTAGCCATGACGTCAACTGGACCTCAATAGCATAAAGAAGTATCATAGCTGGGTTTGGTCACAATTACAACCGACCATACATGACTCCGCCATGTGTGATGATGGGTGTGATCAGAGATTCAACAGACTTTAACCTTTCAACCCACAGAGGTCAGTGTGCCAATGCTTCTCCTAAGTACAACATCTAGTGTGGAGTTACTCTTTGAATGTAAGTTGGCTGATTTCTAGCATATATGTAAATTATGAACTGCTGAAACTGCATCTGCCCATTGTCTAAACTAGTTAAACTTCTGAAGTCTGAAGAGAGAAGAAGCATTAAATCAGTGAGCAGGAGAAAAGCACCTGAAATAATCCCAGCACTATTGTCAAAGGCATCCAAATCTAAAACCTAGCTGCACATGCATATGAAATACACACTAGAATTAACATACTTATATGGTGTCATACTGTTTGTGATATACTCATGATACACATTTTAGGACTCTTTAACTAAATGTTTACACGTACACACACAATAACCACTGTGGGTGACATGAAAAGAGGATTTGATGATTTTGATGAGTGAAAATGACTGGATTAATACATGGATAAAGGTGGTATGTGGTAGTTCTGGCAATGACTGTGTCAGGAGGTTCATGTGGCTCTGCTGGCAGTAGCAAGTGTCACAGTATCACTTCTGCTTCTCCAAAGCAATGTAAATGTGAGCCAGACACTCCCTGTAGAGGCATTGTGGGACAGTTTTCTGGTGGGTGAGTCTTCAGTGTCACAAGTCAGGGGTCAGGGGTCAGGGCTCTGTTGTGTCCCAGAGTGGACTGAGAAAGCCAGGCAGGAGGCACACACGGCGGGCATCTACTGAGCGGACCGAGGGTCAGTGATCCAAGAGGTGTTGATGCACTGCTGCGGAAAACAAGAGAGCAAGTAGAGACCATAGTTGAGATACAGTGTGATGCTTAGGTATCCAGTGATTTTACATAGACAATAATGCAGATACGTGCAACAACTATGTGAGAATAAACGTGAAGGTAATCATCTAAAAAATCAGGACAGCAACGATCTCTTAAATCAACTTTGTTGTGTTAACATGTACTATGACCACGCAGTCACAAAGCGTTCATTTTCACAACTATAAAATGCAATGCATTATCTTATGAGACTGTTAGCAAAGGAAAAGGGAAGAAAAAGGAAAGGATCCTTTGTGGAATTTTCGAGGGCACTATTTACACACTCAGAATTGGGACCCTCAAATAAAATGGCAAAGGGTAAATATAGTGCACTATCTAGTAAATATGGAGTGATTTCAGACACAGCCTATGTCTGCATCAATTAATTTATTGTAGAAATAAATAGAAAATAACAATAAAATGTTATTAACTTTTTTATCACATCATGCTTTGCAATTTTATTTACACATAAAATGGCTGCTGTGTTGATGTTATATTCAACGGCTCCACTTGTTACCCATGATGTAAGTTGACATTGAGGATGATTGCTTACAGAAAACAGGTGAAAAAACAGAATAACATTGCTTGCACAGACCCCATATGTAGCCCACCTTGGCTTTCTTGTGACCCCTATGGCCAGACACAAATGGGGCATATACAGTATAAGACGCCAGCGTACAATTTGTCAGCAGTTATTTTTGAATGGTCAAACAGTCACATCAAGTCAGTCAACCCTAACCCCATTTAGTGTACACAAATGTGACCTAAATATCAGCCTCTTACTGCTGTTGTCTAACATTTTACAATATCATCTAATATTACTCCTTTAACACTTTTCTTTAGTCAGGAAATCCAGGATGTCTGGGATCTTAACTTTTGCTTGTTAAAGAAGCACTCAACAAGTCCTCAGTCTCACAGCCAAGAGTGAATAGGTTCTACAACTGGAGGGCAGTGAAAATATGTCCCTGCAGTCTAATGGTAGTTGGTGTAACTGTGATTTTGCTATTACCTGTGAAAAGAGCTGAGGAGGCTCAGACCCTCAGCTGTGGGGAGGGTACGAGGAACGGCACTGTGGCAGAAGGCTACTGACAATCTGCAAGAGACTGACACTGTTAGATGGACACATAGAACACGTATAAACTGTCATAATAAAAGTTTTTTTAAAAGAGGAAAGTTAAGGACTCAACACTTACCCTCACATGTGTAATGTTAAGCTTGTGTTGGATTTTTGTATTTTAATGGAGAGTGAAGTTATGTTCTTTAAGTTTTTTGAGGAATGCTTGTATTGAAAGGCTGAATAGGTTAAATATATGAGTTTATATTGTGGAAATAAATATTCCTAATGTCAGAGGAGAATGATGGAGAGTGATAGTGACAACCCAATCACAAATTACAATACACAAAGTATTAATTCATAGATATTTACAGTATATTTTAACATAACACTGTACAGTTAAAGCTTTAAAATACTTGGTATGTACACGTGCATATAAAGTGGTCAGAAAGCAAACAGGCATCGGACACATTCAGTGGTATGACATTTAACAGTCTGGATGTTAGAACAGCAGGGCATTAGCTCAGAGGTGCTGCTTACAGTATGCTAGGGCATAAAATCCCAGTATGACCAAGAAAGGTATGACCACAATAAAATAAAACTGTGATTCTTAGTGTTGTCTGATATGGTTTGTATTGCAAGGTAATACTGTAACAACTGAGTGGAGTTTTACTCAGACAGACATTTCTTGAGGGCAGAGCTGCTCTGGAGGCAGAAATGAGGTTATTTTTAAAATTTTGAACACAGTGTGTGGAGCCACAGAGCCACTTTTCAGGCTAAGCAGTACTAGATTTAAGTACATGGGATAAAAGAGGGGGAAAACTACAGTTTATGCAATGTTAGCCTGCAGGGGGACCTACACATATTTTCCTTCAGTACTTGGGGTCCTTCGTGGTCACCCTTAATGTGTATTTAACAAGACTAAGAGTTCATAGCCACACTAGCAGCTCTGGGAGGCTGTACAGCACATATATATGTTATCTTTCTGTACAAGGTACAATTAGTGTAGATGCTGTTTAAAAGTCTAGCCTAGAGCACTTCCAAGATATTTGACTACCATAGCCACTAAGTGTTTTAACCATAGCTGCATTTATGCCATTCAGTTTTGCCAAATTTTCCCTCTGAAGTTAGACACAAATAATAAGATGATAAGAACAGCACTGTGTTGCTCTATGAAATGTCTGTATGGCCAAATTCCTTCCAAATAAGAATATGGCAATTTAGAGCCAGAATGAATTACTTTAAGGACAAACTCATAAATCAATTACTACACTAAAGAGAATGTCTTGAAGAACTCTCAAACACCAAATGACCAGGTTACATGAGTCAATGGAACATTTTTGGGAAAAAAATTCCAGAAACCTGTGAACTGAACATGGACATTAGTAAAATATTGTAGGGAACATACATCAGTATTACGCTGAACAAATACCTTTTGTACTTTACATTTATACTTACTTGTAATATTGTTCGTTAACCCTATCTTTTTTATGTATTTCACCTCTGTGTAGCTGTATCATGGTCATCTAAACACCAGATATGGCCATCCATATTAGTAAACCAAAACCTGCATTCAAGACTCTGGGGCAGTATATAGATTAAACTGGGCAACTGGTACTCCAGTATAAAACTCTCAGGGGTATCATGGGGCAGAAAACAACATTTGACAGACTTCAGGTCCTCTCCCATTGGTTAAATTTTCACCTAATTGAAATTTAACGTTATAGAGCTTGAGGTATAACGGTTGGCGAATTAGGTGACATGTTCAGTGTGTGTTTGTGTCCAGTTGTGTGTCCAGAGTGGGGGTATCACAGAGAGGAGGTCACACTGGTTTCCATCTTTTACTTCAGCCAAAATACAGCTTACACCCAGTTACACCTAGTTCTATTTGAGTCCACTCTTGCCTCTCCTCAAAGACAATATAGCAAATAAGTATACCATGACTCTGATTCTGATGCAGTATCTATGACTACACTGAATCAAGAAACTAAGCTATGCACTGATTTAACCCATTAGAGAATATCGTAAAATAAATATCATGTACTTTCTTCTTAATACAGCATTGAGCCCAAACCAAACTCCACATGGCTGAAGATGTATTTTAAGTGATCATTATAGCACCATAAAAGTGATTCTGAAAATCCAAATCATATTTTAGCAAACTGTAATGGTTTAGATTTCTGAATGTTTGCCCTACCTCTCAAGCAGCAATTGTTTTCCATTCATTTCACTATTGTGTAAAAGTCAATTTGAATTGCACTGCATTACCACACTGCAACAATGTAACGACTGATCTAGGACCATGATACAACGTATCACAATCCTGCATCACTATCTCCTGGAACATGGACATTTCACTGAGTGGCTCATAAAAAAAGTTAAGTGCAAAGATAAAAGAGAACATAAATTACTCCGACCAAGAAAAGTCTCTTCCATTACATATAATACAAACCATGTAAAAAAAATATCAATTTCTATATCAATCTAATACATATATTGATATCTAATATTGATTTTTTTTTCACTTGTTGAACAGAAGCTATATAAGGGAGACTGCCATTTTATTCTGACACCAGTATTAGCACTGAGCTCACTGCTGAGCAGCACAGTTGGTGAGCGGAAAAGAAATCCTGTATCATCTTTGATTTTACACAGTTTATATTGACTGTAATGGAAGACACCTTTCTCTGTGAGGGCAAATCATATTAACCTGACCAAGAAAGGTTATGATGTTAAGAAGATTGCCCACCATCCGATAAGTTTTCTATTCTTTACCAAAAATGTCCGTGTTGCAGAAGATAGTGATGAGGGTCCAGTGTACGTAGTATCATGGGCATGGATCAGTACTACCACGTTTCAAGTCAGTACATGTTGATTTTCACACTGTGTGATATTAATGGAAACCAACAACTTCTTAAAAGGTAAAACACATTCAAAAACCTTACACCATGCGGCATATTTTAGAAAATGGTCTGCAGTAAAGTTTGTGATCTGTAGTTCAAGGTCAGGCTTCAAAAAGAGCTTACTGTGAGTGCAGGAACAGTCAGGGAGGATCATAAAGTGAATGACCATCCACCAGTCCAACACTGTGTGTGTAAAAAATGTTCTTGTCAAATGCCATTTGCTCTTTTAAAAAGTATATTGAGCTCCAATAGCTTTAGGCAGAAAAAATAAAGGGAAGCTGTGGGCCCATCATGGCTTTCAAAGGAGCCAATTAGAAATCTAGAAAATGAAGGTGCCTGTCAAATGAGTTTTTGCCCCATGTTGCATAGTGAAATACGTTTGTGTCATAGGTAAGAGTCCATTTACAGTATAAGACAAGAGTCAACAGAGAACCGTGAAATCGTCTACGCAGGTAGATAAAGAAGGAAAGAAGAAGAGTGGTGTTTAAAGGTTCCAGTGATGGAAAGGGGAAAAAGGAAAGTGTGCATTGGGGAAAAGCTGAAGGGGACATGGGCCAGTATTTGCCAAGCCTGTATTCTGGACAGCCCCCAGACAAAAGATCTACTGACAGTTACAAGTACTCTGTGGCATAGCTGAGTCATTTTTCACCCCACTGAAAGCAATCCAAGCCAAAAACAAATACATAAAAACTAGCATATTAGCCTGAGGTGCAGGTGTGGAAAAGAAAAAGAAAGTAAGCACATTAAAAAAAGCTTTTGTGTCCAGACAAAGACAATCAGCCAGAGCATGTACTTGTTATTAGGCTACACTGTGTAGGTATAATAGGTACTGTAAGGCACACACAGACACAGGGAATACGGTATCATGTGTGCTGAAATGGTAGGATTTCAGATATGCTGTTAGCCAACAGTTAGAAGTAAAGAAATCAATTTACTGCCAACTCAGATCAAATGAGATAATCAACATCAATTGTGAATCCAGTACAGAGGTATGGATGTATCTGAAACTAGTTTGCTAGGTAACCACATATAACGGGTAAATAAAAACTTCCTGGAAGGTGTATTTTCAACTTGGTATCATTCAGATTGTAATTATGAGCTTCCAAGTGGGAAGAACCGATCATGCAAGCCTCCAAGCTGTAATTACGAGTGAAAGTCATCAGGAATTCTGACAGCTACTATATCTCCCACCTGGCAGATAGAACTACGAACTAGTGGCAAAATGGCTGCAAAGCCACCATCACTGCCAGTTTCATTTAAATAAAATCCAATACCAGTTGATCCAGTAAATTAAAATGGAGGTATTAACTTTGTTAACAAACCATTTCAAAAGTGGAACACAATAAAAATAGAGGGTAGGGTATTTATATGGTGTGACTACAAGACAAGACTTATCTTGGAATGATGTGTGAACTCTCCAAAGTTGGAATAACTTAGGGTTTTTCCATTCCTCCAATTCTGTTGACACTGCATGAATGCAGCATAAACTAGCAGTTTCTACCAGCTTGCAGTGTTTGTGCTAAGCTAGGCTTCACACACCCCAGACATGTCTTTGTACTGGACACCCAGTTGAAACTGATACCCATCTTTGGGTAAAATGTAAAACAAGCATATTTCTTAAACTTTAAGAGTATACCTTTAACTTTGACTTCAACTTAACTCTAACATTAGGTGCAGTCTAAACATGGAGATCTGTTCTATCAGTCAAAACAATGTCATGATGCTAATAGTCATTCTGATTTTGGTTACTGACTCATTCCAGGTTGAATGAGACGTCACGTTCCCTGAGTTTGGTACAGTGCCATGAACAAGCTTTCACATAATCTGAATACATTCAGTCTGTGTTGCCGGACAAACCTCTGTAGATGGCTTCAGAGGCACAAGAGGGTGCTACATTGTTATTGTACCAGTATAACTGAAGTCAGCAATGATGGTGGTGGGTCACAATGGTCTTGAGTCACTTCCTCTTCCTGCCAGTGTGTGGCTATTGGGATACTGAGACATGTTGTTGTTGTACTTTAATTCACATCACATGGTTTGTTGAGTAAATTCTTAATTCCAGGATATGGTTACTCATCTCAAAAACAGCTGAATTGTTTTCATTAGTTTTAAGAAAATATACATACTGTAATCTTATAACTGATTAAGTGTGTAGTGGTCATCTTTTAGTAAGCTAATAGTCAGACAGCAGTTTAGTTCAATGTCCAAATATGTTACAAAAATTAGCAGAGAATTAGGAATTTCTAATTATTGTGAGATTCATACCCTGCTTCAAAAAGCAGCTCATTTCATATTTTAAATTGTAACCAGTGTAACTTGTAGGAATTTGTAAATTACTCAAAGACCCTTGCAGTTGAAAAACAGTCTCTCAACTCACTATGTCACACTGCTGTATCTGGTACGGCAACTGACAGGTGATATGCTGGATAATTTTGGCTGGTTAGTTAATAGTCAATAAATAGTCAATTTTGTAATTTAATACTTATGCCTTCAATAGTTGATAGTTGAGGAAGGTCCAAATAAGGAGAAATGAAGAGAAAGCAACTTCAGACTATTTAGACACACCCCAGAGCTAATTCCAAGTCATATCACTTCTTTGTACAATGACTAGACTATGGGATTCAGCTGATCCTACACTGGTCATATGCCAAGTTTGAGTGCTCTCCACCTCCGTTCCTCCTTCTCATTTGTTCTTCTCTCATGACCTTCCATGCAGCCTGCACCTCTGTCAAATCAATTTTTCATGTGGAAGGGGAAGGAGTCTGCAGTATAAGAGCATCCAAATGTGAACATGCATAGCTGAGTACATGGCAACCTCTGGGTGGTGCTAAAGATGGACAAAATATGCTAAAGATTGAGCTGATGATGGTAACAACCCTGGACAAGAAATGAAAAAGACACTACTCACTGAGGTGCACTTATGGATTGCTTTTGGAAAGCAGTGCCCACCATGACAGAAAATATTTAATGCATACCAGTGACTGGTCAGTAATTCCTCATCCACAGTTGTCTCATCATACAAGCTGTGTGTTTCTGGTATAAGATTAGAGAGTGAAAACACTAAAGGGGTCAGTATGCTTCAAGTCCCTGTTGGATTGACAAACAACATCTCAAACACCCTCCCCACACACCTTTCCAACTTTCACAACTTCTACTGTTACTGAGTGCATTGAATGCCTTTGAGGAGAAGGCATTCTGAATGTGTGCGGACTGTTATCACCATTTATACAACCCCTTCTATGATGGCAGGCTTTTAGCTCCGCCTTCGAGCGTGGCCATTCAGAACAGGTATAAACACCTTTGCGTTCAGACGTGTTCGGATGAGACTCATACGACCTAGTTCGTTTGAAGCATACTCAACCCTTAAACATCCAAGTACCTCATCAACAAAGAAGAATCCTTTCGATGAAAGACATTTGGTTTACAGTGTTTGTGTATACAGTATATGAGACTCACTACCATTTAAAACAGAGTGGATATTACACTGAATATAGAGGGTATTTAATGTGTCATGGCCCTCATTCGTACCTGTGAAAAGTGTCCGCCAAGTGTCCAGTCAATGTCTCTGTGTTTTAATCACTTCATGCATGTGTGGTCTCAACCTGAAGAACCTAAATGCTAAAAACTCTCATTAAAAAGTCTCTATTAACGTCCTCCTGGACCAATCAGCAGTCTCAGAATAAAAGGAAGGCGGGGCCGCTTGTGCTCCTTATGTCAAATCCCTGAGCAAAGTCACTGAACATTCAGAACCCATTGGCCAAAGCTTAGGCACAGAAAAACAGGAAATGGGAAACAGGAAACCACTCTGTCCTCCTCTCTGTGAGCCCCCATTTTCTCAGGTGACGGAAAGAGAGGGATGATGCGAGTTGCAGTTTTATTGTCAATAGGGAGCCTGGTGGAAACAATAAAGGTTTTAGGCTGTCAGTGTCGGGGCCGGTAGGAACTGTAGTATCTGGGGTAGAGGGGAGTGTAGTGGCTGGAGTGGCTGTAGGAAGTGGAGGTGCCTGAGGTGAGGTAGGAGCTAGAGGGAGTAAAAGCAGAAGAGGAGCTGTAGTAGGTGGATGAGTAGCTGTGGGAGGAAGAAGGGGAGTGGGAGGAGGAGTAAGGGGAGGACGAGGAAGGAGTGTGGAGGACTGAGGAGCGTGTCAGGCTGGACAGGGGCCGAGTTCGGGGTGAGGGGCTCCACGTGGAGCGCCTGGGACCCAGAATAGGGGAACGGTAGGGAGAGGAGGGGGCAGATCCTGGCTGGGCAGACCTGGTGGTGGTGGAGGTGGTGGTGGTGGTAGAGGTTGACAGGGGAGAGGATTGAGAGTCTGGGGTGTAGTGCCTGGAGAGGCCCGAGTTACGGGACAGAGCGGGTGAGATATTGACACTGAAACTTTGGGAGTCAACCATAAACGTCCGCACCCCCAGGGTCCACTGGGAGTGAGCCAGCCTCAGAGGGGTTGAAGGCGGGGTCAGGGATGAGGAAGAGGAGGGGGCCTCCAGAGATGGGGGGCTCTGTGGCACCACAGGGCCAACCGATGAGGCGACTGCTGGTGATGATGGACTGCGAGCGGGTATGTGTGAGGTAGGGGAGGTGAGAGCTGAGGCCAGAGCTGCAGCAGCTGCACTGACCATTGACGGGCTAAGGGGGGCAGAAGGATCATCAGAAAAAATTGATGTAGGACTAGTAAGGCTGCAAGGGGGGAGGCTACAGGGGGCCAAAGCCGAAGTGGAACCATGGGCAAGGTTGGAGGCCGAAGCCGAGGCTGGGGGACTTACTTTGGGGGTGCTGGTCTTCCCGCGGGTCAACCTGCTCCCGCGGGTCCGGTGGGTCTGCTCTTGATCAAAGGCCAAATCCTCCAGGCGCTGGGTAAGGGCCAGTTTCTGCTGGATGGCCATCCGCAGGAGGGAGTTCAACGTCTTCTTCTCATCCTCAGCTGCAGCCAGCTGCCTCTGCATCTCATCCAGCTGGGTCACATACTCATCACACCTGAAGAAAGCAAAGTTTCAGCAGATTGATACCAAAATGAAAAAAGGATGGAAAAGACCAGATACAAATGAGGAAGTGATCAAAAGCAAGGTGAAAAAAAGAGATCATGCAGTTAGAAATATTCAACATTTTTTGGAAATACGCTTATTCACTTTATTGCCAAGAGAAAAGATCTGTACTATTTCCATTTTTTGGCCTGAGTCTCCCCAGTAAAACCACAATGTGTTGTTTTTACACTTCAGCTTTTGAACAAACTAAACAAACCAAGTCTAACATGCAAATTTTGGAGGTGTTAGTAGACAGATTTTGTTACCTTTGGACAGGCTAGCTGTTTTCCCCTGTTTCCAGTCTTTGTTCTAAGCTAACCTTGATAGTGGCTGGCGGTAGCTTTATTGTCTTTGCCAGGTGTAAGCCTGAAGGGGATCATGCATTTGGTTGTGTGTGTTTGTGTGTGTAACTGTCTGCAGCTACTCTTGCATACTACTAGACCAATCAGATTTATATTTTTTGTGCACATTTATGACTGTATGCTCAAGAACCTCTCATGGTTGCAGTGATTTTATATTTTATAAGGCCATTGACTGCTCTGTTTTATACTGCCATTGACTGCTGACTCCTCACTCCTCTTAACCGCTGCTTCAGTTTGGATTCTTGTTTCCGCTAGGGACAACCAATCATGCCTTCAATCAGTGCCAAATTTCGGTACCTTGAGAGCAGGTTGTGTTGTGAATTCAAATAAATATTCATAATCGGCTAGGCTAAAAACAAGGCTTACCTAGTCTGTTGTAGGCCACATTTTTGCCTTTGTCATGGCTCAAAAATCTATAGAAAAGTTTGGTCTCATATTGAACCAGAGCATCTACAGATTAATTCCATACCAGACATCTTCCACTAAAGTTAGGCATATATGAGATGAATAAATCCCCATTTTTGTTATCTTCGCTGCCATCTTGACTGTACACCTAAATACTAGAAGAGTGTACTCTACTGAGTGCACTCCTCTAGTATTTACCATGCAGCAGGGGCATTGCAGTGAGAGGAATAATGGATCTAAGTACCCAGGGCCCCACCATTGGGAGGGCCTTCAAAGTTTATTTTTTCTCCAATTTTAAAATGATACATTATCAGCACTATAAGTACACTATTACTGTTGGCTGAACAAATCATTTGATAGGCTACCTCTTGAATTTAAAATAACATTAGAGCCTCTCAGCTGCAGGCTCATCATTACCATCTTCTTGTTACTGAGGATGTGAGACATGGTCATAAAGTGCCTCCTAAAAGTCACTTCAAGCTGTCAGTTTACACTGAAACAACATTTGAAACACTAAAATTAAGTCATTGTAGATATATAAGTATTATACAATATATGATCTTAAGATGCTTGTAATGTACAATGTTTCTCAACTAATAATTTATGAAATGTGATCAGTTTTTCAACTGTGTTTACAGACATTACTGGTGCAATTAAACCTCCAGCAGCACCAGAAAAGTTTAATAACTTAGACTTAATAACTTAGAGTTATTATTTACCATTACTCCCTGTATTAAGTCCTGTCAATCAGTTTGAGAGTGATGGCAGGTCCTAATCCTCTAATCCTAATCTAATCACCAATATTGGGGCTACCGTTTTTTTTCAATGTTTGGATTGTGCCTTTGAGTTTTTTTATTCTACGTTTATGTTGCAACAGACTGGCCTAACACTTGGAGACTAATTCAGCTTCATTTTGCAAATAAAACATGATTTTAGTGAAGTCTTATTCTATTGTAAATGGTAAATGGTAAATGGTAAATGGTCTGTACTTGTTTAGCACCTTTCTAGTCTTCCGACCACTCAAAGCACTTTTTACACTACGAGTCAATTCACCCATTCACACACATTCATGCGCTGAATGGGTACAGGAGCTACCATACAAGGTCCCAACCTGCCCATCAGAGGAAATCTAATCATTCACACACACTCACACACCGATGGCGGCAAGCTACCATGCAGGGTGCTGGCACAGCCATCGGGAGCAATTTGGGGTTCGGTATCTTGCCCAAGGACACTTCGACATGTGGACTAGAGGAGCCGGGAATCAAACCGCCGATCTTCAGATTAGTGGACGATCCGCTCTGCCTCCTGAGCCACAGCTTGTCTTTTATGTTTGTCTTTTAACGTGAAATACAGTCAGACAATCAATTCTCAGAGTTACATGGTTTTCCACTTTTGTCTTATGTCCATTGTATAATGAAGACTGAAAAAAACATAACGCAACTAATGCTCTCTAATGTTCTGAAACCTCATAGTAAAAGTTTCACACAGTAATTACGGCATGTTGAGAAAAGAGGGCTGAAATATACTCAGACTTTCTTAAATGTGTAAACATTTCGCTACTGACTACCCTAATAACCACCACAGAGGCATGTGTTTACTTGTTTGCTCAGGCATGAAGATGGATGTATTAAAAGGGGAAGGGGCCCATCGAGGCTGCATGTGTAAGGGACCTGGATTTTTGTGCTGCACTGCTGGCCACAGCGTACAATGATATGTTAGACAATAGTGAGCTATCAACTTTGTGGCTACAGTTTGAGGAAGAGTGGTCTGAATAACAAACCTGTAAAAAGACTTCCCATGAAAAGTGGAGGCTGGTTTTAATATCATGTTAATGCCCATGGTTTTGGAATTAAATGTTAAACAATGACATACGGCTGTTATGTTTAGGAGTCCACACACTTGTTTCTGATGTTCACATACCTTTGGCAGTGTAGTATGTAGTATATACAGTAATGGGCTGCAACCCTGTCGTCATACATTAATGTTGATTTTCTTATTCTTATTGATATATTCTGCAAAACCCTGGATTATGTTCAATGACAATGTTTTGTAATGTTCAGTGGCAACATATTTTAATGATTTATTTCTACAATAGCTGCATGACAACAAAGGCATGGTTTAGGAAAAGATCATGCTTTATGGCAAATAAACTTAGGTTGAACATATGCCTAAAAACGTTTAAGATTAGGAAAAGATCACGTCTTCCTGAATTGGCACTAGATATAAATCATGAGGTGTGAAATCATCCAATATAACCATAACTCCTAGGATATAATGACATGCACCCCAATAATTTAATGATAACTTGTCTTCATAGAAGGGCTTACATCTGCAAAAGAACCACATGAGCACACAAGTAGTCTTTACAAACATAACTTCCAGACAGGGGAGAAAACAGGTCTGTTAAAAACACTTGATGATTAACTTCTTATTGTAACGCTGTAGACTTGTGTTAATCAGTATCAGTTATTTGAAGGACATTAACATAATGTTGTCATGTTTGAAAGTCATCTTATTCCACACTGTCTGAAAGCACTGTGTGTAAGATGTATCATCTTATTTATGTATCAACTCGTCATTTAAACTATATGATGTTTATATGAAATGTTAGTGAAATACTCAATCCCTAGATTCCATGTTTTTTAAGGCTGCTGGTGATGTTTTGCGCCTTATTTTATACACGCCTCCCAAATTGTTGTGTCAAACTCTTAAGCTACAATTTAGAGTTCATAGATAAGGGACAATAGTAGCAATAGTAAGTCACCTTTAAGTCAGCTGAGTCATGTGCTTGTGCATGACCTGGCAGAAGGAGGTGTATACAAAGTAGGGTGTTTGTATTGTTCAAAGAAAAGGGGCGTGTTTTTAAGAATGTTTTTAAGGGTATATAAGTTGGTGGGTCACTTCAGCCAGGCCTTCAAATCCTTGACAATATTTACTGACCATTCTAAATAGATAAAATACAGTCAAATGACACAGCAGTAGATACAAGCTATGTAAGGAGATTGGGTATACACTGTCATAAAATATGAAATATAATCCAGAGATCAGCAATTAGGGTCAACCATGGGACAGTTTTTTCACTGTTGTACCATCACAGTGTAGATGCAGATGTTTAATGATTTGTTGTTCTTTTATTTGAGCATTATTTTAATTCATTTAAGAATAATTGGTTGATGTACTGTATAAATTGGCTTGTTTCAGGATTGTATATCAGGGCAGGTCATTTTTCCCATTAGTGAATAAGGATCTGGATTTACATGAGCCTGGTATTTATATTGTTATCTACACTAGATTTATGAAATATCTAAGTAAAACTATGTTTGTTGGAGGGCCAGATATGGGCCACAGGCCGCTATTTCCCGATCCTTGATATAGACTACTGACATCTAGTAAAGGAAAACACTCCAAATACATCAATACTTTCTATGTCTTGGATCTTAAGAGAAGAGAGATGTGCAATGAAAAGTCATTGCAGGGCCATATGGTAGTTTGAAACTTTAAACCTTATCCAGCTTTTGTGTTTACTGACTTGTTATGTATGTGTGAGCCCAGGGTGTGTAAGTGATCATACTGACAGGAAACACTGTAACATCTCCACTGTCTCTTATTACTTTCAAGAGTGAAAGTCTGTTAATTTCCTGTGACCAGTGAAACGATCAGCACTGTTTTTTAGTTTTTATTAAACAAATATATCATATGAATAGGGTTTTTACTATAAGTGCATGTTGTTGACATGTATTCAAATGGTCGCAAAATGCTCTCCAGAGCTTTTTTTTTAGAATTGTGTTATGTCAAGAAAACGAATAACTAATGAGGAGGCCCATTATCACCTCATCGTTCTAGAACCCTCAGTATAAGACACCATCATTCTACGGAGAATTGGTCCTACTGGCATACTGGATTTCAACCTCTCAAATTGAGACCTGTTTCTATTGTTGGTGAATGCAAACTCCATTGATGTATTGAAAAACAGCTACAGCTATATCAACAGCTACAACTGCGACTATAACTCTAGAACTAAAACTCCAACTGCAAAAGTACTACAGTTGTTCGACGACAATTTCTTCTCAACACCTGCCACTACAGTATCCTGTTTGAGCCAACATGGACACAAGATCCAGCTCAAGGAACTTGGTAAGATTTTCTCATTTTACAGAGAAATGTCTTTTTCACGATCTTCAAAAGAAAGAAAGGAAGAGATCAATTTTCATACAGTTTATTCATTTGTGTGTCACAATAATTTCTCATACCCAGCACTTTGAGAAATATAGTACCTCTTATATATGTTGCTTAAAATAAAACAATAAAGAAATGCAGTAGGGTTTCTTTAAAGACCCAACGTTTACCCGAAGCTTTGCCAAAATAATCGAATCCAAACTCAACACTGATAAATAGATGTGGCAGCATGTCTGTGGTAATTTGGTAGAGATGATGTTAAAACAACAATAGGGCCAACACTTTTTATAATCTATGGCATAGAATAGAAAGTTCTGTTTTTATGGGATATGTATGAAATTGAGTGTTGTGTTAACATTACAAGTAAAAGTCCTGGATTCAAAATATTATTTAAGTTAAAGTACAAAAGTACAAAAGCAAAATGTACTACTGTATAAAAAGTAACAGAATGACACCTGCTATGCTTGTGTATTATTGGATTATTAATAATGATTACATGTAAGCATTGTTGTAGATGGTTGAGGTGTAGTTCATTTTAACTACTTTGTATACTGTTGGGCAGTTTAATTGTTAACAATGCATCATGTTTTATAAATTGATCATATGTTTTGTTTTGTAATGTAGTGTAAATGTAGTGGAATAAAAAAGTATATTTTTTCTTTCTGAATCATAGAAGTATAAAGTGGCAGAAATTGAACAGTACCTCAACTAGCACAGTACTTGAGTAAATGTACTAAGTGACATTCCAGGAGCTCCAAGTAGTGCTGTCTTTAAAATACACAGGTGGTGTTTCTATGTGTATCCTGTCTTTCAGGCATTTGGACACTATGGTGCTGCCATGTACAGTCCAAATCTGTCCAAGCCAGCTGTAGTACAGTGGCAGAACTCTAACCAGGTCCCTCACAACGTAATCGTGCAGGGACTCAGAGATGCCCTGTACAAAGCCATCAGTGAAATCAAATCATTGAAAGAGCAGAATACAGCACTAAATGAGGAGAATGCAGCACTGAAAGAGGGGAATAACTCTCTGAAGGAACAGGTTGGCCACCTGGAGCACAGACAGGCAGAGGTGAGCCAGCTCCAAGAGCAGCTCAAACAAAAGGACAACCTCCTTAGCAGGTTCACCAAAAAAAGGCGGGCTCGAACCAAAGCCTATGTGGAGACCCTGGACCTGCTGGCACGCAAAGAAATAGAGCTGAAGCTAAGCGACCAGCAGTGGAAGAGAGCATATGATGCTCTGGAGGTGAGCCTGAGAGAGGAGCTGGCTCAAAAAGAGGAGAGCTGGAGGAAGAACGAGCAGGAAATGAAGGACTTGGTCTGTCACATGATGCTCACAAAGGAGGAGGAATGGAAGCAGAAGATGAGCCAGACAGATGAGGAGATAAAACTCCTCATTTGCCAGATCAACCAGCTTCAGGTGCACTGTCTTAACTGATCCTTTTACTTCTGAATAATTAATTTTAATTAATTTGTAATAATTTTTTTCAGATTCAGAATTAGCTTTTGGAAATGACATAAAATGTACTGTCTTTGTTTATCATCAGCTCACCCTCAACACTGAGGAGCAGGAGCTGCTGGAGATTAAGGCTGAAAAGCAGCAGGAGGAGGAAAAGAATGAGGAGGAGGAGAGAGAAAAAATGGAAACCAAAGAGAGAACACATGTGGAGGACAAAGAAAATGAGAAGGAGGTGAAGAGGAGAGAAGATGAAATGAAGATGGAGATGAATAAAAAAAAAAAGAAGACAAAGACAAAAGAGTGCAAGAAAAAGAAGAACAGGCGATAGCTTGAGCAAACTGAAAACACGACAGCGGAACCCCCTTCCTCCCCAAACCCCCAACACCCCTCCCTTACCCCCTTCCCCATTCCTACCCCTTACCCCATTCCTACCCCTTACCCCATTCCTACCCCTTACCCCATTCCTACCCCTTACCCACTCCCCAACACATACCCCTCTATCCCCCCACCCCTTTGTTGTACATGTTGTTATTTATGTCATTTAAAATTGTAAATATATTCCTTGTAAGTGAATTACATCTTTGTATATCTTTTTGAATACATATGGATAATGGAGAAGGATAAGGAATTAAGTGTGAGGATAAAACAGGCAGTTAAAATCTTGCAAACTGATTAGTGGAAATGAGTCGGCCTAACATTATTACAAACACTTTGCAACGTGACCTCAGTGACATTGGATAGTTTTTCCATGGGAGTACAATTAATGGGAACATTCAAATTAATGTGAATAAATAAGCTCTGGTTCGATCGCTGACCAGCTGGAACCCCAGGTTAGCAGTTTACTAACATTGCATAGCAACCGCAGGCAGCCGGGAACTTTCTTGTAAATGTAATTGTTATTTTAAGGACCGGTGTGTAGGATTTAGTGGCATCGAGCAGTGAGGTTGCAGATTGCAACCAACTGAATACCCCTCCTCCTCCCCCTCCCCTTCCAAGCATGTAGGAGAACCTATGGTGTCTGTGAAATTCGCGAAAGAACGCAAAAGGCCCTCTCTAGAGCCAGTGTTTGGTTTGTCTTTTCTGGGCTACTGTAGATACATGACGGTGTAACATGGTGGGCTCTGTGGAAGATATAAGTTATATATATATAAGATATAAAGGGCTCATTCTAAGGTAACAAAAACATGATTCTTCTTCTCAGGTGATTATACAATAATGAAAACATACTTATGAATATTATATTCCTTTTCTGCCAAGTCCGTTCCACTAGATGCCACTAAATTCTACACACTAGACCTTTAATAAAACTGTTCTTATTGGACTGTCTACAATTTCTATATTGTAATATTTGGTAACTGTTTTATAAAAGTAATGTCTCAGCCGTGACATATTGCTTAAATATGTCACTTATTTTTGAAACAATAGGATTTCATCTAAATGAGTCTCTGAAGTATGGAAAAAGAGTCACAGTTTTCTAACTGTTTCACAAACTTTGACAGGGGAATCTTCCTCTCAAGTACATTTATGACTTATTTTGGTATTCAGCTTAGTCTTAATACCCCAGCAGGACATGCTTTAGCACTGATATCTGCTCCATTGTCATCTTATATACCATGAAATACAGCCCCGTGTCAAAACAAAGCAGAGGCCTGCATTGGAGTGGGCGTGTTGTTTAAAGGATAGTTCTGTCTTAAAACAATATTGATGTGCCATTATGTACTGTCCGTGGAAATGGGTCTTTGTTGCTGTAACAATTCCTACTCTACATACTGACCCTGAAGCTATTCTCTTGGAACATCACTACACTGTAAATGAAGAAATAAGGGACAAAATCCACAGATCTCATTCTGTTTAAAAATGCATTCCAAAGTTCAGCTGAAGCTAATATGATGCTTCAGCAGTCTCAGTTACCTAGCTCCAGTCGAAATATAGAGGTTTGTTACCAAAATATTAGCATTCAAAAACACAGACTACTAAAAGTACTCCAGCTATCAAATCTGCAAACTTTGGGTTTTATTGGTGGTTGGCAACCAGTTTATTGGTGCATTGGAGCACGACTTTAGTAGTAAAAGCTGGATAGCGTCAACTTATCAGACTTAATCAGACTTACATGCCACCACTACCAGAATGTATCCCTGCACCACAGCTCAGCGAGGCACTTCAGTCCGCAGAAACAAAAGGAGGGAATTTCATTCTAAACAGGCTGTAATTTTAGAATATATCCACTCAACTTAGCTAACTGAGGCTGCTGAAGCATCATATTAGCTTCAGCTGAACTTTGGAACAAGAGCTGTGATTTTGGCCCTCATTTCTTACAGTGTAGTGACGTGCCAAGAGAATAGCTTCAGGGTCAGTATGGAGAGTAGGACTTGTTACAGCAATGTTGAGCCTGGCTCAACTTTTCTGCTGGACTTATTCCAAATTAAATGAATCAAATGAATGAGAGTTTTTTCACGCAGGGTAAATGTTGGTCTTGTATTGTACACAGGAGTACAATAAAACTGGAGGCAGAGTAACTCCCAAGGTGGAACAGAATATTATAAATCTTATAATCTTAGAAAGTTATTATGACTAATGTATTAGCAAATACGTACCATACACATCCAGCTGACACAGAGTAACATGATTCATTGTTAATGTAAAGAAATAAATTAGGTAGTGGAGTTTTAACTTCTTGTATCGGGTCTCTGACCTGGTGGCAAACATTGCTTGTAGAGAGGAGAACGTGGCGGCGTCCTCCTTCAGGGCCTTCAGCTCGTTCCTCAGCTTCATCATGGTGTCAGTCACCATGGATTTCTCCGTCTCATACTTACTCTTCAGATTGGCCAGAGCCACCTCTGCCGTCTGGGTAAACACACACACACACAAAAGAAATGGCTAAATAATTATATCAGACATTCTCTGAATGGATAGCAGCTCTAGCTTGTGCACTGTATCACTGATGCACATGTCTGTCTATGGAAAAGCCATATAAAACTGGCAATATAAAGTAATAATGATGGAGGTGAGGTTTGGGACAGCAAATCCAATCAACCTTATTGATTGGTGTGTTTCAGGGAAGCATAAGCCAGTAAACAGTTGAACTATTAACTGCTAGACTCATTCCCAAATGGCATTGTTAAACCCAGTGTGAGTGGCTGCTTTCCTGTTATGGGAATTGTGTTGATTTCTTCTGTGTGTCTGGTTGAAAATAAAATGAAGATGGGACTATCAACTAGACAGCGACACAGGGATACCGCTGTTTAAGCTGATACAAATATGAATGGAAAAACTTTATTTATTATTATTATTATTATTATTATTATTATTATTATTATTATCTTCCATTCATTAACAGTATAATCGCATATTACCAGTGGTAGTGGTGGTGATAGTAGTTACAATTGTAGTAGTAGTAGTATTAATTCCATCTTCATCCCCATCTCTAACAAATAGAGTCCCCTTCTCTGTTCTTCTTTCTCTCTCTCTTTCTCTTCCTTTGAATTTATTATTAATGCATAATAACAAATATAGATACAATGTAAACAATGATATTATGATAATGAGTAGGATGATGGTGGTGGTAATACATGATATTATAAATCGTAAATAATAATGTGCCCAAGTCCTTCTAGTAACAAAAAACAAACAACAACAAAAATGTACATTATAATTATATGTCTGGGGTGGACCCGGTGGACCTGTCCCCTGCTGCCGCCCTCTGGTGCGGGCGAACCCGCCTCTGGGTTGTTAACTTACTGTATCTGACTGTACTATATGAGTGAAATGAGTACTTTACCTGCTTGAATATTATGTTCACATTACTGATCAATTTGTCACAAAGACCATATCACTCAGTTTAAAGGATAATTGTGGTTTATTACAACTTGCTCTTATTTTCATGGTTTTGGTATTCCAACAGATAATAATATATTGGCCAGAATATAAGAAGATTTATTTCTCTGGAAATTACATTTGAAAAAGTGGTTCTCTTATATTCAAGGACTAAGCAATAACATGTTCATAAGATCAGATATTCTTTTTAAATGGAGAGAATACCAGTGTAACACCGGCCCCTTCAAAGAGTGTTGTATTATAGGTTGTTTGTAGTCTTAATGTTGCTAGGCTAGTGAGTGTCTTCCAGTCATCAATAAAAGTGTTTGGTTTTCTCAGTTGCAGGAGTTTTTGAACGCTTGTGTACCATGTTTTTCTGCTATGGAGAAAATAAAACAATGATGAATGAAAACAAGTGCAAAGCTTCTTTCAGTGTCTTTACTGCAGAAACAGACAGTGGACTGAATTGCTGCTGTCACAGATGATGAGGAGATCAAAAAGACAGACAGTTTGAAAAATGCTCACTGCTGGAGAAAATAATTTTGACTGCTTCCAAGAGCCTGATAGTGTGTGAGTATGTGACTGAGAAAAGGGTTCAAGGATGAAGACTTTCTTCTCTGTGGATTTATGATATCTCAGTGAAACCTTCCCAACAATACTAGTGTGAAAGTATGTTGTATCTTCAAAAAGTAGTTTTCCAAAAACAGGTGTCAGAAAAGGGGTGTCTTACAATCACGGTCATCTTATATTCAGGCCAATATGGCATTAGATGTCCTCTCACCTGTTTGTTAGCCTTGAGCACCAGTCTGAGGGTGGCTATCTGCTCTCTCTTGGTGCTGAGCAGAGACTTGAGCTTCAGGATCTCCTCCATGCAGCTCTCCTTGTCCCTGTCCAGCAGGGGGGCCAGTTCCCTGGCCGCAGCTCTCTGTCTGGACAGCTGCAGAGACCTGTCCACTGCCCGCTGGAGGTGCTTCACCTGGGGAAGGGCAGCAGAGAGGTGGAGGGGAGAGGAGGATAGGACAAGAGGAGATAAGAGGATACAAGTTAGAGAGGGATGGAGAGTGGAGAAGAGATAATGAGGAATTTGGGTAAAAGAAGGGATTTCATCCGTGGGAGAGTAGAAGAGAGGACAGATGAACAGGAAGGAAGGAGAGGAATGATAATACACTGCTGAAAAAGTAAGAAAGAAAGAAGAAGAAAACAAAAAACAGACCTTAGTTTTCTAAAAGGTGTTACATCTAAGAGAAGAGAACCAATCAAGAGAGGGAGAGCAGAGAGGAAGGAAAAGTAGAAAATACAGGGGAGAAAAGGGGACAAGCCGGAGGAAGGTGAAATGAGAAAAAAAGCAAGGTTTGCTTGGGGGGAAAAATGATGGTTCATTTGTGGTTGCTGAAGATGATTCACCTGAGAAAGGGAGAGAGAAAGTGGAGGGCGGGGAATTCCACTGACACTGTGTTCTACCTGGTCTCTGATGATGGCGTTGAGGTGGTAAATGTTCATGGGCTCCCTGCGCAGCTCGCCAGCTGGCTCCAGCGCAGGTGATGACGATGATGACGATGATGAAGAGGCACTGATGCTGGGTGAGCGGGTCGGAGGTGTGCAGGGCGGCAGGCCCTGCTCCCCCTCCTTTTCCTCTTTCCCCCCCCTCCCCAGATAGGGGCTCTTTGGATGGAGACTCCGAAGGGCTCTGCGACTCCGCGGGAGATGAGGTTGCAGAGGCGACAGTGGCCAGCCTCCTGGCGAGGCGTGGTGTGAGGAGCACTTTGCTGTTGTCCGAAGACATGGCTTTGAGACAGGCACTGAGGCCCCTGAGCCCCCTGCCTTGTCTAGAAGAAAGAACAAATTAATTTGATTACTTAAACCTGCAGGACGTGTATCTGCTACAGACACTCACCAACTATTCCTGTTGAAAGATAGATTCTTTACTCATTACACCACCCTGTTGCAAGTGTGGAGAAACTGTCTAACTTAGGGTTCTCAAAGAGTGGTCTGCTATCCAGTGGTTGCAAACATATTTTGTGGGGCCTGATATAACTGAAATAATAAAGCGCTCTATCTTTTCCTTCAAACTTCCCCTTAGCTTGTGGTGAACGTGGGGGCCTTGACAGTCTGGCCACCAGAGTTGGAAACTGGTTGAGACTTGTAATGTGTCCTCTCTGGTGAGGAAGGAGTCACACCAGGTAAATCCAAACATGTGATGAGGGTGAACTGGTCTGCAAGGTCCTTTTGCAAGGCTAGAAGAACCGCAGCTTCTGTGGCAGCAGAGACCAAAACTTTGGTGTGGGAAGAGTTTGGTAAGGCAAAGGACTTTCAAGACAACTCAGGAGAGTTGAGGAAATGAAGGGAGCATTTAGAGGAAGAGTCCAACTGAAATATCCTTCAGAGAAGGTTCAGCCAGATGACTCAGGGTAAACCTAACCCATCTCTATGGCAGAGGTAGTATTCTGCACAGACAAAAGCAAGATACAAACTGGCAAGCTGTGTAATAGCAAGGATTCAGCAGTAGATGAGATTCACCCTGAAATATTGAAGGCTCTGGGTGTTGTTGGGATTCTTGGGTGGCACATCTTTAGGGGGACTGGCGCATATGTTCCAGTTATTACACAACTCAGCCTCCCTCATGCTTATGCAACAGCACTGGGACTGAGACTACAACTGATTGTAAAACCTTGAATCCTGAAAGACCAATGTGTATTTTGTCCTGGTTGTGGAAGAGTGAACCAGCTCTTTACTTCTGTGAGAGTAGTGGGATGGTCATGTGTGTTTGCCTATCCATGAAGACTGGATAGGCAAAGTTTTCTATTGACTTAAAGACAACTCAGTCCATACCCCTCAGAGTGTCTTATGGAGATGCTGTGGAAATATTGGGTGCTAGGAGGACAGTATTAACTTCTTTAGTAAGTAAAGCGTTCTTCCAAAGTCCAACACCCTCCGATAATGTGAGAACAAGTAGTGCTTGAGAACATAACATGTATCAGTCAGACCTGTAGTAGTCCAGCATGACGCGGTTGGGTGTCTCATTGCTGCACAGACAGACATGGTGGTACAGCTGGGCAAGCTCCTCGCTCAGTGTCACCAGCTCATCCTGAGCTGCGTTCAACGCGCCCTGACTCTCACTGGCTGCTGACTGAGCTACCTGCAACTCCAACTCCAAGCTAGAAACCTGAGAGGAGAGGAGAGGAGAGGAGAGATCATATCCTTTATCCATGTAAATATCTCTCATTCCATTTAAACATACAGTCAGTATGAAGTGATTACCTTCTCCCTTCCCTCCCGGCAGCTCTTCTCCAGTGAGGCGACCTGCCTCTCCAGTCTCTGGAGCTGAGAGTTTCCCCTTAGCTTCTCCTGTGCTGCTCCCTCCCCGCACTGAGCCAGCCTCTCCCGCAGGCATTTAACCTCTGCCTTGAGCTCCACCACCTCTGTCACAGCTACACGATACTTGCACTGCATGATCTCCAGACCCAGCGTCTGGTATGAAAATACCTGACTTTTGTTCACTGTCCCGCTCTTATCCTCGTCATTTCCTTGTTCCTCTTCAGCCTCTTCCTCACACCGGTCCAGCTCCATCAGGGCCTCTGAGGTGAGCTGAGAGGCAGCGCTGGCTTGGGCCTCCTGGGTGAAGTGGGCTCTTCGATGCAGGCGGCGGAGGGCAGTGACTCTCTTGGTAAGGCGGAGGGCCTTCTCATGCTGTTCAGTGAGGGCCCCCTGGGTGTGTTGGAGCTGAGTCTGGGACTCCTGCAGGCTGGTCATCAATGCTACTTTATCACGTTCAACCTGAAGGGGGCAGCAACACGATTAGGGAAAAACAGCTTATGCAGTATAGTATGATCAGTATGATGTTTAATATTCTGTTTTTTTCATTTTTTCACGGGCACATACCTTTCAACACATCAAATTTAGACATGGTCTTAAATTGGCATCCCTCACTAAACAGCCAAAGCAACTGGGGTCCCAATCTCCAATTATTGTACCAAGTGTCTGCTAATATGAGCAGTTCATAGATAAACTCAATCCCTCCTAAGCTGCTGCAAGACTCATCAGGTCTGCCTGAAGCACTGTTTGATGTTCATCATATTGGACCCACAATAGCCAGTAAGAGAGAAACCGACCAGAAGGATGAATCTCCTACTCTACTAGTGCTCGTATGAGGATGTCCATGTATGCACACAATCTAAACAAGATGCAGAGGAGGATCGCATCAATTGGAAAAGGTGATGCAGCAGTTAAAGCAAAGTGATGGTAAATGACACCGGCATTTAAAGATCAGATATGAATATCAAATGAAATGATGTCCCTCATCAACATTTAATGGCAGTAATGCACCACCAAACCTGGCAAAAATGGGGGGCCAGTGGCTCAACTTTTGCTGCAGGGACTGTCCATTTGGTTAATATGTATACCACATGATTGCAACATCTCCAGTCTGATCTCAGGTCACAGACAGACTTTTGCACAAATGAATACATCTCTTACCTAATTTACAACTGGAAAGACTTTTAACATACACTGAGCCATGAAAAACTGTCTCAGATTTTTCAGACTGCATGATAACACAAAACATTAGTCCATATGGACGGGATGTCACTCCACTTTTACCCTCAGGTGTAAAGAAACAACGCTGTAGCACAAAAGTGGATTCATTAACATTTAAAAAGTGCAGCTTCAACAACAATGAAACCCTCCCATCTACTGAAGACTGGTCGATAGTGTAGTGTGTCAGCTGAGATATAAATAAGTTCTTCCTGCAGACCAGCCTATCAGAGAGAGGGATGGGATTACACCTACAGGAACTGAAGCATCCAGATGCACACGCACATATGGATGTGTGTATACACACAGGCTGGTGCTCTGAGCATGATTTGATGCACTAAACAATTGTAAGGTAATTGTAAGGTTGAGAAAAACCCTGCACGTTTGGGAACATATAAGAGAAAGAAAACAGATATCAATCTCACGTCTGTGTGTTAACTATGGAGCTGGAGTCAGGACATGGTTAGCCTAACTTAGCATAAAGACTGAAGGCAGGGGGAAACAGGTAGCATGGCTATGTCCAAAGTTCAAAACTACACCTACTGACACCTGTAAAGCTCACTGATTAACACATTGTTGGTTTAATCTGTTAAAAATAGAAATGTAAAAAGCACAATTTGTGGAGTTACATGTTGGAACAATTTCTTGGTTCAGTGACCATGTGCGGCCTCCTGGAGTGTTGACATCACAGTGAGGTTGTCAGGTTTGGTACCATCATGCTCGTACAGACGACTCTGGAAAACTGCGGTAATGGGTGGATAGATAAACTGTTCATCAAGAAATAGTTTCACCACCGAACTTCCCCCTTAAACTCAAATTATTTTAGTTCAGATAGGGTTTTTTTAAGTACCACACCAGTACTTTTGGATTTTGCACAGTATATACGACAAATTGCAGACTTGTTCCATTCATTTCTATATGGTATCAAAATCCACTTGCAAACATTTCAGTTCTGCTCTAATTTTTGTAAAAGATACATGTGGTAATGCTGTTGACACTGGATTGATTTCAAAATGATCAACTCTACTATCACATTGTAACTTTGACTACAATAAAAGAATAGCATGATATGGTTTTCACTGTGATGGATGTAAGATTATTCCTAATGATGGTGAAATAGTTCCTTTTTCCTTGTTGTCTGTCAGAAACAAAATTGGGAGGTAGCATGATGTTATATGACTCTGGTGTCTTTTAACCACGATCATGAATCCCTATGTTGATCAGTTTCAAACTGTGCTCTGTGCTCCTCTGGGGCAGCCTTACAGATGCTGGCTGTCTTTGAGTTAATAATGTATAAGTGGATGATCTGAGATCAGACCCACCGTCAACAGCTGCTGCTTGAGCTTCTGGATCTCTGTCAGGTTCATCTCGCTAAAGAGGTCCGATGTCGCCGCCCCCTCGGCTTTTCGACCTGGGCCTCGGCATTCTCCGTTTGACCTGGGCACCGACCCGGGCACCGACCCTGTAGCTGTCCCCACTCCTGTCCCACCTTGGAGGTGGCCATTACACCTAGAAGATCAGAGAATAGCATCTTTAAAATCCCAGATATGTACTTTGTTTCCTATACTTATACTTACATATACTATAGAATATGTAGAATATGTATAACCAGCACAATAAAGAGAGTACAATGGTACAAGCCTGTTAAAACTTCATATAATTAGACCAACACCAAATATACTGTCTATTTTACAAAGGATGTTTATATCTAAATGTTCAAAGCTGCATGTGGTCTTTTCTGCAGTTCACCCATCTTATCACTGTGTTTCACAAAGCTTGATTACAGTGAATTCAATTCAATTCAATTCAGTTCAATTCAATTTTATTTATATAGCGCCAAATCACAACAAACGTTATCTCAGGGCACTTTACACATAGAGCAGGTCGAGACCGTACTCATTTATTTACAGAGACCCAACAATTCCCCCCATGAGCAAGCACTTGGCGACAGCGGCAAGGAAAAACTCCCTTTTAACGGGAAGAAACCTCAAGCAGAACCAGGCTCTAGGTGGCCAGCCATCTGCCTTGACCGGTTGGGTTTACATAGAAAGAAGGAGAGAGGGGGACGGGGGAAGGGTAGAGGGGGGTGGGGTGGAGAGAGACACAGAGAAGCATAATAACAACAACAACGATAACCATAAAAACAGTAATAGAAGTAGAGCTATGACTTTATAATAGTAATAGCAACAATAGCAGTAGCAGAAATGGAAGCAGGACATCCACAGGACCACGCCACAGTCCCCACGGCCATGGCCCACCGTTCAGGCACTGGATCTTCCTGTGAGACGAGAGAGCACAGAGACTCCGGGGAAGAAGTCAAGTTAGTAACGTGCATTAACGGTACATGAAAGCATACAAATGGAGAGGAGGAGGAGGAGAGAGGAGCTCAGTGCATCATGGGAAGTCCCCCGGCAGTCTAGTCCTATAGCGGTATAACTAGGGGCTGGTCCAAGGCGAGCCTGGCCTATAACCTATAACTATAACCTTTTTAAAAAAGGAAAGTTTTAAGCCTACTCTTAAACGTAGAGAGGGTGTCTGCCCCCCGGACTGAATCTGGGAGATGGTTCAACAGGAGAGGAGCCTGATAGCTGAAGGCTCTGCCTCCCATTCTACTTTTAGTTATTCTAGGAACCACAAGTAAGCCTGCATTTTGGGAGTGCAGTGTTCTACTGGGGTAATAGGGTACTATGAGCTCTTTAAGATATAGTGGCGCCTGACCATTAAGAGCTTTATAAGTAAGGAGAAGTATTTTAAATTCTATTCTGGATTTTACCGAAAGCCAATGTAGCGAAGCTAAAATAGGAGAAATATGATCTCTTTTCCTAGTTTTTGTTAGTACACGTGCAGCTGCATTCTGGACCAGCTGGAGAGTCTTTAGGGTCTTGTTAGGGCAGCCTGACAATAAAGAATTAAAATAATCCAACCTAGAAGTAACATATGCATGGACTAGTTTTTCTGCATCTTTTTGAAGCAGGATGTGCCTGATTTTTGCTATATTACGGAGGTGAAACAAGCAGTCCTTGAAATTTGTTTTATATGATGGCTGAAGGACCTATCCTGGTCAAAGATAACTCCCAGATTCCTTACGGTGGAGCTGGAGGCCAGAGTAATGCCATCCAGAGTAGCTAGTAGAGTTCAGTAGCAGAAAATTGGCAGTCATCCAGGTCTTTATGTCCTTAAGGCACGCTTGAAGTTTAGTTAACTGATTTAATTCATCTGGCTTCATTGATAAATATAATTGGGTATCATCAGCGTAGCAATGAAAATTTATGGAGTGTTTCCGAATAATATTACCTAAAGGAATCATATATAAGGGGAACTCCGTGTCTATCTTTTGCGTGGATGGAGGATTCATCGTTAACGTGTACAAACTGAAGTCGATCTGAAAAATAGGATTTAAACCAGCTTAATGCAGTGCCTTTAATGCCAATTAAATGTTCCAGTCTCTGTAACAGGATGTGATGGTCAATGGTGTCGAATGCAGCACTAAGATCTAACAAGACAAGTACAGAGAGAAGTCCTTTGTCCGATGCAGTTAGAAGGTCATTTGTAACTTTCACCAATGCTGTCTCTGTGCTATGATGCGCTCTAAAACCTGACTGAAAACCCTCAAATAAACTATTGTTATGTAGAAAGTCACATAACTGATTGGCAACTGCTTTCTCGAGGATCTTAGAGAGAAAGGGAAGGTTAGATATAGGTCTATAATTGGCTAAAACGGCTGAATCCAGTGTATGCTTCTTAAGAAGAGGTTTAATTACAGCTACTTTAAAGGACTGTGGTACATAGCCTGTTCCTAAAGACAGATCATATCTAGTAAAGAAGTGCTAACTAAGGGTAAGACTTCCTTAAGCAGCCTAGTTGGGATGGGGTCCAAGAGACAGGATGATGGTTTAGAGGACGAAATCATTGCAATTAATTCACGAAGGTCGATTGGAGAGAAACAGTCTAAATATATATTGGGTTTTGCAGCTGTTTCTAAGGTTCCTGAATTGGAGGGTGAATCAGTGCCTGTTGAGGGCAGGAGGTGATGAATTTTGTCTCTAATAGTTAGAATTTTGTCATTAAAGAAGCTCATAAAGTCATTACTACTGAGAGCTATAGGAATACATGGATCAATAGAGTTATGACTCTTTGTCAGCCTGGCCAAAGTGCTGAAAAGGAACCGAGGGCTGTTTTTATTCTCCTCTATTAATGATGAATAATAGGCAGCTCTGGCATTACAGAGGGCCTTCCTATATGTTTTAAGACTATCTTGCCAGACTAAACGAGATTCTTCCAGTTTGGTAGAACGCCAAATCCTTTCAAAATTTCGCGATGTTTGCTTTAATTTACGGGTTTGGGAGTTATACCATGGAGCTAGCTTCTTATGTTTTATTATCTTCTTTTTTAAAGGGGCGATAGAGTCGAGTGTTGTTCGCAGTGAGCCTGCGGTACTATCAACAGGATCATCGGTTTCAGAGGGACTAAAGTTAGCATAAGACTCCTTTGTAGTATTGAGACATGGCACTGAATTTAGTACTAGTGGGATCGCTTCTTTAAATTTAGCTACAGCACTATCAGAAAGACATCTAGTAAAGATGTTTTTGTCTAATGGCGTGTAGTCTATTAATAGGAATTCAAAAGTTATTAAGTAATGGTCTGATAAAATAGGATTTTGTGGAAAAACTATTAAATATTCAATTTCAATGCCATAAGTCAGAACAAGGTCGAGGGTGTGGTTAAGACAGTGCGTAGGTTTATTTACACTCTGAGAGAAGCCAATTGAGTCTAATAATGAGATAAACGCAGTGCTAAGACTATCAATATCGACGTCCACATGGATATTAAAGTCACCTACTATAATTACTTTATCTGTACAAAGGACTAAGTTTGATAAAAACTCTGAAAATTCAGATAAAAATTCAGAGTACGGGCCAGGAGGGCGGTACACTATAACAAATAGATAATAAAGTTTACCAGGTTGGGTGTGAAAGACTAAGAACAAGGCTTTCGAATGAGTTATAATTAAGTTTAGGTCGAGGGTTGATTATTAGGCTTGAGTTAAAAATGGCTGCAACTCCACCTCCTCGGCCGGTGTCTCGAGGAATGTGAGTATTAATATGACTTGGAGGAGTGGATTCGTTTAGGCTAACATATTCTTCATGACACAGCCAGGTTTCAGTAAGACAAAATAGATCAATATGATAATGTGAGATTAGGTCGTTTACTAATACAGTTTTGGAAGACAGAGATCTAATGTTTAAGAGTCCACATTTAATTCTCCTATTTTGTTGCACTGTGACAGTGGTGGTGTTCATTTTTATTAGATTTTTATGAAAGAATCCTCTTTTGTTTACTTTAGAGTTAATTGATTTAAATGATTTGAGTGGTCGGGGGACAGACACAGTTTCTATGTGGTTTTGGGTGGGTAACTGCTCTAAAGGAAGCGCAGAGAAGCGTGTAGGACTGCAGCTCTGCCTCCTGGTCTCAACTCTGGGTTGTCATGGTTTTTGGAGAGTTGGAGAGCTGCTCCATCCAAAGTGGGATGTATGCCGTATCTCCTAATCAGACCAGGTCTTCCCCAAAAAGTCCGCCAATTGTCTATGAAGCCCACATCGTTTTCTGGACACCACCTCGACAACCAGCGGTTGAATGATGACATGCGGCTATACATGTCATCACTGGTCAGATTAGGCAGGGGCCCAGAGAAAACTACGGAGTCCGACATAGTCTTTGCATATGTACACACCGACTCAACATTAATTTTGGTAATTCCCGCCGACATGGATAACAATCTTACCATATTTACGATTATCTTTAGCCAGCAGTTTTAAATTAGATTCTATGTCGCCCGCTCTGGCCCCAGGAATGCATTTGACTATGGTCGCTGGTTTCGCTAACTTCACGTTTCTCACTATGGAGTTGCCAATAACCAGAGTTGGTTTCTCAGCGGGTGTGTCACTGAGTGGGGAGAACCTGTTTGAAACGTGAACTGGTTGGAGGTGAACCGCGGGCTTCTGCTTAGGACTATGCTTCCTTCGGACAGTCACCCAGCCGCCCTGCTTCCCAGCTGCTCGGGAACCACCGGGGGAGTAGGAGCTATGCTAGGAGCTATACTAGGTCGGCCCGCACCGGCTACTGGGGGCTGGCTAACTACATTAGTTAATGATTTGTTTTCCATGGTGCGGAGCCGCGCTTCCAATTCACTAAGCCTCGCCTCCACCACTGCAAATAAACTACATTTATTACATGTACTATTGTCACTAAAGGAGGCAGAGGAATAGCTAAACATATGACACACCGAGCAAGAGAGAGCGGGAGAGTGGGAGGAAGAGAGAGAAGCCATCGTTAACTGCTTAGCTATGTTAGCTGCTAAGCTAAAACAGCAAAGCTAAAACAACTAACTACTATGGGATTAGCAAGAAAAGTCGCAAAAAGAAGGAGGGAGCTAGGAGTGCTTGTGCAGAACTAGTGTACGTTTAAATATACTGCAGGTATTTTATCCACAGTGATGAAGAATAGAGCAAAATTTAGCTAAGCTGAGGTCAGCAAAACATTATCGGTAAACACACTCAACAACCTGAAGTGACACAATACGCTTACCGTAGCACGTCAGCACCAAGATTTGAATCTTCTCAAATCTTCTCAAACAGTTTTACTCGTCATTGCAGTTAGAAAGGAATCAAGATTGAGCAACTAAAGACAGAAAGTTACTGGCCATGCTGCCATGATGTTCCAGTTTGACAGCAGATTCACTTCTGTTCAGTGATTGGCTAGTGCTGTTTGCCACCATCCAAAGTTTTCAGAGTTGAAGTTTGTGATGCATTATACAGGAAATGTTCACTGCTGACACAAATGTTCATACTGAATGTATCACCTTAACTGTCAACATATTTCATCTATTTTCCTACTATGTCTGCTCCTGGCAACTAAAGCATGATTTAATTTTTTTATGTTTCTGCTTTGGCAATGCAAAGCACATGGTGAAAGGACAAGTGTGGTGATATTCTGTATTTTTCCTGTCAACAAATCTCATGTGCAGACCAAACCAACAATTAATTGATCGACTATTATATATATATATATATATACTATATATATCGAAGTATTGTGTGTGGTACAGATGCAGCTCTGCATCACTAATCACTTCACACACACACACACACACACACACACACACATACACTTACTCCAGCACTGACTGTATAACATCCCAACAAGATGAAATAACAATTCAGACACTCAGCTGTAAGAGTGTCCTAGCAGGATTTTACTGAGTGTGAGAACAGTTTATTTTATTCCCTGTTCTATATGTACGTGCATTTATATATGTGAATGTACATATATATGTCATTTTAGTTGTACTTACTTTTGATTTACATAATCACATGAAAGTGTTGTAGTATTTCTTTTATGGACCCCAGGAAGAGTAGTGGTTGCATTGGTAACAGCTAATAGGGATCCAAATAAATTAACTATTAAACTGTGTTTCAAAGGTGAATAATTTGGTTATGCATGTCACTCAGAACCTGCCCTCTATGTGCAAGCATGCAAAGAACTACTCAAAACATCAAGTGGACAGGAAGTAGTATAGGTGGTTATAGTTGCTTAAGGGGTTAATATGAAAACATCTCTGACACTCCAATCACAGGATAAGAAGACGTGTCACTCTAAGTGACAATGCCTCTTTCATTTAAATGGCTTCATCAGCGCCCATCAGTGTCCACACATTTTATACTTGCAGTTAAGGCCCTCTCTACAGTTGCTTATGGTCCAGAACATACCATATATTTGGTTTTACATACAGTGTTCAGATTTTTTGAGGTTGTGGGATAGTAAAAGTTGATAGAAATGATTAAATCTATACCAGCTTCACCTCTCTGACTCTATGGATGGTGTTAGGTAGTCCTCCTTATCTGGTTAAAGTAATAGAATTGGAAGAAAAAAAACTACAGGAACAAGAAACGTTGGAAACTGTGGGGAGTTTTGGGCTTTACCTTTACATCTACTGTAATAAGTCACTGATTCTTATACATTGGTACCCTCTAGTGGTTAAAAATGGAGCTACTAAAACTTACTCAGTCTCACAGCTGTTTGGTCTCCACACATGATCAGGAAAAGAATTAAAAAGAAAGGTAAAGATGCAGAACCATAGCCACTGAACTATCCATCATTCATATGGACTATTCATAAGCATCAAGGAATTCCAGGAAATTGGACCTACAAACCCCAGGTTATTGCTAATTCATCTACACATCACACAGCAAATACATTCATATTTCCTTCTCATTACAACAAAAATATGTGAAAAATTACCACGGAGAAGTCAGCACACTGCAAATTCAGAAAAATGATCCTCACTACATTGACACAAACAGTATGTCAAATTTAAAAAATGAAAAGAAAATCATTGCATTGCAACATAAAGAAACAAAACAAAATGTTGATGAAGATTCTGACGTTTCTTCCAGCGCCCCCAATCAGAATAGTTGCAATGACATTTTCTAATCACTTTCATTCTACATTCTTCAAACAGCTGACAGGTGAAACATGGAAAGAAGTCATTTGTGTTTGTGGTTATGTAATGCCCCAGAGACTGGATAGAGATTAATGAGTGATTCTTACCAGCAGTTTAAATCCTCCACAAATCCGTCTCTTTTTCTGATATGGACTAAGTTAAACAGTAAATGGACTGCATTTATATAGCACCTTTCTAGTCTTCCAACCACTCAAAGCACTTTACACTACATGCCACATTCACCCATTCACACACACATTCATACACTGATGACAGAGGCTGCCATGCAAGGTGCCAACCTGCTCATCAGGAGGAGGAGTGAATCATTCACACTCACACACTGATGGCACAGCCTTCAGGAGCAGTTTGGGGTTCGGTATCTTGCACAAGGACACTTCAACATGTGGACTGGAGGAGCCGGGAATCAAACCGCTGTTCTTCTGATTAGTTGGACGACCTGCTCTGGTTTTCAAAATTACTGCTATGTGACTAACTGATTTTTTGGTTTCATCATACAGCTGGTTTAGATTGGCTGATTACATTCCAGTGCTTTTTGTCAGTTGATATTGCTTTCTTCCCATTTTAAATGTCAATCATTTCAGACCTTCAGCTGCTTCAGGTTTCATTCACAGTTCAAAACTACACGATTTTAGATGCTGTCACTGTCTTTCTTTCTTTCACACACACACACACACACAAACATACATTCCTACCTGTCTGGTTTCTGGTCATTTTGAAGAAACAAAAATTAAATTGAAAATTTTCTTTTAAGGTCGATTTTAATAATTGAACTGCAAATAAGTATTTTTTTATTTTTTAAATTGCTGAGAGGAGACCTGCAACCTCACTTTGTTTACACTCATACATACACAGACCTTTGAAGAATCAATTATTCTTTTTTACTTTAAGTGTTTTCACTTACTTACAGGTTACCTGACCCTCAACTCCTGTCAGGGATTTTAATTGTATATGTTACTCTTTATTTTTACACATCTTTACACTCCTTGAGAACTTACACTTCAATTGGAAGTTCAACCCCTTTCAGTTAACTACAGGTCATATTTGTACTTTTCATCCAACTATAATTTCAATGCCTGTCACTGCTTTCACTTAAAGTCATATTTCCACTTTTTCAATCTCATTTCATCCTTCACAACCCATGACATCACCAACATCCAACATCAGGTTTTTCTTCTGTCTATGGATACAAAAGGTAGACAAGAAAAAGCAAACACGAGTATGAGTAGTTTATTTCTGATTTGAAGGGGAGGCTATGAGGGCAAAAATATCTGACACAAACATATTGCAACAATATTGCTTATTAATGCTGAGTCATCTCTTCTTCACAGAGCCATTTTGTATCAAGTAAATAATAACATCCTGACAGTCATGTAAAATCACTGAAATAAAAAGAAGCCATTTTTACTCTTGACCTCAGTGTTGCAGTTTCAGGCTGCTGTAAAAAGCCTCCATTAGTGTCTTCAGAGATGATGAGACAGTTAGGACTGAGGTGAGGTAAACCTCCTCATTATGACTTTGTGCCAAAGAGTCTGATCAGAGCTTAAAAACTCCAACCTAGAAAAAACCCTTAGTGTTCTAAGAGCTTTAGTTTGAGTCAAGTTCAATGGTGCAGTTGCTAGTTATTGTTCTCCCCTACACTACTAAGTAAAAACTCAAAAAGTCCAGCTCATGTCCATTTGGGTCCTCTTGGCTCCAGCTTTGGCAGTTGAGCGAGTGAATCAGCGTTCGTGGATAACAAAGTCCCACTTGACTGCAAAAGAGCACAGAGACTTCTGGCGTCTGATCCAGTGGACTGAACCAGTTTACATCCAAGCACTGTCAGCTAAAACAAGAAGACTTGTATGTTGATGTACTGTCAGCTTTCTGCAGCGTTTGATATGATGCTACACTCACAATCACACACAAGTTTTTGGAATGCATTGCTCCAGTTTGTGCTTAATATTCTACCGGGGATTTATCATCTGAAGGGGAGGATTGCATATGTAGGAATAATAAATGTAAAAGGAACAAAACATATGAATGAGTGGTGTAATGATTTTACAGTTGGGTTAAAAACTTCCTGAAATCACAATGGAGTTGTGTCTCTTTTCAGTGGCTGCCTTTTTTTTTCTTTTTAAGTCTGCAGGCTTTATAATGTGTCGTTGCAGGTGCGTATTTTCCTGAGGTGCGTATTTTCCTGAGGTGCACTGAGGTGACTCCACTGGTTTGGTATCTTGGTGACTCATGTTCTTTAACCAGCTGACATGTGATCACACAGAAAAAATAAAGTTTTATTCTGGTTGTGGCATCAATGACTGCGAGACTGTAGTGACTCTTAAAAGCATCTGTCATCAACAGCAGCTAGCATCCAATACTACCTTTACTCTGGTGATTCTCTTCACAGCTATCTGAAGGTGGAAGTTATTTGCTCCATCTGCAGTCTCAGACTGTTGCAAACTTGTCGGTTATGATTCAATATTCTCTACAATGTCTAAGGCAAATCAACATGTTGGATATTGACATATTGAAAACAGTTCACACAGTCCCATGATAAAGTGTAGCTGAAATAAAACTTCTCTGTCCCCTAATAACTCACTCAGGTGCAGCCAGCACCAGACTGTTGCAAAATAACAGAAACCTCATCAACCTCATCAAAACTATCTGTTATAATTAATTGTTCTGTACAGTTTCTAATGCAAATCAACAGGTCTGGCCAAAGTGTCACCTGGAGCACAGTATTTTTAAATAGGCCTACAACAGGTAGACATGTGGCTGTGACGAGCAACATGCGATAGAGATTATTCAGGTTCAATTTAAAACATTTGTTATTTTAAAAATCCTAATTTATTTCCAGGATCACATGTATGTCGCAATATGAAGTTTAAACAAGCAACTATTTCCTTCCCAAACTGTCAGCATTGTTATTTTTTATTTTTGAACAGTCAAACAGTCAAATCTAACTGATCTGACAGTTTCTAAGGACGACTTCTTAGATGGTTCTGTGTAACAAACCATCTGGTGTGTCAGGTTACCAAACCAGTGCAGTCAAAGAAATAACCTCAGTGCGTACCAGGAAGAGACCAGTACACCGGTGTGACACTGTGCTTCGCGCCCTGTGCTGGCAAGGCAATAAGGTCCCTAATGTTCTCAAAGAGCAGTCTAACAGTAGCTTCACAGAATGCACAGTCTTGTTTGATTAAAACTCACTGTGCTACAGATGACCTTGAAAAAAATGTTGAATCAACTTAAAAAGTAACTGCACCCAGTCTAATAATTCTGCTTGCTCTGTCATCTAGCAGTTGCTGCATTCTTTGCCACACCCTGTGTAATGCAGGTAGCCTGCCGTAGTGCTACTGAGGTCTTGCAGTGACATCACCATCCAGCACCATACACCATATTAACGTAATACACTGGGTCCATCTTTGTTTGGTTGTTTTTTGTTGTTAAATGGAGCCAGTTTCCACCCTCTGACTACTTGTCTCAGCTGAGCTCTAAAAAGCCAGAAGGATACAGCTGTAAAATAAGGGAATTACACCTAAACATTAAGGTTCAGGTTCTGGTTAAAAGGAAACACAGCTCGATGGGGAAATAGACTTTGACACAAAACTAGGCAGAAAAAAAACATTATTCTTGGCCCTGCTAAAATGTAAATGCATTAATAGTGACTACAACTTGTGTCTGGCTAGTGAAAAATGGGTTACTCTTGATAAGAGTAACCCAGGTGAAACTACTGTACAGCAGCTACCTCAGCAGTCTGTATCAATTCACTTCAATACCATAGCAGGGCAGAGAAAAGAGACATTTTCTAGCCATGACGTCAACTGCACCTCAATAGCATAAAGAAGTATCATAGCAATTAAAATAACAATTACAACCGACCATACATGACTCCGCCATGTGTGATGATGGGTGTGATCAGAGATTCAACAGACTTTAACCTTTCAACCCACAGAGGTCAGTGTGCCAATGCTTCTCCTAAGTACAACATCTAGTGTGGAGTTACTCTTTGAATGTGAGTTGGCTGATTTCTAGCATATATGTAAATTATGAACCGCTGAAACTGCATCTGCCCATTGTCTAAACTAGTTAAACTTCTGAAGTCTGAAGAGAGAAGAAGCATTAAATCAGTGAGCAGAAGAAAAGCACCTGAAATAATCCCAGCACTATTGTCAAAGGCATCCAAATCTAAAACCTAGCTGCACATGCATATGAAATACACACTAGAATTAACATACTTATATGGTGTCATACTGTTTGTGATATACTCATGATACACATTTTAGGACTCTTTAACCAAATGTTTACACGTACACACACAATAACCACTGTGGGTGACATGAAAAGAGGATTTGATGATTTTGATGAGTGAAAATGACTGGATTAATACATGGATAAAGGTGGTATGTGGTAGTTCTGGCAATGACTGTGTCAGGAGGTTCATGTGGCTCTGCTGGCAGTAGCAAGTGTCACAGTATCACTTCTGCTTCTCCAAAGCAATGTAAATGTGAGCCAGACACTCCCTGTAGAGGCATTGTGGGACAGTTTTCTGGTGGGTGAGTCTTCAGTGTCACAGGTCAGGGGTCAGGGGTCAGGGCTCTGTTGTGTCCCAGAGTGGACTGAGAAAGCCAGGCAGGAGGCACACACGGCGGGCATCTACTGAGCGGACCGAGGGTCAGTGATCCAAGAGGCGTTGATGCACTGCTGCGGAAAACAAGAGAGCAAGTAGAGACTATAGTTGAGATACAGTGTGATGCTTAGGTATCCAGTGATTTTACATAGACAATAATGCAGATACGTGCAACAACTATGTGAGAATAAACGTGAAGGTAATCATCTAAAAAATCAGGACAGCAACGATCTCTTAAATCAACTTTGTTGTGTTAACATGTGCAGTGCATTATCTTATGAGACTGTTAGCAAAGGAAAAGGGAAGAAAAAGGAAAGGATCCTTTGTGGAATTTTCGAGGGCACTATTTACACACTCAGAATTGGGACCCTCAAATAAAATGGCAAAGGGTAAATATAGTGCACTATCTAGTAAATATGGAGTGATTTCAGACACAGCCTATGTCTGCATCAATTAATTTATTGTAGAAATAAATAGAAAATAACAATAAAATGTTATTAACTTTTTTATCACATCATGCTTTGCAATTTTATTTACACATAAAATGGCTGCTGTGTTGATGTTATATTCAACGGCTCTACTTGTTACCCATGATGTAAGTTGACATTGAGGATGATTGCTTACAGAAACCAGGTGAAAAACAGAATAACATTGCTTGCACAGACCCCATATGTAGCCCACCTTGGCTTTCTTGTGACCCCTATGGCCAGACACAAATGGGGCATATACAGTATAAGACGCCAGCGTACAATTTGTCAGCAGTTATTTTTGAATGGTCAAACAGTCACATCAAGTCAGTCAACCCTAACCCCATTTAGTGTACACAAATGTGATCTAAATATCAGCCTCTTACTGCTGTTGTCTAACATTTTACAATATCATCTAATATTACTCCTTTAACACTTTTCTTTAGTCAGGAAATCCAGGATGTCTGGGATCTTAACTTTTGCTTGTTAAAGAAGCACTCAACAAGTCCTCAGTCTCACAGCCAAGAGTGAATAGGTTCTACAACTGGAGGGCAGTGAAAATATGTCCCTGCAGTCTAATGGTAGTTGGTGTAACTGTGATTTTGCTATTACCTGTGAAAAGAGCTGAGGAGGCTCAGACCCTCAGCTGTGGGGAGGGTACGAGGAACGGCACTGTGGCAGAAGGCTACTGACAATCTGCAAGAGACTGACACTGTTAGATGGACACATAGAACACGTATAAACTGTCATAATAAAAGTTTTTTTAAAAGAGGAAAGTCAAGGACTCGACACTTACCCTCACATGTGTAATGTTAAGCTTGGGTTGGATTTTGTATTTTAATGGAGAGTGAAGTTATGTTCTTTAAGTTTTTTGAGGAATGCTTGTATTGAAAGGCTGAATAGGTTAAATATATGAGTTTATATTGTGGAAATAAATATTCCTAATGTCAGAGGAGAATGATGGAGAGTGATAGTGACAACCCAATCACAAATTACAATACACAAAGTATTAATTCATAGATATTTACAGTATATTTTAACATAACACTGTACAGTTAAAGCTTTAAAATACTTGGTATGTACACGTGCATATAAAGTGGTCAGAAAGCAAACAGGCATCGGACACATTCAGTGGTATGACATTTAACAGTCTGGATGTTAGAACAGCAGGGCATTAGCTCAGAGGTGCTGCTTACAGTATGCTAGGGCATAAAATCCCAGTATGACCAAGAAAGGTATGACCACAATAAAATAAAACTGTGATTCTTAGTGTTGTCTGATATGGTTTGTATTGCAAGGTAATACTGTAACAACTGAGTGGAGTTTTAGTCAGACAGACATTTCTTGAGGGCAGAGCTGCTCTGGAGGCAGAAATGAGGTTATTTTTTTCAATTTTGAACACAGTGTGTGGAGCCACAGAGCCACTTTTCAGGCTAAGCAGTACTAGATTTAAGTACATGGGATAAAAGAGGGGGAAAACTACAGTTTATGCAATGTTAGCCTGCAGGGGGACCTACACATATTTTCCTTCAGTACTTGGGGTCCTTCGTGGTCACCCTTAATGTGTATTTAACAAGACTAAGAGTTCATAGCCACACTAGCAGCTCTGGGAGGCTGTACAGCACATATATATGTTATCTTTCTGTACAAGGTACAATTAGTGTAGATGCTGTTTAAAAGTCTAGCCTAGAGCACTTCCAAGATATTTGACTACCATAGCCACTAAGTGTTTTAACCATAGCTGCATTTATGCCATTCAGTTTTGCCAAATTTTCCCTCTGAAGTTAGACACAAATAATAAGATAAGAACAGCACTGTGTTGCTCTATGAAATGTCTGTATGGCCAAATTCCTTCCAAATAAGAATATGGCAATTTAGAGCCAGAATGAATTACTTTAAGGACAAACTCATAAATCAATTACTACACTAAAGAGAATGTCTTCAAGAACTCTCAAACACCAAATGACCAGGTTACATGAGTCAATGGAACATTTTTGGGAAAAAAATTCCAGAAACCTGTGAACTGAACATGGACATTAGTAAAATATTGTAGGGAACATACATCAGTATTACGCTGAACAAATACCTTTTGTACTTTACATTTATACTTACTTGTAATATTGTTCGTTAACCCTATCTTTTTTATGTATTTCACCTCTGTGTAGCTGTATCATGGTCATCTAAACACCAGATATGGCCATCCATATTAGTAAACCAAAACCTGCATTCAAGACTCTGGGGCAGTATATAGATTAAACTGGGCAACTGGTACTCCAGTATAAAACTCTCAGGGGTATCATGGGGCAGAAAACAACATTTGACAGACTTCAGGTCCTCTCCCATTGGTTAAATTTTCACCTAATTGAAATTTAACGTTATAGAGCTTGAGGTATAACGGTTGGCGAATTAGGTGACATGTTCAGTGTGTGTTTGTGTCCAGTTGTGTGTCCAGAGTGGGGGTATCACAGAGAGGAGGTCACACTGGTTTCCATCTTTTACTTCAGCCAAAATACAGCTTACACCCAGTTACACCTAGTTCTATTTGAGTCCACTCTTGCCTCTCCTCAAAGACAATATAGCAAATAAGTATACCATGACTCTGATTCTGATGCAGTATCTATGACTACACTGAATCAAGAAACTAAGCTATGCACTGATTTAACCCATTAGAGAATATCGTAAAATAAATATCATGTACTTTCTTCTTAATACAGCATTGAGCCCAAACCAAACTCCACATGGCTGAAGATGTATTTTAAGTGATCATTATAGCACCATAAAAGTGATTCTGAAAATCCAAATCATATTTTAGCAAACTGTAATGGTTTAGATTTCTGAATGTTTGCCCTACCTCTCAAGCAGCAATTGTTTTCCATTCATTTCACTATTGTGTAAAAGTCAATTTGAATTGCACTGCATTACCACACTGCAACAATGTAACGACTGATCTAGGACCATGATACAACGTATCACAATCCTGCATCACTATCTCCTGGAACATGGACATTTCACTGAGTGGCTCATAAAAAAAGTTAAGTGCAAAGATAAAAGAGAACATAAATTACTCCGACCAAGAAAAGTCTCTTCCATTACATATAATACAAACCATGTAAAAAAAATATCAATTTCTATATCAATCTAATACATATATTGATATCTAATATTGATTTTTTTTTAACTTGTTGAACAGAAGCTATATAAGGGAGACTGCCATTTTATTCTGACACCAGTATTAGCACTGAGCTCACTGCTGAGCAGCACAGTTGGTGAGCGGAAAAGAAATCCTGTATCATCTTTGATTTTACACAGTTTATATTGACTGTAATGGAAGACACCTTTCTCTGTGAGGGCAAATCATATTAACCTGACCAAGAAAGGTTATGATGTTAAGAAGATTGCCCACCATCCGATAAGTTTTCTATTCTTTACCAAAAATGTCCGTGTTGCAGAAGATAGTGATGAGGGTCCAGTGTACGTAGTATCATGGGCATGGATCAGTACTACCACGTTTCAAGTCAGTACATGTTGATTTTCACACTGTGTGATATTAATGGAAACCAACAACTTCTTAAAAGGTAAAACACATTCAAAAACCTTACACCATGCGGCATATTTTAGAAAATGGTCTGCAGTAAAGTTTGTGATCTGTAGTTCAAGGTCAGGCTTCAAAAAGAGCTTACTGTGAGTGCAGGAACAGTCAGGGAGGATCATAAAGTGAATGACCATCCACCAGTCCAACACTGTGTGTGTAAAAAATGTTCTTGTCAAATGCCATTTGCTCTTTTAAAATCAAAGTATATTGAGCTCCAATAGCTTTAGGCAGAAAAAATAAAGGGAAGCTGTGGGCCCATCATGGCTTTCAAAGGAGCCAATTAGAAATCTAGAAAATGAAGGTGCCTGTCAAATGAGTTTTTGCCCCATGTTGCATAGTGAAATACGTTTGTGTCATAGGTAAGAGTCCATTTACAGTATAAGACAAGAGTCAACAGAGAACCGTGAAATCATCTACGCAGGTAGATAAAGAAGGAAAGAAGAAGAGTGGTGTTTAAAGGTTCCAGTGATGGAAAGGGGAAAAAGGAAAGTGTACATTGGGGAAAAGCTGAAGGGGACATGGGCCAGTATTTGCCAAGCCTGTATTCTGGACAGCCCCCAGACAAAAGATCTACTGACAGTTACAAGTACTCTGTGGCATAGCTGAGTCATTTTTCACCCCACTGAAAGCAATCCAAGCCAAAAACAAATACATAAAAACTAGCATATTAGCCTGAGGTGCAGGTGTGGAAAAGAAAAAGAAAGTAAGGACATTAAAAAAAGCTTTTGTGTCCAGACAAAGACAATCAGCCAGAGCATGTACTTGTTATTAGGCTACACTGTGTAGGTATAATAGGTACTGTAAGGCACACACAGACACAGGGAATACGGTATCATGTGTGCTGAAATGGTAGGATTTCAGATATGCTGTTAGCCAACAGTTAGAAGTAAAGAAATCAATTTACTGCCAACTCAGATCAAATGAGATAATCAACATCAATTGTGAATCCAGTACAGAGGTATGGATGTATCTGAAACTAGTTTGCTGGGTAACCACATATAACGGGTAAATAAAAACTTCCTGGAAGGTGTATTTTCAACTTGGTATCATTCAGATTGTAATTATGAGCTTCCAAGTGGGAAGAACCGATCATGCAAGCCTCCAAGCTGTAATTACGAGTGAAAGTCATCAGGAATTCTGACAGCTACTATATCTCCCACCTGGCAGATAGAACTACGAACTAGCAAAATGGCTGCAAAGCCACCATCACTGCCAGTTTCATCTAAATAAAATCCAATACCAGTTGATCCAGTAAATTAAAATGGAGGTATTAACTTTGTTAACAAACCATTTCAAAAGTGGAACACAATAAAAATAGAGGGTAGGGTATTTATATGGTGTGACTACAAGACAAGACTTATCTTGGAATGATGTGTGAACTCTCCAAAGTTGGAATAACTTAGGGTTTTTCCATTCCTCCAATTCTGTTAACACTGCATGAATGCAGCATAAACTAGCAGTTTCTACCAGCTTGCAGTGTTTGTGCTAAGCTAGGCTTCACACACCCCAGACCTGTCTTTGTACTGGACACCCAGTTGAAACTGATACCCATCTTTGGGTAAAATGTAAAACAAGCATATTTCTTAAACTTTAAGAGTATACCTTTAACTTTGACTTCAACTTAACTCTAACATTAGGTGCAGTCTAAACATGGAGATCTGTTCTATCAGTCAAAACAATGTCATGATGCTAATAGTCATTCTGATTTTGGTTACTGACTCATTCCAGGTTGAATGAGATGTCACGTTCCCTGAGTTTGGTACAGTGCCATGAACAAGCTTTCACATAATCTGAATACATTCAGTCTGTGTTGCCGGACAAACCTCTGTAGATGGCTTCAGAGGCACAAGAGGGTGCTACATTGTTATTGTACCAGTATAACTGAAGTCAGCAATGATGGTGGTGGGTCACAATGGTCTTGAGTCACTTCCTCTTCCTGCCAGTGTGTGGCTATTGGGATACTGAGACATGTTGTTGTTGTACTTTAATTCACATCACATGGTTTGTTGAGTAAATTCTTAATTCCAGGATATGGTTACTCATCTCAAAAACAGCTGAATTGTTTTCATTAGTTTTAAGAAAAATATACATACTGTAATCTTTCAACTGATTAAGTGTGTAGTGGTCATCTTTTAGTAAGCTAATAGTCAGACAGCAGTTTAGTTCAATGTCCAAATATGTTACAAAAATTAGCAGAGAATTAGGAATTTCTAATTATTGTGAGATTCATACTCTGCTTCAAAAAGCAGCTCATTTCATATTTTAAATTGTAACCAGTGTAACTTGTAGGACATTGTAAATTACTCAAAGACCCTTGCAGTTAAAAAACAGTCTCTCAACTCACTATGTCACACTGCTGTATCTGGTACGGCAACTGACAGGTGATATGCTGGATAATTTTGGCTGGTTAGTTAATAGTCAATAAATAGTCAATTTTGTAATTTAATACTTATGCCTTCAATAGTTGATAGTTGAGGAAGGTCCAAATAAGGAGAAATGAAGAGAAAGCAACTTCAGACTATTTAGACACACCCCAGAGCTAATTCCAAGTCATATCACTTCTTTGTACAATGACTAGACTATGGGATTCAGCTGATCCTACACTGGTCATATGCCAAGTTTGAGTGCTCTCCACCTCCGTTCCTCCTTCTCATTTGTTCTTCTCTCATGACCTTCCATGCAGCCTGCACCTCTGTCAAATCAATTTTTCATGTGGAAGGGGAAGGAGTCTGCAGTATAAGAGCATCCAAATGTGAACATGCATAGCTGAGTACATGGCAACCTCTGGGTGGTGCTAAAGATGGACAAAATATGCTAAAGATTGAGCTGATGATGGTAACAACCCTGGACAAGAAATGAAAAAGACACTACTCACTGAGGTGCACTTATGGATTGCTTTTGGAAAGCAGTGCCCACCATGACAGAAAATATTTAATGCATACCAGTGACTGGTCAGTAATTCCTCATCCACAGTTGTCTCATCATACAAGCTGTGTGTTTCTGGTATAGGATTAGAGAGTGAAAACACTAAAGGGGTCAGTATGCTTCAAGTCCCTGTTGGATTGACAAACAACATCTCAAACACCCTCCCCACACACCTTTCCAACTTTCACAACTTCTACTGTTACTGAGTGCATTGAATGCCTTTGAGGAGAAGGCATTCTGAATGTGTGCGGACTGTTATCACCATTTATACAACCCCTTCTATGATGGCAGGCTTTTAGCTCCGCCTTCGAGCGTGGCCATTCAGAACAGGTATAAACACCTTTGCGTTCAGACGTGTTCGGATGAGACTCATACGACCTAGTTCGTTTGAAGCATACTCAACCCTTAAACATGAAGTACCTCATCAACAAAGAAGAATCCTTTCGATGAAAGACATTTGGTTTACAGTGTTTGTGTATACAGTATATGAGACTCACTACCATTTAAAACAGAGTGGATATTACACTGAATATAGAGGGTATTTAATGTGTCATGGCCCTCATTCGTACCTGTGAAAAGTGTCCGCCAAGTGTCCAGTCAATGTCTCTGTGTTTTAATCACTTCATGCATGTGTGGTCTCAACCTGAAGAACCTAAATGCTAAAAACTCTCATTAAAAAGTCTCTATTAACGTCCTCCTGGACCAATCAGCAGTCTCAGAATAAAAGGAAGGCGGGGCCGCTTGTGCTCCTTATGTCAAATCCCTGAGCAAAGTCACTGAACATTCAGAACCCATTGGCCAAAGCTTAGGCACAGAAAAACAGGAAATGGGAAACAGGAAACCACTCTGTCCTCCTCTCTGTGAGCCCCCATTTTCTCAGGTGACGGAAAGAGAGGGATGATGAGAGTTGCAGTTTTATTGTCAATAGGGAGCCTGGTGGAAACAATAAAGGTTTTAGGCTGTCAGTGTCGGGGCCGGTAGGAACTGTAGTATCTGGGGTAGAGGGGAGTGTAGTGGCTGGAGTGGCTGTAGGAAGTGGAGGTGCCTGAGGTGAGGTAGGAGCTAGAGGGAGTAAAAGCAGAAGAGGAGCTGTAGTAGGTGGATGAGTAGCTGTGGGAGGAAGAAGGGGAGTGGGAGGAGGAGTAAGGGGAGGACGAGGAAGGAGTGTGGAGGACTGAGGAGCGTGTCAGGCTGGACAGGGGCCGAGTTCGGGGTGAGGGGCTCCACGTGGAGCGCCTGGGACCCAGAATAGGGGAACGGTAGGGAGAGGAGGGGGCAGATCCTGGCTGGGCAGACCTGGTGGTGGTGGAGGTGGTGGTGGTGGTAGAGGTTGACAGGGGAGAGGATTGAGAGTCTGGGGTGTAGTGCCTGGAGAGGCCCGAGTTACGGGACAGAGCGGGTGAGATATTGACACTGAAACTTTGGGAGTCAACCATAAACGTCCGCACCCCCAGGGTCCACTGGGAGTGAGCCAGCCTCAGAGGGGTTGAAGGTGGGGTCAGGGATGAGGAAGAGGAGGGGGCCTCCAGAGATGGGGGGCTCTGTGGCACCACAGGGCCAACCGATGAGGCGACTGCTGGTGATGATGGACTGCGAGCGGGTATGTGTGAGGTAGGGGAGGTGAGAGCTGAGGCCAGAGCTGCAGCAGCTGCACTGACCATTGACGGGCTAAGGGGGGCAGAAGGATCATCAGAAAAAATTGATGTAGGACTAGTAAGGCTGCAAGGGGGGAGGCTACAGGGGGCCAAAGCCGAAGTGGAACCATGGGCAAGGTTGGAGGCCGAAGCCGAGGCTGGGGGACTTACTTTGGGGGTGCTGGTCTTCCCGCGGGTCAACCTGCTCCCGCGGGTCCGGTGGGTCTGCTCTTGATCAAAGGCCAAATCCTCCAGGCGCTGGGTAAGGGCCAGTTTCTGCTGGATGGCCATCCGCAGGAGGGAGTTCAACGTCTTCTTCTCATCCTCAGCTGCAGCCAGCTGCCTCTGCATCTCATCCAGCTGGGTCACATACTCATCACACCTGAAGAAAGCAAAGTTTCAGCAGATTGATACCAAAATGAAAAAAGGATGGAAAAGACCAGATACAAATGAGGAAGTGATCAAAAGCAAGGTGAAAAAAAGAGATCATGCAGTTAGAAATATTCAACATTTTTTGGAAATACGCTTATTCACTTTATTGCCAAGAGAAAAGATCTGTACTATTTCCATTTTTTGGCCTGAGTCTCCCCAGTAAAACCACAATGTGTTGTTTTTACACTTCAGCTTTTGAACAAACTAAACAAACCAAGTCTAACATGCAAATTTTGGAGGTGTTAGTAGACAGATTTTGTTACCTTTGGACAGGCTAGCTGTTTTCCCCTGTTTCCAGTCTTTGTTCTAAGCTGACCTTGATAGTGGCTGGCGGTAGCTTTATTGTCTTTGCCAGGTGTAAGCCTGAAGGGGATCATGCATTTGGTTGTGTGTGTTTGTGTGTGTAACTGTCTGCAGCTACTCTTGCATACTACTAGACCAATCAGATTTATATTTTTTGTGCACATTTATGACTGTATGCTCAAGAACCTCTCATGGTTGCAGTGATTTTATATTTTATAAGGCCATTGACTGCTCTGTTTTATACTGCCATTGACTGCTGACTCCTCACTCCTCTTAACCGCTGCTTCAGTTTGGATTCTTGTTTCCGCTAGGGACAACCAATCATGCCTTCAATCAGTGCCAAATTTCGGTACCTTGAGAGCAGGTTGTGTTGTGAATTCAAATAAATATTCATAATCGGCTAGGCTAAAAACAAGGCTTACCTAGTCTGTTGTAGGCCACATTTTTGCCTTTGTCATGGCTCAAAAACTGACATCCATAGAAAAGTTTGGTCTCATATTAAACCAGAGCATCTACAGATTAATTCCATACCAGACATCTTCCACTAAAGTTAGGCATATATGAGATGAATAAATCCCCATTTTTGTTATCTTCGCTGCCATCTTGACTGTACACCTAAATACTAGAAGAGTGTACTCTACTGAGTGCACTCCTCTAGTATTTACCATGCAGCAGGGGCATTGCAGTGAGAGGAATAATGGATCTAAGTACCCAGGGCCCCACCATTGGGAGAGCCTTCAAAGTTTATTTTTTCTGCAATTTTAAAATGATACATTATCAGCACTATAAGTACACTATTACTGTTGGCTGAACAAATCATTTGATAGGCTACCTCTTGAATTTAAAATAACATTAGAGCCTCTCAGCTGCAGGCTCATCATTACCATCTTCTTGTTACTGAGGATGTGAGACATGGTCATAAAGTGCCTCCTAAAAGTCACTTCAAGCTGTCAGTTTACACTGAAACAACATTTGAAACACTAAAATTAAGTCATTGTAGATTTATAAGTTAATGTAATGTACAATGTTTCTCAACTAATAACTTATGAAATGTGATCAGTTTTTCGACTGTGTTTACAGACATTACTGGTGCAATTAAAGAGTTAAGAGTTATTATTTACCATTACTCCCTGTATTAAGTCCTGTCAATCAGTTTGAGAGTGATGGCAGGTCCTAATCCTCTAATCCTAATCTAATCACCAATATTGGGGCTACCGTTTTTTTTCAATGTTTGGATTGTGCCTTTGAGTTTTTTTATTCTACGTTTATGTTGCAACAGACTGGCCTAACACTTGGAGACTAATTCAGCTTCATTTTGCAAATAAAACATGATTCCAGTGAAGTCTTATTCTATTGTAAATGGTAAATGGTAAGTGGTCTGTACTTGTTTAGCACCTTTCTAGTCTTCCGACCACTCAAAGCACTTTTTACACTACGAGTCAATTCACCCATTCACACACATTCATGCGCTGAATGGGTACAGGACAAGGTCCCAACCTGCCCATCAGAGGAAATCTAATCATTCACACACACTCACACACCGATGGCAGCAAGCTACCATGCAGGGTGCTGGCACAGCCATCGGGAGCAATTTGGGGTTCGGTATCTTGCCCAAGGACACTTCGACATGTGGACTAGAGGAGCCGGGAATCAAACCGCCAATCTTCAGATTAGTGGACGATCCGCTCTGCCTCCTGAGCCACAGCTTGTCTTTTATGTTTGTCTTTTAACGTGAAATACAGTCAGACAATCAATTCTCAGAGTTACATGGCTTTCCACTTTTGTCTTATGTCCATTGTATAATGAAGACTGAAAAAAACATAACGCAACTAATGCTCTCTAATGTTCTGAAACCTCATAGTGAAAGTTTCACACAGTAATTACGGCATGTTGAGAAAAGAGGGCTGAAATATACTCAGACTTTCTTAAATGTGTAAACATTTCGCTACTGATTACCCTAATAACCACCACAGAGGCATGTGTTTACTTGTTTGCTCAGGCATGAAGATGGATGTATTAAAAGGGGAAGGGGCCCATCGAGGCTGCATGTGTAAGGGACCTGGATTTTTGTGCTGCACTGCTGGCCACAGCGTACAATGATATGTTAGACAATAGTGAGCTATCAACTTTGTGGCTACAGTTTGAGGAAGAGTGGTCTGAATAACAAACCTGTAAAAAGACTTCCCATGAAAAGTGGAGGCTGGTTTTAATATCATGTTAATGCCCATGGTTTTGGAATTAAATGTTAAACAATGACATACGGCTGTTATGTTTAGGAGTCCACACACTTGTTTCTGATGTTCAAATACCTTTGGCAGTGTAGTATGTAGTATATACAGTAATGGGCTGCAACCCTGTCGTCATACATTAATGTTGATTTTCTTATTCTTATTGATATATTCTGCAAAACCCTGGATTATGTTCAATGACAATGTTTTGTAATGTTCAGTGGCAACATATTTTAATGATTTATTTCTACAATAGCTGCATGACAACAAAGGCATGGTTTAGGAAAAGATCATGCTTTATGGCAAATAAACTTAGGTTGAACATATGCCTAAAAACTTGTTTAAGATTAGGAAAAGATCACGTCTTCCTGAATTGGCACTAGATATAAATCATGAGGTGTGAAATCATCCAATATAACCATAACTCCTAGGATATAATGACATGCACCCCAATAATTTAATGATAACTTGTCTTCATAGAAGGGCTTACATCTGCAAATGAACCACATGAGCACACAAGTAGTCTTTACAAACATAACTTCCAGACAGGGGAGAAAACAGGCCTGTTAAAAACACTTGATGATTAACTTCTTATTGTAACGCTGTAGACTTGTGTTAATCAGTATCAGTTATTTGAAGGACATCAACATAATGTTGTCATGTTTGAAAGTCATCTTATTCCACACTGTCTGAAAGCACTGTGTGTAAGATGTATCATCTTATTTATGTATCAACTCGTCATTTCAACTATATGATGTTTATATGAAATGTTAGTGAAATACTCAATCCCTAGATTCCATGTTTTTTAAGGCTGCTGGTGATGTTTTGCGCCTTATTTTATACACGCCTCCCAAATTGTTGTGTCAAACTCTTAAGCTACAATTTAGAGTTCATAGATAAGGGACAATAGTAGCAATAGTAAGTCACCTTTAAGTCAGCCGAGTCATGTGCTTGTGCATGACCTGGCAGAAGGAGGTGTATACAAAGTAGGGTGTTTGTATTGTTCAAAGAAAAGGGGCGTGTTTTTAAGAATGTTTTTAAGGGTATATAAGTTGGTGGGTCACTTCAGCCAGGCCTTCAAATCCTTGACAATATTTACTGACCATTCTAAATAGATAAAATACAGTCAAATGACACAGCAGTAGATACAAGCTATGTAAGGAGATTGGGTATACACTGTCATAAAATATGAAATATAATCCAGAGATCAGCAATTAGGGTCAACCATGGGACAGTTTTTTCACTGTTGTACCGTCACAGTGTAGATGCAGATGTTTAATGTTTTGTTGTTCTTTTATTTGAGCATTATTTTAATTCATTTAAGAATAATTGTTTGATGTACTGTATAAATTGGCTTGTTTCAGGATTGTATATCAGGGCAGGTCATTTTTCCCATTAGTGAATAAGGATCTGGATTTACATGAGCCTGGTATTTATATTGTTATCTACACTAGATTTCTGAAATATCTAAGTAAAACTATGTTTGTTGGAGGGCCAGATATGGGCCACAGGCCGCTATTTCCCGATCCTTGATATAGACTACTGACATCTAGTAAAGGAAAACACTCCAAATACATCAATACTTTCTATGTCTTGGATCTTAAGAGAAGAGAGATGTGCAATGAAAAGTCATTGCAGGGCCATATGGTAGTTTGAAACTTTAAACCTTATCCAGCTTTTGTGTTTACTGACTTGTTATGTATGTGTGAGCCCAGGGTGTGTAAGTGATCATACTGACAGGAAACACTGTAACATCTCCACTGTCTCTTATTACTTTCAAGAGTGAAAGTCTGTTAATTCCCTGTGACCAGTGAAACGATCAGCACTCTGTTTTTTAGTTTTTATTAAACAAATATATCATATGAATAGGGTTTTTACTATAAGTGCATGTTGTTGACATGTATTCAAATGGTCGCAAAATGCTCTCCAGAGCTTTTTTTTTAGAATTGTGTGATGTCAAGAAAACGAATAACTAATGAGGAGGCCCATTATCACCTCATCGTTCTAGAACCCTCAGTATAAGACACCATCATTCTAGGGAGAATTGGTCCTACTGGCATACTGGATTTCAACCTCTCAAATTGAGACGTGTTTCTATTGTTGGTGAATGCAAACTCCATTGATGTATTGAAAAACAGCTACAGCTATATCAACAGCTACAACTGCGACTATAACTCTAGAACTAAAACTCCAACTGCAAAAGTACTACAGTTGTACGACGACAATTTCTTCTCAACACCTGCCACTACAGTATCCTGTTTGAGCCAACATGGACACAAGATCCAGCTCAAGGAACTTGGTAAGATTTTCTCATTTTACAGAGAAATGTCTTTTTCACAATCTTCAAAAGAAAGAAAGGAAGAGATCAATTTTCATACAGTTTATTCGTGTGTCACAATAATTTCTCATACCCAGCACGTTGAGAAATACAGTACCTCTGATATATGTTGCTTAAAATAAAACAAAAAAGGAATGCAGTAGGGTTTCTTTAAAGACCCAACGTTTACCCGAAGCTTTGCCAAAATAATCGAATCCAAACTCAACACTGATAAATAGATGTGGCAGCATGTCTGTGGTAATTTGGTAGAGATGATGTTAAAACAACAATAGGGCCAACACTTTTTATAATCTATGGCATAGAATAGAAAGTTCTGTTTTTATGGGATATGTATGAAATTGAGTGTTGTGTTAACATTACAAGTAAAAGTCCTGGATTCAAAATATTATTTAAGTTAAAGTACAAAAGTACAAAAGCAAAATGTACTACTGTATAAAAAGTAACAGAATGACACCTGCTATGCTTGTGTATTATTGGATTATTAATAATGATTACATGTAAGCATTGTTGTAGATGGTTGAGGTGTAGTTCATTTTAACTACTTTGTATACTGTTGGGCAGTTTAATTGTTAACAATGCATCATGTTTTATAAATTGATCATATGTTTTGTTTTGTAATGTAGTGTAAATGTAGTGGAATAAAAAAGTATATTTTTTCTTTCTGAATCATAGAAGTATAAAGTGGCAGAAATTGAACAGTACCTCAACTAGCACAGTACTTGAGTAAATGTACTAAGTGACATTCCAGGAGCTCCAAGTAGTGCTGTCTTTAAAATACACAGGTTGTGTTTCTATGTGTATCCTGTCTTTCAGGCATTTGGACACTATGGTGCTGCCATGTACAGTCCAAATCTGTCCAAGCCAGCTGTAGTACAGTGGCAGAACTCTAACCAGGTCCCTCACAACGTAATCGTGCAGGGACTCAGAGATGCCCTGTACAAAGCCATCAGTGAAATCAAATCATTGAAAGAGCAGAATACAGCACTAAATGAGGAGAATGCAGCACTGAAAGAGGGGAATAACTCTCTGAAGGAACAGGTTGGCCTCCTGGAGCACAGACAGGCAGAGGTGAGCCAGCTCCAAGAGCAGCTCAAACAAAAGGACAACCTCCTTAGCAGGTTCACCAAAAAAAGGCGGGCTCGAACCAAAGCCTATGTGGAGACCCTGGACCTGCTGGCACGCAAAGAAATAGAGCTGAAGCTAAGCGACCAGCAGTGGAAGAGAGCATATGATGCTCTGGAGGTGAGCCTGAGAGAGGAGCTGGCTCAAAAAGAGGAGAGCTGGAGGAAGAACGAGCAGGAAATGAAGGACTTGGTCTGTCACATGATGCTCACAAAGGAGGAGGAATGGAAGCAGAAGATGAGCCAGACAGATGAGGAGATAAAACTCCTCATTTGCCAGATCAACCAGCTTCAGGTGCACTGTCTTAACTGATCCTTTTACTTCTGAATAATTAATTTTAATTAATTTGTAATAATTTTTTTCAGATTCAGAATTAGCTTTTGGAAATGACATAAAATGTACTGTCTTTGTTTATCATCAGCTCACCCTCAACACTGAGGAGCAGGAGCTGCTGGAGATTAAGGCTGAAAAGCAGCAGGAGGAGGAAAAGAATGAGGAGGAGGGGAGAGAAAAAATGGAAACCAAAGAGAGAACACATGTGGAGGACAAAGAAAATGAGAAGGAGGTGAAGAGGAGAGAAGATGAAATGAAGATGGAGATGAAGAAAAAAAAAGTGAAGACAAAGACAAAAGAGTGCAAGAAAAAGAAGAACAGGCGATAGCTTGAGCAAACTGAAAACACGACAGCGGAACCCCCTTCCTCCCCAAACCCCCAACACCCCTCCCTTACCCCCTTCCCCATTCCTACCCCTTACCCCCATTCCTATCCCTTACCCCATTCCTATCCCTTACCCCATTCCTACCCCTTACCCCATTCCTACCCCTTACCCCATTCCTATCCCTTACCCCATTCCTACCCCTTACCCCATTCCTACCCCTTACCCACTCCCCAACACATACCCCTCTATCCCCCCACCCCTTTGTTGTACATGTTGTTATTTATGTCATTTAAAATTGTAAATATATTCCTTGTAAGTGAATTACATCTTTGTATATCTTTTTGAATACATATGGATAATAGAGAAGGATAAGGAATTAAGTGTGAGGTTCTCTTTAATGATAAAACAGGCAGTTAAAATCTTGCAAACTGATTAGTGGAAATGAGTCGGCCTAACATTATTACAAACACTTTGCAACGTGACCTCAGTGACATTGGATAGTTTTTCCATGGGAGTACAATTAATGGGAACATTCAAATTAATGTGAATAAATAAGCTCTGGTTCGATCGCTGACCAGCTGGAACCCCAGGTTAGCAGTTTACTAACATTGCATAGCAACCGCAGGCAGCCGGGAACTTTCTTGTAAATGTAATTGTTATTTTAAGGACCGGTGTGTAGGATTTAGTGGCATCGAGCAGTGAGGTTGCAGATTGCAACCAACTGAATACCCCTCCTCCTCCCCCTCCCCTTCCAAGCATGTAGGAGAACCTATGGTGTCTGTGAAATTCGCGAAAGAACGCAAAAGGCCCTCTCTAGAGCCAGTGTTTGGTTTGTCTTTTCTGGGCTACTGTAGATACATGACGGTGTAACATGGTGGGCTCTGTGGAAGATATAAGTTATATATATATATAAGATATAAAGGGCTCATTCTATGGTAACAAAAACATGATTCTTATTCTCAGGTGATTATACAATAATGAAAACATACTTATGAATATTATATTCCTTTTCTGCCAAGTCCGTTCCACTAGATGCCACTAAATTCTACACACTAGACCTTTAATAAAACTGTTTTTATTGGACTGTCTACAATTTCTATATTGTAATATTTGGTAACTGTTTTATAAAAGTAATGTCTCAGCCGTGACATATTGCTTAAATATGTCACTTATTTTTGAAACAATAGGATTTCATCTAAATGAGTCTCTGAAGTATGGAAAAAGAGTCACAGTTTTCTAACTGTTTCACAAACTTTGACAGGGGAATCTTCCTCTCAAGTACATTTATGACTTATTTTGGTATTCAGCTTAGTCTTAATACCCCAGCAGGACATGCTTTAGCACTGATATCTGCTCCATTGTCATCTTATATACCATGAAATACAGCCCCGTGTCAAAACAAAGCAGAGGCCTGCATTGGAGTGGGCGTGTTGTTTAAAGGATAGTTCTGTCTTAAAACAATACTGATGTGCCATTATGTACTGTCCGTGGAAATGGGTCTTTGTTGCTGTAACAATTCCTACTCTACATACTGACCCTGAAGCTATTCTCTTGGAACATCACTACACTGTAAATGAAGAAATAAGGGACAAAATCCACAGATCTCATTCTGTTTAAAAATGCATTCCAAAGTTCAGCTGAAGCTAATATGATGCTTCAGCAGTCTCAGTTACCTAGCTCCAGTCGAAATATAGAGGTTTGTTACCAAAATATTAGCATTCAAAAACACAGACTACTAAAAGTACTCCAGCTATCAAATCTGCAAACTTTGGGTTTTATTGGTGGTTGGCAACCAGTTTATTGGTGCATTGGAGCACGACTTTAGTAGTAAAAGCTGGATAGCGTCAACTTATCAGACTTAATCAGACTTACATGCCACCACTACCAGAATGTATCCCTGCACCACAGCTCAGCGAGGCACTTCAGTCCGCAGAAACAAAAGGAGGGAATTTCATTCTAAACAGGCTGTAATTTTAGAATATATCCACTCAACTTAGCTAACTGAGGCTGCTGAAGCATCATATTAGCTTCAGCTGAACTTTGGAACAAGAGCTGTGATTTTGGCCCTCATTTCTTACAGTGTAGTGACGTGCCAAGAGAATAGCTTCAGGGTCAGTATGGAGAGTAGGACTTGTTACAGCAGTGTTGAGCCTGGCTTAACTTTTCTGCTGGACTTATTCCAATTTAAATGAATCAAATGAATGAGAGTTTTTTCACGCAGGGTAAATGTTGGTCTTGAAGCGACTTTAGTTTCAACTGAGGAAAATTCTAATTGTACACAGGAGTACAATAAAACTGGAGGCAGAGTAACTCCCAAGGTGGAACAGAATATTATAAATCTTATAATCTTATAAAGTTATTATGACTAATGTATTAGCAAATACGTACCATACACATCCAGCTGACACAGAGTAACATGATTCATTGTTAATGTAAAGAAATAAATTAGGTAGTGGAGTTTTAACTTCTTGTATCGGGTCTCTGACCTGGTGGCAAACATTGCTCGTAGAGAGGAGAACGTGGCGGCGTCCTCCTTCAGGGCCTTCAGCTCGTTCCTCAGCTTCATCATGGTGTCAGTCACCATGGATTTCTCCGTCTCATACTTACTCTTCAGGTTGGCCAGAGCCACCTCTGCCGTCTGGGTAAACACACACACACACAAAAGAAATGGCTAAATAATTATATCAGACATTCTCTGAATGGATAGCAGCTCTAGCTTGTGCACTGTATCACTGATGCACATGTCTGTCTATGGAAAAGCCATATAAAACTGGCAATATAAAGTAATAATGATGGAGGTGAGGTTTGGGACAGCAAATCCAATCAACCTTATTGATTGGTGTGTTTCAGGGAAGCATAAGCCAGTAAACACTTGAACTATTAACTGCTAGACTCATTCCCAAATGGCATTGTTAAACCCAGTGTGAGTGGCTGCTTTCTTGTTATGGGAATTGTGTTGATTTCTTCTGTGTGTCTGGTTGAAAATAAAATGAGGATGGGACTATCAACTAGACAGCGACACAGGGATACCGCTGTTTAAGCTGATACAAATATGAATGGAAAAACTTTATTTATTATTATTATTATTATTATTATTATTATTATTATCTTCCATTCATTAACAGTATAATCGCATATTACCAGTGGTAGTGGTGGTGATAGTAGTTACAATTGTAGTAGTAGTAGTAGTATTAATTCCATCTTCATCCCCATCTCTAACAAATAGAGTCCCCTTCTCTGTTCTTCTTTCTCTCTCTCTTTCTCTTCCTTTGAATTTATTATTAATGCATAATAACAAATATAGATACATTGTAAACAATGATATTATGATAATGAGTAGGATGATGGTGGTGGTAATACATGATATTATAAATCGTAAATAATAATGTGCCCAAGTCCTTCTAGTAACAAAAAACAAACAACAACAAAAATGTACATTATAATTATATGTCTGGGGTGGACCCGGTGGACCTGTCCCCTGCTGCCGCCCTCTGGTGCGGGCGAACCCGCCTCTGGGTTGTTAACTTACTGTATCTGACTGTACTATATGAGTGAAATGAGTACTTTACCTGCTTGAATATTATGTTCACATTACTGATCAATTTGTCACAAAGACCATATCACTCAGTTTAAAGGATAATTGTGGTTTATTACAACTTGCTCTTATTTTCATGGTTTTGGTATTCCAACAGATAATAATATATTGGCCAGAATATAAGAAGATTTATTTCTCTGGAAATTACATTTGAAAAAGTGGTTCTCTTATATTCAAGGACTAAGCAATAACATGTTCATAAGATCAGATATTCTTTTTAAATGGAGAGAATACCAGTGTAACACCGGCCCCTTCAAAGAGTGTTGTATTATAGGTTGTTTGTAGTCTTAATGTTGCTAGGCTAGTGAGTGTCTTCCAGTCATCAATAAAAGTGTTTGGTTTTCTCAGTTGCAGGAGTTTTTGAACGCTTGTGTACCATGTTTTTCTGCTATGGAGAAAATAAAACAATGATGAATGAAAACAAGTGCAAAGCTTCTTTCAGTGTCTTTACTGCAGAAACAGACAGTGGACTGAATTGCTGCTGTCACAGATGATGAGGAGATCAAAAAGACAGTTTGAAAAATGCTCACTGCTGGAGAAAATAATTTTGACTGCTTCCAAGAGCCTGATAGTGTGTGAGTATGTGACTGAGAAAAGGGTTCAAGGATGAAGACTTTCTTCTCTGTGGATTTATGATATCTCAGTGAAACCTTCCCAACAATACTAGTGTGAAAGTATGTTGTATCTTCAAAAAGTAGTTTTCCAAAAACAGGTGTCAGAAAAGGGGTGTCTTACAATCACGGTCATCTTATATTCAGGCCAATATGGCATTAGATGTCCTCTCACCTGTTTGTTAGCCTTGAGCACCAGTCTGAGGGTGGCTATCTGCTCTCTCTTGGTGCTGAGCAGAGACTTGAGCTTCAGGATCTCCTCCATGCAGCTCTCCTTGTCCCTGTCCAGCAGGGGGGCCAGTTCCCTGGCCGCAGCTCTCTGTCTGGACAGCTGCAGAGACCTGTCCACTGCCCGCTGGAGGTGCTTCACCTGGGGAAGGGCAGCAGAGAGGTGGAGGGGAGAGGAGGATAGGACAAGAGGAGATAAGAGGATACAAGTTAGAGAGGGATGGAGAGTGGAGAAGAGATAATGAGGAATTTGGGTAAAAGAAGGGATTTCATCCGTGGGAGAGTAGAAGAGAGGACAGATGAACAGGAAGGAAGGAGAGGAATGATAATACACTGCTGAAAAAGTAAGAAAGAAAGAAGAAGAAAACAAAAAACAGACCTTAGTTTTCTAAAAGGTGTTACATCTAAGAGAAGAGAACCAATCAAGAGAGGGAGAGCAGAGAGGAAGGAAAAGTAGAAAATACAGGGGAGAAAAGGGGACAAGCCGGAGGAAGGTGAAATGAAAAAAAAGCAAGGTTTGCTTGGGGGGAAAAATGATGGTTCATTTGTGGTTGCTGAAGATGATTCACCTGAGAAAGGGAGAGAGAAAGTGGAGGGCGGGGAATTCCACTGACACTGTGTTCTACCTGGTCTCTGATGATGGCGTTGAGGTGGTAAATGTTCATGGGCTCCCTGCGCAGCTCGCCAGCTGGCTCCAGCGCAGGTGATGACGATGATGACGATGATGAAGAGGCACTGATGCTGGGTGAGCGGGTCGGAGGTGTGCAGGGCGGCAGGCCCTGCTCCCCCTCCTTTTCCTCTTTCCCCCCCCCTCCCCAGATAGGGGCTCTTTGGATGGAGACTCCGAAGGGCTCTGCGACTCCGCGGGAGATGAGGTTGCAGAGGCGACAGTGGCCAGCCTCCTGGCGAGGCGTGGTGTGAGGAGCACTTTGCTGTTGTCCGAAGACATGGCTTTGAGACAGGCACTGAGGCCCCTGAGCCCCCTGCCTTGTCTAGAAGAAAGAACAAATTAATTTGATTACTTAAACCTGCAGGACGTGTATCTGCTACAGACACTCACCAACTATTCCTGTTGAAAGATAGATTCTTTACTCATTACACCACCCTGTTGCAAGTGTGGAGAAACTGTCTAACTTAGGGTTCTCAAAGAGTGGTCTGCTATCCAGTGGTTGCAAACATATTTTGTGGGGCCTGATATAACTGAAATAATAAAGCGCTCTATCTTTTCCTTCAAACTTCCCCTTAGCTTGTGGTGAACGTGGGGGCCTTGACAGTCTGGCCACCAGAGTTGGAAACTGGTTGAGACTTGTAATGTGTCCTCTCTGGTGAGGAAGGAGTCACACCAGGTAAATCCAAACATGTGATGAGGGTGAACTGGTCTGCAAGGTCCTTTTGCAAGGCTAGAAGAACCGCAGCTTCTGTGGCAGCAGAGACCAAAACTTTGGTGTGGGAAGAGTTTGGTGAGGCAAAGGACTTTCAAGATGACTCAGGAGAGTTGAGGAAATGAAAGGAGCATTTAGAGGAAGAGTCCAACTGAAATATCCTTCAGAGAAGGTTCAGCCAGATGACTCAGGGTAAACCTTACCCATCTCTATGGCAGAGGTAGTATTCTGCACAGACAAAAGCAAGATACAAACTGGCAAGCTGTGTAATAGCAAGGATTCAGCAGTAGATGAGATTCACCCTGAAATATTGAAGGCTCTGGGTGTTGTTGGGATTCTTGGGTGGCACATCTTTAGGGGGACTGGCGCATATGTTCCAGTTATTACACAACTCAGCCTCCCTCATGCTTATGCAACAGCACTGGGACTGAGACTACAACTGATTGTAAAACCTTGAATCCTGAAAGACCAATGTGTATTTTGTCCTGGTTGTGGAAGAGTGAACCAGCTCTTTACTTCTGTGAGAGTAGTGGGATGGTCATGTGTGTTTGCCTATCCATGAAGACTGGATAGGCAAAGTTTTCTATTGACTTAAAGACAACTCAGTCCATACCCCTCAGAGTGTCTTATGGAGATGCTGTGGAAATATTGGGTGCTAGGAGGACAGTATTAACTTCTTTAGTAAGTAAAGCGTTCTTCCAAAGTCCAACACCCTCCGATAATGTGAGAACAAGTAGTGCTTGAGAACATAACATGTATCAGTCAGACCTGCATGACGCGGTTGGGTGTCTCATTGCTGCACAGACAGACATGGTGGTACAGCTGGGCAAGCTCCTCGCTCAGTGTCACCAGCTCATCCTGAGCTGCGTTCAACGCGCCCTGACTCTCACTGGCTGCTGACTGAGCTACCTGCAACTCCAACTCCAAGCTAGAAACCTGAGAGGAGAGGAGAGGAGAGGAGAGATCATATCCTTTATCCATGTAAATATCTCTCATTCCATTTAAACATACAGTCAGTATGAAGTGATTACCTTCTCCCTTCCCTCCCGGCAGCTCTTCTCCAGTGAGGCGACCTGCCTCTCCAGTCTCTGGAGCTGAGAGTTTCCCCTTAGCTTCTCCTGTGCTGCTCCCTCCCCGCACTGAGCCAGCCTCTCCCGCAGGCATTTAACCTCTGCCTTGAGCTCCACCACCTCTGTCACAGCTACACGATACTTGCACTGCATGATCTCCAGACCCAGCGTCTGGTATGAAAATACCTGACTTTTGTTCACTGTCCCGCTCTTATCCTCGTCATTTCCTTGTTCCTCTTCAGCCTCTTCCTCACACCGGTCCAGCTCCATCAGGGCCTCTGAGGTGAGCTGAGAGGCAGCGCTGGCTTGGGCCTCCTGGGTGAAGTGGGCTCTTCGATGCAGGCGGCGGAGGGCAGTGACTCTCTTGGTAAGGCGGAGGGCCTTCTCATGCTGTTCAGTGAGGGCCCCCTGGGTGTGTTGGAGCTGAGTCTGGGACTCCTGCAGGCTGGTCATCAATGCTACTTTATCACGTTCAACCTGAAGGGGGCAGCAACACGATTAGGGAAAAACAGCTTATGCAGTATAGTATGATCAGTATGATGTTTAATATTCTGTTTTTTTTCATTTTTTCACAGGCACATACCTTTCAACACATCAAATTTAGACATGGTCTTAAATTGGCATCCCTCACTAAACAGCCAAAGCAACTGGGGTCCCAATCTCCAATTATTGTACCAAGTGTCTGCTAATATGAGCAGTTCATAGATAAACTCAATCCCTCCTAAGCTGCTGCAAGACTCATCAGGTCTGCCTGAAGCACTGTTTGATGTTCATCATATTGGACCCACAATAGCCAGTAAGAGAGAAACCGACCAGAAGGATGAATCTCCTACTCTACTAGTGCTTGTATGAGGATGTCCATGTATGCACACAATCTAAACAAGATGCAGAGGAGGATCGCATCAATTGGAAAAGGTGATGCAGCAGTTAAAGCAAAGTGATGGTAAATGACACTGGCATTTAAAGATCAGATATGAATATCAAATGAAATGATGTCCCTCATCAACATTTAATGGCAGTAATGCACCACCAAACCTAGCAAAAATGGGGGGCCAGTGGCTCAACTTTTGCTGCAGGGACTGTCCATTTGGTTAATATGTATACCACATGATTGCAACATCTCCAGTCTGATCTCAGGTCACAGACAGACTTTTGCACAAATGAATACATCTCACCTAATTTACAACTGGAAAGACTTTTAACATACACTGAGCCATGAAAAACTGTCTCAGATTTTTCAGACTGCATGATAACACAAAACATTAGTCCATATGGACGGGATGTCACTCCACTTTTACCCTCAGGTGTAAAGAAACAACGCTGTAGCACAAAAGTGGATTCATTAACATTTAAAAAGTGCAGCTTCAACAACAATGAAACCCTCCCATCTACTGAAGACTGGTCGATAGTGTAGTGTGTCAGCTGAGATATAAATAAGTTCTTCCTGCAGACCAGCCTATCAGAGAGAGGGATGGGATTACACCTACAGGAACTGAAGCATCCAGATGCACACGCACATATGGATGTGTGTATACACACAGGCTGGTGCTCTGAGCATGATTTGATGCACTAAACAATTGTAAGGTAATTGTAAGGTTGAGAAAAACCCTGCACGTTTGGGAACATATAAGAGAAAGAAAACAGATATCAATCTCACGTCTGTGTGTTAACTATGGAGCTGGAGTCAGGACATGGTTAGCCTAACTTAGCATAAAGACTGAAGGCAGGGGGAAACAGGTAGCATGGCTCTGTCCAAAGTTCAAAACTACACCTACTGACACCTGTAAAGCTCACTGATTAACACATTGTTGGTTTAATCTGTTAAAAATAGAAATGTAAAAAGCACAATTTGTGGAGTTACATGTTGGAACAATTTCTTGGTTCAGTGACCATGTGCGGCCTCCTGGAGTGTTGACATCACAGTGAGGTTGTCAGGTTTGGTACCATCATGCTCGTACAGACGACTCTGGAAAACTGCGGTAATGGGTGGATAGATAAACTGTTCATCAAGAAATAGTTTCACCACCGAACTTCCCCCTTAAACTCAAATTATTTTAGTTCAGATAGGGTTTTTTTAAGTACCACACCAGTACTTTTGGATTTTGCACAGTATATACGACAAATTGCAGACTTGTTCCATTCATTTCTATATGGTATCAAAATCCACTTGCAAACATTTCAGTTCTGCTCTAATTTTTGTAAAGGATACATGTGGTAATGCTGTTGACACTGGATTGATTTCAAAATGATCAACTCTACTATCACATTGTAACTTTGACTACAATAAAAGAATAGCATGATATGGTTTTCACTGTGATGGATGTAAGATTATTCCTAATGATGGTGAAATAGTTGCTTTTTTCCTTGTTGTCTGTCAGAAACAAAATTGGGAGGTAGCATGATGTTATATGACTCTGGTGTCTTTTAACCACGATCATGAATCCCTATGTTGATCAGTTTCAAACTGTGCTCTGTGCTCCTCTGGGGCAGCCTTACAGATGCTGGCTGTCTTTGAGTTAATAATGTATAAGTGGATGATCTGAGATCAGACCCACCGTCAACAGCTGCTGCTTGAGCTTCTGGATCTCTGTCAGGTTCATCTCGCTAAAGAGGTCCGATGTCGCCGCCCCCTCGGCTTTTCGACCTGGGCCTCGGCATTCTCCGTTTGACCTGGGCACCGACCCGGGCACCGACCCTGTAGCTGTCCCCACTCCTGTCCCACCTTGGAGGTGGCCATTACACCTAGAAGATCAGAGAATAGCATCTTTAAAATCCCAGATATGTACTTTGTTTCCTATACTTATACTTACATATACTATAGAATATGTAGAATATGTATAACCAGCACAATAAAGAGAGTACAATGGTACAAGCCTGTTAAAACTTCATATAATTAGACCAACACCAAATATACTGTCTATTTTACAAAGGATGTTTATATCTAAATGTTCAAAGCTGCATGTGGTCTTTTCTGCAGTTCACCCATCGTATCACTGTGTTTCACAAAGCTTGATTACAGTGAATTCAATTCAATTCAATTCAATTCAATTCAATTTTATTTATATAGCGCCAAATCACAACAAACGTTATCTCAGGGCACTTTACACATAGAGCAGGTCGAGACCGTACTCATTTATTTACAGAGACCCAACAATTCCCCCCATGAGCAAGCACTTGGCGACAGCGGCAAGGAAAAACTCCCTTTTAACGGGAAGAAACCTCAAGCAGAACCAGGCTCTAGGTGGCCAGCCATCTGCCTTGACCGGTTGGGTTTACATAGAAAGAAGGAGAGAGGGGGACGGGGGAAGGGTAGAGGGGGGTGGGGTGGAGAGAGACACAGAGAAGCATAATAACAACAACAACGATAACCATAACAACAGTAATAGAAGTAGAGCTATGACTTTATAATAGTAATAGCAACAATAGCAGTAGCAGGACATCCACAGGACAACGCCACAGTCCCCACGGCCATGGCCCACCGTTCAGGCACTGGATCTTCCTGTGAGACGAGAGAGCACAGAGACTCCGGGGAAGAAGTCAAGTTAGTAACATGCATTAATGGTACATGAAAGCATACAAATGGAGAGGAGGAGGAGGAGAGAGGAGCTCAGTGCATCATGGGAAGTCCCCCGGCAGTCTAGTCCTATAGCGGTATAACTAGGGGCCGGTCCAAGGCGAGCCTGGCCTATAACCTATAACTATAACCTTTTTAAAAAAGGAAAGTTTTAAGCCTACTCTTAAACGTAGAGAGGGTGTCTGCCCCCCGGACTGAATCTGGGAGATGGTTCAACAGGAGAGGAGCCTGATAGCTGAAGGCTCTGCCTCCCATTCTACTTTTAGTTATTCTAGGAACCACAAGTAAGCCTGCATTTTGGGAGTGCAGTGTTCTACTGGGGTAATAGGGTACTATGAGCTCTTTAAGATATAGTGGCGCCTGACCATTAAGAGCTTTATAAGTAAGGAGAAGTATTTTAAATTCTATTCTGGATTTTACCGAAAGCCAATGTAGCGAAGCTAAAATAGGAGAAATATGATCTCTTTTCCTAGTTTTTGTTAGTACACGTGCAGCTGCATTCTGGACCAGCTGGAGAGTCTTTAGGGTCTTGTTAGGGCAGCCTGACAATAAAGAATTACAATAATCCAACCTAGAAGTAACATATGCATGGACTAGTTTTTCTGCATCTTTTTGAAGCAGGATGTGCCTGATTTTTGCTATATTACGGAGGTGAAACAAGCAGTCCTTGAAATTTGTTTTATATGATGGCTGAAGGACCTATCCTGGTCAAAGATAACTCCCAGATTCCTTACGGTGGAGCTGGAGGCCAGAGTAATGCCATCCAGAGTAGCTAGTAGAGTTCAGTAGCAGAAAATTGGCAGTCATCCAGGTCTTTATGTCCTTAAGGCACGCTTGAAGTTTAGTTAACTGATTTAATTCATCTGGCTTCATTGATAAATATAATTGGGTATCATCAGCGTAGCAATGAAAATATATGGAGTGTTTCCGAATAATATTACCTAAAGGAATCATATATAAGGGGAACTCCGTGTCTATCTTTTGCGTGGATGGAGGATTCATCGTTAACGTGTACAAACTGAAGTCGATCTGAAAAATAGGATTTAAACCAGCTTAATGCAGTTCCTTTAATGCCAATTAAATGTTCCAGTCTCTGTAACAGGATGTGATGGTCAATGGTGTCGAATGCAGCACTAAGATCTAACAAGACAAGTACAGAGAGAAGTCCTTTGTCCGATGCAGTTAGAAGGTCATTTGTAACTTTCACCAATGCTGTCTCTGTGCTATGATGCGCTCTAAAACCTGACTGAAAACCCTCAAATAAACTATTGTTATGTAGAAAGTCACATAACTGATTGGCAACTGCTTTCTCGAGGATCTTAGAGAGAAAGGGAAGGTTAGATATAGGTCTATAATTGGCTAAAACGGCTGAATCCAGTGTAGGCTTCTTAAGAAGAGGTTTAATTACAGCTACTTTAAAGGACTGTGGTACATAGCCTGTTCCTAAAGACAGATCATATCTAGTAAAGAAGTGCTAACTAAGGGTAAGACTTCCTTAAGCAGCCTAGTTGGGATGGGGTCCAAGAGACAGGATGATGGTTTAGAGGACGAAATCATTGCAATTAATTCACGAAGGTCGATTGGAGAGAAACAGTCTAAATATATATTGGGTTTTGCAGCTGTTTCTAAGGTTCCTGAATTGGAGGGTGAATCAGTGCCTGTTGAGGGCAGGAGGTGATGAATTTTGTCTCTAATAGTTAGAATTTTGTCATTAAAGAAGCTCATAAAGTCATTACTACTGAGAGCTATAGGAATACATGGATCAATAGAGTTATGACTCTTTGTCAGCCTGGCCAAAGTGCTGAAAAGGAACCGAGGGCTGTTTTTATTCTCCTCTATTAATGATGAGTAATAGGCAGCTCTGGCATTACAGAGGGCCTTCCTATATGTTTTAAGACTATCTTGCCAGACTAAACGAGATTCTTCCAGTTTGGTAGAACGCCAAATCCTTTCAAAATTTCGCGATGTTTGCTTTAATTTACGGGTTTGGGAGTTATACCATGGAGCTAGCTTCTTATGTTTTATTATCTTCTTTTTTAAAGGGGCGATAGAGTCGAGTGTTGTTCGCAGTGAGCCTGCGGTACTATCAACAAGATCATCGGTTTCAGAGGGACTAAAGTTAGCATAAGACTCCTTTGTAGTATTGAGACATGGCACTGAATTTAGTACTAGTGGGATCGCTTCTTTAAATTTAGCTACAGCACTATCAGAAAGACATCTAGTAAAGATGTTTTTGTCTAATGGCGTGTAGTCTATTAATAGGAATTCAAAAGTTATTAAGTAATGGTCTGATAAAATAGGATTTTGTGGAAAAACTATTAAATATTCAATTTCAATGCCATAAGTCAGAACAAGGTCGAGGGTGTGGTTAAGACAGTGCGTAGGTTTATTTACACTCTGAGAGAAGCCAATTGAGTCTAACAATGAGATAAACGCAGTGCTAAGACTATCAATATCGACGTCCACATGGATATTAAAGTCACCTACTATAATTACTTTATCTGTACAAAGGACTAAGTTTGATAAAAACTCTGAAAATTCAGATAAAAATTCAGAGTACGGGCCAGGAGGGCGGTACACTATAACAAATAGATAATAAAGTTTACCAGGTTGGGTGTGAAAGACTAAGAACAAGGCTTTCGAATGAGTTATAATTAAGTTTAGGTCGAGGGTTGATTATTAGGCTTGAGTTAAAAATGGCTGCAACTCCACCTCCTCGGCTGGTGTCTCGAGGAATGTGAGTATTAATATGACTTGGAGGAGTGGATTCGTTTAGGCTAACATATTCTTCATGACACCGCCAGGTTTCAGTAAGACAAAATAGATCAATATGATAATCTGAGATTAGGTCATTTACTAATACAGTTTTGGAAGACAGAGATCTAATGTTTAAGAGTCCACATTTAATTCTCCTATTTTGTTGCACTGTGACAGTGGTGGTGTTCATTTTTATTAGATTTTTATGAAAGAATCCTCTTTTGTTTACTTTAGAGTTAATTGATTTAAATGATTTGAGTGGTCGGGGGACAGACACAGTTTCTATGTGGTTTTGGGTGGGTAACTGCTCTAAAGGAAGCGCAGAGAAGCGTGTAGGACTGCAGCTCTGCCTCCTGGTCTCAACTCTGGGTTGTCATGGTTTTTGGAGAGTTGGAGAGCTGCTCCATCCAAAGTGGGATGTATGCCGTATCTCCTAATCAGACCAGGTCTTCCCCAAAAAGTCCGCCAATTGTCTATGAAGCCCACATCGTTTTCTGGACACCACCTCGACAACCAGCGGTTGAATGATGACATGCGGCTATACATGTCATCACTGGTCAGATTAGGCAGGGGCCCAGAGAAAATTACGGAGTCCGACATAGTCTTTGCATATGTACACACCGACTCAACATTAATTTTGGTAATTCCCGCCGACATGGATAACAATCTTACCATATTTACGATTATCTTTAGCCAGCAGTTTTAAATTAGATTCTATGTCGCCCGCTCTGGCCCCAGGAATGCATTTGACTATGGTCGCTGGTGTCGCTAACTTCACGTTTCTCACTATGGAGCTGCCAATAACCAGAGTTGGTTTCTCAGCGGGTGTGTCACTGAGTGGGGAGAACCTGTTTGAAACGTGAACTGGTTGGAGGTGAACCGCGGGCTTCTGCTTAGGACTATGCTTCCTTCGGACAGTCACCCAGCTGCCCTGCTTCCCAGCTGCTCGGGAACCACCGGGGGAGTAGGAGCTATGCTAGGAGCTATACTAGGTCGCCCGCACCGGCTACTGGGGGCTGGCTAACTACATTAGTTAATGATTTGTTTTCCATGGTGCGGAGCCGCGCTTCCAATTCACTAAGCCTCGCCTCCACCACTGCAAATAAACTACATTTATTACATGTACTATTGTCACTAAAGGAGGCAGAGGAATAGCTAAACATATGACACACCGAGCAAGAGAGAGCGGGAGAGTGGGAGGAAGAGAGAGAAGCCATCGTTAACTGCTTAGCTATGTTAGCTGCTAAGCTAAAACAGCAAAGCTAAAACAACTAACTACTATGGGACTAGCAAGAAAAGTCGCTAAAAGAAGGAGAGAGCTAGGAGTGCTTGTGCAGAACTAGTGTACGTTTAAATATACTGCAGGTATTTTATCCACAGTGATGAAGAATAGAGCAAAATTTAGCTAAGCTGAGGTCAGCAAAACATTATCGGTAAACACACTCAACAACCTGAAGTGACACAATACGCTTACCGTAGCACGTCAGCACCAAGATTTGAATCTTCTCAAATCTTCTCAAACAGTTTTACTCGTCATTGCAGTTAGAAAGGAATCAAGATTGAGCAACTAAAGACAGAAAGTTACTGGCCATGCTGCCATGATGTTCCAGTTTGACAGCAGATTCACTTCTGTTCAGTGATTGGCTAGTGCTGTTTGCCACCATCCAAAGTTTTCAGAGTTGAAGTTTGTGATGCATTATACAGGAAATGTTCACTGCTGACACAAATGTTCATACTGAATGTATCACCTTAACTGTCAACATATTTCATCTATTTTCCTACTATGTCTGCTCCTGGCAACTAAAGCATGATTTAAGTTTTTTATGTTTCTGCTTTGGCAATGCAAAGCACATGGTGAAAGGACAAGTGTGGTGATATTCTGTATTTTTCCTGTCAACAAATCTCATGTGCAGACCAAACCAACAATTAATTGATCGACTATTATATATATATATATATACTATATATATCGAAGTATTGTGTGTGGTACAGATGCAGCTCTGCATCACTAATCACTTCACACACACACACACACACACACACACATACACTTACTCCAGCACTGACTGTATAACATCCCAACAAGATGAAATAACAATTCAGACACTCAGCTGTAAGAGTGTCCTAGCAGGATTTTACTGAGTGTGAGAACAGTCTATTTTATTCCCTGTTCTATATGTACGTGCATTTATATATGTGAATGTACATATATATGTCATTTTAGTTGTACTTACTTTTGATTTACATAATCACATGAAAGTGTTGTAGTATTTCTTTTATGGACCCCAGGAAGAGTAGTGGTTGCATTGGTAACAGCTAATAGGGATCCAAATAAATTAACTAATAAACTGTGTTTCAAAGGTGAATAATTTGGTTATGCATGTCACTCAGAACCTGCCCTCTATGTGCAAGCATGCAAAGAACTACTCAAAACATCAAGTGGACAGGAAGTAGTATAGGTGGTTATAGTTGCTTAAGGGGTTAATATGAAAACATCTTTGACACTCCAATCACAGGATAAGAAGACGTGTCACTGTAAGTGACAATGCCTCTTTCATTTAAATGGCTTCATCAGCGCCCATCAGTGTCCACACATTTTATACTTGCAGTTAAGGCCCTCTCTACAGTTGCTTATGGTCCAGAACATACCATATATTTGGTTTTACATACATTGATTTTTTGAGGTTGTGGGATAGTAAAAGTTGATAGAAATGATTAAATCTATACCAGCTTCACCTCTCTGACTCTATGGATGGTGTTAGGTAGTCCTCCTTATCTGGTTAAAGTAATAGAATTGGAAGAAAAAAAACTACAGGAACAAGAAACGTTGGAAACTGTGGGGAGTTTTGGGCTTTACCTTTACATCTACTGTAATAAGTCACTGATTCTTATACATTGGCACCCTCTAGTGGTTAAAAATGGAGCTACTAAAACTTACTCAGTCTCACAGCTGTTTGGTCTCCACAACTCAATATGATCAGGAAAAGAATTAAAAAGAAAGGTAAAGATGCAGAACCATAGCCACTGAACTATCCATCATTCATATGGACTATTCATAAGCATCAAGGAATTCCAGGAAATTGGACCTACAAACCCCAGGTTATTGCTAATTCATCTACACATCACACAGCAAATACATTCATATTTCCTTCTCATTACAACAAAAATATGTGAAAAATTACCACGGAGAAGTCAGCACACTGCAAATTCAGAAAAATGATCCTCACTACATTGACACAAACAGTATGTCAAATTTAAAAAATGAAAAGAAAATCATTGCATTGCAACATAAAGAAACAAAACAAAATGTTGTTGAAGATTCTGACGTTTCTTCCAGCGCCCCCAATCAGAATAGTTGCAATGACATTTTCTAATCACTTTCATTCTACATTCTTCAAACAGCTGACAGGTGAAACATGGAAAGAAGTCATTTGTGTTTGTGGTTATGTAATGCCCCAGAGACTGGATAGAGATTAATGAGTGATTCTTACCAGCAGTTTAAATCCTCCACAAATCCTTCTCTTTTTCTGATATGGACTAAGTTAAACAGTAAATGGACTGCATTTATATAGCACCTTTCTAGTCTTCCAACCACTCAAAGCACTTTACACTACATGCCACATTCACCCATTCACACACACATTCATACACTGATGACAGAGGCTGCCATGCAAGGTGCCAACCTGCTCATCAGGAGGAGGAGTGAATCATTCACACTCACACACTGATGGCACAGCCTTCAGGAGCAGTTTGGGGTTCGGTATCTTGCACAAGGACACTTCAACATGTGGACTGGAGGAGCCGGGAATCAAACCGCTGTTCTTCTGATTAGTTGGACGACCTGCTCTGGTTTTCAAAATTACTGCTATGTGACTAACTGATTTTTTGGTTTCATCATACAGCTGGTTTAGATTGGCTGATTACATTCCAGTGCTTTTTGTCAGTTGATATTGCTTTCTTCCCATTTTAAATGTCAATCATTTCAGACCTTCAGCTGCTTCAGGTTTCATTCACAGTTCAAAACTACACGATTTTAGATGCTGTCACTGTCTTTCTTTCTTTCACACACACACACACACACAAACATACATTCCTACCTGTCTGGTTTCTGGTCATTTTGAAGAAACAAAAATTAAATTGAAAATTTTCTTTTAAGGTCGATTTTAATAATTGAACTGCAAATAAGTATTTTTTTATTTTTTAAATTGCTGAGAGGAGACCTGCAACCTCACTTTGTTTACACTCATACATACACAGACCTTTGAAGAATCAATTATTCTTTTTTACTTTAAGTGTTTTCACTTACTTACAGGTTACCTGACCCTCAACTCCTGTCAGGGATTTTAATTGTATATGTTACTCTTTATTTTTACACATCTTTACACTCCTTGAGAACTTACACTTCAATTGGAAGTTCAACCCCTTTCAGTTAACTACAGGTCATATTTGTACTTTTCATCCAACTATAATTTCAATGCCTGTCACTGCTTTCACTTGAAGTCATATTTCCACTTTTTCAATCTCATTTCATCCTTCACAACCCATGACATCACCAACATCCAACATCAGGTTTTTCTTCTGTCTATGGATACAAAAGGTAGACAAGAAAAAGCAAACACGAGTATGAGTAGTTTATTTCTGATTTGAAGGGGAGGCTATGAGGGCAAAAATATCTGACACAAACATATTGCAACAATATTGCTTATTAATGCTGAGTCATCTCTTCTTCACAGAGCCATTTTGTATCAAGTAAATAATAACATCCTGACAGTCATGTAAAATCACTGAAATAAAAAGAAGCCATTTTTACTCTTGACCTCAGTGTTGCAGTTTCAGGCTGCTGTAAAAAGCCTCCATTAGTGTCTTCAGAGATGATGAGACAGTTAGGACTGAGGTGAGGTAAACCTCCTCATTATGACTTTGTGCCAAAGAGTCTGATCAGAGCTTAAAAACTCCAACCTAGAAAAAACCCTTAGTGTTCTAAGAGCTTTAGTTTGAGTCAAGTTCAATGGTGCAGTTGCTAGTTATTGTTCTCCCCTACACTACTAAGTAAAAACTCAAAAAGTCCAGCTCATGTCCATTTGGGTCCTCTTGGCTCCAGCTTTGGCAGTTGAGCGAGTGAATCAGCGTTCGTGGATAACAAAGTCCCACTTGACTGCAAAAGAGCACAGAGACTTCTGGCGTCTGATCCAGTGGACTGAACCAGTTTACATCCAAGCACTGTCAGCTAAAACAAGAAGACTTGTATGTTGATGTACTGTCAGCTTTCTGCAGCGTTTGATATGATGCTACACTCACAATCACACACAAGTTTTTGGAATGCATTGCTCCAGTTTGTGCTTAATATTCTACCGGGGATTTATCATCTGAAGGGGAGGATTGCATATGTAGGAATAATAAATGTAAAAGGAACAAAACATATGAATGAGTGGTGTAATGATTTTACAGTTGGGTTAAAAACTTCCTGAAATCACAATGGAGTTGTGTCTCTTTTCAGTGGCTGCCTTTTTTTTTCTTTTTAAGTCTGCAGGCTTTATAATGTGTCGTTGCAGGTGCGTATTTTCCTGAGGTGCACTGAGGTGACTCCACTGGTTTGGTATCTTGGTGACTCATGTTCTTTAACCAGCTGACATGTGATCACACAGAAAAAATAAAGTTTTATTCTGGTTGTGGCATCAATGACTGCGAGACTGTAGTGACTCTTAAAAGCATCTGTCATCAACAGCAGCTAGCATCCAATACTACCTTTACTCTGGTGATTCTCTTCACAGCTATCTGAAGGTGGCAGTTATTTGCTCCATCTGCAGTCTCAGACTGTTGCAAACTTGTCGGTTATGATTCAATATTCTCTACAATGTCTAAGGCAAATCAACAGGCATGTTGGATATTGACATATTGAAAACAGTTCACACAGTCCCATGATAAAGTGTAGCTGAAATAAAACTGTTGCAAAATAACAGAAACCTCAAAACCATCAAAACTATCTGTTATAATTAATTGTTCTGTACAGTTTCTAATGCAAATCAACAGGTCTGGCCAAAGTGTCACCTGGAGCACAGTATTTTTAAATAGGCCTACAACAGGTAGACATGTGGCTGTGACGAGCAACATGCGATAGAGATTATTCAGGTTCAATTTAAAACATTTGTTATTTTAAAAATCCTAATTTATTTCCAGGATCACATGTATGTCGCAATATGAAGTTTAAACAAGCAACTATTTCCTTCCCAAACTGTCAGCATTGTTATTTTTTATTTTTGAACAGTCAAACAGTCAAATCTAACTGATCTGACAGTTTCTAAGGACGACTTCTCAGATGGTTCTGTGTAACAAACCATCTGGTGTGTCAGGTTACCAAACCAGTGCAGTCAAAGAAATAACCTCAGTGCGTACCAGGAAGAGACCAGTACACCGGTGTGACACTGTGCTTCGCGCCCTGTGCTGGCAAGGCAATAAGGTCCCTAATGTTCTCAAAGAGCAGTCTAACAGTAGCTTCACAGAATGCACAGTCTTGTTTGATTAAAACTCACTGTGCTACAGATGACCTTGAAAAAAATGTTGAATCAACTTAAAAAGTAACTGCACCCAGTCTAATACTTCTGCTTGCTCTGTCATCTAGCAGTTGCTGCATTCTTTGCCACACCCTGTGTAATGCAGGTAGCCTGCCGTAGTGCTACTGAGGTCTTGCAGTGACATCACCATCCAGCACCATACACTATATTAAAGTAATACACTGGGTCCATCTTTGTTTGGTTGTTTTTTGTTGTTAAATGGAGCCAGTTTCCACCCTCTGACTACTTGTCTCAGCTGAGCTCTAAAAAGCCAGAAGGATACAGCTGTAAAATAAGGGAATTACACCTAAACATTAAGGTTCAGGTTCTGGTTAAAAGGAAACACAGCTCGATGGGGAAATAGACTTTGACACAAAACTTGGCAGAAAAAAAACATTATTCTTGGCCCTGCTAAAATGTAAATGCATTAATAGTGACTACAACTTGTGTCTGGCTAGTGAAAAATGTGTTACTCTTGATAAGAGTAACCCAGGTGAAACTACTGTACAGCAGCTACCTCAGCAGTCTGTATCAATTCACTTCAATACCATAGCAGGGCAGAGAAAAGAGACATTTTCTAGCCATGACGTCAACTGCACCTCAATAGCATAAAGAAGTATCATAGCTGGGTTTGGTCACAATTACAACCGACCATACATGACTCCGCCATGTGTGATGATGGGTGTGATCAGAGATTCAACAGACTTTAACCTTTCAACCCACAGAGGTCAGTGTGCCAATGCTTCTCCTAAGTACAACATCTAGTGTGGAGTTACTCTTTGAATGTGAGTTGGCTGATTTCTAGCATATATGTAAATTATGAACCGCTGAAACTGCATCTGCCCATTGTCTAAACTAGTTAAACTTCTGAAGTCTGAAGAGAGAAGAAGCATTAAATCAGTGAGCAGAAGAAAAGCACCTGAAATAATCCCAGCACTATTGTCAACAGCATCCAAATCTAAAACCTAGCTGCACATGCATATGAAATACACACTAGAATTAACATACTTATATGGTGTCATACTGTTTGTGATATACTCATGATACACATTTTAGGACTCTTTAACCAAATGTTTACACGTACACACACAATAACCACTGTGGGTGACATGAAAAGAGGATTTGATGATTTTGATGAGTGAAAATGACTGGATTAATACATGGATAAAGGTGGTATGTGGTAGTTCTGGCAATGACTGTGTCAGGAGGTTCATGTGGCTCTGCTGGCAGTAGCAAGTGTCACAGTATCACTTCTGCTTCTCCAAAGCAATGTAAATGTGAGCCAGACACTCCCTGTAGAGGCATTGTGGGACAGTTTTCTGGTGGGTGAGTCTTCAGTGTCACAGGTCAGGGGTCAGGGGTCAGGGCTCTGTTGTGTCCCAGAGTGGACTGAGAAAGCCAGGCAGGAGGCACACACGGCGGGCATCTACTGAGCGGACCGAGGGTCAGTGATCCAAGAGGCGTTGATGCACTGCTGCAGAAAACAAGAGAGCAAGTAGAGACTATAGTTGAGATACAGTGTGATGCTTAGGTATCCAGTGATTTTACATAGACAATAATGCAGATACGTGCAACAACTATGTGAGAATAAACGTGAAGGTAATCATCTAAAAAATCAGGACAGCAACGATCTCTTAAATCAACTTTGTTGTGTTAACATGTGCAATGCATTATCTTATGAGACTGTTAGCAAAGGAAAAGGGAAGAAAAAGGAAAGGATCCTTTGTGGAATTTTCGAGGGCACTATTTACACACTCAGAATTGGGACCCTCAAATAAAATGGCAAAGGGTAAATATAGTGCACTATCTAGTAAATATGGAGTGATTTCAGACACAGCTTATGTCTGCATCAATTAATTTATTGTAGAAATAAATAGAAAATAACAATAAAATGTTATTAACTTTTTTTTATCACATCATGCTTTGCAATTTTATTTACACATAAAATGGCTGCTGTGTTGATGTTATATTCAACGGCTCCACTTGTTACCCATGATGTAAGTTGACATTGAGGATGATTGCTTACAGAAACCAGGTGAAAAACAGAATAACATTGCTTGCACAGACCCCATATGTAGCCCACCTTGGCTTTCTTGTGACCCCTATGGCCAGACACAAATGGGGCATATACAGTATAAGACGCCAGCGTACAATTTGTCAGCAGTTATTTTTGAATGGTCAAACAGTCACATCAAGTCAGTCAATCCTAACCCCATTTAGTGTACACAAATGTGATCTAAATATCAGCCTCTTACTGCTGTTGTCTAACATTTTACAATATCATCTAATATTACTCCTTTAACACTTTTCTTTAGTCAGGAAATCCAGGATGTCTGGGATCTTAACTTTTGCTTGTTAAAGAAGCACTCAACAAGTCCTCAGTCTCACAGCCAAGAGTGAATAGGTTCTACAACTGGAGGGCAGTGAAAATATGTCCCTGCAGTCTAATGGTAGTTGGTGTAACTGTGATTTTGCTATTTGTGGGACTCATAGTAATATTGTTCATGGACACCCCCCCATTGTGTGAATTTTCATTTGTTGTTGCGAGTGATGTGATATGTGTGCATGAGATCAGCAGGTGTTTTAGTTAGGCAAATGAGTAAAACCCTCACGGGCACTGTGGGACAGCTTAGGGGTCCTTTAAGTGAGGTCCAGGTTAGCGGAATTAGCGTGCGATGATTAATGAATGGACCTGCAGCTAGCCCGCATGTTGCAATGTACTGATGTGCCTGTGTTACTGTTTCAACAGGTGAGAGTGTGCCACATATCAGCATTGGACTCGCGAAGTTATTTAAGTTATTTAAGTTGTGTAAGTCTATGAATGTATATTTTGAGTAATGTTGACAGGTTAGCGGAATTAGCGTGCAATGATTAATGAATGGACCTGCAGCTAGCCCGCATGTTGCAATGTACTGATGTGCCTGTGTTACTGTTTCAACAGAACTCGCAGTAAAGAATATAAATTAATGCACGCCTGAGAGTCCTTTGTGTCCGCGTGTGCAACAAACTTGGTGGCCCGTACGGGGATGATTAACGTCGTGTTCAGAGTGAGGAGAAAGCGGACAGCGTATCCAGAGTGATGACGTCGGGAGCGCGCAGCGACGGAGGCGCGGCTGCCGCACACACAGCGGATCTGGAGGAGCTAGCAGAGACTGTGTCTCAGAGACTATGGCTTTTGCAGCCGAACCAGCTTAAAGAGGTGTGTGACGGAGCTAAAATCACATACGGAAATGCCGCAACGAGGCGAACGTTAATCAGACTAATAACAGACTCTGTGGACAATGTGATAAATGACGAAGAAGATGAAGTTGCGAAATTTTATATAGGAACTATGCTGAAAACAGTCGAACAAATAAGAGAAAATGCTGGAAGGATTACCAGTGAAGAAAGATCAGGAAACACAGCACAAGACAACACCGAAATGAGTTTAATAGGAAAATACTCACAGCTGCAGCTTAACAGCCAAGTCCTGCATGATGAAGTTAAGAGGTTGAGTGAAAAAGTGAACAGCACCCTTTCAAATCAAGCTGCATCACCAGAGAGTATGTTGCCCACAACTGTCAACAGGCTTCCCGAAGTGACAATAAGGAGAGAATTCAAGATCTGTGGTCAGATTGGGGAAAGGGGACAGAAGGACAGACTCTCATACACAAACCTCATGCATCAGATTGACCGGGGCCTGAGTAAGGGACATAGTGAGGCTGAAGTGACCGAAGCCGTGGTCAAGTCAATCTGCCCAGGTTTGAGCATTCGTGATATGCTGGAGATAAAAAGTGATCTCACCCTCCCCCAATTGAAGGCTATATTAAAGGGACATTTCAAAGAGGACAGTTCGATCGACTTATATCACAGGCTTGTCAACATAACACAAGAAAGTCGTGAGTCTCCACAAAACTTCCTCTTTAGAGCAATGGAGCTAAAAGAGAGACTGTTACTTGCTTCAAGAGAAGGAGAGTCGGATGAACAGTACAGTCCTGAGCTCATTCAGAAGAAATTCTTGAGGTCAATTAGTACTGGACTGATAAGTGACCATATTAAGTTCCAGCTTAAGCCTTTTCTTGATGATCACAGAGTGACAGATGAAATACTCATCGACAGGATGAATGAGGCTGCCAGTGTGGAATCAGAAAGACAAAATAAGCAAAGAAGAAACATGTGCAGCAAAGCTCCGAAAGTAAATGAACTACAGACAGGTATGCAAACCAGTCAGCAGGGTCGGCGCGTGGCTGAAGAAAGGATGCAGATTCAAGAGCAGTCAGCAGAGGTTATGATGCATAAAAACCGCAAAACACCTGCTGTGGGCAGTTCAAAAGACTCAGAACTTTATGAGACAGTCCGGTTGCTGAGAGAAGAAATGGCAGAACTCAGAAAAAGCATAGCCAGTGCCCCTGTTTCTCCCCGCCATGCTCGGATTAATGTGAGAAGAGGATGTAAAGCATGTCAGGAGAAGGGAACAGGTGATCATTGTGAACACTGCTTCAAGTGCGGTCAGTCTGGGCACTTTTCCAGAGGCTGTAGAGGGCAAAAAGGGCTGAAGTCAGACGGCATGAATGTCACAATCCAGGCTGTCACACCCCCAAAACCATTCGCTCCAAGTCAGACGGGACCAAGCGACAAAATACATGAGCTTCTCGGCAACCGTATCAGGCAACTGGAGGCAGGGTTAGAAAACAGTGGGATGACTGGACAGACGGTGGGTGCCACCTATGCTAGCCATCTTTCGCTACATCGCCAAGCCAAGCTGAGAGCACTCATTGGGAAAAGATGTATGGTGGACTGTTCCTTTGAGGGCGTGGCAACACAAGCACTGTGGGACACAGGCTCGCAAGTCACAATTATTAACGAAAGCTGGAGAAAGCGTAACATCCCACATATCAGACTGCGGAGCATTGATGAAATGCTGGGTGAGGATGAAACTCTTGTTGGTAAAGCAGCAAACCAGACACCTATACCCTTTGCAGGTTGGGTCCAACTCAAGTTCAAGCTGAGCTCAAAAGGGGACCCAAAGCCAGAGCTTGATGTACCAGTTCTTGTTTCCAGTCAGCCAGGAGTAGCAGAACCACCAATCATTGGCTACAATGTGATTGAACATCTGGTGATGAATGGAATGGAGCAGCACCCAGACGTTACACCCACTGTGGTGAGAGAAGCCTTCTCTATCGATTGCAAGAAAGCAGATGTTCTAATTCACTTAGTACAGAGCCGTGATCAGAACGAGAAAGAGGGTGTGGTGAAAGTTGGGAGGCTAAAGACTGTGATTCCTGCAGGCCAGACCAGAGAGGTTAAATGTACTGTGAGAACAGGTCCCCTTTCCACAAGACAGGATGTCCTTTTTGAACCGGATGAGATCAGAAAGTGGCCAGAGGGGCTGAACCTCACTGAAACGGTTATCGGTCTGCGGAGGGGAAACTCTTCAAGAATAACTATTCCAGTTACTAATGAGAGCAATCACGCCATCACCCTCACCCCCCGCACAGTGTTAGGACAGCTACAACAAGTCAAGGCCATTTACCCTGCGGATGTGAAACCAGCCGGTGCTACTGAGCACACAGCAAAGTCAGATAGAGAGCAAGCCTGCGCAGCTAGCGTTCCTACATGCAGAAAAAGGGAAACCAGACAGTTGAACACATGCTCACCTGATTCATGGGACCCGCCAGTGTCAGTTGATCATCTGACCCCAGACCAGCAGGCAAAAGTGAAACAAATGTTACGAGAAGAATGTGCTGCATTTTCAAAAGATGACAGTGATGTGGGATGCATTCCATCACTACAGTTAAAGATCAGACTGAGTGACCAAACCCCAGTGAGGCGCACCTACATCTCGGTGCCCAAGCCACTCCACAAGGAGGTGAAGGAGTATTTGGAGGACCTACTGAACAGGGGTTGGATTCAAAAGTCCCGGTCTCCATACTCCTCACCAATAGTCTGTGTGCGTAAGAAGGATGGAAGTTTACGCCTGTGTGTGGATTATCGGGAACTCAACCAAAAATCCATCCCTGATCGCCACCCCATCCCTCGAGTGCAGGATATGCTGAACAGCCTGAGTGGGAGTGCCTGGTTCTCAGTGCTGGACCAGGGCAAGGCATACCATCAGGGTTTCCTGGAGGAAAGTAGCCGACCACTCACAGCCTTTATCACACCTTGGGGTCTATATGAGTGGGTAAGGATCCCCTTTGGCTTGTCCTCAGCCCCAGCGGAGTTCCAGCGCAGCATGGAAGAGTGTCTCGCAGGATTGAGAGATGAAACATCACAGCCTTACCTGGATGACAATCTGGTCCACAGCAAGTCTTTTGAAGACCATCTGTATGATATGAGGGAAGTATTACATCGTTATCAAGCACATGGAGTTAAACTGACTGCCAAAAAGTGTGAAGTGTTCAAGGACAAGGTGAAATTCTTGGGAAAGATTGTATCCAAAGATGGCTACTGCATGGATCCTGCTGAAATAGCTCCTGTTCAAGCACTAAAAGATCGCAGACCTGAGACTGTGGGAGATCTGCGGAAGATGATAGGGTTCCTGTCATACTACCGTCAGTACATACCAAACTTTTCACGCATGGCAAAGCCACTGTACAGTTTGCTAACCACAGAGAAGACTCCTGGTAGTAGTGTCCAAGCAGCGAGCAAGAGTAGGAGCAAGGGGAAACGCAAGAAGTCAGACCAACTATCCTCAAGCCAACCAATCACATGGACAGAAAAACACCAGCAAGTACTCTGCCAGCTCATAGAGTATCTGCTGCACCCACCAATCTTGGGTTACCCTGACTTTGAGAAACCGTTTGTGTTGCATTGTGATGCCTCACAGGAGGGACTTGGTGCGATATTGTACCAGAGACAGCAAGGCAAGCTGGTGGTCATTGGTTATGGGTCAAGAACACTAACTACCCCAGAAGCTAACTATCACCTGCACTCTGGAAAGTTAGAGTTTTTGGCGATGAAATGGGCAATTTGTGAAAGGTTCCGGGAGTACTTGTACTATGCGCCCTCGTTTGTCGTCTACACGGACAATAACCCGTTAACCTATGTTTTGACTACAGCAAAGCTCAATGCCACAACACACCGTTGGATTGCTGAACTGGCTGACTTTAGGTTCTCAATAAAATATCGCCCTGGGAGAGTAAATGGAGATGCTGACGGCTTGTCACGAATGCCGCTGGACATGGAACAGTACATGCACACATGTTCACAGGAAATGGAGCCTGAGACAATAACAACAGTCACACAGACACTCCAGCTTGAGTCTGAGGAACATGAACCCTGGATGTGTCCAGCCACAATCACTGCAGCGTGTACTGAGCACGATCAGGAACGGATAACATCCCCAGTGGCAGAAATCTCCAATGAGAACATAAAGAAAGCACAAGAAGATGACCCAGTCCTTGGCAAAGTGCGAGAGTACGTCCTAACAGGACGGTGGCCTCAACTGAGAGGGAAAGATCGACGTGATGACATCACTATTCTGGTAAGAGAGAGAAACAAGTTGTATGTCAACGACAATGGCATCCTGTACAGGAAGTCAGCGGCTCGAGCTCAACTTGTCTTACCCGCAATATTCCATCAACTGGTGTACAAGGAGCTTCATGAGGAAATGGGACACCTTGGAGTGGAGCGAACACTCAGCTTGATCCGTGATCGATTCTATTGGCCCCATATGCAGAGAGATGTGGATCATTATGTGACCAAAGTGTGTAGCTGCCTGAAACGGAAACGCCCGAACAAGCCAACTAGAGCACCGCTGGTTAATGTCGTAACCACGTACCCGTTTGAGATGGTGTCAATAGATTTCCTGCATCTGGAAAGCTGTAAAGGAGGATACGAGTACATACTCGTCGTCATCGACCATTTCACACGATTTGCTCAGGCGTACGCTTGCACCAACAAGTCAGCAAAGACTGCAGCTGAAAAGATCTTTGGAGACTTTGTGCTCAAGTTCGGATTTCCAGCAAAACTTCACCACGATCAAGGCAAGGAGTTTGAGAATAAGCTGTTCTCTAAGCTGGAAGAATACTGTGGTATTCAAGGTTCACACACAACACCTTACCACCCAACTGGAAATGGTCAGGCTGAGAGATTTAATCGGACACTCCTGTCAATGCTCAGAAATCTGACCGAGGACGCCAAGTCTGATTGGAAGAGCTCCTTAGCCAAAGTGGTGCATGCATACAATTGCACACGCAGTGAGGCGACAGGATTTGCCCCATACTATCTCCTCTATGGGAGGAACCCCCGGCTACCTGTTGACATCATGTTTGGCCTGACACCAAGTGACCAGAACACCTCTCACAGTGACTATGCCAGTAAGTGGAGAAAACGGATGCAGGAAGCATACAGGCTAGCATCACAGACAGCTCAGAAGGAGCAAAAGCGAGCCAAGAGGCAGTACGACCAGAAGACGCATGGAGCTGAACTACAACCAGGGTGCCGAGTGCTTGTGCGGAACTTCAGGGACAGGGGAGGACCGGGGAAACTCCGATCCTATTGGGAAGAACAAGTTTACATTGTGAAAGAGAGGAAGCACAATGACAGTCCTGTCTACGTAGTACAACCAGAGAAGGGCCCAGGAAAGCCAAAAACGCTCCACAGGAACCTGCTACTGCCCTGCGACTTCCTGCCTGTGGAAACAGAGAAACAGGAGAAGAAAACTGAAGAGAAGAAGCAAAACAGAGACAGAAAGAGGAGAAGTCAGGTAAAGCAGAAGAAAAGAGAGCCTGACAGCAGTTCAGAAGATGAAAGTAACTGGAGATTCATCAGTACACAACCAACGGGACCATCTGACCGGGTCCGAAGCCAGCTGAGAGTGGAAGCTGAGGAGTTTCAGCCACAAGCAACTCAAAGGGAACTGAGACAAGACAGTGAGGAAGAGGAGTGTCCACAGGAGGTTGGAGAAGGGATGGAGCCAGAGGTGGATGATGAGGAAAGGGCAGGGACGGAGCAAGAGGAGCCTTTCGATGAAGCAGGTGAGAGGAACTCTGAGCGGGTGTCGTCATCTGATGAAGCAGACGAGAGGGGTCCTGTGCCACGGGCGTCACCACCACCAAGAAAATATCCTTTTCGACAAAGATATCCTCCCACAAACCTCACATATGACAAATTAGGTCAACCATCAGTCACACACAGTCACAGATGAAGTTAGCAGCTGAAATTAGAGAGACAAGTTCATAGTTAAGTTTATGTAAAGTTCATGGATGATTAAAACAGAGTTCATAGTTGTAATCCAGGCTAGGGTTCAAAAATGTAAAATGTAGGGAGTGTAGTCCGTTTATTTCTGTTGGTCAACAAGTAAAGTACCAGAAGCTATACCACCAGCACATACAGTAGATATGCGATGCATGATACGTGTGGGTCTGGGGAACTGTGTTATGGGGTAGTTGTAAGGTCAACACCTTTCAGTTCGAGATATATAGTCCGCACCAGTTGCGGGGCAGCATTACAGATATCACCTGGCCAGTGGCGTCTGTTGCTGATACATGACATGAAGAGGGAGGTACGTGTCATGTGAGAGACTGTTCCTGTGCAGAGAGAATCTCGAAAGACTGACTCCTGTGCTCTGCTGCTGTAACACAACAGTTGAAGACGAGTACTCTGGGAAAGACAGAATGTCGGGACGACATTCATTTTGGAGGGGAGAGTGTGGGACTCATAGTAATATTGTTCATGGACACCCCCCCATTGTGTGAATTTTCATTTGTTGTTGCGAGTGATGTGATATGTGTGCATGAGATCAGCAGGTGTTTTAGTTAGGCAAATGAGTAAAACCCTCACGGGCACTGTGGGACAGCTTAGGGGTCCTTTAAGTGAGGTCCAGGTTAGCGGAATTAGCGTGCGATGATTAATGAATGGACCTGCAGCTAGCCCGCATGTTGCAATGTACTGATGTGCCTGTGTTACTGTTTCAACAGGTGAGAGTGTGCCACATATCAGCATTGGACTCGCGAAGTTATTTAAGTTATTTAAGTTGTGTAAGTCTATGAATGTATATTTTGAGTAATGTTGACAGGTTAGCGGAATTAGCGTGCAATGATTAATGAATGGACCTGCAGCTAGCCCGCATGTTGCAATGTACTGATGTGCCTGTGTTACTGTTTCAACAGAACTCGCAGTAAAGAATATAAATTAATGCACGCCTGAGAGTCCTTTGTGTCCGCGTGTGCAACATATTACCTGTGAAAAGAGCTGAGGAGGCTCAGACCCTCAGCTGTGGGGAGGGTACGAGGAACGGCACTGTGGCAGAAGGCTACTGACAATCTGCAAGAGACTGACACTGTTAGATGGACACATAGAACACGTATAAACTGCCATAATAAAAGTTTTTTTTAAAGAGGAAAGTCAAGGACTCGACACTTACCCTCACATGTGTAATGTTAAGCTTGGGTTGGATTTTGTATTTTAATGGAGAGTGAAGTTATGTTCTTTAAGTTTTTTGAGGAATGCTTGTATTGAAAGGCTGAATAGGTTAAATATATGAGTTTATATTGTGGAAATAAATATTCCTAATGTCAGAGGAGAATGATGGAGAGTGATAGTGACAACCCAATCACAAATTACAATACACAAAGTATTAATTCATAGATATTTACAGTATATTTTAACATAACACTGTACAGTTAAAGCTTTAAAATACTTGGTATGTACACGTGCATATAAAGTGGTCAGAAAGCAAACAGGCATCGGACACATTCAGTGGTATGACATTTAACAGTCTGGATGTTAGAACAGCAGGGCATTAGCTCAGAGGTGCTGCTTACAGTATGCTAGGGCATAAAATCCCAGTATGACCAAGAAAGGTATGACCACAATAAAATAAAACTGTGATTCTTAGTGTTGTCTGATATGGTTTGTATTGCAAGGTAATACTGTAACAACTGAGTGGAGTTTTAGTCAGACAGACATTTCTTGAGGGCAGAGCTGCTCTGGAGGCAGAAATGAGGTTATTTTTTCAATTTTGAACACAGTGTGTGGAGCCACAGAGCCACTTTTCAGGCTAAGCAGTACTAGATTTAAGTACATGGGATAAAAGAGGGGGAAAACTACAGTTTATGCAATGTTAGCCTGCAGGGGGACCTACACATATTTTCCTTCAGTACTTGGGGTCCTTCATGGTCACACTTAATGTGTATTTAACAAGACTAAGAGTTCATAGCCACACTAGCAGCTCTGGGAGGCTGTACAGTACATATATATGTTATCTTTCTGTACAAGGTACAATTAGTGTAGATGCTGTTTAAAAGTCTAGCCTAGAGCACTTCCAAGATATTTGACTACCATGGCCACTAAGTGTTTTAACCATAGCTGCATTTATGCCATTCAGTTTTGCCAAATTTTCCCTCTGAAATGTCTGTATGGCCAAATTCCTTCCAAATAAGAATATGGCAATTTAGAGCCAGAATGAATTACTTTAAGGACAAACTCATAAATCAATTACTACACTAAAGAGAATGTCTTCAAGAACTCTCAAACACCAAATGACCAGGTTACATGAGTCAATGGAACATTTTTGGGAAAAAAATTCCAGAAACCTGTGAACTGAACATGGACATTAGTAAAATATTGTAGGGAACATACATCAGTATTACGCTGAACAAATACCTTTTGTACTTTACATTTATACTTACTTGTAATATTGTTCGTTAACCCTATCTTTTTTATGTATTTCACCTCTGTGTAGCTGTATCATGGTCATCTAAACACCAGATATGGCCATCCATATTAGTAAACCAAAACCTGCATTCAAGACTCTGGGGCAGTATATAGATTAAACTGGGCAACTGGTACTCCAGTATAAAACTCTCAGGGGTATCATGGGGCAGAAAACAACATTTGACAGACTTCAGGTCCTCTCCCATTGGTTAAATTTTCACCTAATTGAAATTTAACGTTATAGAGCTTGAGGTATAACGGTTGGCGAATTAGGTGACATGTTCAGTGTGTGTTTGTGTCCAGTTGTGTGTCCAGAGTGGGGGTATCACAGAGAGGAGGTCACACTGGTTTCCATCTTTTACTTCAGCCAAAATACAGCTTACACCCAGTTACACCTAGTTCTATTTGAGTCCACTCTTGCCTCTCCTCAAAGACAATATAGCAAATAAGTATACCATGACTCTGATTCTGATGCAGTATCTATGACTACACTGAATCAAGAAACTAAGCTATGCACTGATTTAACCCATTAGAGAATATCGTAAAATAAATATCATGTACTTTCTTCTTAATACAGCATTGAGCCCAAACAGAACTCCACATGGCTGAAGATGTATTTTAAGTGATCATTATAGCACCATAAAAGTGATTCTGAAAATCCAAATCATATTTTAGCAAACTGTAATGGTTTAGATTTCTGAATGTTTGCCCTACCTCTCAAGCAGCAATTGTTTTCCATTCATTTCACTATTGTGTAAAAGTCAATTTGAATTGCACTGCATTACCACACTGCAACAATGTAACGACTGATCTAGGACCATGATACAACGTATCACAATCCTGCATCACTATCTCCTGGAACATGGACATTTCACTGAGTGGCTCATAAAAAAAGTTAAGTGCAAAGATAAAAGAGAACATAAATTACTCCGACCAAGAAAAGTCTCTTCCATTACATATAATACAAACCATGTAAAAAAATATATCAATTTCTATATCAATCTAATACATATATCGATATCTAATATTGATTTTTTTTTCACTTGTTGAACAGAAGCTATATAAGGGAGACTGCCATTTTATTCTGACACCAGTATTAGCACTGAGCTCACTGCTGAGCAGCACAGTTGGTGAGCGGAAAAGAAATCCTGTATCATCTTTGATTTTACACAGTTTATATTGACTGTAATGGAAGACACCTTTCTCTGTGAGGGCAAATCATATTAACCTGACCAAGAAAGGTTATGATGTTAAGAAGATTGCCCACCATCCGATAAGTTTTCTATTCTTTACCAAAAATGTCCGTGTTGCAGAAGATACTGATGAGGGTCCAGTGTACGTAGTATCATGGGCATAAATCAGTACTACCACGTTTCAAGTCAGTACATGTTGATTTTCACACTGTGTGATATTAATGGAAACCAACAACTTCTTAAAAGGTAAAACACATTAAAAAACCTTACACCATGTGGCATATTTTAGAAAATGGTCTGCAGTAAAGTTTGTGATCTGTAGTTCAAGGTCAGGCTTCAAAAAGAGCTTACTGTGAGTGCAGGAACAGTCAGGGAGGATCATAAAGTGAATGACCATCCACCAGTCCAACACTGTGTGTGTAAAAAATGTTCTTGTCAAATGCCATTTGCTCTTTTAAAATCAAAGTATATTGAGCTCCAATAGCTTTAGGCAGAAAAAATAAAGGGAAGCTGTGGGCCCATCATGGCTTTCAAAGGAGCCAATTAGAAATCTAGAAAATGAAGGTGCCTGTCAAATGAGTTTTTGCCCCATGTTGCATAGTGAAATACGTTTGTGTCATAGGTAAGAGTCCATTTACAGTATAAGACAAGAGTCAACAGAGAACCGTGAAATCGTCTACGCAGGTAGATAAAGAAGGAAAGAAGAAGAGTGGTGTTTAAAGGTTCCAGTGATGGAAAGGGGAAAAAGGAAAGTGTACATTGGGGAAAAGCTGAAGGGGACATGGGCCAGTATTTGCCAAGCCTGTATTCTGGACAGCCCCCAGACAAAAGATCTACTGACAGTTACAAGTACTCTGTGGCATAGCTGAGTCATTTTTCACCCCACTGAAAGCAATCCAAGCCAAAAACAAATACATAAAAACTAGCATATTAGCCTGAGGTGCAGGTGTGGAAAAGAAAAAGAAAGTAAGCACATTAAAAAAAGCTTTTGTGTCCAGACAAAGACAATCAGCCAGAGCATGTACTTGTTATTAGGCTACACTGTGTAGGTATAATAGGTACTGTAAGGCACACACAGACACAGGGAATACGGTATCATGTGTGCTGAAATGGTAGGATTTCAGATATGCTGTTAGCCAACAGTTAGAAGTAAAGAAATCAATTTACTGCCAACTCAGATCAAATGAGATAATCAACATCAATTGTGAATCCAGTACAGAGGTATGGATGTATCTGAAACTAGTTTGCTGGGTAACCACATATAACGGGTAAATAAAAACTTCCTGGAAGGTGTATTTTCAACTTGGTATCATTCAGATTGTAATTATGAGCTTCCAAGTGGGAAGAACCGATCATGCAAGCCTCCAAGCTGTAATTACGAGTGAAAGTCATCAGGAATTCTGACAGCTACTATATCTCCCACCTGGCAGATAGAACTACGAACTAGTGGCAAAATGGCTGCAAAGCCACCATCACTGCCAGTTTCATCTAAATAAAATCCAATACCAGTTGATCCAGTAAATTAAAATGGAGGTATTAACTTTGTTAACAAACCATTTCAAAAGTGGAACACAATAAAAATAGAGGGTAGGGTATTTATATGGTGTGACTACAAGACAAGACTTATCTTGGAATGATGTGTGAACTCTCCAAAGTTGGAATAACTTAGGGTTTTTCCATTCCTCCAATTCTGTTGACACTGCATGAATGCAGCATAAACTAGCAGTTTCTACCAGCTTGCAGTGTTTGTGCTAAGCTAGGCTTCACACACCCCAGACCTGTCTTTGTACTGGACACCCAGTTGAAACTGATACCCATCTTTGGGTAAAATGTAAAACAAGCATATTTCTTAAACTTTAAGAGTATACCTTTAACTTTGACTTCAACTTAACTCTAACATTAGGTGCAGTCTAAACATGGAGATCTGTTCTATCAGTCAAAACAATGTCATGATGCTAATAGTCATTCTGATTTTGGTTACTGACTCATTCCAGGTTGAATGAGATGTCACGTTCCCTGAGTTTGGTACAGTGCCATGAACAAGCTTTCACATAATCTGAATACATTCAGTCTGTGTTGCCGGACAAACCTCTGTAGATGGCTTCAGAGGCACAAGAGGGTGCTACATTGTTATTGTACCAGTATAACTGAAGTCAGCAATGATGGTGGTGGGTCACAATGGTCTTGAGTCACTTCCTCTTCCTGCCAGTGTGTGGCTATTGGGATACTGAGACATGTTGTTGTTGTACTTTAATTCACATCACATGGTTTGTTGAGTAAATTCTTAATTCCAGGATATGGTTACTCATCTCAAAAACAGCTGAATTGTTTTCATTAGTTTTAAGAAAAATATACATACTGTAATCTTTCAACTGATTAAGTGTGTAGTGGTCATCTTTTAGTAAGCTAATAGTCAGACAGCAGTTTAGTTCAATGTCCAAATATGTTACAAAAATTAGCAGAGAATTAGGAATTTCTAATTATTGTGAGATTCATACCCTGCTTCAAAAAGCAGCTCATTTCATATTTTAAATTGTAACCAGTGTAACTTGTAGGAATTTGTAAATTACTCAAAGACCCTTGCAGTTGAAAAACAGTCTCTCAACTCACTATGTCACACTGCTGTATCTGGTACAGCAACTGACAGGTGATATGCTGGATAATTTTGGCTGGTTAGTTAATAGTCAATCAATAGTCAATTTTGTAATTTAATACTTATGCCTTCAATAGTTGATAGTTGAGGCAGGTCCAAATAAGAAGAAATGGAGAGAAAGCAACTTCAGACTATTTAGACACACCCCAGAGCTAATTCCAAGTCATATCACTTCTTTGTACAATGACTAGACTATGGGATTCAGCTGATCCTACACTGGTCATATGCCAAGTTTGAGTGCTCTCCACCTCCGTTCCTCCTTCTCATTTGTTCTTCTCTCATGACCTTCCATGCAGCCTGTACCTCTGTCAAATCAATTTTTCATGTGGAAGGGGAAGGAGTCTGCAGTATAAGAGCATCCAAATGTGAACATGCATAGCTGAGTACATGGCAACCTCTGGGTGGTGCTAAAGATGGACAAAATATGCTAAAGATTGAGCTGATGATGGTAACAACCCTGGAAACCCCCAAGAAATGAAAAAGACACTACTCACTGAGGTGCACTTATGGATTGCTTTTGGAAAGCAGTGCCCACCATGACAGAAAATATTTAATGCATACCAGTGACTGGTCAGTAATTCCTCATCCACAGTTGTCTCATCATACAAGCTGTGTGTTTCTGGTATAGGATTAGAGAGTGAAAACACTAAAGGGGTCAGTATGCTTCAAGTCCCTGTTGGATTGACAAACAACATCTCAAACACCCTCCCCACACACCTTTCCAACTTTCACAACTTCTACTGTCACTGAGTGCATTGAATGCCTTTGAGGAGAAGGCATTCTGAATGTGTGCGGACTGTTATCACCATTTATACAACCCCTTCTATGATGGCAGGCTTTTAGCTCCGCCTTCGAGCGTGGCCATTCAGAACAGGTATAAACACCTTTGCGTTCAGACGTGTTCGGATGAGACTCATACGACCTAGTTCGTTTGAAGCATACTCAACCCTTAAACATCCAAGTACCTCATCAACAAAGAAGAATCCTTTCGATGAAAGACATTTGGTTTACAGTGTTTGTGTATACAGTATATGAGACTCACTACCATTTAAAACAGAGTGGATATTACACTGAATATAGAGGGTATTTAATGTGTCATGGCCCTCATTCGTACCTGTGAAAAGTGTCCGCCAAGTGTCCAGTCAATGTCTCTGTGTTTTAATCACTTCATGCATGTGTGGTCTCAACCTGAAGAACCTAAATGCTAAAAACTCTCATTAAAAAGTCTCCATTAACGTCCTCCTGGACCAATCAGCAGTCTCAGAATAAAAGGAAGGCGGGGCCGCTTGTGCTCCTTATGTCAAATCCCTGAGCAAAGTCACTGAACATTCAGAACCCATTGGCCAAAGCTTAGGCACAGAAAAACAGGAAATGGGAAACAGGAAACCACTCTGTCCTCCTCTCTGTGAGTCCCCATTTTCTCAGGTGACGGAAAGAGAGGGATGATGGGAGTTGCAGTTTTATTGTCAATAGGGAGCCTGGTGGAAACAATAAAGGTTTTAGGCTGTCAGTGTCGGGGCCGGTAGGAACTGTAGTATCTGGGGTAGAGGGGAGTGTAGTGGCTGGAGTGGCTGTAGGAAGTGGAGGTGCCTGAGGTGAGGTAGGAGCTAGAGGGAGTAAAAGCAGAAGAGGAGCTGTAGTAGGTGGATGAGTAGCTGTGGGAGGAAGAAGGGGAGTGGGAGGAGGAGTAAGGGGAGGACGAGGAAGGAGTGTGGAGGACTGAGGAGCGTGTCAGGCTGGACAGGGGCCGAGTTCGGGGTGAGGGGCTCCACGTGGAGCGCCTGGGACCCAGAATAGGGGAACGGTAGGGAGAGGAGGGGGCAGATCCTGGCTGGGCAGACCTGGTGGTGGTGGAGGTGGTGGTGGTGGTAGAGGTTGACAGGGGAGAGGATTGAGAGTCTGGGGTGTAGTGCCTGGAGAAGCCCGAGTTACGGGACAGAGCGGGTGAGATATTGACACTGAAACTTTGGGAGTCAACCATAAACGTCCGCACCCCCAGGGTCCACTGGGAGTGAGCCAGCCTCAGAGGGGTTGAAGGCGGGGTCAGGGATGAGGAAGAGGAGGGGGCCTCCAGAGATGGGGGGCTCTGTGGCACCACAGGGCCAACCGATGAGGCGACTGCTGGTGATGATGGACTGCGAGCGGGTATGTGTGAGGTAGGGGAGGTGAGAGCTGAGGCCAGAGCTGCAGCAGCTGCACTGACCATTGACGGGCTAAGGGGGGCAGAAGGATCATCAGAAAAAATTGATGTAGGACTAGTAAGGCTGCAAGGGGGGAGGCTACAGGGGGCCAAAGCCGAAGTGGAACCATGGGCAAGGTTGGAGGCCGAAGCCGAGGCTGGGGGACTTACTTTGGGGGTGCTGGTCTTCCCGCGGGTCAACCTGCTCCCGCGGGTCCGGTGGGTCTGCTCTTGATCAAAGGCCAAATCCTCCAGGCGCTGGGTAAGGGCCAGTTTCTGCTGGATGGCCATCCGCAGGAGGGAGTTCAACGTCTTCTTCTCATCCTCAGCTGCAGCCAGCTGCCTCTGCATCTCATCCAGCTGGGTCACATACTCATCACACCTGAAGAAAGCAAAGTTTCAGCAGATTGATACCAAAATGAAAAAGGGATGGAAAGGGCCAGATACAAATGAGGAAGTGATCAAAAGCAAGGTGAAAAAAAGAGATCATGCAGTTAGAAATATTCAAAATTTTTTGGAAATACGCTTATTCACTTTATTGCCAAGAGAAAAGATCTGTACTATTTCCATTTTTTGGCCTGAGTCTCCCCAGTAAAACCACAATGTGTTGTCTTTACACTTCAGCTTTTGAACAAACTAAACAAACCAAGTGTAACATGCAAATTTTGGAGGTGTTAGTAGACAGATTTTGTTACCTTTGGACAGGCTAGCTGTTTTCCCCTGTTTCCAGTCTTTGTTCTAAGCTAACCTTGATAGTGGCTGGCGGTAGCTTTATTGTCTTTGCCAGGTGTAAGCCTGAAGGGGATCATGCATTTGGTTGTGTGTGTTTGTGTGTGTAACTGTCTGCAGCTACTCTTGCATACTACTAGACCAATCAGATTTATATTTTTTGTGCACATTTATGACTGTATGCTCAAGGACCTCTCATGGTTGCAGTGATTTTATATTTTATAAGGCCATTGACTGCTCTGTTTTATACTGCCATTGACTGCTGACTCCTCACTCCTCTTAACCGCTGCTTCAGTTTGGATTCTTGTTTCCGCTAGGGACAACCAATCATGCCTTCAATCAGTGCCAAATTTCGGTACCTTGAGAGCAGGTTGTGTTGTGAATTCAAATAAATATTCATAATCGGCTAGGCTAAAAACAAGGCTTACCTAGTCTGTTGTAGGCCACATTTTTGCCTTTGTCATGGCTCAAAAACTGACATCCATAGAAAAGTTTGGTCTCATATTGAACCAGAGCATCTACAGATTAATTCCATACCAGACATCTTCCACTAAAGTTAGGCATATATGAGATGAATAAATCCCCATTTTTGTTATCTTCGCTGCCATCTTGACTGTACACCTAAATACTAGAAGAGTGTACTCTACTGAGTGCACTCTTCTAGTATTTACCATGCAGCAGGGGCATTGCAGTGAGACAAATAATGGATCTAAGTACCCAGGGCCCCACCATTGGGAGGGCCTTCAAAGTTTATTTTTTCTGCAATTTTAAAATGATACATTATCAGCACTATAAGTACACTATTACTGTTGGCTGAACAAATCATTTGATAGGCTACCTCTTGAATTTAAAATAACATTAGAGCCTCTCAGCTGCAGGCTCATCATTACCATCTTCTTGTTACTGAGGATGTGAGACATGGTCATAAAGTGCCTCCTAAAAGTCACTTCAAGCTGTCAGTTTACACTGAAACAACATTTGAAACACTAAAATTAAGTCATTGTAGATTTATAAGTTAATGTAATGTACAATGTTTCTCAACTAATAACTTATGAAATGTGATCAGTTTTTCGACTGTGTTTACAGACATTACTGGTGCAATTAAAGAGTTAAGAGTTATTATTTACCATTACTCCCTGTATTGGGGCGGCTGTGGCTCAGGAGGTAGAGCGGGTCGTCTAATAATCGGAAGATTGACGGTTCGATTCCCGACTCCTCTAGTCCGCATGTCGAAGTATCCCTGGGCAAGATACTGAACCCCAAATTGCTCCTGATGGCTGTGCCATTAGTGTATGAATGTGTGCGAATGGTTAGATTTCCTCTGATGGGCAGGTTGGGACCTTGTAGGGTAGCCCCTGTACCCATTCAGCGTATGAATGTGTGTGAATGGGTGAATTGACTCGTAGTGTTAAAAGCGCTTTGAGTAGTCGGATGACTAGAAAGGCGCTATACAAGTACAGTCCATTTACCATTAAGTCCTGTCAATCAGTTTGAGAGTGATGGCAGGTCTTAATCCTCTAATCCTAATCTAATCACCAATATTGGGGCTACCGTTTTTTTTCAATGTTTGTTTGTTTTTTGGCAATGATTGTGCCTTTGAGTTTTTTTATTCTACGTTTATGTTGCAACAGACTGGCCTAACACTTGGAGACTAATTCAGCTTCATTTTGCAAATAAAACATGATTCCAGTGAAGTCTTATTCTATTGTAAATGGTAAATGGTAAATGGTCTGTACTTGTTTAGCACCTTTCTAGTCTTCCGACCACTCAAAGCACTTTTTACACTACGAGTCAATTCACCCATTCACACACATTCATGCGCTGAATGGGTACAGGACAAGGTCCCAACCTGCCCATCAGAGGAAATCTAATCATTCACACACACTCACACACCGATGGCAGCAAGCTACCATGCAGGGTGCTGGCACAGCCATCGGGAGCAATTTGGGGTTCGGTATCTTGCCCAAGGACACTTCGACATGTGGACTAGAGGAGCCGGGAATCAAACCGCCGATCTTCAGATTAGTGGACGATCCGCTCTGCCTCCTGAGCCACAGCTTGTCTTTTATGTTTGTCTTTTAACGTGAAATACAGTCAGACAATCAATTCTCAGAGTTACATGGTTTTCCACTTTTGTCTTATGTCCATTGTATAATGAAGACTGAAAAAAACATAACGCAACTAATGCTCTCTAATGTTCTGAAACCTCATAGTAAAAGTTTCACACAGTAATTACGGCATGTTGAGAAAAGAGGGCTGAAATATACTCAGACTTTCTTAAATGTGTAAACATTTCGCTACTGATTACCCTAATAACCACCACAGAGGCATGTGTTTACTTGTTTGCTCAGGCATGAAGATGGATGTATTAAAAGGGGAAGGGGCCCATCGAGGCTGCATGTGTAAGGGACCTGGATTTTTGTGCTGCACTGCTGGCCACAGCGTACAATGATATGTTAGACAATAGTGAGCTATCAACTTTGTGGCTACAGTTTGAGGAAGAGTGGTCTGAATAACAAACCTGTAAAAAGACTTCCCATGAAAAGTGGAGGCTGGTTTTAATATCATGTTAATGCCCATGGTTTTGGAATTAAATGTTAAACAATGACATACGGCTGTTATGTTTAGGAGTCCACACACTTGTTTCTGATGTTCACATACCTTTGGCAGTGTAGTATGTAGTATATACAGTAATGGGCTGCAACCCTGTCGTCATACATTAATGTTGATTTTCTTATTCTTATTGATATATTCTGCAAAACCCTGGATTATGTTCAATGACAATGTTTTGTAATGTTCAGTGGCAACATATTTTAATGATTTATTTCTACAATAGCTGCATGACAACAAAGGCATGGTTTAGGAAAAGATCATGCTTTATGGCAAATAAACTTAGGTTGAACATATGCCTAAAACCTTGTTTAAGATTAGGAAAAGATCACGTCTTCCTGAATTGGCACTAGATATAAATCATGAGGTGTGAAATCATCCAATATAACCATAACTCCTAGGATATAATGACATGCACCCCAATAATTTAATGATAACTTGTCTTCATAGAAGGGCTTACATCTGCAAATGAACCACATGAGCACACAAGTAGTCTTTACAAACATAACTTCCAGACAGGGGAGAAAACAGGTCTGTTAAAAACACTTGATGATTAACTTCTTATTGTAACGCTGTAGACTTGTGTTAATCAGTATCAGTTATTTGAAGGACATCAACATAATGTTGTCATGTTTGAAAGTCATCTTATTCCACACTGTCTGAAAGCACTGTGTGTAAGATGTATCATCTTATTTATGTATCAACTCGTCATTTCAACTATATGATGTTTATATGAAATGTTAGTGAAATACTCAATCCCTAGATTCCATGTTTTTTAAGGCTACTGGTGATGTTTTGCGCCTTATTTTATACACGCCTCCCAAATTGTTGTGTCAAACTCTTAAGCTACAATTTAGAGTTCATAGATAAGGGACAATAGTAGCAATAGTAAGTCACCTTTAAGTCAGCTGAGTCATGTGCTTGTGCATGACCTGGCAGAAGGAGGTGTATACAAAGTAGGGTGTTTGTATTGTTCAAAGAAAAGGGGCGTGTTTTTAAGAATGTTTTTAAGGGTATATAAGTTGGTGGGTCACTTCAGCCAGGCCTTCAAATCCTTGACAATATTTACTGACCATTCTAAATAGATAAAATACAGTCAAATGACACAGCAGTAGATACAAGCTATGTAAGGAGATTGGGTATACACTGTCATAAAATATGAAATATAATCCAGAGATCAGCAATTAGGGTCAACCATGGGACAGTTTTTTCACTGTTGTACCATCACAGTGTAGATGCAGATGTTTAATGATTTGTTGTTCTTTTATTTGAGCATTATTTTAATTCATTTAAGAATAATTGTTTGATGTACTGTATAAATTGGCTTGTTTCAGGATTGTATATCAGGGCAGGTCATTTTTCCCATTAGTGAATAAGGATCTGGATTTACATGAGCCTGGTATTTATATTGTTATCTACACTAGATTTATGAAATATCTAAGTAAAACTATGTTTGTTGGAGGGCCAGATATGGGCCACAGGCCGCCATTTCCCGATCCTTGATATAGACTACTGACATCTAGTAAAGGAAAACACTCCAAATACATCAATACTTTCTATGTCTTGGATCTTAAGAGAAGAGAGATGTGCAATGAAAAGTCATTGCAGGGCCATATGGTAGTTTGAAACTTTAAACCTTATCCAGCTTTTGTGTTTACTGACTTGTTATGTATGTGTGAGCCCAGGGTGTGTAAGTGATCATACTGACAGGAAACACTGTAACATCTCCACTGTCTCTTATTACTTTCAAGAGTGAAAGTCTGTTAATTTCCTGTGACCAGTGAAACGATCAGCACTGTTTTTTAGTTTTTATTAAACAAATATATCATATGAATAGGGTTTTTACTATAAGTGCATGTTGTTGACATGTATTCAAATGGTCGCAAAATGCTCTCCAGAGCTTTTTTTTTAGAATTGTGTTATGTCAAGAAAACGAATAACTAATGAGGAGGCCCATTATCACCTCATCGTTCTAGAACCCTCAGTATAAGACACCATCATTCTAGGGAGAATTGGTCCTACTGGCATACTGGATTTCAACCTCTCAAATTGAGACGTGTTTCTATTGTTGGTGAATGCAAACTCCATTGATGTATTGAAAAACAGCTACAGCTATATCAACAGCTACAACTGCGACTATAACTCTAGAACTAAAACTCCAACTGCAAAAGTACTACAGTTGTTCGACGACAATTTCTTCTCAACACCTGCCACTACAGTATCCTGTTTGAGCCAACATGGACACAAGATCCAGCTCAAGGAACTTGGTAAGATTTTCTCATTTTACAGAGAAATGTCTTTTTCACGATCTTCAAAAGAAAGAAAGGAAGAGATCAATTTTCATACAGTTTATTCATTTGTGTGTCACAATAATTTCTCATACCCAGCACGTTGAGAAATATAGTACCTCTTATATATGTTGCTTAAAATAAAACAATAAAGAAATGCAGTAGGGTTTCTTTAAAGACCCAACGTTTACCCGAAGCTTTGCCAAAATAATCGAATCCAAACTCAACACTGATAAATAGATGTGGCAGCATGTCTGTGGTAATTTGGTAGAGATGATGTTAAAACAACAATAGGGCCAACACTTTTTATAATCTATGGCATAGAATAGAAAGTTCTGTTTTTATGGGATATGTATGAAATTGAGTGTTGTGTTAACATTACAAGTAAAAGTCCTGGATTCAAAATATTATTTAAGTTAAAGTACAAAAGTACAAAAGCAAAATGTACTACTGTATAAAAAGTAAAAGTACTCAATATACAGCAGAATGACACCTGCTATGCTTGTGTATTATTGGATTATTAATAATGATTACATGTAAGCATTGTTGTAGATGGTTGAGGTGTAGTTCATTTTAACTACTTTGTATACTGTTGGGCAGTTTAATTGTTAACAATGCATCATGTTTTATAAATTGATCATATGTTTTGTTTTGTAATGTAGTGTAAATGTAGTGGAATAAAAAAGTATATTTTTTCTTTCTGAATCATAGAAGTATAAAGTGGCAGAAATTGAACAGTACCTCAACTAGCACAGTACTTGAGTAAATGTACTAAGTGACATTCCAGGAGCTCCAAGTAGTGCTGTCTTTAAAATACACAGGTTGTGTTTCTATGTGTATCCTGTCTTTCAGGCATTTGGACACTATGGTGCTGCCATGTACAGTCCAAATCTGTCCAAGCCAGCTGTAGTACAGTGGCAGAACTCTAACCAGGTCCCTCACAACGTAATCGTGCAGGGACTCAGAGATGCCCTGTACAAAGCCATCAGTGAAATCAAATCACTGAAAGAGCAGAATACAGCACTAAATGAGGAGAATGCAGCACTGAAAGAGGGGAATAACTCTCTGAAGGAACAGGTTGGCCACCTGGAGCACAGACAGGCAGAGGTGAGCCAGCTCCAAGAGCAGCTCAAACAAAAGGACAACCTCCTTAGCAGGTTCACCAAAAAAAGGCGGGCTCGAACCAAAGCCTATGTGGAGACCCTGGACCTGCTGGCACGCAAAGAAATAGAGCTGAAGCTAAGCGACCAGCAGTGGAAGAGAGCATATGATGCTCTGGAGGTGAGCCTGAGAGAGGAGCTGGCTCAAAAAGAGGAGAGCTGGAGGAAGAACGAGCAGGAAATGAAGGACTTGGTCTGTCACATGATGCTCACAAAGGAGGAGGAATGGAAGCAGAAGATGAGCCAGACAGATGAGGAGATAAAACTCCTCATTTGCCAGATCAACCAGCTTCAGGTGCACTGTCTTAACTGATCCTTTTACTTCTGAATAATTAATTTTAATTAATTTGTAATAATTTTTTTCAGATTCAGAATTAGCTTTTGGAAATGACATAAAATGTACTGTCTTTGTTTATCATCAGCTCACCCTCAACACTGAGGAGCAGGCGCTGCTGGAGATTAAGGCTGAAAAGCAGCAGGAGGAGGAAAAGAATGAGGAGGAGGAGAGAGAAAAAATGGAAACCAAAGAGAGAACACATGTGGAGGACAAAGAAAATGAGAAGGAGGTGAAGAGGAGAGAAGATGAAATGAAGATGGAGATGAAGAAAAAAAAAAAGAAGACAAAGACAAAAGAGTGCAAGAAAAAGAAGAACAGGCGATAGCTTGAGCAAACTGAAAACACGACAGCGGAACCCCCTTCCTCCCCAAACCCCCAACACCCCTCCCTTACCCCCTTCCCCATTCCTATCCCTTACCCCATTCCTATCCCTTACCCCATTCCTATCCCTTACCCCATTCCTACCCCTTACCCCATTCCTATCCCTTACCCCATTCCTATCCCTTACCCCATTCCTACCCCTTACCCCATTCCTACCCCTTACCCACTCCCCAACACATACCCCTCTATCCCCCCACCCCTTTGTTGTACATGTTGTTATTTATGTCATTTAAAATTGTAAATATATTCCTTGTAAGTGAATTACATCTTTGTATATCTTTTTGAATACATATGGATAATAGAGAAGGATAAGGAATTAAGTGTGAGGTTCTCTTTAATGATAAAACAGGCAGTTAAAATCTTGCAAACTGATTAGTGGAAATGAGTCGGCCTAACATTATTACAAACATTTTGCAACGTGACCTCAGTGACATTGGATAGTTTTTCCATGGGAGTACAATTAATGGGAACATTCAAATTAATGTGAATAAATAAGCTCTGGTTCGATCGCTGACCAGCTGGAACCCCAGGTTAGCAGTTTACTAACATTGCATAGCAACCGCAGGCAGCCGGGAACTTTCTTGTAAATGTAATTGTTATTTTAAGGACCGGTGTGTAGGATTTAGTGGCATCGAGCAGTGAGGTTGCAGATTGCAACCAACTGAATACCCCTCCTCCTCCCCCTCCCCTTCCAAGCATGTAGGAGAACCTATGGTGTCTGTGAAATTCGCGAAAGAACGCAAAAGGCCCTCTCTAGAGCCAGTGTTTGGTTTGTCTTTTCTGGGCTACTGTAGATACATGACGGTGTAACATGGTGGGCTCTGTGGAAGATATAAGTTATATATATATAAGATATAAAGGGCTCATTCTATGGTAACAAAAACATGATTCTTATTCTCAGGTGATTATACAATAATGAAAACATACTTATGAATATTATATTCCTTTTCTGCCAAGTCCGTTCCACTAGATGCCACTAAATTCTACACACTAGACCTTTAATAAAACTGTTTTTATTGGACTGTCTACAATTTCTATATTGTAATATTTGGTAACTGTTTTATAAAAGTAATGTCTCAGCCGTGACATATTGCTTAAATATGTCACTTATTTTTGAAACAATAGGATTTCATCTAAATGAGTCTCTGAAGTATGGAAAAAGAGTCACAGTTTTCTAACTGTTTCACAAACTTTGACAGGGGAATCTTCCTCTCAAGTACATTTATGACTTATTTTGGTATTCAGCTTAGTCTTAATACCCCAGCAGGACATGCTTTAGCACTGATATCTGCTCCATTGTCATCTTATATACCATGAAATACAGCCCCGTGTCAAAACAAAGCAGAGGCCTGCATTGGAGTGGGCGTGTTGTTTAAAGGATAGTTCTGTCTTAAAACAATACTGATGTGCCATTATGTACTGTCCGTGGAAATGGGTCTTTGTTGCTGTAACAATTCCTACTCTACATACTGACCCTGAAGCTATTCTCTTGGAACATCACTACACTGTAAATGAAGAAATAAGGGACAAAATCCACAGATCTCATTCTGTTTAAAAATGCATTCCAAAGTTCAGCTGAAGCTAATATGATGCTTCAGCAGTCTCAGTTACCTAGCTCCAGTCGAAATATAGAGGTTTGTTACCAAAATATTAGCATTCAAAAACACAGACTACTAAAAGTACTCCAGCTATCAAATCTGCAAACTTTGGGTTTTATTGGTGGTTGGCAACCAGTTTATTGGTGCATTCAAAGATTTCTCTGAGCACGACTTTAGTAGTAAAAGCTGGATAGCGTCAACTTATCAGACTTAATCAGACTTACATGCCACCACTACCAGAATGTATCCCTGCACCACAGCTCAGCGAGGCACTTCAGTCCGCAGAAACAAAAGGAGGGAATTTCATTCTAAACAGGCTGTAATTTTAGAATATATCCACTCAACTTAGCTAACTGAGGCTGCTGAAGCATCATATTAGCTTCAGCTGAACTTTGGAACAAGAGCTGTGATTTTGGCCCTCATTTCTTACAGTGTAGTGACGTGCCAAGAGAATAGCTTCAGGGTCAGTATGGAGAGTAGGACTTGTTACAGCAATGTTGAGCCTGGCTCAACTTTTCTGCTGGACTTATTCCAAATTAAATGAATCAAATGAATGAGAGTTTTTTCACGCAGGGTAAATGTTGGTCTTGTATTGTACACAGGAGTACAATAAAACTGGAGGCAGAGTAACTCCCAAGGTGGAACAGAATATTATAAATCTTATAATCTTATAAAGTTATTATGACTAATGTATTAGCAAATACGTACCATACACATCCAGCTGACACAGAGTAACATGATTCATTGTTAATGTAAAGAAATAAATTAGGTAGTGGAGTTTTAACTTCTTGTATCGGGTCTCTGACCTGGTGGCAAACATTGCTCGTAGAGAGGAGAACGTGGCGGCGTCCTCCTTCAGGGCCTTCAGCTCGTTCCTCAGCTTCATCATGGTGTCAGTCACCATGGATTTCTCCGTCTCATACTTACTCTTCAGGTTGGCCAGAGCCACCTCTGCCGTCTGGGTAAACACACACACACACACAAAAGAAATGGCTAAATAATTATATCAGACATTCTCTGAATGGATAGCAGCTCTAGCTTGTGCACTGTATCACTGATGCACATGTCTGTCTATGGAAAAGCCATATAAAACTGGCAATATAAAGTAATAATGATGGAGGTGAGGTTTGGGACAGCAAATCCAATCAACCTTATTGATTGGTGTGTTTCAGGGAAGCATAAGCCAGTAAACACTTGAACTATTAACTGCTAGACTCATTCCCAAATGGCATTGTTAAACCCAGTGTGAGTGGCTGCTTTCTTGTTATGGGAATTGTGTTGATTTCTTCTGTGTGTCTGGTTGAAAATAAAATGAGGATGGGACTATCAACTAGACAGCGACACAGGGATACCGCTGTTTAAGCTGATACAAATATGAATGGAAAAACTTTATTTATTATTATTATTATTATTATTATTATTATTATCTTCCATTCATTAACAGTATAATCACATATTACCAGTGGTAGTGGTGGTGATAGTAGTTACAATTGTAGTAGTAGTAGTATTAATTCCATCTTCATCCCCATCTCTAACAAATAGAGTCCCCTTCTCTGTTCTTCTTTCTCTCTCTCTTTCTCTTCCTTTGAATTTATTATTAATGCATAATAACAAATATAGATACAATGTAAACAATGATATTATGATAATGAGTAGGATGATGGTGGTGGTAATACATGATATTATAAATCGTAAATAATAATGTGCCCAAGTCCTTCTAGTAACAAAAAACAAACAACAACAAAAATGTACATTATAATTATATGTCTGGGGTGGACCCGGTGGACCTGTCCCCTGCTGCCGCCCTCTGGTGCGGGCGAACCCGCCTCTGGGTTGTTAACTTACTGTATCTGACTGTACTATATGAGTGAAATGAGTACTTTACCTGCTTGAATATTATGTTCACATTACTGATCAATTTGTCACAAAGACCATATCACTCAGTTTAAAGGATAATTGTGGTTTATTACAACTTGCTCTTATTTTCATGGTTTTGGTATTCCAACAGATAATAATATATTGGCCAGAATATAAGAAGATTTATTTCTCTGGAAATTACATTTGAAAAAGTGGTTCTCTTATATTCAAGGACTAGGCAATAACATGTTCATAAGATCAGATATTCTTTTTAAATGGAGAGAATACCAGTGTAACACCGGCCCCTTCAAAGAGTGTTGTATTATAGGTTGTTTGTAGTCTTAATGTTGCTAGGCTAGTGAGTGTCTTCCAGTCCGCTGTCTTCCAGTCATCAATAAAAGTGTTTGGTTTTCTCAGTTGCAGGAGTTTTTGAACGCTTGTGTACCATGTTTTTCTGCTATGGAGAAAATAAAACAATGATGAATGAAAACAAGTGCAAAGCTTCTTTCAGTGTCTTTACTGCAGAAACAGACAGTGGACTGAATTGCTGCTGTCACAGATGATGAGGAGATCAAAAAGACTGACAGTTTGAAAAATGCTCACTGCTGGAGAAAATAATTTTGACTGCTTCCAAGAGCCTGATAGTGTGTGAGTATGTGACTGAGAAAAGGGTTCAAGGATGAAGACTTTCTTCTCTGTGGATTTATGATATCTCAGTGAAACCTTCCCAACAATTCTAGTGTGAAAGTATGTTGTATCTTCAAAAAGTAGTTTTCCAAAAACAGGTGTCAGAAAAGGGGTGTCTTACAATCACGGTCATCTTATATTCAGGCCAATATGGCATTAGATGTCCTCTCACCTGTTTGTTAGCCTTGAGCACCAGTCTGAGGGTGGCTATCTGCTCTCTCTTGGTGCTGAGCAGAGACTTGAGCTTCAGGATCTCCTCCATGCAGCTCTCCTTGTCCCTGTCCAGCAGGGGGGCCAGTTCCCTGGCCGCAGCTCTCTGTCTGGACAGCTGCAGAGACCTGTCCACTGCCCGCTGGAGGTGCTTCACCTGGGGAAGGGCAGCAGAGATGTGGAGGGGAGAGGAGGATAGGACAAGAGGAGATGAGAGGATACAAGGTGGTATAATTCATTTTGGAGGTGCTTCAGAAGAAAGGAGAGAGGAGGACAGGACAAGTTAGAGAGGGATGGAGAGTGGAGAAGAGATAATGAGGAATTTGGGTAAAAGAAGGGATTTCATCCGTGGGAGAGTAGAAGAGAGGACAGATGAACAGGAAGGAAGGAGAGGAATGATAATACACTGCTGAAAAAGTAAGAAAGAAAGAAGAAGAAAACAAAAAACAGACCTTAGTTTTCTAAAAGGTGTTACATCTAAGAGAAGAGAACCAATCAAGAGAGGGAGAGCAGAGAGGAAGGAAAAGTAGAAAATACAGGGGAGAAAAGGGGACAAGCCGGAGGAAGGTGAAATGAAAAAAAAAGCAAGGTTTGCCTGGGGGGAAAAATGATGGTTCATTTGTGGTTGCTGAAGATGATTCACCTGAGAAAAGGAGAGAGAAAGTGGAGGACGGGGAATTCCACTGACACTGTGTTCTACCTGGTCTCTGATGATGGCGTTGAGGTGGTAAATGTTCATGGGCTCCCTGCGCAGCTCGCCAGCGGGCTCCAGCGCAGGTGATGACGATGATGACGATGATGAAGAGGCACTGATGCTGGGTGAGCGGGTCGGAGGTGTGCAGGGCGGCAGGCTCTGCTCCCCCTCCTTTTCCTCTTTCCCCCCCTCCCCAGATAGGGGCTCTTTGGATGGAGACTCCGAAGGGCTCCGCGACTCCGCGGGAGATGAGGTTGCAGAGGCGACAGTGGCCAGCCTCCTGGCGAGGCGTGGTGTGAGGAGCACTTTGCTGTTGTCCGAAGACATGGCTTTGAGACAGGCACTGAGGCCCCTGAGCCCCCTGCCTTGTCTAGAAGAAAGAACAAATTAATTTGATTACTTAAACCTGCAGGACGTGTATCTGCTACAGACACTCACCAACTATTCCTGTTGAAAGATAGATTCTTTACTCATTACACCACCCTGTTGCAAGTGTGGAGAAACTGTCTAACTTAGGGTTCTCAAAGAGTGGTCTGCTACCCAGTGGTTGCAAACATATTTTGTGGGGCCTGATATAACTGAAATAATAAAGCGCTCTATCTTTTCCTTCAAACTTCCCCTTAGCTTGTGGTGAACGTGGGGGCCTTGACAGTCTGGCCACCAGAGTTGGAAACTGGTTGAGACTTGTAATGTGTCCTCTCTGGTGGGGAAGGACTCACACCAGGTAAATCCAAACGTGATGAGGGTGAACTGGTCTGCAAGGTCCTTTTGCAAGGCTAGAAGAACCGCAGCTTCTGTGGCAGCAGAGACCAAAACTTTGGTGTGGGAAGAGTTTGGTGAGGCAAAGGACTTTCAAGATGACTCTGGAGAGTTGAGGAAATGAAAGGAGCATTTAGAGGAAGAGTCCAACTGAAATATCCTTCAGAGAAGGTTCAGCCAGATGACTCAGGGTAAACCTTACCCATCTCTATGGCAGAGGTAGTATTCTGCACAGACAAAAGCAAGATACAAACTGGCAAGCTGTGTAATAGCAAGGATTCAGCAGTAGATGAGATTCACCCTGAAATATTGAAGGCTCTGGGTGTTGTTGGGATTCTTGGGTGGCACATCTTTAGGGGCACTGGCGCATATGTTCCAGTTATTACACAACTCAGCCTCCCTCATGCTTATGCAACAGCACTGGGACTGAGACTACAACTGATTGTAAAACCTTGAATCCTGAAAGACCAATGTGTATTTTGTCCTGGTTGTGGAAGAGTGAACCAGCTCTTTACTTCTGTGAGAGTAGTGGGATGGTCATGTGTGTTTGCCTATCCATGAAGACTGGATAGGCAAAGTTTTCTATTGACTTAAAGACAACTCAGTCCATACCCCTCAGAGTGTCTTATGGAGATGCTGTGGAAATATTGGGTGCTAGGAGGACGGTATTAACTTCTTTAGTAAGTAAAGCGTTCTTCCAAAGTCCAACACCCTCCGATAATGTGAGAACAAGTAGTGCTTGAGAACATAACATGTATCAGTCAGACCTGTAGTAGTCCAGCATGACGCGGTTGGGTGTCTCATTGCTGCACAGACAGACATGGTGGTACAGCTGGGCAAGCTCCTCGCTCAGTGTCACCAGCTCATCCTGAGCTGCGTTCAACGCGCCCTGACTCTCACTGGCTGCTGACTGAGCTACCTGCAACTCCAACTCCAAGCTAGAAACCTGAGAGGAGAGGAGAGGAGAGGAGAGATCATATCCTTTATCCATGTAAATATCTCTCATTCCATTTAAACATACAGTCAGTATGAAGTGATTACCTTCTCCCTTCCCTCCCGGCAGCTCTTCTCCAGTGAGGCGACCTGCCTCTCCAGTCTCTGGAGCTGAGAGTTTCCCCTTAGCTTCTCCTGTGCTGCTCCCTCCCCGCACTGAGCCAGCCTCTCCCGCAGGCATTTAACCTCTGCCTTGAGCTCCACCACCTCTGTCACAGCCACACGATACTTGCACTGCATGATCTCCAGACCCGGCGTCTGGTATGAAAATACCTGACTTTTGTTCACTGTCCCGCTCTTATCCTCGTCATTTCCTTGTTCCTCTTCAGCCTCTTCCTCACACCGGTCCAGCTCCATCAGGGCCTCTGAGGTGAGCTGAGAGGCAGCGCTGGCTTGGGCCTCCTGGGTGAAGTGGGCTCTTCGATGCAGGCGGCGGAGGGCAGTGACTCTCTTGCTAAGGCGGAGGGCCTTCTCATGCTGTTCAGTGAGGGCCCCCTGGGTGTGTTGGAGCTGAGTCTGGGACTCCTGCAGGCTGGTCATCAATGCTACTTTATCACGTTCAACCTGAAGGGGGCAGCAACACGATTAGGGAAAAACAGCTTATGCAGTATAGTATGATCAGTATGATGTTTAATATTCTGTTTTTTTCATTTTTTCACGGGCACATACCTTTCAACACATCAAATTTAGACATGGTCTTAAATTGGCATCCCTCACTAAACAGCCAAAGCAACTGAGGTCCCAATCTCCAATTATTGTACCAAGTGTCTGCTAATATGAGCAGTTCATAGATAAACTCAATCCCTCCTAAGCTGCTGCAAGACTCATCAGGTCTGCCTGAAGCACTGTTTGATGTTCATCATATTGGACCCACAATAGCCAGTAAGAGAGAAACCGACCAGAAGGATGAATCTCCTACTCTACTAGTGCTCGTATGAGGATGTCCATGTATGCACACAATCTAAACAAGATGCAGAGGAGGATCGCATCAATTGGAAAAGGTGATGCAGCAGTTAAAGCAAAGTGATGGTAAATGACACCGGCATTTAAAGATCAGATATGAATATCAAATGAAATGATGTCCCTCATCAACATTTAATGGCAGTAATGCACCACCAAACCTGGCAAAAATGGGGGGCCAGTGGCTCAACTTTTGCTGCAGGGACTGTCCATTTGGTTAATATGTATACCACATGATTGCAACATCTCCAGTCTGATCTCAGGTCACAGACAGACTTTTGCACAAATGAATACATCTCTTACCTAATTTACAACTGGAAAGACTTTTAACATACACTGAGCCATGAAAAACTGTCTCAGATTTTTCAGACTGCATGATAACACAAAACATTAGTCCATATGGACGGGATGTCACTCCACTTTTACCCTCAGGTGTAAAGAAACAACGCTGTAGCACAAAAGTGGATTCATTAACATTTAAAAAGTGCAGCTTCGACAACAATGAAACCCTCCCATCTACTGAAGACTGGTCGATAGTGTAGTGTGTCAGCTGAGATATAAATAAGTTCTTCCTGCAGACCAGCCTATCAGAGAGAGGGATGGGATTACACCTACAGGAACTGAAGCATCCAGATGCACACGCACATATGGATGTGTGTATACACACAGGCTGGTGCTCTGAGCATGATTTGATGCACTAAACAATTGTAAGGTAATTGTAAGGTTGAGAAAAACCCTGCACGTTTGGGAACATATAAGAGAAAGAAAACAGATATCAATCTCACGTCTGTGTGTTAACTATGGAGCTGGAGTCAGGACATGGTTAGCCTAACTTAGCATAAAGACTGAAGGCAGGGGGAAACAGGTAGCATGGCTCTGTCCAAAGTTCAAAACTACACCTACTGACACCTGTAAAGCTCACTGATTAACACATTGTTGGTTTAATCTGTTAAAAATAGAAATGTAAAAAGCACAATTTGTGGAGTTACATGTTGGAACAATTTCTTGGTTCAGTGACCATGTGCGGCTTCCTGGAGTGTTGACATCACAGTGAAGTTGTCAGGTTTGGTACCATCATGCTCGTACAGACGACTCTGGAAAACTGCGGTAATGGGTGGATAGATAAACTGTTCATCAAGAAATAGTATCACCACCGAACTTCCCCCTTAAACTCAAATTATTTTAGTTCAGATAGGGTTTTTTTAAGTACCACAGTACTTTTGGATTTTGCACAGTATATACGACAAATTGCAGACTTGTTCCATTCATTTCTATATGGTATCAAAATCCACTTGCAAACATTTCAGTTCTGCTCTAATTTTTGTAAAAGATACATGTGGTAATGCTGTTGACACTGGATTGATTTCAAAATGATCAACTCTACTATCACATTGTAACTTTGACTACAATAAAAGAATAGCATGATATGGTTTTCACTGTGATGGATGTAAGATTATTCCTAATGATGGTAAAATAGTTGCTTTTTTCCTTGTTGTCTGTCAGAAACAAAATTGGGAGGTAGCATGATGTTATATGACTCTGGTGTCTTTTAACCACGATCATGAATCCCTATGTTGATCAGTTTCAAACTGTGCTCTGTGCTCCTCTGGGGCAGCCTTACAGATGCTGGCTGTCTTTGAGTTAATAATGTATAAGTGGATGATCTGAGATCAGACCCACCGTCAACAGCTGCTGCTTGAGCTTCTGGATCTCTGTCAGGTTCATCTCGCTAAAGAGGTCCGATGTCGCCGCCCCCTCAGCTTTTCGACCTGGGCCTCGGCATTCTCCGTTTGACCTGGGCACCGACCCTGTAGCTGTCCCCACTCCTGTCCCACCTTGGAGGTGGCCATTACACCTAGAAGATCAGAGAATAGCATCTTTAAAATCCCAGATATGTACTTTGTTTCCTTATAGAATATGTAGAATATGTATAACCAGCACAATAAAGAGAGTACAATGGTACAAGCCTGTTAAAACTTCATATAATTAGACCAACACCAAATATACAGTCTATTTTACAAAGGATGTTTATATCTAAATGTTCAAAGCTGCATGTGGTCTTTTCTGCAGTTCACCCATCTTATCACTGTGTTTCACAAAGCTTGATTACAGTGAATTCAATTCAATTCAATTCAATTTTATTTATATAGCGCCAAATCACAACAAACATTATCTCAGGGCACTTTACACATAGAGCAGGTCGAGACCGTACTCATTTATTTACAGAGATTTAATAGAAGTAGAGCTATGACTTTATAATAGTAATAGCAATAATAGCAGTAGCAGAAATGGAAGCAGGACATCCACAGGACAACGCCACAGTCCCCACGGCCATGGCCCACCGTTCAGGCACTGGATCTTCCTGTGAGACGAGAAAGCACAGAGATTCCGGGGAAGAAGTCAAGTTAGTAACATGCATTAATGGTACATGAAAGCATACAAATGGAGAGGAGGAGGAGGAGAGAGGAGCTCAGTGCATCATGGGAAGTCCCCCGGCAGTCTAGTCCTATAGCAGCATAACTAGGGGCCGGTCCAAGGCGAGCCTGGCCGGCCCTAACTATAAGCTTTTTCAAAAAGGAAAGTTTTAAGCCTACCCTTAAACGTAGAGAGGGTGTCTGCCCCCCGGACTGAATCTGGGAGATGGTTCCACAGGAGAGGAGCCTGATAGCCGAAGGCTCTGCCTCCCATTCTACTTTTAGATATTCTAGGAACCACAAGTAGGCCTGCATTTTGGGAGTGCAGTGTTCTACTGGGGTAATAGGGTACTATGAGCTCTTTAAGATATAGTGGCGCCTGACCATTAAGAGCTTTATAAGTAAGGAGAAGTATTTTAAATTCTATTCTGGATTTTACCGAAAGCCAATGTAGCGAAGCTAAAATAGGAGAAATATGATCTCTTTTCCTAGTTTTTGTTAGTACACGTGCAGCTGCATTCTGGACCAGCTGGAGAGTCTTTAGGGTCTTGTCAGGGCAGCCAGACAATAAAGAATTACAATAATCCAACCTAGAAGTAACATATGCATGGACTAGTTTTTCTGCATCTTTTTGAAGCAGGATGTGCCTGATTTTTGCTATATTACGTAGGTGAAAAAAAAGCAGTCCTTGAAATTTGTTTTATATGATGGCTGAAGGACCTATCCTGGTCAAAGATAACTCCCTGATTCCTTACGGTGGAGCTGGAGGCCAGAGTAATGCCATCCAGAGTAGCAGAACCTTGTGGAACTCCGTGTCTAACTTTTGCGTGGATGGAGGATTCATCGTTAACGTGTACAAACTGAAGTCGATCTGAAAAATAGGATTTAAACCAGCTTAATGCAGTTCCTTTAATGCCAATTAAATGTTCCAGTCTCTGTAACAGGATGTGATGGTCAATGGTGTCGAATGCAGCACTAAGATCTAACAAGACAAGTACAGAGAGAAGTCCTTTGTCCGATGCAGTTAGAAGGTCATTTGTAACTTTCACCAATGCTGTCTCTGTGCTATGATGCTCTCTAAAACCTGACTGAAAACCCTCAAATAAACTATTGTTATGTAGAAAGTCACATAACTGATTGGCAACTGCTTTCTCGAGGATCTTAGAGAGAAAGGGAAGGTTAGATATAGGTCTATAGTTGGCTAAAACGGCTGAATCCAGTGTAGGCTTCTTAAGAAGAGGTTTAATTACAGCTACTTTAAAGGACTGTGGTACATAGCCTGTTACTAAAGACAGATCATATCTAGTAAAGAAGTGCTAACTAAGGGTAAGACTTCCTTAAGCAGCCTAGTTGGGACAGGGTCCAAGAGACAGGATGATGGTTTAGAGGACGAAATCATTGAAATTAATTCACGAAGGTCGATTGGAGAGAAACAGTCTAAATATATATTGGGTTTTGCAGCTGTTTCTAAGGTTCCTGAATTGGAGGGTGAATCAGTGCCTGTTGAGGCCAGGAGGTGATGAATTTTGTCTCTAATAGTTAGAATTTTGTCATTAAAGAAGCTCATAAAGTCATTACTACTGAGAGCTATAGGAATACATGGATCAATAGAGTTATGACTCTTTGTCAGCCTGGCCAAAGTGCTGAAAAGGAACCGAGGGCTGTTTTTATTCTCCTCTATTAATGATGAGTAATAGGCAGCTCTGGCATTACAGAGGGCCTTCCTATATGTTTTAAGACTATCTTGCCAGACTAAACGAGATTCTTCCAGTTTGGTGGAACGCCAAATCCTTTCAAAATTTTGCGATGTTTGCTTTAATTTACGGGTTTGGGAGTTATACCATGGAGCTAGCTTCTTATGTTTTATTATCTTCCTTTTTAAAGGGGCGATAGAGTCGAGTGTTGTTCGCAGTGAGCCTGCGGTACTATCAACAAGATCATCGGTTTCAGAGGGACTAAAGTTAGCATAAGACTCCTTTGTAGTATTGAGACATGGCACTGAATTTAGTACTAGTGGGATCGCTTCTTTAAATTTAGCTACAGCACTATCAGAAAGACATCTAGTAAAGATGTTTTTGTCTAATGGCGTGTAGTCTATTAATAGGAATTCAAAAGTTATTAAGTAATGGTCTGATAAAATAGGATTTTGTGGAAAAACTATTAAATGTTCAATTTCAATGCCATAAGTCAGAACAAGGTCGAGGGTGTGGTTAAGACAGTGCGTAGGTTTATTTACACTCTGAGAGAAGCCAATTGAGTCTAACAATGAGATAAACGCAGTGCTAAGACTATCAATATCGACGTCCACATGGATATTAAAGTCACCTACTATAATTACTTTATCTGTACAAAGGACTAAGTTTGATAAAAACTCTGAAAATTCGGATAAAAATTCAGAGTACGGGCCAGGAGGGCGGTACACTATAACTAATAGATAATAAAGTTTACCAGGTTGGGTGAGAAAGACTAAGAACGAGGCTTTCGAATGAGTTATAATTAAGTTTAGGTCGAGGGTTGATTATTAGGCTTGAGTTAAAAATGGCTGCAACTCCACCTCCTCGGCCGGTGTCTCAAGGAATGTGAGTATTAATATGACTTGGAGGAGTGGATTCGTTTAGGCTAACATATTCTTCATGACACAGCCAGGTTTCAGTAAGACAAAATAGATCAATATGATAATGTGAGATTAGGTCGTTTACTAATACAGCTTTGGTAGACAGAGATCTAATGTTTAAGAGTCCACATTTAATTCTCCTATTTTGTTGCACTGTGACAGTGGTGGTGTTCATTTTTATTAGATTTTTATGAAAGAATCCTCTTCTGTTTACTTTAGAGTTAATTGATTTAAATGATTTGAGTGGTCGGGGGACAGACACAGTTTCTATGTGGTTTTGGGTGGGTAACTGCTCTAATGGAAGCGCAGAGAAGTGTGTAGGACTGCAGCTCTGCCTCCTGGTCTCAACTCTGGGTTGTCATGGTTTTGGTCTAATAAATTCAGCCATATTTCTAGATATGAGAGACACCACCTCGACAAACAGCGGTTGAATGATGACATGCGGCTATACATGTCATCACTGGTCAGATTAGGCAGGGGCCCAGAGAAAACTACGGAGTCCGATGTAGTCTTTGCATATGTACACACCGACTCAACATTAATTTTGGTAATTCCCGCCGACATGGATAACAATCTTACCATATTTACGATTATCTTTAGCCAGCAGTTTTAAATTAGATTCTATGTCGCCCGCTCTGGCCCCAGGAATGCATTTGACTATGGTCGCTGGTTTCGCTAACTTCACGTTTCTCACTATGGAGCTGCCAATAACCAGAGTTGGTTTCTCAGCGGGTGTGTCACTGAGTGGGGAGAACCTGTTTGAAACGTGAACTGGTTGGAGGTGAACCGCGGACTTCTGCTTAGGACTATGCTTCCTTCGGACAGTCACCCAGCCGCCCTGCTTCCCGGCTGCTCGGGAACCACCGGGGGAGTAGGAGCTATGCTAGGAGCTATACTAGGTCGGCCCGCACCGGCTACTGGGGGCTGGCTAACTACATTAGTTAATGGTTTGTTTTCCATGGTGCGGAGCCGCGCTTCCAATTCACTAAGCCTCGCCTCCACCACTGCAAATAAACTACATTTATTACATGTACTATTGTCACTAAAGGAGGCAGAGGAATAGCTAAACATATGACACACCGAGCAAGAGAGAGCGGGAGAGTGGGAGAGAGAGAGAGAAGCCATCGTTAACTGCTTAGCTATGTTAGCTGCTAAGCTAAAACAGCAAAGCTAAAACAACTAACTACTATGGGACTAGCAAGAAAAGTCGCTAAAAGAAGGAGAGAGCTAGGAGTGCTTGTGCAGAACTAGTGTACGTTTAAATATACTGCAGGTATTTTATCCACAGTGATGAAGAATAGAGCAAAATTTAGCTAAGCTGAGGTCAGCAAAACATTATCGGTAAACACACTCAACAACCTGAAGTGACACAATACGCTTACCGTAGCACGTCAGCACTAAGATTTGAATCTTCTCAAATCTTCTCAAACAGTTTTACTAGTCATTGCAGTTACAAAGGAATCAAGATTGAGCAACTAAAGACAGAAAGTTACTGGCCATGCTGCCATGATGTTCCAGTTTGACAGCAGATTCACTTCTGTTCAGTGATTGGCTAGTGCTGTTTGCCACCATCCAAAGTTTTCAGAGTTGAAGTTTGTGATGCATTATACAGGAAATGTTCACTGCTGACACAAATGTTCATACTGAATGTATCACCTTAACTGTCAACATATTTCATCTATTTTCCTACTATGTCTGCTCCTGGCAACTAAAGCATGATTTAAGTTTTTTATGTTTCTGCTTTGGCAATGCAAAGCACATGGTGAAAGGACAAGTGTGGTGATATTCTGTATTTTTCCTGTCAACAAATCTCATGTGCAGACCAAACCAACAATTAATTGATCGACTAAGTATTGTGTGTGGTACAGATGCAGCTCTGCATCACTAATCACTTCAGACACACACACACACACACACACACATACACATACACTTACTCCAGCACTGACTGTATAACATCCCAACAAGATGAGATAACAATTCAGACACTCAGCTGTAAGAATGTCCTAGCAGGATTTTACTGAGTGTGAGAACAGTCTATTTTATTCCCTGTTCTATATGTACGTGCATTTATATATGTGAATGTACATATATATGTCATTTTAGTTGTACTTACTTTTGATTTACATAATCACATGAAAGTGTTGTAGTATTTCTTTTATGGACCCCAGGAAGAGTAGTGGTTGCATTGGTAACAGCTAATAGGGATCCAAATAAATTAACTAATAAACTGTGTTTCAAAGGTGAATAATTTGGTTATGCATGTCACTCAGAACCTGCCCTCTATGTGCAAGCATGCAAAGAACTACTCAAAACATCAAGTGGACAGGAAGTAGTATAGGTGGTTATAGTTGCTTAAGGGGTTAATATGAAAACATCTCTGACACTCCAATCACAGGATAAGAAGACGTGTCACTCTAAGTGACAATGCCTCTTTCATTTAAATGGCTTCATCAGCGCCCATCAGTGTCCACACATTTTATACTTGCAGTTAAGGCCCTCTCTACAGTTGCTTATGGTTCAGAACATACCATATATTTGGTTTTACATACATTGATTTTTTGAGGTTGTGGGATAGTAAAAGTTGATAGAAATGATTAAATCTATACCAGCTTCACCTCTCTGACTCTATGGATGGTGTTAGGTAGTCCTCCTTATCTGGTTAAAGTAATAGAATTGGAAGAAAAAAAACTACAGGAACAAGAAACGTTGGAAACTGTGGGGAGTTTTGGGCTTTACCTTTACATCTACTGTAATAAGTCACTGATTCTTATACATTGGCACCCTCTAGTGGTTAAAAATGGAGCTACTAAAACTTACTCAGTCTCACAGCTGTTTGGTCTCCACAACTCAACATGATCAGGAAAAGAATTAAAAAGAAAGGTAAAGATGCAGAACCATAGCCACTGAACTATCCATCATTCATATGGACTATTCATAAGCATCAAGGAATTCCAGGAAATTGGACCTACAAACCCCAGGTTATTGCTAATTCATCTACACATCACACAGCAAATACATTCATATTTCCTTTTCATTACAACAAAAATATGTGAAAAATTACCACAGAGAAGTCAGCACACTGCAAATTCAGAAAAATGATCCTCACTACATTGACACAAACAGTATGTCAAATTTAAAAAATGAAAAGAAAATCATTGCATTGCAACATAAAGAAACAAAACAAAATGTTGATGAAGATTCTGACGTTTCTTCCAGCGCCCCCAATCAGAATAGTTGCAATGACATTTTCTAATCACTTTCATTCTACATTCTTCAAACAGCTGACAGGTGAAACATGGAAAGAAGTCATTTGTGTTTGTGGTTATGTAATGCCCCAGAGACTGGATAGAGATTAATGAGTGATTCTTACCAGCAGTTTAAATCCTCCACAAATCCGTCTCTTTTTCTGATATGGACTAAGTTAAACAGTAAATGGACTGCATTTATATAGCACCTTTCTAGTCTTCCAACCACTCAAAGCACTTTACACTCCATGCCACATTCACCATTCACACACACATTCATACACTGATGACAGAGGCTGCCATGCAAGGTGCCAACCTGCTCATCAGGAGGAGGAGTGAATCATTCAAACTCACACACTGATGGCACAGCCTGCAGGAGCAGTTTGGGGTTCAGTATCTTGCACAAGGACACTTCAACATGTGGACTGGAGGAGCCGGGAATCAAACCGCTGTTCTTCTGATTAGTTGGACGACCTGCTCTGGTTTTCAAAATTACTGCTATGTGACTAACTGATTTTTTGGTTTCATCATACAGCTGGTTTAGATTGGCTGATTACATTCCAGTGCTTTTTGTCAGTTGATATTGCTTTCTTCCCATTTTAAATGTCAATCATTTCAGACCTTCAGCTGCTTCAGGTTTCATTCACTGTTCAAAACTACACGATTTTAGATGCTGTCACTGTCTTTCTTTCTTTCACACACACACACACACACACACACACAAACATACATTCCTACCTGTCTGGTTTCTGGTCATTTTGAAGAAACAAAAATTAAATTGAAAATTTTCTTTTAAGGTCGATTTTAATAATTGAACTGCAAATAAGTATTTTTTTATTTTTTAAATTGCTGAGAGGAGACCTGCAACCTCACTTTGTTTACACTCATACATACACAGACCTTTGAAGAATCAATTATTCTTTTTTACTTTAAGTGTTTTCACTTACTTACAGGTTACCTGACCCTCAACTCCTGTCAGGGATTTTAATTGTATATGTTACTCTTTATTTTTACACATCTTTACACTCCTTGAGAACTTACACTTCAATTGGAAGTTCAACCCCTTTCAGTTAACTACAGGTCATATTTGTACTTTTCATCCAACTATAATTTCAATGCCTGTCACTGCTTTCACTTGAAGTCATATTTCCACTTTTTCAATCTCATTTCATCCTTCACAACCCATGACATCACCAACATCCAACATCAGGTTTTTCTTCTGTCTATGGATACAAAAGGTAGACAAGAAAAAGCAAACACGAGTATGAGTAGTTTATTTCTGATTTGAAGGGGAGGCTATGAGGGCAAAAATATCTGACACAAACATATTGCAACAATATTGCTTATTAATGCTGAGTCATCTCTTCTTCACAGAGCCATTTTGTATCAAGTAAATAATAACATCCTGACAGTCATGTGAAATCACTGAAATAAAAAGAAGCCATTTTTACTCTTGACCTCAGTGTTGCAGTTTCAGGCTGCTGTAAAAAGCCTCCATTAGTGTCTTCAGAGATGATGAGACAGTTAGGACTGAGGTGAGGTAAACCTCCTCATTATGACTTTGTGCCAAAGAGTCTGATCAGAGCTTAAAAACTCCAACCTAGAAAAAACCCTTAGTGTTCTAAGAGCTTTAGTTTGAGTCAAGTTCAATGGTGCAGTTGCTAGTTATTGTTCTCCCCTACACTACTAAGTAAAAACTCAAAAAGTCCAGCTCATGTCCATTTGGGTCCTCTTGGCTCCAGCTTTGGCAGTTGAGCGAGTGAATCAGCGTTCGTGGATAACAAAGTCCCACTTGACTGCAAAAGAGCACAGAGACTTCTGGCGTCTGATCCAGTGGACTGAACCAGTTTACATCCAAGCACTGTCAGCTAAAACAAGAAGACTTGTATGTTGATGTACTGTCAGCTTTCTGCAGCGTTTGATATGATGCTACACTCACAATCACACACAAGTTTTTGGAATGCATTGCTCCAGTTTGTGCTTAATATTCTACCGGGGATTTATCATCTGAAGGGGAGGATTGCATATGTAGGAATAATAAATGTAAAAGGAACAAAACATATGAATGAGTGGTGTAATGATTTTACAGTTGGGTTAAAAACTTCCTGAAATCACAATGGAGTTGTGTCTCTTTTCAGTGGCTGCCTTTTTTTTTCTTTTTAAGTCTGCAGGCTTTATAATGTGTCGTTGCAGGTGCGTATTTTCCTGAGGTGCACTGAGGTGACTCCACTGGTTTGGTATCTTGGTGACTCATGTTCTTTAACCAGCTGACATGTGATCACACAGAAAAAATAAAGTTTTATTCTGGTTGTGGCATCAATGACTGCGAGACTGTAGTGACTCTTAAAAGCATCTGTCATCAACAGCAGCTAGCATCCAATACTACCTTTACTCTGGTGATTCTCTTCACAGCTATCTGAAGGTGGCAGTTATTTGCTCCATCTGCAGTCTCAGACTGTTGCAAACTTGTCGGTTATGATTCAATATTCTCTACAATGTCTAAGGCAAATCAACAGGCATGTTGGATATTGACATATTGAAAACAGTTCACACAGTCCCATGATAAAGTGTAGCTGAAATAAAACTGTTGCAAAATAACAGAAACCTCAAAACCATCAAAACTATCTGTTATAATTAATTGTTCTGTACAGTTTCTAATGCAAATCAACAGGTCTGGCCAAAGTGTCACCTGGAGCACAGTATTTTTAAATAGGCCTACAACAGGTAGACATGTGGCTGTGACGAGCAACATGCGATAGAGATTATTCAGGTTCAATTTAAAACATTTGTTATTTTAAAAATCCTAATTTATTTCCAGGATCACATGTATGTCGCAATATGAAGTTTAAACAAGCAACTATTTCCTTCCCAAACTGTCAGCATTGTTATTTTTTATTTTTGAACAGTCAAACAGTCAAATCTAACTGATCTGACAGTTTCTAAGGACGACTTCTCAGATGGTTCTGTGTAACAAACCATCTGGTGTGTCAGGTTACCAAACCAGTGCAGTCAAAGAAATAACCTCAGTGCGTACCAGGAAGAGACCAGTACACCGGTGTGACACTGTGCTTCGCGCCCTGTGCTGGCAAGGCAATAAGGTCCCTAATGTTCTCAAAGAGCAGTCTAACAGTAGCTTCACAGAATGCACAGTCTTGTTTGATTAAAACTCACTGTGCTACAGATGACCTTGAAAAAAATGTTGAATCAACTTAAAAAGTAACTGCACCCAGTCTAATAATTCTGCTTGCTCTGTCATCTAGCAGTTGCTGCATTCTTTGCCACACCCTGTGTAATGCAGGTAGCCTGCCGTAGTGCTACTGAGGTCTTGCAGTGACATCACCATCCAGCACCATACACCATATTAAAGTAATACACTGGGTCCATCTTTGTTTGGTTGTTTTTTGTTGTTAAATGGAGCCAGTTTCCACCCTCTGACTACTTGTCTCAGCTGAGCTCTAAAAAGCCAGAAGGATACAGCTGTAAAATAAGGGAATTACACCTAAACATTAAGGTTCAGGTTCTGGTTAAAAGGAAACACAGCTCAATGGGGAAATAGACTTTGACACAAAACTAGGCAGAAAAAAAACATTATTCTTGGCCCTGCTAAAATGTAAATGCATTAATAGTGACTACAACTTGTGTCTGGCTAGTGAAAAATGGGTTACTCTTGATAAGAGTAACCCAGGTGAAACTACTGTACAGCAGCTACCTCAGCAGTCTGTATCAATTCACTTCAATACCATAGCAGGGCAGAGAAAAGAGACATTTTCTAGCCATGACGTCAACTGCACCTCAATAGCATAAAGAAGTATCATAGCTGGGTTTGGTCACAATTACAACCGACCATACATGACTCCGCCATGTGTGATGATGGGTGTGATCAGAGATTCAACAGACTTTAACCTTTCAACCCACAGAGGTCAGTGTGCCAATGCTTCTCCTAAGTACAACATCTAGTGTGGAGTTACTCTTTGAATGTGAGTTGGCTGTTTGATTTCTAGCATATATGTAAATTATGAACTGCTGAAACTGCATCTGCCCATTGTCTAAACTAGTTAAACTTCTGAAGTCTGAAGAGAGAAGAAGCATTAAATCAGTGAGCAGGAGAAAAGCACCTGAAATAATCCCAGCACTATTGTCAAAGGCATCCAAATCTAAAACCTAGCTGCACATGCATATGAAATACACACTAGAATTAACATACTTATATGGTATCATACTGTTTGTGATATACTCATGATACACATTTTAGGACTCTTTAACCAAATGTTTACACGTACACACACAATAACCACTGTGGGTGACATGAAAAGAGGATTTGATGATTTTGATGAGTCAAAATGACTGGATTAATACATGGATAAAGGTGGTACGTGGTAGTTCTGGCAATGACTTTGTCAGGAGGTTCATGTGGCTCTGCTGGCAGTAGCAAGTGTCACAGTATCACTTCTGCTTCTCCAAAGCAATGTAAATGTGAGCCAGACACTCCCTGTAGAGGCATTGTGGGACAGTTTTCTGGTGGGTGAGTCTTCAGTGTCACAGGTCAGGGGTCAGGGGTCAGGGCTCTGTTGTGTCCCAGAGTGGACTGAGAAAGCCAGGCAGGAGGCACACACGGCGGGCATCTACTGAGCGGACCGAGGGTCAGTGATCCAAGAGGCGTTGATGCACTGCTGCGGAAAACAAGAGAGCAAGTAGAGACCATAGTTGAGATACAGTGTGATGCTTAGGTATCCAGTGATTTTACATAGACAATAATGCAGATACGTGCAACAACTATGTGAGAATAAACGTGAAGGTAATCATCTAAAAAATCAGGACAGCAACGATCTCTTAAATCAACTTTGTTGTGTTAACATGTGCAGTGCATTATCTTATGAGACTGTTAGCAAAGGAAAAGGGAAGAAAAAGGAAAGGATCCTTTGTGGAATTTTCGAGGGCACTATTTACACACTCAGAATTGGGACCCTCAAATAAAATGGCAAAGGGTAAATATAGTGCACTATCTAGTAAATATGGAGTGATTTCAGACACAGCTTATGTCTGCATCAATTAATTTATTGTAGAAATAAATAGAAAATAACAATAAAATGTTATTAACTTTTTTATCACATCATGCTTTGCAATTTTATTTACACATAAAATGGCTGCTGTGTTGATGTTATATTCAACGGCTCTACTTGTTACCCATGATGTAAGTTGACATTGAGGATGATTGCTTACAGAAACCAGGTGAAAAACAGAATAACATTGCTTGCACAGACCCCATATGTAGCCCACCTTGGCTTTCTTGTGACCCCTATGGCCAGACACAAATGGGGCATATACAGTATAAGACGCCAGCGTACAATTTGTCAGCAGTTATTTTTGAATGGTCAAACAGTCACATCAAGTCAGTCAACCCTAACCCCATTTAGTGTACACAAATGTGATCTAAATATCAGCCTCTTACTGCTGTTGTCTAACATTTTACAATATCATCTAATATTACTCCTTTAACACTTTTCTTTAGTCAGGAAATCCAGGATGTCTGGGATTTTAACTTTTGCTTGTTAAAGAAGCACTCAACAAGTCCTCAGTCTCACAGCCAAGAGTGAATAGGTTCTACAACTGGAGGGCAGTGAAAATATGTCCCTGCAGTCTAATGGTAGTTGGTGTAACTGTGATTTTGCTATTACCTGTGAAAAGAGCTGAGGAGGCTCAGACCCTCAGCTGTGGGGAGGGTACGAGGAACGGCACTGTGGCAGAAGGCTACTGACAATCTGCAAGAGACTGACACTGTTAGATGGACACATAGAACACGTATAAACTGTCATAATAAAAGTTTTTTTAAAAGAGGAAAGTCAAGGACTCGACACTTACCCTCACATGTGTAATGTTAAGCTTGGGTTGGATTTTGTATTTTAATGGAGAGTGAAGTTATGTTCTTTAAGTTTTTTGAGGAATGCTTGTATTGAAAGGCTGAATAGGTTAAATATATGAGTTTATATTGTGGAAATAAATATTCCTAATGTCAGAGGAGAATGATGGAGAGTGATAGTGACAACCCAATCACAAATTACAATACACAAAGTATTAATTCATAGATATTTACAGTATATTTTAACATAACACTGTACAGTTAAAGCTTTAAAATACTTGGTATGTACACGTGCATATAAAGTGGTCAGAAAGCAAACAGGCATCGGACACATTCAGTGGTATGACATTTAACAGTCTGGATGTTAGAACAGCAGGGCATTAGCTCAGAGGTGCTGCTTACAGTATGCTAGGGCATAAAATCCCAGTATGACCAAGAAAGGTATGACCACAATAAAATAAAACTGTGATTCTTAGTGTTGTCTGATATGGTTTGTATTGCAAGGTAATACTGTAACAACTGAGTGGAGTTTTAGTCAGACAGACATTTCTTGAGGGCAGAGCTGCTCTGGAGGCAGAAATGAGGTTATTTTTTCAATTTTGAACACAGTGTGTGGAGCCACAGAGCCACTTTTCAGGCTAAGCAGTACTAGATTTAAGTACATGGGATAAAAGAGGGGGAAAACTACAGTTTATGCAATGTTAGCCTGCAGGGGGACCTACACATATTTTCCTTCAGTACTTGGGGTCCTTCGTGGTCACACTTAATGTGTATTTAACAAGACTAAGAGTTCATAGCCACACTAGCAGCTCTGGGAGGCTGTACAGCACATATATATGTTATCTTTCTGTACAAGGTACAATTAGTGTAGATGCTGTTTAAAAGTCTAGCCTAGAGCACTTCCAAGATATTTGACTACCATAGCCACTAAGTGTTTTAACCATAGCTGCATTTATGCCATTCAGTTTTGCCAAATTTTCCCTCTGAAGTTAGACACAAATAATAAGATGATAAGAACAGCACTGTGTTGCTCTATGAAATGTCTGTATGGCCAAATTCCTTCCAAATAAGAATATGGCAATTTAGAGCCAGAATGAATTACTTTAAGGACAAACTCATAAATCAATTACTACACTAAAGAGAATGTCTTCAAGAACTCTCAAACACCAAATGACCAGGTTACATGAGTCAATGGAACATTTTTGGGAAAAAAATTCCAGAAACCTGTGAACTGAACATGGACATTAGTAAAATATTGTAGGGAACATACATCAGTATTACGCTGAACAAATACCTTTTGTACTTTACATTTATACTTACTTGTAATATTGTTCGTTAACCCTATCTTTTTTATGTATTTCACCTCTGTGTAGCTGTATCATGGTCATCTAAACACCAGATATGGCCATCCATATTAGTAAACCAAAACCTGCATTCAAGACTCTGGGGCAGTATATAGATTAAACTGGGCAACTGGTACTCCAGTATAAAACTCTCAGGGGTATCATGGGGCAGAAAACAACATTTGACAGACTTCAGGTCCTCTCCCATTGGTTAAATTTTCACCTAATTGAAATTTAACGTTATAGAGCTTGAGGTATAACGGTTGGCGAATTAGGTGACATGTTCAGTGTGTGTTTGTGTCCAGTTGTGTGTCCAGAGTGGGGGTATCACAGAGAGGAGGTCACACTGGTTTCCATCTTTTACTTCAGCCAAAATACAGCTTACACCCAGTTACACCTAGTTCTATTTGAGTCCACTCTTGCCTCTCCTCAAAGACAATATAGCAAATAAGTATACCATGACTCTGATTCTGATGCAGTATCTATGACTACACTGAATCAAGAAACTAAGCTATGCACTGATTTAACCCATTAGAGAATATCGTAAAATAAATATCATGTACTTTCTTCTTAATACAGCATTGAGCCCAAACAGAACTCCACATGGCTGAAGATGTATTTTAAGTGATCATTATAGCACCATAAAAGTGATTCTGAAAATCCAAATCATATTTTAGCAAACTGTAATGGTTTAGATTTCTGAATGTTTGCCCTACCTCTCAAGCAGCAATTGTTTTCCATTCATTTCACTATTGTGTAAAAGTCAATTTGAATTGCACTGCATTACCACACTGCAACAATGTAACGACTGATCTAGGACCATGATACAACGTATCACAATCCTGCATCACTATCTCCTGGAACATGGACATTTCACTGAGTGGCTCATAAAAAAAGTTAAGTGCAAAGATAAAAGAGAACATAAATTACTCCGACCAAGAAAAGTCTCTTCCATTACATATAATACAAACCATGTAAAAAAATATATCAATTTCTATATCAATCTAATACATATATCGATATCTAATATTGATTTTTTTTTCACTTGTTGAACAGAAGCTATATAAGGGAGACTGCCATTTTATTCTGACACCAGTATTAGCACTGAGCTCACTGCTGAGCAGCACAGTTGGTGAGCGGAAAAGAAATCCTGTATCATCTTTGATTTTACACAGTTTATATTGACTGTAATGGAAGACACCTTTCTCTGTGAGGGCAAATCATATTAACCTGACCAAGAAAGGTTATGATGTTAAGAAGATTGCCCACCATCCGATAAGTTTTCTATTCTTTACCAAAAATGTCCGTGTTGCAGAAGATACTGATGAGGGTCCAGTGTACGTAGTATCATGGGCATAAATCAGTACTACCACGTTTCAAGTCAGTACATGTTGATTTTCACACTGTGTGATATTAATGGAAACCAACAACTTCTTAAAAGGTAAAACACATTAAAAAACCTTACACCATGTGGCATATTTTAGAAAATGGTCTGCAGTAAAGTTTGTGATCTGTAGTTCAAGGTCAGGCTTCAAAAAGAGCTTACTGTGAGTGCAGGAACAGTCAGGGAGGATCATAAAGTGAATGACCATCCACCAGTCCAACACTGTGTGTGTAAAAAATGTTCTTGTCAAATGCCATTTGCTCTTTTAAAATCAAAGTATATTGAGCTCCAATAGCTTTAGGCAGAAAAAATAAAGGGAAGCTGTGGGCCCATCATGGCTTTCAAAGGAGCCAATTAGAAATCTAGAAAATGAAGGTGCCTGTCAAATGAGTTTTTGCCCCATGTTGCATAGTGAAATACGTTTGTGTCATAGGTAAGAGTCCATTTACAGTATAAGACAAGAGTCAACAGAGAACCGTGAAATCGTCTACGCAGGTAGATAAAGAAGGAAAGAAGAAGAGTGGTGTTTAAAGGTTCCAGTGATGGAAAGGGGAAAAAGGAAAGTGTACATTGGGGAAAAGCTGAAGGGGACATGGGCCAGTATTTGCCAAGCCTGTATTCTGGACAGCCCCCAGACAAAAGATCTACTGACAGTTACAAGTACTCTCTGGCATAGCTGAGTCATTTTTCACCCCACTGAAAGCAATCCAAGCCAAAAACAAATACATAAAAACTAGCATATTAGCCTGAGGTGCAGGTGTGGAAAAGAAAAAGAAAGTAAGCACATTAAAAAAAGCTTTTGTGTCCAGACAAAGACAATCAGCCAGAGCATGTACTTGTTATTAGGCTACACTGTGTAGGTATAATAGGTACTGTAAGGCACACACAGACACAGGGAATACGGTATCATGTGTGCTGAAATGGTAGGATTTCAGATATGCTGTTAGCCAACAGTTAGAAGTAAAGAAATCAATTTACTGCCAACTCAGATCAAATGAGATAATCAACATCAATTGTGAATCCAGTACAGAGGTATGGATGTATCTGAAACTAGTTTGCTAGGTAACCACATATAACGGGTAAATAAAAACTTCCTGGAAGGTGTATTTTCAACTTGGTATCATTCAGATTGTAATTATGAGCTTCCAAGTGGGAAGAACCGATCATGCAAGCCTCCAAGCTGTAATTACGAGTGAAAGTCATCAGGAATTCTGACAGCTACTATATCTCCCACCTGGCAGATAGAACTACGAACTAGTGGCAAAATGGCTGCAAAGCCACCATCACTGCCAGTTTCATTTAAATAAAATCCAATACCAGTTGATCCAGTAAATTAAAATGGAGGTATTAACTTTGTTAACAAACCATTTCAAAAGTGGAACACAATAAAAATAGAGGGTAGGGTATTTATATGGTGTGACTACAAGACAAGACTTATCTTGGAATGATGTGTGAACTCTCCAAAGTTGGAATAACTTAGGGTTTTTCCATTCCTCCAATTCTGTTGACACTGCATGAATGCAGCATAAACTAGCAGTTTCTACCAGCTTGCAGTGTTTGTGCTAAGCTAGGCTTCACACACCCCAGACCTGTCTTTGTACTGGACACCCAGTTGAAACTGATACCCATCTTTGGGTAAAATGTAAAACAAGCATATTTCTTAAACTTTAAGAGTATACCTTTAACTTTGACTTCAACTTAACTCTAACATTAGGTGCAGTCTAAACATGGAGATCTGTTCTATCAGTCAAAACAATGTCATGATGCTAATAGTCATTCTGATTTTGGTTACTGACTCATTCCAGGTTGAATGAGACGTCACGTTCCCTGAGTTTGGTACAGTGCCATGAACAAGCTTTCACATAATCTGAATACATTCAGTCTGTGTTGCCGGACAAACCTCTGTAGATGGCTTCAGAGGCACAAGAGGGTGCTACATTGTTATTGTACCAGTATAACTGAAGTCAGCAATGATGGTGGTGGGTCACAATGGTCTTGAGTCACTTCCTCTTCCTGCCAGTGTGTGGCTATTGGGATACTGAGACATGTTGTTGTTGTACTTTAATTCACATCACATGGTTTGTTGAGTAAATTCTTAATTCCAGGATATGGTTACTCATCTCAAAAACAGCTGAATTGTTTTCATTAGTTTTAAGAAAATATACATACTGTAATCTTTCAACTGATTAAGTGTGTAGTGGTCATCTTTTAGTAAGCTAATAGTCAGACAGCAGTTTAGTTCAATGTCCAAATATGTTACAAAAATTAGCAGAGAATTAGGAATTTCTAATTATTGTGAGATTCATACCCTGCTTCAAAAAGCAGCTCATTTCATATTTTAAATTGTAACCAGTGTAACTTGTAGGAATTTGTAAATTACTCAAAGACCCTTGCAGTTAAAAAACAGTCTCTCAACTCACTATGTCACACTGCTGTATCTGGTACGGCAACTGACAGGTGATATGCTGGATAATTTTGGCTGGTTAGTTAATAGTCAATAAATAGTCAATTTTGTAATTTAATACTTATGCCTTCAATAGTTGATAGTTGAGGAAGGTCCAAATAAGGAGAAATGAAGAGAAAGCAACTTCAGACTATTTAGACACACCCCAGAGCTAATTCCAAGTCATATCACTTCTTTGTACAATGACTAGACTATGGGATTCAGCTGATCCTACACTGGTCATATGCCAAGTTTGAGTGCTCTCCACCTCCGTTCCTCCTTCTCATTTGTTCTTCTCTCATGACCTTCCATGCAGCCTGCACCTCTGTCAAATCAATTTTTCATGTGGAAGGGGAAGGAGTCTGCAGTATAAGAGCATCCAAATGTGAACATGCATAGCTGAGTACATGGCAACCTCTGGGTGGTGCTAAAGATGGACAAAATATGCTAAAGATTGAGCTGATGATGGTAACAACCCTGGACAAGAAATGAAAAAGACACTACTCACTGAGGTGCACTTATGGATTGCTTTTGGAAAGCAGTGCCCACCATGACAGAAAAAATTTAATGCATACCAGTGACTGGTCAGTAATTCCTCATCCACAGTTGTCTCATCATACAAGCTGTGTGTTTCTGGTATAAGATTAGAGAGTGAAAACACTAAAGGGGTCAGTATGCTTCAAGTCCCTGTTGGATTGACAAACAACATCTCAAACACCCTCCCCACACACCTTTCCAACTTTCACAACTTCTACTGTTACTGAGTGCATTGAATGCCTTTGAGGAGAAGGCATTCTGAATGTGTGCGGACTGTTATCACCATTTATACAACCCCTTCTATGATGGCAGGCTTTTAGCTCCGCCTTCGAGCGTGGCCATTCAGAACAGGTATAAACACCTTTGCGTTCAGACGTGTTCGGATGAGACTCATACGACCTAGTTCGTTTGAAGCATACTCAACCCTTAAACATCCAAGTACCTCATCAACAAAGAAGAATCCTTTCGATGAAAGACATTTGGTTTACAGTGTTTGTGTATACAGTATATGAGACTCACTACCATTTAAAACAGAGTGGATATTACACTGAATATAGAGGGTATTTAATGTGTCATGGCCCTCATTCGTACCTGTGAAAAGTGTCCGCCAAGTGTCCAGTCAATGTCTCTGTGTTTTAATCACTTCATGCATGTGTGGTCTCAACCTGAAGAACCTAAATGCTAAAAACTCTCATTAAAAAGTCTCTATTAACGTCCTCCTGGACCAATCAGCAGTCTCAGAATAAAAGGAAGGCGGGGCCGCTTGTGCTCCTTATGTCAAATCCCTGAGCAAAGTCACTGAACATTCAGAACCCATTGGCCAAAGCTTAGGCACAGAAAAACAGGAAATGGGAAACAGGAAACCACTCTGTCCTCCTCTCTGTGAGCCCCCATTTTCTCAGGTGACGGAAAGAGAGGGATGATGGGAGTTGCAGTTTTATTGTCAATAGGGAGCCTGGTGGAAACAATAAAGGTTTTAGGCTGTCAGTGTCGGGGCCGGTAGGAACTGTAGTATCTGGGGTAGAGGGGAGTGTAGTGGCTGGAGTGGCTGTAGGAAGTGGAGGTGCCTGAGGTGAGGTAGGAGCTAGAGGGAGTAAAAGCAGAAGAGGAGCTGTAGTAGGTGGATGAGTAGCTGTGGGAGGAAGAAGGGGAGTGGGAGGAGGAGTAAGGGGAGGACGAGGAAGGAGTGTGGAGGACTGAGGAGCGTGTCAGGCTGGACAGGGGCCGAGTTCGGGGTAAGGGGCTCCACGTGGAGCGCCTGGGACCCAGAATAGGGGAACGGTAGGGAGAGGAGGGGGCAGATCCTGGCTGGGCAGACCTGGTGGTGGTGGAGGTGGTGGTGGTGGTAGAGGTTGACAGGGGAGAGGATTGAGAGTCTGGGGTGTAGTGCCTGGAGAGGCCCGAGTTACGGGACAGAGCGGGTGAGATATTGACACTGAAACTTTGGGAGTCAACCATAAACGTCCGCACCCCCAGGGTCCACTGGGAGTGAGCCAGCCTCAGAGGGGTTGAAGGCGGGGTCAGGGATGAGGAAGAGGAGGGGGCCTCCAGAGATGGGGGGCTCTGTGGCACCACAGGGCCAACCGATGAGGCGACTGCTGGTGATGATGGACTGCGAGCGGGTATGTGTGAGGTAGGGGAGGTGAGAGCTGAGGCCAGAGCTGCAGCAGCTGCACTGACCATTGACGGGCTAAGGGGGGCAGAAGGATCATCAGAAAAAATTGATGTAGGACTAGTAAGGCTGCAAGGGGGGAGGCTACAGGGGGCCAAAGCCGAAGTGGAACCATGGGCAAGGTTGGAGGCCGAAGCCGAGGCTGGGGGACTTACTTTGGGGGTGCTGGTCTTCCCGCGGGTCAACCTGCTCCCGCGGGTCCGGTGGGTCTGCTCTTGATCAAAGGCCAAATCCTCCAGGCGCTGGGTAAGGGCCAGTTTCTGCTGGATGGCCATCCGCAGGAGGGAGTTCAACGTCTTCTTCTCATCCTCAGCTGCAGCCAGCTGCCTCTGCATCTCATCCAGCTGGGTCACATACTCATCACACCTGAAGAAAGCAAAGTTTCAGCAGATTGATACCAAAATGAAAAAAGGATGGAAAAGACCAGATACAAATGAGGAAGTGATCAAAAGCAAGGTGAAAAAAAGAGATCATGCAGTTAGAAATATTCAACATTTTTTGGAAATACGCTTATTCACTTTATTGCCAAGAGAAAAGATCTGTACTATTTCCATTTTTTGGCCTGAGTCTCCCCAGTAAAACCACAATGTGTTGTTTTTACACTTCAGCTTTTGAACAAACTAAACAAACCAAGTGTAACATGCAAATTTTGGAGGTGTTAGTAGACAGATTTTGTTACCTTTGGACAGGCTAGCTGTTTTCCCCTGTTTCCAGTCTTTGTTCTAAGCTAACCTTGATAGTGGCTGGCGGTAGCTTTATTGTCTTTGCCAGGTGTAAGCCTGAAGGGGATCATGCATTTGGTTGTGTGTGTTTGTGTGTGTAACTGTCTGCAGCTACTCTTGCATACTACTAGACCAATCAGATTTATATTTTTTGTGCACATTTATGACTGTATGCTCAAGAACCTCTCATGGTTGCAGTGATTTTATATTTTATAAGGCCATTGACTGCTCTGTTTTATACTGCCATTGACTGCTGACTCCTCACTCCTCTTAACCGCTGCTTCAGTTTGGATTCTTGTTTCCGCTAGGGACAACCAATCATGCCTTCAATCAGTGCCAAATTTCGGTACCTTGAGAGCAGGTTGTGTTGTGAATTCAAATAAATATTCATAATCGGCTAGGCTAAAAACAAGGCTTACCTAGTCTGTTGTAGGCCACATTTTTGCCTTTGTCATGGCTCAAAAATCTATAGAAAAGTTTGGTCTCATATTGAACCAGAGCATCTACAGATTAATTCCATACCAGACATCTTCCACTAAAGTTAGGCATATATGAGATGAATAAATCCCCATTTTTGTTATCTTCGCTGCCATCTTGACTGTACACCTAAATACTAGAAGAGTGTACTCTACTGAGTGCACTCCTCTAGTATTTACCATGCAGCAGGGGCATTGCAGTGAGAGGAATAATGGATCTAAGTACCCAGGGCCCCACCATTGGGAGGGCCTTCAAAGTTTATTTTTTCTGCAATTTTAAAATGATACATTATCAGCACTATAAGTACACTATTACTGTTGGCTGAACAAATCATTTGATAGGCTACCTCTTGAATTTAAAATAACATTAGAGCCTCTCAGCTGCAGGCTCATCATTACCATCTTCTTGTTACTGAGGATGTGAGACATGGTCATAAAGTGCCTCCTAAAAGTCACTTCAAGCTGTCAGTTTACACTGAAACAACATTTGAAACACTAAAATTAAGTCATTGTAGATATATAAGTATTATACAATATATGATCTTAAGATGCTTGTAATGTACAATGTTTCTCAACTAATAATTTATGAAATGTGATCAGTTTTTCGACTGTGTTTACAGACATTACTGGTGCAATTAAACCTCCAGCAGCACCAGAAAAGTTTAATAACTTAGACTTAATAACTTAGAGTTATTAAGAGTAGTTATTATTTACCATTACTCCCTGTATTAAGTCCTGTCAATCAGTTTGAGAGTGATGGCAGGTCCTAATCCTCTAATCCTAATCTAATCACCAATATTGGGGCTACCGTTTTTTTTCAATGTTTGGATTGTGCCTTTGAGTTTTTTTATTCTACGTTTATGTTGCAACAGACTGGCCTAACACTTGGAGACTAATTCAGCTTCATTTTGCAAATAAAACATGATTCCAGTGAAGTCTTATTCTATTGTAAATGGTAAATGGTAAATGGACTGTACTTGTTTAGCACCTTTCTAGTCTTCCGACCACTCAAAGCACTTTTTACACTACGAGTCAATTCACCCATTCACACACATTCATGCGCTGAATGGGTACAGGAGCTACCATACAAGGTCCCAACCTGCCCATCAGAGGAAATCTAATCATTCACACACACTCACACACCGATGGCGGCAAGCTACCATGCAGGGTGCTGGCACAGCCATCGGGAGCAATTTGGGGTTCGGTATCTTGCCCAAGGACACTTCGACATGTGGACTAGAGGAGCCGGGAATCAAACCGCCAATCTTCAGATTAGTGGACGATCCGCTCTGCCTCCTGAGCCACAGCTCGTCTTTTATGTTTGTCTTTTAACGTGAAATACAGTCAGACAATCAATTCTCAGAGTTACATGGTTTTCCACTTTTGTCTTATGTCCATTGTATAATGAAGACTGAAAAAAACATAACGCAACTAATGCTCTCTAATGTTCTGAAACCTCATAGTGAAAGTTTCACACAGTAATTACGGCATGTTGAGAAAAGAGGGCTGAAATATACTCAGACTTTCTTAAATGTGTAAACATTTCGCCACTGATTACCCTAATAACCACCACAGAGGCATGTGTTTACTTGTTTGCTCAGGCATGAAGATGGATGTATTAAAAGGGGAAGGGGCCCATCGAGGCTGCATGTGTAAGGGACCTGGATTTTTGTGCTGCACTGCTGGCAACAGCGTACAATGATATGTTAGACAATAGTGAGCTATCAACTTTGTGGCTACAGTTTGAGGAAGAGTGGTCTGAATAACAAACCTGTAAAAAGACTTCCCATGAAAAGTGGAGGCTGGTTTTAATATCATGTTAATGCCCATGGTTTTGGAATTAAATGTTAAACAATGACATACGGCTGTTATGTTTAGGAGTCCACACACTTGTTTCTGATGTTCACATACCTTTGGCAGTGTAGTATGTAGTATATACAGTAATGGGCTGCAACCCTGTCGTCATACATTAATGTTGATTTTCTTATTCTTATTGATATATTCTGCAAAACCCTGGATTATGTTCAATGACAATGTTTTGTAATGTTCAGTGGCAACATATTTTAATGATTTATTTCTACAATAGCTGCATGACAACAAAGGCATGGTTTAGGAAAAGATCATGCTTTATGGCAAATAAACTTAGGTTGAACATATGCCTAAAAACGTTTAAGATTAGGAAAAGATCACGTCTTCCTGAATTGGCACTAGATATAAATCATGAGGTGTGAAATCATCCAATATAACCATAACTCCTAGGATATAATGACATGCACCCCAATAATTTAATGATAACTTGTCTTCATAGAAGGGCTTACATCTGCAAAAGAACCACATGAGCACACAAGTAGTCTTTACAAACATAACTTCCAGACAGGGGAGAAAACAGGTCTGTTAAAAACACTTGATGATTAACTTCTTATTGTAACGCTGTAGACTTGTGTTAATCAGTATCAGTTATTTGAAGGACATCAACATAATGTTGTCATGTTTGAAAGTCATCTTATTCCACACTGTCTGAAAGCACTGTGTGTAAGATGTATCATCTTATTTATGTATCAACTCGTCATTTAAACTATATGATGTTTATATGAAATGTTAGTGAAATACTCAATCCCTAGATTCCATGTTTTTTAAGGCTGCTGGTGATGTTTTGCGCCTTATTTTATACACGCCTCCCAAATTGTTGTGTCAAACTCTTAAGCTACAATTTAGAGTTCATAGATAAGGGACAATAGTAGCAATAGTAAGTCACCTTTAAGTCAGCTGAGTCATGTGCTTGTGCATGACCTGGCAGAAGGAGGTGTATACAAAGTAGGGTGTTTGTATTGTTCAAAGAAAAGGTTTTTAAGAATGTTTTTAAGGGTATATAAGTTGGTGGGTCACTTCAGCCAGGCCTTCAAATCCTTGACAATATTTACTGACCATTCTAAATAGATAAAATACAGTCAAATGACACAGCAGTAGATACAAGCTATGTAAGGAGATTGGGTATACACTGTCATAAAATATGAAATATAATCCAGAGATCAGCAATTAGGGTCAACCATGGGACAGTTTTTTCACTGTTGTACCGTCACAGTGTAGATGCAGATGTTTAATGATTTGTTGTTCTTTTATTTGAGCATTATTTTAATTCATTTAAGAATAATTGGTTGATGTACTGTATAAATTGGCTTGTTTCAGGATTGTATATCAGGGCAGGTCATTTTTCCCATTAGTGAATAAGGATCTAGATTTACATGAGCCTGGTATTTATATTGTTATCTACACTAGATTTATGAAATATCTAAGTAAAACTATGTTTGTTGGAGGGCCAGATATGGGCCACAGGCCGCTATTTCCCGATCCTTGATATAGACTACTGACATCTAGTAAAGGAAAACACTCCAAATACATCAATACTTTCTATGTCTTGGATCTTAAGAGAAGAGAGATGTGCAATGAAAAGTCATTGCAGGGCCATATGGTAGTTTGAAACTTTAAACCTTATCCAGCTTTTGTGTTTACTGACTTGTTATGTATGTGTGAGCCCAGGGTGTGTAAGTGATCATACTGACAGGAAACACTGTAACATCTCCACTGTCTCTTATTACTTTCAAGAGTGAAAGTCTGTTAATTCCCTGTGACCAGTGAAACGATCAGCACTGTTTTTATTAAACAAATATATCATATGAATAGGGTTTTTACTATAAGTGCATGTTGTTGACATGTATTCAAATGGTCGCAAAATGCTCTCCAGAGCTTTTTTTTTAGAATTGTGTTATGTCAAGAAAACGAATAACTAATGAGGAGGCCCATTATCACCTCATCGTTCTAGAACCCTCAGTATAAGACACCATCATTCTAGGGAGAATTGGTCCTACTGGCATACTGGATTTCAACCTCTCAAATTGAGACGTGTTTCTATTGTTGGTGAATGCAAACTCCATTGATGTATTGAAAAACAGCTACAGCTATATCAACAGCTACAACTGCGACTATAACTCTAGAACTAAAACTCCAACTGCAAAAGTACTACAGTTGTTCGACGACAATTTCTTCTCAACACCTGCCACTACAGTATCCTGTTTGAGCCAACATGGACACAAGATCCAGCTCAAGGAACTTGGTAAGATTTTCTCATTTTACAGAGAAATGTCTTTTTCACAATCTTCAAAAGAAAGAAAGGAAGAGATCAATTTTCATACAGTTTATTCATTTGTGTGTCACAATAATTTCTCATACCCAGCACTTTGAGAAATATAGTACCTCTTATATATGTTGCTTAAAATAAAACAATAAAGAAATGCAGTAGGGTTTCTTTAAAGACCCAACGTTTACCCGAAGCTTTGCCAAAATAATCGAATCCAAACTCAACACTGATAAATAGATGTGGCAGCATGTCTGTGGTAATTTGGTAGAGATGATGTTAAAACAACAATAGGGCCAACACTTTTTATAATCTATGGCATAGAATAGAAAGTTCTGTTTTTATGGGATATGTATGAAATTGAGTGTTGTGTTAACATTACAAGTAAAAGTCCTGGATTCAAAATATTATTTAAGTTAAAGTACAAAAGTACAAAAGCAAAATGTACTACTGTATAAAAAGTAAAAGTACTCAATATACAGCAGAATGACACCTGCTATGCTTGTGTATTATTGGATTATTAATAATGATTACATGTAAGCATTGTTGTAGATGGTTGAGGTGTAGTTCATTTTAACTACTTTGTATACTGTTGGGCAGTTTAATTGTTAACAATGCATCATGTTTTATAAATTGATCATATGTTTTGTTTTGTAATGTAGTGTAAATGTAGTGCAATAAAAAAGTATAATTTTTCTTTCTGAATCATAGAAGTATAAAGTGGCAGAAATTGAACAGTACCTCAACTAGCACAGTACTTGAGTAAATGTACTAAGTGACATTCCAGGAGCTCCAAGTAGTGCTGTCTTTAAAATACACAGGTTGTGTTTCTATGTGTATCCTGTCTTTCAGGCATTTGGACACTATGGTGCTGCCATGTACAGTCCAAATCTGTCCAAGCCAGCTGTAGTACAGTGGCAGAACTCTAACCAGGTCCCTCACAACGTAATCGTGCAGGGACTCAGAGATGCCCTGTACAAAGCCATCAGTGAAATCAAATCACTGAAAGAGCAGAATACAGCACTAAATGAGGAGAATGCAGCACTGAAAGAGGGGAATAACTCTCTGAAGGAACAGGTTGGCCACCTGGAGCACAGACAGGCAGAGGTGAGCCAGCTCCAAGAGCAGCTCAAACAAAAGGACAACCTCCTTAGCAGGTTCACCAAAAAAAGGCGGGCTCGAACCAAAGCCTATGTGGAGACCCTGGACCTGCTGGCACGCAAAGAAATAGAGCTGAAGCTAAGCGACCAGCAGTGGAAGAGAGCATATGATGCTCTGGAGGTGAGCCTGAGAGAGGAGCTGGCTCAAAAAGAGGAGAGCTGGAGGAAGAACGAGCAGGAAATGAAGGACTTGGTCTGTCACATGATGCTCACAAAGGAGGAGGAATGGAAGCAGAAGATGAGCCAGACAGATGAGGAGATAAAACTCCTCATTTGCCAGATCAACCAGCTTCAGGTGCACTGTCTTAACTGATCCTTTTACTTCTGAATAATTAATTTTAATTAATTTGTAATAATTTTTTTCAGATTCAGAATTAGCTTTTGGAAATGACATAAAATGTACTGTCTTTGTTTATCATCAGCTCACCCTCAACACTGAGGAGCAGGCGCTGCTGGAGATTAAGGCTGAAAAGCAGCAGGAGGAGGAAAAGAATGAGGAGGAGGAGAGAGAAAAAATGGAAACCAAAGAGAGAACACATGTGGAGGACAAAGAAAATGAGAAGGAGGTGAAGAGGAGAGAAGATGAAATGAAGATGGAGATGAAGAAAAAAAAAAAGAAGACAAAGACAAAAGAGTGCAAGAAAAAGAAGAACAGGCGATAGCTTGAGCAAACTAAAAAACACGACAGCGGAACCCCCTTCCTCCCCAAACCCCCAACACCCCTCCCTTACCCCCTTCCCCATTCCTACCCCTTACCCCATTCCTACCCCTTACCCCATTCCTATCCCTTACCCCATTCCTACCCCTTACCCCATTCCTACCCCTTACCCACTCCCCAACACATACCCCTCTATCCCCCCACCCCTTTGTTGTACATTTTGTTATTTATGTCATTTAAAATTGTAAATATATTCCTTGTAAGTGAATTACATCTTTGTATATCTTTTTGAATACATATGGATAATGGAGAAGGATAAGGAATTAAGTGTGAGGATAAAACAGGCAGTTAAAATCTTGCAAACTGATTAGTGGAAATGAGTCGGCCTAACATTATTACAAACACTTTGCAACGTGACCTCAGTGACATTGGATAGTTTTTCCATGGGAGTACAATTAATGGGAACATTCAAATTAATGTGAATAAATAAGCTCTGGTTCGATCGCTGACCAGCTGGAACCCCAGGTTAGCAGTTTACTAACATTGCATAGCAACCGCAGGCAGCCGGGAACTTTCTTGTAAATGTAATTGTTATTTTAAGGACCGGTGTGTAGGATTTAGTGGCATCGAGCAGTGAGGTTGCAGATTGCAACCAACTGAATACCCCTCCTCCTCCCCCTCCCCTTCCAAGCATGTAGGAGAACCTATGGTGTCTGTGAAATTCGCGAAAGAACGCAAAAGGCCCTCTCTAGAGCCAGTGTTTGGTTTGTCTTTTCTGGGCTACTGTAGATACATGACGGTGTAACATGGTGGGCTCTGTGGAAGATATAAGTTATATATATATAAGATATAAAGGGCTCATTCTATGGTAACAAAAACATGATTCTTATTCTCAGGTGATTATACAATAATGAAAACATACTTATGAATATTATATTCCTTTTCTGCCAAGTCCGTTCCACTAGATGCCACTAAATTCTACACACTAGACCTTTAATAAAACTGTTTTTATTGGACTGTCTACAATTTCTATATTGTAATATTTGGTAACTGTTTTATAAAAGTAATGTCTCAGCCGTGACATATTGCTTAAATATGTCACTTATTTTTGAAACAATAGGATTTCATCTAAATGAGTCTCTGAAGTATGGAAAAAGAGTCACAGTTTTCTAACTGTTTCACAAACTTTGACAGGGGAATCTTCCTCTCAAGTACATTTATGACTTATTTTGGTATTCAGCTTAGTCTTAATACCCCAGCAGGACATGCTTTAGCACTGATATCTGCTCCATTGTCATCCTATATACCATGAAATACAGCCCCGTGTCAAAACAAAGCAGAGGCCTGCATTGGAGTGGGCGTGTTGTTTAAAGGATAGTTCTGTCTTAAAACAATACTGATGTGCCATTATGTACTGTCCGTGGAAATGGGTCTTTGTTGCTGTAACAATTCCTACTCTACATACTGACCCTGAAGCTATTCTCTTGGAACATCACTACACTGTAAATGAAGAAATAAGGGACAAAATCCACAGATCTCATTCTGTTTAAAAATGCATTCCAAAGTTCAGCTGAAGCTAATATGATGCTTCAGCAGTCTCAGTTACCTAGCTCCAGTCGAAATATAGAGGTTTGTTACCAAAATATTAGCATTCAAAAACACAGACTACTAAAAGTACTCCAGCTATCAAATCTTTATCAAAACTTTGGGTTTTATTGGTGGTTGGCAACCAGTTTATTGGTGCATTGGAGCACGACTTTAGTAGTAAAAGCTGGATAGCGTCAACTTATCAGACTTAATCAGACTTACATGCCACCACTACCAGAATGTATCCCTGCACCACAGCTCAGCGAGGCACTTCAGTCCGCAGAAACAAAAGGAGGGAATTTCATTCTAAACAGGCTGTAATTTTAGAATATATCCACTCAACTTAGCTAACTGAGGCTGCTGAAGCATCATATTAGCTTCAGCTGAACTTTGGAACAAGAGCTGTGATTTTGGCCCTCATTTCTTACAGTGTAGTGACGTGCCAAGAGAATAGCTTCAGGGTCAGTATGGAGAGTAGGACTTGTTACAGCAATGTTGAGCCTGGCTCAACTTTTCTGCTGGACTTATTCCAAATTAAATGAATCAAATGAATGAGAGTTTTTTCACGCAGGGTAAATGTTGGTCTTGTATTGTACACAGGAGTACAATAAAACTGGAGGCAGAGTAACTCCCAAGGTGGAACAGAATATTATAAATCTTATAATCTTATAAAGTTATTATGACTAATGTATTAGCAAATACGTACCATACACATCCAGCTGACACAGAGTAACATGATTCATTGTTAATGTAAAGAAATAAATTAGGTAGTGGAGTTTTAACTTCTTGTATCGGGTCTCTGACCTGGTGGCAAACATTGCTCGTAGAGAGGAGAACGTGGCGGCGTCCTCCTTCAGGGCCTTCAGCTCGTTCCTCAGCTTCATCATGGTGTCAGTCACCATGGATTTCTCCGTCTCATACTTACTCTTCAGGTTGGCCAGAGCCACCTCTGCCGTCTGGGTAAACACACACACACACAAAAGAAATGGCTAAATAATTATATCAGACATTCTCTGAATGGATAGCAGCTCTAGCTTGTGCACTGTATCACTGATGCACATGTCTGTCTATGGAAAAGCCATATAAAACTTGCAATATAAAGTAATAATGATGGAGGTGAGGTTTGGGACAGCAAATCCAATCAACCTTATTGATTGGTGTGTTTCAGGGAAGCATAAGCCAGTAAACACTTGAACTATTAACTGCTAGACTCATTCCCAAATGGCATTGTTAAACCCAGTGTGAGTGGCTGCTTTCCTGTTATGGGAATTGTGTTGATTTCTTCTGTGTGTCTGGTTGAAAATAAAATGAGGATGGGACTATCAACTAGACAGCGACACAGGGATACCGCTGTTTAAGCTGATACAAATATGAATGGAAAAACTTTATTTATTATTATTATTATTATTATTATTATTATTATTATTATTATTATTATTATTATTATTATTATTATTATTATTATCTTCCATTCATTAACAGTATAATCACATATTACCAGTGGTAGTGGTGGTGATAGTAGTTACAATTGTAGTAGTAGTAGTATTAATTCCATCTTCATCCCCATCTCTAACAAATAGAGTCCCCTTCTCTGTTCTTCTTTCTCTCTCTCTTTCTCTTCCTTTGAATTTATTATTAATGCATAATAACAAATATAGATACATTGTAAACAATGATATTATGATAATGAGTAGGATGATGGTGGTGGTAATACATGCTATTATAAATCGTAAATAATAATGTGCCCAAGTCCTTCTAGTAACAAAAAACAAACAACAACAAAAATGTACATTATAATTATATGTCTGGGGTGGACCCGGTGGACCTGTCCTCTACTGCCGCCCTCTGGTGCGGGCGAACCCGCCTCTGGGTTGTTAACTTACTGTATCTGACTGTACTATATGAGTGAAATGAGTACTTTACCTGCTTGAATATTATGTTCACATTACTGATCAATTTGTCACAAAGACCATATCACTCAGTTTAAAGGATAATTGTGGTTTATTACAACTTGCTCTTATTTTCATGGTTTTGGTATTCCAACAGATAATAATATATTGGCCAGAATATAAGAAGATTTATTTCTCTGGAAATTACATTTGAAAAAGTGGTTCTCTTATATTCAAGGACTAGGCAATAACATGTTCATAAGATCAGATATTCTTTTTAAATGGAGAGAATACCAGTGTAACACCGGCCCCTTCAAAGAGTGTTTATTATAGGTTGTTTGTAGTCTTAATGTTGCTAGGCTAGTGAGTGTCTTCCAGTCCGCTGTCTTCCAGTCATCAATAAAAGTGTTTGGTTTTCTCAGTTGCAGGAGTTTTTGAACGCTTGTGTACCATGTTTTTCTGCTATGGAGAAAATAAAACAATGATGAATGAAAACAAGTGCAAAGCTTCTTTCAGTGTCTTTACTGCAGAAACAGACAGTGGACTGAATTGCTGCTGTCACAGATGATGAGGAGATCAAAAAGACAGACAGTTTGAAAAATGCTCACTGCTGGAGAAAATAATTTTGACTGCTTCCAAGAGCCTGATAGTGTGTGAGTATGTGACTGAGAAAAGGGTTCAAGGATGAAGACTTTCTTCTCTGTGGATTTATGATATCTCAGTGAAACCTTCCCAACAATTCTAGTGTGAAAGTATGTTGTATCTTCAAAAAGTAGTTTTCCAAAAACAGGTGTCAGAAAAGGGGTGTCTTACAATCACGGTCATCTTATATTCAGGCCAATATGGCATTAGATGTCCTCTCACCTGTTTGTTAGCCTTGAGCACCAGTCTGAGGGTGGCTATCTGCTCTCTCTTGGTGCTGAGCAGAGACTTGAGCTTCAGGATCTCCTCCATGCAGCTCTCCTTGTCCCTGTCCAGCAGGGGGGCCAGTTCCCTGGCCGCAGCTCTCTGTCTGGACAGCTGCAGAGACCTGTCCACTGCCCGCTGGAGGTGCTTCACCTGGGGAAGGGCAGCAGAGAGGTGGAGGGGAGAGGAGGATAGGACAAGAGGAGATAAGAGGATACAAGGTGGTATAATTCATTTTGGAGGTGCTTCAGAAGAAAGGAGAGAGGAGGACAGGACAAGTTAGAGAGGGATGGAGAGTGGAGAAGAGATAATGAGGAATTTGGGTAAAAGAAGGGATTTCATCCGTGGGAGAGTAGAAGAGAGGACAGATGAACAGGAAGGAAGGAGAGGAATGATAATACACTGCTGAAAAAGTAAGAAAGAAAGAAGAAGAAAACAAAAAACAGACCTTAGTTTTCTAAAAGGTGTTACATCTAAGAGAAGAGAACCAATCAAGAGAGGGAGAGCAGAGAGGAAGGAAAAGTAGAAAATACAGGGGAGAAAAGGGGACAAGCCGGAGGAAGGTGAAATGAAAAAAAAAGCAAGGTTTGCCTGGGGGGAAAAATGATGGTTCATTTGTGGTTGCTGAAGATGATTCACCTGAGAAAAGGAGAGAGAAAGTGGAGGACGGGGAATTCCACTGACACTGTGTTCTACCTGGTCTCTGATGATGGCGTTGAGGTGGTAAATGTTCATGGGCTCCCTGCGCAGCTCGCCAGCTGGCTCCAGCGCAGGTGATGACGATGATGACGATGATGAAGAGGCACTGATGCTGGGTGAGCGGGTCGGAGGTGTGCAGGGCGGCAGGCTCTGCTCCCCCTCCTTTTCCTCTTTCCCCCCCTCCCCAGATAGGGGCTCTTTGGATGGAGACTCCGAAGGGCTCCGCGACTCCGCGGGAGATGAGGTTGCAGAGGCGACAGTGGCCAGCCTCCTGGCGAGGCGTGGTGTGAGGAGCACTTTGCTGTTGTCCGAAGACATGGCTTTGAGACAGGCACTGAGGCCCCTGAGCCCCCTGCCTTGTCTAGAAGAAAGAACAAATTAATTTGATTACTTAAACCTGCAGGACGTGTATCTGCTACAGACACTCACCAACTATTCCTGTTGAAAGATAGATTCTTTACTCATTACACCACCCTGTTGCAAGTGTGGAGAAACTGTCTAACTTAGGGTTCTCAAAGAGTGGTCTGCTACCCAGTGGTTGCAAACATATTTTGTGGGGCCTGATATAACTGAAATAATAAAGCGCTCTATCTTTTCCTTCAAACTTCCCCTTAGCTTGTGGTGAACGTGGGGGCCTTGACAGTCTGGCCACCAGAGTTGGAAACTGGTTGAGACTTGTAATGTGTCCTCTCTGGTGAGGAAGGAGTCACACCAGGTAAACCCAAACATGTGATGAGGGTGAACTGGTCTGCAAGGTCCTTTTGCAAGGCTAGAAGAACCGCAGCTTCTGTGGCAGCAGAGACCAAAACTTTGGTGTGGGAAGAGTTTGGTGAGGCAAAGGACTTTCAAGATGACTCAGGAGAGTTGAGGAAATGAAAGGAGCATTTAGAGGAAGAGTCCAACTGAAATATCCTTCAGAGAAGGTTCAGCCAGATGACTCAGGGTAAACCTAACCCATCTCTATGGCAGAGGTAGTATTCTGCACAGACAAAAGCAAGATACAAACTGGCAAGCTGTGTAATAGCAAGGATTCAGCAGTAGATGAGATTCACCCTGAAATATTGAAGGCTCTGGGTGTTGTTGGGATTCTTGGGTGGCACATCTTTAGGGGCACTGGCGCATATGTTCCAGTTATTACACAACTCAGCCTCCCTCATGCTTATGCAACAGCACTGGGACTGAGACTACAACTGATTGTAAAACCTTGAATCCTGAAAGACCAATGTGTATTTTGTCCTGGTTGTGGAAGAGTGAACCAGCTCTTTACTTCTGTGAGAGTAGTGGGATGGTCATGTGTGTTTGCCTATCCATGAAGACTGGATAGGCAAAGTTTTCTATTGACTTAAAGACAACTCAGTCCATACCCCTCAGAGTGTCTTATGGAGATGCTGTGGAAATATTGGGTGCTAGGAGGACGGTATTAACTTCTTTAGTAAGTAAAGCGTTCTTCCAAAGTCCAACACCCTCCGATAATGTGAGAACAAGTAGTGCTTGAGAACATAACATGTATCAGTCAGACCTGTAGTAGTCCAGCATGACGCGGTTGGGTGTCTCATTGCTGCACAGACAGACATGGTGGTACAGCTGGGCAAGCTCCTCGCTCAGTGTCACCAGCTCATCCTGAGCTGCGTTCAACGCGCCCTGACTCTCACTGGCTGCTGACTGAGCTACCTGCAACTCCAACTCCAAGCTAGAAACCTGAGAGGAGAGGAGAGGAGAGGAGAGATCATATCCTTTATCCATGTAAATATCTCTCATTCCATTTAAACATACAGTCAGTATGAAGTGATTACCTTCTCCCTTCCCTCCCGGCAGCTCTTCTCCAGTGAGGCGACCTGCCTCTCCAGTCTCTGGAGCTGAGAGTTTCCCCTTAGCTTCTCCTGTGCTGCTCCCTCCCCGCACTGAGCCAGCCTCTCCCGCAGGCATTTAACCTCTGCCTTGAGCTCCACCACCTCTGTCACAGCCACACGATACTTGCACTGCATGATCTCCAGACCCGGCGTCTGGTATGAAAATACCTGACTTTTGTTCACTGTCCCGCTCTTATCCTCGTCATTTCCTTGTTCCTCTTCAGCCTCTTCCTCACACCGGTCCAGCTCCATCAGGGCCTCTGAGGTGAGCTGAGAGGCAGCGCTGGCTTGGGCCTCCTGGGTGAAGTGGGCTCTTCGATGCAGGCGGCGGAGGGCAGTGACTCTCTTGCTAAGGCGGAGGGCCTTCTCATGCTGTTCAGTGAGGGCCCCCTGGGTGTGTTGGAGCTGAGTCTGGGACTCCTGCAGGCTGGTCATCAATGCTACTTTATCACGTTCAACCTGAAGGGGGCAGCAACACGATTAGGGAAAAACAGCTTATGCAGTATAGTATGATCAGTATGATGTTTAATATTCTGTTTTTTTCATTTTTTCACGGGCACATACCTTTCAACACATCAAATTTAGACATGGTCTTAAATTGGCATCCCTCACTAAACAGCCAAAGCAACTGGGGTCCCAATCTCCAATTATTGTACCAAGTGTCTGCTAATATGAGCAGTTCATAGATAAACTCAATCCCTCCTAAGCTGCTGCAAGACTCATCAGGTCTGCCTGAAGCACTGTTTGATGTTCATCATATTGGACCCACAATAGCCAGTAAGAGAGAAACCGACCAGAAGGATGAATCTCCTACTCTACTAGTGCTTGTATGAGGATGTCCATGTATGCACACAATCTAAACAAGATGCAGAGGAGGATCGCATCAATTGGAAAAGGTGATGCAGCAGTTAAAGCAAAGTGATGGTAAATGACACCGGCATTTAAAGATCAGATATGAATATCAAATGAAATGATGTCCCTCATCAACATTTAATGGCAGTAATGCACCACCAAACCTAGCAAAAATGGGGGGCCAGTGGCTCAACTTTTGCTGCAGGGACTGTCCATTTGGTTAATATGTATACCACATGATTGCAACATCTCCAGTCTGATCTCAGGTCACAGACAGACTTTTGCACAAATGAATACATCTCACCTAATTTACAACTGGAAAGACTTTTAACATACACTGAGCCATGAAAAACTGTCTCAGATTTTTCAGACTGCATGATAACACAAAACATTAGTCCATATGGACGGGATGTCACTCCACTTTTACCCTCAGGTGTAAAGAAACAATGCTGTAGCACAAAAGTGGATTCATTAACATTTAAAAAGTGCAGCTTCGACAACAATGAAACCCTCCCATCTACTGAAGACTGGTCGATAGTGTAGTGTGTCAGCTGAGATATAAATAAGTTCTTTCTGCAGACCAGCCTATCAGAGAAAGGGATGGGATTACACCTACAGGAACTGAAGCATCCAGATGCACACGCACATATGGATGTGTGTATACACACAGGCTGGTGCTCTGAGCATGATTTGATGCACTAAACAATTGTAAGGTAATTGTAAGGTTGAGAAAAACCCTGCACGTTTGGGAACATATAAGAGAAAGGTGTTAGGAAAGAAAACAAAAATGGGTGTGTGACTGTGTGTGGCCTGAGAAGACAAAGGCAGAATGTGAGAGACAGAGTGCTTTACGCAGTGGGGATACTGTGTGTCAGTATGGTTTTACAGTAAATTATTCAAAAGCTTTGATTTTATAAAGAGGAGTCAGTTGCTGCTGGATTATGAACCCAGCAGATGCTGTTTTTGTGATTACTGCAGTCAAAATATGTACAAAATTCTAACTTTTTTGGTGTAATTTTATAGAATATTAAACATAATGTTTAAACATTGCAGGTAAGTGGGGAAAAAATAGTAAATAATACAACATGGTTCAACATTTTGGGAAATTCCAACCAAGAATGAGATGAGAAGACAGATATCAATCTCACGTCTGTGTGTTAACTATGGAGCTGGAGTCAGGACATGGTTAGCCTAACTTAGCATAAAGACTGAAGGCAGGGGGAAACAGGTAGCATGGCTCTGTCCAAAGTTCAAAACTACACCTACTGACACCTGTAAAGCTCACTTTACAGGTGTCAGTTACATGTTGGAACAATTTCTTGGTTCAGTGACCATGTGCGGCTTCCTGGAGTGTTGACATCACAGTGAAGTTGTCAGGTTTGGTACCATCATGCTCGTACAGACGACTCTGGAAAACTGCGGTAATGGGTGGATAGATAAACTGTTCATCAAGAAATAGTTTCACCACCGAACTTCCCCCTTAAACTCAAATTATTTTAGTTCAGATAGGGTTTTTTTAAGTACCACAGTACTTTTGGATTTTGCACAGTATATACGACAAATTGCAGACTTGTTCCATTCATTTCTATATAGTATCAAAATCCACTTGCAAACATTTCAGTTCTGCTCTAATTTTTGTAAAAGATACATGTGGTAATGCTGTTGACACTGGATTGATTTCAAAATGATCAACTCTACTATCACATTGTAACTTTGACTACAATAAAAGAATAGCATGATATGGTTTTCACTGTGATGGATGTAAGATTATTCCTAATGATGGTGAAACAGTTGCTATTTTCCTTGTTGTCTGTCAGAAACAAAATTGGGAGGTAGCATGATGTTATATGACTCTGGTGTCTTTTAACCACGATCATGAATCCCTATGTTGATCAGTTTCAAACTGTGCTCTGTGCTCCTCTGGGGCAGCCTTACAGATGCTGGCTGTCTTTGAGTTAATAATGTATAAGTGGATGATCTGAGATCAGACCCACCGTCAACAGCTGCTGCTTGAGCTTCTGGATCTCTGTCAGGTTCATCTAGCTAAAGAGGTCCGATGTCGCCGCCCCCTCGGCTTTTCGACCTGGGCCTCGGCATTCTCCGTTTGACCTGGGCACCGACCCTGTAGCTGTCCCCACTCCTGTCCCACCTTGGAGGTGGCCATTACACCTAGAAGATCAGAGAATAGCATCTTTAAAATCCCAGATATGTACTTTGTTTCCTTATAGAATATGTAGAATATGTATAACCAGCACAATAAAGAGAGTACAATGGTACAAGCCTGTTAAAACTTCATATAATTAGACCAACACCAAATATACTGTCTATTTTACAAAGGATGTTTATATCTAAATGTTCAAAGCTGCATGTGGTCTTTTCTGCAGTTCACCCATCTTATCACTGTGTTTCACAAAGCTTGATTACAGTGAATTCAATTCAATTCAATTCAATTTTATTTATATAGCGCCAAATCACAACAAACATTATCTCAGGGCACTTTACACATAGAGCAGGTCGAGACCGTACTCATTTATTTACAGAGATTTAATAGAAGTAGAGCTATGACTTTATAATAGTAATAGCAATAATAGCAGTAGCAGAAATGGAAGCAGGACATCCACAGGACAACGCCACAGTCCCCACGGCCATGGCCCACCGTTCAGGCACTGGATCTTCCTGTGAGACGAGAAAGCACAGAGATTCCGGGGAAGAAGTCAAGTTAGTACCATGCATTAATGGTACATGAAAGCATACAAATGGAGAGGAGGAGGAGGAGAGAGGAGCTCAGTGCATCATGGGAAGTCCCCCGGCAGTCTAGTCCTATAGCAGCATAACTAGGGGCCGGTCCAAGGCGAGCCTGGCCGGCCCTAACTATAAGCTTTTTCAAAAAGGAAAGTTTTAAGCCTACTCTTAAACGTAGAGAGGGTGTCTGCCCCCCAGACTGAATCTGGGAGATGGTTCCACAGGAGAGGAGCCTGATAGCTGAAGGCTCTGCCTCCCATTCTACTTTTAGATATTCTAGGAACCACAAGTAGGCCTGCATTTTGGGAGTGCAGTGTTCTACTGGGGTAATAGGGTACTATGAGCTCTTTAAGATATAGTGGCGCCTGACCATTAAGAGCTTTATAAGTAAGGAGAAGTATTTTAAATTCTATTCTGGATTTTACCGAAAGCCAATGTAGCGAAGCTAAAATAGGAGAAATATGATCTATTTTCCTAGTTTTTGTTAGTACACGTGCAGCTGCATTCTGGACCAGCTGGAGAGTCTTTAGGGTCTTGTTAGGGCAGCCTGACAATAAAGAATTACAATAATCCAACCTAAAAGTAACATATGCATGGACTAGTTTTTCTGCATCTTTTTGAAGCAGGATGTGCCTGATTTTTGCTATATTACGTAGGTGAAAAAAAAGCAGTCCTTGAAATTTGTTTTATATGATGGCTGAAGGACCTATCCTGGTCAAAGATAACTCCCTGATTCCTTACGGTGGAGCTGGAGGCCAGAGTAATGCCATCCAGAGTAGCAGAACCTTGTGGAACTCCGTGTCTAACTTTTGCGTGGATGGAGGATTCATCGTTAACGTGTACAAACTGAAGTTGATCTGAAAAATAGGATTTAAACCAGCTTAATGCAGTTCCTTTAATACCAATTAAATGTTCCAGTCTCTGTAACAGGATGTGATGGTCAATGGTGTCGAATGCAGCACTAAGATCTAACAAGACAAGTACAGAAAGAAGTCCTTTGTCCGATGCAGTTAGGAGGTCATTCGTAACTTTCACCAATGCTGTCTCTGTGCTATGATGCGCTCTAAAACCTGACTGAAAACCCTCAAATAAACTATTGTTATGTAGAAAGTCACATAACTGATTGGCAACTGCTTTCTCGAGGATCTTAGAGAGAAAGGGAAGGTTAGATATAGGTCTATAGTTGGCTAAAACGGCTGAATCCAGTGTAGGCTTCTTAAGAAGAGGTTTAATTACAGCTACTTTAAAGGACTGTGGTACATAGCCTGTTACTAAAGACAGATCATATCTAGTAAAGAAGTGCTAACTAAGGGTAAGACTTCCTTAAGCAGCCTAGTTGGGACAGGGTCCAAGAGACAGGATGATGGTTTAGAGGACGAAATCATTGAAATTAATTCACGAAGGTCGATTGGAGAGAAACAGTCTAAATATATATTGGGTTTTGCAGCTGTTTCTAAGGTTCCTGAATTGGAGGGTGAATCAGTGCCTGTTGAGGCCAGGAGGTGATGAATTTTGTCTCTAATAGTTAGAATTTTGTCATTAAAGAAGCTCATAAAGTCATTACTACTGAGAGCTATAGGAATACATGGATCAATAGAGTTATGACTCTTTGTCAGCCTGGCCAAAGTGCTGAAAAGGAACCGAGGGCTGTTTTTATTCTCCTCTATTAATGATGAGTAATAGGCAGCTCTGGCATTACAGAGGGCCTTCCTATATGTTTTAAGACTATCTTGCCAGACTAAACGAGATTCTTCCAGTTTGGTGGAACGCCAAATCCTTTCAAAGTTTCGCGATGTTTGCTTTAATTTACGGGTTTGGGAGTTATACCATGGAGCTAGCTTCTTATGTTTTATTATCCTCTTTTTTAAAGGGGCGATAGAGTCGAGTGTTGTTCGCAGTGAGCCTGCGGTACTATCAACAAGATCATCGGTTTCAGAGGGACTAAAGTTAGCATAAGACTCCTTTGTAGTATTGAGACATGGCACTGAATTTAGTACTAGTGGGATCGCTTCTTTAAATTTAGCTACAGCACTATCAGAAAGACATCTAGTAAAGATGTTTTTGTCTAATGGCGTGTAGTCTATTAATAGGAATTCAAAAGTTATTAAGTAATGGTCTGATAAAATAGGATTTTGTGAAAAAACTATTAAATGTTCAATTTCAATGCCATAAGTCAGAACAAGGTCGAGGGTGTGGTTAAGACAGTGCGTAGGTTTATTTACACTCTGAGAGAAGCCAATTGAGTCTAACAATGAGATAAACGCAGTGCTAAGACTATCAATATCGACGTCCACATGGATATTAAAGTCACCTACTATAATGACTTTATCTGTACAAAGGACTAAGTTTGATAAAAACTCTGAAAATTCGGATAAAAATTCAGAGTACGGGCCAGGAGGGCGGTACACTATAACAAATAGATAATAAGGTTTTCCAGGTTGGGTGTGAAAGACTAAGAACGAGGCTTTCGAATGAGTTATAATTAAGTTTAGGTCGAGGGTTGATTATTAGGCTTGAGTTAAAAATGGCTGCAACTCCACCTCCTCGGCCGGTGTCTCGAGGAATGTGAGTATTAATATGACTTGGAGGAGTGGATTCGTTTAGGCTAACATATTCTTCATGACACAGCCAGGTTTCAGTAAGACAAAATAGATCAATATGATAATGTGAGATTAGGTCGTTTACTAATACAGCTTTGGAAGACAGAGATCTAATGTTTAAGAGTCCACATTTAATTCTCCTATTTTGTTGCACTGTGACAGTGGTGGTGTTCATTTTTATTAGATTTTTATGAAAGAATCCTCTTTTGTTTACTTTAGAGTTAATTGATTTAAATGATTTGAGTGGTCGGGGGACAGACACAGTTTCTATGTGGTTTTGGGTGGGTAACTGCTCTAAAGGAAGCGCAGAGAAGCGTGTAGGACTGCAGCTCTGCCTCCTGGTCTCAACTCTGGGTTGTCATGGTTTTGGTCTAATAAATTCAGCCATATTTCTAGATATGAGAGACACCACCTCGACAAACAGCGGTTGAATGATGACATGAGGCTATACATGTCATCACTGGTCAGATTAGGCAGGGGCCCAGAGAAAACTACGGAGTCCGACGTAGTCTTTGCATATGTACACACCGACTCAACATTAATTTTGGTAATTCCCGCCGACATGGATAACAATCTTACCATATTTACGATTATCTTTAGCCAGCAGTTTTAAATTAGATTCTATGTCGCCCGCTCTGGCCCCAGGAATGCATTTGACTATGGTCGCTGGTTTCGCTAACTTCACATTTCTCACTATGGAGCTGCCAATAACCAGAGTTGGTTTCTCAGCGGGTGTGTCACTGAGTGGGGAGAACCTGTTTGAAACGTGAACTGGTTGGAGGTGAACCGCGGACTTCTGCTTAGGACTATGCTTCCTTCGGACAGTCACCCAGCCGCCCTGCTTCCCGGCTGCTCGGGAACCACCGGGGGAGTAGGAGCTATGCTAGGAGCTATACTAGGTCGGCCCGCACCGGCTACTGGGGGCTGGCTAACTACATTAGTTAATTATTTGTTTTCCATGGTGCGGAGCCGCGCTTCCAATTCACTAAGCCTCGCCTCCACCACTGCAAATAAACTACATTTATTACATGTACTATTGTCACTAAAGGAGGCAGAGGAATAGCTAAACATATGACACACCGAGCAAGAGAGAGCGGGAGAGTGGGAGAGAGAGAGAGAAGCCATCGTTAACTGCTTAGCTATGTTAGCTGCTAAGCTAAAACAGCAAAGCTAAAACAACTAACTACTATGGGATTAGCAAGAAAAGTCGCTAAAAGAAGGAGAGAGCTAGGAGTACTTGTGCAGAACTAGTGTACGTTTAAATATACTGCAGGTATTTTATCCACAGTGATGAAGAATAGAGCAAAATTTAGCTAAGCTGAGGTCAGCAAAACATTATCGGTAAACACACTCAACAACCGGAAGTGACACAATACGCTTACCGTAGCACGTCAGCACCAAGATTTGAATCTTCTCAAATCTTCTCAAACAGTTTTACTCATCATTGCAGTTAGAAAGAAATCAAGATTGAGCAACTAAAGACAGAAAGTTACTGGCCATGCTGCCATGATGTTCCAGTTTGACAGCAGATTCACTTCTGTTCAGTGATTGGCTAGTGCTGTTTGCCACCATCCAAAGTTTTCAGAGTTGAAGTTTGTGATGCATTATACAGGAAATGTTCACTGCTGACACAAATGTTTATACTGAATGTATCACCTTAACTGTCAACATATTTCATCTATTTTCCTACTATGTCTGCTCCTGGCAACTAAGTTTTTTATGTTTCTGTTTTGGCAATGCAAAGCACATGGTGAAAGGACAAGTGTGGTGATATTCTGTATTTTTCCTGTCAACAAATCTCATGTGCAGACCAAACCAACAATTAATTGATCGACTAAGTATTGTGTGTGGTACAGATGCAGCTCTGCATCACTAATCACTTCAGACACACACACACACACACACACACACACACACACATACACTTACTCCAGCACTGACTGTATAACATCCCAACAAGATGAGATAACAATTCAGACACTCAGCTGTAAGAGTGTCCTAGCAGGATTTTACTGAGTGAGAACAGTTTATTTTATTCCCTGTTCTATATGTACGTGCATTTATATATGTGAATGTACATATATATATCATTTTAGTTGTACTTACTTTTGATTTACATAATCACATGAAAGTGTTGTAGTATTTCTTTTATGGACCCCAGGAAGAGTAGTGGTTGCATTGGTAACAGCTAATAGGGATCCAAATAAATTAACTAATAAACTGTGTTTCAAAGGTGAATAATTTGGTTATGCATGTCACTCAGAACCTGCCCTCTATGTGCAAGCATGCAAAGAACTACTCAAAACATCAAGTGGACAGGAAGTAGTATAGGTGGTTATAGTTGCTTAAGGGGTTAATATGAAAACATCTCTGACACTCCAATCACAGGATAAGAAGACGTGTCACTCTAAGTGACAATGCCTCTTTCATTTAAATGGCTTCATCAGCGCCCATCAGTGTCCACACATTTTATACTTGCAGTTAAGGCCCTCTCTACAGTTGCTTATGGTCCAGAACATACCATATATTTGGTTTTACATACATTGATTTTTTGAGGTTGTGGGATAGTAAAAGTTGATAGAAATGATTAAATCTATACCAGCTTCACCTCTCTGACTCTATGGATGGTGTTAGGTAGTCCTCCTTATCTGGTTAAAGTAATAGAATTGGAAGAAAAAAAACTACAGGAACAAGAAACGTTGGAAACTGTGGGGAGTTTTGGGCTTTACCTTTACATCTACTGTAATAAGTCACTGATTCTTATACATTGGCACCCTCTAGTGGTTAAAAATGGAGCTACTAAAACTTACTCAGTCTCACAGCTGTTTGGTCTCCACAACTCAACATGATCAGGAAAAGAATTAAAAAGAAAGGTAAAGATGCAGAACCATAGCCACTGAACTATCCATCATTCATATGGACTATTCATAAGCATCAAGGAATTCCAGGAAATTGGACCTACAAACCCCAGGTTATTGCTAATTCATCTACACATCACACAGCAAATACATTCATATTTCCTTTTCATTACAACAAAAATATGTGAAAAATTACCACGGAGAAGTCAGCACACTGCAAATTCAGAAAAATGATCCTCACTACATTGACACAAACAGTATGTCAAATTTAAAAAATGAAAAGAAAATCATTGCATTGCAACATAAAGAAACAAAACAAAATGTTGATGAAGATTCTGACGTTTCTTCCAGCGCCCCCAATCAGAATAGTTGCAATGACATTTTCTAATCACTTTCATTCTACATTCTTCAAACAGCTGACAGGTGAAACATGGAAAGAAGTCATTTGTGTTTGTGGTTATGTAATGCCCCAGAGACTGGATAGAGATTAATGAGTGATTCTTACCAGCAGTTTAAATCCTCCACAAATCCGTCTCTTTTTCTGATATGGACTAAGTTAAACAGTAAATGGACTGCATTTATATAGCACCTTTCTAGTCTTCCAACCACTCAAAGCACTTTACACTCCATGCCACATTCACCATTCACACACACATTCATACACTGATGACAGAGGCTGCCATGCAAGGTGCCAACCTGCTCATCAGGAGGAGGAGTGAATCATTCACACTCACACACTGATGGCACAGCCTGCAGGAGCAGTTTGGGGTTCAGTATCTTGCACAAGGACACTTCAACATGTGGACTGGAGGAGCTGGGAATCAAACCGCTGTTCTTCTGATTAGTTGGACGACCTGCTCTGGTTTTCAAAATTACTGCTATGTGACTAACTGATTTTTTGGTTTCATCATACAGCTGGTTTAGATTGGCTGATTACATTCCAGTGCTTTTTGTCAGTTGATATTGCTTTCTTCCCATTTTAAATGTCAATCATTTCAGACCTTCAGCTGCTTCAGGTTTCATTCACTGTTCAAAACTACACGATTTTAGATGCTGTCACTGTCTCTCTTTCTTTCACACACACACACACACACACACACACAAACATACATTCCTACCTGTCTGGTTTCTGGTCATTTTGAAGAAACAAAAATTAAATTGAAAATTTTCTTTTAAGGTCGATTTTAATAATTGAACTGCAAATAAGTATTTTTTTATTTTTTAAATTGCTGAGAGGAGACCTGCAACCTCACTTTGTTTACACTCATACATACACAGACCTTTGAAGAATCAATTATTCTTTTTTACTTTAAGTGTTTTCACTTACTTACAGGTTACCTGACCCTCAACTCCTGTCAGGGATTTTAATTGTATATGTTACTCTTTATTTTTACACATCTTTACACTCCTTGAGAACTTACACTTCAATTGGAAGTTCAACCCCTTTCAGTTAACTACAGGTCATATTTGTACTTTTCATCCAACTATAATTTCAATGCCTGTCACTGCTTTCACTTGAAGTCATATTTCCACTTTTTCAATCTCATTTCATCCTTCACAACCCATGACATCACCAACATCCAACATCAGGTTTTTCTTCTGTCTATGGATACAAAAGGTAGACAAGAAAAAGCAAACACGAGTATGAGTAGTTTATTTCTGATTTGAAGGGGAGGCTATGAGGGCAAAAATATCTGACACAAACATATTGCAACAATATTGCTTATTAATGCTGAGTCATCTCTTCTTCACAGAGCCATTTTGTATCAAGTAAATAATAACATCCTGACAGTCATGTGAAATCACTGAAATAAAAAGAAGCCATTTTTACTCTTGACCTCAGTGTTGCAGTTTCAGGCTGCTGTAAAAAGCCTCCATTAGTGTCTTCAGAGATGATGAGACAGTTAGGACTGAGGTGAGGTAAACCTCCTCATTATGACTTTGTGCCAAAGAGTCTGATCAGAGCTTAAAAACTCCAACCTAGAAAAAACCCTTAGTGTTCTAAGAGCTTTAGTTTGAGTCAAGTTCAATGGTGCAGTTGCTAGTTATTGTTCTCCCCTACACTACTAAGTAAAAACTCAAAAAGTCCAGCTCATGTCCATTTGGGTCCTCTTGGCTCCAGCTTTGGCAGTTGAGCGAGTGAATCAGCGTTCGTGGATAACAAAGTCCCACTTGACTGCAAAAGAGCACAGAGACTTCTGGCGTCTGATCCAGTGGACTGAACCAGTTTACATCCAAGCACTGTCAGCTAAAACAAGAAGACTTGTATGTTGATGTACTGTCAGCTTTCTGCAGCGTTTGATATGATGCTACACTCACAATCACACACAAGTTTTTGGAATGCATTGCTCCAGTTTGTGCTTAATATTCTACCGGGGATTTATCATCTGAAGGGGAGGATTGCATATGTAGGAATAATAAATGTAAAAGGAACAAAACATATGAATGAGTGGTGTAATGATTTTACAGTTGGGTTAAAAACTTCCTGAAATCACAATGGAGTTGTGTCTCTTTTCAGTGGCTGCCTTTTTTTTTCTTTTTAAGTCTGCAGGCTTTATAATGTGTCGTTGCAGGTGCGTATTTTCCTGAGGTGCACTGAGGTGACTCCACTGGTTTGGTATCTTGGTGACTCATGTTCTTTAACCAGCTGACATGTGATCACACAGAAAAAATAAAGTTTTATTCTGGTTGTGGCATCAATGACTGCGAGACTGTAGTGACTCTTAAAAGCATCTGTCATCAACAGCAGCTAGCATCCAATACTACCTTTACTCTGGTGATTCTCTTCACAGCTATCTGAAGGTGGCAGTTATTTGCTCCATCTGCAGTCTCAGACTGTTGCAAACTTGTCGGTTATGATTCAATATTCTCTACAATGTCTAAGGCAAATCAACAGGCATGTTGGATATTGACATATTGAAAACAGTTCACACAGTCCCATGATAAAGTGTAGCTGAAATAAAACTGTTGCAAAATAACAGAAACCTCAAAACCATCAAAACTATCTGTTATAATTAATTGTTCTGTACAGTTTCTAATGCAAATCAACAGGTCTGGCCAAAGTGTCACCTGGAGCACAGTATTTTTAAATAGGCCTACAACAGGTAGACATGTGGCTGTGACGAGCAACATGCGATAGAGATTATTCAGGTTCAATTTAAAACATTTGTTATTTTAAAAATCCTAATTTATTTCCAGGATCACATGTATGTCGCAATATGAAGTTTAAACAAGCAACTATTTCCTTCCCAAACTGTCAGCATTGTTATTTTTTATTTTTGAACAGTCAAACAGTCAAATCTAACTGATCTGACAGTTTCTAAGGACGACTTCTCAGATGGTTCTGTGTAACAAACCATCTGGTGTGTCAGGTTACCAAACCAGTGCAGTCAAAGAAATAACCTCAGTGCGTACCAGGAAGAGACCAGTACACCGGTGTGACACTGTGCTTCGCGCCCTGTGCTGGCAAGGCAATAAGGTCCCTAATGTTCTCAAAGAGCAGTCTAACAGTAGCTTCACAGAATGCACAGTCTTGTTTGATTAAAACTCACTGTGCTACAGATGACCTTGAAAAAAATGTTGAATCAACTTAAAAAGTAACTGCACCCAGTCTAATAATTCTGCTTGCTCTGTCATCTAGCAGTTGCTGCATTCTTTGCCACACCCTGTGTAATGCAGGTAGCCTGCCGTAGTGCTACTGAGGTCTTGCAGTGACATCACCATCCAGCACCATACACCATATTAAAGTAATACACTGGGTCCATCTTTGTTTGGTTGTTTTTTGTTGTTAAATGGAGCCAGTTTCCACCCTCTGACTACTTGTCTCAGCTGAGCTCTAAAAAGCCAGAAGGATACAGCTGTAAAATAAGGGAATTACACCTAAACATTAAGGTTCAGGTTCTGGTTAAAAGGAAACACAGCTCAATGGGGAAATAGACTTTGACACAAAACTAGGCAGAAAAAAAACATTATTCTTGGCCCTGCTAAAATGTAAATGCATTAATAGTGACTACAACTTGTGTCTGGCTAGTGAAAAATGGGTTACTCTTGATAAGAGTAACCCAGGTGAAACTACTGTACAGCAGCTACCTCAGCAGTCTGTATCAATTCACTTCAATACCATAGCAGGGCAGAGAAAAGAGACATTTTCTAGCCATGACGTCAACTGCACCTCAATAGCATAAAGAAGTATCATAGCTGGGTTTGGTCACAATTACAACCGACCATACATGACTCCGCCATGTGTGATGATGGGTGTGATCAGAGATTCAACAGACTTTAACCTTTCAACCCACAGAGGTCAGTGTGCCAATGCTTCTCCTAAGTACAACATCTAGTGTGGAGTTACTCTTTGAATGTGAGTTGGCTGTTTGATTTCTAGCATATATGTAAATTATGAACTGCTGAAACTGCATCTGCCCATTGTCTAAACTAGTTAAACTTCTGAAGTCTGAAGAGAGAAGAAGCATTAAATCAGTGAGCAGGAGAAAAGCACCTGAAATAATCCCAGCACTATTGTCAACAGCATCCAAATCTAAAACCTAGCTGCACATGCATATGAAATACACACTAGAATTAACATACTTATATGGTATCATACTGTTTGTGATATACTCATGATACACATTTTAGGACTCTTTAACCAAATGTTTACACGTACACACACAATAACCACTGTGGGTGACATGAAAAGAGGATTTGATGATTTTGATGAGTCAAAATGACTGGATTAATACATGGATAAAGGTGGTACGTGGTAGTTCTGGCAATGACTTTGTCAGGAGGTTCATGTGGCTCTGCTGGCAGTAGCAAGTGTCACAGTATCACTTCTGCTTCTCCAAAGCAATGTAAATGTGAGCCAGACACTCCCTGTAGAGGCATTGTGGGACAGTTTTCTGGTGGGTGAGTCTTCAGTGTCACAGGTCAGGGGTCAGGGGTCAGGGCTCTGTTGTGTCCCAGAGTGGACTGAGAAAGCCAGGCAGGAGGCACACACGGCGGGCATCTACTGAGCGGACCGAGGGTCAGTGATCCAAGAGGCGTTGATGCACTGCTGCGGAAAACAAGAGAGCAAGTAGAGACCATAGTTGAGATACAGTGTGATGCTTAGGTATCCAGTGATTTTACATAGACAATAATGCAGATACGTGCAACAACTATGTGAGAATAAACGTGAAGGTAATCATCTAAAAAATCAGGACAGCAACGATCTCTTAAATCAACTTTGTTGTGTTAACATGTGCAGTGCATTATCTTATGAGACTGTTAGCAAAGGAAAAGGGAAGAAAAAGGAAAGGATCCTTTGTGGAATTTTCGAGGGCACTATTTACACACTCAGAATTGGGACCCTCAAATAAAATGGCAAAGGGTAAATATAGTGCACTATCTAGTAAATATGGAGTGATTTCAGACACAGCTTATGTCTGCATCAATTAATTTATTGTAGAAATAAATAGAAAATAACAATAAAATGTTATTAACTTTTTTATCACATCATGCTTTGCAATTTTATTTACACATAAAATGGCTGCTGTGTTGATGTTATATTCAACGGCTCTACTTGTTACCCATGATGTAAGTTGACATTGAGGATGATTGCTTACAGAAACCAGGTGAAAAACAGAATAACATTGCTTGCACAGACCCCATATGTAGCCCACCTTGGCTTTCTTGTGACCCCTATGGCCAGACACAAATGGGGCATATACAGTATAAGACGCCAGCATACAATTTGTCAGCAGTTATTTTTGAATGGTCAAACAGTCACATCAAGTCAGTCAACCCTAACCCCATTTAGTGTACACAAATGTGATCTAAATATCAGCCTCTTACTGCTGTTGTCTAACATTTTACAATATCATCTAATATTACTCCTTTAACACTTTTCTTTAGTCAGGAAATCCAGGATGTCTGGGATTTTAACTTTTGCTTGTTAAAGAAGCACTCAACAAGTCCTCAGTCTCACAGCCAAGAGTGAATAGGTTCTACAACTGGAGGGCAGTGAAAATATGTCCCTGCAGTCTAATGGTAGTTGGTGTAACTGTGATTTTGCTATTACCTGTGAAAAGAGCTGAGGAGGCTCAGACCCTCAGCTGTGGGGAGGGTACGAGGAACGGCACTGTGGCAGAAGGCTACTGACAATCTGCAAGAGACTGACACTGTTAGATGGACACATAGAACACGTATAAACTGTCATAATAAAAGTTTTTTTAAAAGAGGAAAGTCAAGGACTCGACACTTACCCTCACATGTGTAATGTTAAGCTTGGGTTGGATTTTGTATTTTAATGGAGAGTGAAGTTATGTTCTTTAAGTTTTTTGAGGAATGCTTGTATTGAAAGGCTGAATAGGTTAAATATATGAGTTTATATTGTGGAAATAAATATTCCTAATGTCAGAGGAGAATGATGGAGAGTGATAGTGACAACCCAATCACAAATTACAATACACAAAGTATTAATTCATAGATATTTACAGTATATTTTAACATAACACTGTACAGTTAAAGCTTTAAAATACTTGGTATGTACACGTGCATATAAAGTGGTCAGAAAGCAAACAGGCATCGGACACATTCAGTGGTATGACATTTAACAGTCTGGATGTTAGAACAGCAGGGCATTAGCTCAGAGGTGCTGCTTACAGTATGCTAGGGCACAACTCCCAGTATGACCAAGAAAGGTATGACCACAATAAAATAAAACTGTGATTCTTAGTGTTGTCTGATATGGTTTGTATTGCAAGGTAATACTGTAACAACTGAGTGGAGTTTTAGTCAGACAGACATTTCTTGAGGGCAGAGCTGCTCTGGAGGCAGAAATGAGGTTATTTTTTCAATTTTGAACACAGTGTGTGGAGCCACAGAGCCACTTTTCAGGCTAAGCAGTACTAGATTTAAGTACATGGGATAAAAGAGGGGGAAAACTACAGTTTATGCAATGTTAGCCTGCAGGGGGACCTACACATATTTTCCTTCAGTACTTGGGGTCCTTCGTGGTCACACTTAATGTGTATTTAACAAGACTAAGAGTTCATAGCCACACTAGCAGCTCTGGGAGGCTGTACAGCACATATATATGTTATCTTTCTGTACAAGGTACAATTAGTGTAGATGCTGTTTAAAAGTCTAGCCTAGAGCACTTCCAAGATATTTGACTACCATAGCCACTAAGTGTTTTAACCATAGCTGCATTTATGCCATTCAGTTTTGCCAAATTTTCCCTCTGAAGTTAGACACAAATAATAAGATGATAAGAACAGCACTGTGTTGCTCTATGAAATGTCTGTATGGCCAAATTCCTTCCAAATAAGAATATGGCAATTTAGAGCCAGAATGAATTACTTTAAGGACAAACTCATAAATCAATTACTACACTAAAGAGAATGTCTTCAAGAACTCTCAAACACCAAATGACCAGGTTACATGAGTCAATGGAACATTTTTGGGAAAAAAATTCCAGAAACCTGTGAACTGAACATGGACATTAGTAAAATATTGTAGGGAACATACATCAGTATTACGCTGAACAAATACCTTTTGTACTTTACATTTATACTTACTTGTAATATTGTTCGTTAACCCTATCTTTTTTATGTATTTCACCTCTGTGTAGCTGTATCATGGTCATCTAAACACCAGATATGGCCATCCATATTAGTAAACCAAAACCTGCATTCAAGACTCTGGGGCAGTATATAGATTAAACTGGGCAACTGGTACTCCAGTATAAAACTCTCAGGGGTATCATGGGGCAGAAAACAACATTTGACAGACTTCAGGTCCTCTCCCATTGGTTAAATTTTCACCTAATTGAAATTTAACGTTATAGAGCTTGAGGTATAACGGTTGGCGAATTAGGTGACATGTTCAGTGTGTGTTTGTGTCCAGTTGTGTGTCCAGAGTGGGGGTATCACAGAGAGGAGGTCACACTGGTTTCCATCTTTTACTTCAGCCAAAATACAGCTTACACCCAGTTACACCTAGTTCTATTTGAGTCCACTCTTGCCTCTCCTCAAAGACAATATAGCAAATAAGTATACCATGACTCTGATTCTGATGCAGTATCTATGACTACACTGAATCAAGAAACTAAGCTATGCACTGATTTAACCCATTAGAGAATATCGTAAAATAAATATCATGTACTTTCTTCTTAATACAGCATTGAGCCCAAACAGAACTCCACATGGCTGAAGATGTATTTTAAGTGATCATTATAGCACCATAAAAGTGATTCTGAAAATCCAAATCATATTTTAGCAAACTGTAATGGTTTAGATTTCTGAATGTTTGCCCTACCTCTCAAGCAGCAATTGTTTTCCATTCATTTCACTATTGTGTAAAAGTCAATTTGAATTGCACTGCATTACCACACTGCAACAATGTAACGACTGATCTAGGACCATGATACAACGTATCACAATCCTGCATCACTATCTCCTGGAACATGGACATTTCACTGAGTGGCTCATAAAAAAAGTTAAGTGCAAAGATAAAAGAGAACATAAATTACTCCGACCAAGAAAAGTCTCTTCCATTACATATAATACAAACCATGTAAAAAAATATCAATTTCTATATCAATCTAATACATATATCGATATCTAATATTGATTTTTTTTTCACTTGTTGAACAGAAGCTCTATAAGGGAGACTGCCATTTTATTCTGACACCAGTATTAGCACTGAGCTCACTGCTGAGCAGCACAGTTGGTGAGCGGAAAAGAAATCCTGTATCATCTTTGATTTTACACAGTTTATATTGACTGTAATGGAAGACATCTTTCTCTGTGAGGGCAAATCATATTAACCTGACCAAGAAAGGTTATGATGTTAAGAAGATTGCCCACCATCCGATAAGTTTTCTATTCTTTACCAAAAATGTCCGTGTTGCAGAAGATAGTGATGAGGGTCCAGTGTACGTAGTATCATGGGCATGGATCAGTACTACCACGTTTCAAGTCAGTACATGTTGATTTTCACACTGTGTGATATTAATGGAAACCAACAACTTCTTAAAAGGTAAAACACATTAAAAAACCTTACACCATGTGGCATATTTTAGAAAATGGTCTGCAGTAAAGTTTGTGATCTGTAGTTCAAGGTCAGGCTTCAAAAAGAGCTTACTGTGAGTGCAGGAACAGTCAGGGAGGATCATAAAGTGAATGACCATCCACCAGTCCAACACTGTGTGTGTAAAAAATGTTCTTGTCAAATGCCATTTGCTCTTTTAAAATCAAAGTATATTGAGCTCCAATAGCTTTAGGCAGAAAAAATAAAGGGAAGCTGTGGGCCCATCATGGCTTTCAAAGGAGCCAATTAGAAATCTAGAAAATGAAGGTGCCTGTCAAATGAGTTTTTGCCCCATGTTGCATAGTGAAATACGTTTGTGTCATAGGTAAGAGTCCATTTACAGTATAAGACAAGAGTCAACAGAGAACCGTGAAATCGTCTACGCAGGTAGATAAAGAAGGAAAGAAGAAGAGTGGTGTTTAAAGGTTCCAGTGATGGAAAGGGGAAAAAGGAAAGTGTACATTGGGGAAAAGCTGAAGGGGACATGGGCCAGTATTTGCCAAGCCTGTATTCTGGACAGCCCCCAGACAAAAGATCTACTGACAGTTACAAGTACTCTCTGGCATAGCTGAGTCATTTTTCACCCCACTGAAAGCAATCCAAGCCAAAAACAAATACATAAAAACTAGCATATTAGCCTGAGGTGCAGGTGTGGAAAAGAAAAAGAAAGTAAGCACATTAAAAAAAGCTTTTGTGTCCAGACAAAGACAATCAGCCAGAGCATGTACTTGTTATTAGGCTACACTGTGTAGGTATAATAGGTACTGTAAGGCACACACAGACACAGGGAATACGGTATCATGTGTGCTGAAATGGTAGGATTTCAGATATGCTGTTAGCCAACAGTTAGAAGTAAAGAAATCAATTTACTGCCAACTCAGATCAAATGAGATAATCAACATCAATTGTGAATCCAGTACAGAGGTATGGATGTATCTGAAACTAGTTTGCTAGGTAACCACATATAACGGGTAAATAAAAACTTCCTGGAAGGTGTATTTTCAACTTGGTATCATTCAGATTGTAATTATGAGCTTCCAAGTGGGAAGAACCGATCATGCAAGCCTCCAAGCTGTAATTACGAGTGAAAGTCATCAGGAATTCTGACAGCTACTATATCTCCCACCTGGCAGATAGAACTACGAACTAGTGGCAAAATGGCTGCAAAGCCACCATCACTGCCAGTTTCATTTAAATAAAATCCAATACCAGTTGATCCAGTAAATTAAAATGGAGGTATTAACTTTGTTAACAAACCATTTCAAAAGTGGAACACAATAAAAATAGAGGGTAGGGTATTTATATGGTGTGACTACAAGACAAGACTTATCTTGGAATGATGTGTGAACTCTCCAAAGTTGGAATAACTTAGGGTTTTTCCATTCCTCCAATTCTGTTGACACTGCATGAATGCAGCATAAACTAGCAGTTTCTACCAGCTTGCAGTGTTTGTGCTAAGCTAGGCTTCACACACCCCAGACATGTCTTTGTACTGGACACCCAGTTGAAACTGATACCCATCTTTGGGTAAAAAACAAGCATATTTCTTAAACTTTAAGAGTATACCTTTAACTTTGACTTCAACTTAACTCTAACATTAGGTGCAGTCTAAACATGGAGATCTGTTCTATCAGTCAAAACAATGTCATGATGCTAATAGTCATTCTGATTTTGGTTACTGACTCATTCCAGGTTGAATGAGACGTCACGTTCCCTGAGTTTGGTACAGTGCCATGAACAAGCTTTCACATAATCTGAATACATTCAGTCTGTGTTGCCGGACAAACCTCTGTAGATGGCTTCAGAGGCACAAGAGGGTGCTACATTGTTATTGTACCAGTATAACTGAAGTCAGCAATGATGGTGGTGGGTCACAATGGTCTTGAGTCACTTCCTCTTCCTGCCAGTGTGTGGCTATTGGGATACTGAGACATGTTGTTGTTGTACTTTAATTCACATCACATGGTTTGTTGAGTAAATTCTTAATTCCAGGATATGGTTACTCATCTCAAAAACAGCTGAATTGTTTTCATTAGTTTTAAGAAAATATACATACTGTAATCTTTCAACTGATTAAGTGTGTAGTGGTCATCTTTTAGTAAGCTAATAGTCAGACAGCAGTTTAGTTCAATGTCCAAATATGTTACAAAAATTAGCAGAGAATTAGGAATTTCTAATTATTGTGAGATTCATACCCTGCTTCAAAAAGCAGCTCATTTCATATTTTAAATTGTAACCAGTGTAACTTGTAGGAATTTGTAAATTACTCAAAGACCCTTGCAGTTAAAAAACAGTCTCTCAACTCACTATGTCACACTGCTGTATCTGGTACGGCAACTGACAGGTGATATGCTGGATAATTTTGGCTGGTTAGTTAATAGTCAATAAATAGTCAATTTTGTAATTTAATACTTATGCCTTCAATAGTTGATAGTTGAGGAAGGTCCAAATAAGGAGAAATGAAGAGAAAGCAACTTCAGACTATTTAGACACACCCCAGAGCTAATTCCAAGTCATATCACTTCTTTGTACAATGACTAGACTATGGGATTCAGCTGATCCTACACTGGTCATATGCCAAGTTTGAGTGCTCTCCACCTCCGTTCCTCCTTCTCATTTGTTCTTCTCTCATGACCTTCCATGCAGCCTGCACCTCTGTCAAATCAATTTTTCATGTGGAAGGGGAAGGAGTCTGCAGTATAAGAGCATCCAAATGTGAACATGCATAGCTGAGTACATGGCAACCTCTGGGTGGTGCTAAAGATGGACAAAATATGCTAAAGATTGAGCTGATGATGGTAACAACCCTGGACAAGAAATGAAAAAGACACTACTCACTGAGGTGCACTTATGGATTGCTTTTGGAAAGCAGTGCCCACCATGACAGAAAAAATTTAATGCATACCAGTGACTGGTCAGTAATTCCTCATCCACAGTTGTCTCATCATACAAGCTGTGTGTTTCTGGTATAAGATTAGAGAGTGAAAACACTAAAGGGGTCAGTATGCTTCAAGTCCCTGTTGGATTGACAAACAACATCTCAAACACCCTCCCCACACACCTTTCCAACTTTCACAACTTCTACTGTTACTGAGTGCATTGAATGCCTTTGAGGAGAAGGCATTCTGAATGTGTGCGGACTGTTATCACCATTTATACAACCCCTTCTATGATGGCAGGCTTTTAGCTCCGCCTTCGAGCGTGGCCATTCAGAACAGGTATAAACACCTTTGCGTTCAGACGTGTTCGGATGAGACTCATACGACCTAGTTCGTTTGAAGCATACTCAACCCTTAAACATCCAAGTACCTCATCAACAAAGAAGAATCCTTTCGATGAAAGACATTTGGTTTACAGTGTTTGTGTATACAGTATATGAGACTCACTACCATTTAAAACAGAGTGGATATTACACTGAATATAGAGGGTATTTAATGTGTCATGGCCCTCATTCGTACCTGTGAAAAGTGTCCGCCAAGTGTCCAGTCAATGTCTCTGTGTTTTAATCACTTCATGCATGTGTGGTCTCAACCTGAAGAACCTAAATGCTAAAAACTCTCATTAAAAAGTCTCTATTAACGTCCTCCTGGACCAATCAGCAGTCTCAGAATAAAAGGAAGGCGGGGCCGCTTGTGCTCCTTATGTCAAATCCCTGAGCAAAGTCACTGAACATTCAGAACCCATTGGCCAAAGCTTAGGCACAGAAAAACAGGAAATGGGAAACAGGAAACCACTCTGTCCTCCTCTCTGTGAGCCCCCATTTTCTCAGGTGACGGAAAGAGAGGGATGATGGGAGTTGCAGTTTTATTGTCAATAGGGAGCCTGGTGGAAACAATAAAGGTTTTAGGCTGTCAGTGTCGGGGCCGGTAGGAACTGTAGTATCTGGGGTAGAGGGGAGTGTAGTGGCTGGAGTGGCTGTAGGAAGTGGAGGTGCCTGAGGTGAGGTAGGAGCTAGAGGGAGTAAAAGCAGAAGAGGAGCTGTAGTAGGTGGATGAGTAGCTGTGGGAGGAAGAAGGGGAGTGGGAGGAGGAGTAAGGGGAGGACGAGGAAGGAGTGTGGAGGACTGAGGAGCGTGTCAGGCTGGACAGGGGCCGAGTTCGGGGTGAGGGGCTCCACGTGGAGCGCCTGGGACCCAGAATAGGGGAACGGTAGGGAGAGGAGGGGGCAGATCCTGGCTGGGCAGACCTGGTGGTGGTGGAGGTGGTGGTGGTGGTAGAGGTTGACAGGGGAGAGGATTGAGAGTCTGGGGTGTAGTGCCTGGAGAGGCCCGAGTTACGGGACAGAGCGGGTGAGATATTGACACTGAAACTTTGGGAGTCAACCATAAACGTCCGCACCCCCAGGGTCCACTGGGAGTGAGCCAGCCTCAGAGGGGTTGAAGGCGGGGTCAGGGATGAGGAAGAGGAGGGGGCCTCCAGAGATGGGGGGCTCTGTGGCACCACAGGGCCAACCGATGAGGCGACTGCTGGTGATGATGGACTGCGAGCGGGTATGTGTGAGGTAGGGGAGGTGAGAGCTGAGGCCAGAGCTGCAGCAGCTGCACTGACCATTGACGGGCTAAGGGGGGCAGAAGGATCATCAGAAAAAATTGATGTAGGACTAGTAAGGCTGCAAGGGGGGAGGCTACAGGGGGCCAAAGCCGAAGTGGAACCATGGGCAAGGTTGGAGGCCGAAGCCGAGGCTGGGGGACTTACTTTGGGGGTGCTGGTCTTCCCGCGGGTCAACCTGCTCCCGCGGGTCCGGTGGGTCTGCTCTTGATCAAAGGCCAAATCCTCCAGGCGCTGGGTAAGGGCCAGTTTCTGCTGGATGGCCATCCGCAGGAGGGAGTTCAACGTCTTCTTCTCATCCTCAGCTGCAGCCAGCTGCCTCTGCATCTCATCCAGCTGGGTCACATACTCATCACACCTGAAGAAAGCAAAGTTTCAGCAGATTGATACCAAAATGAAAAAAGGATGGAAAAGACCAGATACAAATGAGGAAGTGATCAAAAGCAAGGTGAAAAAAAGAGATCATGCAGTTAGAAATATTCAACATTTTTTGGAAATACGCTTATTCACTTTATTGCCAAGAGAAAAGATCTGTACTATTTCCATTTTTTGGCCTGAGTCTCCCCAGTAAAACCACAATGTGTTGTTTTTACACTTCAGCTTTTGAACAAACTAAACAAACCAAGTGTAACATGCAAATTTTGGAGGTGTTAGTAGACAGATTTTGTTACCTTTGGACAGGCTAGCTGTTTTCCCCTGTTTCCAGTCTTTGTTCTAAGCTAACCTTGATAGTGGCTGGCGGTAGCTTTATTGTCTTTGCCAGGTGTAAGCCTGAAGGGGATCATGCATTTGGTTGTGTGTGTTTGTGTGTGTAACTGTCTGCAGCTACTCTTGCATACTACTAGACCAATCAGATTTATATTTTTTGTGCACATTTATGACTGTATGCTCAAGAACCTCTCATGGTTGCAGTGATTTTATATTTTATAAGGCCATTGACTGCTCTGTTTTATACTGCCATTGACTGCTGACTCCTCACTCCGCTTAACCGCTGCTTCAGTTTGGATTCTTGTTTCCGCTAGGGACAACCAATCATGCCTTCAATCAGTGCCAAATTTCGGTACCTTGAGAGCAGGTTGTGTTGTGAATTCAAATAAATATTCATAATCGGCTAGGCTAAAAACAAGGCTTACCTAGTCTGTTGTAGGCCACATTTTTGCCTTTGTCATGGCTCAAAAATCTATAGAAAAGTTTGGTCTCATATTGAACCAGAGCATCTACAGATTAATTCCATACCAGACATCTTCCACTTAAGTTAGGCATATATGAGATGAATAAATCCCCATTTTTGTTATCTTCGCTGCCATCTTGACTGTACACCTAAATACTAGAAGAGTGCACTCTACTGAGTGCACTCCTCTAGTATTTACCATGCAGCAGGGGCATTGCAGTGAGAGGAATAATGGATCTAAGTACCCAGGGCCCCACCATTGGGAGGGCCTTCAAAGTTTATTTTTTCTGCAATTTTAAAATGATACATTATCAGCACTATAAGTACACTATTACTGTTGGCTGAACAAATCATTTGATAGGCTACCTCTTGAATTTAAAATAACATTAGAGCCTCTCAGCTGCAGGCTCATCATTACCATCTTCTTGTTACTGAGGATGTGAGACATGGTCATAAAGTGCCTCCTAAAAGTCACTTCAAGCTGTCAGTTTACACTGAAACAACATTTGAAACACTAAAATTAAGTCATTGTAGATATATAAGTATTATACAATATATGATCTTAAGATGCTTGTAATGTACAATGTTTCTCAACTAATAATTTATGAAATGTGATCAGTTTTTCGACTGTGTTTACAGACATTACTGGTGCAATTAAACCTCCAGCAGCACCAGAAAAGTTTAATAACTTAGACTTAATAACTTAGAGTTATTATTTACCATTACTCCCTGTATTAAGTCCTGTCAATCAGTTTGAGAGTGATGGCAGGTCCTAATCCTCTAATCCTAATCTAATCACCAATATTGGGGCTACCGTTTTTTTTCAATGTTTGGATTGTGCCTTTGAGTTTTTTTATTCTACGTTTATGTTGCAACAGACTGGCCTAACACTTGGAGACTAATTCAGCTTCATTTTGCAAATAAAACATGATTCCAGTGAAGTCTTATTCTATTGTAAATGGTAAATGGTAAATGGTCTGTACTTGTTTAGCACCTTTCTAGTCTTCCGACCACTCAAAGCACTTTTTACACTACGAGTCAATTCACCCATTCACACACATTCATGCGCTGAATGGGTACAGGAGCTACCATACAAGGTCCCAACCTGCCCATCAGAGGAAATCTAATCATTCACACACACTCACACACCGATGGCGGCAAGCTACCATGCAGGGTGCTGGCACAGCCATCGGGAGCAATTTGGGGTTCGGTATCTTGCCCAAGGACACTTCGACATGTGGACTAGAGGAGCCGGGAATCAAACCGCCGATCTTCAGATTAGTGGACGATCCGCTCTGCCTCCTGAGCCACAGCTTGTCTTTTATGTTTGTCTTTTAACGTGAAATACAGTCAGACAATCAATTCTCAGAGTTACATGGTTTTCCACTTTTGTCTTATGTCCATTGTATAATGAAGACTGAAAAAAACATAACGCAACTAATGCTCTCTAATGTTCTGAAACCTCATAGTGAAAGTTTCACACAGTAATTACGGCATGTTGAGAAAAGAGGGCTGAAATATACTCAGACTTTCTTAAATGTGTAAACATTTCGCTACTGATTACCCTAATAACCACCACAGAGGCATGTGTTTACTTGTTTGCTCAGGCATGAAGATGGATGTATTAAAAGGGGAAGGGGCCCATCGAGGCTGCATGTGTAAGGGACCTGGATTTTTGTGCTGCACTGCTGGCCACAGCGTACAATGATATGTTAGACAATAGTGAGCTATCAACTTTGTGGCTACAGTTTGAGGAAGAGTGGTCTAAATAACAAACCTGTAAAAAGACTTCCCATGAAAAGTGGAGGCTGGTTTTAATATCATGTTAATGCCCATGGTTTTGGAATTAAATGTTAAACAATGACATACGGCTGTTATGTTTAGGAGTCCACACACTTGTTTCTGATGTTCACATACCTTTGGCAGTGTAGTATGTAGTATATACAGTAATGGGCTGCAACCCTGTCGTCATACATTAATGTTGATTTTCTTATTCTTATTGATATATTCTGCAAAACCCTGGATTATGTTCAATGACAATGTTTTGTAATGTTCAGTGGCAACATATTTTAATGATTTATTTCTACAATAGCTGCATGACAACAAAGGCATGGTTTAGGAAAAGATCATGCTTTATGGCAAATAAACTTAGGTTGAACATATGCCTAAAAACGTTTAAGATTAGGAAAAGATCACGTCTTCCTGAATTGGCACTAGATATAAATCATGAGGTGTGAAATCATCCAATATAACCATAACTCCTAGGATATAATGACATGCACCCCAATAATTTAATGATAACTTGTCTTCATAGAAGGGCTTACATCTGCAAAAGAACCACATGAGCACACAAGTAGTCTTTACAAACATAACTTCCAGACAGGGGAGAAAACAGGTCTGTTAAAAACACTTGATGATTAACTTCTTATTGTAACGCTGTAGACTTGTGTTAATCAGTATCAGTTATTTGAAGGACATCAACATAATGTTGTCATGTTTGAAAGTCATCTTATTCCACACTGTCTGAAAGCACTGTGTGTAAGATGTATCATCTTATTTATGTATCAACTCGTCATTTAAACTATATGATGTTTATATGAAATGTTAGTGAAATACTCAATCCCTAGATTCCATGTTTTTTAAGGCTGCTGGTGATGTTTTGCGCCTTATTTTATACACGCCTCCCAAATTGTTGTGTCAAACTCTTAAGCTACAATTTAGAGTTCATAGATAAGGGACAATAGTAGCAATAGTAAGTCACCTTTAAGTCAGCCGAGTCATGTGCTTGTGCATGACCTGGCAGAAGGAGGTGTATACAAAGTAGGGTGTTTGTATTGTTCAAAGAAAAGGGGCGTGTTTTTAAGAATGTTTTTAAGGGTATATAAGTTGGTGGGTCACTTCAGCCAGGCCTTCAAATCCTTGACAATATTTACTGACCATTCTAAATAGATAAAATACAGTCAAATGACACAGCAGTAGATACAAGCTATGTAAGGAGATTGGGTATACACTGTCATAAAATATGAAATATAATCCAGAGATCAGCAATTAGGGTCAACCATGGGACAGTTTTTTCACTGTTGTACCATCACAGTGTAGATGCAGATGTTTAATGATTTGTTGTTCTTTTATTTGAGCATTATTTTAATTCATTTAAGAATAATTGGTTGATGTACTGTATAAATTGGCTTGTTTCAGGATTGTATATCAGGGCAGGTCATTTTTCCCATTAGTGAATAAGGATCTGGATTTACATGAGCCTGGTATTTATATTGTTATCTACACTAGATTTATGAAATATCTAAGTAAAACTATGTTTGTTGGAGGGCCAGATATGGGCCACAGGCCGCTATTTCCCGATCCTTGATATAGACTACTGACATCTAGTAAAGGAAAACACTCCAAATACATCAATACTTTCTATGTCTTGGATCTTAAGAGAAGAGAGATGTGCAATGAAAAGTCATTGCAGGGCCATATGGTAGTTTGAAACTTTAAACCTTATCCAGCTTTTGTGTTTACTGACTTGTTATGTATGTGTGAGCCCAGGGTGTGTAAGTGATCATACTGACAGGAAACACTGTAACATCTCCACTGTCTCTTATTACTTTCAAGAGTGAAAGTCTGTTAATTCCCTGTGACCAGTGAAACGATCAGCACTGTTTTTTAGTTTTTATTAAACAAATATATCATATGAATAGGGTTTTTACTATAAGTGCATGTTGTTGACATGTATTCAAATGGTCGCAAAATGCTCTCCAGAGCTTTTTTTTTAGAATTGTGTTATGTCAAGAAAACGAATAACTAATGAGGAGGCCCATTATCACCTCATCGTTCTAGAACCCTCAGTATAAGACACCATCATTCTAGGGAGAATTGGTCCTACTGGCATACTGGATTTCAACCTCTCAAATTGAGACGTGTTTCTATTGTTGGTGAATGCAAACTCCATTGATGTATTGAAAAACAGCTACAGCTATATCAACAGCTACAACTGCGACTATAACTCTAGAACTAAAACTCCAACTGCAAAAGTACTACAGTTGTTCGACGACAATTTCTTCTCAACACCTGCCACTACAGTATCCTGTTTGAGCCAACATGGACACAAGATCCAGCTCAAGGAACTTGGTAAGATTTTCTCATTTTACAGAGAAATGTCTTTTTCACAATCTTCAAAAGAAAGAAAGGAAGAGATCAATTTTCATACAGTTTATTCATTTGTGTGTCACAATAATTTCTCATACCCAGCACGTTGAGAAATATAGTACCTCTTATATATGTTGCTTAAAATAAAACAATAAAGAAATGCAGTAGGGTTTCTTTAAAGACCCAACGTTTACCCGAAGCTTTGCCAAAATAATCGAATCCAAACTCAACACTGATAAATAGATGTGGCAGCATGTCTGTGGTAATTTGGTAGAGATGATGTTAAAACAACAATAGGGCCAACACTTTTTATAATCTATGGCATAGAATAGAAAGTTCTGTTTTTATGGGATATGTATGAAATTGAGTGTTGTGTTAACATTACAAGTAAAAGTCCTGGATTCAAAATATTATTTAAGTTAAAGTACAAAAGTACAAAAGCAAAATGTACTACTGTATAAAAAGTAAAAGTACTCAATATACAGCAGAATGACACCTGCTATGCTTGTGTATTATTGGATTATTAATAATGATTACATGTAAGCATTGTTGTAGATGGTTGAGGTGTAGTTCATTTTAACTACTTTGTATACTGTTGGGCAGTTTAATTGTTAACAATGCATCATGTTTTATAAATTGATCATATGTTTTGTTTTGTAATGTAGTGTAAATGTAGTGGAATAAAAAAGTATAATTTTTCTTTCTGAATCATAGAAGTATAAAGTGGCAGAAATTGAACAGTACCTCAACTAGCACAGTACTTGAGTAAATGTACTAAGTGACATTCCAGGAGCTCCAAGTAGTGCTGTCTTTAAAATACACAGGTTGTGTTTCTATGTGTATCCTGTCTTTCAGGCATTTGGACACTATGGTGCTGCCATGTACAGTCCAAATCTGTCCAAGCCAGCTGTAGTACAGTGGCAGAACTCTAACCAGGTCCCTCACAACGTAATCGTGCAGGGACTCAGAGATGCCCTGTACAAAGCCATCAGTGAAATCAAATCATTGAAAGAGCAGAATACAGCACTAAATGAGGAGAATGCAGCACTGAAAGAGGGGAATAACTCTCTGAAGGAACAGGTTGGCCTCCTGGAGCACAGACAGGCAGAGGTGAGCCAGCTCCAAGAGCAGCTCAAACAAAAGGACAACCTCCTTAGCAGGTTCACCAAAAAAAGGCGGGCTCGAACCAAAGCCTATGTGGAGACCCTGGACCTGCTGGCACGCAAAGAAATAGAGCTGAAGCTAAGCGACCAGCAGTGGAAGAGAGCATATGATGCTCTGGAGGTGAGCCTGAGAGAGGAGCTGGCTCAAAAAGAGGAGAGCTGGAGGAAGAACGAGCAGGAAATGAAGGACTTGGTCTGTCACATGATGCTCACAAAGGAGGAGGAATGGAAGCAGAAGATGAGCCAGACAGATGAGGAGATAAAACTCCTCATTTGCCAGATCAACCAGCTTCAGGTGCACTGTCTTAACTGATCCTTTTACTTCTGAATAATTAATTTTAATTAATTTGTAATAATTTTTTTCAGATTCAGAATTAGCTTTTGGAAATGACATAAAATGTACTGTCTTTGTTTATCATCAGCTCACCCTCAACACTGAGGAGCAGGAGCTGCTGGAGATTAAGGCTGAAAAGCAGCAGGAGGAGGAAAAGAATGAGGAGGAGGAGAGAGAAAAAATGGAAACCAAAGAGAGAACACATGTGGAGGACAAAGAAAATGAGAAGGAGGTGAAGAGGAGAGAAGATGAAATGAAGATGGAGATGAAGAAAAAAAAAAAGAAGACAAAGACAAAAGAGTGCAAGAAAAAGAAGAACAGGCGATAGCTTGAGCAAACTGAAAACACGACAGCGGAACCCCCTTCCTCCCCAAACCCCCAACACCCCTCCCTTACCCCCTTCCCCATTCCTACCCCTTACCCCATTCCTACCCCTTACCCCATTCCTATCCCTTACCCCATTCCTACCCCTTACCCCATTCCTACCCCTTACCCACTCCCCAACACATACCCCTCTATCCCCCCACCCCTTTGTTGTACATTTTGTTATTTATGTCATTTAAAATTGTAAATATATTCCTTGTAAGTGAATTACATCTTTGTATATCTTTTTGAATACATATGGATAATGGAGAAGGATAAGGAATTAAGTGTGAGGATAAAACAGGCAGTTAAAATCTTGCAAACTGATTAGTGGAAATGAGTCGGCCTAACATTATTACAAACACTTTGCAACGTGACCTCAGTGACATTGGATAGTTTTTCCATGGGAGTACAATTAATGGGAACATTCAAATTAATGTGAATAAATAAGCTCTGGTTCGATCGCTGACCAGCTGGAACCCCAGGTTAGCAGTTTACTAACATTGCATAGCAACCGCAGGCAGCCGGGAACTTTCTTGTAAATGTAATTGTTATTTTAAGGACCGGTGTGTAGGATTTAGTGGCATCGAGCAGTGAGGTTGCAGATTGCAACCAACTGAATACCCCTCCTCCTCCCCCTCCCCTTCCAAGCATGTAGGAGAACCTATGGTGTCTGTGAAATTCGCGAAAGAACGCAAAAGGCCCTCTCTAGAGCCAGTGTTTGGTTTGTCTTTTCTGGGCTACTGTAGATACATGACGGTGTAACATGGTGGGCTCTGTGGAAGATATAAGTTATATATATATAAGATATAAAGGGCTCATTCTATGGTAACAAAAACATGATTCTTATTCTCAGGTGATTATACAATAATGAAAACATACTTATGAATATTATATTCCTTTTCTGCCAAGTCCGTTACACTAGATGCCACTAAATTCTACACACTAGACCTTTAATAAAACTGTTCTTATTGGACTGTCTACAATTTCTATATTGTAATATTTGGTAACTGTTTTATAAAAGTAATGTCTCAGCCGTGACATATTGCTTAAATATGTCACTTATTTTTGAAACAATAGGATTTCATCTAAATGAGTCTCTGAAGTATGGAAAAAGAGTCACAGTTTTCTAACTGTTTCACAAACTTTGACAGGGGAATCTTCCTCTCAAGTACATTTATGACTTATTTTGGTATTCATCTTAGTCTTAATACCCCAGCAGGACATGCTTTAGCACTGATATCTGCTCCATTGTCATCCTATATACCATGAAATACAGCCCCGTGTCAAAACAAAGCAGAGGCCTGCATTGGAGTGGGCGTGTTGTTTAAAGGATAGTTCTGTCTTAAAACAATACTGATGTGCCATTATGTACTGTCCGTGGAAATGGGTCTTTGTTGCTGTAACAATTCCTACTCTACATACTGACCCTGAAGCTATTCTCTTGGAACATCACTACACTGTAAATGAAGAAATAAGGGACAAAATCCACAGATCTCATTCTGTTTAAAAATGCATTCCAAAGTTCAGCTGAAGCTAATATGATGCTTCAGCAGTCTCAGTTACCTAGCTCCAGTCGAAATATAGAGGTTTGTTACCAAAATATTAGCATTCAAAAACACAGACTACTAAAAGTACTCCAGCTATCAAATCTTTATCAAAACTTTGGGTTTTATTGGTGGTTGGCAACCAGTTTATTGGTGCATTGGAGCACGACTTTAGTAGTAAAAGCTGGATAGCGTCAACTTATCAGACTTAATCAGACTTACATGCCACCACTACCAGAATGTATCCCTGCACCACAGCTCAGCGAGGCACTTCAGTCCGCAGAAACAAAAGGAGGGAATTTCATTCTAAACAGGCTGTAATTTTAGAATATATCCACTCAACTTAGCTAACTGAGGCTGCTGAAGCATCATATTAGCTTCAGCTGAACTTTGGAACAAGAGCTGTGATTTTGGCCCTCATTTCTTACAGTGTAGTGACGTGCCAAGAGAATAGCTTCAGGGTCAGTATGGAGAGTAGGACTTGTTACAGCAATGTTGAGCCTGGCTCAACTTTTCTGCTGGACTTATTCCAAATTAAATGAATCAAATGAATGAGAGTTTTTTCACGCAGGGTAAATGTTGGTCTTGTATTGTACACAGGAGTACAATAAAACTGGAGGCAGAGTAACTCCCAAGGTGGAACAGAATATTATAAATCTTATAATCTTATAAAGTTATTATGACTAATGTATTAGCAAATACGTACCATACACATCCAGCTGACACAGAGTAACATGATTCATTGTTAATGTAAAGAAATAAATTAGGTAGTGGAGTTTTAACTTCTTGTATCGGGTCTCTGACCTGGTGGCAAACATTGCTCGTAGAGAGGAGAACGTGGCGGCGTCCTCCTTCAGGGCCTTCAGCTCGTTCCTCAGCTTCATCATGGTGTCAGTCACCATGGATTTCTCCGTCTCATACTTACTCTTCAGGTTGGCCAGAGCCACCTCTGCCGTCTGGGTAAACACACACACACACAAAAGAAATGGCTAAATAATTATATCAGACATTCTCTGAATGGATAGCAGCTCTAGCTTGTGCACTGTATCACTGATGCACATGTCTGTCTATGGAAAAGCCATATAAAACTTGCAATATAAAGTAATAATGATGGAGGTGAGGTTTGGGACAGCAAATCCAATCAACCTTATTGATTGGTGTGTTTCAGGGAAGCATAAGCCAGTAAACACTTGAACTATTAACTGCTAGACTCATTCCCAAATGGCATTGTTAAACCCAGTGTGAGTGGCTGCTTTCTTGTTATGGGAATTGTGTTGATTTCTTCTGTGTGTCTGGTTGAAATAAAATGAGGATGGGACTATCAACTAGACAGCGACACAGGGATACCGCTGTTTAAGCTGATACAAATATGAATGGAAAAACTTTATTTATTATTATTATTATTATTATTATTATTATTATTATTATTATCTTCCATTCATTAACAGTATAATCGCATATTACCAGTGGTAGTGGTGGTGATAGTAGTTACAATTGTAGTAGTAGTAGTATTAATTCCATCTTCATCGCCATCTCTAACAAATAGAGTCCCCTTCTCTGTTCTTCTTTCTCTCTCTCTTTCTCTTCCTTTGAATTTATTATTAATGCATAATAACAAATATAGATACAATGTAAACAATGATATTATGATAATGAGTAGGATGATGGTGGTGGTAATACATGATATTATAAATCGTAAATAATAATGTGCCCAAGTCCTTCTAGTAACAAAAAACAAACAACAACAAAAATGTACATTATAATTATATGTCTGGGGTGGACCCGGTGGACCTGTCCCCTGCTGCCGCCCTCTGGTGCGGGCGAACCCGCCTCTGGGTTGTTAACTTACTGTATCTGACTGTACTATATGAGTGAAATGAGTACTTTACCTGCTTGAATATTATGTTCACATTACTGATCAATTTGTCACAAAGACCATATCACTCAGTTTAAAGGATAATTGTGGTTTATTACAACTTGCTCTTATTTTCATGGTTTTGGTATTCCAACAGATAATAATATATTGGCCAGAATATAAGAAGATTTATTTCTCTGGAAATTACATTTGAAAAAGTGGTTCTCTTATATTCAAGGACTAGGCAATAACATGTTCATAAGATCAGATATTCTTTTTAAATGGAGAGAATACCAGTGTAACACCGGCCCCTTCAAAGAGTGTTGTATTATAGGTTGTTTGTAGTCTTAATGTTGCTAGGCTAGTGAGTGTCTTCCAGTCATCAATAAAAGTGTTTGGTTTTCTCAGTTGCAGGAGTTTTTGAACGCTTGTGTACCATGTTTTTCTGCTATGGAGAAAATAAAACAATGATGAATGAAAACAAGTGCAAAGCTTCTTTCAGTGTCTTTACTGCAGAAACAGACAGTGGACTGAATTGCTGCTGTCACAGATGATGAGGAGATCAAAAAGACAGACAGTTTGAAAAATGCTCACTGCTGGAGAAAATAATTTTGACTGCTTCCAAGAGCCTGATAGTGTGTGAGTATGTGACTGAGAAAAGGGTTCAAGGATGAAGACTTTCTTCTCTGTGGATTTATGATATCTCAGTGAAACCTTCCCAACAATTCTAGTGTGAAAGTATGTTGTATCTTCAAAAAGTAGTTTTCCAAAAACAGGTGTCAGAAAAGGGGTGTCTTACAATCACGGTCATCTTATATTCAGGCCAATATGGCATTAGATGTCCTCTCACCTGTTTGTTAGCCTTGAGCACCAGTCTGAGGGTGGCTATCTGCTCTCTCTTGGTGCTGAGCAGAGACTTGAGCTTCAGGATCTCCTCCATGCAGCTCTCCTTGTCCCTGTCCAGCAGGGGGGCCAGTTCCCTGGCCGCAGCTCTCTGTCTGGACAGCTGCAGAGACCTGTCCACTGCCCGCTGGAGGTGCTTCACCTGGGGAAGGGCAGCAGAGAGGTGGAGGGGAGAGGAGGATAGGACAAGAGGAGATAAGAGGATACAAGGTGGTATAATTCATTTTGGAGGTGCTTCAGAAGAAAGGAGAGAGGAGGACAGGACAAGTTAGAGAGGGATGGAGAGTGGAGAAGAGATAATGAGGAATTTGGGTAAAAGAAGGGATTTCATCCGTGGGAGAGTAGAAGAGAGGACAGATGAACAGGAAGGAAGGAGAGGAATGATAATACACTGCTGAAAAAGTAAGAAAGAAAGAAGAAGAAAACAAAAAACAGACCTTAGTTTTCTAAAAGGTGTTACATCTAAGAGAAGAGAACCAATCAAGAGAGGGAGAGCAGAGAGGAAGGAAAAGTAGAAAATACAGGGGAGAAAAGGGGACAAGCCGGAGGAAGGTGAAATGAAAAAAAAAGCAAGGTTTGCCTGGGGGGAAAAATGATGGTTCATTTGTGGTTGCTGAAGATGATTCACCTGAGAAAAGGAGAGAGAAAGTGGAGGACGGGGAATTCCACTGACACTGTGTTCTACCTGGTCTCTGATGATGGCGTTGAGGTGGTAAATGTTCATGGGCTCCCTGCGCAGCTCGCCAGCTGGCTCCAGCGCAGGTGATGACGATGATGACGATGATGAAGAGGCACTGATGCTGGGTGAGCGGGTCGGAGGTGTGCAGGGCGGCAGGCCCTGCTCCCCCTCCTTTTCCTCTTTCCCCCCCTCCCCAGATAGGGGCTCTTTGGATGGAGACTCCGAAGGGCTCCGCGACTCCGCGGGAGATGAGGTTGCAGAGGCGACAGTGGCCAGCCTCCTGGCGAGGCGTGGTGTGAGGAGCACTTTGCTGTTGTCCGAAGACATGGCTTTGAGACAGGCACTGAGGCCCCTGAGCCCCCTGCCTTGTCTAGAAGAAAGAACAAATTAATTTGATTACTTAAACCTGCAGGACGTGTATCTGCTACAGACACTCACCAACTATTCCTGTTGAAAGATAGATTCTTTACTCATTACACCACCCTGTTGCAAGTGTGGAGAAACTGTCTAACTTAGGGTTCTCAAAGAGTGGTCTGCTACCCAGTGGTTGCAAACATATTTTGTGGGGCCTGATATAACTGAAATAATAAAGCGCTCTATCTTTTCCTTCAAACTTCCCCTTAGCTTGTGGTGAACGTGGGGGCCTTGACAGTCTGGCCACCAGAGTTGGAAACTGGTTCAGGACTTGTAATGTGTCCTCTCTGGTGGGGAAGGAGTCACACCAGGTAAACCCAAACATGTGATGAGGGTGAACTGGTCTGCAAGGTCCTTTTGCAAGGCTAGAAGAACCGCAGCTTCTGTGGCAGCAGAGACCAAAACTTTGGTGTGGGAAGAGTTTGGTGAGGCAAAGGACTTTCAAGATGACTCAGGAGAGTTGAGGAAATGAAAGGAGCATTTAGAGGAAGAGTCCAACTGAAATATCCTTCAGAGAAGGTTCAGCCAGATGACTCAGGGTAAACCTTACCCATCTCTATGGCAGAGGTAGTATTCTGCACAGACAAAAGCAAGATACAAACTGGCAAGCTGTGTAATAGCAAGGATTCAGCAGTAGATGAGATTCACCCTGAAATATTGAAGGCTCTGGGTGTTGTTGGGATTCTTGGGTGGCACATCTTTAGGGGGACTGGCGCATATGTTCCAGTTATTACACAACTCAGCCTCCCTCATGCTTATGCAACAGCACTGGGACTGAGACTACAACTGATTGTAAAACCTTGAATCCTGAAAGACCAATGTGTATTTTGTCCTGGTTGTGGAAGAGTGAACCAGCTCTTTACTTCTGTGAGAGTAGTGGGATGGTCATGTGTGTTTGCCTATCCATGAAGACTGGATAGGCAATGTTTTCTATTGACTTAAAGACAACTCAGTCCATACCCCTCAGAGTGTCTTATGGAGATGCTGTGGAAATATTGGGTGCTAGGAGGACGGTATTAACTTCTTTAGTAAGTAAAGCGTTCTTCCAAAGTCCAACACCCTCCGATAATGTGAGAACAAGTAGTGCTTGAGAACATAACATGTATCAGTCAGACCTGTAGTAGTCCAGCATGACGCGGTTGGGTGTCTCATTGCTGCACAGACAGACATGGTGGTACAGCTGGGCAAGCTCCTCGCTCAGTGTCACCAGCTCATCCTGAGCTGCGTTCAACGCGCCCTGACTCTCACTGGCTGCTGACTGAGCTACCTGCAACTCCAACTCCAAGCTAGAAACCTGAGAGGAGAGGAGAGGAGAGATCATATCCTTTATCCATGTAAATATCTCTCATTCCATTTAAACATACAGTCAGTATGAAGTGATTACCTTCTCCCTTCCCTCCCGGCAGCTCTTCTCCAGTGAGGCGACCTGCCTCTCCAGTCTCTGGAGCTGAGAGTTTCCCCTTAGCTTCTCCTGTGCTGCTCCCTCCCCGCACTGAGCCAGCCTCTCCCGCAGGCATTTAACCTCTGCCTTGAGCTCCACCACCTCTGTCACAGCCACACGATACTTGCACTGCATGATCTCCAGACCCGGCGTCTGGTATGAAAATACCTGACTTTTGTTCACTGTCCCGCTCTTATCCTCGTCATTTCCTTGTTCCTCTTCAGCCTCTTCCTCACACCGGTCCAGCTCCATCAGGGCCTCTGAGGTGAGCTGAGAGGCAGCGCTGGCTTGGGCCTCCTGGGTGAAGTGGGCTCTTCGATGCAGGCGGCGGAGGGCAGTGACTCTCTTGCTAAGGCGGAGGGCCTTCTCATGCTGTTCAGTGAGGGCCCCCTGGGTGTGTTGGAGCTGAGTCTGGGACTCCTGCAGGCTGGTCATCAATGCTACTTTATCACGTTCAACCTGAAGGGGGCAGCAACACGATTAGGGAAAAACAGCTTATGCAGTATAGTATGATCAGTATGATGTTTAATATTCTGTTTTTTTCATTTTTTCACGGGCACATACCTTTCAACACATCAAATTTAGACATGGTCTTAAATTGGCATCCCTCACTAAACAGCCAAAGCAACTGGGGTCCCAATCTCCAATTATTGTACCAAGTGTCTGCTAATATGAGCAGTTCATAGATAAACTCAATCCCTCCTAAGCTGCTGCAAGACTCATCAGGTCTGCCTGAAGCACTGTTTGATGTTCATCATATTGGACCCACAATAGCCAGTAAGAGAGAAACCGACCAGAAGGATGAATCTCCTACTCTACTAGTGCTTGTATGAGGATGTCCATGTATGCACACAATCTAAACAAGATGCAGAGGAGGATCGCATCAATTGGAAAAGGTGATGCAGCAGTTAAAGCAAAGTGATGGTAAATGACACCGGCATTTAAAGATCAGATATGAATATCAAATGAAATGATGTCCCTCATCAACATTTAATGGCAGTAATGCACCACCAAACCTAGCAAAAATGGGGGGCCAGTGGCTCAACTTTTGCTGCAGGGACTGTCCATTTGGTTAATATGTATACCACATGATTGCAACATCTCCAGTCTGATCTCAGGTCACAGACAGACTTTTGCACAAATGAATACATCTCACCTAATTTACAACTGGAAAGACTTTTAACATACACTGAGCCATGAAAAACTGTCTCAGATTTTTCAGACTGCATGATAACACAAAACATTAGTCCATATGGACGGGATGTCACTCCACTTTTACCCTCAGGTGTAAAGAAACAATGCTGTAGCACAAAAGTGGATTCATTAACATTTAAAAAGTGCAGCTTCGACAACAATGAAACCCTCCCATCTACTGAAGACTGGTCGATAGTGTAGTGTGTCAGCTGAGATATAAATAAGTTCTTTCTGCAGACCAGCCTATCAGAGAAAGGGATGGGATTACACCTACAGGAACTGAAGCATCCAGATGCACACGCACATATGGATGTGTGTATACACACAGGCTGGTGCTCTGAGCATGATTTGATGCACTAAACAATTGTAAGGTAATTGTAAGGTTGAGAAAAACCCTGCACGTTTGGGAACATATAAGAGAAAGGTGTTAGGAAAGAAAACAAAAATGGGTGTGTGACTGTGTGTGGCCTGAGAAGACAAAGGCAGAATGTGAGAGACAGAGTGCTTTACGCAGTGGGGATACTGTGTGTCAGTATGGTTTTACAGTAAATTATTCAAAAGCTTTGATTTTATAAAGAGGAGTCAGTTGCTGCTGGATTATGAACCCAGCAGATGCTGTTTTTGTGATTACTGCAGTCAAAATATGTACAAAATTCTAACTTTTTTGGTGTAATTTTATAGAATATTAAACATAATGTTTAAACATTGCAGGTAAGTGGGGAAAAAATAGTAAATAATACAACATGGTTCAACATTTTGGGAAATTCCAACCAAGAATGAGATGAGAAGACAGATATCAATCTCACGTCTGTGTGTTAACTATGGAGCTGGAGTCAGGACATGGTTAGCCTAACTTAGCATAAAGACTGAAGGCAGGGGGAAACAGGTAGCATGGCTCTGTCCAAAGTTCAAAACTACACCTACTGACACCTGTAAAGCTCACTGATTAACACATTGTTGGTTTAATCTGTTAAAAATAGAAATGTAAAAAGCACAATTTGTGGAGTTACATGTTGGAACAATTTCTTGGTTCAGTGACCATGTGCGGCTTCCTGGAGTGTTGACATCACAGTGAGGTTGTCAGGTTTGGTACCATCATGCTCGTACAGACGACTCTGGAAAACTGCGGTAATGGGTGGATAGATAAACTGTTCATCAAGAAATAGTTTCACCACCGAACTTCCCCCTTAAACTCAAATTATTTTAGTTCAGATAGGGTTTTTTTAAGTACCACAGTACTTTTGGATTTTGCACAGTATATACGACAAATTGCAGACTTGTTCCATTCATTTCTATATGGTATCAAAATCCACTTGCAAACATTTCAGTTCTGCTCTAATTTTTGTACAAGATACATGTGGTAATGCTGTTGACACTGGATTGATTTCAAAATGATCAACTCTACTATCACATTGTAACTTTGACTACAATAAAAGAATAGCATGATATGGTTTTCACTGTGATGGATGTAAGATTATTCCTAATGATGGTGAAATAGTTGATTTTTTCCTTGTTGTCTGTCAGAAACAAAATTGGGAGGTAGCATGATGTTATATGACTCTGGTGTCTTTTAACCACGATCATGAATCCCTATGTTGATCAGTTTCAAACTGTGCTCTGTGCTCCTCTGGGGCAGCCTTACAGATGCTGGCTGTCTTTGAGTTAATAATGTATAAGTGGATGATCTGAGATCAGACCCACCGTCAACAGCTGCTGCTTGAGCTTCTGGATCTCTGTCAGGTTCATCTCGCTAAAGAGGTCCGATGTCGCCGCCCCCTCGGCTTTTCGACCTGGGCCTCGGCATTCTCCGTTTGACCTGGGCACCGACCCTGTAGCTGTCCCCACTCCTGTCCCACCTTGGAGGTGGCCATTACACCTAGAAGATCAGAGAATAGCATCTTTAAAATCCCAGATATGTACTTTGTTTCCTTATAGAATACTGTATGTAGAATATGTATAACCAGCACAATAAAGAGAGTACAATGGTACAAGCCTGTTAAAACTTCATATAATTAGACCAACACCAAATATACTGTCTATTTTACAAAGGATGTTTATATCTAAATGTTCAAAGCTGCATGTGGTCTTTTCTGCAGTTCACCCATCTTATCACTGTGTTTCACAAAGCTTGATTACAGTGAATCTTCTCAAATCTTCTCAAACAGTTTTACTAGTCATTGCAGTTAGAAAGGAATCAAGATTGAGCAACTAAAGACAGAAAGTTACTGGCCATGCTGCCATGATGTTCCAGTTTGACAGCAGATTCACTTCTGTTCAGTGATTGGCTAGTGCTGTTTGCCACCATCCAAAGTTTTCAGAGTTGAAGTTTGTGATGCATTATACAGGAAATGTTCACTGCTGACACAAATGTTCATACTGAATGTATCACCTTAACTGTCAACATATTTCATCTATTTTCCTACTATGTCTGCTCCTGGCAACTAAAGCATGATTTAAGTTTTTTATGTTTCTGTTTTGGCAATGCAAAGCACATGGTGAAAGGACAAGTGTGGTGATATTCTGTATTTTTCCTGTCAACAAATCTCATGTGCAGACCAAACCAACAATGAATTGATCGACTAAGTATTGTGTGTGTATCCAAAGCCTGATATTCTTATTCCTCTGTGCCGTAGAGCTCAATTGTTGTCCAAAAACTATTAAAACACATCAATGAGTCACACTGTTGCACTGGGTGACATGTTCCTCCATCACCATGAACACACACTGTAGTTTATTTTGACTCAGTCCCACACACACACCGTCCTGCTGCCAGAAATACTCATTAGAGCACCAAATGCGGATCAAACTGTTACTGAAAATAGTCCCCAACAAATGCACTATTTCCTCCTGTTTGAGTAACATTTGCTAAAAACTATTATGACCAGCTGTTTTTAGGAAATTACTGAACCTTTTTTTATTTAGATTTAAGTCTTCAGTAGGAACCAGTGTGCTTGGAGCTGCGAGCCACAGGGAAGGAGGATAGTATTTAGAGAGACGGAGTAACTTGTATTGTTTTGGTCTTCTCATGGGATTTGTTGACAACAGCAAAAATATAGCATATTACCTGCCTTTTATGGTAGGAAAAGATGGAACAGGATACACGGACTGGTTCACTATTTCACCAAAACCAAAATCTTTTCCTAACCCCAACAAAATGTTTTAATAGCCTAAACCTACCAACACGCAGATACGCAGGATGTGACACCCAGTTTCTGGTGACGAAATCCTGTGTATTGCATACACCCAACCATCCACCCTACTACTTTTTTGAAAAACATTGCCAGTTTACATACTGCAGGTAGCAATTACCATTATTATATATTACCATATTTGGCATAGCAAATTAGTAGGACAAAATTTTGCTAATAAAACTCTCATGATTAGAGCCCTGCATTTCAGCACCTCGTTGGCTCTTCTGTGTTTGGGGAGAGCAGAGTTGTTGGGGTGGCAGTGCCACTGGGCGGGGCAGAGGTGAACATCAGGTGTGCACTGCCGGTGTAGGCCACGTCACACATGCTGAGGTGGTGGACCAGCTCCCTGCGCAGGTGGTTCTTCTGCTCACGCTCGCTCTTCAGAGACTCCAGTGCCTCCTCCAGCTGGGTGTCAGAGATGTCCTTCAAACGCAGCGCATCCTGTAACTGACTGTTAAGGAGCTCTGTCTCCTCCTCCAGGACCTTGATCTCATGCTTCAGGCCTTCATACTCCACCTGATCCGTGATAGAGGGAAGGAGGACAGATAGATTAATGAGATGATATCAAGAGATTGGCTTCAATCTACTGGGCCTCTGACATGGATGAAATATGAAAGTTCCTGTCTGGCTACAGTTGCATGAAAAGGAAGTTTGTTCTCTTTGTATATTTTATTTATTTTTAACATTTGTATAAATTTGGTCTGTGGTTAAAAGTTAAAACACAATGTGGGTGGTGTTTTTATTGATAACGCCACTTTCAAAGTCAAAAATGTTCCAAACATACTGACTTAAACTACAGCATTACTTAAACTATGAGACAAGAACAATATGTTGGGGGAAACACAAAAAATGTAGTATTATACCTTAAAATGTCAAAAGTGGAAAAAAAAATTACAAAAAAAAACTTTTTGCTTTTCTCCTCACTACTTGCCTCTGACTTTTTCTGTCCTTTCTTCTCATCTCAACTTAATCCTAATCCATTTTGTTCTCCCTCTCCTCTCCTCCCCTCTCCTCTGTCCTTCGTTTTGGAGTTCAGGTGCTTTTACCAGGCAGCCCAGGACAACCTCAAAGTAATTTGTCACTCTCTGTCTAAGAAGGCCCATCTGTCCTCTGCTTGTGTGTGCATGTGTGTGAATGGTGTATATAACCGAAGGTTATCCTGGGCATCTGTTACCTGCTGATTTAATTATGTTGAATAACTTGGATACATTATCACAATTCATAAAACATATATCCTTTAGTTCACCTGAAGTAATAATTAATCATCCCTTTTTGCAGTTAAAAATCATGTCAAAGTGATCTTTAAATGTATTGTTAACATTTTTTATTACTGAAAGGGAGAAAAATGTACTTGGAGATATATATGACAATATGTGACATATGTGATTTATAGTGCAGATACGGATTCTTTAGCAGAAAAAAACATGAAATTTAGTTAATTTATTATCTAATATGCAATAATGTGGTTGTGACTTAAATCAAAAGATTCACGTTCCACTATTGGCCAACCATAAACTTCTGATTCACCCTGTATTGCAGGTCCATAGTCTTTCTGTCATGTGTGTCTGAAGCATCTGTACCTGATTCTGTTTGAGTGTTGACACCAGTTTCTGCAGAGAGATGTTCTCCTCCTCCAGCTCCGTGTAGTCCTGGAGCAGCCGTGACTCTCGAAACTTGTACTCCCTGATCTCCTCTCGCATCCGGCTGCGCTGCAGCTCCAACATCTCATTACTCTGCTGAGACAGAGCAGGCAAACAGAGCTGGAGTTGCATTCTGTTCACACAGCTCAGCTTTCTACATTTCTCATCATACAGACAGCCTTTGCTTTTAATATCAACTTACACTTTAAATTCAAAGTAAAGTTACTTTGCTTTTTTAGTTAATATTATTTTTAAATTGTTTATATTATTTGCTATTAACTGTGTGTCTTGTAATACTTTAGTTGACTGTTTAATTCATTCATTCATTCAGTTGCATGTGTGAAACCAGCGTCAGCTGCTGAGTAGCAACCTATTCAATGTAGGAAACCATTTAACTCACACTGTCCATTTCATAACATCCATGTTTTCTTATTGTTTGTTGTCTGGGTTTGATGTTCAGATTACATAGCCCAATGCTCCCTACAGTGATGGGCCCTCAGGTTTCTGGAGTCAGAATCTTCATGAATGCATCAGCAGGGGAGAGTTTTCAGACAGTCCCTACTTCCAGCTCTTATTAGCACATGACAATAATGTAATATTGACCAAAAATACAGCAAAAGTAACTCTTGTTGAGTGCACTAGAGGAATCTGTTTCATGTTTCTGTCAGTTATTTTCCAAATAGTACTGAATAGAACTAAAACCAATGTCTGCCTGGAAGAAAGGAAATCTGTCAAAAACAGTAAAGATGTCTTAAACATGCCAGTATAGTCTATGCCGCTTAGCCAGATCTCTGCTGACTGAAGTTCTTAATCTCAAGATGAAGATTTTAGGTGTCATTAGAAGATAAAGTTAGTATTGACAAGTTGTATATTTTTTTTATTTGACTAAAAACTATATGTTTAATTTGTTGGACTGTTTCTTAAATCTTAATTTCAAACTTGTTCACCCAGCTGGTTATGATATAACATCTCTAAGCCTGACTGTCCTGGTGTCAGTCCTCCTGTCCTGCAGAACTGTACCTCCCGCAGCTCCTGCAGCAGGGAGCTCAGGTGCTCGTTGTCAGTCTGTGCGTTGGCGGCGGTGGCCCGGCTATGCTTCAGCTCCGACTGGAGCTCCATGAGACGACCCATGTAGTAGGCCTCCTTGGTGGCAGACTCCTGCAGCAGAGTCTCCTCATTGGTCTCCCCATCCGCTGCCACCTTACGCTGGGTGGAGTAGGCCTGGCCAAATGCCTGTACGGAGCAGGGCAGGAAAGAGTCTGAGTCATCTGGATCGGATGTGTTGTGTTTAATAGTTTAATATGCCTGCGTCAATAAATGGTCTCTATTTGAAAAACGACACCCAAAAAATGCTAGATATCTGTGTTGGAAAGAACATTTCCTCTCAATCCATGGGTGAGAATTTTATAAACTTAACAAAAGCCACTCTTCAAAACAAATGATACATATCTGGCTTTGTAATTTTCCTTTTCCTCCATCTAAAATGTTTTCTGTCATGTTATTTTCTGATCAATTGATGAATCATTAATTCTACAAGTTGTCAAAAGTAAAATGACATGTCCATCATAACACACCAGAGCTAGAAGTTGAACAATAGCTAACCAACCAACTATTCAGTTTATAATAAAATATAATGGAGAAACAGAGAGCAACTTGGCATTTGTGAAGCTAAACATTTGTAGGAATTTTACCTGATTTTTCAAAGTTAGAACTCCTCAATTAAAAAAATTCAAATCATTTTTAATTCTTGGTGTCACAAATCCACTTGCAGTCATGTAATATCCAGATATGTTTGCTGATGATGAGACAAATATATTGATATTTGATTTATCTTTTAACCTTTTCAATGTCTCACTCAAGGGCAGTCACTACAAACTCAAGCTATGTGGCACCAAACTTTGACTAAATCTACACTACGCCATTTAATTTTTAAAACACCATTTTCATGTGAAAACGACTTGTGTCCTCACTCGCGTGTCCAGGTGATTTTAGTAGAAACCTCTGTCCACCTGAAATACCTGAACTGAATAAAACAGCTGAATCTCTTCTTCTTCATAAATCCAGGTTAATGACATCAGCACTGTGTATTTGGCTATATTGACATTTAAAATGAGTGATCACTGAGAAGGTTTGAGGCAACATAAAGTCCTTAACTTTACTTCCACACAGCCCCTGTCCCTCACTGGGCAGCATATGTTATTGTTTTTCAAAAGTTCTGTTTACCCCATACACGCTGAAACACCAAACCAGCATTTTAAGATTTGCACACTCTGAGGGCCATTTCAGAAAAGGTCTGTTTTTAAGGGAGACAAACTGGATGGCAGGGTGAAACAGCTCGGAGGGAAGTCCAGTCAGTGTGTGATCTTGCTTAGGCATAACTGCAGGAATCACTGTGCATAGGCAGAATGTACGCTGTGCATTTTCCCACAGGAGCAGAGTGTAAGTACTGTTTAACACAGTCAGCTGGGAGTCTCAACACCTATGGCTGTTCTCTGACCCTCTACTTACTGGGCCAGACATGTTGAGGCGTGTTTACTCAAGATTAATGAGCCACTCCAAACATGTAGTCTCCTACTAATTATGTTCATATGCAACCAGCAATTGTGTTGGCCAAAATGCAGGAAAAAGATTGACAGGTCTGTAGGTCAGGCATCACTGTTAATGTCTGTTTATGTGCCAGCTCATACTAGAAATAACTTTAATTTTACTTTTCCTAAAACTCACTAGAATGAAGTTGCAACACACAGATATTGTGGGAAAAACTTTACAATATTAATGTTGTGTTTGAAAATATAAAAAAACAGGTTCACAATTTTTCATGTCTCTCTCTCTCCCCCTGAAAATAGTCAGGAGCCCAAATGAACAGTGAAACCTGCTTTTCTTGCTGTAATCATTCCTCCTGTTCATACTGACCATTAGAAGATCCCTTCATAATGCACTTACAATGGAAGTGATGGGGGCCAAAATCCACAGTCCTCCTTCTGTGCAAAAATGTATTTAAAAGTTTATCTGAAGCTAATATGAAGCTTCAGCATCCAAATGAGTCAAATCAAGTAGATATCTTTCAACGTCTTTTGAGTGCCAAAGTCCCTCTTTTTGTTACTATATTTCCACCACAGCTCAACAGGGAAACACTGTCCGAGGAAACACAAAGAGGGAATTTGATGGTAAAAAGACTGTAAATGTGGCAGATATCCACTTGATATGACTAACTCAGACTGCTGACGCCTCATATAAGCTTCACATCAACTTTTAAATGCATTTTTGCACTAAATGACTGTGTGGACACACTGTGGATTTTGATCCCCATCACTTACATTGAAAGCACATTTGAAGGGGATCTTTTAATAGCCAGTATGAACAGGAGGAATGATTACAGCGAGGAAAACCTCTTCCACTGTTCATATGGACACCTGACTGTTGTTTACAGACAGACTTGGAAAAATTGTGAACCTAAAAGAAAAACATAATACAGGCAGCCACACATTTAAACAAGGAATACCTGGAGACCAAACAGCACTAAAAGGAGAGTAATTATTGGACTGAAATTCATCAGGTGAACACAAACACGACTTCAAATGCATGATAATGTTGCTCTGCGACTGCTGGATGTGTAAATAGGCAGCTGTTTGCTAACATGTTAGCCATATAATCTTTATAAGGTGATAATATGTCAATGTTGTGAGGGAAGCTTGTTGTGCTGCCCTCAAGTGGCCGAAAATCAATTGTTTCAATTAATTGTAAAGCAGGTTTAAAGCCCCTATATGTATGATTGTAGCATTCCCTTGACTCCCTCAGTTGGGGTATCAAAACAGACAGTAGCAGTGGTTCACCCCTCCCACCTATCCAACTTGGGAACACTGAGATTGAATAACTGAAAGAAACACATCAACTGCACCAGTTTGATTGCTATTGTCTCATTTACCTACAAACAAAACTTATGCCACCAGAATAATATGAAAGATGCTATGATCTCATGAAAATTATACATATGGTGGCTTTAAATATATAAATGTGGATGCTTTTAGCTAATCAAAGTTGATTTGTTGTGTTCAAACATCTGAAATATGAAGCAAAACATAAGCTGCAGCTTAAAGTATTACCACAAATAGCACAATAACTACAGGCAATAAGAATGAAGCTGTTCTTTCAATTTTTCATCTGTTCTGTTTCAAGCTGTCATGACAGCTCAAAATGACTGAATACATCTCCACTTGTCAGCTAACAGAAATTTTCCATTTCACAAGTTGTGATGGTAAAAAATATCTCATCTGAAAGCGCCGTAAGCATTCAACTGGAGACATTTTAAACCACAGCAGGCAGTGAAGCAGGAGTGGAACATCTGGGACAAAATATTAATTTTGCCAATGAACTTCCTCAATAATGTCCCACAGCTCATAAAGCTGGAGAGGAGTCACTGGTAATGTATGGCATGTGCAGTGCAACCAGCTGTTCATGGCCACGGCTCTTCCAGACTCGCCATTACTTTGACACATCACACACAGAGCAACAATATGTACATGTCAACATATGGCACCATAATGACCTCCATTCAATAAGCATGACAGTAACCTCAGGCTGCAACATGCCATCAGGATGAAATATGACTAATACACACATTCAACTGCCGTACATCAGTGTGGAACACAAAAGAAGAACATCACAGGTATCCAGCTACAGAGATTGGCTGAATGCTTCATAAATAAAACCCAGGGGACAGACAATATCCTCTGTGATTTTGCTAAAAGAAAATAAGCTAAATGAAATTCCCTGGAGGTCGTTATGAGCTCTGGCACCAGCTGTAAGTGAGGGTGAAGGCAGCTCAGTCAATTTCTTGCTGGAGTGAAGAGAAAAGACAGAGAGGGTCATTCTCCTTACACCACTGTAGACAGAGCAGATACAGGTACACACACACACACACACACACACACATCGTCTATCACCGTCTTACCTTGCGAGGCAGCTGGATTTGCGACGCTGATTGGTCCAAACCACTGGTGGTTCAGACACAAGCGCATAACTTGAAGCCTGATGAGATGGATTCTCGCGTGACCTTGTGATGTCATGATCTCACGAATCAAGCTGCCTTGCAAGGTAATTTGGCAAAAGCTTCTGTCCAAAAGCCCCAGCAGATCAAAGAGATGCCATCGAGAATAAGTGCCACAACACTCAATTCCTACCTAACACAAGTGCCACAAGGGTGCAGGTGCATGAAGTTAGACAGTAGTAGTAGTAGGCAGGAAAGATTTTCTTAGATAATAAGAAAGGGGGGGGGGTGCATATTAGGTGAGTAGGTACTCTCTGAAGAAGTAGATCTTTTTTTTTTGAAGACAGAGGAATTCTCTACTGAGTTAGGTAACTTTGAGTAGTCGGATGACTAGAAAGGCGTTATACAAGTACAGTCCATTTACCTCAGACCCAGGTTAATGCTAGCTTACTGGGAACACAGAGCAGTGCACACTTGGGCTAAAATTAGCTAAATTGTGCTAACAGGGCATGTTTTGTATCACAGAATATTGTGGGAAAATATATCTCTGGTAAAAAAAAAAAACAGAGAGAAGTTAGCAAACTATGATGGCTACTTTACTAGGAGGCAGGTAAACATACATCTGTACTTGAGCAGCTCCTTGAATACACTGAGCACCCCAAAAAACCTTAGCGCCACCTCCAGGCAATAACAAATAAGAACACAGCGCCCCAAAACAGCACTGGTATTATAACTGTACATTCTTCTCATTGTTAAGCATTTTACATACTTTTCTTTTATACACCACAGGGCAGGTATCATAATCAAGTAACATTAAACTTAGTGGAGTTCAAAAGGGGTATGTATGTATGTAATGTAAGACCAAAATGGATATGAACTAACTAACTCAACAGGGACCACTAGAAGCATGCCAGTGAAACTCCCTTACATGGCTGAATGGTCAGAACATCTAACCAGAGTCTTCAGGTCACAAGGAGTCAGCACTTACCACAAACCATTACACACCTCAAGATCTGAGTGTGATTCAGCACACAGAGTGTGTAACAAAAACCACTGACCCCCCCCCCCCCCCCCCCCCCCAACACACACACACACACACTTCTACAGATAAATAGAGGTGGTGCTTTATTGCCTGGAGTGAGTCAGCACTTTTGTTGGGAAGCAGAGAGACTCAGAGCTGTTCTAAACTCTGATGAACACACCTCAGCCCCATAGTGACCCAGAGAAGACTAAACCAGACTTCAGAAAACATTTGCAAGCTATAATAACTCACTGGACCTGAGCTCAGACTGTGAGATGTATTCTCAAAGGAGCCTCACATAGACTCTTTGATTGTGAACTGCGCCCAGTCTGCCACCTCAGGATCTATTTTAGAATATAAAGAGCTCTTTGAAGTGAACAGTAGACTGTTCTTGACATTCTCTGAGGCTGCAGAAACTGTCACATAATGTCAGGGAGCTTTCAAAACATACAGCATTAATATTGCTGTGGACATGACTTGCATTTGCTACATTTTTTGTTTCAGTTTGTTCTGGTAAGACAGTTACAGCTTTATAGTCAATTCCATTTTGTGTGCCCATATTTCTACACTAACACTTTGCTCCAGACTCACATATATCTACTAATATTGGAAACATTGCCATGAAATTTTGTACAGTCCCAAGAGTTCCCCAGAGTATAATCTAATGACATTGGTAATCCCCTGAATTTTCCCCTATAGCGCTATCCTATATTACATTTTGTCCAATACTTTGATTTGACATTCCCATCATCCTTGTTATACTTTATGCTTAGTGCTACGTAGCAAATGTTAACATCCTATCAAGCTAAACTTAAGCTTGTTAACATTGTCGTTGTGAGCATGTTAGCATGGTGATGTTAGCATTTTCTGTAAAGATGTTTTCAGACAGAGCTGATGAGAAATGGTGTTGAAGCAGCATCAGCTAGCTAGTTTGCAATACTTACTATATCATGTTACGGTTAACGATTTACACTATTCTAAGCCACAACCTGCTCTATTTAGCTGTGTGATGATATTATACTTGGTGGGTAGTAGCAGCCTGTTGTGTAGCCTACAGACTAGGTAGAATTGAAGTTAACTAGGAGCCGCGTCAAAAGGCTACCAGGTGGGAGCCACGGCAGCAACCACTTGCTGTCTGGGAGCACCAAGGGGTTACAGCAAAGCTTCAGAGCCTGTAGGTGCCTTGGCTAAACCACAGTGCTTCCTAAAAAACTACACGGTATTGTCGCAGCAGCTGCAGACATATCACTGAAAGACAATAAGAGCTGTGATTGGTCAGTCTTGGCTACTTGTGTTTTCTCGAGACAACACAATAGGTCGTAAAGTCAGTTGCCCTAAAACGACATTTGAGTGACTTGAGTGATCTAGCGCGGTTGAGATGACGTAGGCATATGACAAATTTCCTCACTCAGAGGTGGTGGGTTAGGTGGATGGTTTAACTCAATAATAACCAGAGAGAGAGAGAAGGGGGGGGGGGGGGGGGGGGGGGGGAGCAGTGGTGGTCAAGCAAGCTAGAAAGTGAATAAAGAGAGGGAGCAGCACTGGTGAGAAAAAAACAGTGAATCAGATAAATAAAACATTATTTTCTGATTGTTTCACAGCAGTTATGTTCTAAAGCACAAATAAACACGCCCACACCTCTGCACAACCCTGTGGGAAGGTGCTGCATTGCTGGATTTTGTGTGAATGCAGAGCTTCATCCTGTCCGCTGTGGCCTCTCTGCTCTGCGTGTGTGTAACTCAGCCCCACCCTCAATCAAGCAGACACACAGACCAGCAGCTCTTTATACATCAATGACACAGAGACAGAGAGCACAGCGGAGCAGAGGAGAGATACAGAGACAGCCATGTAACCTGGTCACTATGCTACGAGTCTCAACCTCACACCCAGCACGCTGTTATTGGCTACACACCCACTGTCCAAAGGTTGACGCCCCGAACACAGCAAAATAATGAGAAAATAAGAAAATACAGGCAAAGGGCAGAGTCTCTGCAGATAAATACACTGCCACACACTTCTAGTGAGTCATAAGTGATGATGGAGAGGGATTACTTTTGTATGAGCCTATACATTGTTTGTTTTTTTTGAAAATCCTGCATAGTATACCTTTAGCCATAGTATTGTCACATCATAAAACATCATTATATTTTAACAGTGACTTGTAAAAGTTTTGGAAAACACAGACAAATGGAGGAGTCACATGGTCAAACAATGTATTTGGTTGTTTCATTTGGAGGACTTCTTGATTTTCTCCTACAAGTTTTTGGTGCTGGTGGAGATTGTTGAGAGTGAAGCAACATAAAGCAAGTAGAAGAAAGCCTCAGCAATCTGTGATCACCACTTTCTAACATATGACAGAACTCAAACAACATATGCATGTTGGATTCTACTTTTTTGTGAATTTACCCACCCGGGGAACAATTTTTATATTATCTCAGTTGAGTTTGTGCTGTATTTCTTTAGTAGGGTTTCTTGCACCCAGCATCTAATAGTCATTAGAGGAATTGTGTCTTTGAGCACTTGAGTACTGGCTTCAACACACAGCTGTGACAGCAAAGCAAGGCTGAATTTCCAACTGGGAAAAGCAAGCAATTGACAAAAGAGGCACGAATCTTATTTTTGCCCCAAGAAATTGAATCTGGCAATGCATGTAGGTCAGGAGTGAAATAAGCACATTTAGCTCACCTGATAAAAATGTTAGAAGTGATTTGTAGGAGCTTTTAACTGGCCAGCAGCAATATTTTAATCTGCTGTTTGCCTCTAATGTCGCTCTGAGACCAGTGTCCTAGTTAGCTGATACAGTGCCTTACTGCCAACTCTGACTTCATCCTGTCTGGGACTGAAAGAGACAAGGACGAGGGCAAATCAGACAGCGAGGGAGAAGACAGGGACAGAGAACCAGAGTCAGAGAGGCAGAACGGTGTCCTGCTAGCCCACTGTGACAGAACACACTGAAATCACAGGAGAGAAATGACAAAAACACACTTCATTTTTCCATCTCCCAAACTTTTATCTCTCTCTGTTTCACCTCCCTCCTTTGCTCAATCTATTGTACCCATATTTCCAAGTCTCCCCTGTGTCTTCGGTCAGCTGCTCTGTCAGCATACTAATGCAGCTGGACTGAAGATTTTCCCATAAAACTGTCCCTGGCTGAGTGACGCTGCAGGAACAGCTAAGACATCAGGGTAAGATTATCATGCCGCGACTGGCAGAGTTTTTCAAGTTTATCATCTGTTAGATAAATTAAGTTTTAGTAGAACTTTTAAAGATCTGATGAGTTTAATGCTGGTTACTGTTTGGTGTATATAATGTTAGTTTGCTCACATATTTGACCCACAGTCACACTAAAGTTTAACAGCAGACCTGTGCATAATGCAGCCCTTGATTATAATTGAATCTGTGTAATTCGAGGCAGCACAGACAAAGGCAGCCTAGACATCTCTAGCCTCATCCTCCCAATTATCTTATTCACATTCTTGCTCTCTCACTATTTCTGTCTTTCTTTCATTGTTCACAGTTTTACTCTTTAAGGTCCATGATGTTATCAGCCTGCAGACAGACTCAAGTGGCACAAACATCACGTTACTTGTCCCTGTCCAAGCCACTCAAAAAACAATCTTTGTCTGAACATAGAAACCAGCTGCAGAGAGCACATTAACCAGAGAATGCACTAACTTTTTATTTTAGCTGTTACAAATTAACATTAATACAGCTACAGCTGATCTAATCTGCTGCTTGTGTCATTTTAACCAGAGACGATGACAGTTAAAAATTAGGAAATGTTTTGTATTGCTCTTTACCAATGAAAAATAGTGAGGAAAGATGAAAGTTTCAATAAGAGATTCACTAGCATCGGAGCTTAAAGAGAATCGTAGCACCTCCTGAAAATATTGTCTTTGCTGACCACCAGTGGTTTCACTTCACACCTGTGTACACGTGTGAAGTGACATCACTGTTGGGTGTGGTTACAGGTGCAACAGAGTACATTTCTGATCACACACATATTTGGTGACTGGGAACCAGATTCAAAATGGAATTGGCCATTCCTAATTCTCATCCAGGGTGACTTTTCACAGTGGCTACTTATGATCAACATAGCTACTGTAATTCTCTATGAAACAACCTCAGTCTATGGAGTATCACTGAGCATGCTCAGGGCCAACTGAACTGATTACTTATCTGATTAGCATCAGCTGTTTCATTCATGCTTCACAATCATTGGCTCATGCATCAGCTGCTTGGCTACCAGATACTGAGGAACATCCAATCATCCAATCATATTAATGCAGATGCACAGCATGGCCACTATAACACTTCTGTTACTCTGTTGATACCTTCATGCCAACATCATTGCTGCTGCAGTCTCTGTTTGCTATAAATGGTAAGTCCCTGATGTTAGTGCCTCCAAATGAACTATTTAATAGAAACTGTCCTCCCTGGTGCAGCTCAGATGACATCTATATAGGTTGACAGATTTCCTCATTTCTTAGTTGGTGGGTTGGGTGGTCGGTATAATCCAACAGTGGTCTCTGCCACAGGAGACTGCTGTTCGTTTCCTGTTTCCAACTGCAAGTCGGGACAGTTTTTTAAAAAGCATAACTACGATCGTCCCCTAACCTTAACCCTGTGGTTATTATGCCATGACGATGAAGGCGGTCTAACTTTAAAGAAATAGTAACTTTAACCCACATCACATGTTTCTCTAACCTTAACAAAGTGATAATTTTAACCCAAACCATGATCTTTCCCTAAACCAGCCAGACCTTAACCACAGTGTTGTCACATCATTAAACATCATCATTTTTAACAGTTTTGGAAAGCACAGATAAATGATGTTGCCCTGTTGATTACTGCTATTAGGGGCGCCAGGTTAGAAATCGTTCTGGAGTACATGGAAAAACAACGTATTTGGTTGTTTAATTTGTAGGACTTATTGGTTTAAAATGTTCTGCACACGTTGTCTTATATTGCTGTAGCATTTTAAAGATGCTGGAGCACAGATACAAAAGGTCTATGAGATGGGAGAGATTAGCTGAGTCACCCAAACATCTCTAATCATGATTTATTCAATAGAACTTTATATTCACCCCCAAATGCAACATCAGAGAAAATATTTCTAATTATCAATTATTTTTAAGAACAAAAACAAGGGAAATTATATAAGAATGTGTTTTAGACATTAGCAAATGTATCATACTGTATGATGATAGCAAAAGAAACACTCTTTTTCTTAGGGCATCTTAAAGCCCTATGATAATGTTACCATAATAACACCAGAGGCCACAGATCATAAGCGTATGAATGACAATATGAATTTTGTTGCAGCCATTCCAGACTTCTGTTTTGCAGTTATGCTCTTGTTTCTGACCACTGTAGATTTGATTTGGAGTCAGGATCAGTAACAAAACTTCAACCTTGGCACTGATGTTTAGACAAATGCAGGTGTTTTAGCTTACAGTCTGCTGTGTCATTTCACTGTGAACCTCCCACCATGACGTCTGCTCAGATCGATAGGCAGCACATATCACTGCCAGGACTGTGTTGATGGTAGTGTGTGTGTGTGTGTGTGTGTGTGTGTGCGCGTGTGTGTGTGTGTGTGTGTCGGACCCCTGCTGCATGAGCTGCCAGTATTTTGAATCAAGGTCAGTTCACTGCCAATTATACTGCAATAGATGCAAGTCAAACACACACATTCATACACATGCACACATTATTATTTAAAGCCCTTGCTTCCATGCAGGGAGTCTGATTTAAAAAGCATGCAGACAGCAGGCGTTCCCTGACCTTTCCAACATCTTCCTGTCCTCTGAAGACCTTCCACAGTGTGCACACAGGAACTTCCTTTAAACAAGATTCCTGCCTGTGTTTTTCTTAAAGTATTTGTTTTAAAAACACTAACCTGAAGTTAAAGGAAAACAAAAATAATTTTTTAGGCAGATAACTGACTACAAGTATATCGACAGTAAATTTGATAACAGTCTGCTTATTGGATTATGAGATATTGTGTGTGTGACGTTGACATTTTGGCCTCTAAAAAGCCTGTATGTGTTCAGTGAATTTCGTGAAAATCTGCCAATTGGAAAAACTGACATTCTAATGCTACTGATAAAATGCTCAGGGGGTCATCAGAGATAATAGGATTTATCCTCTGTTTTCCACAAATGTGGTGGACAACTCACAACCAACTGACTGCAAAAGCAAGATTTTTTGCATTTCCTCGTGGGGATTATGCCCCTGAGTGCAACACACACTGACAGTGTACAACACGTATCAAAACACCCACGCCTGTGTTTCACATCCCCGCTACTGTACCACTCCTTCTGTCTGTATGGTGTGTCCGATGTGTGCTACAGGCATCAGTTGACACGTGTAAATGGCTGGCCTTACTGCTAGCAAGGTGAGCTAAATGGTAAGATGCCACTTTGTACAATTCCTTCTACAAAGACATTTCAAAGCACCACCATATGTTCAATGACTAAGAGAGTTAACAACGATCTGTTAAAGTCTAATCTGGTGACAAAGTTAAGAGATGGTCTGGTAGCCTAGTGGTTTAAGGTGCTAACCATGAACCACAAAATCCCTGGTTCAAGTTCGGCTCTCTGCCCCTCGTTTCCTGTCATTTCTCTACTGTCAGTCCTCTAATAAAGGCATAAAATGCCCCAAAAATACTTAATAAAGTTTCAGACTTTGTTCCTCAGTTCTGCCAAAGGCACTGAACTACAGAGTACAACCATGACCTTGGAAAATCATTTTGGCTCTTGCGGTATCTGGAGCAGCTCCAGAGCATCTCCTGATGACATCATAGTTTATATCACTTACTCAGTCAGAAAGCTTTAACAGCCAAATCATTGATTTAGGATTAATTCTTGCAGAACCAAACCCTATATGCATTATTCACAACTTTCCTAAGTTTATCTGCTCTCTTTAGCTGATTCTGTATAATACTAACACACTTTCTGTGTGCTAGGATTGAAATACCAAAACATCTATTCAGTTTATAGTGGATTTTTCCTTTTGATAAATTCACTTCTTGGTCATTTGAGTGGTGTGGAATGAAAATAGGGAGCTGAAAATACTTTGTCATATCCTGCGTAGTGGTAACTCTATTCAGAAATGATCAAACTAAAGCTGGCGTGATGTGATTTCTCAGTCAGTCCCTAAAGGAAATAATAAGAATTATGGACTTCATTTGTAGGAGAAGACACTTCTCTTCCTATTCTCTCTTTTTTCCACATTAGTTATCTGTGTGAACCGCTCAAAGACACATTGATCAATATAAACCCTGCAGGCGTGGGAGGCCAGTGCCCTCGTTAATCTGAGACCAAGATACAAAGACAGACAAAGACAGCAGCAGAGAGGGAGAAGAGCAAAGGAGAGGAGATAATATGGGACTAGAGAGCATTTTACAGAAACTACAGATGTGGATCCAGGTAGAACAGCTGTGTGCAAAATCTTCATACTGTGACATTGTTTTTATTTAGAGGTTCTGTCTCTATAGGTGGCCTTCTTTTCTCTGTCAGTTCAGCTATCATTGATCATGCTAAACGCTGATTTTGGCTGTCCAAAATAAACCACAATATTGCTGGAAGAACCAACTGCAAACACTACCAGACAGTGTGTGCTTACAGTAGTAATCATCATCAGGCTATAGGTTTAACCCAGACATGTTAAAACTATCAATAACTAACTGAAATATTTCCATGATGTTGTCAGAGTTCAATAATGTCTACCTCTGGCACAGAATGTCAAAAATGACATGCCACGACATGATTAGTTATCAGTTTTTAAAGAATAATTTTTATTTCAAATTGGATCCTGTTTTTGTAGCTTTCACTATCATTTCTGTCAGTTATGATAACTCTGTACTCCCCAGGTCAATAGCTGAGATTTGGTAAACTAAAAAGAAGTCTGACACAAAAAACACAAGCAGTCAAACGACAACAGGTTGGAAACAAACATCCAGGTTAGATAAACTTATGTGCAACAAATATGTATGATGTATGTTCCATTATGTCAGATTTTTTTGCCAGCAAGATCTGTGGATTATCCAGAGTAACACAGACATTGTAAAACCTTTTCACAGTTTAACATGACAGTAGGAGAAGCACAGGTATAAATAATCAAATGAATGGTGGCTAAATTCCATTTAGCTGCTTCAGTTTCAGGGTCCTGGTATTGTGCATGCTGACTCACTGTCACACTGTAATGACTTACTGGGACACTTGAATAGAATGGAGGCATTGTGAAAGTTAATTAGTAATGCCTGTGCGTTTTTTTATTTGACAAGTCAAAGTGTCTGCTGTGAAAAAGGTCTATTTCTGAAAAGACATGCTGTTGATTTTTTAGTCATGCTAGCTGCACACTTCTAGGAATGTCTGTCGGTCAGTCAGTCAGTTGGTCCACCACTTTGGTCTAGACTGAAATATTAGAATTGAATCCTAGTGACTTTGGTGACACCCTGACTTGGTGATAGATGGTCATGATATTTACAACAGATTTTCAAGGTCCCTAGAGGATACATTGTAACCACTTTGATGATCCTCTGTCTTTTCCTTTAGCCCCACCATGAGGTTGACTTTTTAGGTCTAATTAAATATCTCAACAACTATTGGATAGATTGCTGTGAAATTTGGTACACATGTTCATGGTCCCTAGAGAATGAATTGATCTTATGACTTTTTGTCTAACACCATCTTATCTTAGTCATCCATTTATGACTAAATATCTGCAATACTAATGACATTACCATCAGCCTCAGCTGTACTTTTTGTTTATTTATCCTAAAATAAAAAATTATAACTTTCTGGAATTTCCTTTTTTGCAGTGTAACAGACAAGTGAATGCAGCAGTACAGATTCTACATCAAGTGACTTTAATGCAGAACAGAGAAAGATGAGTTGATATAGTAATGTCACAAATCCAAGGTGCATACAGATGAATTCTTGAAGCAGGCACCATCTGTACTAAATGTGCTGTATAGAGCAGATTCTGTGGCATGAAAAATATCAACACGCTGCATGATCATTTCAATGAATCAGACATTCAACGTGTTCTTCAGTTTATACTGAACACACTGGACATATCAGACACAGTGATACATGTCATGTTGCAGTGAAGATGAAATGATGTACAAGCAAATGTCCCTTCAGTTCACTCTGCACCTCTTTGTTCTCATGTCATCATAGCCGAGGCGAGAGTGTGTCTGTGTGTGTGTGTGTGTATGAGAGAGAGAGAGCGAGAGAGAGAGAGGGGAATGTGATAGTGCGTATTGGTCTGCTGGGTGGGGAATGGCTGCATCTGTCTCATATCCAGTAAAGATTGTGTAATCCTTGTGGGAAGAACGCGACAAAAGATAAATAGCCACTCTGCTCCATCCATCGTTCTCTCCCTCATTCCTCTTTCATTAGCCCCCGGTGTTTCCAGAGGTGCACAGAGAGGAGAGGGGAGGGGAGGGGAGGGGAGGGGAAGAGAGGAGAGGAGAGGACAGGAGAGGAGGGGAGAGGGGAGGAGAGGAGAAGAGAAAGGGAGGGGATAGAAGACAGGGAGGAGGGATAATCACATTTGATAGTGCTTCATACCACTCCCTTGGCACAGGTCCTTTGTTTTACTATCATCCCATCTTTTCATCCCTCTGTTGTTCACCACACCACTCCTCCTTCCTATTACTCAAGCTTTTCATCCAAAACAACATGGAAGAAAGAAATGAAAAGAAAAGCATAACACGCATATAATCCAATTTGTTTATAGAAGAAATAAAACATGGCCTCCAGCATCCAGTTACCTGCTTTCCTTCCAAGAATGAGATGAGAACAACAATCAGTCTATGTCTCATCATATCAGAGTTACCAGTTTCCAACTTGTATATAGCGCAATATAACGTTAACTCTGAAAGCTTAGATACTGTATATCCAACTGGGAATTTGCCGCTAATACATAAGTGTCTGAAAAAACATTGAGGCCTAACATTACACAAAGATTAAAAGTACCCTCTGGAGTTTGACCTCTAGATGAGTGGGTCCCTATGTTGTTTGTCTCGTACATGCACAAAAGGACACAGCACGCCCATCACAGGAGGTTCTAATAGACTGAAACGCAGCAAAGCACCAACAAAGGCAAGAAGACTGCAAGCTAGAAAACATGGATGTAAACAATGCTGGATTTAAAATACTATACTTTGCAAATGATTTAAGAGGAAGGAAATATATTCAACACATTTGCTAGACCTCAGTGATGATGATGGATGTTTACCACAGACAATTTAGATAATAATTTTACTTTTCACCTTAGTAATCTCCCAAATAAGTTTTTCTAACCTGTTTCCAAACTGTCTGATCAATGTTATTATTACGAATGACCAAAAACTACAAAAAAAAGACTCAAGTTGTAGTAAAATGGACTTATCCTTAAAAAAACATGTCCTTAAAAAGTGTAACTGCACTGAGAACCCTTGTAATTCAGTACATTACAGCTTGTATGGTCTTCTTCTTTAAAAACCTAAATCCACATACAGGAAACAATGAAAACTGGAGGTCGGTGTTCAGGAATCCCCATTAAATCATCATGACCTCATACTTACTGAATAATTCATCATTCCTCTGCTCTGTATATGTATGTATGTGTGTGTGTGTGTATGTGTGTGTGTGCACACACAGACATGCATCTTTCAGACATCCAGTCTGCTCTTAAGTGCTTCTGAGCATGTGGCTCTGTCACATTCATAACTAACAGAGAGCACAGGGGTAGAGACCAGAGATTGTTTGTCTGATGCTTACACACTACAGGAAGTGGAGAAAATACATGGCACAACCTATACTATCAAATACAGTCCCACTACAAATTACAGCCTCAAAATGACCATAGAGTTGAATCAACCCTCTGTGATACAGTCTCAACAATATTTTTAATCAGCCTTAATCCAGACTTCTAATATGTTATTTTTGTTGCCATTTTGTTTTTTCTTCCCCAGTACGGACAGAGGAGCATCCATAAACCCGCTACATCCTAAACCTTGGTGAAGGAGGTAGAGAGCTGACTAGGAGTCAGTGTCCGGTGACAACAAGCCAGGGAGGGAGGCGTCGAATTGGCTGTGTGACATCACAGAGGAGTAACAGAGCGTCCCCAGGGGTCACTCGCTACTGTTCTGTTTTTAGCCTGCACTGATGCACTCGCTGCATTTTTCATCACCGCTCTGCTTGTCACAACCACAAACCCCTCCCACTTCCAACTCCCAACCACACACTGCCTTTTAGAAGACCTGTGAAGAACCCTTTGGCCATGAGCTCTCACTGTGGGCAAACATCAGCAAAACAGGATGTTTAACCCATTACTTTAGAAAAACAGCAGTGATTTATATCAGACAGGACCTTTACTGACTAAACCTTTAACCCCACTTAACTCACAGCTCTGTGGATTCCTGCAACCAAGTGTGAAGGCTTGGTTTCAGAATGAAGCAATGAAGTGAGAGGTTCTTCAACCCACAATGCTATTTTCTTCATTTATATAAAGTATATCATCTAGCAGACAACAAATTATTGGTTATAATGCTTTCCATAATAATGGTAATATACAAAAAACACCATACAAATTGCTGCATTGTAACACACTAACCCTAAAATCACCTATAATTTCCTTGATAAAGACCTGATACTTTATGATAAATATTGTTTATTGATGTTATATCAAAAATGTTTGACAAAAATTTAAGCCTCTATTTCAAAATTTCAAAATGTATAATATTTTGTTTTCATCTTTGCTACAAAGAGAGCTGTCTTTTACTGCATTATCTTTGATTGATGATCATTTCTAGCATCTTTTTCAGGAGAATTATCTGTAAATAAAAACAGATTTTTTTACTCGAATATGCAGGAGAAGTGAAAGACTTTTTCAACCCTGAGTAGTGTCTGCAGTTGTTCTCACAGGCAGCATACAGCCTAAACAACTTCCACCAAGAGGACCGGGCAGCATGTATGTTACCTTAAGGGTAAAACCCAGCGTAAAAAGTGTCAAAAATCACTGTATGTTTTACCAAAATGCTCTTAAGTTTAATTGCTGTGAGCAGACGTAATAACTGAAGGAGACTCAGATGAGCACATTAACATTTTGATCTCCTTAAGAGATTCTCCCATCTGGATTTTGGCAGCTGGTCAGTGAAAGTATTGTGAAGTATTTTAGTAAATGAATCAAAGTGAAACTGTAAAAGTGAGGGGGAACATCTCTAAACCTAAGATGTAGCATCTAGATTTGAAATGATGATGTCATCAGGTGACATGTTTTGGTACTGGTGCAAACAGTACAAAGTGACTCCATGAGCTCATGTTGTCAGTGCCCAAATCACAGACAGCTTTAATTGTATATATTAAGACATTTCTTAATTCTGACAGCAACAGCCAGCATCTCAACCCAGTATTGTTTGCAAGATCTTGTAATTTATGAAAGAATACTGTTCAAAGCCTGGATAGAATAAATCAGGCCTCAATTTCAACAAACCAACTTCCAAAACACGTCTCCTGTAAAATACAGGTCTACTGTGTGTGTTGAACCTATCATATGAGACAACTGTCAGAGGTTAAACTCAAGTTGTTACTGATGTCAGAGACTGCAGTCTGCAATGTAGTTCCAGACACTCATATCCATACACTGATAAAGTAGAGAATTGAATTACCTAATAATTTTCATTTCACCTCTCCTCTGTCCATACATTCATTTGCTCTTCTTTCCTCTCTCTTTTCAGTATTTTGGGGGAATCTGTTGAATAACCTAGACATCATAAAAGTATTTCCAACCTTAAATTATACATCTTGTCCAACCAGGTTGGGAGGATGGTTGTGAAAGAGGGTCAGCTGATGCACGCTGACCTATTCAGATAGATCGCCATCTATCAGAATTTCCCTTCTTGTGGGAAAAGTTGGTCCTCATAAGTACAGAAAGAGAATAAGAAACTGGGTCTGGTTCAGAGTGATGTAGAGACAGTGACCCCTGCGCTGACCTCTCTGTCTCTGTGTGGATGTGGTGGCGCTGTTTTGACCACAGCAGATGCCAAGTGGTGCTAGGGGAGACAGTCACTGGCACACTGGTCTGAAATAAAGTGAAGAAGAAGCTCAAACTCAATAAGGCTCAAGTGTAGGGGCAAATATTTGTATATTCTCCGTTTCACAAAATGATGAAAATGCATGTAAAAAGTGTGTACATCTGAAATTCACCTAAAAAAAACAAGAGGAATTATGAGGCAAAGTTAAATCTGTCTCATACTGTAACATTGCTGTAGCTCCTTTGTGTTGCACACCTGAGCTGGCACTAAGCCCGAACACAGAGCAGAGCGGAGAGGAAGCTTACTGTACAAATCAGTGTGATGGACTCCTGTTGAGGTAATTAGCAGCGAGCTGTGGCTAGCTCTTTACAGCCCAGTGATGGAGCCATCTGAGCACTCCTCCTGCTGCGAGACCCAAGATTATTACATTAAACCAGCCAGTGCATGTCCCCCAATTAGCTAATGCACCTGACAAGAACAAAATGATGTGATGACTGAGAGTGAAAACTTAAGACCCTCTCTACGGCTTTGTACGAAAATATCTTCATCCACTGTTTTATAATTGGCCTCAAAATGTTATTGTCATAAGGGAGGAACCAACTGAATAGCCTGCTGCACTTTCTCCAGCTGTCTCTCTGACTTTAACCATTTACTGACAGTGATTAATTTGTGACAGATAGTCAGATCTTATACATATCAGACTCTAACATTCAGCTCATGTCATTCATCTCATGTATATTAATTTTTATTATTTGGAATCTGAGTTGCGGCAACAAAAATGATTGAGCTTAAGCTCCTCAGCAGCCTGTGAGATGTCGCTCGTTCCGTGGCTACTGAAATATCTGTTTATGCAGAAGGTCTTGGTTAAAAATAAGGAGCAGCTGGAATATTCAGTGAGACACATTACATAGTTTTTTTTAATTATTAATTTCTAATGTGCAATTTGGTGACTGAAAATGTAAATAGAATAAAAAAGTTTAAATCTAAGTAGACCATCACAAATTCTCTATGTAATTATAGTTATTAGTGGTGAAACAAACTGTACTATTTCAATACTATTTTTTACTGTTTTGAAAATCTAATTTTTACACAGTCCCTAAGGTAAGACAACCACCTGTTTATCCACTGTTTGATTTGTTTTAGTAATTGTATTGGGAAATAAAAGCAAAATACAGTCAACCAATGGGGTGAGAGCACAGCACTTACTACTTCTTTTTCTAAAATGTTTTTTATCCTATGAAGAGATATTTTCACTTTTCGGTGATAAAAATAAAAACCACGCATGCCTCATGTTGCATGGCTACATGGCTACTCCCTCTAAACCTTCCTGCCCAACTGTATACCACATATAAACATGATTATATTCCATATTCCAATGGTATAAATATACCACAAACATTTCATTTGTTTGTGGGCAGAACATATATCTACAACCTCTTCTGGAGTCACCAAGGTGCCTCTGAGCTCTGAGTATATTTTTACGCTCATGTTGCTTCTATTTTTCCTAATTGTATTTTTGGCTGCCAAGTTTTCTTAATCAAACTTTGGCTTGCTTACCACTCAAGGAAGGAGATCTTAAAGAGGGACACAGAGGTGGACATAGACCCTGGAACCTCCCAAAGGTTATAGATATTTATGTCAGTTCTTTCCATCTGGATATCTTGTGGCATACCTGAGGGTGAGTAATACGCAGTGAGTCCTTTAGACTTAACAACAAAATAATGACCCCTATAAGCATTTTTTGATCCCCAATTAGAAGGACACCATGCCTTCCAAATTGTTACAAGCTACTTGCTTAATACAAAACGGAAAACAAACAATGGTCTTCTCTGTCAACGTCACACACTGTGTTGTCTCAACTATCCTCATCCCTGAGTATTAGCATCTCAATACTTCCACCTCTCCTCTTGACAGACAATTAACACAGCCACTAGAGGTCACCTATCAGAAAAACTTACACATATGTTGTTTTAGGTGTTTGAACTAACAACTGATGAGCAGCATCTGTGATGTGACGTGACGTCTGGTCTAATATTTGAATGGTACATGAGTTGCTTGCATAAGCCATGAAATAGTAATGTTTCTGTGCTTGTGTGTTGAAAGTATGCTACATTGAATCATTTATAGAAGAGGCTATTTATATAAATGTAGATTTGCACTCAGTGCCCTTTACCTCAGCTGTCATCTGACTAGCTCTGACAGTGTTGCTGATGTGTCTGCTCTGTTTCCACTGTTCATGGAGAGTTCACCCCCTGAGGTGGAGAAAATTATTTTTGGTCTCTATTTTTATTTCAAATGCAAAATCAAGGTGCAAAAACAACTGCTTCTGAAAAACACTTTAACAGTTTAAATTTTCCTCTAGTGCTACTGTGAGGTTCACAATAATGACTTTGAGTGAAATGTCTCGACAACTATCAGATGGATTGCTCTGGAAATTTGGTTTCACATTCATGTTCTCCTCATGATGAGCTGAAATAACTTTGGTGATCCTTTGACTTTTCATAGTGCCATCATAAGATCAATTTTAATCTGCCCAATACTTTAGTTTATGACCACATATCTAGCGAAACCTCAGCTGTACTTTGTGTTTAGTGCTAATTAGCAAAAAACTAAGATGGAAACCATTATAAACATTCACATAACATCAACCATGTTAACTTTTTAAGCGTGCTCACTGTTACTGCCACTATGTGTAGCCTCAGCAGCTAGCAAAAAAAAGGTGGATTTGTAGTTAGCTTAATGGTTAACAGGAGTCCCACCCAAGCAGCAACTACCACAGCTTGAGGCTGAAACCAATGCTGAAGTACCTTAAAGTGCAGTGCCACCAACAACCACTAGATACTCCAACTGACTCCCATTCAAAAAGCCTCAACTTCTTTATGGTCTCAATCTCTAAATTCAGGCCCTGTAATAAGTGTGCTGGTGGTCATTTTGGAAATTAATGCTCTGTTAATAAGATTTGAGGACTTATAGTAGCTTTGATGACTGCTGTGTGGGCATTGATTGAAAGCTGTGATTGACAGTTGGTTCACCTGCTGCTCTCCTGTGTCAGACTATTGTCACAATATTTCACTAAGTTTAATGTGACTTGATTATGATACCTGCCCTATTAGCACAATTTAGCTAAAGTAGCTAATGTTAGCCCAAGTGTGCACTGCTCAGTGTTCCCAGTAAGCTAGTGTTAGCTTGGGATCTGAAGTAGCGGAGTGTTTTTCCAGAGCGTGAAAGGCAACACCCCACACTCCTTATTTGGAAGTTCCTGGCTCCAAATGGAAAAGATGGCGTCGACTATAAACTGCAACTCTGGGCTTGGTGTGATAGTTGACGTCACACCTCACTACATCTGTCTTTATATACAGGCTATGGTCCTGTAAAGCTATGGTTTTGATTTATAGTGTAATGTCAGGTTTCTCCTTTTGATATCAACATCACAACACAAATCTATCATATGTGATCAGGTGTTTATATTTGCCACAATAATTGTGTTTACATTCTGTCATTTACTTTGTGATGAGAGTGATGGTGGGAAGGTCCGCCTTATTTCATTACTGAGTTTGAAAGTATTTATGTTTGATTCATTGTGATAAAGAGTGGGGGTCATGTGAGCAGACGGTTTGCCACACTAGGTGTGTGTTACTAAAGAGGAGAATATTTTTTCAATTTGTTCATGTTGTATTAACTCTCAACAATCTCCACATCATCCAACATCAGAAAAATGATTTAGCAATTACAGTTCTTGCCCATACGTGTTATAGGCACCATAGCACAACGAGTAATTGGGCTATGACATGTAATTAAATCTTTGCCACAGCAAACGTCAGCTACAGCGTAGCCTACGGCATAGTGTCGAAGCCTACACACATAGCTGCAGATGGTATGATGTAACCCCTTAACGCAGAAGTATAAATAAAGTTTAAGCAATGAGGAAGTCACAGCAGCCACTGAAATTAATGTGAGTTTGCTTTTAAAGGTAAATAAAGGTACTCATGGGCAAAAAAGCAAATGTGCAAGTCCCAGCTTAACACAAGCAGTAGTTTCAAAGAACAAGGTTTTGCTTTTCCTTCTGCATGTAACGTTGATCCATGACAGACAGGCAAGAGAAAAGACTGGTTTGTGTCAGTCCACTTTTGTCTGCATCATTAATCAAAAATAGTGAAAGCGCTGTATTGACCATTTCACTTTTGAAGAAGCTACAGTTTTGTTCTCAGGGGGAAGTTGTCCATCAAACAAGCTACTGTGCATAGTTGCTTGCATCTTGGAGAATCTTCTTCGGTGCATTTAAAACAAGTTGAAAAATGCTGAAAAAAGATGGTGGTGTAGACACACAGAATGTGAATTGTTTAGCTTTTACGGGAAATAAAGCTGCTGTATGCTTTCCCATGTAATATCTTTCACTATTTTTTCAAATTCATTCTCAATGAGGGATGACATGACAGATTAGAAAGCAGTAGAATGCCTTTTAGGACAATGACTCTGGAAACAGTCACATGGCTCAGGAATGTTTAAAACCTAACCTTTAAAGGAATTTGTCTTTCTGAGAAAGTAATAACCTAATTTAGCGAGGTTTAGTCCTCTCACATTGGCGTGACCATTTTCCCCAAACAGCAGGCCTTGCAGTAGAGAGGATCAATAGCCGTATAAATGAACTGAAATGAGCTGAAATGAGAGGTATTGAGTTAGCGGGGCGGAAATGGAGACTAGATGAAGACAACGTGTGTATAGATGGATTCAGCCCTTGGGAGAGTTTATAGAACGTGAAGATGAAGGGTGAAAATAGTTAAGGACGGAGGGAATCTTCTGACAGTTAAATTTTGCTCTGGGCCTCTTGTATTAGACCAAGGTGATCTCACTAACAACTCACATTATGAGGCGGCAAAAGCAACAACAGTCTTATCTTAAAGTCCAAATGTCATGGTATTTGTCTGCTACAACATACAATATCTGCTCTGTAAATCACACTTCCTGTGTTCTCCTTTTTGAGGAAAAGAGAGATTTTTTTATTAATTTGACAGAATACTGTTAGTTCTCTGTCTATGTAGATGGAGCCCTTATTTCTATACAGATAATCAAATCTCTTTATAAAGCAATAACATGGTGTTCTGTCATAGGCAGAGCAGACGGTCACACTGAGCCTGACAGCATCCTGCTACACAACACAAGACACAGACTCTGAACAACAACCCACATTAGCTTTCCTGCGAAAGTCTTCTGATCTAACTTACAAACATGAACACATATCTTGTCCTGCACCTTAGCTTGTTGAATGGGCCACCAAACAAACATTCACCCAGGAAAAGTGCACCGCTAACGTCAATTAGCAGGCTAGATAGCTAATTAGCTGCTCATCTGCAGCACATTAAACAGCATGTAAACATACCTGCAAATGTCGCTTACCCGTTAGATGTTGGTATGGCTCATACTCTTCAACACCACTAACAACACACTGTCTGACCATGACTTGTAGCTACAGCCTGCCAGCATGCTCCTCCAGCCGGCTGAGACAACAAGGAACATTTCTGATATAGCACTTTTTCTCTTCCCTTTAATAGTAAAAACTATTTACAAAACATTTAAAAACACTAAATATGATTTCTGTTCAACTTTAAAGACTCACTAATATTCTGAATCAGTTTCTTATTGTGAGCGATGGGGTCTTGAACACAAATTTTCTCCAACTGAACTGTTTTGTGGGTAATGTAGGCACCAGTGCAATGCTAAATCTGTGGAATACTCTTTTAAGTCAATAAACTAACTAACGAATGGTCATTAGAGGAACTGCAAACCCTGCACAGGCTCCAACATTCAGCCATGGTGCAGACTGCTTAATGTGAATGAATGGATTGACCAGTGGAATCTGGTTTTATGTTGTTTTCACAGAAACTAAGAATAGTCTTAGTAAAAAAGTATTGACAGAGTCTCTGTTACTCTGGATAATCCACAGAACTCACTTTGTTTCTTGAAAGAAGTTACTGTTTATTTTTTTAAAGCACAATAGAAAGTTTCACCTCCATTGTATTGTAGTGGAGGTAGAAATCTCAGAGACAGATATCTCAAAAAGAAAACTATCTGCATGGCTAGATACAACTAGAGGTAAGTGAGGTAAGTTGTTTTTGATGAAGGTAGTGAACTGACCTTTAACAATTACATTATGTCACTCACTGAATCCCCAGCTGCTCTTGCTGAACTGCCAAGGGGCCAACAGTGCAGCACTATGGTTGCACTGGGAAGCTTCCAAAAGTGAGTGTGTTCAAGCTTCACTTCCCTGGCTGGTATTTACTCCCACAGACCTCTGGTGTCATTAACAAAGTGTCCTTGTCTGTTTAAATAACTGTTAAAAATAACATACTGTTGACATGTCATATTCATGAACTGGTACTGTCGTCTGCTTCCTCTAAGTCTCAATGCCATTTACACACATGCGCGACCTTCAGGACACTGAAGGTCGTAACTGCACAGTCAGCTTCTGAGTTCAACCTCAATCTGTATTACAGCTAACAAACTGGTGGATTAGTGTTGCCATACATTACCCTACATGCTGGAAAATTCTGTTCTCTGATGCATATCGATCAGAAAAATGAGCTGATCGCAGGTCAGTCTAGCACTGCTCATTAGCTGACATTGATTATCAGACTCAGTGGAGGTAAATCAGGCCAGGGGGTGAAACAGAATATATGAACACGATCATCAGAAACTGTGCTATATATTTAGGGTAGATGAATGTGAATGATCACGTGGTGGAGGTTTGGCGAACTAGAAGTCGTAATTTTAGTGTTAAAACAAGAATCGAGAGTGTCCCTACTGAGTCTAGTGCTCTAGCAAGGACAAATGATGTCCATGTAATTCCCATTTACTAGTCTTGTGTCGGTGTCTGTCTCTCTTTAGCAATGTTTCTCTTCTCTGGGGTTAGGGCTTATGTGTTATGGTTAGGTGACACAGAGATGAGTGGGGTTAGATCTAAGGTTTGGTTAATGTAAGGGGAAACACAGTTTGACTGGGAAACAGACTTTGACACAACATCAACCTGTATTATTCACTAGCCAACATTTAACAAGCAGCTTGAATGCCCTCGTGGTTTCTTCAATCCTTCTAACATACACATATAGTATAAAAGTCGTTGAAGTCTTTTCTCCAGTAAAACACACTGTATGTTTGAAGACAAATCTCCCCTCTGTGTGGCTTGACCACATTTTCGCCGCATTCTGATGTGCCAAGCCAGGCTCATTACTGCCCTCTGTGGTGAATTAGGATGAAACATCCACTGTAATACGATAGGTGAGAAACAGTAGTCCATGTTTTTTCCTCCATCAGCCACAAGGGGCAGCAATAAGCCTATGAGTAGCAAATAATGAGTAGCAGACAGCACCTTCCCTAAAGTTTTCAACACTCTGTCTCAAACTAGTCTCATAAGTCACAAGACCTGTGTCTTATAATTTAAATTTAGTGAGTCAGACTAAGTGTCTCACAATTATAACTATGGCTTTTTCTGAGTCAAATGTATGGGACAATATCTTATAATTACAACTCAGTAAGTCAAAATGAAAACCATAGTTGTGACTTAAAACTTAAAGGGGCACTCCATCAAGTTTCCTTATTAAAAGGAGAAATGAGTTGTATGATGCTTGTGTGGCTCTGGAGGAGCTTTGGCAAGTCTGAGAAAATAACCCAGATGATTTAGCTTTGGCTTGAAGACTACAGATTTTTAAAAGAAAACCTATGTTACAAACTGGGGGCGTAGAGTTTGAAAGACGTGTCATTACCAGGCAGAGTAGTAGGGCTGCAACTAACGATGATTTTCATTAGTGATTTAATAGATTCATTGTTTAGTCTATAAAATGTCAAAAAGTAATGAAAAACTGTCCATTAATTTCCCAGAGCCCAAAATAATGTCTTAAAATATCTTGTTTTGTCAACAGTCCAAATTTCAGAGATATTCAGTTTATAATTATATAAAACAGAGAAAAGCATTAAAAAATCCTCACATTTGAAAAGCTGGAACCAGAGGATTTTTGGTGTTTTTTGCTTGAAGGATCACTAAAAGATTACTCGATTATTAAAATCACTATAGATCATTTTTTTTTCAATCTAAATCATTTCAGCTCTACAGAGAAGATCTAAGAAGAGACTGTCGAGTTGCATCATGGGAAATGTAGGATCATACCTATTTGGACACTAAAAGTCAGGATATCTCGGTTTCTGCTGCTTCGATTTTGATAATTCTTTAATTAATCCGTTCCTCAGGTCCCTGTCACTTTATGGAAGTGCAGCACTGAATTGCTGGTGAGTCCCTTTAAGAATGTTAATTTGATCATTTAGGGTATTTTCCTGGCGGGAATGATCTTCCATACAGAGAAAAATATTTGACAAGTCATAGGCTGCAACAGCCCTCTTTAGCCCACTGGTCATAATCCATGTTATCTGGGCCTCTGTTGTTAGGTGTTCAGCAGGTGTAACTAAAGGTAATAAGGCGAATTAGAGCTCCCAGAGCCATAAGTAATCAAAATTAGTTGATTAATTCATATGAATAATAAATCACCTTAAATCTCTTACAAATCTTTTTTTTCGTTAACTTGTAGTCTTCTGCACTGAAAGAGTGCAAGTGTAGTCTAACATCAGACTATTTGTGTAGGCTAACGAATTCTTCCTCTGAGGCGAAATTACTTCTGAAATGGGTCATAACTAATAATCTAATGCTTTACTTTTGCGAGTAATGAGCCATACGAGCCTACCTCCTGCAGCTGCTCCAGCTCCAGCCTCAGCGCCTCCTGCTCGGCCTCCAGGTCGGCATACTGCTGCTTCAGGCTCTGGTTCTCCTCCAGGACCACCAGCCCGCACTCCGCCGCCCGGATCTTCTCGCGGTTGGCCTCGGCCAGCTCCCGGTTCAGGCGCTCCACCTCGACCCGGCACTGCTCCACCGTGTCCCCGTATCCTGCTCCACCGGCAGCCATCGCCCCTCTCTCCCTCCCTCTGCCCTCTCCTCCCTGCGTCGGAGAGCCCCGCCGGAGGGGGAAACAGCTGAGGTAGACAACAAACCCCCACCGCCTCCCCTCCGAGGACTCACACTGCTGCTTCAAATCGCATGTAAAAAATAACAATAAACATCCGCGAATATCCACAAAGCGCTGTCGTCATCTCGAGAGAAAGTCATCTTTTGCCTGTGATGCTCTAAGTGATGCAGCCTCTCATCATCCGCTGCCCGCATCCGTTTCCCCTCCCTCTGTTTTTCTGCTTATTCACCGGCTTCAGGTCGCCATCTCTGCCTGCAGCCGTGAAGCAAGGCACACTCCCCGCTCTCTGTCATCCATCCTGCTGCAGGCTCTCAGGTTTTGGATTCTCAATGAGAGGAATACAACTCTGCCACACCATTACACACAGATTAACAGGCTGCATGTGCCCGGAGATCACACAGCACTAAAGACAAGTTCTCCTACTTTGTTGGCAGGTTACTACTATAATAATACGGTATAGGCTAATAATAATAACAACAACAACAACAATAATAATGCTTATCCATGAGTTTGAAAAGGGGACATCAGAAGGATGCAAACATTAAAAAATGAAGAAAATACAACTTCTCAAAGAATTAATGGTGCAGTCATTCAAAAAGCGGAAAAGAGGTGTTTATTCACGTCTACAAAAATTATAATATTCTGGTATTATTTCTGAGAAATTTTTGATACGGGTGTCTTAACAAATAACATTATTACACTTAATATTTTATCTCTATAATATTGCATCACTTTGCTATAGCAAGCTACAGACAGGTGACAAAGGAAAAACCAACATAAAGTGTCTTAGTAAGGTGTTGGGGCACCACGTGCTGCCAGAACAGCTTCAGTGCTCCTTGGCATTGATTCTACAGTGTCTGAACTCTACTGGAGGGATGAACACCATTCTTCTAAAAAATATTCCCTCATTTAGTGTTTTGATGATGATGGTGGAGAGCGCTGTCTAACACGTCGGTCCAAAATCTTCCATAGGTGTTCAATTGGGTTGAGATGTGGTGACTGTGAAGGCCATAGCAAATGATTCACATCATTTTCATACTCATCAAACCATTCAGTGACCCCTTGTGCCCTATGGATGGAGGCATTGTCATCCTGGAAGAGACCACTCCCATCAGGATAGAAATGTTTCATCATATGATAAAGGTGATCACTCAGAACAACTCTGTATTGATTTGCATTTTCCCTCTAAGGGAACAAGTGGACCCAAACCATGCCAGCATAATGCCCCCCACAGCATAACAGAGCAACCAGATCCCCTCACTGTAGGGGTCAAGCATGTACCGTTTTTTCTTTTAATTTGTCACCTGTCTGTACCATCCCTATGGTGAGATGCATTATTATTATGCTTTGATGGTATCTTTACAAACATTAGGCCTATTTTACAATAGGATCATGTTTTACCCCCGCAGAGCATTTTGAGAGAGAATAGTGGACCAACAGTTACTACCAACAGTTTATTGTGCAAGTCAAATCTGGTTTATTAGAGTATGTGGAGCTGGTATGAGTCTCCAGCAGGGGGCAGCAATATATCTGTGCTGCGTTTCTCCTGACGTGGAGCACGAGAAGAAGTCGGTGTCAAGCCTTCAAAATAAAAGCGCCAAAAGAGATTTGAAGAGATTTCTATTGCACTGCATATCCACAGTTAAAGCTTTTATTATTAACAATTATATTAACAAGTGTCATATACATAATGGAATATGCTATAATACGGTACTGTGCAAATGGCTTAGGTCACTTGGAAAAGAAGACCCACTGGAAATAAAATGGAACGTTTTGAAAAATACTGCAGGTCTGTATAACTAACTAACTAACTCTTCCTGTGTTCTTGTCTACCAAGCTTTTTATTATCTGTAATATTACTAAAAACGTAATCTTGCAAGACCTGAAGTAATCAATATTAACATAATTAAAGATATGATAAAAGATAAAAAAAATACAAAATAACTATAAAATTTATTTTATTTTTTATTTTATTTTTATTATTGCAGCTAATCTTTATTTTATTCCAATTTTCAGAATATCTTTTTTCTGCAGTTAGTTTATGTTTTCCTCAAAGACTGTTTTATTTCATAATGTGAAATAATTTCACAATTACATAAATTTCATCACAAAATTCGTCAGTCAAGACAAACAGGGCAGAGCCATTCATGTTGATTAGCTCAGTGCTCATACAGCAAAGCAAATGTCAGACATAGTGCTGCCCTGTTTGCTTGTTTAAAAAATATTATTCTGAAATCAAAACTGCTGGAATGAACCAAAAATAAGTAAATAAATAATGTTATTGTGAAAAGAGGCAGGATGTAATAACATTTTGTAATGATGAATGGATTATTTCACAATTTCCTGGTAATATATTTTGTGTTTATTCATATGATTAGTTTTTCATATTATTATTTATTTAAAGTCCACCTCCACTTAAAAATATGTTTTTCTTCATGTTCCTACAGTTGGATGTTTGAGCTTCACTGTGCGGAAATATGTTTGTGCAGAGTTTGTTTTCACATTTCACATCTGCTGAAGAAGTAAAGTTTCTCTGTGCTCATTGAAAATCTGATTTTAAGAGGTGGGCCTATGAGCATGACTTGTGACATCACAACTAGTTTGGAGCCAATCCTGGTCCAATATTCAACTTACACAAGTGTGATGTGGAAATTTGAAGTCTCCAGTGCACAAACACTGAGAATGGGCTTTACAGTGAAGTAGGAGACATCTTGTATCCAGCAGTTAAACTCATAAAAATGAAATAAATTTGCATTTTCACAGATTCGGGAATATTTAATGAGGGAGAAGGAGAAAGATGCCATTTCTAGTATTTTAAAATGGTAATTATGCTATTTTGTGGAAAAACATATCAGACGCACATTATTGTTCCAAGCAGAGTATTTTATATGTCTTGATGCATGTATGGAGGGGATCTTTAATGCTGACATTGAAACCGTCTCTGAGTCCGTAGGCTTACACCTGTTTTATTCTTCGAGTTGACGCTTTTATTCTGAAAACAAGTCCGCCGGAAGTGATACCCCTGTCGTGGCTCGCGGAACGCCGGTTTATATCGCGTCAGCGGGAGTTGCTGCGTTGCACGTTGCTAGTTAGTTACAATGTTGTAGCTATTAGCACGATAGCCATTCCTTTGCTGGGAGGGAGACTCGCCGTTTATTTTGACAAACATACAACAGTTAATTCTGACTCATTCACAATCAAACCAGCCACCAACTGCCGGCCAACTGAAATCACTCAACAAAATACTAGTAAGCTTGTTGTATTGTCTTTCTTTTAGCCCGCTAGCCTACCCAGCTAGCTAGCCGCTAGCGTTGTACCCGGTGCTACCGTCTCCTCCCTCCGTGCGAACCGTCTCCTGCCCAGCTGGAGGACCATGGCAATGAGACAGACTCCGCTCACCTGCTCCGGGCACACCCGGCCAGTGGTGGACCTGGCCTTCAGTGGAATCACTCCCTATGGCTACTTCCTCATCAGCGCCTGCAAAGGTAAGTCCATGAGGCATATAGGGTTTATTAAAGAGATGAAAAAGGTCTAAACGTGTAACGTTAGACATTCAAAGTGGTTAACGTACAAGAGGTAAATCCAGACTGGTAAGGTTGTAACTACTTTACTCAGGATCCTCTCTGCCTTGTGTCACAAAGACCTTTAATTTCTTTGTGTCTGTTGGTTTTATTGTAATACTCAGTGCTTTTTTGACCACTGTCATTATTTTGTTTTTTTTAAATTGGTCACTCAGTGCTTGAATTAAAGTTCTCTGGTAAGTCTTTAATTTGGCTGCCTGAAAGCAGCCATATCAAATCAAGATAAATCAGACCTTTTCAAAGTGAGGCAGTCTGAGACACCTGTTGACTGCAGTATCCCTGTTCTGTCACAGCTGTCATCTGCTGGTACACAGTCTGGAGATGATAGATTTGAACCCTCTCTGCTTTTCTTTTTTCAGATGGCAAGCCCATGTTGCGCCAGGGAGACACAGGGGACTGGATAGGAACGTTTCTGGGTCACAAAGGCGCTGTCTGGGGAGCCACTCTGAACACAGACGCCACCAAGGCAGCCACCGCCGCGGCTGACTTCACAGCGTGAGTGGAGAGTCCAGTTTTTTATGGGGCTAACAAACTCCTCCCTACATGTGTGTCTGGAAGCAAATGTCTAATAATCCATTCAGCCAGGATACATCTCTCTCTACATGCATGTAAAGACACATCCATGTGAAGTGTTTCAGTAAAACAAAGTTAGAAGACAAACAAAGAAGTTAATAATCAGACTTCCACTCAAGCCCTTCCTACAGGATATGCAGATATGACATCATTTTCATAATCAATTAATGTCAATTATAACAAAGTGATCTATTGTTGGGCTTAACTCATGTTTTTCAGCATCACAAAGTTGGCTCACTTTTAAATGGGGTACACCATGGTGACCTTTACTGCACAGCTCGGCTCCAGGCCAGATCTGGCTAGAATCAGATCAAAATGTGGAAACAGCCCTTCCACTGACCAACCAGCTCTCTGGAACAATGGATCCTACAGTATTCTGACATGGTTAGAGTACTGAGTTTCTAGTTTTCCCACAACTCAAAGCACTTTACACTACATGCCAACATTCACCCAATCACACACACATTCATACACATGCACCTTGCATGGCAGAGGCTGCCACCTGCACATCAGGAGTTCTAATGCTCATTCACACACACACACAGATGGCACAGACGGCACAGACTTATGGAGCAATTTAGGGTTCAGTATCTTGCCCAAGGATACTTTGACATGTGGACTGGAGGAGCCGGAGATCGAACCACCGACTTCCTGATTAGTGGATGACCCGCTCTTCCGTCCTGAGCCACAGCCGCCCCAATCTTATAAGAGTACAAAACTTATGCAATTAAACAGAAATGATTGACTAAATAAAGGGGATATGGACACCATGGCTGGTGCCGCAGGCATGAATAAGTAGGCCCCATGTCTGGGTGCAGCCACACCATTTGCATCTCCTGATGGTCCACCAGTGCTGGTGTTATGTTATCTTTTTAATAACAGCATTTCCTTTTAAAAGACTAAAACCAACAACAAATATGACATTCTGCATAGCCACAGTCTGATACAGCTTAGTCTCTGAGCCATAGAATTCCAGTTCTGTCCAAAAACTGAAAAACACATGAAAGAGCTGTATCATTTCAATAGGGGACACATGTCATTGTGATCAACACAAGACAGGAAACTCAAAAGCCTGTCTTCTCACTGTAGTGGCAGCTGCTCTCCAGCAGTGAGAAGGAAATAATGATATGAAGGAAGTTGAGTATTGTCAGTTCCTTTTTACAGGGTGATCACTGATAAATTTTAAAACTTATTTTGCAATTGAACATTCATCTCTATGGCATAATTAATGTGCATCGTCAGCACCACCCCTCCTTCTCACTAAGCAACACTCTACTGTAACAGTTTAGTACAGTTCAGCAGAATGTTGTGCAGTGATTATGAATTAAGATCTGACATTAATAATAAATCATTGGATTGTTTGGATTCCTGTATTGTGTTTTATATTTGGTTACTTTTGTGTATTTGCTTCTAAAGATGCTTGTTGCTTTGCTTTTTTAATCACAGAAAATATTTTGCTTTCAAACATATGCAAAGACTGATATTATTACATCACTGTAGCTACAAAATTTCTGTCAATTAAAAGATGACCACTGTGCTTTTCAGAAAGGTGTGGGATGCAGTGAGTGGAGATGAGGTCCTCACACTGGCACACAAACACATCGTCAAGACTGTCACCTTCACTCAGGTCAGTGCAGCGTCTGAATGTAGAAGAAGTGTTCAAATCCTGTACATATGCTATATGCATTTATGAATGTGATGATTTTATTTAGATGTTTCTGAAACTGCTATTGTCTTTCAATATACTTCTGCCTTTCAGGACAGCAACTGTCTGCTGACTGGAGGAAATGACAAGCTCCTGCGCATCTATGATCTCAGCAACCCTGAAGCAGGTGAGTGAGTGTGTCAGAGAGGAAACTGGTTCATGTTGAATTAGATTTATTTTGAAGGGTTAAAACATGCTTCTTTTGGGGGTTTCTGTGACATTTCCAGTAAATTCTGCTCTGGTCAGACCAACACTGACCCCTACTGGAGACAGATGTCATTTAAAATCATTGGCATGTGAAAAACTTCTCAGCTCAGTCTGTAATTAAAACATGTAATTGACTGTTACATCTCTGTGTTTCTTCAGCACCACAGGAGATTGCAGGTCACACTTCAGCCATCAAGAAAGCCCTGTGGTGCAACAATGACAAGCAGATCCTCTCTGCTGCTGACGACAAAACCATACGGTCAGTGAAATTGCTGCTCATGGTTTACTATTTCATCTCATCATCCTGCCAATGAATCACATTGATGTTGTAGCCTCTGTGTGTGCGTGTGTGTGTGTGTGTCCAGGCTGTGGGACAGAACCTCCATGGAGGAGGTGAAGACGCTGGCGTTTGACACGTCGGTGAGCAGCATGGAGTATGTGGCTGACGGAGAGATTCTTGTGATCACATATGGAAAGACGATCGCTTTCTACAATGCTCTGAGGTACACTGCAGTCTGATACACACCATGGAACACGTCCACACTAATGGGAATAAAATGGGATTCTGTCCACACTATATTTCTAAGATCCACATATCCATATTAGAACAGTTACATCTCTTATCTTTCTCTTCTTTTGGTTGTCAATCAACAAAATTGTGCATCACAGTCAAGGAGTGTGGCTGAATGTTTTAACAGTGCTGCTACGTGGAAAGAAACAGCTGAGTCTGTTATGGTTGACAATAATGCAGTAAAGCTCTGTTTTTTCCATCCACACTACAACAGGAGACTGGTCAATTTAAATGGATCCACTCTGAAAAGAGAAAGATATTGCTGCTGTAGACATGTAGCTCCTCCACAGTGATATAAACTGTAATTTTGTTCACATATTCCAGCCTGGACCTGATCAAGACTGTGGAGGCCCCAGCTCCCATCAACTCAGCCTCCCTCCACCCAGAGAAGGACTTCTTTGTTGCTGGTGGAGAAGACTTCAAGCTCTACAAATTTGACTACAGCACCAAGGAAGAGCTGGGTGAGGAACAGTGATGAACCTTTTCTCCAGACTCTGGATCATTTGAGACGTTTTAGTCAAAATACAAAACAAAGTTCTTTTAAAGGATACAACAAACCATATGTAAAGATTAGTATATGTAAAACAGGATGTCCAAATATCAAGTCACATTTTTTTACAACTCCATCTAATACTGTTGCTGTCCTTCCTGTCTGTAGAGTCCTATAAGGGTCACTTTGGTCCAGTGCACTGTGTACGCTTCAGCCCGGATGGCGAGCTGTACGCCAGCGGCTCTGAGGACGGCACACTCCGACTGTGGCAGACAGCAGTGGGGAAAACCTACGGCCTGTGGAAGTGTGTCCTCCCTGGTAACTCTCCAGCTTTGGGCACTAATTTATGTAGTCAGTGCAGATCACAGGATCAGGAATACATGATGGAAATACTGTAGTAGTTTAAAAAGAATGGAAAATATTGATACTGTAAAGCAGCACAGTAATGTAAATAGAATGGTCAGTAGTGTGGATATCTTATCATTTGAGCAAAGGGCAACCATCAATGCTTTAAAAGCTGAAGCCAGTGTGAAAATGTCTGTAAATCCAGATCATCTCATTTCCACAAGATAGTGGCTTCAATAACAGGCCACCTGTACGGAAGTCTAAAGAAGTTAGAATATCAATATCTGATTGCACTTCTTCTAATGTGTTCCTGGTGGCAGTGATTGATACTGTTTCTTTAAGGAGATATTAAAGTTGTACTCCAGAGATTTAGTGATGTACTTCCATAAAGTTGTGGGGCATTTGCCAGAGACAGATTAAAAAATGAGTGGTCACAATCGAAGCAGTGCCCCTTCTTAAAGGCAAAGTTTTTTCTTTTACCACATGATGTATGACGTTTGTCAGCTGTTCATGTGACATGTGTGGACAACCATGACTGTATACACCTAGATGCACTGACTGCACATGTGTGGAAATTGTACGCAGACACCCAATTGACATCTCTCAAGTTATCATGTTTAACCTTGTTAGTTGCTACATGGTTATCCCCCCTTAGCGCCACCTTCTCTGCCCAAATGTGGATTTTCTGGCTCCAGAAAATTGTGAGCAGTAATGCAAACTTCCAGGCTTAAAACATCAGCTGTGATGTGTTAACAAACTGTCCAACGACTGTCAGGGAAACTCATAGAATCACAGCTTCTTTCTTACATCAGTGGATTTGTGCACCAGCAACATTGTGGCATTTCCAAATACCAGGATGATTCTTCTAATTGTTCCTTTTCTCTTTTTGTTCTGTGTTACTCCTCAGACGACCTGGCAACAGAGAACTCTGAGCAGCTGTACACCTCCACCCCTGAGATTAAAGCCTGAGGACAGAGCGCTGCTGTTTAGAAACTGGATGAGAAGGAGAAGAGACGAGCAGAGGGGTGTTCCAGCGTGTTCTATCAGGCCCCAGTAAGGAGCGGAGTCCAGAGCATCTCCATCTATCAGGAACTGATGTGGATATTATGACTGCTCTGTCTGTCATAGAGCAACCATCTCACACACACACATATACACACACAGACACAGATTGATGCAGTCACATGGACAGTATGGGCTGCAGAGTAAAGCAGTAGAGCTGTGAGTGTCTCTGGCTCATCGCTGCCTGCTTTCTCTCTGACCAGCCCAGTCCTGTATGTCTGCTTAAACTTATTTTAACTTCCCAACCCCCAAACCACATGATGCTAAGATCGGTTTTGGTTTCATAATTAAGGTATTTAATGAGCTGGACCAATGCCTTTTTGTTTTCAGTTCAGTTACAAGAATACGGGAGGTAGCACAGTTTGTGCTAAAGTTGAGGTGCTTTTATTTCTTCAGAAACAATGAGTATTCGCAGCTGTTGTACTGGTTGAGTATAAAAAGTTAAGTGTCCAAATAAAAGTAAATATTGTTTTGTGACAAAGTGGAAAGGGAAGAAATGTCACTGGGTTTTTTCCATTTTGGTTTCTGTGTCTTTATTTGTGTCCAGTGATTTAAATAAACAAATGCATTACTGTTTTATTTCAGTTATGCACAAAAAGCACACTGGTGTTGGTCTTAATTCTTTTGTTTTCACCTGTGCCAAATGGGGTCATGTGGTCATTTCATATCACAAATTTGTAATGTGCAAACAAAAGCACTTCTTTATAACATTAAGGAAATACAAAATTTAAAATCATAGCACCACCATAAACATATTCACTCACATTATTGTCATTTGCTGTTATCTTTTTATTTTTTTGCTTTATTGAAGATTTACAATGATCAGTTACATATGTTCAGTGTCAACTGATAAATATATAGAATAAATAAAAATATTATGAGATACTTTGTCAAAAATAATACATGGTGTAAATAAATCAATTCATTAGTAAGAAACTAAGGTTGTTCAGAGATTCACCAAATAGTTCATCATAATATGATAATGTATGTATGCTGCTTTTGTTTGGCATTACCTTTATAGTACTCATGTACTAATAAAATTCCATCAAACTAAATTCAGGAAACATGGAAAATGTATGGATATGAAATTTACCAATTACAATCAAAAGATGAACAATGGATAGTTTTATTAATGTGTCATGGCCATTTACATGAGCCATCACTCATGGAATTAGACAACAATAAAACTAAGATTTAATATTCATATTTGGTTATAATATACCTTTCTCTTCATTGCAGTGTCTGGTTCTATTGAAAATAAACTCCTTTATGTTGTTCCAAAACTTTGATGCCAAGTAACATCTGTTTTGTGTGAATGTGCATTTATCATTAATGTCAGGAAAATGTGGCAATGATTTGTTACAGGGGAAAATGTTGTGTTGGATCTTAAGATGAACTTCCCTGACCTTGTTTGAAATACAGAACTGAAGGGGAAAGCCAGGTCTGACGCCAACTGTCAATTCCAGGGGAATTTTTCTTTTAGTGAAACTTTCTTTATATGTTTGTGCATTTTGGATCAACTTGTGTGGTGAAAAACTGAATATAACAATTTATACGAGAATTAAGCCTGATGATAGAACTTTGAAAGCTTCACTGGCAATTTGGGAAACCATCAGAAACTGTAAACTGCGGTTTACAAATTCCATAATGATTCTGGCGATTCCAGATGTTTTTTCAACCATTTGATCTTAAATGTGCTGTTCAAATAAACAAAGTGTGACATTTCTATTGTGTTTTCAAATGTACCTTTCTGATTTAAAAACAGTGACTGAGCAGCGTGTCTCAAAGTTGTGACGTGCGGTTCGTTTTCAATAGTTGCATGTTTGTCCCACCAATGAGAAAGCTCTTTCAAACCACGTGTGACCAATAGGAGCCAGACTCTGCAGGCAGTCACGTCCGGTCCGGGGCATCCCCCCCTCCCCGGTGCACGTTTACCTGAACAGCCGCTCGCCAGCCGCTATTTTCATTTCTCCATTCTTCTGCGTAGAGGAGGAAGCGAAAGCAACGACAGCGACTGTTATTCATTTTCTTCTCTCATTGCTTCTTTTTCCTTTGAAGCACACTTCTTTCTTCCAGTCAATATTTTTCTTTGCGGGTTAAATCCGGTAAGAGGCGCTGGTTAGCCGCTCCGCTCAGACTAAACCTCCCCTGATTTCATTGCATTTCTTCCCCTCTGCGTTAGCTAGCTAACGTACCCCGGCGACGGTAAATCTGTCCCTCCATCCGCACGCCGACATGCCGGAGTACCTGGACGACCCGTCTACCCTCACCAAGGACAAGCTGAAAAGCGAGCTCCTAGCCCACAACGTGGAGCTTCCGAGCGGCAACCCGACCAAGGACGTGTACGTGCAGCTGTATCTGAAGAACCTCACCGCGCAGAACAAGCAGCGTGTCACGGCCGCTACTCTGGACGCTTTCTCCAGCGATGAGGAGCTGCCGCCGCCCGTCGTCTCCAGCAGAAGTCGCTCCTCCGGCAGAGTGAGTTTAGTCTCAATTATTTCCAACACCTATTTTATTTGCGGGAGCTTATGTGGTACTGAAGCAGGGTGGTCCAAGTTTCGGCAACTTGACTTGAAAGTTTAGTTTCTCTGGTGTCTGGACTATCACGAGTCTGTGATTTTTACATGTATGTACCCAAACATGTAAACACACCACATCAATTCTGCAACTAATCAATATCTACTGATTACTTTTTTAATTAATTAATTATCTGTAATGCAGGGTGTTAATAATAACAAATGTCCATCAAAAGTTAGCAGATGCTTTAAACTACTTATAATCCCTGACTAACATGCAGCAAACTTGAATTAATCAATCAGTCAATCAACTACTGTGTATTCAATATACATCTGCTTTCACCACAGACACATCGTCTACAAGATGTTTTTTGTCAGGGGCCCACACCCAAAAAATCTTGTTGTTTTCTGCACCATTGGGTTAACATATGCTCTCAGTAGTCACCATTCATTTTCTCCTCAAGAAGATCATTTTAAAATTGACTGTCATTAATTTGACCCGGCTACCCTCTGTATATCCTCCCCAAGACCTCCTGGTGGTTCCTGGACCCCAGTTTGTTATCCTTTGCTTTAAGATATATAAAAAGCCTCGTCAATCTGTCGCCAAACCCTGAACACGTTCAGCCCACAAACCAGATTATTTCAGCTTTCACTTCCTCCCCCAAAAAGTTTCCCGCTTTTCTTCAGCTCTAGCCTGTCACAGGGGTGTCTTCACTGTTGTTGGTAATAACAAAACTACACCTGCTTCAGATTTTTCTGCTGATACAAACACCTATTGTCATATCTGAAGTGCAGCCTGGGTGGGGTTTCTCTCTCCTTCAGCATGTTAATCATCTGCTCTTTGACATGGTAATTTAATCAGTTTGTGTTTTGAGAGCACTTTGAGTCGACAAGTGGAGTTGTTGCTTTACCTGTTACATAAAATTAAATTACGCCCAGATACAGAAACCGTGAAAGCACAGGTAAAGAGGCTGATGGGTGTTTGTTGTGAGTGAATGAATGAATGAAGTTTCTGTTGTTGGAGCCCAAAGTTTCATCATCTACAAGTTAAGGACTTTAAGTGTTGTTGTGTTGAACGTGGGTCTCAGTTTCTCAGCATTTCTCTGTTCTTTTAATAATTATGACATAATAATACAAGTATTAATCCTCCTCCAGCCAGAAATTGCCTGCATACTTCATACTTGTTTGTTCATACTTCAGAAAGGGTCAGATCAGATTTTTTTCTCTGAAGCGTAACTTCCAAAGCCTGCTGACTCCACCTGTGCATAGAGAGTTTCATTTTAAACTGTACAGGTGACATTAGGTTGACAGATTTTTTTGTTATTTGAGTTTCCTATTGTTTATTTAATTTAACTTTTTTTTTTTTTTTTTTTTTTTAATAAAAATTGATCATCGCAGGTTATCACAGCCTGAAGTGCAGCGCTGGGTATTGGATCTCAATGCTTTGTTGGCACCAGCCAAAATATGACCTTCTATCAAGCACAGAGCTGAAGTGACTGGTCAATAAATTAATAAATTGATTGATACTAGATGAACTGCCAATTAATCATTTAAATCAGTGTCAAGTATAAATACCAAACATTCTCTGGTGTCAGCTTCTCTACTGTGAATATTTTCTGCTTTTCTCTGCATTATATTATAGTAAACTGAATATCTTTGAGTTAGAGCTACGATTAGTCAATTAATCAATTAGTTGCCAACTATTAATCACCAACCGTCATTTTTTAAGAAAAAAATTTTCAAATTCTCTGATTCCAGCTTCTCAAATGTGAATATTTTCTGGTTTCTTTAATCCTCTATGATAGTAAACTGAATATCTTTGGGTTGTGGACAAAACAAGACATTTGAAGACGTCAGCTTGGGCTTTGAACTCTGGGAAACTGTGACTAACACTTAATAGTTTGATAGATAATCCAAACAATCGTTAGTCCTGCATCAAATGGCAGGTCAGAGCCTTCATTTTGTTCACTTATTCTTTGATCAGATAGTTCCTGATCTTTAGCAAATTTTAGGCTGTTTAGACCTAAACCTAATTTTGGAAAAGTTGTGTTCAGACATTGGAGACTTTTAACAGGTTTGTTATTTCTGTAAATAAGTTATCAAAGAAGCTAAGGTTTTGGTCTTTGTACAGAAACTCAGGTATTGGCACAAGAATTCAAACAGTTTCTAACATTCATCACAGGTTACAGAGACTCGTGTGGTCCTTCAGTGCTGTTTATATTATTTGCTGCTCTGTGTTCCTTGTAGAATAGAATTTTCATGTATCCAGGTATACGACACTGTGGAGATTGATGTAAAATGTCAGGGTGTGTTACGTGATCAGTGTGGATCTGGATTTGGAGTCAAACAGGTGTGAAACAAGAGGTGTCTTGGCTTGTTTGGGGGGGGCGGTGGTCTGTACATGATGTTTGAATGAAGGGTGTGCACAAGGTGGTGACTGAGAAATGACATGTCAAACAGACCTTTTACAGCTGCATGTGGGAGGCTGTTTTAGTTTAGAGCAACAGCCATGAGTACAGGTGGTACGCTGCATATTGTCTACATCTGAGAGGATTTGCATTCATGCTTCTTCCTCTCTGAACTCACAGTTGAGTTGTGAATTTATTCGGAGCTCTCTGGAGTCAGGTAAAGGTCAGCTGACTGTTTGTTTTCTGTGTAGCAGCACAGCAGCTCTTTGTGTGTGGTGAGGTGTGGACAGTGAAGATGATCAATCTTTCATGAGTTTTTAGATGCTGAATAAATGCTGAGAGGGGAAGTTGTTCAGGGGCTGAAATCACAAGTCAGTTGAGTCCCACTAGTTGATTAGGCACTGATTCGTGTGTGTGGTTTCAGAAGAACTTGGAATCTCTAAATTGTGAAGTGTGTGATAACACTGAGAGATCATGTGTTGTATGAGGAATGCTGGGAGCTGCTGCACTGATCCCGATAGTGTTTAAACAGCTCCACCCACGTTTACATCACTTTAATATGGTGGGTTTCTAGTAACGTGATCTTCATGTGAAATACATTAACCAAACCACAAAGTGCTGATTTACCAAAGTTTCTGGTCAGTCACATGCTAAAGAAGTTATGATGGAACCTCACTTAAAGTACGGGTTCACAATTTTTCAAGTGTTTGCCAAAATATGACTTGTTTGTTAATGACCCAGAGGTAAATGTTTCAGTCTCTGACAGTTTGAAGGACTTCATCACCCAGAAGTCATTAAGGTGGTGTCAGCCAAGTACATACTCCACTGGCTACTACTTGGCCAGTCCAGCTTTTGAGTTCTGATTTTGTACTTCTTGCGTGTGGAAGACACATTGCCAGCAGTCATGCAATGTGGGTAAACAAACAAACAAACCATTTCTAAAGTCAGGGGGATGAAATTCTACTCATTTTCAGCTAAAGTTTGTGATGTAAGTTGATAGCAGTGTATTTCAACCTCATGCAGCAGTGAGGATTGAATGGCTGAAGGCACAGATTTGAGTGCAGCTGCTGTTATCTTATTGGGTTTGGCTTCTTCATTGAGGAAATACTTCTCTCAGGAAAAGGAATTCATGGTTAGACTGTCACCGTGTGTGTGTGTGTGTGTGTGTGTGTAGTAAAAAGTCAAGGCTGTGGAAAGACACAGCTCGTGTGTAATTAGTGTGTCCTTATGGTTCTGTGGTGTTGTAGTGTTGAGGGTGTTTTATCTTATGAAACTCACATTTCTGACTGATTATAGGCTGCAGGTAAGAGGTACAGGTGGAGGTGGGTATGCAGCACAAAAATTAATTTTTGACATTTTTTAAATAGTTAGCTGAAGTCACAGAGGCTTTTCAAAGTAAACTTTTAAGGCTCAAATACTTTGTCATGCATGGAGAATTTTCTCTTCTTTTTTTTTTAAGCTGCTGTGTTGATGAGATTTAGAAGAATTAGCTGTAAAGTTAGAAGAATAAACACTTGTGGTTAATCCTAGCAAAGTAAAATATGGCCAGCCACACATACTCCATTGTTACTCAGCCAGGCAAAACAACAAAACAAAAACTGGCTCCAGTGAGTGGAGCGTTACATCATCAGCCACAGGTCCTGGCATGTCTCAGCCTCAAACTACTCTGCTTTAGTGAGCAGTTGTAAAGGAAAGTGTGACAGTGTTTGTAGTGAGTTTACTCCACAGAGCTGTGAGCTCAGGATTCAGTTATGCCTTTAAAGGCCAGGGTGTGGTCTGCAGAGGAGGGAGCACAGAGGCCCCCTGCCCTCCTCCTTCTCTTCCTCCTCCTCCTCCTCCTCCTCTTCTCCCGCGCTCCTCACTCAGACTGCTGTGATTATGAAACAGTCTGGCTCGCATCCAGACCAAACCCTGCTGAGGGCCCGCTGAGAGCCAGACGCATAGTAAGACAGCCTCTCTCTTTTTCTTTCTCTCTCTCTCTCTCTGTCTCTCTCTTTGTCTCTCTGTCTCACATATATTACATGCTGTGAACCGTGGCAGCACCTCACCACTGAAGTTGAGCACATCGTCTCTTTGCATTCCTCACATTTTCCGTTGATTTGCTGCCAGCTGAATAAGCTGCAGAGTCTCTGAGTCCCAGATGTTCATTTAAAGCTCATGGTCACGTGGTCAGAGTAGATCTTTTTGTGGGGAGGCAAAGAATCACAATAAGCAGTTTTGGTTTGGTGTTTTTGTGTGAAGGTGCTGCTCCACATTCACCCACTCTGCTTCAGCTCAGTCCAGCAGCAGAGAGGGTCTGTATTGACATCACAACAGATAGCTGCAGTCTTCTCATTGTCACTACATCTGTTTCTGTATGCATGCATTCCACAGAGATACACTGCCTCTCCCACTAACAGTACACTAATGTTTGCTTATTACATCTACATGTTTGTGTGTGCCATAAGAAGCTGCACATTTTCAAAAATTAATTAAATTGATACTTTCAAAGGGTAACTAATTTTCCACATCAAAGTGTATTGGGGAGTTTAAAGCCTTTTGTGTCTCCAGAGGGAGCCGTGCAAATTCAGATAAATTGCCTCAAATGATGTCACTTGAGTCAGTGTGGGTTGAGGCAGAAGACTACAAGTTTGAAAAGTAAAAGAATGTGGGGGTTAGGGCTGTGTGATATGACGATATATATATATATATATATATATATATATATATATATATATATATATATATACACACACACACACGCCATGTGATGAGAGAAGAACGTCTATCGTTTCATATTATGCTCTATTGTTTATTTCGTTGTGACACAAATCACATTCTTTACAGCAATATTTTTTGTCATTTGGAGTCTGTGCACTCGTTTAATTTCAGCTCAGTGTGAGACTCTCTGCTGCGTTTTGCTGTCATTTATGGTCGTTTTACTCTCCTCTGCTCTCTATGGTTCACTGCGGGTGGGGCTGAGCCCTCCGTGTGTGTGTGCTGCACACACAGGAGAGACAGTGAACCAGGTGAAGTAATCGAGTTGACGACAACTACACTCGTTACGTAACTGTAAGTGCATACTGGCTCGCACCCCAATCTGTATAGTCTAATGAATCGAGTTGACTTGCATTGTGGGTAATGTAGGCACAGGTTTTGTCAAGGAAGAAGAATGTGTTGAATAAAAAATACGATATCTCTGTTTCTGCTGTATCAATTTCCATCCTTTTTTTTGGAAAAAAAAAACTGATATTGTTATGAGTGTAATCCTAAATTGGTGAAGTAGTTTATTTTAATGTTAATTTCATTAAATGTGCACCAATGAAAGTGTTACAAACACAAGTGGTAATATTTGTCTATACTGCAGGCTTCAACAACAGGGTGCCAGTGTGCCAAGCAGTGTGAGAGCACAGAATAACATTTGTTTAGATGCGACTTAAATAAAGAGAAGAGGCAATGGCTTGGGGAATTTAATGCCATTTTCTATATGTGTAGAAACAGAGGCTCTAATTTTTTAACAGTACATGTATATGTAGCGCAAAGCTATTTTGTAACCTCAGCTCACTGCTGGAATCAGCAGAACAGTGTCAGCTTGTATGAAGTGAACATATGGTCCCAGCAGAGGGAAATGTCAAAGTGAGGCCACATTCTGAAGGAAATGAAGTGCAAATGCCACATTCTTCAGTCGCCACACAATCTTAAGCCATACTGGTGAGTGTGTTGCAGGGTGACTGCTGGAGCCATATTTGTAGGTAAAAACCCTGAAACACCACACAGACAGCAGGTGGAAATGATGTAGGTGCTGTAGTGCAAGCTTAACACTTCCTGCAACTGCTTCACAGTAAAAGTCTTCCACCAAAGAGAGTGGATAACATTTTATAGTTCACTCACATACAGACTGAAAGAGGCAGACAGTCTTTTTTTTTTCCCTCTCATGAGCCTGGAGCTTGTGGACGTTTTTGTTTTTAAGCTCATAATTTACATACTCTGCTCTGATTGGCCAGTTGTGTTCTCACGTTGCCACTAGACTGGCACGCAATAAAGTAGTTCACACAGTTGTTCGCAGACCAGTGTTTGTTCCTTCAATGTTTTGCAGTCATTTAGACATACAATGAATCAAACATTGCATCACACAGTGGTATGCTCACATTGTGCTCCAGCAAAACATTACATGCACGCATACTTTATTTACTCAGAGGCAGAACCTTCTTTGGTTTGGAGCCGAGGAGAAGAAGCCGCTGGCTTCAAACACAGTGTAATTTCCTGGAGGCTGGTGTGTGAAGGCCGGCTTCAGCATAGCAGGTTGTTTACTATCTGTGCATCAAACGCCTGCAGCATCTGCTCAGAAACTGCCGCATTTTCCACCCCCCCCTCCCCCCTCTCCTTTCTCTCTAGTAGGAAATTGAAGGAAACTCCTCAAGATAAAGTCACATGTGCGTGATTTGTAAGTGTGTGTGTGCGCGTGCGTGTTCATAGATTATGTATGTGATGAAGCAGTTGTGGAATTGTATTTGTTGTTGTTTTTTTTGTCATTGATAGTAATCTCCTGTATAATGAACAGCCTGGTAAACAGGTTTCTGTAACTATCTGGATGCTCGACAAACACAGCTTTCCTCTGAGTGAGAATGAAGTTAGCCAACTAAAGCAGAAGTTCACATGAGAGTGTTTGGAGGTGAAACGGTGGGCAGGGTGTGACAGTTTGGACTTGAGTGTGAATTGAGCAGCTGTTGTGTCCTTGACTTTTTTTTTTTGCCCGTCTTTCACAATGCTTTAAATTGGCATCAGCCCATCATTCCAACATCCCTGGGAAGACAAAATGCCTCAGAGGTGGACAGAAATGTTCTGTTGGACCTTTTTTTAGGTCTGTGTAACCAAGTAAGGAGAGTTTGACATGAGAACATTGTATAACTTCAGCAGGCTCTTTGAAGTCATTATTTGCTGATTACACAGCCTCCATGACTGTTCCTGACCTACAATGGAACGAGTTGACTTTTACCGCTTCATTACCAACCAAGCTGCCCTGTCCTCCTTCCACAGAAAGCCACCAGGAAAACAGACAAGGCTCGGCCGGACGAGCTGGACGTGACTCTGCTGAGTGATGATGGCCTGAGGGACGAGCTGCTCAAACACGGAGTGGACATAGGGCCGATTGTTGGTGAGTCCACACACACACAGACACACACACAGAGGGATGTGTTTTGTTGGTGCTACTCACTCCACACAGGTGATGGAATCCACAAGTGGCTTTGCCATGTTGGTGAATAGCATGCCACGAGGAGTGAGGTGGTGAATGAGCTTAGAGCTGTAACAATTAATCAAATAGTTGACAACTATTAAATTAATCACCAATTATTTTAATAAAAATTCTCTGATTCCAGCTTCTCAGATATGAATATTTTCTGGTCTCTTTAGTCCTATGACTGTAAACTGAATATCTTTGGGTTGTGGCCAAAAAAAAGACATTTGAGGATGTTGGGCTTTTGGAAACAGTGATCGACATTTTTCACCATTTTCTGACATTTTATGGTCTAAACAACTAATATATTAATCGAGAAAGTTGGTTACAGCTCTAAATGAGCTAAATATACCCGGAAATGCTATCGTAAATTCACAGATAAAAGCTGATATTCAAGTAAATTTGTAGAATAGCATGTTGGCGTGTTATCAATACTTAGTCTGATGACGGATGCTACAATTATAAACTGAAAGTGTCTGCTCCGTGACCGTATGGAACAGCAGCAGAGTCTCAGCACAGTAGCAGAGTGAGACGTCTGTCCTCCCTCCTGCTCTCTGCTGTAAACACACGTAGCTGTTAGCGGGCAGCTGCTCTTATGTCTCCCCGGGTCTCGGTGCTTATTTTCGACAGAAACTCTCCCGCTCTCTGCCTGCTCAGCCTGCTCTCGGTGTGTCTCTCTCCGGATGGCAGGCGGGATGCTCCGGTTCTGGTTCTAAGCGGTGGTTGTCCTCTGGACTCCCTAATTAAATAAAGTTAGTAATAAATGTCTGGCTCTCTGCAGTTGAAGTTACTTAAGGTATGTCACTATTGTAAACAAGTATTTTCTCTTTGGCTGAACATTGTCAGTTTGTGGCATGCAAGCTTCCACAGAAGTCAATGAGCAGTAAGCTTCCAGAGATCTGTCACCACTGCTGCTGTTCAGGATTATTCATCATATCACACTCTAAAACTTTGCTTCAGTGACCCACCTTTGCTTTTTAGTCATATCTGCTGTAAAACTGGTGAAGTGTTAGTAAATTACAACAGTTTCTGCCATAAGCCAAGTGTAAGTGCATGTTCTTGAAGCAACCCCCCCCCGCCCCACACACACAATAAATTATTTCTAAATAAATGATGTAACTGAAAATATATTTAATAGAAGCCAACTCCACTTTTGAAATAATGAACACAAACACAATACTTTTTGAAGTTTTTGTGTATGTCTCCCTTATGTATCCTGCTCAGTGGTCTGAACTGTTGCATATACTAAACTAAGTCGGTTTATTTCATCCCGATACCTTTGCTTGCTATTGGACTACATTTCCCAGATTCCATTTCTGTAGCACATGGGTTCCGTCTTTCAGTGAGTGAGTCTAGTGACTGGTAACTGCTAAACCCCAACATGGACTGAGCTGCTGCTGGAGACAAAGTCTGGACCGGCGGCTCTGTAAAATAGATAAATGAGTGATTTATTCATATATTTGTAGCCCCAAAGTTAGTGACAACCTGAACAGGCACACTTAAGGTGGACTGGCCTTTTAAGGTGGAGCAGCTATTCTCATGTTGGAGACAGTACCCCCCACCAAGTTGTAATGAGACCTGGCTCTTTGCCTGTACTGGAATAACTTCTGTCTCTGACAGAGCTTTCACATCATACTTAAAAATGTGCAACAGTGCAAGATAAAGCACATTACATCAGTACATTTGTCTACACAAATTTACTAGTGATATATATTAAGATATAGTGCTGAAAAAAATTGTACATCAGACAGAGTAGCTCTATGATCGCTGCTTTCTGCTTACTGTACAACTCCACACGTTCTGAACAGTCTGTCCACACCTGATGAGTTTCAGCTGGGGTTTCACTCGTCTGTCTGACGAAACAGACACACACTACCATTGGAATTAATACAGCTGTTGATGCCAGCCGTGTAACAGCTTTTTTTCTCTTAAATGAGAACAAAACTGCGTATTGGGCTGTGAGTGCAGAGCAGATGTGTGGATAAACAGATGCAGTCTACACTGTGAGAGTGGTCTGCAGCTGTTGTGCTGCTCACGTGCTGCTTTTGTTGCACAGCCACTAAAGACAAGGTACAACACACACAAAACATGAGAGTAATGAGATATAATAAAGAAAACTTACCACAGAATTCACTGTTTCATTCTTCTTTACAGTTCAGTGTGTAAATGCTGGAATGCCCCTGGATGTCACTGTAATTTTATGAGACAGAGAGGGCTGCAACTAACGATTACTTTCCATATTGATTATCGATTAATCATTTGGTCTATAAAATGTAAGCAAATGGCAAAAAAATGCAGAGACAGTACTGTATATACCAGTCACTCCTTTATGAGAATAGGCAGATTTACTTGCATGTGAGCACTGATGATTGTAAACCACAACATCTCTAACAATTGTAATGGATTGAACTGAATCATCACCCAGCCCAACAGATTAGGGTTGGGCCAGTGTGAGAGTTTGCAGCGTTTGTTATGTTTTGGGGTTTTGGACTGTTGGTTGGATGAAAGATGTAGGAAATGGTGATTTTTTTTTTTTTTTTTTTTTTTTTTAAGAATACTATTTACTGACATTTTTTTGGACTAAATTATTAATTGATTAATCAAGAAAACATTTGCAGAATAATTAATAATGAAAATAATTGTTAGTTACAGCCCAAGTTGAGTATAGCCAAACCACAGGTCTTCCAGGCATGAGTAGCTGATTAATCTGATAATTAATCAATTCAGCCACTTGTCAGCTTTTTAAATGTGAGGATTTGCTGCTTTTCTTGTTATATACAATAGTAATACAAATATCTCTGTGTTTTGGACTGTTGGTTGCATAAACTTGACATTTTTCAAAATTTTCTAACTTGTAATAGACAAATAAACAAATAATTGTGAAAATAATTGATAGATCAGTAATGAATTGCTAGTTACATATTTCTAAAGTTATTGAGCAGTTTGCCGCTCAATGTTGTTCACGGCCACTAACATGCCAAGTCTTGTGCAGCTTTAATTAAATCCCCCCCCCACACCCCCTGCTATTTGTCCTGCCAGCATCTACCCGAAAGCTGTATGAGAAGAAACTGCAGAAGCTGCTGGATGATGGTCCTGCACAGCCACCGATGCCACAGCTGGTTGTCACGGAGATTCAAGTCAACCACAACGGCAACTCTGAATCAGACGTCTACAGTGACAAGGAGGACGGTAAGAGCAGTCCATCAGAACAGAACATCCATACTGATTACATGCACAGGAATATGTTAAAGATCTGTATACTAATAATATGATTAGCTAAAATATACGCTTTAAAATGCAGTATTAGAATGTGATGTGTGGTGTTCTGTCACACACAAGTGTTATATTTAACGAGCTATGCGTCAAAGTAACCCTAAAAGACAAATAAGCAGACATGAAGGTCTTGAAAGTGTTCCCATGGAAAAAAAATGCACTGACAAGTCAGACTGTCACTGCCTGCAATACAGTGAGACAATTCATCTTAACAAAACAAAACAAAAATGTAGTTTCAAGTCTCTGCAAGTAGATTTTCTCTGTACAGAGATGAACTGAAACTGATGGTGTTAGTGTAAGAAATGAAAATTAAAGGGTGCCCAGGAAACTGTAAAACATGTCAAACCCACCTGTGTGGTCCTTTAAGTAACAGCGTGTGATTGTCCTCTGTTTGGTCAGAGGTGACAGCAGCACCAGAACCAGAGCCTGTGGCAGAGCCTGAACCGGCTCCAGTGGTGGAGAGGCCGGTGAGGAGCCGAGGGAAGACTCCCGTCACCACCCGCACCCGCAGCAGCCAGCACAGCACGGTGAGAGTCCATCCTGAATCTCAGTCACTCACAGTGAAAGTCTTTACCTGTGGAAGAACACTTGGTAGAAAGGTTTCTTGTTACTGTTCTAATACATTCTAATACACTATATGTGATGATAGTGATCATAATATCTTTTTGGTTATGTGAAATGTAACTTCTCTGCAGATTTTTTTTTGGCTCAGAGAAGGTGAAATTTGGTGATACAGATCTGTGCAAGAGACAAGCAGCAGCCTTGCTGTTTTTATTGATGTCTCTGATAGTAGTGGTTTGGATGTTGACAGGGTGTCATTCAAGTCCCTGGCTAACTACATTCTGCTTTATAGTTAGTCCCTGGCTAACTATAAAGCAGAATGTAGTGGAGCTGTATATTTCCTGGTGAAATGACAGGGTTGGAAGCGCTGTGCTTGAAAGCAAGTTGTAATGTTTCCAGTGTGGGCTTCTTGCAGTTTGCCACTTTTTAATGTTTTTTTTCTGTACTACAGTAATCTGAGAGACTGTTATTAGATATGCCAATATCTGTTTAAGAGGCCAGTTTATTGGATAATATCTTTGACAACACAAACACTGTGTTTCCTAAGCCTAACCCATGTTTCTTTAAAAAATGCTCAAAACGTATGCCATGTGCCTTTTTATACCTAACCTGTTTGGTTTGGTTAGTTTAGGCTTCTGTGAAAGCTGTCAATCAAACTCTGGTGGACTAAAAGACTGGGCCGAGACCACTTGGAAAGGAGGGAATGATCTCTGTAACCATTAGTTTATTGTTCAATTGTCAGAAAATGCAATTATTTTGATCATTTTTCATTTTTTAAACAAAAATACAAAACAGTTGCTTTTGAAGCTTTTCTGTGTGATACAGTACATGATAGTAAACTGAATATTTTGGGGTTTTGAACTGTTGATCAGACAAAGCAAGACATCTGAAGACGTCCCCTTTGACTCTGGGAAATTATAACTGTCATTATCACTATTTTTTATTTTGTAGACCAAGAAAATAATCTGCAGATTAATCGATAACAAAATTGTTAGTTGCAGCCCTAGTTTGGGTGTTATGTGAAAGCAAAGGTTTTTTGTAAGTTATGATTTTAGCATGTTGAGTTGTGTCGAGTCCATCTGCTGATAGTGTGAGTAGTCACAAATCTCTTAAGCAATCTACGTAATATTGCAAAAATCATTTAGTAACTATGCTAACATGTCCTGTGTGTACATCAGCACGTGTGGGATTGTCCCCCGATTGAATCGAACACCAAGGAATCAGAATTGAATCGAATCATGAGATTCCCAAAGATTCCCACCCTAAGAGGATACATGTTCATATCTTCTGCATGGTGCTACATGACCTGCTGTCAGCTGCCAGCATTACATTTCCCTTTGGGTTGTTGTAGTGCTGATGACTCAGGATGTCATCACCAAAACTGTGCCATGAATTCATTACCTCATTACTAAAAGGCAACAATGCATTATCTTTTTGACTACAGGTGTGGAGGTGAGCTAAGCATAGCTGTGGTCCTTCTCACCTTGCCTAGTGTTCTTCCTCATTGCTTTTGGAACTTTATACCACAGTTATTTGCAAACACACATTATGATTAGAGTAGAGATAATCTGTGAATGTTCAAAAGAGCAGCTGCTACATGACTTGAGGAGCAGTATTATCCTGTTGGTTTCCACTTAATTAACCACATTCCTGCACTGCACATTATGTTATTACAGAGAACCACTGAGACAGCAGACAACATGGATTCACTTTGTGTTATTGGGTCCTAATGATGATGGCAGAATGTATGAATCTCTGTGGACAGTATGAATTCTTTAGTTGTCTTTAGTTATAAATGGATCAAAACTCGCAGAGAAAGCCAGTTAATGTCAACATTTTGATCCATTTTTCTCCATGAGGCTGAGCTGCAGAGAAGCTGGTGTGAGTGCACACTGAAGTGGGTAGGATGGGATACCCTGCAGCTGGGTTTGATTTATGCAGCTTCCTCTGACACTGGCTAAAAGGAAGCGGTATTCCATTTTATTGGAGTGCAGTCACACCCAGCTCTGTGTGAGCAGGTTGAGTCTCCGTGCTGCTCGCTGTATGTCAGACTGGAAGCACATGATGTGGATTAGCTGCTACCATGCCATTTTGGATACTGAGACTCCTTCACACACTGACTTTTCTCTTCAGCCCTCCAACCCTAATGTCTGCTCCTTTGTTTTTCCTGTTATTTGGCATCCATGTTTCAAAGTTATTGAATTATTGTAATGATTAAAACCTGGACAACGTACTCCTGAGAAATCTATTTCTTTAGCCTGTTTCAACCTTCACTATTTTGTGCTTTATAAATTCAGTACAAAATGTTATCAAATAGTGTGTATAGCCTCTTTTAGGAAATAGCAGAGTAAACTAATTTCCCATGTGTGAGGGGTGTAATCCAGCAGTGTGTGTCTGCTGGTCTCTCTGAATGTGACTGAGCAGCTCCTCCTGCTGTTGATATGGTGAATGTGCACCTGGCAAGGTGAGGCCTCAAGGAATGAGAGGCACGTGAAAACTAGTGGTCTGCCAACAATAATCTGATATGAGCTGTGCAGGAGGGGCTGGAGTGCTGTGTGTGTGTGCGTGCGTGTAGGTGGTTCTCTCCTCGTTTTTTTTTTTTTTAATGAACTTTCCAGTAAAAGTAGTGGCAGCATTATGTAATCTATACAGTTGCAAAGTGGGAGGAGCTATTTGGGGGCGCCCCTGGTTCCAGAAGTAAAAATCAAGTTCATGTTTCCCATTAGTGACTCAACATTAGTGACAACATTAGAGACTCAGTGTGAGCTCTTCTACAGCTTGGATCAACATGAAACTCTCCTGGTTAAATCATCAGAACAAAAGATGAACAACTGTTTAAATGGTTCTTTAGTAGTTAGACTGTGGACATAAACATTTTGGGGCAGAAGTTAACTATGACTCACAATGTAAATTTCAGCAAGAAACAGCCAATCACCGAGCTTAAAATTCAGTCACATGTGCCACTAACAGCGGGCGGAAGCTAAAGATTACCATGTTGAGGAAACTGATTTTACAATCTACAGAGTGAATCCGTTCACTTTTCATTTCTGGGTCACTTCTGAATGAATTCAACAACTATGGCTATTTTTTACAACAACAGTGACAAAGCGTTTTGAATTAATTACTGCTTACTCGGTGGCCAAGGCTCATGGGTATTGTATTAGCTGTCCGCCAAAATCACGGACAAAACGTTATTTCTCAGAAATGAAGTGTAAATAATGTAAACTGGTGGTCAGAATATAAATCTATAGGATCATTATCCAGGAGAGTCCTGAGTTTCTATGTTCAGTAATATTGAAGAGATTGTTTAAAGAAATGAGAATACAGAATGGGGGGAAAACGCTTTCAGAATCAGCGACTCCTCAAACTTTGCAACTATTTCCTTTTCTTAAATGAATTTCATGTTTGCACCAACCACCTCAGTCGTCCTTGTATTTCTTCCTTCTGGTGTGTGCACATTGCAAACATGGTTGGATACTTTATCAAGCATCAGTATTAGTGTGACTTTTGATCCATCACCTGTGAAAGTTTTTTTGGATGTGTGTGCTCTACACCCTGTTTGTCTTGGATACTTTATCAAGGCCTTCAGTTCAAAGGAAGACTTTTGGTGCTTTTGCAATATTATGTTTATGCTACATTTTGCTAATACATGAAGTCCTCTGTGGTAAATTGTCATATTTCTACTAGTGCTGTGCTTTGTTGTGTTGCTACTTAGACTGGACTTGACATGCCATTTACTTTCATACACTATTGAAGACTTGGACTTAAAGACTAGTTAACTGCCCAAGCTAGATATTCCATGTTATTAAACATGGAGCATTTGTTTGGTTTTCCTCAGTGCTCCAGGTACGTGTTTCACATCAGTAGTGCACATTTAGAGCCTTAGAGTACATATGGACATGCACTGCACAATAGAGAGAAAGAATGTAACACAGGCATAAAGGGTAATGAATGGGCCATAAGTCAAACTCAGGTATTTTCATTCTCTGCTGGTATGTGTATACCATGTGTGTAGAGAGACCAGTTGATGGATGAGGAAGATGATGATGAAGACCCTGTCCTGAAAGTAAAGCGCAGATCCAGGAGGTTATCCCATAGAACGGTGAATACTGTCATTACTGATTAAACCCACTGGTGTATACTTCCACACCCACTGCACACTGAGAGCCAGATTTACTGAGAAAACAACTTTCCCTGCAGAACTGATGTTAGTAAATCCAGCAGCATATATAATCACCCTCTGTTAACATGTCCCCTGCTGTTATTTACACAGTCCTCCCTTACATACATATGCTGTGGGGAGAGAGTGACATGGAGACTGTGACTCCGCCCTGAGCGTGTTTGGGACTGAATACTTCACATCTGCACCTGAAAAACAGAGGCAGAAGCTACAGTAAATCTGGCCCAGAGTGTCTGATAAGACCACAGAATGAAACTACTTTTTCCTCTGGTCAGGAATCTTTGTCCACCTGCATCACACCTGGCTTCAAAGGGGTGTTTGGCACATGCAGCTTCTTCTGTTCTGCATCACACGTGGTGTGTTCATACCTCCATGTCTGTTATGACTGTTGGAAAGTTGCCCACAGTGCAAGAGAATGTGGCTATTATGTATTATATGTATTCTTATACATCCAAATATGAGATGGGGACTCATCCCAACTCTACACTTACTGTATGCCCTACATAGCCCTATGGTTCATCTACACTGGTAGCATTTTTTTAAGCTAAGTCACTTAGCACAACTGCAGCAGTTATTTATTAAATAGAAAAAACTATGTAGACCACCTTGACCTTTGCTTTCCAACAAACACATCTGACGGAGTATACTGGCAGCTTAACACTTCTATTTATTCTTCAGCTGCACCTCTAATTCATAGTTATTTGCAGGCAACACTGATAAATTATGTTCAGACTGCAGACAAGTATGATTTCTTTTTAGAGCTGGGTATCAGACCTCATTACTACTTTAGTACACCCTTAAATGTGCCTGTTGCACTGAGTATCAAAAGCTGTAATGATGGAGTTGGTACTGAATGTCTGGTCAGATTTATAGTCTCAGATGGTTCTTGGTTTAAATCCAGATTTTTCTAATCATAGAAAGGAATGAAACCCAGTCTGAGACACATTTTAAAAAATGTTTTAAATGAATTAGATTTTAAACCAACAATGTACAAATCAGATTCAAACTGACTGCAAAGTCAGTTTCCTCAAAGCAATCACTTTAATCAAAACTGTCAAAAAAAAACTGAACTTGAGTTTATTCTCCAGCTTTTTATTGTCACTGTCCATCTCAGCTTTTTTCTGCCCCTCATTTCCCTTTTTCTTTTTCTTTACTTATACAGTACATCCCGCCAATCTGTCTTTTATGCTATGCTCTGTCTTTCTCACTTGTCCTCTCTTTGTGTGTAAGTGTCACTTTGTCCTGATCGCTCGGTGTGTGTCTCTCTCAGCAGATAGTGCCTGAGGATCTCAGGCTTGTATTAACAGATCAGGTTCAGTTGGAGTCTAACAGAGAAGTTCACCACAGTCTGGACTGTCCAGCTCGGGCTGAGCCTCCCTCCACCTCATCCAGACCTGCTCAGGTAGCTCTGGGCTGCTCACTCACTGATACCTGCATGGACTCCTGGTCTGTTGCTTCTAATAGCTGCTGATCTGTTGAGGAGATACAGGCTTTCCTTTCAGTGATATGCAGTCTGCTGTTATCTTGCCACAAACTGCACCTAAGGGTGGGCATGTGTATGCAGATATGTGTATTGTAGACAAAGTTGATGGTCACAAATGAGTCACTTGCTTCTTTGTCTCTTAGACAAGAACTAGCACATGGGTTGTTTGGTGTTTTGCTTACTTATTTGTCTGCGTCACTCAACTGTACCATTCAGTAAAAATCACATCAAGTTTGTTTGACTCACTGACACAGCTGCCTCAGAGTCCAGCAGGACAAACTCTGACCTGTAGTGTGAGAGAGAGGACTGTGGGCCGCAAACCCAGGCTCGACCAACCAGAGAAGACGGCCGAGGTCTGCAGAGCTCCAGGGAGTCCCTGCCTGAAGGTGCCCTCACTTATTCAGGAAGATGTAGGCCATAGCCCCACGTCTCAGTTTTGACTATTAAGATTTCTACCTGGACAACAATTAATGAAAATCAAACATTTTTGGTCACTTAGGAATTTAGATGGATTTTAATCAATCTATCAAGCATTGACAGACTAAAACCAATACAGTGAAGTGAGCTTGAGGGTTCATTCGGATGGAAATGCCTGTGTGGTGACAATTTTCTTTGTCAAACAGTAAAGTGAAATTAGTCCTCAAGACTGAAGGCCTCTGTATGTCGCTCCACCCTCTCTCCAATAACTGTCTTTTGCGTGTCTTTGTAGTTTCAACATGATAGATAGCTCCATTTGTGACCTCAGCACTCTGACTACACAACACTACTGCATGATTCAGCCACATAGCATTCTCTACTCAAACTTCAGGGGAAAAGTCAAAACACTTTTTACAGCAGGCTCTATGTTCAAAGGTATTGTTGTGTTTATCCAGAAAGATAAAATGTTTGTCCGAGACGACACCATCATTTAAATCATATATTTCCAAAGACAGTTTAAGATTATTTTCATTATTGATTAATCTGTAGATTATTTTCTCTATTAATCGATTAATGGTTTGGTCTATAAAATGGTGAAAAATGTGGATCCTAAAGCCCAAATGTCTTGTTTTGTCCACAACCCAAAGATATTTAGTTTACTGTCATAGAGGACTAAAGAAACCAGCAAATATTCACATTTGAGAAGCTGGAATCAGAGAATTTGGACATTTTCTTTCTTAAAAAATGACTCTGTTGATCGACTAATCGTTGCAGCTCTGATCTTAAATGCTGGTTTTCACTCAGGGCAAATTTATTATTCCAGGCAGAACGCAGACATCTGAGATTACAAAATACCTTAAAAGACACAACCTGCTGCTGGGTGATGGGTAACATTTTGACTTTCCCCAAATATTTGCGCTTGGATCACAATGTAACTTACACAGTGCTGCGGCCACAGATGAGGCTACTTATTGGATCATACAAACAGTGCCAATGTTTAGACAGTCTCTCCTTGAACATTCATAGTGTTGCACTCAGTTGTACACGAAAATTGAGAGAGAAGTTCAAACCCCGCCTACTTTCACACCTCCACACATCTGGCCAATCAGTGTGTAGAGTGAGTGTGACTGTTGTCTGTTTCAGGAAGTTACAAAAATTGTCAGATGCAGGCCCCTAACCCGCCATCAGAAAGGGGTTTCAGATGAAATTCAGTTAATTATTGGAATCCTAAAAACATGTTCTGCCCAACCACCTTCTGTTTGAAACCTGTAGCTCCGTGAGGAAGAAGTGGGGCTGCATCATCCCAAATCTAACAAGGATTCTTCTCACAGGCCAGTCGCTCTCCTCAACACCACTCTGCTCGAGGTTAGCTTTGTGTCTGAGAAGCAAATGTTTGGCACACGTTCAGATTTTGCATGTCCACAATAGTTGAACTGCTCTCAAATAACTGTTAAATAACTAGTTCTGTGCACTCAACATGACAGTTTAACTTTGCTGTTAAACTTTGCGTTGCTCACACCTTGTCTACACTGGCAACACAATAAGCAGCGCATTCAGAAGCATTCAGACAGCACAATGCTACAGTTACACACCTGAGTCCAAAGAAAAAAACTTGAACCTTAAAATTGAGTGGTGCTCAAATCTGCTGGATACGTTTCATAATGACCTTATTAAGCAAATCTGGCACAATGTGACAGATTTGCTGATTCACAGTTTTTTGTTCTGCTTTATTTGCCGCTGCAGACTAATTTTGAGCTGTGTTTGTTGATGAAGCCAGTATGACAACAGTTAAACTGGATGACTATGCTCTACATAGTTGAAGCTTTAGGTACTGAAAGTCCATAGCTATGCAGGATAAGCTGCTTTTGTTTGTTTGTTTTAAATGCATAACACTGACAGCCTTGCAGGTGGTGCAGGTCTTTTAATATTTTTGCTGTCTTGTCCTAAGTCCTAAGAAATATGTTTTAGTTTTCCAGCATTTTGCAGGAAAAACAAATAGTCATAAATCGTCCCCAAGCTTGAGGAAATCTTTAGCTTAATCTTTTGCTCCCACCTTAGTTCAGATATTGGGGTCGGTGTCAGATTGGTGCATCATTACTAGAAACATGCTTCAGACTGCAGTTAAATGGCCAATCTAGACAGCTGCACTGATTTTAAAAAAAAAAAAAAAAAAAAAAAAAAAACTGTAGCAAATCTTTTCCATCAGATGCATGTGAAATGGAGAACTATACTGACAAATGCAGATTGAGTGTGGGTGGTGTAGACATGGTGTCAGATTTCAGTCTGAATTGTGATTTCTTTAATTGTGTGTATTTCTGTCGGTGTCTCAGGAACCTGAGCCAGCAGTAGGACACAGTGTCACACCTGTGAGACCAGCCGCTAGGGTGCGTTGAGTTTGATTTGTGTCACACTGGAATTAATCTGTGAACACATTTATTGTATAATAGTAAATTCTACCTTGTTTTTCCTCATTTTAGTGTATTTCTGAACTCATATTCTCTAATAATTCAGTCTGCTTTCTACAAGTCAAAGAGTCTGCCGGAAGAACACAGTCCACAGCCGGCTGCCAAGCCATCCAGGCCTTCATCTCCTTTGGTTCAGCTCACCAAAATTGACCCAGTGACCTTTAGTCCTATGTGTAACATCTCGCCCATTAAGAACCAGGAGTCCCACTGGTCTGTGTCAGACCAGTTTGGATCTCAGGCTGGCAGTGGCTCTGCAGCAGGGGTACAGCTCAACTCATACATCTGGTGGCAGCACCTTCTTCTTCACATGTTTTGTTGACTGAATGGTGCACTGTTTTCAGCCGGGTTGGTGAAACATGAAGAGTAAACTCTCACATTCTATAGTTCAGTGTATGGCTGTTATTGATGAATGTGTCAGTTGTGTGTTTGCGTGTGTTCAGCTGCTGAGGGTTTGTGCAGGCACAGTTGTGTGACAGCTGAACCGTGGTCAGTTCAACTTCACAATCACACACATTGTTTGGGAGCAGGAGGAGTGTGCCCCTCCAGACGTCCCGCTGCATAAAAGGAGGCAGCAGAAAATCTCCAGCTTCCTGTCCACTTGCAGCCCTGTGAAGACGCACAGCTGCACGTCCACACTGTCCAAGCAGCTGTTAGTGAGACAGGTAGATTTACCTTTGCAGTGTTCACAGGTCAGAGACTGTGCTCTGTCACACTCACAAGGTGGTTCAGTAGTAAACATGGTGGATGGTCCAGACCTTTTGTTTGAAGCGGTCACATGGTGAGAGGTGTCCAGTGTCAGGCGGGGGCCCTCTGCTGGTCCAAACATGCACCTGCAGGTGATTATAGTGGGGTAATGGTGGACACTTTGCCTTCACCCCGGAATCCATTAAAAGTCTGGAAAAAGTCTTTGGAACAAAAAGTGTGAAGCTGGTGAGATGTATCCTTCATGAGTTGGTGATGTTAATTAACCTGACTGTGTTTGTCTGTAGGTGGAGAAGATTGCAGCCAGTGACCCACCCCCCAAAGTGGAGGAGAATGATGTTCTGAAAGAGCTGTTCACCAACAACATCAACAGTCCAACAGGAATCACGTAAGTACTCTAACTAATCATTATTTCCATTGTCAGATAATGATTTCTATTTTATTAATAGTCTATGAAGTTGTAAAAAAAAAAAAAGACCTATGTTCATGTGACCAGAGTCTGACCAGCATTTTTAAAAGTTTTAATGTTTTTTTTAATTATGTTTTTGTTTTATATTTTTAAATGTTTGATCATTAATAACAGCAGACCAAATCTCACATTTTTTTAGTCTATTTGTTTAGTCTATTTTTATTTTGAACATGTAAAATAAAAACAAAACAAATATAACTGTAAAAATAAACAAACTTATACAACAAACTCAAACAAGTTCTTATAAACAACACAAATTAAATATGACATGTTCAAGGAGTAGGAAGAAGTATACACTTATTTATTCCTACCATTTTCTCAACTACTCATATATACAATTTATAAACAACTATCCCAATTCTATGTACAACCCAAATATCCACCCAGTGTCAATAAAATAAAACTGAAACAGTTAACACAACCCTTCCTCATCCATTCATCCATATACCTCTTCAAAATAATTTTTTTGTATATCTTCTTGAACTGATTTGTTTGTACTTTGTTTTAGCTCCACATCCAGACCATTCCACAAATTCACCCCACAGATTGAAAAACACATACTCACACACAGTTTCTTTAAATGAAACTTTCCTCTCAGATTATAATCCCCTCTCTGTCCAAGAACATTTTTTGTATTTAATCTACCTGGTAGTAGATTATTTCTTGCTTTATACATGCTGTGTTAAATTCTACCAGATCCATGAACTAAAAGGTATGACTTTAAAAACAGCGTGTTGGTGTGTTTGCTATATCCTACATTGTTTACTGTCCTTATGGCTCTTGATAACCTCCACAGTTATTCACAGTAATTCAGATACAGCAACACAAGTGAACAGTACAGAGTGTGCAACGTTTTGTGATCCAGAATGTGCCTTGTTTTTCCCAGTATTGCTTCTTGCCAGCTTCACTCGCGCACATCTTATATGAGATTTCCAGTAGATTTTGTGGTCTAATATCACACCCAGAAATGTATTTTCTATATTGACAATATTTTATATTTATTTGAGTCAAGCCAATAATCCCATAATACAACGAACAGCTCTACACCTCCAGTTTGTAACGCAGACTTTCTGTTGTAGATTTATAGTCTCCAAGCCCAAGCTGATCTAACCTGTTGACATCACTACATGTACCACATAGAGTTGACATCATCGGCAGGCGAGCTTTCTAAATGTCTGACTTCATTTCATGTTAATGGCAGTACTTGCATTAGAGCAGGAAATATGGCTGATATGGCAAATAAATGCAAAATCACATATCACAATATCAAACTGATGATCAGTGCAATGATGTGTTCAACTGTTGATTAAATCTTATTATACTTTTCATGTGTAAAACAAACAACCTTAATGATTCATTTCATTAGTTCTGATCACAGTTGCCTTGGAATCTTTCACTTGGACAACAAAAATTTATATAACAGTAAAAATTACGATGTTACTAAAAGATAATAAACTTTATTATAGCACTTTTCAAAACCAATGATACAAGATGCTTAAAACACAACAAACAATAGAAACAAAGATACCGGAATGAAATCAGTGTTACAGTGTGCTCTATATAAAACTGAGATAAAGATAAAATTCTAATTCCAACATAAAAAGACATTTAAAAAAATATTCATGGTAATTGTTAATTAGTTTTAATAAGTGATTTAAAATAAAATAATGATGGGGGACAAAACTTTTTGGGCCATGGGAGATTTTTTTAAAGGCAGTCCTGCAGTTGGACAAAATGGCAGCAAAGACTCATCATGCTGTATATTCATCTCTCCTAACACATCTATACTGTTATCAGTCTAGTTCATACCATCCCAAATCAATGCTAATCATGCTCCCGTTAGGTTCCACCAGCACTGTATAAGATGTGGATGTTGTGCTGCCAGTGTTGTCAGAAGTAGCACTTGGACTAACAAAGGGAATAAGCTAACAGAATGTTTGCTGTGTTTTCCAACACAAAAAGGGTTCAGGAAAAAAGATGACACTGAAATCCTTCTCTCTTATAGCGCCACCTGTCGACGACCCATCCGAGGAGCCGCCGGTCGCCCGGTGAAGTCCAGTGATCTCTGGAACGATGAAAACTACTATTTTTCTCCAAAAACTACCAAGACCAGCAGCAACTCCTGCTCCTACACCGAGAGCCGCATCGTCAACAGAGTCAGCAGCCTGCCCCCCTCCACCTCCTCTACCTCCCCCTCCATCTCCTCTTTCTCCACCTCTTCCAGGCTCCTGTCTGCAGCTCCTCCTGCTGGTCAGACCAAAGCAGCACGCCGCGGCATGTCTCTGTGGATAAAGCTGTTCCTGCTGGCCATCGTGGCTGCTTTCCTCTTCTTGGTTTACCAAGCCATGGAGACCAACACTATCAACCCGTTTGCAGCCTCAGAGACAGACGTGGCCACTAAAGGCACAGCATAAAGAGTTCAGGAAGTGTTGTGAGGGGGGATAGAAGCCTTTCTGCTTCTACTTTTTCATTTTTAAGTGTGAATCTGCATTGTAGCCATTTTGTTCACGGGCACTGTGAAGTGATCTCTGACATCATCGGCCCTTGTTTCCTCATGTTTTGTCTTTTTTTCTTTATTTCTAAATCAGTTTTCTGTGAATCCATAAAGAGAAGCGATGTAGCCGCTTCAGTGACACTTCAAGGATCTCCATGACATGTTGTGAAAGGACAGTACCGCCTCTGCTGTTGTTGTTATGGTCCATCCTTGACCTTTGACCTCACAGTCTGCGAGGTTACAACAAAGCCAGCGACTAATCAACTGTCAGAAACACAAATAGACGCAGTAGCTTTGATAGAAGTATGTGGACTCACTACTTATTGACGTATTTTTTTTATGTCATATTTGCATGGTGCATTTATATATGTGTGTGTTTGTGTGTGTGTGAGAGAGAGAGAGAGAGAGATGAATGTGTGTGTGATTGAGTGATTTCTGCTCACACTTTGCCTTAGTGTCTGTCTCTGTTAGTCATTAACAGCCTTGAAGATGGAGTTTGAAACTAATTTTGTTTTGTATTCGACCATCTTTGTTAATGAGACAGGGAGGCCTGTTATAATCCAAATACTTCTAAATCTTGTTAAACCCTACAACACTATTTTCATAAATGTTCTCTTATAATGAAATAAAAATGTTCCATTGTATTCTACTTAATTATGTATTCACTGTCACAAATATTGAATATCCACTCAATAAACTATTATGTTGTTAGTGTGTCTGTAAGAGCATTTTATTCATGAGGAAGCAAAAAAAAAAAAAAAAAAAAAGATTTCAAGGCAACAAAACTTTGATTTTAAAGATTTACAATTTAAAGATCCCCTCCAGACATCTATCATGAAATAGTCTGCTTGGAACAATAATGTGTAAAGTATAACTTCCAAACTAATTTTGATGTCACAAATCCTGCTCGTAGCCCCACCCCTTAAAATCAGATTTTCAATGAGCACAGAGAAACTTTCCACTTTCAGCAGATGAATGTGAAAACAAACATCTAAGTGATGTACCAATAAACAAAACACATTTCTGAGTGGAGGGGGACTTTAAAGTGTTCACAATTTCTCAAGTCCATCTTAAAACAGTCAGGAAAATGAACAGTGAAACATGTTTTTCTTGCTGTAATCATTCCTCCTGTTCATACTGACCATTAGAAGATCCCTTCATAATGCATGTACAATATGCATTAGCTATATGAAGCTTCAGCGTCCAAATGAGTCAAGTAGATATCTTTCAACGTTAGTCTTTTCAGTGCCAAAGTCCCTCTTTTTGTTACTATACTTCCACCACAGCTCAACAGGGAAACACTGTCTGAGGAAACACAAAGACTGTAAATGTGGCAGATATCCACTTGATATGACTAACTCAGACTGCTGAAGCCTCATATAAGCTTCACATCAACTTTTAAATGCATTTTTGCACTAAATGACTGTGTGGACACACTGTGGATTTTGGTCCCCATCACTTACATTGAAAGCACATTTGAAGGGGATCTTTTAATAGCCAGTATGAACAGGAGGAATGATTACAGCCAGGAAAACCTCTTTTACTATTCATAAGAGACACTTGAAAAATTGTGAACCTGTCCTTTAAAGTAACTTCTAATTTTACTTAGTCACAGCTGTGATTTTTTTTTAGCTCCAAGTTACTTATGTTATGTATGTATTACAAACTCTAGGTTAGTAACTTTTATTTTTTTAATATCCTTGATTTTTTCTTAACTTATGTTGTTTTATTCTAAGTTAAAGAAACTCAACATTTTACTCACTTGGAATTAAGTTTCTATTTGAAATAAGAACTTGAAGTTATGTTTATTATGTCACAAACAGTGTCATATCTGATCTCTAGTGAGCTCCTTCACAGCAGTGGTTACAAACCAGGTTTGCAGGACTCCAAGGATAAATCTGAGGGGTCACATGATGACTAAGGGTATAACAAAGGAAAACATTTGAAATGCTGTATACTTTCACTTCCTCAGATCTCTAAAAATCCTTCCATATGAATCTGAGAAAAAAAAAACCTGTGATTGAACTGCTCACATCCACACTGAGACAATGTGATTCCTCATAGATAAGTGTATAAAGAGACATATAGCTCCATCATGTGACAGTGGAATACAGAATAATTGTAAATGCTAAAATGCGGCCTAACAGTAGCACAAGTAAAGAAGAGTTATAAAGTCAGGAAATTACTTAGTTATGTCCTTTATATAGCAATATCTGTCTAAATTTGCTAACATTAGCCACCACTAGCTACTGGTCATACCAGACCAAGTAAGGCTGTATTGGCAGAGGCCTGGGTATATTGAGCTGAGCATGAATTCAGCCCTCTCTTTATAAGAGGAAGATTGTATTGTTTCTTATTTCAGAAATTACATAGTCTTGCTTCGAGAGAAAAATCTGCTGGACATTTACTCAACTTGTGGTTATAATTACTGAAATGGTTCTGAATGTGGTAACTAGAATGTTTAAGTTGATCTGACTTGAAGTGTTGATGATTAAAGATGAGTGGGATATTTTACAGTGTAGAACTCTTTGTCCGAGCCTCTGCAGGACTTGAACTTTTAGAATTATGACATCTGTTTTTTTCATTATCAATTAATCTGGTCATTATTTTTGATTAATTATTAAGTCTATATGGCAAATACTCATATCTCAAGTACAGAAAGTACATAGTCAAAGACCCAAAGGCTTTCAATGTAGGAAGACATGGTTGAGAAAAAAGCAGCAAATTGTGTGAAGCTAATGATGTGTAGATTTTACCAACTACAACTACTTACTCTAGAACCAAGCAGCTCTGTTATAAGTAATAACAAGGAAACTGACTCTCGGGGAGCTGACAGGCCGTGGTACAGACTAAACCAGGCTGAGGAGTGTGTCATTGATGTGTTACACAATGATAGAAAACTGGCTGTGGTTGCACATATAATGTTCTCAGGCTTACACACATTTAGGACTTTGTGTAGTGTCTCATGAAGGTTTTTATTCAGGCTTGAATCTTTATCCAGAATGAAGCTGTATAATATGCATACTTGCACTTGCAAAGTGAGACTAAATTTAAAGGACAATACCAATGGTTGTTGCATAATAGCCTAAAACATACATTCTCTTTGTAGTTGTCTAGTAGCTGTTTAGCTTTCTGAATGTGTTTTTCCTATAAAAAAATCTAAGTCAACACTTCAGACTTGTTCAAGTTTGCAAATCCATCACAGTCACACTATCATGTCGGCTTTTACTATCACAGTACCTCACTGCAGTAATGTAACAGACAGAACTGAAACCAATGGTTGCTTGGAAGATAAGAAAACCATATAATTTGATTAACTGTAACATAAAAAATAAAACAAATAAAAAAAAAAATGCAAACAGCAAACCTGGAGCCAGATGGTACTCCACCATAGGAACACTGCACATAATGCATAAAGGGGGACGGAAACATTAATATGATTTAATGCCAGCAACACTGGCTGCTTGTGAAGGACTCATTCTTCGCATGCAACCAAATGCACCCACCTCAAGGTGCTTTCAACCAGACCTCAGGTGTACGGTGACGTCACTAAGTGATCATCTCTTGAGGGGGGCTTTTAACCGTATTACAAAGAACAAGAATAGAAGCAGCGGTCAACAGGTAATCCACTTAGGGTTCCTCTCACCTTTTATCATAGGGAGTCAAACTCTGACACATATTAATAATACATTTAATTTGTAACGCACTTTTCATTCATAGTGAAATTTAAAGTGCTACTGTATTAATTACATAGAACATACAACATAAAGAAAATTGTATCATTCCTCCTCCATATCCTTCTATTTTTCTGAGGGGAGAAACAGAATTCAGGCTGAAGTTCCTATGAAGCACCGCCTTAATTTATGATAGGCCAATTTGGTGATTGGACCAGAGGTATTGATTGGCAGCTCCGCTGCGTTTTCTTACGGGGCAGAGAAGCAAATGAGCCCGCCTATTCTCCTCAGTGACGTAACGAAAGGACAAATGGATTTACCGCGAGGTCATTCAGTCTCTCCGAGCCGCCGGTTGCAACTCAGCGGAGCCGCCATCTTAAGACACCGAGAGAGTGAGTGAGATTATTCATTTATACTTGTTATAATTGTTATAATAGTACTTTGGAAGTTGTATAAAGAGGACGTATTCCTAGTGAGCAGCTGCTTCTAGCAGCTGTTTTGCTAATGCGTCCTATCCTGTAAGGGAGAACCTTCCAACTGGCAGCGGTCAAGTTAGCTTAGCATAGCAAGGTAGCATCAGCTAGTAAAGAAAATGGGAACATGTTAATCACTGGGTAGGAAGACTGCTTTGGCATCTTTTGAGGCCCACTGATTTTACCAATGGCTAAGTAACTTATATGAACGTTAGGTGACCATTTGTGTATCTTAGCATTGTGTGTTTGTTCAGTAGCTTGGGATCTCCTGTTCACGGTCATTAAGACGTCAGAAGAAGCTAACCAGCACGTGACCCTGTGTATCAGCTCAGGTGTCTGCCAGTTAGCTCGAGCTAATGCATAGCTAACATTTTGCTCTTTGCAGCGCAGCTCCGGCAGCAGGCAGGACGCCGCTATGTACCCGACTTCTTTGACGCAGTTGGCCCGGGCCAACCCGTTCAGCGCCCCCCTGTTCACGCTCCAAAAAGTGGACGAACCCCAGCAGAACCTTCATGGACAGAGGACCCGCAGACTGGCAGCAGCCGCTACCGCAGAAGGTAACCCCTGGCTGGCTACAGAGCTAGCGTAGCTGCGTTAGCTTAGCTGACCAGATTTGCCCGATTGTGGCTACTTTTCTGCGTAATTCAGCATAGGAACATGTATTGTTACGCACAGTTGCCTGTGTAAGACTGCGCGGTATCGTTAAACGCTTTAATAGTTTTGTGAAATACGAGTGTTGAGGCAGTTGGCTGCTAGGCCTTTACTGCAGCCTAGGTGCCTGTGGAGGACAAGGAAGGGCAAAGTGGGATCTTGCCTTCGCACTGCAGCATACTGTATTTGCGGTGTCTAGCATATTCTTTCAAATAGTGGATTTAAGATGGATGCAACCGTTTTAATGTAGAAGCAGTAATTAAGTTACATAATTGCAAGCTATCCTAGAAATGGGACCCCTAAGTTTGAACTGCTCAGCGATTGGCAGGAACAAATTGTCCTAGCTTGCAGTATTTATGTCAGGTTGTAAAATAGTACCCCAAATTACTTTAACATAATGTCAGTAATGCTGCTAAGTGTTAAGTGATTCAAAATGTGCCCTCTAGGTCCACAAGGTTTCTGTTAACTGGTTTGCAATGCCCAACATGTTTCAACCACAAGTGTTGAACAGCTTCACTTCCACTGATTAAGTCAGTCTACAGCCAACCATTTCTTTGAGATGTTGAGATATTTTGGGTGCAGAGAGATTTTAAAAGTGCATATACCCATTTCTTATTTCACTTCCACTCTCCCTTGCAGCTCAGCTAGCTCATATCAGTAGTGATGTGTTTCAACTGTGTGTAATTTCAGAGTGGATCAAGCTTGGTAAGACTAGGGTGGTGATGTAGGGCTTAAATGGCTTTGTTTTCAGACTAAACAATTGCTGACAAGTGCACATGTCTCCCCATTACTGCTTGAGACATGTCAGACATGTTGCTGGACTGAAGGCACAGATATCAATTCTTGAACCAGTTGATTTCTTCAGATTCTTTGACATCCAGTGTCTGAGAAGATTACTATTTTCTAAGCTTGGAAATGCCCTGTTCATAAAGTCTCACCTGTGTTTCTTCAGAGGGAGACAGTTGTGAGTTCGGCTCTCAGAAGTATTTCATCCTGTGTGGCTTTGGTGGGATTTTGAGCTGTGGCACCACACACACAGCTGTCGTTCCCCTCGACTTGGTCAAATGCAGAATGCAGGTCTGTCTCTGTGGCTCGGTGCCAGTTTCTTAATGTCGCATCCCCCCATCCATGACCGTGTTTTGTTTTTTTGAAAATGCACCAAATCTGCATGAGAGCAACTGACAGTTGTGAAGTTGTTTTTCGTCATCGTGTTGTGATTCCGATGATTTTAATGTGTTGGAGTGATCATAACATGGCTGCATGATTCTGCACCAGTGTTCCTATGTGTTTAATGACTTTTACCTCACCAACCCCCACCCCCTCTCAGTCCACAATAAAGGACTCGTATAGGTGAAGGTCAGGAGAGCCAGACCAGAGGGAAACTATGTCCTGAATGTTGACTGTGGTATTTGACACCATCAGGTGTGTCTGTCTGTCAGGACTGCCTGAATATTTAGATGAACTATGAGATGTGAAATTATTGTGACAGTCATTGATTGTTTATTAACATGCTCACTGATTAACCTTCTACTGCCAGGTAAGAATGTCTAGTAGAAAGTCAAAAGTACATTTGATAAGACACAAGCATTATGGTCAAGATGATAAAAGAATTGTGGTATGAGTAAAAGGAACAAAAATATGCCTTTATTGTTAATCATGTTAGCTGATGCTTACGTTTATTCCTTAAGAATTGATTTTAATCACAAACTTGTTGGACCATACAGATGTTTTGCATTTTTCTACCCAATAAACTAAGATCACGTACACTAGTTCCACTGCTGGAATTGTCTTAAATCATACCATAGATTTCTACCTTCTAGGTAACCATTGGTATTAGTCTAACTACATTATGGAAAATACAGATTAACAATCTGTAGCAAGTTTCAGGTCTCTAAGTTGACTTGCATAGTTTACTGAGATGAATTAAAACCAGTGGCTGCATGTATGGTAGCAAGCTTGTGGTATGTTTTGGGCAAGGAACAGCAGTAACCAAATCCTTTGGTACTGAATGGTAGAACTTGCAAAACACCACTGTGGTCCTTCAAAGTTCATACTGAAATCACATGTGTACAATGATTTTATCAACTGTTGGTGTGTGATCCTAATAAATGGTGGCATGTTAGTGGCAGAGTCGCATATAGTGGAAGAGCCCAGGAACTAAATCAAACTGTCCACAGATGTGACATAGACCGGAAACTGTTGTGCACTGACAACTCTTCCATTATGTGGCTCTGGTGTGGTATTGATTTTTCTTTTGTCCTGTGTTGCATGTGACCCTGCATGTTGCATGTATGTTGTGTCCCCTCCCTTCTACCACAGAGGATTTCAGCTGTGAGTTTGGCTCCTCAAAGTACTATGCCCTGTGTGGCTTTGGGGGTATCCTGAGCTGCGGCCTCACACACACAGCAGTGGTACCCCTCGACCTTGTCAAGTGCCGTCTGCAGGTTTGTATGGAAGCTGAACCTCATGGTAGCAACGAATAGCCAGCAGCTCCTCCCAATCTCCCAGCCCCAACCCCTGCTCCATGGCAGCATATGATATCCAGTATTGTAATTGTCTACAAAATTTAAGTGACCCTGGCCCACAAATATGATCAATAGCCTGCAAAAAGATAGCTTACAAAGTGTGGTATAAGAGACACCCTATTCACATTACAGACATCACAAACAGAAGCTCAACATTTTCTATATTGTTGTTCCTGTGCTTTATTCAAGAAGTATGTAGTCTGAATGTTTTCTTATAAACCACCCACGACTGTAAAAAGGCATTATGTGCTTCACACAGTTGGAAGTTGTTGCTGGGTTGTGTATAGGATGGCAGATTGTAAATGTGTATAAAAGCTTTATTACATGCTTAGAAAAATTGAAAATTGACCACAACACTATGCTGCATAAAATGCACTCTGAGAAAGTCTACACTGTTGAATTTTTCATCAGTGGTTTAATTTTAATATTGGTTATTAGTAACCTAGTTGTTTAAAGGGGACATATTATCCTTATTTCTGGTTTTCTATTTATATACTAGGGATGTCAATAGTTAACTGTAAATTGGTTAACCGCAGAGAATCTTTGACTGGTTACGCATGTCCGTGTATAGGTTAATTTGCATACACACTCCACTAACGGCTAGACAGTTACATGTTCACAACATCAGATTAATTTTTGAATTGATAAAGAAGCGGTGTAACCAACTCCTACACGGAGTCTCACATTAGTCTTATAAATGCTAACTGTGGAGAAAATAATTTTTGACCACTTCCAAGAGCCTGACAGGAGGCTGAGTATGTAACTATACTATGATGCAAGTAACATTATTTGTCCAAAAACAGTTGTTGGAAAAGGGGGGTCGTCTTATTATCGGGGTTGCCTTATATTTGTAGTATTTATATTTGTATCTTGAGCCCGAGTACATTATGCCATGGAGAGCTACTATGACTAAACGGAATGAAAAACACTTAGAGGAGAAAGGTGAGCTAAAAGTCAAGCTAACGTTAGCTCTGTCCAACGACTGCTAGACAGCTCTCACAAACGAAGGCTACATCACAGCCTTTCTTAAAAAATTAACCAGTTATCTGTTAATGGGTGTCTGTCTGTGAAAACAAAATTAACCAAAACTGACATCCCTAGCTGTAACAGTACACAAAATTCCAGCTCGGGTCTCTCGTCAGCAGCGACACTACATGAGCATGGGGGTAACCAGGCTAACTTGGCAAAGCTGACTAGCATACATCCATGAGCATGCTATAGCTAAGTGGTGCGCTGCCAAAACATTCTGGGTGGAACATGCACTCCCAAGTTATTGTTCCGCATGCTGCAGTAAGTGGATTATAAACCTATTTTGACAGTAATTGTTTGGGTCACAGAGCATACCGTACATGTTGTACCAAACAGTTCAGGACGAATACACGTACTGCAGCATGGTCAAAGTTCCCAAACTTGAGGTTAACATATGTAGAAATGCTTCCTTCAAATCAAAAGCCAGGGCTCCAGCCTTCGTTTGCAACAGGTTTTTTTTTTTTTTTCTACCTTGCCTACCTCTGCTCTTTGTGCATTCCCGTAAATGGCCGTCCTTTCTGTAGCCTTTGTTACTAAGGTTTTTCCATGTTTGCGTTGCCCACTCATATTTCGGCTCAAACATGTACAATGTATTTGAGATGACATTTCAAGTAAAGATCGAAAGTTTTAAAAGTAAGTTTGTATAGTTTGGTGGATATCTGCCGAGGGGCAGCTTCTTCGAGCTGGCCAATTAGAACAGAGTGGGCTCCTCGGGAGGGGCCTTACTGTGCACTCAGACCCAAAGATTCATAAGTGACAAAAGCAGCCGGCAGTCATTAATTTTCAATGAAAATTGGCGACAAAGGCCTTCAGATGCCTTGGCGGCAGCGAGCAGCGCAGTACCAAGTTGAAGTTGAGCTGAGTTTAACTTTATGCAAATTAGCAGCGACGCCACTTGAGCAGCAACCAGTTGCAGATCAGGATTTTATTTTTTACTCGGAGCAACCGCTGTACTAAAGTTCCTAGCAAAAATCTATTCCATTCCATATAGACAATTTAAGAGAAATTGCGGTCTCCGGTTTCCTGGAGCTGTACAATCCGTCATTGTTTACCATAACACAAACAAAACTAGCCTATAATGCTTTATTCCATAGGCTACTCGGCCAACAATGTGATTTTGAAAGTAAAATGGCATTTTTAAATGACAGAAATATAGACTAGGCACATTTTTCTTACTAAATAATACCAAGTGGAAACACAAACAATTCTATATTCTATCATCTTTGTCAAGTTCATGGCCGGCCTGCCAAATAGCTCTACTACAAACTTGATATTGGCCACAACCGAGCGTGATGTCTGCAGCGCTGCTTGAACGCCGCTGCCCTCTGCCGACGACTGCTAGGGGCTGGCAGCGAGCAACCAGAGCACCCACTGCTGCTTATGAATCTTTTGGTGTAAGTGCCCAGTTAAAGAGACAGGAGCTAAAACGGCCTGTTTCAGAACTGAGGGCCTTTGTAAAGGGCCAGAAGATAAAGTAAGTTTTTTAAAATGTATAACTGTAAATCATGCAAAGATATTCTAGTAGAGCCCTGAATTAAAATACAGACCTGGAAATGTGCAGAATATGTCCTCTTAAAGTTCCTCAGTTAAATTGGAAAATTTGGAATACTCTACCAGAGTAGAGCAGGTTGTACTGTAAAATAATTACTGAACCAGCTGCAAAAAAATGTCTATTTAGTTGACAGCAAGTAAATATTCACTCTTGTACCACAATTTGTAAGCATGGCTGATCTTATCGTAGTAGTAAAAGTAGCAGCGTGCACAGCTCCAGATCTTGAGCACTGTATCGGGTGTACGGTTGTGGTAAGGAACAAAACAAACAGAACGCCAGTACTCACGGATCAATAGTCTTATTTATTGTAGGCAATACAAATGACAAAGCAATACAAAAGACTATTGATCTGTGAGTGCCGGCGTTCTGTTTTGAACTTACATGTTCTAAGTTATTACTTATTAATAAATAAAACTATTCACTTTGAAACATATTATAGGGTAGAAAAAGGTTCCTATAATGCAAATATGTCTTTACTGTTGGCTAGAGAAATGTATTTCCCTAAGCAAAAACAATTCGCCCAAAGCACTTGGACACATACACACTCATGACTAGTCATCCCACAATCTTATAGATAACTCCCTTATTGTAGTGTTTCTATTCCTCAGGTGAACCCAGAAAAATACAAGAGCATCGGCAACGGCTTTTCAGTGACAGTGAGGGAAGATGGTGTCAGAGGCCTGGCAAAGGGCTGGGCTCCCACCTTCATTGGCTACTCCATGCAGGGTCTGTGCAAGTTTGGCTTCTATGAAGTGTTCAAGATCTTCTACAGTGACCTGCTGGGAGAGGTGAGGTCACACACAGCTGTCAACACACAGCTCTGCTCTGACAAGTAGGAATATGCGTTTGTCCATCTGCTAGTTTTAAATTGTCTAAAAGAATGAACTGCAACCATATATATATAGAGATAGTATGTCAGTTTGTCCTGTGTGATTCAGGGAAATCTGACCTAGTGTATGGTTCTCTCACCTTAATCTGTCTGACCATTTGTTCACTTGTTTTACCCAACAGGAGAACACCTACCTGTGGAGGACATCACTGTACCTGGCGGCCTCAGCCAGTGCTGAGTTCTTTGCTGACATCGCTCTGGCTCCCATGGAGGCTGTCAAAGTTCGTATCCAGACCCAGCCAGGCTACGCCAACACCCTCAGAGAGTGTGTCCCCAAGATGTTCGCAGAGGAGGGGCTCTGGGCGTAAGTGTGCTGTTTTACAACAATTATCAGTGTCAGTAAGTTATTTTAAATGGCTACCAGGTTATGGGAATGGATACATTGATTGAATAATGAATCAATAGAAAATTGATTTCTGATGACAACACGCTCCTTAGATCCACCTCTGGAGGAGCTGTGCTCTGAGCAGAGCTCCTCAGCAGCTTGCTGGCTGTACAGTTGGAGGTGCTTGAGTCATTGGCGTGTGAGAGCAGTCTACCTGTCCCCCGGCTCACCTGCACCACTGGCAACCCTGTCCTCTACAGACAGGGAGCTCCCAGTGCTGCCAGCCTGGGGGACGGACATACCTTCCAGGGTTACTGCACAGAGCTGGAATGTACTAAGAAATGTGTTATTAAAGTTTGATTGAGGGGTCAAGAGTTAGATTTTGTTTGATTTCTCCTGAGATTTTAATTACATTTTGATTGGTGAAAAAAATTAGATTTCATTCTTTTTAATATGCAGTGAAAACTGACCTTGTGTTGATATGGTCATCTCATCCTACACCTGTCACATCATTTTCACCACTAAATATACTGTAATAGCATTCAGGAAATTAGATTAAGAATGGTGTAGGGGTTCAAATGTAAAATGTATAAACTGTTTACTATGCAGGGCTCTACAGTGCAAGTGTTTCACTCACATTTACCCCTAAAAAAAAAAAATAGATATATGCGAACAGGAAAACCCACAGCATGTGGGTAAAGATTGATCTAACGTTACCTCAAGCCTACAGTATAGCCACTAACTGATGGTTGCAGATACCCTGACCACTGGGTTGTTTAAAACTACCTGTTTTTACTTCCATGCAAACACATAGAATTTCCTGTAGCTGCTTCACAATAAAAGCCTCCCACTGGTTTGCCAGTGGAAAACTTTTAATGTGTCTAGTAGGCATGGGCCCGCGTGTGATTTTGGTGGTACACACACAGTGAGAAACTATTGCAGAACCAATATGTTTGTTAAAATGCACTGTCAATTTTAAAAACTCTTTAAAAGGCCTTGCAATATTTTATTTATAAAGCTGTGTTTCAACATTTCAGTGTTAAGAAAAGTGTCAAATTTTCAAAAAACCCGTTCCAATGTTTTAAAAAGCTTTGTCAATATTTTAAGGCTTATGCCTAGTGTGTAGTAGATACTAGGGTCTTCCATTTCCATAATCCTCCACTGGTTTTCACATCATAATTGCACACAAGGAGCAGGAACACACACATGTGCATTATAAATATGTATGTAATGGATTGATTGTTAATAAACAGAATTTTCACTGTGCAGCACATGTACTCCTCAGGAAAAAGTTAGTGTTGAGCCCTGCTGTGTTTTTGGTGTGTAAACCAGGAAATACAGAAATGCAAAAAGTAGTCGTAAAAATGTAGATTGATAAAGTAATCAGGCCCTTTTAAAGAAGGCGGAGTTCTGAAAAATGGTGTCTTCAGAGGTGGACAAAAGGTAAAAGATTCTGATATCCAGAAAAAGACTCCTATTGGAGATCCATCTTTCCCATGTTTTGACATGCATCTCTTCATCTGTAAAAGAGTTAATTGATGTGTAAATGTCATTTCATTACTTGATGCCTCTTTGAACTCTGGTCTCCTCTCCTCCCTCTAGTTTCTATAAGGGTGTGGTACCACTGTGGATGAGACAGATCCCCTACACCATGATGAAGTTTGCCTGCTTTGAGCGCACCGTTGAGATGCTCTACAAGTATGTTGTTCCTAAGCCCCGCAGTGAGTGCAGCAAAGCTGAGCAGCTGGTGGTCACCTTTGTGGCTGGTTACATTGGTGAGTAACAAAACATCTGAACCCATGTCAACACAGAAAACGCACATTTCTTAATAACCAAATGAAAACCTGTATTGTTGTAGAATGGGTTTATGTGCCTCCACCTATATATATACTAGAGCACTACAAAGCCTGGGGTCTGTTCCAGAAAGTGGGTTAAGTTGAAAACCCTGAGTTGAGGGGAAACTGGGTTTTCAGTTCCAGAAACAGAAGCCTCTTTATGACCAAAAAGTTCAGAGAACCAGAAGAACTAAACTTTGAACTTAAAGTCCCTGTTCCAGTTTGTTTCCACTGCATCAGAGGGACCAAGTAGATCATGCAAATTAGACCTATAAGGAATTTTAAAAAATGATTCAGATTCAGAACCAGTTAAAGGTTCCTTTTGTAGTAACTGTAACTGAGTCAGCTACTGTGGTGAGCTGACTCAGTTACTCTGTGAACCTAACCTGCTCGCTGTCAGCCTTTCTTCAACAAACCCTGAGTTCCTCTGTCCTCCCTGCTCCTAAAACAGTAATTGAACTGGTCAACATTAAAATGTTAAATCATGCCTGAAAATTTCCAGCAATATTGGTAATGAGTCTTTTTTTTTCACTGCATATAGTTACATAGTCAGTAATATCAGTTTATCTGGTTACAGTAATAATGCATCATTCCTTTGAACTGTTACTATCAAATATGTGTTGGTGTACACAGTGAAGTCACTCCAGCTGAGACCAGCTTTCTGATGTGTGTTTTTGTTTCTTTGTGCAGCTGGTGTGTTCTGTGCCATCGTGTCCCACCCTGCTGACTCTGTAGTGTCTGTGCTGAACAAGGAGAAGGGCAGCACCGCTGTCGGGGTCCTCAAGAAGCTGGGACCCAAAGGTCTGTATCAACAGTGGTCCACAGTATTGTAGTGATAGCATAGTGTATGATGATTTTAACAACACGCTCCTTAGATCCACCTCTGGAGGTGCTGTGCTCTGAGCAGAGCTCCTCAGCAGCTTGCTGGCTGTACAGTTGGAGGTGCTTGAGTCATTGGCGTGTGAGAGCAGTCTACCTGTCCCCCGGCTCACCTGCACCACTGGCAACCCTGTCCTCTACAGACAGGGAGCTCCCAGTGCTGCCAGCCTGGGGGACGGACATGCAGCTGATCCAAGACCAGCTTGACTGACTTAACTTACACTGTTTTGATGTCATCCTGAAGGATATATTGTATATAGATGCTACTATTAACAGGATCAGCCACTTGATATACCTCATACCATTATTCAAGCTTCTAGTTCTGATCTGTTTGGTGCATGTGTGTCCTCCTCAGGTGTGTGGAAGGGTCTGGTTGCCCGTATCATCATGATTGGTACTCTGACCGCCCTGCAGTGGTTCATCTATGACTCAGTCAAGGTCTACTTCCGCCTGCCCCGCCCCCCTCCCCCTGAGATGCCAGAGTCCCTGAAGAAGAAGCTCGGCCTCACAGAGTAAACTCCTGCACTCCTCCACATCCAACATTGAGCCGCAGTTTCCAGCTGACAACACCTAAACCCCCAACTTCCACAGCACACACAGCAGTTTTCTATATTTATGACCCCAGCTCCTGCTGCACTGCACAGGGCTGCTGCTACTACTTGTGTATATTTAAAAACAAGCAAGGAGAAAATGGAGCTGTCACTCTTGGCTTACCAAGTCAGACAGAAAATATTCCTCTGTAGAAACACCTGTCTGGTTTTATCATTTCCTGTCATTAGAAAATGTGGAAATTCTAATAAAAGTAATAATTCCCTGGAAAACATCTGTCACTTTACTTTCTTTTTTTAAACTTAGATGGGTTTTGAAATTTGCATTTAATCAGTTTCATAGATTACACTTGAGGAATGATCCAGGTAATGCAGCCTTGTTTGCTAATTAATGTAAAGAACATAAAACTGTTGAGGACTTAAAACCAAAATCTGCAAAAGACTCGGTACAGTTATGTATATGGATATTACATCTGATATGTTATGGAGGTATGTATTAAAGAAACATAGAAGCAGTTTTTGCATGTTTTGGCCCATTTTCTACAAATCACATTGGTTTTGCAAGATTTGTTTTAACCATGCTGCTGTGTTTCAAACTTTTCAGTGTAGTTTTTCTACTGTTCCAGTCATTGTGTGAAAAACAGTGAAACTTGCTTGAGTTCTATAATCAGTGAATTAAGTTTATTTATTTGTTCCATTATTGTGGTGAGGTAACTGCCAATTTTCCAAATCAGTCTGCACTTTAAATACATTATTAAGCAACTATCATGTAACATTGTTAGAAGCAGTAAAGACTGTTTACTCTGTAGGACGCTGCTAATTGATTTTCATACCATACAGAAATGGAAAGAAATGATTGTCAGAAACGGGAAAATACATCCAAAATGTGACTAAAATGCATTTGAAAATGTCAAAACAAAAGTAAAATGAACATTTGTAGTTGAGAGTTAAAACTCTCAAACAGCGGGATGGTCCTTTTTTTTTAAATTAAACAAATTAGAATTTCTCAGGTGAAGTGTCACTATGTGAAAGATACAGAACTCATTTTCCACCACGTGGCTCCTGTCTTCACAGGTTGTTGTTTTATACCACTAGAGGGCGTGCTTACTCCACTGTGTTTTATTAATCCCAAAGGGAAATTAGTGTTACAGATATCAAAATACAAAAACAGTGAGGTCAGTAAAAGAAACAAATGCAATTAAAGGCTAAAATATATACAATAACTAAATATACTTGCATATAAAAAATAGAGTAAATAGAGACTAGGGATATAACCATAACTATAATACTGTTTGCTGAATATACACTGTTCAATGATAATATGCAGTGTACAGTATAATACACTACATTAGTGCAAGTCAGGTGGATATTGCTGTGGTAGTAAGGTGCAGGATTGTCCATGGATGGTACTTAAGTATACATCGATAACGTGAATAATTTCCACAATGTATATACATATGTAACAGTACTTTACAGATACTTTAAATGAATCTGAAATATAATGTAATAAATAAGTCCAGTCTGTCTTCACTGTCAGAGGAGTCATTGAGCAGTCTGATGGCAGCTGGCAGGAATGGCTTCCTTTAGTGTTCTTTGTCACAGCGGAGCCAAAGAAGTCTGACTGAAAGTGCTCCGCTGTTTGACAAGCAGGTCATGGAGAGGATGCGAGATGTTCTCCATGATCTGTATGTGTTCAGTTCCAGTGTATCCAGAGGAGTCCCCAGCAGAGTTAACAGGAGCTGCTGCAACAGGCTAACACTAGCGCGGCGCCATCTTGGGCCAGAATAAATGTAGTGGAGTGGAAGTATAAAGTAGCATCATATGGTAATACTCATGTAAAGTACAAGTAAAAAAAACTCAACTCTACTTAAGTGCAGTACTTAAATGTACTTACCTTCTACTACTGATATTGGAGTTATTACTGACTTATTAATATGCATTTTACTATAGCTGGTCCAGGTGGATCTAATTTGACTTATTTTACAATGTCAGTGCAGTAGGAAAATTTCTATTGTTTTAAATTAAAATCAACTTGTTTTGGGGAATTTTTTCTTGAAATTAGTGTGTGTATTTAAAAAAAGAATACAGTACAGTAGATACAAATAAAGTTTGATTTTAGGAAATATTTGAAACTAAATAACTTGCTCTCAGTTCTTATCACAGACTGAACCAACCCTTAAGATTTCACTATTTTTAATTTGCATGCATTTGCTGTACCTGCCAGTTTGTCTTATATTACTCTACCACTTCCTCATGATGCTGGTAGACGCTGTGCTCTCTGTTTCAGGGGAGGAGGGGTGGGGGGGCACACACCCTGATACCAGAGTGAGTTAGAAAAGTAGTTAATGTGTGTGTGGAGCGTAATGTGTCACATGTGGAAAGAGATTTGTCTGCTACACGCTTAGATCTGCATCATCAAATGGGCCTGAGCCTGGGCCTGGTCACAGCGATCACACATACACACTGCTGCTGCCATTAAAATCCATTTGTTTGCTGTCTTTGGTTGGAAAGAGGGTGCATCTCAGTGCGTGCGTTTCTGCCTAACAGGGACTCCTGACAAGGGAAGGTTGCAAGGGGTCATGGGAAATGGAGTCCATTTATGTGTTCCCTGTTTGTGAGATCATAATGTCATTGCTGTCTCATTGAATAAAACATCGCGCCTTTGAGAGAAAAAAAGGTTTCCCAATGTAACAATTTGCACATATTCTCTTTTTAACAGTAATTTCCACACTTAGTGATAACCTGCAAATATATGAAGTCCAGTGATTTATTCCACATTTGCTATCTGCAGCCCTGACAGCCTGTCTGTTCCCTCATTAGCATTGTTCTTGCTGCTGACTTCCAGCTTGCACAGTATCTCGGGTCTATTTTAGGGCTCCATCTCCAGCACGTCTGACTGCTGATGGGAACAGCTGCGGGCACCATCAGAGACAGTTAGGCTTCAGCCTTTGTTATCAGGTGCAATATACAAACTATGTTTCCATCACACACTGCCAAGTCCACACAGGCAGAGTGAGCTATATACCAACGACCCCCTGAACCTCCAGCTTCAACACTTTTTCAACTGGATTTTTATATATTTGCTCACTTCTAAGGCAATCATTTTCAACATTTTGACATGCATTGTGGTCATGATTAGTTTTTCATTACACTGCAATTTCAGCTACAATACAGACATTTCTCTCTAGCATTTAAAGTCAGACAATGCGCACTGTTTTTAATGTTAATGATAGTAGTAGGCACTAAAATTGCGAGTTGCACATGATGAGTCACAGTTACTAATGCTTCCCCTCCTGCTGTAGAGGTGACATTTCATACTCAGAAAACTCTGAGACTTCCTCACTGAGGAAATCTGTGGCTTTAAACATTTCTGAAAATTTGAAAGTAAGGCGAGGTCAGATGAGTTTATCTGTGGAACATGTTTCAAACGCAAAGGTCATTTTAAAAAGCATACAATGGATTAAAACAACATTTACAAGACAGTGGCAAGTAATGTTTTAAGGCATATAAAATACTTAATTACCTAATTAAAAGACCAATATTCATCCCCTAGTTTAGAAATCCAGAATGTATAAATATGCAAATATTGCCAATTTGAGATGTTTAACTGCTGGACACAAGATGTCTCCAGTTTCTCAGTGTATGTGCACTGGAGGCTTCAAATGTCCACATCACAGATATATAGTGGATCGGCTCCAAACTATTTGTGATGTCACAAATCATTCTTGTAGGTTCACACCTTAAACTGAGATCTAAGGTGAGCACAGAGAAACTTTCCTCCTTCAGCAGATGAATGTGAAGACAAACTCTGCACAGACATTCTGCACAGAGAAGCTGTTTTTGAAAACATGAAACATTTTTGAGTGGAGGGGGACTGCCCAATTGACGAACAGTGTCTGCTGTAGTTGATGTACTGTTGCAAATTCCCTAACAAATTTTCGAGTTATCAAAATACCAAATCCAACAGACATGCAGTGAACCTGGGACTGTTGGGGCCCCTGAGGTACTTGGACTGTAGATCAAACTTAAATGACTTCATCATCTTGAATTGAAAAATTCACAATCTTCTTGGAATTATATATATGAATTATATATATATATATGTAAATGTGACAAAAGTGTAACATAAGTAAGACATCAATCAAGGAATATGGAAAGAAAGAACATGAGACCAAGGGATCATGTTGAGAGAGAAAGCAGTTGTGCAAAGTAAACTGGAGTTAGCGATAGGAAAAACTGAGATATGTGTTTGCATATGTCTGTGTGCACAGAGGCATGTTATGTTAATACTGATATGCATGGCGAATGTATTACAGTATGAAAGCTGAGCTGTACATACATAGAATATTTTTTCTTTAACTAAATAAAACCCTGAAAGTGTCTGGAGAGATGTTGCTGCCTCAGTGAGAGGGGGAGCTGTTGCATGTTGCTGTCTGGCTCTTACAGCGTGGAGGGAAAGAGTTAACTCTGTCTCCACTGTTCAGAGAGAAAGGGAAGGGGGGCACAGGGGATCGCGTTGGCGCATGTGCGAATGCATTCGTACATCTACCCATTGTCCTTCCAGCCCTGTGTTGAGTTTTGGAGGTCAGCCTGGAATAACCACCAGCATTCCTGGTCACATGAACGAGGGGGCTTGGCTTGCTGAGAGGAATTTGCAGTGGGAGGAATCCACTCCACAGCAGCAGGCCTAAGTCTCAGCAGCGGGGAGGAGATTATTGGAAAAGTCAGCTGGACTACAGACTGGGCAGTCTCATGATGAGGATAACATCCACTATACATCTATCACTGCATGCAGCTGGGCCTCTGGAGTGTCACAACCAAGATGTGTAAAGCTTTGCAAACAGTGCTTTTTATTTTATTGAATGGTAGTTGGTGCAGAAGGGTTTTAGGAAGTGAGGAATGTTAGAAATGTCTCAATTAAGGAACAAATGTATGACATTTTAGGCCTTTTTTGTCTTCAATAAACAAAGTCGAGTGAGTTTTCTTTGTAAAGCTCTAAATCACAGTTACAAAATGTAACAAAAGCTTAAAAAATGACACACCCTAACCTGACCTTTGACCTTCAGTGAGAGTAAGGACACTCAATAAACTATACTGTTACATAAGTTATTAAAAGTGCAACAACATATTTAACTGCATGGTAGATGTTGATAAAGGTTGTTTTATACCTGTAATTCATTTAAATTCAGTAAAAACAAATCTTTCATATTGTATCATTAAAGGTTAAGCTGGGCACAGCTATGAGGCTGCAAAGTGATCTTTATACAGGCTTATGGGAAGAGAACCTAGAATATAGTGGGTTTATGTATGAGGCTGATAAGCTACAAGCCATGACAATGCATTACAAGCAGTTTTATATCTGTTGTTTTTTTTAGATTATTGTAATCTTTTTTCTTTTTTTTACATCATTTATTTATTTCACGATAATAATCCACTCAGTATCAATACTGCTTTCCAGGGAGGTCTGGGTACATTTATTAAAAATCAAATACAAGTACTGAGAGATAATAATTCGGTATTCAAGTGTGATATTATGTCATGTCACAGAACCAAAATTAGCTGCTTAAACTTTAAAACAAGCAGCAGTCACTGAAGCTGGCAGCTGAGGCCAAGCCTGCGTGACAGCTTTGAGTCTGGGGAAAGTTTTGGCAAAGTAGCTGCAGTTGGAATTGCAGGTCACATGACATCCAAAAGGATTTTTGAAGCAGTGAATGTAATAAACGTAGAGGCCTGAAAAACCTTTGCTCCATATCTGCCTAGTAGAGGCTTTCATTTGAGTTAATGGGGTGCCATCTCACACCACTGTATCCAATATGTATGTTTAGTATCTGGCTCTTTAGCTGCTAAATGCTCCACTATGTTCACCAGCTAGTCACTAACTGTGTCTGTTTGCTGCTGGGCAGGTAGTTTACAGTGTACAGTAGGTTTTAACCTCCATAGACTTTTATCAAAGTTATTAGAGTTCATCCTGAGGGGAACATGAATGTTGTACCAGATGTCATGGTAATCCATCCACTAGCTGTTAAGACATTTCACTCAAAACCACAAATGTGAACCTCATGGTGGCGCTAGAGGAAAGGTCAGGGGATCATCAAAGTCCTTAGGATCCATCCTCTGGGAACCAAATTTCATGACAATTCGCCTAATATTTGTTGAGATATTTCAGTCTGGACCAAACTGACTGAGAGACTGTGAGCTATTGCTAGAGCCATGCTGCTAGCATGGTACACAACACAGTAACTTTGGAGGATCCCTGCTTGAGTTGTCTAACTCTAAGACTGCTGAAGCCTCATATTAGCTTCTGTTGAATATTAGAATACACAACAAATGAAGACTGTGGATTTTGTTCTTACATTAAATTCATATTGGGAAGGAATCTCTTTGCAGCCAACATGAACAGGAGGAACAATTACATCCATCAAACACTGTTTCAATGTACATATGGGCATGTGAGAATTGTTTTAGGACAGACTTGATGAAATGTGAACCTATTCTTTGAGGGAATATACAGCACAATGTGCAACTGACATGCTTATTACTTGATCTTGAGGAGAATCACTTTTGTCAAATGTAAGACCTTCATTATTTCAGTGTGTTTACAGTGTGTGTTTCATATTTTCCTAGATGTGTGTGTTCCATCATATTACCATAAAGAAAATGTGGGGTGAAGTAGTTACAGTACATAAAAAACTGTACACATCGAGAGTGAGAGGAACTGGGACCTGGGGCCTCTGATAAGTTAATATGGCCATGCACATATTAACTCTCTGTCCCCTCAGGAATTTATGGCTAATGTGATAGATGCTGTGTCCAAGTATCTTTACAGACTGTAGTGGGAACCAAAAGCAGGAAAAGAGGAGTCGCTTTCTAGCTAAGGACTTGTTCTGTCTGACCCTGTTGGCCCCACAGCCTGACAAACATTATCCCTGCCTGGCAAGAACACAATAGGTGCTTTTGTCCAGGTGCTGCTCCGTCATTGGTGGCTCCTGCTGTCCGGGAGCTGCATGCATCCTGATTGGTCAGAGGCTTTAGCATTGCCACTGGAGGTCAGCAGACTGACTGACGTTGCACAGTGTGAGTGAAGTGTAAACACTGGCACACACCCTCCATTTCACCTCCATATTTACAGTAATAACTGACTGACTGCAGCTTGTTTTACTTAATAACTGAGCACTCACGCAGCAGCTCCCCTCTGTGTTTCTGTTGTTTTTATATACCCACACTCACTCTGTACTGTCACATTACTTGTGACCTTGCTGGTAGAGTCCATAGGGGAGATCACAGGTGGCTGGAATATAATGCTTACCTGGCTGTTTACATGGAAAAACAAAAGAAGGACAGCCCACTATGTGAGTTTTTAATCAGTGATTGATTATTATTAATATCTTGGCAGAAGAGCTCAATAAGAGAGCAAAAAAGCTGTTAGAGTTCCACTTTGCTACATGCTATATTCTACACACTGAATATGTATATATACACTGATACAATGCAGTATTCAGTAAATATTTCAAAGGAATAATTCAGCATTTTGGGAAATATGCTTATTTATTTTCTTTCTGAAAGTGAGATGGGAAGATTGGTGCAGACTGGCGTCACATGAATGAGATGTGTTTAGTTTGTTTGCTTTTTTGCTGGCTGATGTGCTTGTATAGCAACTGCTTTTGTAAATATAGACTTATTCTTGACTTGCATGGGTTTTCATCTGATTTGTTTTTCAAAGCTTTACTGGTCAGTTGGACTGAACCCCATGTGCTCCATCAGGCCATGCCACCAAACACTCATTGAGTGGCACATTGACCCCCACTTGCCTTTTCTTCTGGAAGACTCACTCATTTTACTGGAGGTATTATTGTTGCACTTTTGCGTGTGAAATCATATCTGAAGTTCTTGCACTGTATTGTATTGTTGTATTTTTTAGGGGCTATTTTTTATTTTATCTAAAATGTCACCTGTAGGGCACCAACGTAGTCAGGGTCGGCCCTGATGATCTTAATCTCATGTGTTGAGTACAGAGAATGGCTGCATCATACATAGATATAGTCATTAATAATAAGTGCAAGTTAATGTTACAAGCAACCAAGTGGTCCCAACAACTATTCTCATATTAGGTAAATGAAGCGTACAATCACACTTGTGCTCTCGTCCATCCATCGTTATTGTACTGAGTGTGCATGTCAGAGTCATCATGAATGTAAAGGGATGTAGCACCTCAACTCTGGAAAAACCTGCCTGATAAACTTTTAATAAAAGCTTTTAATAATATATTTTAAATCACCCTTTCTCTTTTAAATTGATTCAGAACATATAGTACGTTTTTTTAAAAACCTTACTCAGTTTTTAAAAAGGTATATTTGTACAGTATGCATGTGTGTATAGGCAGGTTGGTTTATGTATGTATGAAATAAATCTGTGATTGTTGATTATGTCTGTCTGTTTCTTTTTTCCTTTTCCCCCTGTAACGTACTGTGTAAGTAAGTGTTGTAAAAATAAACTTCATTATTAAGTAAGTAAATTTGATTTGTGTAGCGCTTATCATAGACATTAGTCTATGACAAAGTGCTTTATAAGACATAAAACAACATACAAAGAAAGAAAGAAAACATAGTAGATGAAGTGAACACCCAAGACATGTACAGAAAAAAAGTGCAAAACTAAAACACTCAATACACATTGAAAAAACAGTACACAATAAAAATACACAATAAAAAACATAAAATGATGACCCGGCGCTTACAGGTTACCCAAACTCCTGTCTACACAGATGTGTCTTTAGCTGCTTTTTAAAAGAATGCACAGAATCAGCAAACTGTCAGGGTGCGGGCAGAGCGTTCCACCACAGGTCTTTAGGCAGGTGCATGGGGCAGACAGCAAGTTTAGCATATTTGACCTAAGAGAGCGAGCTGATGAGTAAGGGTGTAGTAGATCAGCCACATATGCAGGAGCCTGACTGTGCAAAGCTCTGTAAGTAAGAATGAGAATTTTAAACTGGATCCTATACACAACAGTGAGCCAGTGAGGAGACTTAAGTATAGGGCTAATATGAGATTGTTTGACCTAGTGAGTAGTCTTGCAGCCACATTCTGGATTGTCTGCAGATGATCAAGAACAGACATATTAAGTGTTATTATTTTTATTGTTCATCACAAATGTACAGCTATAATTGATTTTAGTACACCTGTCAGTTAAACTACTACAGGGATATACTGTAGTTTGAGGTATTCTTTCACCTCTCTGGTTTCCTGTACACAAAATACACTACACAAAATGTGTGTGTCTGGTGATGACCGTGTTTATTAAAGATGGAGACTGTGTTTTATGTTTTCCTCATCCAGCCTGGTACATGTACTGTATATCTGACTAACTGCATCACTGGGCAGCTCAGCTCTCTGCTCTGTGTATCCAGCAGGAAACACACAGACCAAACACAAACTCCAGCGGCACTTGATGACCTTGCAGCAGTACATCAGCTTGTGCAGCAGTGCTGCACAGTAGCTTTGTTCATCTTTGTTGAACTTCAGCATCCAGTTTTCACTGGACCAACTCCCCACTCTTTTATTGTATGTCAGACAGTGTGGTGTTTACTTATGCATACTTTAAGGGTTTGCATTTAGTTTAAATCAGTTTTTGGACAGGCCTTTGATCTGTAGAGGGCACGTGGGAAGTTAATGAACAAGTCCAAGGTTGCACATATCAGGACAGACTCAGATAGACTTTACAGACTGATAGTTCAGTTTATCTTTTGCTTGGGCTGATATCAGCCTGATGTATCCTGATCACTATTAATCATCAAGTAGAGTTGATTAGTCTTTAAACAAGAGAAACCAACAAGACAATCAGGATTCATTTGTTAACTTCTCTAACATTGGATCATCTGGTTAAATTTGATGTACACTGAGTTTGTACATTTCAGGGATCAGTGGTTCAAATATTTCAGCCCATTATCCCAAATTACGTCTGACAATTCTGCACTGCATGACTTACGTCTAGTGCCAACAATCAGTGCCAATACAGGAAGTAGTGCACGTTTCATGTGAGGCTTAAAGTAAGGGGGTGGTGGAGGGCGGCGTAGCACGTCTGACTTCCATGCAGGAGAAAGTCACTGACCTGCAATCCAGGTTTATTCATTCATTACCAAGATCTCACCTTAACCTTAACCATACTGTACTTGTAATCCTTTCACTGTAATTCTTCAGGTGAAAGAAGACAATGGTGAATACTGTTCTTCAACAGGGATGTTATGATTTGTTTGATAGGAAAGTGACCTCAGAAAAAGTTGGAAACAAACAGACTAGTTGATGTGAGGTGACACTACAAAAGAGAAATGCCCTGGCTGTGGTAATAAGCATAGAAAAAGAAGGAAATGTATTATTGACGAGGTACAACATGAGGACAAATGTGGAATAAACTGATTAGACAAAAGGTTATGGATAAATATTAGGTGTGTGTGTGTGTGTGTTCCTGGGTGAGGTAAGCTTTGTGTTCCATAATGGCCTAAACAGTGTTTCAGAGATTATTCCCTGGAGACAGAGAATAATGAGCCTTTGAACCTTTTGACATGGAAATGACTGAATAAAAACACTTCCAATGTGGAATGTACATATTTTATTTTATTTCTTGTTTTCTGCAAATTTGTCACTTGAGGGTGATACAATTAAAATCTCATATTCTAATTTTACATATGAGATTTTTTCACCAAATAACAAGCACATAACATAGCATCTGAGTTATAATTCTTTCCTATATAACTGCTGTGTATCTCCCAACACTCTGTATTGCCATTGTGCATAATATGCACTGAGCTTAAAGGTTCATCCTTGACTTTGAATATAGAAGTTTGACAAAAAATTCTCATCACAGTCACTTAAGGCTGAAACATTCTTCTCCAGTGTGCATGTAGGTGAAGGTGCACAAGGGTGGTGCAGAGATCTTTGCATGGGTGTTTCTTTTATACTTATACATAACACTTGTATAACATTTCTTTTTGATGTTTTGAAGCTGCCTCAGGACAGCAGTTGGATAAACCAACACAGGTCCACATTGCATTGTTGAGATTTGAGAGTGTACACATTGGCTGCTCTGTGACCCACAGTTACCCAGTCACATCTCGTGGCCTTCCTCAGCTAATAGAGTTGCTCAGTTGTCATGGAGATGGTTTTATGCTATTATTATTTCTATTATTCTATTATTACCTAAATTTGATCACAGTCTTCCTTGATGTTTCTCCAGACATGTGTGCCCCCTTGATGCCTGTTATCATGTGACCAAAATTCCATACCTAGGTTATGTGACAAAAACTAAACCATCTCAGTGACAAAAGAGCAATCCCACCCGAGGCAGGCCATGAGATGTGGCTGAAAGCTTCAGAAACACCAAATAAGTGAACCTTGTGAAGATATTTTTTGTTGAATAATATACATTGTGTATAATATATCATAGTGCTGTATCTGCATGCATAACCTCAAGAAACAGTGGTGCAGTGCAGTTCAGACCATGCAGCACAAGTCAGTGTGAAATAGTGCAGCAGGCCTGCTGGTGAAACCTGCACTGAGCCAGTCATGGGCTAATTTTTATTACTTTATTACTTTAATAACTTATTTTATTACTTATTTGTTTGCTCAATATGTGATCTGAATGTTCTCTGTGTTTCTGCTATTTAATTCCTGTCTCTCTGTTTGTACTCTCCTGCCTTCTTTGTTGGTCTTTTTCTTTTGTAAAGGACTGAGAGAACTGTACGAGAACTCAGTATACTCTGTGTCTGTGCAAATGGCAAACAAAGGTCACTTAAATTGAACTTAAATAGTGTGAAGTGCTGAAAATATCAGCATCATGTTGGCTGCAGCCTCAACTTATGTCTTATTCTTTTTTTTCCCAACAAAAAGTGTTCCTTCTTAAATCCAACCCAGCAGCCTCAAGGATAAAGTCGCTTGTTTGCTCATCACGGGAAGAAACAACACCAGGACTGTTTATACAGAATATTGTGAGAAATATGTTCAGTGGTTGAGGATGTTTGCACATGGTGAGAAAAAGAGAGTGCGGGCGACAGATAAAGGAAGAATGAAGCTGCTTCCTGTGTAGGGGCTTTGTGTTATGTAACAGCCCTGCCCCACCTCCTTCCAACAGCCAATCAAATCCCTCCGTCACTCTCCTCACTGTTCACACGCAATGGCCTCACTCAGCCCTCACACACACACACACACACACACACACACACACACACACACACACACACATATACAATGGCTCCTGGTGCAGCTGAGTGGACAACCTTAAGGGAGCAGCATCCTTTCATCCCATTGGATGGAGGGTGAGGCATGACTGAAGTGTCCTATTGGGTACCAGACTGCATCACCGCTGCCATCATCATCATCATGATCATATGTGACATGTGTGCAGCATCAGCAGGGGGATGCAGGGAACAGCATGTTCAGAGGGATGTACGGGCCATCATTGGCTGTTTTCTCTGTTGTTGGAGCAAAGTGCAGAAATGATCAGAATGTCCTTTAATTTGCTGCTAACATGCAAAAGTTCAAGATTCAGGGGCGTTGTCTTGTTGCCTGCAGAGGATCATTTGTGAATAAATGAAGACAAATTTAGCAAATGATTAAAGAAATTCTTCAACTCAGAATGAAGTCTGAAGCAGGGAGGGAGGAAGGAAGGGAGAGGCTCTTTGTTCACAGACTTCCTCTTTCTCTGTGACCCAGTGACTGTTATTCCCAAAAAACACTTTGAGATTAATCTTGTCTGACCTCCAAACCTCATTAATATGCACAAAGCCCAGAGGTGACTGATGGAAATTTTGTTATAAAGTTAGTCATCTGCCCTGCCTGAGGATGACGAAGTAAAGTAAACTTCCCTTGAATGTTCGCTGGAAGGGATGATGAAGAGGATGATTCACATGTGCAGACGTGCATGGTCCCCGTCCACAACAGTCAGGAAAAGTCTGAGACAATTTTTCTCTACAGAGTGAATATAGTTCATATTCAGTGTTACTCAGTGACACTCCTGCTCACTCATAACCTGATATGAAGATGGTGTATCAAATGTGGTCAATTAATTCTGATGGCATGGACTCTCCCAAACACAGTGTTGGTCATATCTCATTAATGCTGAAACACTGCTTCTGCAGACTAGACAAAGTGCACCAGTCAGTGCAGTACTTACTGTACTCACTCTCCCTGAAGCATTATAAATTTACAGGTGAAAGTCCAGCCGTATCTGGGTCCACCCATGATAAGGTGTAAACCTGTCGAGTTAACAATGAAGAAAACTGCCCTGACTGTTAGATGATGTCTCGTTAGCCTACAAGCCTTCTGAAAGGTTGAATCCAGATCTTTTACTTAAGTACAAGTTGCAATACCAAAATGTAAATCTAATCAGTAAAAAGAAAAAGTCCAGCATTCACAATTAAATGAAAGTACAGAAGTATAATAAGTAAAATGTACTTCAAGTATCCAAATATGCAGGCAAAATCAGCCATTTCAGTCTGACACTTATGTATTTGTAAGATTATATTATTATTACTGATGCATAAAGATGTTAGCAACATTTTAATTTAATATTTCATCTGGTCAAGTTAGAGCTATTTGAAACTACTTACATTCTGTAGTTTAATCTGTTAGAGTATAAATTGATGATACAGTTTGTATGTAAAATATTGATCTGTTAGTAACTATAGGTGATAGATAAATGTAGTGGAGGCAAAAGTACAAGATTTTCCTCTGACATGTACTGAAGTAGACGTATAAGGAAACATAACATGAAAAAAGTACCTCATGTACCTCAAAACTGTAGTTAAGTACAGTACTTGAGTAAATGTTTATTACTGCTCATCAGTATCAGGCAAATGTACACCGATACTGAAAAGTGTATTTATTTATTATGCATTTTTTTCCTTTTTAGTCATATTTTAAGCAAAACTCTGCTGAAAAGTAATGAGAATGAATACCTGATCTGTCCTTAACTTTAACAGTCCTACAGACAGCTAATACAACACCTTTAATTGCACTACACTACCACATTTATGAAGAGTGGCTTGATTTTCAGGTCTAATTTTAAGGGTGTATGACGTCACGCAGGCAGCCTGGCATCCTCTGTACCCCTCCTCACATGTGAAGCCAGTCTGGTCACATTGGCAAATCAACCAACCTCCTCCTCCTCCTCTTCTTCCTCCTCCTCGTCACTGCGACCCGTTCAGCTCGACACTTCTCTGCATCTCCCCGCTGGACGCCGCACCGTCTCCTCCTGCCTCCTCCACCGGACCAGATAACGGATATCACCCTTTAAAAACAACTGAACAACATGTACGTAATCTGATTATTATCTTAAATGTATATATATGTATATATATATATATATATATATATATATTTATATACTGTATGTGGGGTTGGTGCTGTGATGCGTGCTGAATGCCTCAGCAGCAATGGATGCTCAGAGCTGAAACGCCCGCTGCAGGAAACCATTTGAATTTCCGCGAAGTTAAACTGAACTATTATTGTACTGTTTGAAACAACATTTTGGAGATTATTGAGAGTTTAGATTGTTTGAGTCAGGTAACGTTATGAGTTGATATAATCTTTATTACACGTGGATTATTTCCAGCCTCAGCTGTGATAAGCGCAGCTCAGTGAGCCTGCTCTGTGATGTAAAACATATTGTCTGGATATCATCTGACATTAACGTCGATACATCTGTGTTCAGTGCAAACGTGGCTCTTTTTGTGTATGTTTTCAGCCATATTTTGTAATGTGGCGCAGACAGGAAACAGCCCGCTAATGCGCTGACAGTGAACTTGAACTCTGTCGGAATCCTCTTCAAAGCGCTCTGTTCATATTTATTTGAAGCTTCTATGTCGTTAGATTTGTTTCTGTGTTTTAGCATCAAATGAATGAAGGGCGGCTGCGGGGCTCAGGTCCCGCTGTTACATAACCCCAATTCCACTAAAACCAAAAGACAGGAACGACAGCAGCATATCGCCTTACTGAAATAATGCAGTTTAGGACAAACTGTGCTGATAGGACATGAACATATAAGCAATAAGGCTGCTGAGCTGATTATGTAATAGCTGATGGCTAAAATGGGGCATTGAGTTGAATGGCTCTATTGTCTGAACAAGTGCCAGTTAACGGCACAGCCCAGTTTATAGCCACGCGGTGCTCCACCTTCCTCTGACCGCCCATTTCAAGTGTGCTTGTGACCTTGATATGAGCTGATAACTTGCAGGCTAAATATTACAGGACAACATGAGCTCACAGGCTTTGTTCTTCATGCACACTGTAATTTATTCACTGGCTCCCAAACCTTGGCCCTGCAGGGCCCCTCGGGGGTGTCTGCTGCATGGGGCTCCAGGGTGACCTTAATTCTATTTTTCTCATGATAGTATCTGGCTATTATTATCTACAGAAGATGTGATAATCATTTCTCATATCTAACAACTTGCATGAGTTATTAAATAGGACTATCATGTCTCAGGAGATGGTGACATATAAAAGTTGGGAAAGCCCTTGTTTTTGTACGTTGTGTCCCGTTTTTGTTTTAGTGTCTCTCTGTCCCCGCCATCTTAAATGTTCATTTGACCTTGATATGGTATGAAACCTGCCTGTTGCTACAGCTGATTTACTGACAGATGAACAGTACTGTGCAGATCAGCTCAGTGTGTTGCTAACTCAGTGAAGGGATTTTCTGTATTTTTACTGGAGTCATTTTTGGATTTTCTGCAGTTAAATGTCTATCTGACCTTCTTTCAGGCTGTCATCCTCTTGATATTGAAACTTATTGACATCATGAGTGGAGCTGTCTATGCGGAAGTGTTGCACTGAACGAGAACATGAACTTGTGAGACTTTGACCAAGTTGAAAACAGGCAGCCATAAACCAAACTTCCTGTTGTGAGGCGTCAAACATTTCACTGTATGTTATTGATTATAGAATTAGTTATACATTTATTTCCATATTGTGACATAGATGTAATTGTTTTTGTCCTGAGCGTCATGCATATTCGGCATGTGCCACTGTAAACTCAGACTGTCAGAAAGAAATGACAATAGCACAGTGAAGTGAGAGAAGTGAAAGACAGAGTTAGATGAAGTAGTGTGTTTGCACATTTATAGCATAGTGGTGTGGAATTACAGTTAGAGAACAGTGTGTGTGTTCAAGGTGTCTGTGAGGGTATGTCAGGGGGCCCTTCAGAGAGCCCAGAAGTTGTAGCAGCACCACTGTGTGTGTGTGTTTGTGTGTGTGTGTGTGTGTGCACACAGGCTTTAAGTGTTTTTAGAAGGCAGCTGTGTTGGACTGATGTGTTTCTTGCTACATTTTTAATTGCAGCAGTTAGAGAGGTTTCAACATACAGGTTTCAACATACAGTCCTAAGAGGAAGTTACTTGAAATGCTGTGATTAATATTTGCAATCATTTATTCACAACACAAAAATGCTAAAAGTAATACAGTACTTTTAACATACCATCAGACCACTGTATCAGGGGGGCAGGTCTGAAACAGATTAATGTCTGAATCCCACAGTAATGTTGTTCAGATGAATGTATCTAGGATTTCACAGAAGCATCAGTACTGATGTTCTGTTTGTTGCCCACAGCTGCTGTGTGTCAGATTCATCCTTGTTGAAAACAGTCCTGTGTAAAATAATACAAGGAGGTGGGTTGGTGTGGGTATGTTGGTAAGTGTCAGTGAGGCAATGAAATACGATCCAGCAAGTTGAGTAACAGATTATTGTGTTGAAAGGATGATTATAGAAACACTGCACAGCGGTTTGTAATACTCACAATTCACAATTCAGGAAGATTATTATGTTGCAAACCTACTAGTGTGCACATGTAGATACGTGCAAGTCCACAGCTGTCCTGTGACACAGCATGCAGAAAGTATGAAAAGGCCTTCACACACAAACACACACACACACACACACACACACACACACACACACACACACACACACACACACACACACACACAAAAGAGAGAGGGGTTAAGAAAATAGACCACGGTCGAGTTGAAAAATCAAATGACTGGGGCATATATAGTTCTTTAAAGAGTTGCAGTTTTTTGGGGTTTTTTTGTCATTATTTTGGCCAAAACTGAATTTGTGCCAGCTTTTCAAAAGAAATTGCTGTATCTGTGTGACCATTTTTGTGTTATTTTGTAAACAGCTGCAGTCAGCTGTAGAATTGCAGCTGTTTAAAGAACTAATCATGATATGTAATAAGGTTCAATGAAAAATATTTGTGTTAAGATTTGACACCATTTTTTGTCATTTTAAGATATATTTAGCAATTTGTGAATAGCTGTTTTTTTTAAATTGCTACAGTGTTTTACAGCTGCAGTAAAACAATGTGACTGTTTAAATGACTTATTGATAATCATCTTTGTAATACTGATCAAAGTCATAACTTTAGAATTACAGTAACTGTCCAAAAGACAGCAGAAACTTTAATAGAAAGTAAAATCAAGTAAAAATAACCAATGACCTCATTATTTATATAATGTAGGAATTGTCCTCTGGGGACCAAGGACAGCAGAGATACTGTATGTGCAGTATGTGGACAATGTATTTAACAGGCTAAAAGCATCTTTAGTGGGATATATTTGTACACCTACATGTACAGTATGTACCTCTGTGTTTGTGCCTGTGTGTTTTGTGTTCTCGGTATATTATATATGTGCAGTACAACAACGAGAGAGACAGAGTGACTGTGTTTCTTTTTTTCTTTTTTATCTTGAGACAAGATGTTCTGTATCCTGCTGTCAGTCTCTTACCCTCATGAATGTATTAAACAACAGATAATGAATCCAAACATGTTGGCACATTCAGTCCATTGAGAGCTGCTCACCCTGCATATACACCTAACAGTTCCACTCTACAGTATCTCCTATAATGGGTACCAGCATCTCAAAATCTCACTAATTAACATGTTACATTTGGTTTGTTGAGCTGTGTGCCAGGTAACCAATTGGAGTTGTTCTTGTTCTGCTTATGGCCATACCACCCAGAGCACACCAGATGTTGATCCAAACTTAAACGCAGGAACCCTTCAGGTGTGCATGTTGGACTGGCAACCTGAACAGGGTGTACCCCTCCACCTGTCGTCCACTGTGAGCTGGTTCCTGGATGGATGAGCAGATGTTCTGGTGTCTTTTCTGGGCCTCACACAAGCATCCACAAAGAAGTTTGTCTTCATGTTGGTCTGACAGGTCTCAGGCTGTGAATTTGTCTGAGGGTCATCATCATCAGGAATGATAACTACTGACTCACAGAAAGTACAGAAGCTGCTGCAAGGATGGATATGATGATAACCTACATTAAGACATCATGATTGTACAGATCAGCTGACACTGTTTATTTTTGGCATAGTGATGGGATAGACTCCTCTCTATCAGACAGTATTTAAACTGGATGATGGTTGGTATGTTAGTAGTTAATTGCTGGTGATTTCTGGGTCTGGTTCCTGTGTTTGGATACCACCATGATGTCTCGCTTTCTGACGCCCATCCGCTCGTCTTCCTGTAAGTGTTTGTTGCTATGGTTATACTTATGGTTTACTTCAGCTGCCTACAAACCAGGATGCCTCATTATTATTCACTGAACTGCTTCATTTTGGTTGTGGGCTTTAATTTGTGTTCATTTACACATAGACTGAATCCTGGAGAGTGAACTGTATGTATTATACAGCTGCTTTAAACACCACTGTTTATTCATGTTGAAAAAAATTTGATCAATGATATGGTTGATAATCACTTGTTTAAATCATACATCAAGTATAGTTATAGATTCTCAAATATGAATATTTGCTTGCTATCCATTTTATAGCATTATAGCTTAAATACTTATTTGTTACTGTTAGTCAGACAGAATGACTGATTTTACATATAAAGATCATTTTACTCATCTAAGTAAAGTGTATTTAATATAGCACCACAGAGCAGGTCACAAAGGGCTTCACAAGAGTAAACTTGTTAAAGAAATAAGACCATAAAAATAGTACAATATAAGATACAATGAAAGAAACAAAGAATAAAACTAAGGATGGGGCAGGTCAGAGATGTACACAGGTGCCTGACCACGCAGGGCTCTATATGTGAAAACAAGAACCTTAAAATGAATCCTAAACTTGATGGGAAGCCAATGTAAGGATGGTAAGATGGATTTGATGTGAGTCGTCCTGCTGGACCTGGTCAACAGCCTTGTAGCAGCATTCTGGACCAGTCCAGGGATGACTCGATGAGGCAGGTGAAAATGGAATTGCAGTACTGTAATCATCTCTGGCTCAGGTGCAGCCTGATCAAATATAACACAGAACTTTCTAAGATTAGACTGTACAGTTGAAGAAAGGGACCCAATGCACTGAGCAACCTTGGAAGCTATGATATCTGAAGCAATGATAAGGACCTCAAGTCTTTTCTGTGATTAGTTGTAAAAAGTTATTAGCCATCCAGTTAGACAATTGTGCAAAACAGATAGTTTATCAGTCTCATCAGGCTTAAAAGAGACATACAGCTGAATATCATCAGTAACAGTGATAAGAGATACCTTTAAACATTAGTTAGTACTATTCCGCCTGATAATAACATGTGTTTGGAGGAATATAACCCTGAAATGTCATAATGATGTCATCACTGGTCATTAGCTTGGGTTTGTAGACTGCACATTTATAACAGCCCTACTGTTTATCTGTTTGTCTACATTTTTATGCTTATGAGTGGAGTTGTGTGTGTTTGAGATGTAAATGTAGAATGAGCTGTAACTCCTATAAGACAGTGTTCTGACTGGCCCAGTCCTTCATTATTGACTCCAAACCCCATAAGAGACAGCTCTGTGTCTCTGTGACCTTTGACCTGTGTGTTGACACACAAAGCAATATAGATACACTGCTGTTGTGCAGGCTGCAGGGTGCTGAACTCTGTGGATGTCGTTTTTGAAATATCCACGAGTTTCTGTCCCTGATGGTGAAAACATTTGGGTCATTTTATTGATCCAAGTTCACACATTGGTGATTCTGTCTTGTTTCAAGATACTGACACACATTTCAAGAAAGTTTCTACACAGAGTTTCTTGTGTAGGAAACAAAGGTAGAAGGCTGCAGTATGTTTACGAGACAAAATAACTTGAGACAGATGAAAGCAGAGCGCTCACACATCATCTCTGTGTCTCCCCGCAGCTCTGATCATGTCTTCAGTGCTGCAGAAGTTGATCAGCCCTGTGGCCAGCAGCTCCGCTGAGCCACCCAGGAACAAGGTGACAGTGGTCGGGGTGGGCCAGGTGGGCATGGCCTGCGCTGTCAGCATCCTGCTGCGGGTAAGACACACAACACCTTCAGCGTGGCTTTTATTATGAGAGAGAAATAGAAAACAGCCTATACAAAAACATCTATTTAAAAAATATAATAAAATGGTCATCTTCATGTATATCCCATATATTTTTACAGATATATACTTTTAATATATAAATAATGACATGAAGTATGGATATATTGTTCCTAATATCAGACATTCAGTTGCTAACCTTAAGCCACCATACAAGACAATCATCCCAAAATATGGTATTTTGTTTTATGTATTTAAAACTGCATTATCATTGTATTAAATAAAGAAGGAGATGTAATGAAACACTTCATTTTTGAATGCCTTACTTTATATGTAAATACTGCAGCTTCCTAAAATGATTTGTTAACTGATTTTTGAACAGATTTTCTCTGTGTAATAGAAAACATTACTTATATAATAAGATAACACATTTTCAGATATTTTTCAAAACAAACAGAAAATTGCATCTGAGTATACTATGCACATTTTATCTTAAATATATATAAAATAATAGCTGTCCATTATTATGTCCAATACATGGGTATATTTTCCCAGTATGTTTAAAGAACGTACATTAGAAATACATGCATGCCTACATACACAAAACACATACAGTCCATTATTTAAAATGTATGTTCATATATGGCCGTATATCCGAGTTTCATGAGTGAAAAATGTCTTGTAGTGCAGAGGGAGACAGTTTTGTAGCATGATATAAATTCTGTTTATAAAACTATTTGAAAATGCATCATTATTGAAAAAATTCAAATACAAATGAAAGCTCTTTTCACGTAATATTCATTGTCTCCTCCACAAACATCTGCTAACAATTACTCTCCTCATCTTCCTCCTCCTCCTCCTGTCAGGATCTGTGTGATGAGCTGGCTCTGGTGGACGTGATGGAGGATCGTCTGAAGGGAGAGATGATGGACCTGCAGCACGGCAGCCTCTTCCTCAAGACCTCCAAGATTGTTGCCGACAAAGGTGAGGACCTGCTGCTCGCACAGAGTCGCGCTACACCTCATACTTCTCCTCTTCCCCTAACATCACTCATCACATCTGATCTCACTCTCTTTCCTCTTCCAGACTACGCTGTGACAGCCAACTCTCGCCTGGTCGTGGTGACTGCCGGCGTTCGCCAGCAGGAGGGTGAGAGCCGCCTCAACTTGGTGCAGAGGAATGTCAACGTCTTCAAGTCCATTATCCCCCAGATCATCAAGTACAGCCCCAACTGCACGCTCATCGTCGTCTCCAACCCTGGTGAACACATGAATACACACATTTAGATTCTATTTCAACTTATAATAATATAATAATTGTTGCATGTGTGTGTTGCATGTGTGTGTTTGCATATGAATAATCCCTGGTTTGAACACACCCCTCCACAGTTGATGTGCTGACCTACGTGACCTGGAAGCTGAGCGGTCTGCCCAAACACCGCGTCATCGGCAGCGGCACCAACCTGGACTCCGCCCGCTTCCGCTACATGATGGCCGAACGTCTCGGCATCCACGCCAGCTCCTTCAACGGCTGGGTGCTGGGCGAGCACGGAGACACCAGCGGTAGGTGATATCTGTCAGAATATTGTTTCTCTCTGTGGGAGGCTGTGCTGAAAAAGTGAATGTTATATCAAAATCATGCATACTGTTGTAGTAACTGTGTGTTTGTGTGTGTGCCTGTCTGTCTTTATTCCAGTGCCTGTGTGGAGCGGTGCGAACGTAGCAGGAGTCAACCTGCAGAAGCTGAATCCTGAGATCGGCACTGATGCTGATAAGGAGCAGTGGAAGGCCACGCACAAGGCTGTGGTGGACAGGTACGCAGTGCACGAGTGAATGTGAGAGAGATGAATCAAGAAAACAAAAAGTGAAACCAGGTGACAAACAGCAGAGTCAGGACTGAGCTTCAAAAACTGAAAAATATCTAATGTCTAATCTTGATATCTATCTAATATCTGACATTTACAGTCTTTTCTACAGTTTTCACTTCCATCACACACATTTAGGTGCCATTTCCTTTGAGCAACAGTGAAACATAAAACATCCAGTAGACTGGACTTACCTGTCTAACCATAAAGATATCAGAGTTAAAGTTGTGAGTTAGGAGTTAGCTGCTGTTCCTCAAGCCTCTGTGACTCTGAGGGTATCTTTCATCAGTCTTCCTGGGGTTTACTCTCCATATTCTAAGATAAAGGAGCATAACAAAGTTAAACAACAGTTCATTTGTTAATTAATTAGTACAACCATGCCAGTACTTGTACTACATCATATCATTCAGACTGTACACTGATCACATCAGCGTTAGTTTTAAGAAAAGAACTACAGAAGTGTCAACAAACTGATGGGAATATTTCTTCAAACCATCACATTGAAATAAAATACAACACGAACTCCAATTCAGCTAATTAAAATGGAGCTATGCAGTTTCACTTGTTTATGAACTGATGCTACCATTATGAAACTGTCTATGAAAACAGCTCTGCAGGGCACATTATATCCATTATATCCACTCATCTTTCTTTTTGAATGTCATCTTTCCAACTTTTTAGCTGTAATCTCTGTTGTCTAAAACCCATCTGCACTGGTCTCAGTCTGTAAACCTATAACAGCTACAGCTACAAACCCTGTTTAGACAAAGTAAACTGCACAACACTGTCGAGTCAGTTAATGGTACATGGTGGATTTTTAGTAGTTTGCATAATTACAAATGTGAATATGATTTTAAATGAGGTTTTCTTTCTACTGGAACAGTACAAAGAAGGTCTTATCAGTTAACCTCGGCTCTCTGCTATAGCATTTGTTAAGTTTCAACTTTTTCCACCTTTTTCCAGAACCTTCTACTTTATCACACTGTCGTCATCAGCAGAGGGAGCTTGCTCAGTTATCAGTTGTTATGACTTCACTGCCACTTTAAGGACTTCTTGTCCATACTGGTTTAAAGTTAAGCATGAAAGTTTATTCTTGACCTTGGAAGTAGTTTGACATAACAATCCCAACTCAAGGTCCACTTACTGGCTTTTTAGAGAACTTTTAACTGTACCATACTGTCTTCAAAACAAATCATTTGTTTCTAAAAGAAAGTTTTTAAGAAAGTGGAACACTTAGTTTTGGAGCTGTTTTTAAAGCCTCCAACAGCTGAATTCTTCCCTCTTGCAGCTAAACTCTGCTGCCTGATAATATTAACCAGCACTGTGCTTACATGAGTGACTTATGTTTCCATGTCTGGAGGGTTTGGTTGTCCCTCGTATGACCCTTTATTAGTTTACATACTTTGGAAAGAAGAAGAGACAGTGCTGCCAAGTTCTTCTCTGTAAAAGAACCAAGTACAAATCCTTATGTAGGTTAGTTTTGTAGAAATATTCAGTTGTTATTTCAGTCCAGTTTATATAAGAGGGGCACAGTCAGAGATCATGTCCAGAAAAATCACTATAACTGTACTTCTCAGAGCACAGATTATATTCTGCCATGGCTGTTAAATGGAGACAAAATATCAGAATGAAAATATTACATGCAGTGAAAAGATAACTGCTATCGTGCACAGGAATTGATTGTGTGTATCAGTATTTAACACTGTCTCTCAGTGGAGGAGCTGTGCTCCTGTTATCTGAGGCCACTGGTGATTACAGTTTTAGTGCAAGTGGTCCAGTGGGAATGTAACCTCCAATCCTGCTGGTGTTAATACAGGCTTCACACGCTAACTGGCTGTCACAGCTCAGGCTAATGTGCATTAAGAGCTGTGCTACAAAGGCAGATACTCAGTTATATCTTTCAGTCCATTCAAGACTAATCAGACTGGATCTGAGTCCGTTCAGTCAGTCAGTTCCTATATGATCAGACTTGTAGAAGGACATGATAAACACACAAACACACACACACACACACAAACACATACACAGATGTTAACAGAGTGCTACATTGTGTCTCAGTGCCTACGAGGTGATCAAGCTGAAGGGTTACACCAACTGGGCCATCGGCCTGAGTGTGGCCGACCTGACCGAGAGCATCATCAAGAACATGAGCCGCGTTCACCCCGTCTCCACCATGGTCAAGGTCAGAAACACACACACACACACGCACACACAGAATACCCCTAACAGGACCTCTAAAGCTTGCTTATTAACATGTTAAATCATGTTTATTTAATTCATACATAACATAAAAATGATTATTTATGGTGTTAGAAGTTTTCATTATGGAGATTGACTATTGTAACAAGAGGCTCGCTTTCCCCCCCTGCTTCCAGTCTTAATGCCAAGCTAGGCTAACCACACCCTGAACTGCACTTTAACTCTCAGACCTCTTCCTTTAATACTGTCAAGGATTGTGTGTTTGTGTGAGCCTCCTCACCTAACCCTGTACGTGTGTGTGTGTGTGTTTCCGCAGGACATGTATGGCATCAGTGAGGAGGTCTTCCTGTCTCTGCCCTGCGTTCTGAACAACAGCGGCGTGAGCAGTGTGGTCAACATGACCCTGACAGACGCCGAGGTGGCCCAGCTGAAGAAGAGCGCCGACACGCTGTGGGGCATCCAGAAGGACCTCAAGGACATCTGAACACTCCCGCACATATAACACACCAATGATCCGGAGAGGCCTGTCGACACGCACACACTCTTTTAGACTTTTATTTTAAAGGACAATACCAGTGTTTTTAGAAAATGATGTCAGTAAAATGTTCAGTTTTATAATGTATGTCATCAGTGCTGCATTATGTCACCGTCTACTTCCTGTTAATCACCAACACCTCTAAGTCTAAAAATGACTGGTATTCTCCTTTAAAAAAAAAGAAAAAAGCACATTTGGTCCCCAACAGCTAGTAGGCTAAAGTTGCTGTGTTTGTGGTATAAGAGGTGTAGGCTGACCTGTGTTACTGTACTCTGTATGGATTCTTGTGTTTCAGCTGTTTGGAGCTGGATCAAACACAACCCTCAAAGCCAAAAGTGTCACTGTTCTCCTTCTATTTGTACTGCTTTGTTCCCTCAGCTCCCTGCAGGGAATCACTGAGAAAAAGACCCTAAACGTCCAGAGAAAGACCCTCAAAATCCAAAAGGATCCTGTTTTCCTCCTGCCTTTGTCTAAAAGTGAGACTCTGCAGCACAGAGACGGCTCCACATTTATGTCAACACACATCAAATAGTGAATGTGGGTTTTTCTTCTCCTGTTTCCTCGGTGTTATCAAAGGGAGATGGAGCGGTGGGGGAAGAGTGGAAACGTCTTTTTAAACATCAGTTGTGACTGTCTGACCTTGTGTTGTAAACAGCAACGTGTAACTTAATAAATTTCATCCTCATGAAATGCAGTGTGTATGTGAGTGTCTTATTTATCTAAAAAACACATAAGACATGTAAAAGATGAGGTGTTTTTAGTTTCTAATGGGGTGCAGTTACAGTATTTACACTGACAATAAAGTTTGAAAATTCTACAGCAGGTTTTACTGGTATCTTGTTTTATGTTTACAATTTTTCACCACATAATGAAATTATTTGGAACAACAGTAAGATTATTGTATTATAAAAAACTGGATGGAATGGGGTATTATTTTTAGATGCATGAGAATCTTGACTACAGTAAGTAAAGGTGTTCCTACAGGAGCTAATTAAATATTTATGTTAACAGCCCTGTCTAACAGTGGAATAAGGGTAAAATCCAGAATGCTCAAACAACAATTTAAGGGAAGAACTTCAGCAACATCATATATTTTACTGATAGGAAACAAAGGCATGGCTATGTTTAAAGTTTGTATTTTTAATAAAATAAGGGAGACATAATGTGCCCCTATAATAAGACAAATTCAAAATGATACTGATATCAATGGAATACAGAGAATCAGTTATGCCTTTATCCTATGAGTACGATTTATATTTTACTATAATATTTTATTTTATTTTTTTCAGTAAAACTGGACATTCTGTTGCAATTGTGCAAAAAACATTATAACTAAATCATCCCCTGATTAAAAAAAACTGTACTATAAAGCATTGCTGGGTGAGTCCCCTGACATTTTAATTCATTTTCTTTTTTACTAATTAATATTTTTTACTATTATTGTTAAATATTATGTCTAATTGTATATTTATTTGTTAATGTTTTTGTTATTATTACTTATTAATTTACTTTTTATAAACCTGAATGATGTTAGTAGCACAAGAGAGCATCATGTATCCTGCTGCTGAAGGACATCTGAATGTTTATTAATGTTGTTCCATAAAAAAATTATTAGTATCATTTAAAAATGTACTGTGCTGCCACCTTGTGGTTGAATTAAGCCACTACCAAGAAAATCCTTATTTAGCTTTTTAATTGCCATGCTACCATTATTATTAGTATTTTTTACCATACTACATCTTGATGTAACTATTGGTTTTATTAAAAATGCCATAAGTAGCCTAATGTAAGAGCAAACATGTCACAATGTTTCCTTCATTCATTTATTTTATTTTGAGGTTTTTCCTCTCATAACTCTAACAAAATGATTTCACAGTACAGGTAGGTACAAAAGTTTTATTCAGGGAAACATCATATATTTGTTATGATGTAAAAGGCCTTTCAACACACACAGAGTGATTTTTCACCATTGATACATGGGACAGAAGTCCTCAGAGGACAAAACACTTGTGCTTTAGGTAGGCACCTCCGGCTCTCGTGGAAACAGAGAAACGGGTGAAAATTTATTTGTCCTGGCTCTTTTAACAGCTCTTCTGTAAATGTAGCCATTGTAGCGCTTCCCAAAGCGAAGGCCAAACGGGTTGAAGTTGAATTTGCTCCTGCGGTCGTTGCACAAGAGCTGTCGCTGGTCATCATTCTCTCTCAGGGAGAAACACAGGTTGGGATCCTCCAGGAGATCTCCTGCAGTGCTTCTCCTGAGCGCAGAGAGGACCGATGCTGAGGAAACAGCAACAGACATCAGCTCAGACTTTTAACACACCTTCTAAAACACAGAGGAATACACTAATTCACTTATTCTTTACTAGCCTACAGAAAAGCTTTTCATATGTCATTTCTTCCACTATAAGAGAAACTTATTATATTACTTATTATATTATATAGAATTATTCTATTCTATTCTATTATTATATCTTGGAAGCAATGTTTTAATGGTGGACAGCTAATCCTAACAAGTTACCCTTGGGTTAATCTAAAACAATAAATCAGAATTTAAGATTATCATGTGTTTTGGATGTAGTATGATAACTACAGTCAGATAAATGCATTGGAGTAGAAGTATAAATTAAAGCAGCATAAAAAATATATACTCAGTAGTACAAGTACCTCAAAATTGTACTTTACCTACAGTAGGCCTAAGTAAATATTACTTTCACTACTGTTCATTATCTGAGCCAAGCAGAGTTTGTTTGAAAAAATAAAACAAAATGTTCCAGGTTCTAAAATTCCACAAGTCATCTGTTCAGGCAGCTTACCTGTTCCCCGAGTCCTCTGTTCAGAGTCAAATCCCGGCAGAGCTGCTGCCAGACTTCCTCCATCCTGACCAACCATCAGCCCGCACACCACAACCAGAGCAACAAGCCTCATCTTTGGACAGAAGATCCACATCCTTCCTGTGTGTTCAAACAGCTCAGTTTAAAGTGTTAATGTTCATCTATTCAGCAGGTACTGACACTTTCATTCCATTCACACTTGTTTTATATTCCCACCAGGTGACCTCGTGCTCCTGCAGCTCACAGCCAATCACAGCCGTTTGCGTCTCTGAGGCTGTAAATTGCGGAGCTGTCCGCTGCTGGCGGTGCTGAAATGCATCATTCATCAGCTCTTCTTGGAAATGTTGACAGCTCAGTTTGCTGCTGGGATCATTCATCCAGTACAGTATACAATAATGTGTGCTGGATTTTTAAATAAGTGACAGAAAAAGGGTGCAAAGGCATGATGCGTAATTGTAGGGTTCTGGGTTTGGCTTCAGCCATGAGAAGAGCTGCAGCAGCATCCGGCAGACTGAGATGTCCCTGAAAAACTGTTTTTTTATTTCAGCTTTTTCTGGCTGTGAACTCCATGTGTGTAATACAGCAAGTCCATGCTGTGCAGGGAGGGAACCCCAAAGCACTAAAGGCATCACAGTGTTGATGGCTTTACAAACAGTTGCTGCTGCAAGTTGGGTGGATGTATGTTTGACGACTTCACAGAAGTGAATGCAGCTTTATTTGAAATTAGGGCAGGGTCTGATCATTATGTGAATCTCATTAGGGCAAATAGATTTAATACATTTTTGGGGGCATTTTTGTGTTTGTTAGACAAGAGCCAGTTGAGAGAAGAGATATGGGGGATGACATGCAGCAAAGGTCACCTGCACATTACATGTTGAGGGTCTCAAAGCCCTATAGGCCACCAGAACAACACAGATTCAACAGATTCAACAGATTTTAACAGAATACAACAGATCACAACTCATCTTTACACTTACTTTTTGTATTTTCTATACTGAACATTATTGTTCAATATAGAAATGTATTATGTATTAGCTGCATTAACATATTTTACCAAGAGTGAAGACACCAAACAGTATTCCTACAGTGTGATACTACCCTGCCCCAGGTTTGCTGTAAATCAGGTAGTGTTTGACAATTTGATTAAACTGAAATTTCTTTAGGAATATGCACAGTGCACCATATTAACTAAAATGCTAAAGGTAATGATTTTGAGCTCTATAAGACCTCAGGACCTCAATATACTGTAGGTAAAAATACAGAAAATATCTTAAGCATTAAGATATTGCTGCACAAAGTAATTGCTAAATATCAGCTGCCCACTTTGCAGAGTTAGTAATCCAGCTTTGGTATTAAATTGTTGGGTTTTATAATTTCCATTCACTGACATTGATAAACAAACACTGGACATGATGTTAGTGAAGGTGTCGGTAACAGTGCACCAGGATAGATGATGGTGACCACTGGCCTGTATGTATTTTAGGCAAATTTTATTTCATGTTGTTCTCCATGAAGGGTGTCACTGCACAATATGATCTACCCATTTTTAAAGAGTAACATGAATTATATCTATTTAAGAATATTTAATAATAGACAAATTATCCTGCCTTCAGGGGGAAATATCTCTAAAGAACATCACAACTTCAGATAATGCTTGGCTTGTCCATAATAGGCAAATTAGATAGTTTTAGGAGATCACAGATATGATACCTACATATTGAAAGAGATATGTGGTGGGAGTTCTGTGAGATTAGACAGACGCTAGCATTGAGGAGTTTGTGGAACAGGTTGCTGAATTTACCAACAGATAGGCTTTTTGGTCAAATCTGTTATAGGGATTCTATTGGAGGTGAATGGGCTTCTGAAATATTACATTTATTATAGAAATATGGATTTGAGGAGAATTATCTCCCAAAAACGGTGTTCAACCAGATCAGCGGTAAATTACGCAATACAAAAAGTGCAGAAAAAATCTGTCAAAAGCCAAAACTGAGAACCTATTGTTTATTTATGAGAGATTACAAATAAATAAAGTATAGTGTAAGTATAATTTCACTGAAAATAGATCACTCTGTGCACAGATAAGATTTGGATTATTGCCACTGCACATTGAAAATGTTAATACACAAACACTGATTTAAAGAAATCAAGTTTAGAAAAGTAGGATGGAGCTCTAATGGAATAGCTTTTTAAGTTTTTTATGTTCAGAATATATTTCTAAAGCTTGAACCAGGAAGATAAAAATAACTACAGTATATATTATAGATATATTGTTTGTTTATGAACTGATTAAGGCTTACACTGTGTTAACTGACATGAATTAGTGCTTAAAGGTAGGCTTGTACTGTATGTCTTGGATATGTTTGCCTGCAGTGTATTTGTATCCATGTGATATTGTGTATACATATCGATCTAAATTCTATTGTTGGACATCTCCTACAGTAGTATATGAGATCTATGTACTGTGCTGTTAGATGCTGGTGGGTATTTCTATAGGAATTCGTAGTTTGTTGTTGATTACATCTTTTATATTTTAAGCAGGTTGGCAGATCCACCCCACATTCTCAACCAGCATGACGTGTGTGTGATTTAGCAAAATTGTGCTGTGATTTTTTGCAGCATATACAACAAAAGGACACAAGAGTGGAGCAGAAATAACTTTTTGAGTGAGGATGCTTAAAACTCATTGAGATGCTGTCTATGGGAATATTCTGACACTATCTGTCATCAGGGAGTATTCCCCCCTGTCCTTGTACACAGACCAACTTTCATTCATCTACATTTCACAATCAGTTCATCACACATGACTCCACCAAACCTTTCACCCTGGCGTGTGTGTGTATATGGAGGGTAAACCTCCCCTCCTGCTAGCTGGAGGTCAGCCTCGGTAGGCGGGGTGGAAGCTCCTTTTTATCTTGTCCTGCTGCGTCCTGGAGGACGGTCCCCACTGAGCCCAGGACCTCCACCTGCAGGCCTGTTTGAAGGATTTCTCTTCAGACTCAGCGGTGTGTGTTGGACCTCCAGACGTTTCAGGATGCCGCTGTCACGTTCCTTGTCTATGACATCCTTGAGCGGGGTGCTGCCTGCGTGGGAGGAGGATGAGCTGCCTGTGGAGGACCTGCTGCTCTTCGAGGTGGCCTGGGAGGTCACCAATAAAGGTCAGACCACAAGTGTAATCATGCAAGTATTGTATTTTTACATTTTATGATACTCATTGCGCACAGAGCCTGATAATTCCAAGTGTTTGAATAATTCTTCATTTTTCTTCATTCTTCAAATCAAATCAGCCATAATGTAAACCCCTAGTAAACCCTGCATGTTTTCTATGTAGTGTTGCCTAATAACAACAGTCATTAACTCCATGCAGAGCATTTTATTAAAAGTAATAATTGAAATTATCCACTAATGCTTGGCTGTATTTGTTAATATTTTGTGTAAAAACAGTGACTCTTTGCCCCTCAAAGAGCAAATATTGAAATCCAGTGAGAGTGGTGACTCTGCTCCCTCTGAAGAGTTAAACATTAATCTGCAGATAAGTGGCTCTCACTATAGACTGTTTTAGCCTACTGAGGCTCAGACTGGCTATCTGTCTATTACAGAGTTAAATGCACCAACACAAGCATTTTAGAAATAAGCTCTAAAAAAAAGTAAGTGTCGGTGAGCAGTGTGTCACCTTCTGTCGTGTGTTTGCACCACATGCCAGTGATTTTAGAATGAAGCTTATGAAATCAATTATGATTACTATGAGAGCATCCGCTGTGCCTGTAAAAATGGAGGGTTATTGGAATTAATGACAACAATCATGACTGTAGACTGCCTAGATGGTGGAATATTGAGAAATGTAAATTCTGGGGTCACCATGAGGTAGCCTACTGGCTAAAACGCACACCACTCAACATCTGTGGTTCGATACTGGCCGTGGGCCTTTATTGCATGTCATGCCCCTCTCTACCCTTGTTTCCTATCTCTCTGCACGTTCAGCTGTCAGATAAAGACAAAAATGCCCCCCAAAAAAATCTTTAAAAACAAAATTTTGGGGTTATCATTTCTTTAAAAAAACATCAAAAACAACCAGGACAACGTGACGTCTTCCACTGCAGATGATTTTTTTCTAAAACTACTGCTTCTAAGGTCATGAATGAACTTTTAAGCTTAATTTTTCAGATTCTTGATTTGGTTATTTTTTCTATTTGTCAACAAATCCCATGAAAAGACCCAAACCAACAATGTGTTAGTCTCTCCTGCCATTGTTGTCTCTTGTACTTTGACTGTGGCTCTCAGCTCCAAACTCATCGGTTCCTACTGAAGACATACATCTTTAAAAACAGCTCCGAAATATATATTTTCACAGCCGGTCACTGTAGTTTTTAACAAACGTTAGTCAAACAGGAGGAAATACTACATTTGTTGGGAACTATTTTTGGCAGCCGATTAATCCAATTGGGTGCTCTAGTGCGTATTTCTGGCAGCAGAATAGTTTAATAGTTGTTGGACAACAATGCTCTATGACACAGAGGAATGAGATATATCAGGTTTTGATACACACACAATACTTGTTAGTAGATCTATCCTTTGCTGGTTTGGGTCTGTAAACGAGATTTGTTGACATGAGTAAAAATGTTGACTGTCACCTGACTTATCCTTAAAGTCAAAGTAGTATACCACAATGTGAAAGTAAACGTTCTGCATTCAAAATTGTATTTGAGTTATTGTACTAAGTTACTTTCCACCACTGGTTTCTGATCAGATATTCTCTGTAATGTCTAAAAATCTTAACAAAAGTTGGACATGTGGACATTATTAACCTCACCTTTGTTCATGCACACATATAAGAAGTTCAACTCCAAAAATCCTTTGCTCTTTGAAAAATTACATCCAGTTGTTCAGTATGGGACCTCACTTTGTTGACTGAGGGCACGGGTTAGAGGTCAAACAGTGCGACAAACTGTGTAACTTTGACCTGTCTGTCAGTTTGTAAGAGTCTGTTTTATATAGTGTCTTCAACCTGCAAACATGCACTTTGACAGAAAGCAGAGAGTTTGATCACGTTTGTGATTCTCAGTCTGGATCTCTGTATGAGTTAGTTGTAATACAGTTCAGAGGTTATCAGACATTCTGCTGTTTTCTCTTATATATCTGACGCTCTCTGATGCAGTTTAGACGTCATTTTGGGCTCAGTGATTGTTGATGGTTATTCATATCAGTGTTTGTCTTGTTGGTGCCAAACACTGTGAGAGACTGGGGAAAACATTTCCACGTGTTTTCATATGTCACAACATAATAACAGATCCTGTCTGTGTGACAAAGTGCACAGAATATCCCAGTATCAACATCATCAACCTTATATCTGTATTAACCTACACTGAGACATTGTCTGCGTGAGTTGGTGGTTTAAAATTTGGAACTGAGGAGCACAACATAAAATTTGATAAAGTATGATAAATGTGCATCATCTTTATACATGTGCTGATTTAATTAAATGAAAAAATATTAAAGAGAACATTTGATATTGAACTAACAAATGGATTTCATGAGATTGCATTTGAAAATGTGTCAGTTTCTTTTTTAAATTTAATTAGATTGCTCTCACTTTGACTTTTTTCTTGACTTTACAAAATACAAAATTAAAAGATAATTTGAAAATAACAGTCTGAGGTGCAACTGTTTCTGCTTCTTAATAATAATTTTAAAAACTCGTTTTTTTAGAGCTTTTACAGTTCATTGTAGAATGTTCATTTTATCTTTTGCATTTTGGTTCTTGGTTTGTTTGTTAGCTCATCAGTATAAATCTACTCATTAAAAACAAACTTATGAGAATATATTTATGTGTATATATATTTTCTTTTTCTATGTGTGTATACATCTAATCCAGCACTTGTAATGCAAAGCTGATGTGATATTTATATGGATATTGTGTCACTACCACCATTAATGAAATTATTAGGCACATGTATACATCAATTATCCAATTCACAAATGACTCATGATGTGTGATCACAGTTCATCTTTACACAAATGTGCTCGCAGCCTCACCTTTATCTGAGGAAGACCATTAGTGTTTGGAACGTTGTCACTTCCGTGAAGCATTAACAAGATTGTTCCCCAGCAGCTGCCAAAAATGTCTGGATGATTTTCAGAGTTGTCTTTACCTTTCATTGTTTGTGTACCTGCAGTTGGAGGAATTTATACAGTGATCCAGACCAAGGCCAAGATCACAGTGGATGAATGGGGGGAGAACTACTACATGATGGGGCCGTACTTTGAACACAACTTCAAGACCCAGGTGGAGGCCTGTGAGCCGCCCAACCCGGCCATCAGGAAGGCCATGGATGCTCTCATCAACAACGGCTGCCAGGTGGGAGGAAAGGGGGGCGCTCTGTGTTTGTGAAGGTGTGCATGCACTTAGTGTAAATCTTGAATTTAGTTTCTGATTATATGGATTAAGTGCAGGCAGAATATTTTTAAATTATTTATGTGATATTGGTGTTTTATTCTGGCTATTCTACTATAATAATACAATCAAATTGAGTAACCTTTATAAAAGGGTACAAAACACACGCTTAAGTAATGTGTTTTTGATTTGAAATGGATCATTTCAGATTTATGCATCTGATCAGCTTCTCTAAAAACAGAACAGTAGCTAGAAGTATGAAACATCTATGTTTCAACAGCAAACATCTATGTTCCTGCTTGATCCAGTGGTCTTTGTTTATGTCTCATGTACAAGCTAGGGGATAGAACATGAGTTTTATGTATTTTATTAATATATTTTTATTGTTGAAATAAGTGGAGTGTAGCACAGAAAAAACCAAAAACATCCAGCAGTTGACAAATCAGGGGACAATGGATATAAATTCTTATAATGTTAACATAATAAAGTGAGAAAGAAAGACTAGGTATTAATATTGTGTCAGGAATCTGACTATGACTTACTGACATTACTAGAGTTGGCTCATGCAGCAACATGTAGATGTTTGTATCTGACAGCCAGTTTGACAAAAAACAGCTTCATATTTCATTAAGAACAGGTCCTGTTCTGCTTTCAGAGACACTGATCAGATACATGGCTCTGAAATGCATTTTCTATGTATTTGGATTCCAGTTAATTTGGTGCTATATAAATTCTTGTAAATGTAAAGTGTTAACTGAACACATAAACTCAGGGACTTGACCATGTCTTAATGGTGAGCAGCACTAATTCATGCATTAAATCATCATGATGTGTTTTGTGCTCTTAGTGTTACCACAAAATGTTATATTTTTATATATTTTTATATTTATCTTAATGATTTAGATCACGTTTTTCACGTTGACATTATATCTACCTTTTTACATATTTTAAAACAATAAAGCACAACATTTTTCCAGAAGGGTGAATATATTTAGATGTGTATGTGGTGTTTTTTGCACATATGTAAATACATTACATTTCCATATGAGTTGATGAGGTCACAGCAGTAAAAATAACTTTCATTTTACCATCACTTTCACTGCTGACTGTGCTGTCTGTCAACTGTGCTGAATGAATACCACACTGAAGGGACTGATGCAGTCTATTGACCAACCTTTGGCCACTAGATGGCGATCATATGCCACAGACACAAATGATCACGGCGACGTGCCACACTGTATAGTCCAATATTTCCACAATGCTGAAGACCAACACTATTTAATTCATGTGCTTTGGACAGCTGATTGGTCTTCTGAAATGAAAACCTGCAACCTCTTGAGTCACAACAACTGTCACAACAGTAATAAAATCTGGCCTAATGAAGGATTGTTACTCAAGATTGTCTTTAGGTACAACTTTGAGCCACTTTACTTGACTGTTTGTACTGTTGACTATCTCTTACTTTTATATTCCAAACCTGCACACTTCAAGGTAACATTAGCTGCCAACAGTGCTTGACCACATAAAGATTACCTGAAAGATTAATTCTAATCAAGATCTCAAAGTTCTCAGAGATACTAAGTATGTCTAGCTGAATTGCAGGGAAATGGTGCACAACAAATTTAGACTACTTTTTTTGTTTCATATAGTACTGCAGCCACAATGATACTTCTTGGGTTTCAATGTTCGCATGTTATGGGTTCAGTATAACTACATACATGTAAAAGAAGCAAACAATGCATGTGATTTTGTTTTACAATGTGAGCAAAATAGTTTTCTAAGTTTAAAGTTACATAGGGGGGCATTTAAGGAGAATGTCAGATGAGAGCTTTTATGAAACACAGTATGGACTTAAAAGTCATAAAACCTGCAGTCAAGTCAGACTCAATTTGTGACAAAATCCAAAAAGAATGACTAAACAATGGCTTTGTACCTTGGATTTTTATTGTAAAAGTTTGACTTTGTTTCTACAAAGTACTACTGTTTGTAGGCATTTTTTCTCTTTCTTAAAGCTGCATTATTCTTTTTTGGCCACTTGAGGGCAGCAGAACAAGCTGAAAACCAAGAATTGAAAAAAAAACTAAGTTGTTGTTGACTGTAAAACCAAAACAATGAGCTAAAAGAGGCAAAAAAGCTGAGCTAAGGGGAACTGGAGATTTGGTGTTAATTCATCAATACAAGTGACACTTTTCACATTGCACATAGTCATTTATACCATTGTTAATGTTATTTGAGGCCTCAATAAATAAATGTTGCACAGATTGCAGTGTGCAGAGGATTTCCTATCATCATTGAATCTTGTCTCACTGTAGGTTCATTTTGGCCGCTGGCTGATCGAGGGCAGTCCCTATGTGATCCTGTTTGACATCGGCTCTGCAGCTTGGAACCTGGACCGCTGGAAAGGAGACCTGTGGCATACCTGCAACATCGGCCTGCCATACCACGACCGAGAGGCCAATGACTCACTCATCCTGGGCTCCCTGATTGCCTGGTTCTTCAAAGAGGTCAGCTGATGTTCAGCACAGTGCTCATCAGTTCTCAATGCACTTAGTTTTCATGTGAAGTGCGGTGCATGTGCAGTGAAAAACAGTTTTCTGGATCTATAGAATTGTTTTCTCTAGATCTTTTTTTAACCTTTATTTATTCAGGGTAGTTTCACTGAGAGGAAGCCTCTCTTTTGCAGGAACTCATTTTTCTTCTCTCATCCCTTTAATGTCTGTTGATAAGCAGTGATCATAGACTGCTGCTTACAGTACAAACCATTATGCAGCCTGTATGAAAAGCATAACTTTTCTTATTGCTTATGTCCTAAGAAAATGTATTCTTTTTTAAGTGATAACATATCAGTGTTGTGTTTACAGATGTTTCTGCAGCCCCCAAGTGGCCAAAAATCAATTAATGCAGCTTTAAAGGTGCTATATATGACATTCTCAGCGACAAGATGTTGCACTAGAGCACCACCATCTCAGACTAAAACAAATGGGCGCGTTGGCCACACCTCCCCCCTCCCTTTGTGTTCTCAGCAAAGCGGCCACTGAACACACAAAGAGATAAATGGAATAAAGTTACCCTTTTGTGAACAATGTCAAGTGATGAGGTAAGTATACTAGGCAAGCAAGAAGATCTTGGCTATTATTTTGTTGGTTGGAACATTGATTTTTACAGTATAGAGTTATTTTAGTAACATTAGTAACATATTCAGCTTGGTAAAGAGCTATTCCTTCGAACTGCCGAATGACCAAAATCCATGTAACTTAATTATTAGCTTGCTAGCTATCCTGCTAATGCTAGCTACCTAAAACATCAAGTAAAATATGCTTTAGGTAGCTAAAGTTTGATGGTTTCAACTGAGTGTTTGGGACACTGCTAGCAAATGGCTATGACTACAGTATATTTCTTTTGGGCGTTTTTTATGCTAATATGAAAATATGGCTAAGATGCAGTCATTCCTAGAGTGTACTATTTTTGTTGTTACAAATTTTAAACCCCCCTTGAATCACCTTGTTTCTTTACAGTCAGATTTTGATCCCACTGCCGAGGCCAGCGGCAGCCATCTCGGGGGAGAGGGAAAAGGGAACAAGGTGGTAGAAGCAGAGGAGCCCGGGGTGTGTGTGTGGAAACTGCAAGGATAGGAAGTGCTGTGGCCAAGAGCCAGCCCTTTGCACCTGCCATCTGCCATAGTTCTCCTTGTACTGCCTTGATGCAGGGTTTCTGTGTATTCACAGGAATTGATACTGGTTTTATTCCTGGACACTAGCATACCTTTCTGAGATCTGTGGCAGCCCTTCATTTCCTACACACACACACACACAAAATTCATGGCTATATGCATCATCAGGCCACCAAAAGGCTGACAATTCAGCCATTTGGTGGAGCCTTTTTAAAAAAAACTAATTTATTATTTATTACAATCCATTTCCATATTATTTTCTTTGCTTCAAAAGTCAATAAAATCTATTTTCAGAAAAAATGCTTAGTAAAAAAGTAGATCAATTTACATTTCACTTGTTATGTGCAATTACAGGGACAGTGAGTGAAATGAACACTATTCTACATAAAGTAGGCCAAATCAGCTCACAGCAATCAGTCCTTTTCAGGCTTCAGCAGTGGGGGTAAACAGAGGTTACAGCTCTTGGATAGAAGCTGTTTTAGGTTTGTTTGTTCTGCTTTTGATTGTTCTGTATCTTCTTCCAGAGAGGAGGGGGGCAAACAGACAGTGTCCGCGGTAGGTTGGGTCTTTCATGATACCACTGGCTTTCTTTTGTAGTCGGCCAGTGTACATATCCTTCTGAGGTGGTAGTGTAGTCCCAATGATACATTGAGCCACCTTCACCACCAATTGCAGATGTCACGGTCTTCCACAGTACAGCTGCCGTACCACACAACCATTAGCCCATGCTAGCATTGTAAAATCCATTGAATGGATGATATGCTACAGTAAGCCAACTAGCGATTGCCAGATTTATGGAACATAAATACATTCATAATATTGGTAACAGCTAGTTAGCTATCATATCTACTCTAGCTGGTCACTAATGAAAACAGACATGTAACATTATTTTGGCATCAAGTTACTTACACATTACGCAAGGAGAAGAAAAGCAAGCTCCAAGTCAAGTTGGAACCCTTTAGCAGCTCGTAGGGCTCTCCATCTCGGAAAAAAGCCAAACCAATGTTGACTCTGGTCTTATCTCTATCTTTGTCGGAGGCCTTTTTAGCCAAAGGACGTGGTTTATTCGGTGGAGGAAATTCTGGAAGGTCGCCAGCTGAAGGCTTCAAACTGCACTCTGCCATCTTGCTTTTACAATGCTGTGTGGGAGGTCACTCTCTTAGTCTCTTTATAAACATGGGGAGGGCCAACAGTTTCACAGGGAGGGACTCCCATGCACACGCACACGTGGCCGACTTGGCTACAAAAACAAAGAACAAAGAAGCTTGGATTACCACACACACAGAGTGTGACTTCATTCTCTGCTCAGGACGCCATTACTCCACTATATCTTTACATAGAAAATAGTTGTTTTCTGCTATATTTATGTCCAAAATCTAATATATAGCACCTTTAAATATGTAACTCTTGTCTCTTGCCAACATTTGTGGCCATCAAAGAGTGAAATCACCTAGTGCAGCTTTAACTTTGTTTACAATTTCAGTCAACTTAAGTAAATGTCACACATCCTCATTTTGTTTGTTTTCCAGTTAACAGATCAGCTCGGAGACAAGCCAAATGTCATTGGTCATTTCCATGAGTGGCAGGCAGGTCCGGGGCTTATTCTGTCTCGGTCCCGCAAGATTCCCATGGCAACAGTCTTCACTACACATGCCACCCTGCTGGGACGATACCTCTGCGCTGGGAATGCAGACTTTTACAACAACCTGGACAAGGTGAGAGGTCAGGAGGGTTGGCCATGCAGTGTATAGATGATTGCACTAAAACTAGACTGTAACAAATATTGATGTAACACAGGCACTTTATTATAGCTTAATAATTACAAAATACAAAATAACTGACACACACACAAAGAATGGGCCTATAGTACTGCAGCATACTGAAGGAGCACTGGTTGATTTCTGAGACTCCGAGCAAAATACAATAAAGCTGTCACATGTGGTCTTTTGTGGGTCACTGTAGTTGATATGTACTTGATGGTGACAGAATACATTCACAACTAATAGAAAGTAGGTGGAAGTGGGTTCTGAAGGGGCCCAACACTTCATTGTTGCCCCATAAGGCCCAAACACAATGAAAGTGATAATTGATGCACCTCATTTGATGTGCATCAATTGATGCTCCTATGGCACACTGCAGGCATCAGATTGAAATGACAGTACCACAGAACCAACACAGATTTGTCCTGTTGTTTGTATTAACTGCTGCATTAGTTGGATGTAATGAATGATAGAGAAGGAGAAATGCAAAGGAGGAAAATGAAACTAAGAGCGTCTGTTTCCACAGTAAATCATCTGTTGAGTGTTTAATGGTTATTTATTTGTGCTTTAGAACGTAACCACCATGAAACAATCAATAAATAACATTTTATTTCTCTCATTCACCGGCTTTGTTCTCACTACTACTCCCTTTCCTTGCTGTTATTGACGAGTTGTTTTAATGGTTTTAAGCCTGTTTTTCACTAGTGAAAATTAGTATTAGCATTATCACAGTTAACCATAGTCTGTAAATGCACTGTGCTAACCAAGCTAGCAGCTAGCGTTAGGGTCAGCTCCACCTTCTTAACCAAATATGGTCACTTCTGGCTCCAAAAGTCCAAGATGGCAACAGTTAAAATGCAAACTCAAGGCTTCAAAATGAATAGGGTCTATCTGCAGTCTTGCAGACCTACATTAAACACCCACTTTACTACATGACACACCCACTTTAGTACACGACACCTCCCCTATGATGTTGTCACCGTAACAGCATGCTACAAGACACACACCCCTGACCTCTAATCCTAACCCTAACCATCTCAGTGCTCATGCCTAAATCTAACCAAGTGCGTGTGTCATGATGTAGAGTGGGTGTGTCGTGTAGATACTGTAAGTCTGCAGATAGACCTACTTGTTCAAAACGGGAGTCCACGTCACGATGGCAACATCCATTATCTTTTTACAGTCTGTATGGTGGCAACCAAACCTCCAGGAAGTGTGCTGGGCTTTGACTGAAGCCAATTGGCTGTGTTTGGAATTGCAAACTAATGTGCAATTCCAAACACACATAGTAGTAGGCCCTCTAGTATGTCATGTGACTGCATTACATGACTGTATCGATGACAAAGTCCAGTTTCACCCAGCCAGCAGCCCCTTCACATTTTTGAAAACGTTGCAGCAAATTTCCAAACAGGCATTATTTGGATAAATTGACCACATATTGAGAATCTAAATGGTTACTTTCTCGCCTGAAAAAAAGATTCAAACTTAATAAAGTGACATATCAACAGTCATACAGCAAAAATTACAGCTTAATCTCTGCCATCACTGCCGGTTGGTGTATTCTGGGATACTAAGCTTTATGTTTGTAGGGCCGGCCCCGCTGTTGCGGTCCAGCCAAAAAGAAAAGTTCTTCACACCTCTGCTTGTGACTGTTTAGAAAGGTCACAAAAATTGTTGAATGCCAAATTCCAGAGGCTATGACAAAAAGACATGTTTGTTGCTTGATGGCAGTTAAGCAACAACTAGCATTTTGAGTTAAGCCTTAGGCTGGAATTATGGTTGTTCAAAGGTTCATATAAATATCCCTGCAGGTCTATGTAGAAGAGGGTGTTATTGGTCACTGTAGGTTGCAGAGGAGCCGTGCACATGTTCCTAATCTCAACAACCCGTCGTGCTGATATTAGTGTCAAGTAAACTGATTCGGCTAATACAAGTACTGTACAAGTATAAAAGAAAGAGCCTGGAGAAGCACGTTCCAGCCTTAAGATGCTAGAAAATACTGTTAATGTGATCTGTCAACACATATGAAAACCTGTGGGATTTTCCACATATCTGTGGTTTTCTATGAGGTCAAAATATTAAACCAGAAACATGGTTGCAGCGTTTTAGACACACAGTTTTTACCTCATCTACACACAAATATATACACTATCTTTTAGATTCATTTTCGGATTCAAAGGTTCAGGCCTTTTACAGCCACTTAGAGCATCATTAGTGATGTTGGGTTGCGTGTGGGAAGGGTCAGTGTGATGTTTGTAATTGGCTCTCCTCTGCTCACATCCTAAAGGTCAGCATGGAGCTAAAGGCCACTCACTGGCTAAAATGGATAATTGACAGACAAGGTGTTTGTAAACCCTCGGCCTGAACAGGAAGTCCAGAGCTACTTAATCTATTCTATTGATGGAATCGTGTCAATATGCATTTTCAGCTTTGTTGACTTTGACACACTGTACAGCCAGGATAGAGGACACAAAGCAGAAAGCTGTAGTCAATCCTAGAAAAAGTATATTACTCATACTCTAAAACAACACAGTAATTAGACTAGACTCTTACTTAATGATGATGATTCAAAAACCATCAGCATTAATATTTCAGTCATTTTTGGCCTTTAACTAAATGTGACTAAGTGGCTGAGATACACAAGACCCAGAGTAAACTGGAGCCAGAAACTGGAAACAAAAATATAACAAACGGGACTTCCTCCTTTGATTAAACTGGAGCATTTTAATCCTTTTGTGTAGAGAAAATATCCAACTGAAGGAACAAAAAGCAAAACACATTTTTATTGGAGGGGAATTAAACTTTGTGTGTGTGTGTGTGTGTGTGTGTGTGTGTGTGTGTGTGTGTGTGTGTGTGTGTGTGTTGCAGTTCGACATTGACAAGGAGGCGGGTGAGAGACAAATCTACCATCGCTACTGCCTGGAGAGAGCGGCGGTCCACTGTGCTCATGTCTTCACCACAGTGTCCCAGATCACTGCTGTGGAAGCCAACCACATGCTGCACAGGAAGCCAGGTGGAGCTTTTCACTGTACTTCTATATTGCACTGTCTCCACAGAGATGTAGTTTTGCTTGAGGATAGTGATGTCAGTCAGTCTGTCCATCTATCCAAGACCTGTTCCAGAGTGAGATATTTACTGGCCAGATCCCCAGACATCCCCAGAGGATGAATCTAAAGTTTTTGTTGACCCTCTTATCTTTCCTCTAGCAGCACCATCAGAAGCTTACCAATAATCTAACTGTCCAGCCATTAAACCTCTGCTTTTGGTGTGTTGACGGTACAGATGTGGTGACTCCGAATGGGCTGAATGTGAAGAAGTTCTCGGCCATGCATGAGTTTCAGAACCTGCACTCCACCAGCAAGGCCCGCATCCAGGAGTTTGTCAGAGGACACTTCTATGGGTGGGTGGAGTTTACTGATGTAGTTTTGATCAATCCAATGTACTGCAGAGAGTACATTTGATTGTACATGTAACAGTGTTTTTGTTTCAGTTAGGGGCCATTAAATTGTAATTTTCTCATTAAGTGGGGTGTTCACATATTGTCTGAAACGTCTTCTGAACAGGATGAATTCATGACTGCAGTGTTATTCCTCCTTTAAACCTGATTATTATCCTTGTTTTACTGGCAGTCATCTGGACTTTAACTTGGAGAAAACCCTTTTCCTCTTCATCGCCGGACGCTACGAGTTTTCCAACAAGGGGGCTGATATTTTTCTTGAATCACTGTCTAGACTTAACTACCTGCTGCGGGTGAGGTCCTTAGGCACTCTGCATCCAAGACTACTCTACTAAATGTGTTAAAGTCAAGTTTACAAAAAAGAAAAGACAGGATTACAACCTTGTAAAGAGAAAGGAGTTGAATATGTTCTTCAGCATGTATTTCTTTTAAACCTTTCTTCTTTCTATTTCCTCTTTCCTTCCTCACTCTCTTTACAGGTCCACAGAAATGATGTGACAGTGGTCGTTTTCTTCATCATGCCAGCTCAAACCAACAACTTCAATGTGGAGTCACTGAAGGGGCAGGCAGTACGCAAACAGCTCTGGTATGTCCTGCATATTGGATCGTTACACAACGATCCAATACTAAGATAATTAGAAAATGCTGTACATGCAGTTTTTACACATTTTACATCATATAGTGTATATATAAAGCATTTGACTAACACTCTAACCCAGATTCATGTACAAAGATTAAAAGATCAATTTAGCATTGCTGTCTTCCATTCTGAATCATTGTTGTGGGTTTGGGGCCATACTAGACAATTCTTCACCTTACGATTTACATCCAGTGCCAGTGTTCAGAGCCAATACAGTGTGGCCTTTATGTAGTGGGAAAGAAAGTGAAGGTGTGGAGGTCAGGGTGGTAGATGGGCTTATAACCCATTTGACTTTAATTCAGGAAACCAGTGTTTGCATCCTGCCACAGATCTGCAATGAACACATTACCTCTTACCCCAACCAAGTGTTTTAAAGTGCCAAACCTTAACCATAGTTTATTTGCCATAACTAAAATCTTGGCCTAATCTTAACCAAACTGTAGTTGGCATGTGCAGATATTACAGAGAAAAGAATTTTGACATTGTGATGTGGTGATAGAGTTGGGTCAAACATTTCTAAAGCAAAATTATTTTTCTCAGGGATACAGCTCACACTGTGAAGGAGAAGTTTGGAACAAAGCTGTATGATGCTCTGTTAAAGTAAGTATATGGACACTGTAGAGAACCCACAGATTTATTGATTTTGGTGAGAGATGATATTGATGTGAAAGTGCTGTGTACATAAACACTGGTTCTCTGTGATAAATGGAGATCATGTATGTCTGCTGAGTGTTGTTCTCTGTCCTCAGAGGGCAGATCCCTGATATGAACACCATTCTGGACCGAGACGACTTTACCATTATGAAGAGAGCCATCTATGCCACTCAGGTACTGAAACATTCTTCTCCCTCTGTTTACAACTACTGGCTTCTACAGTCTACAAATGTATTGATCCATGTGTCTTCCTATAATCTAGACCCTCTTTTATTGAGCTTATTCTTCGAAGTAGTCTTCCATCATCAGCTAGTAGTAAAATATTTTGTTCAGGTACTTGTCTCTCAACCATCTGCATTTCCATTTTCCTGCCAAAGCTGTATTTCCAAATAATACACACAGTCCTTTTGAATCCTCCATGGCCCAACATAACTCTATGAATTATTAATCTCAACCTTTTTAGTCTTTAAAGAGCTTTCACTGTCAAATCCTGTACTGTACAATATATCCAAATATTAAAAGGAGTATTACACTGATATGATTACAAATGTAGAGGACTGTAAGAAGTGAATAATGTCATAACAGGTGTTTCCATCAGCTGACATCACTGACAGTGGGCTGTGGCCAGAAGCACTACTTACCTGAGAGTTTGAAGCTGTGAAGAGCAGCTGGTTGTCAACTGCACTGAGTTCTATTTAATTTAGTGTAATTTAATTAACCACACAGGTGTGGTAGCAGTTTCTTGTTTCTTGTTAACTCACACTACAAGTTTTAATAGTCATTACTGCAGAGCCAGAACCTGCGACTTTTATGCTAACACTGTACGCCTAAACTGAGCGGCCATGATGTGGAGCTCACACTGAACGTAACCATGGAAACCCTCTGTCAGTTTGGACAAACTGACAATTCCAATAAAGTTTGCTCAAACAAGACGCATCCCTTAAAATGTTGACAAAAAAAGAGAAAGGCACTGTTACTTCCTGCAATTCTACTGTGAACAAAAAGTAAGAAGAAAAAAGAAAAATATGGAGTCAAATATGGATGTCTGCTGAAGTTCAAACTACAGTTTTAGCTATAACATGTAAAATATACTCCAATAATATTAAAACAAGCTCACTAAAATGCAAATACAAAGTCAAATGGAAATACAAAGTCAAGTCTTCATGGTCTCAATCTCTAAATTCAGGCCCTCTACTAAGTGTGCTGGTGGTCATTTTGGAAATTATTTCTCTGTTAATAAGATTTGAAGACTTACAGTAGCTTTGATGTCTGCCGTGTGGGCATTGATTGACAGCTGTGATTCACAGTCGGTTCATCTGCTGCTCTCCTTGGGTGGCTCTGGGACCCGCACTGAGTTGGACTATTGTTGCAATATTTCATTAAGTTTAATGTTACTTGATTATGACACCTGCCCTGTTGGCACAATTTAGCTAAAGTTAGTAAGTTAGTGTTAGCTTGGGTCTGAGATAGCGGGGCGTGTTTCCAGAGTGTGAAAGGCAGCACCCCGCAGTCCTTATCTGGAAGGTCCTGGCTCCAAATGGAAAAGATGGTGCCGACCATAAGCTACAACTCTGGGCTTCACACCGGCTCCAATGCAAACCAATGGGTGACGTTACACCTCTCTATGTCTCTCTTTATATACATTCTGTGGGTTAAAATCTGGCTTAATCTGTACAGTGTCTGTCTGGTTTGAGACCTGCATGATTTCTAAGGTGTGGACAACCAAAACCACTTTTCGTATTAACGCAAGGCGTAGTGTTCATTAATTCCCCCAGATATAGACATAGCAACAAATGATTTCTCCAGTATTACATGTGCTGTGACACATTTGTAGTTTGTTAGATGTGTGTGAGGTGAGGTTAAAGGGAAACTTTGGTATTTTTCAACCTGGACCCTATTTTCCTATTATTTTGTATCTAAGTGACTAATGGGGACAACAATTTTTGAAATTGGTCCAGTATTGAGCGAGAGTGCTGCAGCTGGCAGCCATGAAACGGGCTGCAATGTAATCCTTTTGGGCAATAGCGGCCATCAATGTACGTCCACTAAAAGTGCTTGTTTTGCCACTGACAGGCTCAGATTGTTATTATAAGTGTCTGACAACATTAGGGAAAGGTAGGGTGACTATACTGGGACCCTTAAGTGTACCGCACGTTCATGCACACGCACATGTATGCACTTATGTATGCACCATAGGCATTTTTTTTTGTTTTTTTTTTAAACAAAACAAGGCACAAATCTCTTTGTGGTCTATAAATAACTTTATTAGCTATAACATAAAAATAACTTTAACTTACCTCTTCACAATGTTATGCCATGAGCTGGTTGCGAGTGTACAAAAATTAAAATGTCAAAACATTAAATCACTATTGCACCTCGTTAATAACAAAAACTGAGAAAGAGCCTTTAAATAAAGTTACCTTTAAGAAGATTGCTGGATACTTTACACACTTTGCAGCCTTTCTTCTTAGTTAGAGTTTCTTTTCTGGAGCTCTCAGCTCTCAGGGAAACCATCGTTTATGTTCAGCCATCTTGCAGTGTGTGCAGAATGCAGCATTTTCGTTGCCGGGTACTTTATGAAAGAAAGTCCTCCTGGAGGTCTTTAGAAAAGACTGACTCTCTCTTAGCATACTGACAGGTTCTGTCAGAAAGAGCTGCAAGCATCATAGGCTAGCAACAACCCTGACAACGACACATTGATTGACACACATACAGACAAATCAGTGTTGAATTCAGACACGTGGTGCATTGTTTATGGTTTTACATTGGGTTAGTTAATAATGAGTGGGACAGAACATGATAAATGTCTATGTAAGTACATTATTATAATTATTATTTTAATTGTGGTGAAAACTGGGAGAATTTGGTAATGAATGTTGAAAACTGGGACATTTTAGTGTTTTACATATATTTGTCAAAACTCGGGACACCCAGCTTGAAACCGGGACAATCCCAGACAAACTGGGGCGTCTCGTCACTGTATGGAAAGGACCATACAGAGAAATAAAACCTTTTTCCTTACCTTTCCCCTCAGTCCGGCCTGTTTGTTATTGTGTCTAACCAAGTCTTGCTTAGGAAGAAGTCTCGTTCTGAAATCTCTCGGGAGTTGAGTTGTTGTCAAAATTACCTAAATATTCAGCTATGACAGAGTTGGAGAGAGGAGTGCTGGGAGGAATTTGTTGTGTTGGAGTACAGAAAGTTTTGTGTTACCTAAAAGATTTTCAATGTCATGGCAGCCTCGAAACAGGCTGCCATGAGATACTGGACCAATTTCAAAAATTATTGTCCCCATTAGTCATTAGTCATTAGACACAAAAAGATGGGAAAATAGGGTCCAGGTTGAAAAATACCGAAGCTACCCTTTAAGGGTTCTTATGATGTGTAGTCTGACCACGCTGAAAATCAAATGTGTCACAGAGAGGGGAGGGGGATGGGGGAGATGCAATATCATCTAAATACAGGGATAACGGCGCATATATATCCTGCAAGGCAGTCATAGTGTTGCACTCAGCTGTTCACAGGGAAAGTGACAGAATTAATTGTGTCATGAGTGAAAAAGGAGAGCTAGAAACCCTGGCTCCTCTCTCACCTCTGCACAGCTGACCAATCACTGCGTGAAGTGGGTGTAAAGGTCAGCTTATCCGTGCACCACCCCACCTTAACCACTGTTAAGGGGGATGGGGGTTTTAATGAGCATTTCCACCGTCCAACAAGCATGTCTGGAGTATACAGCCATTAAAAGCCATTAGACTGTACTGTTGATTTATGTTGAACAGTAGCATATATTAGCTAAAACACAGCATCCTCATCAATTTCAATGAGGTCACTGTGTCAATGCAGCGAGGGTGCCAACAGAGAGAGCAAAAAAACACAAGGTTGAACCTGGCTCAACTTTTGTGGCAAATGCCAATGCCATCCAGCAGTGCACTACAATGGCCAATCAAATACATTCAAGCTCATATTCCTGGTGGATTTTCTGTAATATGAACAGGGTATTTCTATACTGTTTACCTTGAAATCTTTGAGAAAGAGGATAAAATAAATAGCTGTGATCAAAACAAGAAAGACTGTGCAGGGTCTACTTTTCGTGGAATATGCAAGTTTTGGTTTTATGTGCCTCCATTTTGAGACATCAGCCTCCAACATAAGAGAAATGCAACTTCCTTTGCGGCGATCAAAGCATTTAAAAATTATATCTTAAAAACCTAACAGCAGCCTATTCATTGGAACAAGTTTCTACCAAAGCAATAGAACCAAGAAATATTCATCTGCCATCAGGAATTCCTTGAGAAAAGTATTAACTTTAGAGATTTTTAACTGTTGTAGTTTTGTGTAACTTCAGATGCCAGAACAATTGTAGATCAGGTTGGTTTTCTGTGTCTTTAAGGTTTCAAACTGCTCCAGCATCATATAGTAGCAGTGTAAAAATAGCTAAGGGAGAGAAAAATAGAAAATGCTCTGGAAGATGAATCTCCACCAGTGCATAGCTCTGTTTTTATGAATGGATAAGGCATTTCCCCCTTACCAATCAATGTGAGCGATGGCCCCTGCTGCTGATGAATTAGAAAAAGAAGCATGAGGGGGATTCCCCTGAGTGAAAAAGCATGAATGAGCGTGAGAGCTGTAACCAAGCCCAGCGTGGGTTAGTTACCTTCCTCCACTCCAGACCATAGGTCAATAGAGTGGCTGTGTCGAGGTGATGTATGTTACAGCAGAGCATTACAAGCAAAGTGCCTATAAAAAGGTCTTTCTCAATTAAATGAATTTACACCGACGTCAATATGTCCGTGGTCTGAAATGGAATGTGAGTTGTATTGACCACAAGCGTGTGGGGAGTGATGGAACAGAGACTCATCCTGATCAGTGATTGGAGGATGTGCTGTTGTGATTATTTCTCTCTTTGTCATTTCTCATTTGTAACCCTCACACCCATTTCCCTCCCGCCCCCAATTTTCAATTACAGCATTGTTTATTTCACAAAGTTTCATGAGCAGTAGAGTAGGCTGTTACTCTGCAAAGTTGCTCCTCTTTCAGCCAGGAATGCTCTGATTCTGATACACTTTGCAGTCAATCATGTCACTCTTTTTAAAGGGTCAATTCACCCAAACTATGAAACAACAGTTTTCTCTCTTCCTGCTAGTGGTATCTACAGATAGGTTTGGTTTTATTTGTCCAGGTTTTGAGATATCTGTCTGAGATTTCTGCCTCCACCCTAATACAATGGAGGTGAATGGAGTGCTCAAAGCATTGAAAAATAATTTGTTCTATATTGTGCAAATCAGTGAAGACTCTATGATCTGTGTTGGTTTTGTGTTGTGTTGGGAGACAGTAATCAGATATCATTAGCCCAAGCTTTAGATAATGTCTGCACTGGTCAATACTTCTCAGAATCCCACTCTGAAAGGTTATTAGTTGCGGACCACTGACTCAAACACTCATAAAGTCATTTCTCCTCACTCCACTTCTTTAGGCATGTATGTTTGTATGTGCGTGACATAAAGTATGCAGAATTCAGTGGACACTCTCACCCCCCCCAGAGAAACCACACTGAGTTCACACATTAATTCTCTGTTCAGCAGTGTTTGTAATAGACTGAAGCATGTTTCAGTCTTTAATCCTGATGCAAGGGACATTGATTGACTGATTAATTGATTAACATTATTATCCCCAAGGGGGAAATCGATCCGCAGTGTGGGCACAAGAACACAATGCAACATCAAAGTAAAGAACAATTCAAAATGGTCATATCCCATAACCCACAACCCATATATAAACATCAGGACATTCAGAACCCTGAACCCCGAAACTGACATTATGGTGATGTAAATCTAATGTAATAAGGTTTGGAAAACTAACATAGCAACCAGAGACTTCCTCACTTTCTGTCTCCCTACTGTACATTTAATTGTTTGAAACAAATAATGTACACTTCCCACTGCAGAGACACAGCCTCCCTCCAGTGACCACTCACAACATGCTGGACGACTCAACAGATCCCATCCTTAGCAACGTCAGACGCATCGGCCTCTTCAACTCCAGGAACGACCGTGTGAAGGTAGACTGCACATCCTGTATGCTTCCTTTATGTTGTGTTCTCTTCTGTTGTCAGTTTGAGGTAATTTCTTAGTCACAGAAAATCAAACCTCTGGCTGACTACCAGACCTTACCATCATAGGTAATGAACTGTGTTTTTGATGTTTTGGTCTCTTGGTAGATTTAACTGTTGACTGTGAGAAAATAGGCACCAAAATCATCAGTAATACAGTAATAAAAAAAAGCTTCATTGTTATTTGTTTGTACCATAAAACTCATAAATCTAAACGGATAATTAACTTCACATAACTGCTGCAGCCACAGTTAGTTTATTCAAATTTAGAAGCCAGCTATTCATACAATGTGTAGTGAGTTTCAGCTGTAGAAGTAAGAGTTCCTCATCTTCTACCAAAGAAAGATAACCCATAACATTCAAAGCAGCATGTTATTTTTCAGAATTAGTTATACATTTGTGGACCATTCGGTAGTTGGCAATCTGGGCATCTTCTGTACAAATGCGGTTTTTGGCCTGTGAGGGTAGTGCTAGGAAAGTCACCATATTCAGTAGGGTTCATGCTCTGAATGAATGTGAATATTCTACAATACATTTTTATACTAATCCAGATGCCCTGGGTGCCCTGGTGTTAAAAGGGGAACACTAATTTTACACTTCAAAGTGTGTTTCCAGGTGTTGGGGAATACTACTGCATATGTGAAAAAAGTAGTATAATGCCTCAAGTGATGTCACTTGAGTCAGTGTCGATTGGGGCTGAAGACTACAAGTTTAAGTATTATTTTAAAGTGTGTAGGATTCAGGGGGATCTATTGGTAGAAATGGAATATAATATTCCTAAGTATGTTTTAATTAGTGTATAATCACCTGAAAATAAGAATGGTTGTGTTTTTGTTACCTTAGAATGAGGCCTTTATATCTACATAGGGAGCAGGTCCTCTTCCACGGAGCCCACCATGTTGCACCGCCATGTTTCTACAGTAGCCCAGAACAGACAAACCAAACACTGGCTCTAGAGAGGGCCTTTTGCATTTTTCACGAGTTTCATGGCCACCGTAGGTTCTCCTACACCCTTGGAAGGGGAGGAGTACTCAGTTGGTTGCTATCTGCAACCTCACTGCTAGATGCCACTAAGTCCTACACACTGGTCCTTTTTTAGCCTTAGAAATGGCAATGGCTGAAAAAGGTCAAGGGTTCACCAAAACATTAAAGTCCATGCACACCCACAGTCCCCCCACGCAGGTGTTCTTCCTTATTTTACCTTATTAGACCCTCTCAGGGCAGTGTGGGTGTGTGCAAACCTCACCCTTCTGTTGGTCTTGTTGTACCTGTTATGACAGGACAACTTATCCTTTTAACATTCCTATCAGTACATACACTTTGGTAATGTCAAATCCCAGCATCCACCAGACTGCAGGTCTAATCAGTTAGAGTATTTGATTTGATTAACACCTGTGTGGATGTGTAAAGCCTGTAAGATTCATCCTCTGTGAACTTTTAATATCCATAGCAAGTGTTAGGTCAGAAGATCTTCATTGTCTTATTTTCATTTACAGCTAGTGAATGGGACATAATTCTCCAGAATGTGATTTCTACTCATGATCTCTCTAAGTGTCTCCCTGTCTGTCCTCCTTGCAGGTTATCTTCCACCCTGAGTTCCTGTCTTCTACCAGTCCTCTGCTGCCAATGGACTATGAGGACTTTGTCCGTGGCTGTAACCTTGGAGTGTTTCCCTCCTACTATGAACCCTGGGGATACACACCTGGTAACCTGTTACCTTAGACTTACATAGACTTCAACATTCTATTTATCCAATGCACCCTTTGCAATAAGTCTATAGCTCTATCAGCTCTTACCATCCATTAGTTGCCAAAAGGGCTGCAGACCTTCAAAATGGCTGCTAGAAGGTGCATTTTGTCACCTGAAAGCCTGAAATAATTATGTGTGCAGATACACCTGACAACTATAAACACTCTATATGTTCTGCTTCCCCAGGTGAATGTACTGTAATGGGCATTCCCAGTGTGACCACCAACCTGTCGGGTTTCGGTTGCTTCATGGAGGAGCACATCTCAGACCCTGCAGCGTATGGTGCGCACACACACACACACACACACACACAAACACATACAAAGACATATACATATTGTGACCTCATCTCTTTTGTGCATCTGCTGACACTGATCCTCAAGCCTGTCAATGTCTGTTCTGCTCTCACTCTCTCATATTCAGGCATCTACATCGTGGACCGGCGGTTCCGTTCGCCCGAGGAGTCTTGTAACCAGCTGACGCAATTCATGTTCAGTTTCTGCCAGCAGTCTCGGCGCCAGCGCATCATCCAGCGCAACAGAACTGAGAGGCTGTCTGACCTGTTGGACTGGAGATACCTTGGACGGGTCTGTCTCTGCTGCACTAAATCACTGTCTGATAGGAGGGATGATTGGACAGAAAAAATTCCGTTTTTCACTACTGTTTGTCATCATTTAGGAAAACATTTTACTCACTGGCTTCATTGTAGAGATTGTGAAAATGGTAGGTTTGCTAGATACAGCTTTAATGATGCCCACTAAAGCTGGGAAAAAGTAAATGTCAGGCTGGTTTTGAATGTCTCCAAATTTACATGACAAGAAAACAATGTCATTGTACATTGTATTCATGCATGGACTCCAATTCACATGATGCAGTTAGAAGGAAATTTAAACCCCCAACAGGCTGGGATACACACTATGATAGAGACAGAGCTGTTGTTAAGACCACTTAGGCTGAGTTCATCACAAGTTTTATCTGTTTAGTTGATTGTTGTTGTTGTTTTTTTACTGTTGATGATGTTGGGTATCTCTGCTGACTTCTTAATGACAGTTCTACATACATGCCCGGCACCTCGCACTCAGCAGAGCTTTCCCTGACAAGTTCAAAGTGGACCCCATGGCCCCTCCCAAGGTGAGGAAAACAAGACCATTAGGAAGTTAATGACACAATCCTTTTAAATCTGTAATTTTAATATTTGCATCAAAATACACATAGTGATTTAGATAAATGTACCAGTCTTATTTCATAGTTTGAGAAATTATTGAAAATGTTCAAAATTATCTATGTTACAAATTATTTTACCAAATTGCTGTATCTGCATCTAATCAATAAATAATCGCTTAATCTATGGCCCATGGCCTCAATTCACAAAATTTCACATAAAAACTGTTCAAAGTTTTTTTGAAATGTGAAATATGTTGCTAACAAACAAACAAACAGAACCAAACAGCTTCCATGTAAAGGCAATGAGTGAATGAATGAAACAACAAATAAATACTATAATGAATGAATAATACATTTCTTTGTTACATGCAGACAAATGAATGAAACAACAAATCAGCAAATGAAAGAAATGGAAAAAGAACCAACAATGCGCAAATAAAATAATAAATGAAACAAGAAGGGCACCTTCAAATATGTGCTGATATCTGCCAGTTGATTTATTTGATGTTGTATGTTTTCTGTATGCAAAGTTGAGTTGTTAATCATGATTTCTCAGTAGCATCACAAGCTGAGAATCACCTTTTTGTAAAACACTTTGGTTCTCAGTGAAACACTAAAACACATGGAACACAACGTTCCTTTTACACAATCATAGTCATGAGAATCCCTCTCCTGTTCTGACTGATGCACAGAGAAGAACTGTTGAATCTGACCCACATTTGTCAGGCTTTAATTGACAGCCTAACATTTGGATGAATGACAAGACATCATTTTGGAGTGTGCTGAGGCTGATCGCTGCAGTGTTACATGAAACACTGTCCTCATTTTGCTCTCCCTGCTCTTATTAAAGGATTATGTGTGATACAATATATGATACACAATTTTCTTATTTGATACAAAGTTGGATTATGCGGTCACATTAAGATTCAATTTTAAATCTTTTATGTATTGAAATGTATTCAAACAGTAGTAATTATCTAATAAAATGCATTTACTGGAGAAAATGCAGAACAGAAACTATGAGGGAGAAACATTAAGAAAGAAAGACAGGACCAAAGAAAGAACCAAAGAACTAAAACCAGAACTAAAAAAAGGAAGGAAGTAAAGAAGCAAGGAAGGAAGGAGAAGAATAAGGAAAAAGAGGAGAAGAATAGACTTGAGTAAAGTAGGAATGGAAGAAGGAACTGAAGAGAAGAAGTGATGGATGTAATAAGGAAAAGAAGAAAGAAGGGAACAAGGCAAAAGGGATAAATGAAAAAGGGAAGAAAAGAAGGAGGAAGGAAAGAAAAGATCAAGAAAGCAGTGGCAGGCTGGATGGTAGGTTGTACATCAAAACTCACACATCAATAACTGAGACTCCTTTGTGTCCGCAGACGGAGGGTTTCCGTTACCCCCGGCCTCACTCGGTGCCCCCCTCTCCCTCTGCCTCCATCCACTCCACCCCCCACCACAGTGATGAGGAGGAAGATGATGACGAGCCCTACGACGAAGATGAGGAGGCTGAGAGGGACCGGCTGAACATCAAGGCTCCCTTCGTCCTGGGCACTGTGCCGGAGGGCAAGAAGAAGCAACCGGGAGAGTCAGGAAACTGAGACTTTCACCATCTGATATACACCAGTGAAGAAGAAGATCAGCACACTCTCCCAGCTCCACTCTCACACTTTCATCACCTACCATACTTACACTTCTGCTACACATTCAAACCTCATGACCTAAACCCAAGGTTTCTTTAAAGTTTGTGGATTTGTGACAAAATAAAGTCCCTAAAAGTGTTTTGAACATGGATAGTTTTTTTTGTACTTTATTGAAATATATTCTAAGGGATGGAGTGATGTCATATAGCAGCAATTTTAACATGAATGATGTTGTCCCAATTCCTACCCTTTCACCAAACATCTTTTAACCCCTTCAGCTCTGAATTGTTTCTAGTTTCTAGAAAAGTTTACATTACTCATACAGTACTTACCTCACCCTGCTTTCCCTTCTCACATATAGAAATTAGACTACATTATATTTTTATGTCAACTCATGCATTATGTTCCACACACTGTTCTCTGCTCCCACCAATGTTTATTTTCTTTTACTTAACATTTTAAGTAAAAATTTAAAAAGTAAATAAATAACAGATAATATAATAGAATAAAAATAAATCAATACCTTAAAAATAAAAAAATGTAGAAATAAAATACTACTACTGCTACTAATAATAAACGTAGATTGCCCTCCACAAAATTGACAGTGTCAAATTTCTTGAAAATGCACTGTACACTAATATAATGTTGTAGTCAAATGATGTTATATTTGAAAATAATATCTAGTAACTATTGAGAAGTAGTTTTATCCTAAACTTTATGGATTAGTTTGTATCACTTACTAGGCAGAATTCAGATTTTAAAACAATGCATTTTCATCAGCTGATTATTTGTGTGGATGTTGGCTCTGAGGGTCAAGTCATTGAAAAGTCTTTGGAATTTATGTCCAAAGGAATTTGGAAACTTTTTAATTGTGAGGTTTTGCTGAAGCTTCACTGTGTACGAGACAAGAACGACTTCAGTCACCAGAGGTGTGTTCTATTACTCTAATCTATTGATGATTATGCACCAAAGGTCAGATGAATTGATTTGACCACTAAAGCATTCAATATGTGTTATTTATGATGTAACATATGGCTACTGCTGGATGAAAAGCTTGTATCTTTTGGACCAAAGAACCTCTGTTAACTTTTATGTTTATCTAACAGATGTTCATAAACCTGAGAAGTACAGGTTTTTAGATTTAAAACTAAAACATGACAACTCCCCAAAATTGTAAATGGGATTTGCTCCCATTCAGCCACAACAGCATTAGTGCGGTCAAACACTGATGCTGGGTGATAATGTCTGGCTAACAGTGTTCCAGTTCATCCCAAAGGTGCTGGATGGGGTTGAGGTCTGGAGGCCAGTCACTGGGAAGAGCATTTCTTTATGGAGCTGGCTTTGCGCACAGAGGCATTGTAGAGTTTAAACAGGAAACTGTTGCCACAAAGTCAGAGGCAACTATTGTGTAAAATATCATTGTATGCTGAGCAATAAAATGTCCATACATTGGAACTAAAGGGCCTAGTCCATGTACATTTGGAGCCTCAGATAGTCTCAGACCAGTGGTGCTATGAATTCAAACTCTTTATTAAAACATCACATTTCAAACATACTCGGATAATTCATATTTACAAAACAGCTGTTCTTCTTCCTCACACAGAACAGAAAATTCAAACACAAACACAGTGTAGTCTGGCAGCTTTACAAAGGTATGAAAGATATCAGAAGTATTCTCTCTTCCACACTGGCAGCTCCTGGAAATACAGCTCATCTGGGTTTTCATCAGCTAGAGAGAGAGAGAGAGAGACAGAGAATAAAATATAGGGAAAGAGTAAAATAAAGGTCTTGAGAAGGCTAGGCCATCAACTTTCATCAGGAAATATGGCAAAAATCACAAAGGTTTGTTGATTTGAGGACAAAATTTTTTAGAGAGCTTCAAATTCAAAGGACAACTAGGTATGCAGTATAGCACCAGTTGAATAATTTGTACTATTTGTCTTTAAAAAAATAGACATTGATGATGTCTTATTTTGCTACATAAACCATGACAGTTTCTTTGAATTTCATCAATAAAATACCTCAAATGCTGTGGAAAGATTCTTAAATTTAAGTGTGGGAACCAGTATTTTCATCTGCTTCTTCAAGTGGGTGTTCAGAGAGCAGGATTACAAGAGGTTTTATGTATAACTCCATCACCATGCCACAAAAATAAACTGTGTAAACTCCTGCTGCTGCTGATGATTGTCCAGTATGACCAAAGGTGTCATTTCTACAAAATCCTTTCTTTGTTTCCTTCTTTCCTACAGTTCACTGAAATCTCTCTTAGCAGTGTTCTCCTACTGTCCAGCTGCCAAAATCCAGATGAGAGACAGGAGGAGTTGATAAAAAATGCTGCTATTCTCATCTGATTCGCCTGTGAGCTCATAGCAATAAGCTTTATGCAATAGTGAGTGTTCTGCCAATTTTTTTGCCCCGGGGTTTTGCCTCTCAGGCTACATTCAGGCTGCCCTAACCCTGGAGCTTGTTGGAGCTGTGGCAGCCTGGGAAGAAGAGCTGCAACACCATTCAGGACCACAAACAAACAAACAAAAAAAGTAAGTACTGCTGCCTCCTCTGCATGTTTTTGTGTGTTTTGTGTTCAATGAAGAAAAAGATGAATTTATCTGTGTTTTGATTAACAGTTCAACAAAAAACAGGCAGTAAAAGTCAACGATCTTTGTTGTAAAGATGCAAACACATCAAATGTAGGGTTAATAATACAGCTAGATTGATATAAATATCCTGTGTCTGGCCCAGCTGCTGCTCTCACCTCCTTCCCTGGCCTGCTGCAGGAAGTTGAGCAGGACGGTGGCTGCCTGGTCCACGCTCAGTTTCTCTGTGTTCTGACTGCGGGTCTCTGTGAGGGAACAAACACCAAACACTGCATTCATTTACACCACTCAGCCCTGCTATTCCACCTCACCCCAACCACTTTCACATTATTACACTAAATGGATTCTTCCAGCTCCAAGATTCTTTTGAAAAATATTCTTATCAACTATATCCATAAAATAACAGGCAGCTGCTGAGTATAATGGATTATTTTATACAGAGGGACTCAGTTATGTCATGCAGTCATATCTTACTCATTAAAGCGATTGCTGTGTTTTATGATGTTGAATCGTTTAAGTTGTTTATATTCAGTTGTCATTTGGCATTTGGCTGACACAAGATTAAGGCTACATGAAAGAACTAATACTAACTACTAACTAACAATCAGAATTCAAACACATTCCAATTAAATCAGCAATATGAGAAAAAACTCAAAATCCTAAATTTTTAACTCAGTAAAACTTTGTACCTAAGTGTAATGTATCATACACGTCTCCTTCTTTTCGGTCCTCTGAGATGAACCTGCGTCCCTCTGAAAAAGTGCACAAAATTAAAACCCAGCACTCATTATCTCTCTGAGAAAGCATTTATCTTTGTTCAGCCATAATATCAGTTACTGTCCATGTAATAGCATGTGATCAGTGGATACATACGAGTGCCTTTGAGATACAGCATAGCCTGCGGGGTCCAGTTTCTCCTCTGGAAAGAGCCCTGTTAGTAAGAAACAAAGACAACATGTTTTTTGGTCTCATTTAAAAGCTAAATATTTTTGCTTTGTAACCCTGTTCTTCCATAAGACCAGAGTCTGTTTTTTTTTAGAACTTTTACTCAAATTATAGAGTGAAAGTATCACTGTCAGTAGTTTTATTACAAGAAAGAAACCAGCTTTACCTTCGGTGCGCTCCACGACTGTGTGACAAACGTTGCCAGTAGTAAAAGAGTGAGTACATAAGTTAATGTGATGGTCCTCAAACCCTGTGGGAGATTAGATAAGATATTGGGATGAATATTTTAATTCACAATCTACAACACATCAACATCATTCTCAAAGAAGGACAGAATCACACGTGGTGCGTAAATTACGCGTTACGCACAGGATACGCACAACAAGAGTAATTTCACTGAACAACAAATTAAACTTTGAAACCTAAGTGCAAAATTTTATAACTCTGAATATATCAGTAGATACGAACCGCGCTGAGAAAAAAAAACATGTTTTAAAAGCCAGAAAATGTTGGACTACACATGAAAAATCTCGGTCAACAGGCTACGCGTAGTGTTTTATTAAAATCTTGTTTTCCTTAAAGCAGTCCAGGTGAAAATGTATTTAATCGTATTTGTTTATTTTTTAACATTACACAATAGTGTGGATACCACTTCTAGAAACAGGTGAAATAAGTAATAGCAGATTTTTCCAACTAATTAAAGGAAACCTCTTGTTAAAACAGCCTTTGTGTGTATTGTACTTACTTTCATGGTGGCAGAGATCCTGTGGGCTCGGTGTTCAGTGGCTCCGTGTCAGATACTAGCAGAGTGAAAGGTTCAGGGTAATTGCTGGCGGTGTCCCCTCTCACTGTATTTATAGCCTATCCTCCGGGGCGGGAACCCTCTGTGGTCCGCGCTCCTTCATGCCAGCAGCGATAGGGCACGCCAATTTGATGAAACGGGGGCGGTAATGGGAGTGAATGAACGAGACACCGATCAATTCTACTCCTCTCCTAGAGGGGATGCAGTACACTGTAAATAGTTTTGAATTAAAACAGCTGCCATAAGCAGTTCCAGCTCCACCAGCAGCCGCGGTAGTTTTTCAAAATAACTCATCTGGAGGCCGCAGGCAGTTAATGTGAAATCTGGACTTGTTCTGGCTGATGTTGTCACTGTCAGTAGCAGCAGTAATATTTCCTCCTCTGTAGGAATATTGATATGTTTGCACCTTGCTTACTGAAGCAGAACACGGATAGATGAGTGGTGGATTTTATGAATCCAAAGGCCACTCTTCCAATAATGAATGGAATCATCCGAAGCCTGCAGGGTGAGTTAGACTGGGAGAGCAGAATTGTTGTTGTTATTATTATTATTATCAATTTACAGTTATATTTAAATGATAGATTCTGTACATTGTATTTCCCCATGGGTCTATATACTGTTTCAAAGAACTCTAAAGTTCTGGTGGATGAATACTGACTTACTTATGGGCTGAAAGAAGTCAAATTTCCACATACTGAGTCTAAAAATACTGACCCCAGGATGACGCTATAGGTCATGCAATCACCATTTCTGGGGAGCAGGAATGGCTGTAAGTGTTTATGCAGTGAGGGTACATTATCACATATCTTGTGTGCAAGATGAAAATTTAAGTGTAAAGAAACCAGTATGCTTCAGATGATCAAATGTCATTGGGGGGAACTGTGGCAGACTGCATCCAATTTCTACAACTTTCCAAAAACAACAATTTTAAAAGCCCACCCATTTTATTCAGTGATTGATCAGGTGTGTGGAGGTGTAAAATTAAGCAGGGTTTTAAGCTCTGTTTTCTTTCTACACACAACTACTTCTGTCTTTTTAATGAGTGCAACACCATGAATTGTCTTTGAGGAGAGATTGAAAGTGCGTGCAGTTATTCTCACTTCGAGTAGCCACACTTTTTCCTTCAGACGTGGTCAGACTATACTTTGTACAAACTAGTTCCTTTCAAGCATACCCTGGCCTTAATGCTGCGTTCATGCCATGTGAGTTATCATAATTACCAATTACCAACTTATTATTAAACTAAAATGTGATATAGTACGTTATCATTGCACAGTATTTTTAAAACTTACATCACCAATCATACAACCATCTTGGATTGGTTAGTGACATCAGTGCTTATAAGTTCTACCATACATCCCATGATTCGAGTGCAGCATAAGCAACTAGAAAAAAATCTATTTAAATCTTTTGAGGACTTTGGATATTCATGGCAAGTTGTTAGACCTTCCTTTGTAGAGCATGAATATGTCCAGTTAATTTGATCCTAATTTGCCAGTTAGATTTTGAGATTTCGTGTTTACAACTGGAAAGTTTGGTCTGATGGTGGTGCTAGAGAAAAGGTCAGGGGAGTCACCAAAACCATTCATCCTCTGATAACCCTAGACATCAAATAGTATATTAACTGGCTGGTAGTTGAGCATACAGATGGTGTTCAGTTGGGTCGAGATCTGATGACTGTGAAGGCCATAACATATGATTCATATCATTTTCATCTTGTCAAACCATTCAGTGACCTTCTGCATGAAAGCATCTACCTAGATTCATTATGTTTCTCCACTTCTCCAATGGGCAGACTGTCTGATCAACACTACACTTATTATGTACTTCTTGATTTGACTCAAAAATTCCACTGCTGGAGCTTCACGTAAACATACATAGCGTGCATGGATATCATAAAACCTCTGACTTGCAGTGCATGTAAAGAGTCAGTGACAAAACACAAATGAATGACCAGGAGCAACATGGATGGCAGATACAAAGCTAACTTTCATTGTATATTTACAAAAGTGCCATACAGCAAAACATTGTCACAGGTAACTTCAGTTGTCTCTATGCTCTGAACAGAAAGACCCACAGTTGAAGAATTCATGTATTCAGCTCCTGGGTTGGTTGATGTGTGCGATGATGAAGAATTCTTTCTCAAAGACACAAGGAGATAGGAGAACTTGACAATGTAAAAGTTGAACACAAGTTTAGGGCCACTGCGGAGTGAATGAATAATTGAAGAAAGGACTCTGAAAGCACCTAGAGGGACTCTCTAGGTAATATGATCTAATAAAACCAATTCCCATTTATATACTGTATAAAGGTCTGTAGGTCCACAAAAATGAGCTGTTCCCATTCTGTGTTGGTGCAGCAGCTCCACATTTTACAGCTTGATAGTGTTACAGGTCTGTGTTGAAATTCTAAGTTTGGAAAGAGTTCAATTGTTCTTACACATTCCTATTTAACTGCTCTAAACAAAAGAAATAACTTATTTGAATTCTTCAATTGAGATGTTTTTCACTTTAAAAAGGACCATACCAGTGTTTTACATGTTTTAACCCATTAAAAGGATCAAGTTTATTACAATTCGGGTCTTCTTTTCAAAGATTTGGCCTTAGTAAGACCCAAGTTGAAATACACTATTCTTTAAAAACAAGTGGGGTACACTTTATACCGTTTCCTACCCTGCAGGCAGCTATTGGTTTCAGTTCATTTCAGTACATTATGAGAATCGGCTGGCAGAGAATTAAAAAAGTTGCTGCTCATATATAATGCACTAGAGTGAACATTAAGTTTTGAAAATGCTTTGTTGTTCTGTCATAAAGATTTGACTTCTGAATGGCATTTCATTTGTGTGCTATGATGTCAGAATATCAAACTCAAAAGACAAACAGGAAGAGAAATGGACGATTGGCTTCCTGTATTAAAAAAGGTTGATTCTTAGTCGATTCCACATCTCAAATGTCAAGAGTTTGCTGAATACATTAACAACAAAGAGTTTTGAAAATAAAGCTGATTATCCTTTAAAATGTTTCCATAGTAGTGCTCATACACTTTTTTCATTGAACAAAAGTAACTAAAAGTCCAAAATGATAAATACTGCCTAAACAATAGCATCTGCTCTAAAATGGGAAAACTTTGATATAAATCAGGAACTATCTAGTCAAAGAAAACATAAATAAGATTAGGGATCTGAGCAGACCTTTGGTACTTGAAAGTCTACTTATCATACATTTATAAGCTATCTTTGGCAGCAAAAACAAAAATGATACAATGTTTATTGTGATAGATGCAAAATGTTTTAACATCTCTGCAAGTTTCATAGTTTTCAAACAATATGTGAAACCAATAGTTTGCTGGAAGATAGGAAAACAACAATAAATGCCAGATCACAGTAGTATTTAAAACAGTTACATTTTCAACTGTCATTTATGAATTTCAGTGGAATCGCTGCGATCAGCAAAACTCCAAGCAGGGGCAAGGTAAATCAGCCCGAATCTTTAACGTAGAGTTGAACTTTGGTGAATTTTGACATGTGAATTCCATATAAGGGAATGAACAGTCGAACAGTCTCACTGTTCCACAAAAGAGCAATGACTGGCAGACAGTCAAGAGACAGGAGTCAATGGAACAAATATGCCTCTTGAATTAACTACATTGTCTTACCTTCCAGTTAGTGACTGGACTACTTGGCTTGCAAAGTGACAGTTGACAAACTGTCTGACTAGTGCTGGCACATTCATGGGTGACTAGCATGTCAGCTAGCCAGATACAGGAGTTTGCCAACTAGCCCTGTGAGTGGTCACCAAGCTTCTCGCACCGACAAGGACTTATCAATGAACTTTGCCGTTTCACTTTTTTTTGTAACGAGGCCTTAATACAAAGAACACACAATTAGTAGTTATTTGGGCACAACATCGTAATAAATACCAGTATGATCCAAAACACCTCCCGATTCATGAAGTCAAGCACTGATAATTTAAAAAATAATTTATACTGAAGTACTAATTAGCCAACCGTAAACAGAAATGACAAGTAACAAAGGGAAAATTTTACAATAGCCACACTTGGTATTCAAATAGCTGCAAGACAGAAACTAAGAGTCACAGAATAACTGCGAAGAGACAAAATGCTGGACTTAACAGCTTTCGTCCAAATAAAATTAAAGCACAGGCACAGAAATATGACAACATATGGCAAGCTGTCGGTCCACTTCTCATCCTTGAGGAGGGTCGTTAGTTTTTTTCTGTTTGCTCCACAGAGTAGGAAAGCCACGTAGATAATAGAGTCTATGGTGCTTTTGGGGGTGTCTTCCATCCTCCATTTTTATGCGAGATGCACTCAATGGTGAAGGGGTCAATAGAATTTGAAATATTTATTGTAGTGACCTTAGTAACTCCATCCTTTAGTAACAGACTGGTGGTACGACACTCTGATGAGCCTTTGATTGGTAGCGCTGACCAATGAAATTATAGACAAACAGAGAGCAGTCTTTGCCTGCTGGAGTGGGGAGGAATCTTAACATATAACCTTAGCTGCTTTAAATCAGCCCAATGGGAGATTGTGTTGCTTTATAAAACTGCTGTACTCAAACAGCCTTCTCTGGGTACAAAAAGTCAGTGTTATACCATGGTGTTGCTCTCGCCCACTTTGTCCACATACTGAAAAGAAAAGAGAGAAACCGTGTTAAGTGTCAAATGGTTGTTTTTCGTAATGTGACACGCAGACCTGTGATCTTTAATGAGATACAAAGTGTTAGTGAGAATTAACCCGATGGCTGGACTGCACTGTTTGGCCGCTATCCTTAAGCATTTATGGAGAGCATGCATGACTTAAGGGGACACACCACAGGTGAACAGGACACACAGAATTACTTCCTATTTTATTGAAATTGTGCAAATTTGTACATAAGTTGAAAACTGGTTTGTCGCTAATTATATCTGAGAGTTTGGGATGCAGGGGGTTTTTATGTTGCAGTACCGCAGGGCCATTGGGACAAATTGGCAGCATAGCTGAGTGGCGGGGCTCTGGAGGGACTGCTACAACCTGCAAGACCAGGGTGATGTGACCGTTAGGTGTAGCTAAGCTAGCAATATTAGCATGCAAATCTGTTAGCATGTTTACTACCATCTGACCACTACTGACAGTGTCAGCTGTTACAATATTATCTCACTGACAACACTGGCTTGTTTTATATCACAATGTGTACATTTCAGTTGGAATTGATTATGAAAAAAATGACATTTTCTCTTTTTATTGTTTTACTAAAGCTAGCAGGGCTACTGAAAAGTAGCCTACTGACACCTTCAGCTGTTTCCGTCAGTCACATGACCCTTGCTTTGCAGGTTGTAGCAGCCCCTTGGGAGCCTCCTAGTCTTAAATAGAGGAGATTATTTTGTTAACCTTTATTTAACCAGGCAAAGTCAAAACACTGAAGTCAAAACTTTTTTGCAAGGGAGATCTGGCCAAGATGTCTCTTGAATAAACTTTTAAATGTTTGTCTGTTAGCTACCAAACTTGCTAGCTTGGTGAGCTATTGTGACGGGCTATTGCCAGTATGTTACCAGCGAGAAAGCATATTGCCAGTTAGCTTGCCAGCTACAGTAGTTCACCAACTAGCCCTGCTAGTAGTCTTATGTTATCAAACTTCCAGCACCACCTCATATTTTGTGAGGATGCACAGATGAATTTGCTGTCACTCTGTAGTGTGAGCAGACAATAACTCAAAAATGTACAGAAAGAACACAATTTACAAAAAAATATATACTATATGGCTTCATAGTTGCCTTTGAATCTTGTTTTGTATAGTTTATGTTACAGAAGAAAAATATAATGTCTGAAAAGTAACCAATTTGCAAATCACTGTTTGTCTGTAGTGTGTGCCTTTAAAGTCAAATAAATAAAACAACAAAAAAAAATTACTAGGTCCCTACACTAAAATATATGATTTCCCTTCTATGGTGAGACAGCCATCTTCTGAATATTGTAAAGCGTGTTATACATTTAAGCATGCAAGGGAAAATCGGCAGTGACTGACCACGACTGCTGATTGTCCTCAGAGCCTTACGAAGGCTTTAATAAAAAAAGACAGAGAGACATTCACCTCAAAACAAAGCTTCCCACACAACGGCATGGTAGGAGCATGTTCATTAGCCACAAAACTAACTATGCATCTGTTAACTTGTTTCTCTAAATTACACAGTGACAGTCCTCATTGGAAACCTCATAGGTCTTTAAGACTGTAGATTAAAGCTCAGATGACCCTGACATCACTTAATTGCCAAAAAAGCCTTTTTGTTGTTCAAGCTGCACAACCTTCTATACTCAGGTTTTATGTCTATCGAATCAACTGTAACTGTGTTTACAGGCAGTCTCCCACAGGATTAGCTGAAAGCTCTGTTTTAATAGAGAGGCTGTGATGTGCAGGAGCTGAGCTGTCATCTGATTGGAGCAGTTTGGTTAATCTGTTGTGGTTGAGGTGTTTGCACAGGGTGATTAATGAACAAGAAAAAGAGCCATGCTGCATGTAAACATAGCAGAGCTGCAGAGTTGATGCAGCGCTGGGTAATACTCACTGCACTGATGAAGGGAAGGTTTAGGATGGAGCCGAGGACAGGTATTCTTCTGATGAAGCCTATTACAACGGGGAAGAAACCCCTGGATGTGACAAGAGAGAGGGAGAGAGAAAGGGAACTGAGTCCTTGTCATGTCATGTCTATACAGTAACTGTATAGGACAGAGGAGGTGAATAAACATTACATTTTAAAGTGGTACTCCAGTGATTTAGTAATGCACCTCCATTAAGTTGGGAGACTTTTGAGAGTAAAAAATAGGCCAAGATATCCTGACTTTTAGTACTGTATGTGTCAAGCTCCAAAAACCCTGGATCCTACAATTCCCATAATTCCATAGCATCAGTTTATTATACTCTCCATGCCTCGGAAATCAATGCCCACAGTTCGTAAGGCAGGCTAGCAGGCCTTTGTTATAAATTTGAAGTCTCTCTGAGAGGTAACCCTGATGACATCACAATGACATCATCAGGGGTAATTATCTCAAACTCTAAATAGCTCATCCAGCCACAGCGGACATGATACAACTGTTCATAGGCCTAACCATAGGACTAACCATAACTAGTAAATTGACTTTAACATGTAAAATTGGTGGAATGCATCTTTAAATGAAGATCTAAATCTATACAATCATAAATGGTTTGTTGCCAACATTAAAATGGTAACATGACATAAACCTGTTCCCTCTGTTTAATAAACATTATTAAAACTTGCTGTGGCTTTTTCATTGGTATAGCTCAAGTGATGGGTTAACCTGTGATGGAGGACCACCTGAATGCAAATATGAGGTCACGTGAGGTCAGTTTGACTAGCAAGGCTACCATGGAGTGTCTCCATGGAGACACTGCTTGTGCCCTCCAAAGTTTCAGCCTTGTAATAGGACAGACTCTGTTTCTCAGTTTGTGCCCCCTTTGTGTCCTCACACCTGAACAAGAGGAAGAAGCCGTAGATCTCCAGCACGACTCCGATGATGGGCCAGCCGATCAGCACCACAAACACACCTCCCAGGAAGAAACTGGTGGCCTTCATCTTGTGCTTCTGGAAGAAGAAGCGGAAGGTCCTCTCCAGCCCGATGACGAAGGCGAGTCCAGCAACGAACAGGATCTACAGCGAAAAAAAGGGGGCGGTATGATATTAGAGAGTGGTCCAATACTGACATTTTTGAGTAAAGAAAACCAGGATAGTTTTAAGGGATCAGGAACTTTTTCCTATATGTTGACTGCTAGTATCAATTTTAGAAATAGGGATTAGAGTTTATTTCTATGACAGTTGTGTAGCCAACTACCCCAATAGTCTATATGACAAAGGAGCTAAAAGAGAAGAGGTGAAAGAGTGCAAATGAGAGAAAGAAATTTAAAGGGTCAGTTCACCCAAATCACAAAATTTATTTATTTATTTATATTTCTTTTAAATTCGACTTCAGCATACTTGGATAAAGATATTCTAAAATCTCAACAGCTAAAACTAGAACTATCTGCATGGCTCAATACCATTAGGTGTAAGTGAGAAAATATTTGGCTTTGTGATTTAGAAGAAATTACCCTTTATCTTTATTTGCTAATTAATCAAATGTTGTTACACAAGTTACTAAAGCAGATTCAGAAAGCAGAACTAGAAAAATCACTTTTCACTTCTTTGGAAATAGGCATTTTGCCTTTCTGGCATTTCTCAATCTCTTTTTCCCTTTCCCTGTCAACACCAGCTAATGTGGAGGACAGAGAGTTGCACCTGCATGTTTCTCAGCATCACAGATAACATCAGTACAATGGAGCAGAAAAACTCACATTCCCGATAGCCAGGAGTGCTTTGTCAAAGAACAGGATCATCCCAAAGAAGAGGAAAAACACGCCGAAGCCTGTTAATCCCATGCCGATCTCTGTAGGACACACACATACCAGCTGATCAATGATCACTTAAGTTTGTCACTTTGCTCATAAGATACAACATAGAACACGCTTCTCTTGGTTGCTCCTAGATTCCCTGATATGAATACTCGTTGTCCTCTTAACCAGTCAGTCTTCATAATTCCCTATCAGTGGAACTTGGAATGTGAAAGCAGCCTTTTAGTGTCAAACTCTGCACATACATCATTCTGCACAGTCATGGTCAAACATTGATGTGAAGTAACAATAAGCAAAACACAAGTGGAACTTTAAAAATGCTGCAATAACTTTTAGTGTTTCATATTTTTTTAATTCCTGATGATAGACAACATAAGAGTTAAGCGACAGATGTTTTCTTATATTGTAAAGTGAAGAGTTTAAACTGTTCATTTGGTAGTTACTGATAATGTTTAACTAGCCACTGTGTAGGTGTGCATATTATTAGGTTTTATTTACTTTAGAATGAATATGCTTACTTTATAGCTTGGCTTATCTGTTCTTCTGTATAAAACCATACAGTAACCAACAACAAGTGGGGTGTGTTGACAGTATTCAGTATTCAGTGTTTGTTCCAAATACTGTACACTTTTTGTTTTCTTTCTGAATCTGTGATGGCTGCAAAATAAATAAATAAATCAAGTTTTTGAGATAAAACCCCATAAATTGAGATACATGGTTTTCCTAGTAAAAGACTGCAATGATTCATTTATATTTATTTTTCAACATGAATTATTCAGTGGTGGTTAAATAAGACAATTATCAGAATCAAATCCTTACGTCTATTTTCTTCCATACACAGTGACAGAAGCTTAGTCCTGCATGTCTGCATTATTCCTGAACAAGTTCAAATTCATTAACTGATTGCATTTAGGATTTCAAATGGACACTTTGTTCATAAATAACTCATTAATACACAAATAAACAAATAAACAAACAAACGAAGGAACCACAGTGAAACTGAAGATGGTAATTTCACTGGAGCTTCCATATGAGCTACGTTTTTCACTCTGTATTTAAAGCTAATCGAAGCTTTTTAAGTACGTAAGGTTAATGTTCAATGTGCGGTACTTTCAAGTCTTGGGCTTTCCAGCAGCTACACAGGTCAGCAGTAAGAGTTAACTGTTGGCTGTTGGTTCCTCGTTTGTGACATGCCATGAGACAAAAATAAAGGCTAACTTTCCTAGCCCTGAATGCTAATAGCTAGTCAGCCAGCTGCTGGAGCTGAGAAGCTGATAAAAATGCAGCCTAAAGGTCCAACATGTCTTACTTTGGGAGTCCGTTAGCGAAATCATCTTGGCGCTGACTCAACGGGTGACGATAAAGGTGAAACAGAGAAAAGAGTATGGTAGCTATACAGGTGCTCATCTAAGAAGAATTTAGATGACAGCTGCCACTGCAGCAACAGCCACGTCTTCCGGAAACACACCTTCTCGCGATGTCATCTTCCGGAACAGCGCCGTGTCGCATTCAATGCGGCAAGTTTAAAACCTTGGTTCTTTACTATTATAACTATTATTCTTGCCATTTACAACAGAGTGCATCCATAATATATCTACTCTGATGGTATCACATATCTATTTAAATGAATATGACAAAAATATTAACAAACAAAGGAGGAATATTTTGACTTTCGGGTGGTATTATCTTCAGCCACTCAACGTGTTTCTTGAATGTATCACAGAAAAGTTTCGGAGTATTGGTCCTGAGTTTAGTCTGTCAGGCAGCGCTGCTGCTCAGGACCTGAGATAGCAGGATATTTTTGCATTAAAATATACCTCCCAGTTTGTGTATTAAACATAGACTGCATGAGATTAAATGATAAATGGTTTATAAGGTGTGTCAATCAACCCAGGGGCAGGAGGCGAAATCTATAGGCAGCCTGACAGAGCAAACCCAGGGCAAGACAGTACTCTCATTTCTCATCCTTGTCAGGAGTGTTGTTCCTGCCGGCGCGGTCTCTCCATAGTAACCGTGAAGTGGGTTAGCAACAAGAAAAAGGCCTGGACAGAGTTGCTGAATGATTAGTGAGTTGTATTTTATGCTTTTCAAAGTTCAAATACTTGAACGTATTAGCTTATTTACCCCATGAGAGAGGAGCAGTTTTCCAAGTAGCACCACTTATCTTGTTAGCTGGAGAAGAGCGCAGTGAGTGAGAGAGACTGCTGCATGATGCTCCAATATCCTGGTTTGCTTAAAGCCATTACCAAGCTAACAGCTAACGGTAACTTGCTGCTGCTTGAGTGATGAAAGAGGTGCAACTCTGCCGAATCTCAGTTAAGTTAGCGTAAGTAATTATGGCTAATGTGGCTAGCTCTTTGGCACAAAAGTTGGCATTAAGTTTGCTTTGTTCCCTTAATGAATGATAAGTACAGGTGGACTGAATTCAACTTACTTCTTACTTTCGTTTACAGTAACCTACGCCTGAGTGATACTGGTGAACTGTCAGTGGTGGCAATTAGACGACTATTTTAGCTATATATTGAAATAATCCCGATGGGTAATGATCATTTTAATAATTTAGCTAGGTAAAATGTTCAAATACTAAAATATTTGGCATCATTATCAAACTGTTGTAGAGTTGAAGAGGCCCGTTAAGTATTCTGCTATACTACTACACCTGCATTTGACATGTGTTTCTGTCTTACAGGGAATCATATGAACATTTCAGACTGAAGATTAGCTTTTTTCTGAGCAAATCAGTCTGAAAAAATGGATGGTGGTGGCGGAACTAATGGTGAGTTTTTACTTTCATTTTTAAAGCTGCTCCTTTGAAAGTGAAGAATCAAATAGTTGAGATGTTGAATTACTTTGCATGAGTTGCATTTGCACGAGAAATGATCCAAACCGCATTAACAGTGCTGAGGTGTACAGTCACAGGGTCCTCTATAGTATTTATGCAGTTGTTTTGTACAGTATATGAGAGGATGTTGCCATCATGGGTACTGACTGCAGATAACACAGCCACAGCCCCTCAGGGACACGAGGGGAGGTGCAAAGAGAAAGAGATGATTAGCTGGTGAGGTGTTAGCCCAGAGGATAAGTACCTGACACTCTGCTCCCTGTTCACACTATCAGTAGAACTCCACCGAGAGAACCTTATGCATGTTACTCTACAAAGGGATTTTGTGTCTAGAAGTAACACTTCATAATAGGGTTGGTTATAAAGGTTCTGCAGTTTACGTGACAGCTTTCATGAAATTGTCTTATAAAAGAAAAATTTCCACTACATCAGAAATATTATGTTGATAAAATAAATCCAGATTTAAATATTATTACCTTCTTTATCACCAAGATCTTTGTATATCAGCAATTAGAGGGCGATGGAAAACTACAGTTTTTTCCATACAATTACATATATTATTATTATTATTACAACCAATGAATCCACTAATTGTTTCACCCAGAAACGATACTGAAAATTGACAGTTTTCAGTTTATGTATATTGTACACTGTAGGAACTCAAAGTATTTTGAGGATCAATATGTAACTATATTAAGTACTTAATCTTAAAGCTGAAACAATTAGTTGATTGATAGTAAATTAAAAAGCAACTAAATTTTTTTAAAACAAAAATGCCAATAATCCTTTAGTACCAGCTTCTAACTGAATTTCTTTGGGTTTTGAACTGTTGGTCGGACAAAAAAAGGCGTCACCTTGGGCTTAAGGAAATTGTGATGGGCATTTTCAGTGTTTTCAGAGTTTTTATAGACTAAATGATTAATTGAAAAAATAATTGTCAGATTAATTGTTAATAAGAATAATAATTAGTTGTAGCCCCACTAAATCTTTATTATTTCAAGCATGCAGTATGTTCACACTGGAAAAATCAACTAAATGTGTTGTTTAAATTGTAACACATATGATACAATTGTTTCTATTTGTATATGCAGTGTTGCTGGACACTTGTTTCCCACACTGCAGTGCATACACAGCTGCTGTCTCAAAGTAGAACCATAACAAGAAAGCTTAATGGAAGCTAAACACTGTTGAAAAATTCATGGAAACATTTTCTACTGGCTATTTTGAACATTTTTCAATTTGTCATTGACAATGACTCTTAACTCAAAGCTTGATGCATCATATCGCTTTATAAAGAAATGCAGTTTGTTAAATTCTTGCATTAATGACAAATAAAATACACAATGAAGACCAGTACCTTCTGCAGCATGTACTATAAAGTTTTAGCATCACATCAATGCATCAGTGTTGATCATACTTAATGTCCTCTATATCAGTTGTGTGTCATGTTACTGCTTACTCTAAATGCTGCTTAGCCAAAAACTTTGCAAACATTGTAAACATTATGAAACAGTTTCAGGACAACCATTTGATTCCTTCAGTAAATTTAATTGAGCTAGTTAGTTTTGGCCTCCTTCCTCACAGCACACAAAGCATGAATGAACTCGCAGCTCATCTGCATACTAGCCAGGTGACCTCAGGTTACTTATTTCTAAGGACTCATCAGTTTTAATGATCAATCAATTTTAACCTTTTTTAAGTCTTTGATATTACACTGAAATTTAAACTATGATTTAACCTCATAATGTGTAATGTATAATGTGGAAATGGTATAGCAAGGAACATGTGGGCCTTTGCCCTCTAGTGGTCACATTCCTAAAAGGGAGTCTCTTTCATATATCCATGTCAGCATGCTATCAGTTTGGAGTTAGTTTTTTGGGATATATACTGTATAAAGCAATGAATAAAAAATAAATTAGCACTTGTCAATAAAAAAGTCAGGATTTGACAGTTTTGTTTGTTTCTGTAAAATGAGAGTCACACCAACAATAAGTGGCTTTGCTGGCTTTAAGAATTCAGACAGTTTATCTCTTAGGTAAGAGTGCATTTACTAGAGGGTGTCCCATCAGACACAGCAGAAGACAGCTTCACTTTATCCTGCTGACAGTGTTCCTGGTGTGTTTGTTGCTGTTCAGATGTGCAGGCAGAGCTGGACTCGGTGGAGGCGGAGCTGGAGTTGGTGGAGCTGCAGATCACAGAGCTCCTGCAGAAGCAGACCGAGCTGACTTCCCGCAAGAATGCACTGCTGTGCCGGCTGGAGGAGGCCTGCGATGCTGCAGAGCCATCTGCATCATCTTCTTCATCCTCCTCTTCGTCAAAAGCATCTGGAGATGTTCCCGTGATGAGCAAGCAGGAGATGCAGCGCTATGATGGAGCAGGTACTTCACACACATGGCTACACAGTTAGAGTCAGTAGGTTTGTGTGTTGACCTGTGTTCATCTTTTGCTGTTTGGTAGATTTTTCATGGTCGAGAGATGTGGAGCAGCATCTGAAGGATTCATTCCATCTCTCCAAGTTCAGGCCGCTGCAGCTGAGGGCCATCAACCTGACACTGGCAGGCAGAGATCTGTTCCTGGTGATGCCCACAGGCCGAGGAAAAAGTCTCTGCTACCAGCTGCCTGCTGTCTGCTCCAAGGGTACACTGAGACACACACACGTGTTCACAGTTCATGACATACTGTAATTCTGTTTGTCCTGCGAGTACACACAGGCCTACTGAGCCATCTGTCATACTGTAGTCACATGTACGTGTGTGTGTCTGTGTGTGTGGCAGGTTTCACACTGGTTGTCACTCCCTTGCTGTCCCTGATGGAGGATCAGGTCATGTACCTGAAGTCCATCGATGTGTCAGCAGTTATGCTGAATGCTTCCAGTAGCAAGGTAACACTTTTTACCCACATCCTACTCATTTAATTCACTTCAGCTCACCCTTCAGTCTGTTGATCTCATCTTTTGCTAGTCAGACTCATGCAGACAAACTGCACGAGCCTCGGAGTCTACTACCTGTCAGTGTCATAGTTTTCATATGGACTATTTCCTTGGTAGAAAGTAGTTCCAATAAAAATATTTGAGAGTGAGGTATATCAATGATCCAGAATAACCAGGACATTGTTTCTGGACAGAGTTATTGCTGTTGAATGTTTTTAAATGTCCCTTTTCAGTGCTGTGAGCACCACAAACAAACTAAGGGGGCTTTCAGCTACATCAGTCTTCATCAGCTTTGTTTGCTCATTTGTTATGCAGCTATAGATGTTTAAACTTTCCATCTCCAAGTCTCTCTTTGATCCCATATTTTGTTTGTCAGTATAGCCAATCACATAGTACAGGTGTTGTTAAAGGAGAAGTCTGGTGATTTTCAACAAATCTCATATGCTAACCCAAACCAACAATGAACTCATCCTGCAAAGCCTGATATATCATATTCATCTGTGCCATGGAGCTCCATTATGTCAAAAAACTAATAAATATTAAAAGCACATCAATGAGTCACACTGTTGCACTGGGTGACATGTTCCTTCATTACTATGAACACACACACTGTAGTTTATTTTGACTCAATCCCCCACACACCGCCCTGCTGCCAGAACCACATGTGGATTCATCCGCCACTGAAAATAATCCACGACATATGCACAATTTCTTCATGTTTGAGTAACATATGTTAAAAACTACAGTGACCAGCTGTTTTAGGAAATTACTCAGTCTTTTTTAGAAAAGAAACTATATATTTGTGAGCTGTTTTTAAAGATATATGTCTTCAGTAGGAACCAATGAGCTTGGAGCTGAGCACCACAGACAGAGCAGAGAAGTCAGAAAGTATAGAGACATTGACATATTTTTGGTATTATTTGACAGTAAGAAAAATATAATAATAATAAAATAATGCCAATCTTGTTAGTTTTGGTTAGCAAAAGCATCACCAATCCTCAATGAAATCACTATTTTGTTGAGTCATCTGACAAATTGTCTTGTATCAACTAACAGTGAAAGCGCAAATTGTGAGCAACAGGACAGAGCTTTATCCTGTTGAGGTTTTTCACATTTTTATTTGTTTGTATGTATTTTTCTATTGCTTTGGTGTTTCATTGTGGATGTCAAAACTTTTAGAAAACTATGTGAAAATGTGTGGGTAGAATCCCCAGGGACACAAAACATGGTTTTTACATTTATCTTTATTTGTGTGGATGAAAAGAATGCTCAGGTGTGGAAGGCCAGCGTTCATGTAGTGTGAAAAGCTAGTTTTTTTGTGGACTGAATTTTTACATTTTCAAAGGAGTATTTTTATTGTGTTTGCAGGAACACGCTAAGACAGTTATGGCTGGATTGACGGATCCAAAGGCCTCCTTTAAGCTATTGTACGTGACTCCAGAGAAGATCGCCAAGAGCAAGCTGCTGATGTCTCGTCTGGAGAAAGCCTACAACGCAAACCTGCTGAGTCGTATCGCTGTGGATGAGGTGCACTGCTGCAGCCAGTGGGGGCATGACTTCAGACCAGGTGAGGAGTTCCATCCATAACCTGACTCTAACACCCTTCACATCAGATTCTTTGAAGTAAAAACAAGACAGTTGCCTTTAAAGGTTGTCAGACTGATGTGCTTCATATAGGTTTATCTTCAAAGTTGATAAAAATGTGTGTGTGTGTCTGTGTAGATTATAAGCTGTTGGGCATCCTGAAGAGGCAGTTCCCCAAAGTCCCGCTGCTCGGACTCACAGCCACGGCAACCAGCAGTGTCCTCAAGGACTGTGAGAAGATCCTGTGTGTGCCACAGCCAATCACACTCACCGCCTCCTTCAACCGAACCAATCTCTACTACGAGGTGGTAACCATGACAGCTGCACTCTCTGCCTCAAACACACACACCTTCAGCCACATGCTTTGTACACAAACACACATACCGAATGCTGACCTTTGAAATTCAGCTGTGCTGCTTTGCATCTGCTTATAAGACGTAGATGTTAAAGGACTGGACTGGTGTTTTACTATTATTATATGTTTTCTGTAGCGGTCTCACCAACATCTGCAATTAATTTTTTAAATTTTTGTAACTTGTGAATGCAATGATTTCCAGCAGATGTTACAGTGAACATTAAAGACTAGAACTAGAATCAGTTGATAGTATGATTAAGTGACTGTACATTTAATTTACTAACACAAAAAGTGAATTTAGTGTTAAGTTACTCTTTAATGTTCACGCCTTTGATGTCAAAATCACAAGTTGCTACAAGTTAATTTCATATTATTAATTTAAACCAGTTACCACAAATATACTACTTTTAGTTAATGGGTTAAAACATACAGAGACATCGGCATGGCTTTTCAATGCATGGTGATCAACAGCAATGTTGTCTTTTTGCAAATACTGTGTGTGACTGTGGAAACTTGATGTGACACTAACAGTCGTCTTGTTTCTCAGGTTCGTATTAAAGATTCTGACAACGAAACATCAATAAATGACATCGCCTCGATGATTAAAAACAGATACAAGGGCCAGTCAGGTACTGTGGCAAACAAGAGTGATTAGACTCAAAATCAGAAGCATTTCATCACATCTTATATGATCAAATCTAAAAAGGGATTTTACATGACAGGCGTTTTGTGTGATTTGTATGCCCACAGGAATCGTGTATGTGTTCTCTCAGAAGGATGCAGAGTCAGTGGCGTCTGAACTCCAGAAGAGAGACATCCTGGCCTATCCGTACCATGCTCACATGGACCCTGACGACAAGTCCCGCGTTCACCGCAAATGGACCACCAGTAAAATCCAGGTATTTGGATGTGACGCACCTGCTGCTGCGCTGGACCAAGATTTGATTTGTCTTTTGTTTTGTGGTGATTGTAATGATCACAATAAAAGAACACAATGTCTTCATCATCTGAGCACAGTGGTTGGCTCTGCAATTTTAGCAAAGTGTAAGAATCAGCAAGCTAAAATTGTTCCAACCTGTATCACTGTGTTGGCCTCCAGGTGGTGGTAGCGACTGTGGCGTTTGGAATGGGCATCGACAAGCCTGATGTCAGGTTTGTCATCCATCACACCATCAGCAAGTCCATCGAGAACTACTACCAAGAGAGTGGACGGGCAGGTAGAAACACTGTCACTTCTATCAGGACAGCATGCTGGTTTACGCTGCTCTGGTATTTCTGCAAGTATAACTCATTATAATTCCTTTGTCTGTCTGCAGGCCGAGACGACCATCCTGCAGACTGCATCGTCTACTACGGCTTCTCTGACATCTTCAGGATCAGCACCATGGTGGTGATGGAGAACGTTGGCCAACAGAAGCTGCTGCAGATGGTCGACTACTGCCAGAATGTTGACAGGTAGCACACACACACACACACACACACACACACACAGATATTGATAGATATTGCCTTACAACATGAATTGAATGTCTATTGTTGTCTGCTGTCTGAAGGTGTCGACGCTCCCTCATGGCTGTTCATTTTGATGAGGTGTGGGACGATGAAGGATGCAACCAGATGTGTGATGTTTGCCGACATAGAAAAGGTGTGTGTGATATGTTTTAGTAGGAGTCATGGTTGCATGTGTGAGCCAAGTATTCTTCAATTATGATGAGTCTAGTGACACAAACCGGATTATGTCTGAAATTATTAAGCTGGATCTATCTTCATAAAGGAGTTATGCCGTACCTTCATGTCTCTACGTGCGTAGACTTCAAAGTTACGTCATGGGCTATGCTGTAGCTGACGTGTGCCTCCTCAAAAATGTAACCATACACATAAGTGCAATGGCGACTACAGAGATACCAGATGGGGATCACAAGCATAAATACACATTTGCAGCTCATTTAAATGTGGTAACAGATGCTTTGTGGCTGTATTTTTTTTAATATGACAACCTTTTGTTTCTTCTAACTTTCTCTGTGATCACTCATTTCTCTTTTACTACATACAAACAGGAAAAACTAGTTTTGCTGTGTATGTGTGAAGACAAAGTCAAAAACAAATACATATTAAGTCAATTGCCAATAAATGCAGGCATTTATATACATGTAAATGTGAATTTTACGCTTCAGAGAAGCTGCTGCGGCAAAATATACCCACTGCTTAAAGATAGTGGAGCAGCAAAAGAGCTGCAAGTGAGGCGCTCCGGTTAAGGAGCCAGTGGACACACACACCAGCTACAATGACAAAGGATCATCTCCGGCAGCCACAGAAAGCGGATGTTGTGCACATTAGCTGTTGGTAATTATCTGATCTCTGCCCCTCCAGACTTCACCACCATGGACATTACCCAGCATGCCAGAGAGGTGGTGCAGATTGTTGAGCTGGCTACGTCCATGGATGAGAAGTTGACCCCTCTGAAGCTGGTGGAGGCGTGGATGGGGAAAGGCCCCGCCAAGCGCAGGAAGATGATTCAGACCACCACACTGTCTCGGCTGCAGGCTGAAGCTGTGATTGTCTGCCTGCTGCTGCAGGGATACCTCAGGTTTGTTTGTGTTTGTGTTCATTTTGTCAGGATTTTCACATATTTGAATTTATTATTTGGATTACATACATTGCATTCTACAAAGCTACTTTAAATGCACTGTGAAGAAAACCATCATGTTAGTCCAAAAAACAGAGCATTATTATTATTATTATTATTATTATTATTGTTATAACAACAATCTTTTTTGTATTGCCCTTTCAGAACAAATTTTCAATGTGTTTCACAGAACAGACAAAAACACATACCAAAACAAAAAAATAACAGAAATGAAAGGATAATACAGAGAAAAAAGGAGGGGGGGGGGGGGGGGGGGGTTGTTGCAGGATTTGAGGTTGAGTCTGGAGAATATAATTAGAGTATGATACACCTGTTTGGTGTTGTAGTGGTGTTATCGGTGGGTCAAATTCAGCGCTGAACTATAAAACAAAACCTATGCTGTAAGTACAATTATGTGTTATTATGATTATGTGTTATTTTGCAACGTGGAAACATACAGTATATAACACAGCTGAGTACACCCCTGTGCAATATCACTAAAATGTTAAATTATTCAAAATTGTATCGTTTTTCAATAATTGTAGTATTTCTAGGGTGGAGTGCACAGTATTTGATCTTATTTTTAATTAAAAACAAACAGACAGATTTAATTGAAAATACAGGCCTCAAAGTACAACTTCAATGCAACAAAAGTGAGTACACCTGTGACTTCCAATGAAGACTAATTGTCTGAACAAGGTTATAAAAGAACCTGTGAACCCCACAACTTTCTCATTTTTGGCCTGGGTTGTGTCTAATGCAACATGGCTCCACATGGTAATGAATTGTCTGTAAGTAAGAAACCAGATTGTGAGACTTCATAAAGATGAGAAGAGACTCAAGATCATCAGTAGGCTACTGAACAGAAGCCAAAATACAGTTGCAGCAGTGGTTAGGAGGTACAGGAGGACCCATACTATCTATAACAGAAGGTGCAGTGGCCGTCCTTGAAAATTGACAGCACACACAATTCACAATTTATGCAACCTTGCATTGAAAAACAGACGGGCCAGTGCTTCTGACTTGGCACAAGGATTATCAGTGGAAATTGGTGTTTCAGTGACTGCTCAGGATGCATGAAGTCAAACCATTGCTCACAAAATGGCACGAAACTGCAAGATTAAACTTTGCCAAAGAACATGAAAAGAGGCCTGATGAATACTGGCAGCACATTCTTTGGTCAGATGAAACCAAAATAAATTAGTTTAGATCAGATGGGCTCCTGCATGTTTGGAGTGGACCTTGCCAGGACTACCACAGTGACTTCATAGTGCTGACTGTGAAACATGGAGGTGGGAGTGTGCTGATATGGGGCTGCATGAGTGCAAAAGGTGTAGGAGAGATGACATTTATAGATGGCACTATGAATGATAATTTGTATACCCAACTGAATGAAAAGATGACTCCCAGTCTCTTTAAGGTTGGCAGGAGAGGAATTTTCCAACATGACAATGATCCCAAACACACCACAAAAATCACAGAGAGTTTTTAAAGAAGAAAAAAGTGAAAACTATGACTTGGCCAAGTATGTCCCCTGACCTGAACCCAATAGAACACCTTAAGAGTATTTTAAAGAGAAGGTAGAGCTACAAAACCGCTCCAGCAAAGAGCAGCTGAAAAGAATACTCTGTTGAGGACAGAACATCCCTCCACAGATTTGTTCTAGACTGGTATCATCCATGTCCAGGAGGATCCAATCTGTCATCAAAAATAAAGGCGGGCATATAAAATATTTTTAAAAATGAAAGAATGGAGTCTCACTAATGAAGGGTGTGCTGACTTTTTTTGCAGTTCATTCTTAAGTATGAACCTTTCATTATAGTTTAATTAGTCAAACATTCTGTTTTTCAAGTGAATTATCTTAATTCTTAATTATCTTAATTTGTAATTACTTAACATTTTAGTGATATTGACCAGGGGGTCTACTCAGTCTTGTTATATACTGTATACTATACTATACTGTAGATTCCAATAGGAGGGGACCTAGAACAGGGCTCTGAGGTACTCCACAGTTCAGAGGGACATAGAGAGCAACACTGAACTGTTGAAGATAAACCACTCAAGAGCAGTGTCTGCAACTCTGACAATGTCTCTTAAATGAAAACTTAAGATACTATGACCAATTAAGATACTTATACAACAGAGCAGCTATAATCAATATTTTTATAATACCAATGTATAAAATGACAGTGTGTAATATGAGAAGCGTTGCTAGAAGGGATGAACCTACAGAGAATTATCACAGATGTCATTGTTTAGCTATCCGGCTGCAGCTGTACTGTTTTGGTTCACTCTCAGTGCTCTCATAGCATAATTTTGGGCCGCAGCAGGCAGCTGTTTTCAGAGAAGAAGCTCTAAAAAGCCACTGTACACTACCTGCTCAGCACCAAACCGCAAATAGAGACAGAGCTGTAGACTTGCTGATGAACATAGTGGAGCATTTAGCAGCTAAAGAGCCAGATATTTCCCTCAGGAGCTGGTATAGAGAAAAAACAGAGCTAAAAGAGGGTGAATATTGGACTTACATTCACCAGGTCGACAGAAACATGACTCCAAATGAATGATAATGTGTTTCCGTAACTGCTGGAGGTGGAAATAAGCAACTGTTTGCTAACATATCCACTCAAAAGATGATAAGTCAGTGTTATGTTCACTACTTGTTTCCATTCCTCCCCAAAAAATCACCTCCTGCATCAGTCCAAATCAGCATTCTTCTGGACAGTTTGTGTAACAGACTATGGACTCCAGACATTCAGGACTCAGTCATTTATGTGCCTTATCTGTCCAATATAGATCTTCTGATATCTGACAATAATTATTGGTAAATTGGTAATTGGACAACTCTGAGTAGATGAAAAGCTATGATGTAGAAAACCACGTATGGGATGTTTAGAACATTACATAGTGTTTATTTGATGATTAGAACACATTTTGGACAGTTCTTGGCTAAATCTGGTTTAGATTAGCTGTACATAATAATAATATGTTTGCAATTCTTGCTTGCCTGCTCTTTTGGCTTATGTGTGTTGAATTCAGAGAGGATTTCAGCTTCACTCCATACACCACCTACTTCTACATGAAGCTGGGCCGCAAAGCTCCTCTGCTGAAGAGCCAGACTCACACACTCAGCATGAAGATGAAGACGACAGGGACTGGATCTGCTATGGTGAGTAAACACTGTCCACCGAGATATATCACAGAGCAGTCCAACAGATGTTCTACTGTGTCTAGTTAGTGTGTTCTCTATTGTACATATGAGTTTGTTCACTGTTATTAGGAGGGCTTTTTCAAAACTCAAATCAAAATTAAGCCAAAGATTATATTGAAATATTGTTTTTCAGAACTTTCAGGGAACTTTCCCTCCCCTTTCAACAAGTGACTTTACTAAACTTCTCTAAATCTAGAGATCTGTTGGGTGAGTTTTGGAAAAACCCCTCTTTAGTTAGGGTTGGGTAATGTGGAAAAATATGATGATAGCCATGAGACCTTCCTCAAATTATGTTATTCACAGTTTGTGTCTAGGTTTAGTACAATCAAACGTTAAATGTTCCAGGTGATGATCACACTGGAAGTATCATTTTCAGCTGCATTCTCAGGTATTTCTGGAATCACTGTCTTGATTTCACTATTAAAAATAGCCAATAATAGTCATCATATTGCCCAGCCCGACTCCACTCTATACTGTATAAAGTCAAATACTATGAAGTGAACTCCTGACCTGGTTCAAATTGTTTTACAAGATAATTCTTAGGGCTCTATTTTAAATGTGCAAGTGCAATGACCAGCGCAGCAAGATGGGTCTTAAACTGTGTCTACACAGAAAGCATCACAGCCATGTTTTTCAGTCGTCCATCTCGCACGTTACCTTGCGAGGCAGCTGGATTCACAAGATCACAACATCACACGAGAATCCATCTTGTTAGGCTTCAAGTTAAGCGCTTGTGTCTGAAACACCAGTGTTTCGGACCAGTCAGTGTCCTATGAGGATTCTCATGTGATCTCGTGATCTCATGATCTCGCGAATCCAGCTGCCTCACAGGGTATGATGGTGATAGACAGATGGTTCATCCAATCACCTGCCAAGTATTTTTTGAAAGTGCCTCCCCTTTTCCAAACAGTCTCCAAGGATTGACTTCTCAGATGGTTCTGTGTAACAAACCAGGTTATCTCATGCATGTCTGACGGAACAAGTACGCTTCTATGTTAAACAATGCAGCTATCTACACAGCCCTCGTAACTGCTCACCTGTTACTTGTGCTATGTGCGTGTATCCGCGACTCAAAGCGGCTTTAAGCCTGTTTTCCTCCGTTTTAAGTGCGGAACTACAGTCATTGTGTGTTGAGCTCTGAGTGCTTGGTGCGGGTGACTGACACTCAACACTGTACCTGAACGCCTCCAGTGTAGACACACAGACGGAGCACTCACTGCTGCTGCTCTGCGGAACCTGCTGCTCACGCTACACTTCTCATATAGTCTCATACAAGAAGCTTCTCATACAGTACAATACATAAAGCAGTTGTGGACAACAGTGTCTTTGAAGCTGATTTATAGTTGGAAGGTGTTTAATTAAGATTATTTATTTATATTATAAATATATATAATTATATTATTTAAGTTTATTTATATTACAAACTGGCAGCAGACTGGAGTGTCTGTGCCAGATATAGATGTAGTTATCACTCTCCGCTCGTCCTCAAAATACCACACAGACAGGCAAAGCAAGTTTCAAGGTCAGGAAACACCAAACAATGCTTCTGCTGGTCATTGCGCCTCCACAAAAATAGGGCCCTTAGTGTAATTTTAAAGAGCAACTTTTAGGTTGGCATCTCCAGTAAATGAATGTGTGAGAAAATGATGCAGAAACTAAAAAAAAAAAAAAAACCTACATAATTTACAGTGACTAGACTCATTCTTGAAAACTGAGAAACTGGACATGACATGAGAGGGAGCTGTCAAGTCTAACAATAATAAAAAATTCCTATGCATGTTTAGTGACTGAAGTTGAAAATATACAGTACCAGTCAAAAGTTTGGACACACCTTCTCATTCACAAATGAATGGGAAATGGCAAAAAAACCCAAACAAAATCTCCTGACTGTATGACAGCTGCACAGACTCACTACCACCTACTAACATACAGTAATCTGATGTTTTGCTGAAAACAATATTTTTTCAGGGCATTGCTACCTTTTCTCTGACTTTCTGCTATTATGGCTCACAAACCCTATGAGATCACATTAACTTTTCAATACATCATTTCCACAAAACTTACACGTTGCTCTTTACTCACTATGTCCAGACAGTTCAGATAATTTGTCATTCTCAAAGGAAGTAGTAAACTGACCTGAAGAAGTCTAAACTTTGTCCTGTTTTACAGTGTGACAGCTGCTAGTGCTGAGAATTTGAATTTGATCCAGTTTGGGAGTTCACGTGTTCATGTGAAATCTTAAGTAGAGTATGACTGATACTGGATTTTTAAGACAAAGAGTTGTGGTCTTTAACATAATAAACCTATTGTTCTCATTCTGCCAGCTCACATGCTGTTGTAAACAAATGAGTATGTTAGTCAAACTTCCTGAATTACCTCAAGTGCTTTGTATTCATTCTCCAGTAGATGTCAGGCTCTATCTTTTAACAATTGTTCTCTACCTCCTGTGTTGTGTTTGTGATATGAAATATTAATGTGATATTTCTTCCAGTCTACTCTCTTCTCTCTGTGAAGTTTGGGTAACCAGTGTCTTCCTCCTTCCTATGTGTGGCTGATGTGTCTTTCCTCCATGTCACTTTAAAATGTTGTCACACATTTCATTTTCTAAATGTCTCAAAATATCCACAGAGGTAAGGCATATTTGATTTCAAGTTAAATGTTGTTGTTGACTTATGCACTGTGCACTGATAATCCTCCAGTCTCTGCAAAATCCTGTTTGTCTACATAGTGAGGACTGGATCTTTGTGTTTTTATTTGCAAGATTTTACAATCTGTGAAAGAAAATCCCCTCCATACCACCACTCAGCTGCTGATAATGATCATTAGTACTCTAACCTGATTAATCATAGATGAAATCACTGTAGTTTATAGATTCCACTGCTGTATTATCTTATTTAACACTTCATTGTTCCACTGTGATCAGCACAGCTGTTTAAAAGGTATGAAGAGAGTTATGTTACTGGGTTAGAGACTGTTGGGACTGTGTTAGAGGATAATGATTCACCACACCTTCTGATTTGTATTCCACTTTACCCAGCCAATTTTACTGATCCCCTCAGCCATGTGATAGAAGACAATATATTGATGTAGAAATCTGTGCTAAGGGATCACTAAGCTGAGCAAACTGATTCATAAACTGAGCACACACATTGCTACATCAATAAACTGTGAGGGGAAAGTCAAGTTGATATAACAATAAGACTTCTAATGTGAACCTCTGAGCTTCAGAATAAACAGGATGGGTCTTATATAGTGATATATCCACTGAATGAAAGAGCAGATTAATAATCAGTGTCATAAAAATATGTTTTGTCTATAAAATGAAAATAGTGAAAATGTCTGTTGCAATTTCTTAGAGCCCATGGTGATGTCTTCAAATGTCTTGTTTTATCTGATCAACAGGCCAAAATCTAAAGATATTCAGTTTACTATCATGACACAGAAAATCATCTTCAAGAAGTTGCAACCAGCAAATTTTTAGTGTTTTGCTTAAAAAATGACTAAAATTATTATTCAATTATCAAAATAATTGCCAATTCATCGATCGACTAATTGACTAATCGTTGCAGCTCTAGTTTGAACTTCTTTCTTTTGCTTTTTTCATTCTGTTTGTATTAACAAAGACTGAAACACTACGAATGCCCTCCAAGAGAGGCTGTCTGAAAATGTGCTCTGTTCTCCCCATATGTAAACACTTCAAGTGTGGCTGTTTGGAACAGCTATCAACACTTTGTCGTAGGAACTAGTTCTTTTCAAGCCATTTCTTGAAAGGTTTACTGAACCATACGCTCACTGTAGCAATTCTCTCACACCTATTTCCATGCCAGTGTGTTTTACTATTATAGGACCCTTGAGGAGCTCAGTAGTTTTTGGCACAGAACACAGTGTCCATCTGAACAAAAATAGCTCAAAGTCCTTTCACACATGACCTTTTTGCGTTGATCTTAGCAAATGTGCTGTAAAAAATGGAGCCTTACTAATGTATCGTGATTACTGTGGAATCCGTCATGCTTAAATTGGCACTGAAGTGATTAGTCAGTAAAGTAATTGGACAGAAAATCAGGACATGACAGTTTTGCTCATCTGTTAATCATTTATGATCTAAGTCATTTAGCAAGTAAAAATACCAAGTAGGTAGTAACAAGTGAAAAATATGAGTGTAACTGGTTCATGCTTCTCAAATTCATTTTTGATTTATTCATTCATTTATTTATTCATATTTTTATCAATTTTTCTTTTTTTTTCTTTGCATTTACTGCATTCGATAAGATCCCTGAGAAGGTGATTGATATTTTTTTTCAAGTGAAAAACTGAAAATGTTCCATGTAGTTCTGGAAGTTATGGAGCAGGGAACCTAACGATGATCTGGGATCCCTGTTCTTGGCTGGTCCCAGATGAATGCAGGATTCTGTTGTGTACGTCCTGACTTGTCCAGACTTGAGTGTCCCATGTCCTCCCCCTAGGATCCCCTCGTCCACTCCATGTAGGTCTTTGAACCCTCTCAGGTAAAGACTGTTGTTAATGACCTGCAGGTAAAAGCTGCGAGTGGCCAGGGCAAAACCAAAGCGGGAAAGAGATCAGTTCAAAGTGCTGGAGACGCCCCTGTGTCCAAGAAACTCAAGAAAGACCTCCCCTAGTCCCCCCACCCCACCCAGAAGACAAGCTGACAAAGTACAGTCCATCATTCTTTATTCTGTTCATCACTGCGTCTGTTAGCATGGCTCTGTCCAGACTTACTCAACGCTTTACATTTGAATCAGTCTGTCTGTCTGTGCTGGAGTTGGACTGATTTAATTTTAAATGCTTTGATCATTTTAAAATAATAAGCATGATATTATCATGATCGTTCCTAACCAGCAGGCTTGGGCGATAACAGGACATGTTTTGGTACACTAATTACCAGGAAAATAAAGGTTGGCTAATCTGCTTCTTGAGGTGTACCCTGGATACAGGGTGGTTTAAGCTCATTAGCTAGCTAGCTTGCTGCTGCCAGAATTATTGCTGTGGTTTGTTTTTTAAGTTGGGATGTTGTGCAGGAACAGGAATGGCTGGCTGCTAAAATTGAATTTGATACAATTGCTTACTTTACAGACATACAAAACTGATGCATTCAGAAAACCTTCAAAAACCTGGTTTTGAAAAAAACATTTATCATTAGCTCATAGCATGCTAGTCAGTCTTTTAGGATAATTCATATTTTTCTTGTTGTCAACAAATTTCATGTGCAATACTACTGACTTCCTTACTTCCTTCCTTTCTTTCCTTCAGTCTGTGGCTCTAAAAAGAAAGATTTAAATCTTTAATAACAGGTCACAAATGCATAGAATATACTTACTGTACATATAACCATGTTTTAATTACTGTTAAATTTCCACTATGTTCAATTATTTTGAATCTTAGCATTTTACTTTTAACTGGGAGAACTTTAGCCTGATTATATACTAAAGTACTACTAATGTAACAGAAGGGGTTCATGGAGTGTGAGCAGACAAAGATCTCTTAGTCTTTGGGAGTGTGAGCAGGGGGTTTGCAAACTGTTAACTGTTTAGAAAAGCCAAGGCTGAGGTGCAGATAAGAAAGTGTGAGAAAATGGTCATCTTAGCACGTGTGCAGAGGCAGAAGTGCCTCAGGAAAGAAACACTGATAAGTAACAAACAGTGGGCTAACTGTTGAATTTAAATTGCTTCTAGGAGGGATGGAATGTTTGTAGCTTTCATATATATATATATATATATATATATATATATATATATATATATATATATATACATATATATATGTATATATATATATATATATATATATATATATATATATATATATATATGTATGTGTGTGTATATATATGTATATATATGTATGTATGTGTGTATGTATATATATATATATATATGTGTGATTCACTTTGCTTTTTCACTCTTTGTCTAACACAGACACTGAGTCCATGTGCACGCATAACGCTCTGAGCTTTATTAAAGTGTGACAGTATTGTAAGAGATTTTTGTCTCATTCCTCTTTGTCAGAGTGGAATTGCAAAATTGCCACAACAGTTAGTAGATCAATTTACTGTTGGTTTGGATCTTCGCATGAGATTTGTTGACAAGGAGAAAATCATAGAACATCACCAGATTTATCCTAGAAAATAGAAACAACTCAAAATTAAACTTTTGAACTTTCCTCCACAGTTATCTGGACATTAGAACTGTAGCAAAATGTGTGTTTGATATTATTGACAGCTGTAAAATTTCAGTATCGCCCAAGCCTATAACTCATGGTCTCTGATGCCAATGTCCATACTCACACTCAGGAGCATGCTTCAACTAACTGTTACTAACATTTCATCACACTGGCTCTTCTAACATGGTTGATTTATTCTCACTGAGTACATAAAGGATCACTTTCACCTTTCTGTTACTGAATCTTGTTTAGCCACATTTAGCTTTAGAAGGCCAATAAGAAAAGAACAGTATGGTTGCTATTGAACTGGCCTCTGGTTATTCCAGGATAATGTGATGATCCACTGTTGTTCATTAACACTGGTTTTCATGGTTACAGGACACATCTGCTGTCAAAGCCAATGAGGAGGAGGTTGATATAACCTTTGACCCCATTGTCGTGGACAACAGTTGTCCCCTACAACCCAAACAGAAACTATTTAAAGAACAGAGGAACCTGTCCAGGAAACAGGATGGTGAGACCGACAAACGGACAGAGAGGGCAAAGAAACAGCTGACAGACAGACATGGAGAGGAGGAGGAGGAGGAGGAGGAGGAGGAGGAGGGGAAGACGAGACCCATCATACCCCAACATGTAGTCAAGGTGGATGTTGAAATTAACATAGTAGATAGCGTAGGTATCTGTGATGGTCAGAAAACACCACCACATCCAGTTAAACCTTGTTCTAAACGGAAATCCACCACCCCTCAGAGAGTGAGGAGGAAACCCCGCGCTAATGCAGCAGCGGCAGATGTTCCCTCTGCGTCCCCAGGCGGTGACACAACCACCGACACCGTGCCCAGCTCTCCATCCCAGGCCTCCATCATCTCCGAGACTGCAGCTGCGGAGCTCTGCGACCTGAGGAACTACTACAGCAAGCAGTTGAGGAGAATAAACTACATTTCCCATGAATACCTGGGGCAGCCCACAGAGCCAAGCGTGCTGGCGTGCATCAGGGAGCCGCTAAGGAGCCTCAGGCTACCCAGCAGGGTGACCATCACCCAGACAGCCCGCAGCCTGTGGACACGAGTCAGTGGGCGGAGGAAGCTAGTCCAGCGGTGACATCAGAGTTTTGTCTACTGCAGTTAGACTGAAAACCACTTGACAATGTGTCCAAGTGTACTGTGAAGAAAAATGTACTTCTGTTATGCTGTGATCACTACTGTTTCATCTGCTGTCACAGTTAAAGAGGCCACTACGTGTAAGATTTAAAAATGTCTGACTCTGGAGTCACCTGGTGGTCGTATTGAACTTCTGGACTGAAAGCAACACATAACTTTTTATTTTTTTTATTTTTTTTATTTCTACAAACAAAAATGGATGCCATGAGAATAATTTGAGAGATGCAATATTTTTTTAAGTCACACAAAGTGGCCTTAAATGCCCTTTATGGGCTCAGAAATGTCCCATGTTTCATACATCAGCTGCTGCCACATTATGTTCTAATGGTTATACTGTATGTAAGGTTGTGTAAAGGGAAGTGTTTTCATTACAGATTGAAATTGATTTGGGCATTTAAATGAAGTGGGGGGAATTTACATATATGCATTTAAATTATTATTGATTGAATATTGATGAACCACTATATGTATAATCAGTCCAAATGCAAATACATTTCCTTGTTTTTTTCTGCTGCAGCATACATATCACATGACTTGTGTTATCTTTTGAAAAAAAAAATCTTTACCAAAAGGGTGAGCTGTATATTTTATATTTACTGGTTTCATGATTGCACCTGCCACCAACTGGCAATCTAGTAATTCCTCATGCCTTGATCTATGTTTAGAGGTGATGTTGTTATGCCATTTTATGTAATATTTCCCTTCTAACAGCAATGTGAGCTTCAGATGTCTCTTTACCTGAAGTTACAGCTGAAGGAACAGGTTCTAAACTCTGCTTTTGCCACCATCCTGCGGTTAAAGTTTCGCATTGGCCACTGCTGGATGTCAGAGACACAACAGAGAAAAATCTTTCAGCTTGTAGAGGTCAGTGCAACAATGTCTTATTTACTGGGACAACTGGGGGGCAGTAATGCTGTGAAATAGCATCAGAACTGTCAGGGCAGCAACATGGCTTTGTAGTAATTATTCCCAGATTTGTAAAAAATAAATGTTTTCTGTCATCATATGAAGAATAAAGGTTGTTTATGGAATACTTCAGTTATACTGACTGGCCACAGGAGTTTCTTTCTTCTCTCTGGTTATTTGGATGTAATGCATGGAGATATAATACAAAATAGTAAGTTTCCCTGGTGGAAATTCAATGTTTTCACTGGGATGTTTTTTTGTTAAATGTTATTTATTAATTTTATGTTGACAGAACTGTTCGGACTGCATTCTCTAAAATGTTTTTCTAGCTCAAACTTAAGGAATAAAGTCATGATCATTTGTCATGAAATATCTGTTGTTTGTGCTTTTTTGTTAAAAAGTTATCAGCTGACAGTTTCACTTTCATTTCTGTGCTTGAATCATTCCCAAAGAAAACCACATTGTAATTGTATAATAGTGAAAATGAATGCATTTTATAAAAATTTATTTTAGCAATTGTTTTCTTACATTACTAGAAACTTTTAAATGTATATTTTGAACAGAATTTAAATGTTATTTTTTATTTTAATCAAACTTTGGATCCACAAACAACTTGGTAGTAGGATCAATGATCAATGCATGTTGTTTTGGTTTTTTCGTGTGATTTGATGGCAGTAAGAAAACTAAAATAAAACCAAATGATAAAGGCTAGTGACCAAATGGAGCTGAAACTTCAGAATTCTCGTTTCCTACAGTTGGTCTGCAGCGCCATCTCCTGTCAGGGTGGTGTAACCTCATCAAGCCACTGCAGGGAGGTTTGTCTCCTAACAGGAACCGGTCTGTGTACTCACTGGCTTCCAAATGCAGCCATTTCACACAAACTAAAAGAATGTATAGAACTCTTCCACTTTTTCATGTTCAATACAAACTGTGGCAGTTCTGGGCCGGTAACAAGCCTGCCCCCCGGTACTGATCTGTACCTGTATTGTAGTATAAGCTTTGTAGTAGTGTATGTTTTCATATGTTTCATCTGAAAATACATGAGCATTGTGTGTAAGTCTATCTATCAGTCTATCTTCTTTTTTCTGTGAACATAAATCTGTTGTCTGAAAGTTTACTGATTGAATATTACTGTATGTAGTTTATTGTATTACACCACAATATATAAGGATAATATAGATTTGAAGTTGACTTTGTTGGTAAAATGACACATTGTCCTACTTTACACTTTATTTCTTTAGATAATGTGTCTGACTTGTCTTCTGAACCTCTCCACTGCTAAAATAAGCACTTAGTATCAGAGTTAATTTAACTGGCCCCACATATGGTCATGTGATGTAATACTGACGCAGACATGCTGCTGCTGTGTTTGGAGAGCAGCTCAGCACATCTTGATAAGACCCTGTTAACTCTGAGTTCATCATGAGGCCAACTGGCTCCAAATCACAGATAAGAGTTGGAGTCAAGAGTTCGACTCATGGAAGTGGAAGGAGTCAAGAAAAGGTGTGCAACATGAAAAACAGCAGCACATTGACAGTTGTGGTTGTACAGACACATAAAGAATATCAGACCATTAATCCATTAAGTGTCAAAAACAAATCATACAAGGTTTTGAAAGGTCTGAGGGCTTTGCAAGATGTCTTCCATGGAGCTATAAACCTTACTGACACCGAATAATGTTTTTGTTGTTGCTATTGTTGATACTGGTAGATTAGTTTACCATTATCACTATGCTACATTGAAAGAAGTCTTGAATAGGGTTGGGTTTCAATTGCCAGTTCCATTCTGGATCCAATTTCAAGTTGGTAAAATACCTGGTAAAATGAATTAAGCTCAGATAAATTATACCAAATATCTTTTCAAATCTTTTATCTTCTACCATTTTATTTTAATTAGCAAAGAGACATTTACAAAACATTCAAGTTAGCTAAAAAGCAAATATATATTTAAGTATTAACATGAATTAAAGGATATTCCTGCCAGTTTTTCTTATTGTCCACAAATGTGCAGAGCCAAACCAACAATGAACTGATCTAGTATTCTGTGTACCACAGACTGTATATAAAGCTGGACGTAGTGAGGTGTGACATCACCCGTTGTTTTGCATTGGAGCCAGTTTGAAGCTCAGAGTTGCAGTTTATGGTCAGCACCATATTTTCCATTTGGAGCCAGGACCTTCCAAATAAGGAGTGCGGGGTGTCGCCATCCACGCTCTGGAAACACGCTCTGCTACCTCGGATCCAAACTAACACTAGCTTACTGGGAACACTGAGTGCTGCACACTTGGTTTGACATTAGCTAATTTAGCTAAATTGCGCTAACAAGTCAGGTATCATAATCACATAACATTAAACTTAGTGAAATACTGTGACAATCAGTCGCGGAGCTGGGGAGAGCAGCAGGTAAACCAACTGTCAATCAACGCCCACATTGCAGACATCAAAGCTACTATAAGTCTTATTAAAGGAGCAATAAATAATGACCACCAACACACTCAATAGCTGCAACAGCACTTCTTACCCAAACAGCTGATCTGTGGTGTAAGCTGCCGTATGGCTGCAGTCCAAGCTGTCTAACACTGCTTGACTGCTGCTGAGGAGAGCTGGGTGCTTGGGCAATGACAAACAGCTTTTCCTCCTACAAGCTGTGGAAGTGGACCTTGCTGGACTAACACCATTCTACAGTTCTGTACTGCAGGCATGGGATGGCAGGTTTTTAAGATCACATGTGCCACTAATGAGACTCTGGTCATGTGGTTGTTTGAGGAACCTTTGTTTTTCAACAGCTTTATAAGGACCCAAACACTGCATTCTGCCAGCCTGTGAGCCAGTCACAGAGAGGCTGGCTGTACCAATTTGGGCCATCAGATGAAGTTGAACAGCAACATCACATCTATCAGGCTGATAAATAGAGTCTGTGCTGCCCTGCCACAATCCCTAAGAGCATTACCAGAAAACCACATTCTGTCTGTCTGTCTGACCAGTGGAATGATGAGTGTGAGTACAGCTTCCACCTCGCTGTCTATCACCCCAGCTGTGGAGGAGTGGCAGGAAGGAGGAGGTCAGCTGCTGTCTTTACAACCCCTCGCCTGGACAAGTTTCAGGCTGTATGGAAAAAAGCAGTATCAAAACTGTGTCAAGATTTTGAACCTGTGCTCTTTGGCAGGGATGAAGGAGTCAAGGTGGACTGAGTTTTTTGGTCTAGACCTCCAGTGGAAGGTTGTGCATGGGGTGAAAGTTACAAACAAATAGGAGGAGGAGAGGAGTGCATATTCTATTCTCAGATTTAGATCCTGGTACATTTATTTATTTTGTTGTATTTCAGGAATGTTTCCCTTTTTTAAGTGATGGTTTGACAGTGAAATAAATAAAGGGACTTTGTAAACCTTCTCTTCTCTCCTCTACTTGGATCTGGATGTTTGGGTAGTGACTGTGCAGACACACTCTCCAGCTCCTCTAACTGATTGCGAATAAAAGTCTGCTCACCCTCCAATGATGGTTGCTGTCAGCTGCAAACACACACACATAAACACACTCACACGTAAGTTCAGCCACTTTCATTTCATTTATCCAACCATGATCTACATAAATATACATAATCACTGTGCATTAGTCAATACATGCATAGCTAACTTCCTACTCTTGCACACGTTTCTTTTCTAATTGCTCTTCATGCCTCTTTCTTGCTCATATTCATTCACATACAACAGCACACAATGCAATTCCCCAAACCGTATTTAGAGTAGATGGTGCATTCAGCATGGAGCTTCCAATGAATAACTAATGAGATGGATTTTGGATTCAGCTTCAAAGAGAATCATCTAGAGGGCAGAGGCAAACACACTCCCCAGAGTGTGTTTAATAACTGGTTTAAGAACACCTGATTACACACTTCATCTCTGTCTGTCAGAAAAACTTCTCTTTCTTAGTTTCTGTCTGTGTTGTTGCATCATTCCTGCTGGAAGGCACTAAAAGTATATATGAGTTCCAATCAAGTGATTGTAGGAACATCACCTTATATTAATATGAAATCCTCGTTTAATTAGGGGCTCCACTTCCCATTGTTTAGTCTAATTTTAACTGTGCCAGGAAGAAACACAGAGACAACTTTATCAATCTCAATCTGAAGTAATGTGTTACGATGCAGTGATCCAATTCTTTGCTTTAAATTGAAGCCACAGACAACGACGTGCTGATAACATATATTTATTGAGCTAAATATTAAATATTAAGTTATAAATGATTGATGGTGAAATGTCAGTGATAACTGATTACGGAATATTCGTTATGGGTGATATAATTTAACTGATCACTTCTCTAATAAATTGACTAGAGAGTTCAATTTAGCCGACACCAACTCTTAATCATGACGTAGACACGCTGTTCAGCTTACTGTGCGTTGTCTGGAGGTGAGCTGGTGACTCAGCGGGCCGCCTGCTGCATCAGGTCGATGAGAATTCAACCTTTGCACCGCGTCTCCCAGCGGATGCTTCTGCTCGTGAGCGCTGTGGCAGCTGTGCAGCGTTGTCCTGAGGTGACTCAGCGGGTGCCCGATCGTCCTGAGGTGACTCAGCGGTCGTCTGTAGAGGGGATCCCCTGACGGGAAAACAGCTGTTCAGCGGCGTGTTTCCCGGGGATTCCCCAGCGGAGCTTCTTGAGCGTTGAGGGAACTTTGAGCCACAGTTTATTTTGATGATGGTTTCTTCAGATGATTTCACAGATCATCGCCAGGATTCACCATCACAAAGAGGGATGAGCTGGTCTTGATCCATAGAGAGCGGGTCATTTAAATTGAAGTCTCTGACTGACTTACTTTCTTACTAAATAACTCAAAGGAATAATCTCGCTGGCCGGACAAAACTATACTTCAAGGTACTAAGCGTGAAAGGATTTTAACATAGAGTTCGTTCACTGAAGTTATACTGTACGTAGCTTAAAGAAAATAAAATTAATCTAGACGATCACGTGATAACAAAAACGGAGAAGACAAAAAGCGAGAGCAAGCAAAATACAAAAAGTGAAAAATGACAAAAACGAAAAAGGAAAAACGAGAAGAAAAAGGAAGAAGCAGGCAAAACAGAGGAAGAGAGAGATAAGACAGTAAGAGCATCACAAGTGCACTGCTTTATCCCGGCTATCTCTGAGTGGGCGTGTGTGGGTGGAGATAGACGTTTTCCCGTGCGAAATGGAAAAATCCTTCGTCTCAGATAAACGCGTGATCTTCTCTGGGCTGATAAAGTTGCAATTAAACATTTCACCATTAATCATCCACATTTAAGCATAAATTGCATATGCATGATATGTTTCTCAAATGTTCATATGCAATCAACAGTGCAGCTTAATGACACATACTATAATGACTCAAAATATACTTATATTAATTACTTATTGTTACTTATATTAACTAAATATGGATATCAATATTAATGTGTTACTTACCAACACACTTAATTCTGCATACCTATCAACTTCCTATTGAGTTATATACAGAGTTTAGTATCGATTTAAAACATCACAATAGGAGAACATTATACACCAGATTTTCAGTGAAGTTGTTCACTGGGTGGCGCTGTGGTTCCATTACTATTTACTGATTAAACCTATATATCTGTATCTCCCCTACAATCTGTTGTAGAAAGTTCAGGGTTGGACTAGTTTGACTGGCATTACTTGGTGACTAATAAAGTATGAACTACAAGATGGTTATAAACATATGAAGCATCGAATTTATTTCTGTCCTTAAGGAACACAGAAATTCAAGCTGAGGCCCAAATTAGATTTATGACACCTGGTCTGGCCTATCCTTATCTGAAATCACACCAGGGTGAGAGCACCAAGGGGGATGTGCTTTGGAATGTGAGTGTGGTTGCATGTATGACATTAGAAGGTGGGTAGAGAACATAAAACATAGTTAGAGTGGTCCCAACTCATAAAACAAATTTATGAGGTTTCACTATGATACCAGTCTCTCTACATTTGTCCAGAAATTGATCCTTTGATCAGTGTACTCTGACCTTGAGTTGATAAGAGTGTAGCAGTTCCTTAGTGTTGGAAACTTCACTTGGGATTGTCCCCCCACAGTTTGGGAAGAGTTTGGAAGTGAGGAGATGGTCCTGTGAAACGTCAAAACTGACACTTTAATGTGACAGGAGGATACTCAGTTCACCTGAAGGCATTTCCAGGCAAAGTTGAATATACATGCATGTCTTGGAGATTAGAGGTTGTTATTGATTGAACCCAGACTTTCTCTGGGCTCTTGTGGAGATGACATGAGACCCAAAGACCAACATAATTAAGTACATGATTAAGTAATTCATATTTAATCCTGTTGTAAAGTGATTGAGTATTTTGAAATAAGCAAAGAATAGGGATTAGGGTTAATTTACAGGCTCTTTCCAGTGCTTTAGACCATATCTAACAGCAATCACGTGACGTTATGGATCTTCAGTCATGTGATAACTCGGATTATTTCAAATGCATTACATGATCCTTCAGAAACTCCTGTTAGTTAAACTGAGATAATGAAACACTTTTAGGGCTGACTAACCGTAAAAGACACACTATAAACAGACTGAAGACACTTGCTAGCAACATTAAAGCTACAAACAACCCAGAATGCAACACTCTGTAGGGGCCGGTGTTACACTGGTACACTCTCCATTCAAAAAGAGATCAGCTTCCTTGGACACTTCTTCGGACTGTCTTTGAATATAAAACAAGCCCCACTTTTTCAAATGTAATTTGCACAAAAATATATATCGTCTTATATTCATACCAATACGGTAGTATGCACACAGTTCTGTTTGTACTGCATTGGGTGTCTAGGCCTGCATACTGTACATGGATGTGTTCACATGTGTTTGTCTGCATGTATGGTCAATGTGCAAAGTACATGGTCATCCATTTTGGGCTGCATGCAGGAGCTCAAGGATCAGGATTTAAACATTAGTTGCAACAGCTGGAAGGCTGTCATCATTATGCCTAAAATACAGATTAGGCAATCCCACACAGCTATTTTCTGTCAGTACAAGATGCTTCAACTAAGTAGATCACATCCAGTTTAATAATCAGTTTCAGCACAGAGCAGAGAGGTCTAAACATTAATTGATCTGCTGCTAGCTAGCGTTAGCTACTCAGCAGGTAGGTCAAACTGAACAATGTAGAATCTGAAAACTGTTCAGTCGACTCCCAGTGCTTCAACTCTGTAACCAGAGATGATACCTCATCAGCTAACACAACCAGATCTCAGATAAGTTTGCAGTGATTTTCCCTCTCGTAGATGTGACTGTTAAATTCACTACAAGATATCCTGAGACAGCAAGCCACGTGGAGTCACCACAGTCCTGTAAACTGCAGCAGGTGAACATGTAGTATAAATATACATGTAATATAATTAATATATATCAATCTTAATGTTGTGTTAATGTTAATATTATTGTTATTTTGTACTGTCCAAATATTTTGACAAATTGTATTTTGATGCTTTGGCAACATTGTTCTCGAAACTTTCATGCCAATAAAGCCCAATGAATTGAAATTGAAATTGAACTCATAGTGAAACTAATCACAATAATAATCACATAACCATAATTTTAAACATCATGCAAAAATAAAAATTGTAATTAATAGATTTAATTCATGATATCATGTAGAGGAATGAGACTTCTGCTCTACTACTTTAAACGTTTTGATGAAATATTTCCCCAGTACAACTTCTCAGGATATATTAAAAACTCCTGTCTTCCTTATGCTGAATCTCTCGCAAATAAGAAGAAATTGAGAGTTTCACAGTTTCACAGATGATATAGATGTGACATGTAGACACATCAACATCTGATTCAGCATTCACCATTCGTTTGTTTAGACCTCGTCTCCTCTGCTGTGATGCAATCACACAGTGACTCCTTCTTCTTGGTGTCTCCCCCTCTGTGCCTCCCATCCCAGGATCTTGTCTATGGAGTGAGACAGAGACTCCGAGGCCTTGGCTTTCGTCATCTTCTCAGATCTGTGCTCTGTTTCACCTTCTGACAGCTCCAGCAGCATCAGTATCCACACAGATCAGCAATCCCCAGGAGGTGAAAACCATGCAGAGATAATTCCCACTTTCACAGTCTGACAATCCTTGATCTCTGTTTTACATTTCATCCTCTGGTATCTTGCTGCTTAAGAGTATTTCTTCAGTTTTTGATCTGCTGTATTTAAATTCTTTTTGTTTTTGTGCCGTCTCTCATTTCTTCCTCCAGTATTTATTCTCGCTGCCTCAGGAGACTCCTGGCAGACGAGCTGAACGCTGGAACTGTCAAGACCATAAACCCCCTTAAAGGTAGATGAAGCCGCTGTGTTGATATGAGGCAAATCACACACACACACAGACACACAAACACACAGCATATGTATAACCCTGTGTACACTTCGCTTTCCAGCAGTTGTTACTGAGATAAATAAATCCATAGGCATAGATAACAAATCCTCATGTGCAGATAAAACAGCAGATCCAGTCATCGTCCACACACCTGAATTAATCTATTATCTCATTCTTTAAACCTGCAGTAACTCATTTTTGGCCACATAAGGCACCAGAACAAACTGAAAACAACAACTTCTGAAATACTATCAGCAGACCAAGAGTAACATTAGCATTCATTTGGAGACATATTTGTGTCCACCTGATGAATTCACTCTCCTTGTTCACTCTCCTTTTAGCTCTCATTTTATGTCCACCAACTCCTGAGGGAAATATCTGTCTCTTTAACTGCTAAATGCTCCACTAAGTTCACCAGCTAGTCTCTAACTGTGTCTGTCTGCTGTTTGGTGCTGGGCAGGTAGTGTACAGTGAAGCTTTTTCTCTGAGAACAGCTGCCTGCTGTTGCTGGAAACAAGGTTGATGAGAGCCATGAGGCTGAATCAAAACGGTCAAGTTGTAGGCCTTATAACCAAAACAAGCTGAAAGAGACTAAAAAGCTCTGTAGAGCTGTGGGAAACTGCAGAGGTGCTGGTAATTCTCTGTGGATTGTCATTATGAGCAACACCTTTCACATTACACTTTGTCATTGTTAATATAAAATATCAGTTATAGCAGCTTTTAGATGAAACATCTATATGTATGACACGCATGTTTAATACACTGATATTTGTTTGTAATAATGAATGACAAGGTTTCCCCCCAAAATCAGGGCACACCGCATTGTTGAAGAAGTTAGTAAATTTAAAAGTCTGTATTATAGTGGCTACATGATTAAAAACAAGAAAACATTTCAACAAAATATACAGTATATATTTATATATTTATGATGATTATAAGTTCACACCTGCAGTCATTTAGCGGTGATAAACAAAAAAAATAAGATTACCAAAATATTTTAGGCAGCTTGTTTACTGCTCCAGTGGTCCTCCATAACTACAATTATTATGATAAAGTTTTTATGGTAATAATACTTGCTGTTTGTTTTATTCATTATTGTTGTTTACTTTAATTTACTTTTAAACTGTTCATTATTTTACCTTCTTCTTCTCCTTAGATGTATTTTAACTGTTGTTTAAATTGTCTGCTCCTTCCTTGTTTTTAATTTAAGCACTTTGCGATGCATTTTGTGTTTGAGGGGTTGAGGGGTGCTATAAATAAAGTTTATTATTATCATCTTGCCTATCGTTACATCAGGTCACATACAGCATGTTCATCCAGATCACACCTGCTGTTATATTCTCCCTGGTCAAAAACCCTGGAAAAATAGTTTGTGTAACAATTTCAAACTCATCATGACTACAGTGATGTCATCACAGGCCAAGTGTGACGAAGTGAGAAGATTTTATTTTTTACATGCTCCAAATCTCACTTATTTGAGGAATATTGAGACTGTTCATATTGGTCTGGAGCCTCTACTGAACTGCTGTTCCACTATGATGCTGTAACAAATTTGGACAACCATTGTCCCTTCAAATATTTTCTCACCTTTAATTCACACACCCTGACATCAGAGCTGCTGTTCATACTCAACAACACCAGTTGTCCATCCTGCTGTGTGCTTCTGCATGTGACTTCATTCATTACAAAGCCAGAAGTTTTGTACCTCACAGTGAATGAGCTGACATAATATAAACAGATTTGGGAATATTGTGAGCAGAAGACTTTAATTTGAAATCTGCATTCAGAATCTGGATTTGCATTAAATGTTTTACAGACCACGTGTTGTGAAAAGAACTAGAAGACACTGGGGCAATATATATAGTGTCTGCAATGATGTCTGCCCATGTGTCAGCAGCATCTGCTTTGTGTGTCTGTGTGTCTTTGCTGTCAGATCCAAGTGATGCTTGCTCCCTTGTTTTTTATAGCAAGCAAGAATGTTCAGCCTGCTGTATTTTAAATAGAACATAGAACATCAATGCAGCCAAAGATCATTCAGACTTCCTATGTTCTAAACCAACAATCAGGCAAATGTGTGTGTGTGTGTGTGTGTGTGTGGGAGTGAGTGTGTCTGTCCTTTCTGTGAACCTTACACTGTTTCACTCTCTCTGCAGATCTGCAACTGTTACACAAGCAAGTGTCACATGGGAAAATCAGTCAGTAAATGGTGTGTCTGATGCTGATGTTGCAGCACTTCCCGGTGGTCATCCAGCACAAAGCATCAAATGCTGAGTTATCCTGCTCAGTACTGGATTTAACCGATAGATGGAGACGTTGCATACAGAACTCACCCATGCCTGCCTTCTGAATTCTGTCAGCCAAGGATATGGATTAGAAGGAAGAACATCAGAATGAGGTATCCGGATGATGAATGTGTAATTGTTTTGTATTTTGTGTGATTCATTTCTATATGACCCACAACCAAGAGAACTACCTCAGGGCTTATGGTTCTGTATTTTAATGGGTTCTGTTGTGACCATATTCTCATTGCTAATGTGAGGAAAACAAAAGTCTGGTTCACAAGTAATAATGAAAAGATCATTTTGGAATTTTAATCGGGTCAGATATGTTGAAGATGTTAGAAATGCTAACTGGTCAAAGGTGTTCTTGGAAAAAGCATTTTAGGCTTTTTTAGTGCCAAATGTAGGCCAATCATGTACCATTAAAAAAGTTTACTGTTATAATATCAACACCCCATGGTTTGATAATGAATTAAAAGAACATGTGATGGAAAGGAATCAAGCTAATTTACCAGGTCTTAAATCCAAATATATTGTAAACTAAGGAATTTTGTTACTAAATTAAATAAGAAGAAAAATAAATTGTAAACAGAATAAATTACATTAGACATGATAGTAAACAATTATGGAATACTTTTAATTACTTGTTGAGAGGAAATACCAAGCCCACCCCATCCTATTTAGAAATTGGATTTTTCATTAAACCAAAAGACATAGCAAGTCTACAAGCATGGAAAACATCCAAAGTAGTGCCAATACCAACATGCACATAGAGAAATATTTCTCCTGTACATCATTTTCACTAATGATCTTCTTCTAGTGTTAAAAAAAGGCATGTGTCTCAATGTATGCTGATGATTCCACAATATATTTGACAGAAGCAACAATTAGTGATTTAAATACAATTCGGATTTGAAATTAGTTCTAGATTGGATTAGCAGTAATACACCTATTTTGAATGTGTCTAAACCAACCACTATTATAATAAGATCAAGCTTTGGTTTTGAACTTAAAGAATAATTTGTTCCTAAGTAACATGTTAATAATAACATGTTAATAATTCAAGTCAAAGAAGCCAAACTTTTGGGAATTATCAATAAATTATCATGTACAGAGGATGGTAACTAAAATAGGAGTTTGTAATTTAAAAATGTGCAAAATATCTGACACAACAAACTATCAAACAATTGATTCAAGCTTCGGTTTTGTCTCACCAAAATTATTTTTAAGCAGCAAAGATGTCATGTTTTTTTTTTTTTCAAAACCACATCAGTTCAACGTACAACAAGCAACCGAGCAATGCAAGAATGGAATTCACTCCCAAATCATATTAAAGAGGTCTAATATTGTTTACATACAAGAGACAGTGTGGCAGTATTTATTCAGTCAACAGAAAGAATTTATTTACAACTAATAACGTAAAATTGCAGCAACAACAACAACAACAAAAAAAAAAGCAGATAAAAAAATCTTATAATTCCAAGGGCCCTTGCCATGTTGGGGCCCTGGGTACCACTGTTCCCTTCACTGCAAGTATGCTCTGTGGGCCCAAAAACACAGCAGCCCTGCAGAAGCCTGGAATTTTTTGCTGTGTGCACCTGGTCAGCAACCTTCAGTAGAATTAAGGGGGCACCATCTTGGGATCCAGTTCTCTTAAAGGTATCCTGTGGACTGTCTGACTTAGTAATGGAGAATTTTTATTATGAATGGGTCCCCATTTCTTTTGTTCTGTGCATGCACATGAGGATACACATTCATGTGCACACACATGCAGGTGACACTCATTCCGGCCCATGGTTTCACACTATTTAAAATTATCTACAGGTGGCTGTAATGTACTAAGAAATGTGTCAACAAAGGCAGGGAAGAATACTTCAAGCCAATGAACATGGACGTAAACAATGCAGGAATCAAACTTCAGCCAATACCAGCTTTGCAAATGTTTTATGAGGGAGGAAATGTGTTTGACTCATTTGTTAGACCTCAAGGATACACACAATGAGTTTTGATGGGAAACATGTATGTTTACAAGAAAACACCTTGTAAAAAGGGGGCACCTTTAATACATCCATGGCTGTTCTTGGCAGCTTTACTCTGCCCCTGTGTAACCAGTTGAAGGGCACTTCCTTGTGATTAAACTAAATAAAAGTGCTTAGGAAGCTGTGCTCTCTGATGTGTAATTTGTGAGAATAACGATGGTGGTCATGAGAATGAGAGTAATAGAAATTGAAGGCAGTGTTGTTAACATCAGTATGTTTCACCACAGTGTATAGTAAACCCATTTTATGGTACATCTCTAGTTTATTATTGTGTTAGGTTAAATTAGGATCAATGAATATTTTGGTTGGGTCAATTTCTTTTTGCCTAATGAAACCTCTACAAAGAAACAGAGAGAGAGACAGACAGAGAGAGAGAGAGAGAAAGAGGTGTGCACCATTCAATGATTAAAGTGAGTTAACAGGAGAGGAAGAGTACAGAAAAGGCAGCAGAGTAAAAGTCATTAATCACTGTGACTGCTCAGGACAGGACCGACTCCACTGGACACTGCAGCTCTGCACTGTATAGATACTGTCTGCACACACACACACACACACACACACACACACACACACACACACACACATATACAATAGTTTATCTCTACGTCCTGAATGACCTCAGAGTTGGAGGCCTGTTGCTGAGCTCATACATAACGCCTGATGCCTCCCTGACCAGGCAAACCAATCAATAACATCCAGTGCAGAGTGGGCTGATGGGAAGATGAGACAGACTTTGATCAGACCTGCCTGAGGGAGCGGCAGCCAACAGGGGAAAAGGATTAGCGTGGCTGTCACTAAATATGACAAGGCATGCTAATTAGGCATGACTGGTTAGACAGATTAGCAGTGGCAGTCAACTGGGCAGTTAGTCATCTAACAACAGAAAACATGCTTTCAAAAGCTACACAGCCGACAGAATATTTTACCAAAATTATTTTTGTTATATTTGTGTCTTTAATGATAAATGGTAGAAAACACTGCACACTGCCTCAAATGATCCTAAGTTCAAGTTTTGATATTTAAGGGGCATTTATAATATCTTTGTAAAGCTTAGCTCATTAACTAACTAACTATTTTACCATATTTTACTGCTGACCATTTTCCAAAGCATTTTCCTCAGTGTTGAGACTGATTTCCTGCTTTCCAGGCAGCTGTTCCATTCATTTCAGTGTTCTTTGAAAATTGTTACGGCTGTACCTGTACCCCAACAGATTCCCCAGTGTTTTTTGTGTTTCCCCCCTCCTCAGTGTTTCCAGTGGTACCCTGTCTGTCTCCCTGTGTGTCTGTGTGTTGGTGTGGTTTCCCTTCCTCACTCTTCCAGCTCCCTGCTTTACCTGCACACCTGCCTTTAATCAGCTCATCTTCTCTCCAATATATCAACTCCTGTCTCTCTGTGCCACACTGGTACAGAGTGGAACGCAGAGCTTGTTTTGTAATTTTTGGGGTTGTTGAGAGGATCTGTGTATTGATACTCAGGTTATTGACAGTCCATTAATGTTCAGCACAAATTCTTATTTGGTTTCTTGTTGGGTATAACTTGTTGAAGGTGCTCTTTTGTATTTTGAGTTCTGGGTACATTTCGGTCAAATATTGTTAATGGCTGTGAGATTTCTGTGTGACCTTTTACACTGTGTCCCATGTTGTTTGTGTGTTGACATAGCAACCTGGATTAGTTGTTTCTGTGCTTGTCATTTTGTCGATTTTATTTCCATCCTACATAAATTAAATGCCCTTACTGTCCTGGCATCTGGTCTGTCAGAAGCTCTGTCATAAATTGACATTTTTATCCATTTTTTAAGCAACAATTTTACGCTACACTTTTAGAACCTGGTGTTTTAGCTACATGTTTTTAACAAGGTAAACAATTTAGTCATCAGATGCTTGGATTTTAAGTTATCAGCTGAATGTAGCTGACTGGACTGCCTCGAGTGCTGCTAGCTTGTTTTTAGCCTGGTGGCTAGGCTAGCCGATCACTCTATCCCCGGATACTTACCTCCTTGCTGGTGTTGTTTCTGGTGAAACCGAGGATATACTTCCAAGCACCTCCTTGTTTATCTCAGAGATAAAGGGTGAATTAGTCTCCATCGAGCAGCTCATTTAGGTACTTCTCCAGTACTTCATTACCGGAGGGCAGCGGTAGAGCTCCTGCTGCAACACCCAGAGCTCCAGTCGCTCCGGCTGTTCTCCAGCCTCCGCCCGGCCTTGGTCCCTCCGGCCAGGGGGCTGTGCTGCTGGACCTGCTGAGCACATCCAACACTGATGCTAATCCAGCTAGCCTGGTTAGTGCCGTGTGCCGCCTTCCACCGAAACTTGCCATCTACAACAACTGTATGGTAAGCAGCAATCCGAAAATTTTGATAGTAGGTGATTCTATCGTTAGACATTTAATTCTCCCTGGTGCTATCGCCTACCGTCTCTCCAGATGCAAGGTAGTCGACCTAATTGTACTACTTGTACTAAGTTTGCACTTCTTAATGTCAGATCCCTTACTAATATAACTTTCATTGTTAATGATTTTATAACATCTCATAGGCTTGATTGTATACTCCTTACTGAGACTTGGCTTGATGAAACTGGTAGCTGATTGAAGTTTCTCCATTTAATTTTTCATTTTCACACTGTACCAGGTTGAACAAGAAGGGTGGTGGTGTTGCTGCCATTTTTTAAAGGTATTTTATCATGTAAAAGCATCTTTTTTGGTTCTTACTCTTCTTTTGTAATGAAAGCCCTTGTAATGAAATCTCCATATCCCTGTCTAGTATTCACAGTTTACTGGTTTTATATCTGAATTTGGTGAGCTTTTATCTAAAATCACTGTTGAATATGACTCAATCCTTATCTCCAGCGATTTCAACATTCTTATTGATAACACCACAGACCATTTTGCTAACCAGTTTACTGGCATGTTATCAACCTTTGATTTCATACAGCAGGTTTGGTTATTAGCAATAATTAATAATTATCTTTGAAAATGAACATCTTAAATAATTAATTATTAAAAATGAAAAAATTGTATATAATAATGTCAATTAATAACAACAGGGCACCACTCTGAGATCAGGGACCAATAACCAAAACAGTTTCAAAAAGGGGTGTTTTTATAAGGTGAACAGTGACGAGTTGAAGCACTGACTCTCGCAACCAGCCTTTACCACAATATGTATGCAAACAATACCAAAACAACCTCTCTTTAAAACAGTTTATTAACATTAGTGATATCAATTAACAATCAATAACACTTCAGTCAACAAACATCACCCAACTACAAACTATTAAAACAAGATATAAGCACAAGTGGCTACAAACAGCAAACAACTATAAACAACAAGCAAGCATACGGCACATGTAGATGTGTATGTGTGTGTATGTGTGAGTGTATGTGGGGTAGGTATGTGTGTGAGAGAGGAAGGGGAGGAGCAAGATGGCAGAACGTGAACCACACAGGGTTAGGTCACGTGATAGTTCAGGTCAAGATGGCGGACATGACCGCAAGATTTGAACAGCGACAGAGGCTCAACACGTTTCTCTAACAATAAGATAACTTGGGGACAGGGCTAAGCTCTGCTACAGAGTTATCTGCTTACCAAGTGTGTGTATGTGCGTGGTTAGTAGGAAGAGAAAGGAGGCAGAAGCACCAAAGAACAAAAGATCTCAGCAATTGTGAGGAGAAATAATGCTTGCTTTTATTTACACAGAGACGTGACGTGGGAACGTACATATTCGTCGGCCATGGTCTGATTTCAGCAAATAAAATGCAACCCACGGTCTCAAGATGGCGAGCTAACACAAAGCAGTCCAAGCAGTTGGACAGACACAAATCAGTTTATCGTGGTAAATACAATCAAACAAACAGCAACAACAATACTTCACAGTATTCTCAGCAGCATCAAAACCGGACTCCGGTCCGTTATCTTCACAACAAACAACAGCAATAAAGCTGAAAATAACACACTTTAATATCCCATCCAATAGCCCAGACTTAATCCTCTTACTTGTGTTGCTTAAGGAAGAGAGTAGGGTGTGTTTCAGTCTGTCTTTCGGGTCCGGCTTGTTTCCTCAGCTCAGATGCTGATGGGGCCATCCTCACATTCTGTCGGCGGGTTCACAGCAGCTGATACTCGGCGGCGGTGTGGAGAAAACAGTGATTCAGTTGAAGACGAGCTGGACACAGAGGTCCTTCATCTTTCTTCTGCAGGGGAGGTAAAGAGCGCTGGGTTGCGCAGTGGTCTTCTTCAGATCCAGTAACGTGCTCGGTTGAACAGAGACAAATCTCTACTCGTCCAGTGAGGTTGAGATGGTGCGGCCTAGTTACAGTTTAACGTACGTACAGGAGTTACTTCCTTACGTTAGCCAGCGAGCAGCTGGAAAGTGCTATTCAGAGGACCTCCAGTATTTATACCGCCGGTGATGTCACGGTTGGAGGAGGAAAATCCCTGTGTTTTCCGACGGGTCTTGTCCAATGGGAACCGAGAATTTGACTCTGCTGGATTTCACACCTAGGTGTGAGTTGAGCAGAGCATGATGGGAGGTGAAGTCCGTTTGGAGTTCTTTTGTTTGACTTAGCGCCTTTCTTTGTTATCAGGCTTTGTGATTGCGTGCAGGCTTGCATTAGTCTCATGCAAATGGAGTATGAGGCCCAACAACACTGCCAGGCCTACTCATAATCAGATGTTGGGATTTCAGATCATTTTTGTATTTTTTTCAATGTTGCTTGGATAACAAAACATGTTCCTGGTCTAAAATTAACTAAAAGGCGCTCCATTTGTGCAGACACATTCAATTCAATTCAATTTTATTTATATAGCGCCAAATCACAACAAACGTTATCTCAGGGCACTTTACACATAGAGCAGGTCGAGACCGTACTCATTTATTTACAGAGACCCAACAATTCCCCCCCATGAGCAAGCACTTGGCGACAGCGGCAAGGAAAAACTCCCTTTTAACGGGAAGAAACCTCAAGCAGAACCGGGCTCTAGGTGGGCAGCCATCTGCCTTGACCGGTTGGGTTTACAGGGAAAGAAGGAGGGAGGGGGACGGGGGAAGGGGAGAGGGGGGTGGGGTGGGGAGAGACACAGAGAAGTATAATAACAACAACAACAATAACCATAACAACAGTAATGTAAGTAGAGCTATGACTTTATAATAGTAATAGCAATAATATCTGATATGTTTATCACTAGATATACTAACTCTGCTAGGAGTACCTGGTTGCATTGTGATTTTAATTGATTTTAACTCTGATTTTAATTAGTCTTCATTGTCTTTGTGTGACAATTTAGTAAATAATTTTAACGTTTCAGTGACACACATTTTAGATGATATTGCACCTTTAAAAACCAAGATAATTTCTGGTAAATCAGAAGCACCTTGGAGGAATGGGGAAAGAGTGAAGGCACAAAAAAAGAACCTGCCACAAATCTGAGTGCAAGTGGTGTAGGACCAAATTGCAGGCTGATAATATTATTTATAAAGGACTTGCTCAGTATATATAACAAAGAAATAAAAAAATCTAGACAACATTACTTCCTCTGCTGGTGCGAGTGACTGCTCTTCTTCCACTCAGTGCTATACTGCCAACACTCCCTCCAACTTCGCCCTTATTCAAAGTTGTGAACCGCAAGTGTAGTGCAACAGTTAAGCTCTGCAATATGTGCTCTTGACTCACTGCCTACCAAGTTGTTTAAAAGTGTTCTCAACTGTTTGGTAGACGATGTCCTTGAAATTGTTAATGCCTCTCTACTCTCTGGAATTTTCTCCATAGTTCTCAAACATGCTATTGTAACACCATTGTTAAAGAAGAGCAATCTGGATCCATTTGTCCTTGAGAACTATAGACCAATCTCAAACCTACTGTTCCTGGGAAAAATTCTTGACGAGGTTGTATATCAACAATTACGCATGCATCTGTCACATAATTTATTTGATGTTTACCAGTCTGGTTTTAGAGTTAACCACAGTACAGAAACTGCCCTGGTCACAATTGTTAATGATCTTAAAATGAGCTCAAACAGCCATAGAGTTTCTGTTCTGGTACTTCTCGACCTCAGTGCAGCCTTCGATACGGCTGACCATGCAATTCTTCTTCAGTGCTTTGAACACTGTTTAGGCCTTAGAGGCACTGTTCTTAACTGGCTTTCTTCTTACATTTCTGGTAGATCTTTCTCTTGGTAACTTTGAATCACATGAAGTCAGCATTCCATATGGAGTCCCTCATGGGTCAATTGTTGGTCCTATACTGTTTAATTTGTATATGCTCCCACTTAGGTCCATCACTCGACAATACAACATATCATATCACTCCTAAACTGACGACACACAGTTATTAGATAGATAGATAGATATAGATATCAAATATTGGATGGCCAAAGATTTCTTACACCACCTCCTATCACATTTTTTGCTGGACTGGCAAAGCAAGCACTTAAACTCCAGCTTATTCAGAATGCTGCAGTCAGAGTATTACTAAAACCAAAAGGTGTGAACACATCACTCCTATTTTAACTTCTCTTCACTGGCTCCCAGTAAAACGAAGAATTGATTTAAAAATACTTCTTATTGTTTTTAAAGCTATGAACGGCTTAGCTCCCTCCTTCATTGTTGACATGCTCACTGGATACATACCAGACAGACCCCTTAGATCATCAAGTAAAGGTTTCCTCACTATAACGAGAGTAATTCTAAATCAGCTCATGGTGCCTTCAGTTATTATGGCCCTACTCTCTGGAATTCTCTACCACACAAACTCAGGTCTGCTACAACAGTGTCTTCTTTTAAAAGCAGACTAAAAACATACCTTTTTTTACAAGCTTTTATTTAGGTTAACAGGTAAAACCTTCCTTTTAGAATTAGTGTTATTATTATTGTTTTTCCTTTTTAATAATAATAATAATAATAATAATAATAATAATAATAATAACAACAACAACAATACCTTCTTATCCTACTCTTTATTGTAATACATTTTAATTTTATGTTGTCTTGTGTTTTTATATATGTAACATCTCCTTATTTTGTTTTTATCTTATATGTTTTATATATGTAATGTTAATGTAATGTTGTTTTTGTTTTTATCTTATATGTTTTATATATGTAATGTTAATGTAATGTTAATGTAATGTTGTTTTTGTCATGCATGATCTTTACTTTTTTTTTTTTGCTTTTGTTTTTAAGCACATTGAGTTTATGAAATGTGCTATATAAATAAACTTGACTTGACCTGACTTCTGGGAGAAAAATAGTAAAAGACAATGGTGATATTTAGTCACTATTTATGGCTTTCAGTAACATCAAATGCCCAGGTTTCCTGCAAGTTCAAAGCCCTGTTCCACTCAAGTGTTTTGCTTATTATTACTTCACTTGGATGAAGTTTAGGGCATACCTACGAGCTTGATTTGTGACAACTAGTTTGGAGCCATCAAGGTCCAGTATGCAACTTACACAAGTGTGGTGTGGAAATCTGAAGCCTCCAGTGCACATACACTGAGAATGGACTTAGTAGTGAAGTAGGAGACATCTTGTGTCCAGCAGTTCGACCTCTGAAATGAAAAAATATTTGCATGTTCACAGATTATGGATTTTTTAATGATAAAGAATGAGTAATTAGTTAACTGAACTTTTTATTATTCCAAGCAGAGTATGTTTATATATCTTAAAACATGTCTGGAGGGGGTCAACCACCTTCATCCATAGCCATAATCTCTGCAATAGCAATTGTTACACGGTCACAATCACAGTATGCCAGTAAGCCAGTCAGTCGCTGTGTGGCTTGAAACAAACACATTTGATTTTATTGGACACAGCTAGTGTGAGTGATGGAGTTCCAGGGCTGACAGATACACACTGCTATAGCCTACTGTAGGAGCTGATGGTGGAGGTCAGGCAGTGTGGTGATGATAGAACCATTCAGACAGAGAACAGGGAACAGCCACCTGGGGAGACTTTAAAAGCCTCCTAACAAACAGCACATTTAGGATAGCTGCTAAACCAGATAACCTTTATTTACTCAGGGGAAACCAACTGAGAGCAACACTCTCATTTACAATGATGCCCTGCAAATACACAAACAAAAATATCATATAACAAAAGTGTAAAACCAACAATCTTATACCAAACATCACAATTGACTCCTTGCATGTACACCCTTCTCTGGCACAACCCGGAATTTCAGCTCAATAAATCTCCCCTTCACTTCAATACATAGGAGTAAATCAGTCATTCAAAATAAAATCAATATAATAATAAGTAACCCACTCCAATCACCCCAACCAGCAGAACAAATCATGAAATATTCTACATCCACCAAAATTATTTCAAATTTATATAAATTTATCTCCAATATAAATAACAACATCCACCTGCCAACTGCTAAATGGGAAAGAGATTTATCTCTCCCCTCTGACACCAACCTCTGGACACAGGTCTGCAGAAATTCATTTGAAACGACAAAGACTACAAATCTACAACTAATCCAATATAAAATCCTCCATAGAACACACATCACTCAAAATAAAATGCATAAAATGGGTCTCTCCAACACAGACAAAAGTTCACGCATGCACTCTAGGCAAAAAGAACACAAAGAAAAGACAGTAATATAAGTACAATTACTAGGGATAAAACAGACACATTAATAAAAATAGGAGCTTTCATTATATAAACATGGTCCAACAGAATCTTAGAAAATTTTCTAACTTAAAGAAGTCCTGAAGTTTATTCAACCTATGAGGAACATAGAATGCAATTCTTCCCAGTTCTGTATTCATATATGGGATATCTAAGGTAATGCATTCTTGTGAACAGGTAAGGTGTCCCATATTTCTAGGTCTTAAAAGTGATGATAAATAAAATGATAGCTTATTTAGAATGGCTTTATAAATAAAAAAAAAGACAGTGTTGTTCCCTTCGTGTGGTAAGTGATGTCCACTCTCATGGAGAATATAATGATGGGTTCTAAAACTGTCACCTGTAATAAATCTTAGAGATCTGTGATACACAGCATCAAGGGCTTCTACTAAATCTGGATTTAGTAAAAGCTTAAGTTTAATCAGGGCCTTTTGAATAGCCCAAAAATCAGATTTTAAGTTAGACAAAGCTTTGTCAATAGAGGGCGCTGATGAGTAAATTACTGTGTCATCAGCATAATAAAGAAGAGAGCTGTTACTAATCAATGAGCCCAGGTCATTTATGGATAATGTGAACAGAATATGACCTAGTATTGAGCCCTGTGGCACTCCTTTTGTAACTTCAAGGAAGTCAAATTGATGACTGTCCGAGTTCTGCCAGTAAGATAACTGTGAAATCAGTTACATGCATTTGTGTCAAAACCAATTAATCTATCTAAAAGAAGAGTATGATCCACTGTGTCAAATGCTTTAGGTAAATCAATGAACAGGGCAATGCAACACTCCTTATCCAGAGAACATATTATATAATTTACTACCTTACATGATGCTGTCAAAGTGCTATGTCCAGGTCTGAAACCAGACTGATGCGGGTTTAAAATACAATGCTCAGCTAGAAAATGATACTTTTGATTACTGATGAGCTTTTCTAAGATTTTAGCTAAACATGACAGTTTGGAGATTGGGCGGTAGTTATTTGGATCACTAGTGTCACCACCTTTATTCAGAGGCAGTACATGTGCTGCTTTCCACACTTAAGGAATAATTCCAGATACAAGAGTTAAATTAAATATATGTGTTAAAGGATACGCTATGATAGGTGCAGCCAATAGTAAGAGTCTTGCATTCAAGAGGTCTGCTCCACTAGTCTTTTCTGGGTCAATTGAGGCCAGAGCATCAAAAACCTCCCTAAGAGAACTGTCTAAGGGAAAATCTTTACCCAAAAGGGGTGTGTGTGTGTGTGTGTGTGTGTGTGTTTAGTAATATTTCCAAAATCTCTGGATATTATTTAGAGTTGCTGAATAGTCCATTTTGATAGCAGTAAATGTGACCTTTGCTTGTTACCATGAGTCAGTGTGTTTGAGAGAGACAGTCTGTGTGTACATGTGTCTGTGTCACTGTCTTCTGTAGGTTTTAGTCACCTGAAGATTTTACAAAGACACAGTTGTATATGTGCAGTATATGTTTCAGTGTATTTGAAGAAGAGCCACTTGCTAGATAAAAGGGGAGTGGGGAAGGTGTCAATACAACCCTGATTAAGTACAACATGCCTTTTCTCCTTGCTGACCAACACTGTATGTTGCCATTAATCTGCCTCTCACTGTCAAATGGCTGGAAGGATGCTAATATTTTTCCACTCCTTCCTGTGTCTGTGGAGACATAAAAGTGGGGTTAAATGCTTGTTACTGTTTTTTTTTATATATGGGGGACCTATTATTTAGAAATTTGTTATATGGACAATAATTATTCAAAGGAATACTGCAAAGATTACAAAGAGACACTATTAAACACCTCAAAAAAGTAGGTTGGTAATTAATTTTGGGCAGGAGGAATATTTTCTATCTCTTGGGTATCTCAGATAAAACCTAAATTGGAACACCAACAGCAACATTTGAAACTGTGAGAGATCTCCTGCCATTCTAGGCTGTGATACGGTTGATAACTTTATCTTAGTCAAACACTGCACAGGTTAGGCAACCACCTAGCTGGACTATGCATAGACTGTAATCAACCAGAGACTGTCGAGCATGTACTGCTAGGTTGTAGCAGATATGATGAAGAACAAAGGGAACTAATATCAGCACTAAAGGAAGAAAATCATAGTATTATGTTAAGTTGTCTGGCTAGGAACGGCATCGTGGAAAGTACATAACAGTAGTGAGTCTTTTAATCAACTACTTAAAAGAAACTGGTATAGCAAATAGAATTTAGTTTGGTTATTTTCCTGCCAATCTACTGCTCCACACTCCAGTCCAGTAGGTGGCTGTAATGCACCTGTGAGATGGTTTGACAATAAAACACTAAGAAGAACTTTATTTTAGGGTAGGGTTATTAGATATCAGGATAGATTTATACCAGTTTATTTTGTAACCCAAGGAAGAAGTAAACGCTTCAAAAAATTTAGGAACATAACAGATGGGATTATGAATGTCTTTAGCATATAACTAAACATCATCTGCATACAGTAAGATGTTTAATTGAGATAGGAAGGCAACCCAAAACATCTGGTGACTGAGGGCATCCTCATCTAGTTCCATGGTGTAATACAAAGTCAGTGGCCATTTTAATGTGTGCAGTGGAACTGGTACAGATCACACAGACCATGTTAATAAAAATGACCAAAACCAAAGTACTGAGCAATATCCACTTTCCACTCCACACAATCAAAAAGCCTTCACCGCTTCTGAAGACGAAACTGTACAATGACAATGAAATAAAAAGTTCACTTTACTGTAATGTAATAAAAGATGTTTAGGCATGCCTTTTATCAAAACCTGGACCTGACACTTAAACATCTCCAACCGTGTAAATGAATCTATAAAGACGACTTGTATCAGTGGTCTTTGATCTGCCACCCATGATTAAGGTGTGGTTAAGTTTAAGACCATTATCATGGTTAAAAGAAACCACCATTGATGGTTGGTTTGAGATAAGATGCAAATTGCCTCTTCCTTTTGGTGATTGGTGAGAAGTCTCATGCTTTTTAGGCGCTTGGTAACATAAGAAAGCTAAGTTTATCTGTGCATCCTTGCACAATAGATTGCACTAGTAACTAGCTACTAGCAGGGCTAGTTGATAAACTACTGTTGCTAGCGATCTAAGCGCTAACATGCTAGCCAACCAGGAACACCACTAATCACTCAACCACAAGACATCGTTTGTCAGGGAAGTGGAAATATACTGTAGGTCATTTTAATCATTAGTACACACAATTTATGCTGTTGTTTTTTCCTTATGAAGACAGTCTCACCTGTTTCACCAATGAAGCCATCCTAATTGTGACTGTGGGAAATAAACTGAACGCATTGTTAAACATTTATTTCAGCTTACTTATACTTTAGAGTTTGAATATACAAAGCTACAATAATTAAACCACAGCTACTGGCTTCTATTCTAGACCGATTTGGTAAACTCCAGCTAAATTTGTATGCAGAATGTGAAAAACCACCCTGTGGTTACACATGCCAAAAGACTTTGCATGATTGTTTTGCAGGGAGCCAAATGTGCTTGGCATCATCCATTGTGGAGCACATCTGCCCACAAGGCCCTCACTGAATCAGCGAGGCATTTTTTCTGAATGAGAGACTGGGCAACAGTTGTGAGTTTATCGTGCCAGCGAAGAATGCTTCTCACTGTGATTCTTTGAATCCATCGATCTACACATGCAGCCTACAAGTTTCTTCTCGGGATAATATTATTTCCCAGAAGCAGAACGTGCAGTAAGGCAGGAGATTAATTGAACCATGTTGGTGTAAAAAAATATTGATTACGTTTGCAGCATTCAGAGAGGATTATTATCGACTGGAGAGGCTGAGGCTGTGGCTGAGAACACACTCAGATGATTACAGGGTTTTTATTTTTGGTCACAAAGAGTTACTCTGAATGCAAGGCTGGCAGAGCAGTGTGTGTGTAATTTTATATATGTATACACACACACACACACATATACATACACACACGTGTGCGTATACACATGTCGGTGCTGCAGGTGGACAGAGGAGGCGGGCGTTCTCTGCAGTCAGACAGTCAGCTTTATGGGAGTGAGCAGAATCTGTGATTTCATCTCCAATCTGCAAGAGGAAGCAGAGAGAGATGGAGAAAAAGGGAGAGATTTAAAGCACTCCCACAGTCTAAACTCCCACAGGGACTGTAGAGTCGTTGCCCTCCTACTATTTTTCAAATGATTCAGCTGTCAAGTTGGCTGGCTCAGGATTTCATTTCATCCTGCAGGGGACAGGCCTCTCTTCTGTTTTACCATTTCTGTTACAACCATCCCAAACTGATCAGGAACAGTAACATCAGTGTGTATCCGTGTTAAAAGCAGCAAAAGGTGGTTTTTAAAAGCTGACCTTTTTTATTCAAGTTTTTTTTCTGTGAAAGCAATGAGACAATGTTTAAATATTCGTAGCATATAACTTATTTCAAAGAGATTAGGCATCAGAACAATTTTTTAAGTTTGGAAAAAGGCCTGTCCATCACTCATCCCTAAACAAGCACCCAGTTTTTTGTGCACAGCCAAACCCAAAATAAAATACTTACTGTTCTTGAACCCTTTTGGATACAGACATGATCTTCTTCTTCTTCTGTGTAGGTGGACTGAGTGGAGGAAGAGAGAGTGAGAGCGAGAAAGTTGTTTGTTTTTCTATTTTCTATTCTTTATTCTTTGATGTGGTGATAGTGGTGGTGGGTTTAAGTGTTTAGTATTCATTTAGTGGTGCTTTTTGAGGACTTTGGTGTTGGGGTTTGCACTTTTGCCGGCCAAACGCGGTCTGGCACGGTGAACACGCCGCACCTAACATGGCGTTTAGTTCCCTCTCCGGGCTGTCTCGCAAACACGGCATCAAAGTTGGTGCCGGGTCTGCGTGCAGCGTGGAGGAGGTCGCACTGGCTGTGGGAGACATTATTGGTCATTGATCAGTGAAATCTGCCGCCCGCATGAACAGGGCCGTGGTCTTGTTTTTGGAGCAGATAGACCAGGTGAATCAGCTGGTGGAGGCGGGGATCACGGTGAATGGGCTGTTCGAGCAGGTGCTACCACTCACGCAGCCCGCCACCAAGATCACCCTATCCAATGTGCCCCCCTTCATCAGTGATGATTTCCTGGTCAGAGAGCTGTCCTGGCACGGCAAGGTGATTTCACCCATCAGGAAGATCCTGTCTGGGTGTAGGTCGCCTCTGCTGAGGCACGTAGTGTCCCACCGGCGGCAGCTCTATGATCCTGAACAACAGAGCAGAGGAATTCAATTACCTTTTCTTGGTTCCTGTAGACGATTTTGAGTACAACTTGTTCGCCACGTCCAGTCACGCTAAATGTTTCCTCTGCGGCGAGGAGGGACACCTCGCAAAAGCCTGTCCAAAACGGGTCGGCACGGAGCCGCGGGGGAGCGGCTTTGGCCGCGCCAGCCGCGACCGGGGCTCCGGCCGTGGCTGTAGCGGCTTTGGCGGCTCCGCCTCCGGCGCAAGACACTCCCCGGGGCTGCATGGCGGGACGCAAAGGTGGATAGTGGAGCAGTGGGTGAGCAACAGGTGGAGGGGACACAGACACAAAGAGGTGAGAGCACGGAGATGAGTCAGGAGAATGGAGAGGTGGTGGAAAAAATGGGTGAGGTGGGAAAGAAGGAAACCAGGGTGGAGAGGGCAGGTGAATTAGAGGGGGCGGGTGAAGGGACAAGCAAAATAGAGGTGGTAGGTGAGAGGGCAGGAGAAGGGGGTGAAAAAGGTGAAATGTGTGATGTGACTGAGAGTGTGTGTGAGACTGGGGAAGTGGTGGAGAGTGTGTGTGAGACTGGGGGAGTGAATGAGCTTGTGTGTGAGACAGGTGAAGTGTGTGAGAGTGGGGGGCTCGAGGAGGGAGTTAGGGAGAAAGTAAGTGGAGTAGGGGTGGGTGCAGCTGCTGAGACTGCTCCAGTGGAGGCCGAGTGGGAAACTGTGTCCACCAAACGACGCAGCAAAAGGAAAAACACGTCAATGGCTACAGTGAATAGCAAGGCTGGGAGGATGGAGGAGGCAGCGGCTGCTGCAGACAGCAGTGACTCTGACGGCTATCTGACTGCAGTGAGATGTCGCGCACTCAGGTCACTGCTAGTCAGGAAAAAATAAGTACCCAGAAAAAATGGTCAAAGTTTTTTTTACAACAAACCAAAAGAATGAAAGGTTTAGACATTGCATTACACTTTCCAGATAAATTCGCCTTTTATACTTCAGCTAAATACATCATCAAGAACAAAGCAACTTCAGAGCTCACTGAACAAGAGATTTTCAGGTTAAAAAAGCACATGATGAAAGTGAGAAAACAACTCAAGTTTTAATGATGTTGAGGCTGTTTGTTTTATTTTTTTCCTTTACTGTTTTTATTTTTTATTCATCCCTATTTATGTCATCTTTTAAAGTAGGGACCTTAAATGTTAACGGTGCTAGAGAGGCGAAGAAGAGGGCACTGGTCTTTGACACAGCAAGGGCAAAACACATAGATGTGTTGTTTTTACAGGAAGTTCATAGTGACGAAGGCGTTGAGGCAGATTGGAGGAAGGAGTGGGAAGGACGGGTAGCCCTGAGCAATAACACCTCGCTCAGTGGAGGAGTGGGCTTCCTGTTCTCCAGAGCATTCACTCCTTCCTCACTGGAGGTCGAGCATGTGGTCCAGGGGAGGTGTCTTCTGGCCAAGGCACAGTTCCAACAGCACACCCTGGTTTTTATCAACATCTATGCTCCAACCAATGGCGCAGAGAGGAAGAGTTTTCTAGAAAAAGTGAAATCTAGGTTGGATTGCTGTGGATCGGAGGAGTTTTTATTCTTGGGTGGGGATTTTAATTGCACGGAATGCGAGTTTTTAGACCGCAACCATGCAGAGCCCAATCCTGCCTCCCAACGCGCTCTGAGACAGCTGGTCACTTCTCATGGTGGATTCTAGTGGATGTATGGAGAAGGATGCACGCAGACTGCATGCAGTCCCACCTGAAAGATAGAATCTCTTTAGCCAGGCTAGACCGGTTTTATTGTTTTAAGCATCATTTTATTGTTTTTAAAGAGTGTAAAATTATGCCAGTTGGCTTTACAGATCATTCTTTGGTATTATGTTGTGTTTTAATCAAAAACATTTTACCTAAAAGTGCATACTGGAGTTTTAACACAGCTTTGACGTTCGATAAGGGTTTTAGAGAGGCTTTGATGTTTTTTTGGACTGCTTTTAGACAGAGAAAGGGTGATTTTACATGTCTTGGTGGGACCATGGAAAAACTGAGATAAAAGTACTATGCCAGCAGTATACTCACAATGTCACTCGTGATACTTGTCGATCTATTAGAGACCTGGAAACTGAGATCATGGAACTAGAAACCATCAGTGATTCCACAGGAAACCGAGGATATATTGAGATCCTCAAGTCTAAAAGAATGGCCTTGGCTAACCTGCTAGATACTAAAGTACAGGGCGCACTGGTCAGGTCTCGGGTACAGAACATCAACGAGATGGATGCTCCTTCTATCTTCTTCAGCCTGGAGAAGAAGCTGGGACAGAAGAAAGCAATCCACTCGCTACTCACGGACACAGGGCAGGAACTCAGTGAGCCGGTCGAAATCAGGAGACGAGCTGTGGACTTCTATTCATCCCTGTACAGCAGTGAGTTGGAAGGAGACAACAACAACCTTCTGGAGAGTTTCTGTGGGAACCTCCCGCAGGTCTCCCCAGATACCAATTCACTCCTGGACCGGCCACTGAGGGTGGGGGAGCTACATGATGCTCTGCTGAGCATGCAAGGACGGAGGGCCCCTGGCATTGACGGACTAAATGTAGAGTTTTTTAAAGCCTACTGGGACATTTTATCAAATGATTTTATGGACGTTTTTAATGAAAGCCTGGCTGCTGGGTCCCTGCCACAATCTTGCCGCAGAGCTGTGGTAGCTCTATTGCCCAAGAAGGGAAACCTACAAGACATCAAGAACTGGCGCCCTGTGTCCCTCCTCTGCGTGGACTATAAAATCATATCCAAGGCCCTGGCTAACAGGCTGAGGGAAGCTATGGAGCAGGTCATCCACCGGGACCAAACCTACTGCGTCCCTAGCAGGTCAATGGTAGATAATATCTACCTCATTCGGGATGTTTTGGAGGTCTCCAGCTCTTTGGATATTGATACTGGTCTGATTTCACTGGACCAGGAAAAGGCATTTGACCGCATTGAGCACAGCTTCCTCTAGAAAACCATGGGGAAGTTTGGGTTCAGCTCCGGATTTATTGCCAAGATCCAGGTGTTGTATAGTGACATTGAGAGTATACTGAAATTTAACGGCAGTCTGTGTGCTCCTTTTAAAGTGCGTAGAGGCATCCGGCAGGGCTGCGCTCTGTCCGGGATGCTCTACGCACTCTCCCTGGAACCACTCCTCTGTAAAATACGCACAAGCATTGATGGTCTACTTTTACCTGGTTTTAGTGAAAACATTGTCTTATCCGCCTACGCGGATGACATCATTGTTTTTGTAAAAGACCAAGCTGATGTGGAGATTTTAAAAGTTTTAACTAATTTATTTTACCATCTGTCCTCAGCAAGAGTCAATTGGGCAAAAAGTGAAGCCCTGGCTGTTGGCAGATGGCGTGGCAACCTCCCAGTTCTTCCCCAGGGTCTCCTCTGGAGAAGGGATGGCATCAAGTACCTGGGAGTATTCCTGGGGAATAACACCATGACCAGGAAGAATTGGGAGGACGTCACAGAAAAGATAGAAAATAAATTTAAAAAATGGAAATGGCTACTCCCCCAAATGTCTTTTAGAGGTCGAGTACTTGTGCTAAACAATTTAGTTGCATCCCTCCTGTGGCACCGCCTCACTACCGTAGACCCCCCACCAGGCTTACTAGCTAAAGTCCAAGCCATGTTGGTGGACTTTTTCTGGGGGGGTCGACATTGGGTGCCACAGGGGGTGCTGTTTTTACCAAAAGAGGAGGGGGGCCAGGGCCTCATCCACCTGGCCAGCAGAACGGCCACTTTTAGATTACAGTTTATTCAGAGGTTTTTAACAGGACCCACAGACCTAGTGTGGAGAGAGGTGGCCAGCTGCATCTTCAGACGTGTGAGTAACCTGGGACTGGATACACCCCTGTTTTTAATGAACGCCAAATTACTAAATTTTAATGGGGTTCCTCCTTTTTACCAGGGTGCTTTTAAGGCATGGGCCCTTTTTAAACGTGATCCACAAAAAAGCTCTGACTCTCTGTTTTGGTTGTTGAAGGAGCCGTTGGTGCACGGAGCCAGACTGGACATCTCTGGCGGAGCCACACCTGGGCTGGCGGCAGCGCTGCTCCGCACCGGGACGTTGGTCCTTAAAGAGCTGGTGGACGTCGCGGGGCCGGCGCTGTCGGACACCCGGGCTGTGGGCTCCTTGCTGGGAGTCCAGTCCACCAGGGTGTGCCAGAAGATCCTACAGCTGTGGAGGCAGAGGCTCTCAGGAAGAGAGAGGGGAACTTCCCGGAACTTCATATCACTCCTGAGCTCGGAGACCTCAGTGGACCTCTTCTTGAGAGCCCAAAGAAGATCAGCCTCCAGACTAGAGACAAAAAAGACTTGTACAGAAACTGTGTCAAAGCCATCCACAAAGACAATCTATGTGACAGAGCTCCCACTGTGTGGACCGTGAAAATGGGAGAAGATCGCCGGCCACAGTGGAGAGCTCTGTACAAGCCTCCCCTAAAGAAGAAGACAGCCGACCTCCAGTGGAGGATTTTACACGGGGCATTCGCCTCAAATGCTTTTATCTCTATCATTGACCCAACTGTGTCAGACCAGTGCCCATTTTGTCATTTTAGAGAAACAGTGTTTCATGCTTTCAGCGAGACTTTCAAGCCTCTTCACTCTTTTAACCGATGTTTTTGAACTGTCCAATGAATCTTTTAGCATAAGGAACTTTATCTATGGCACAGGATACAAAAAAGAAGAAAAGGAATAATGGCAGCTGCTAAATTTTATCATTGGAGAAGCGAAAATGGCAATTTATTTATCAAGGAAAAACAAGGTGGAGGGCAGAGCAGGACAGGAACCAGCTTCAGTCTGGAGATGCAACATAAGGTGCAGACTGAGGCTGGAATTCGCTTTTTATAAAATGAACAATGATTTGGACCGTTTTAAAAACACTTGGTCTTTTAACAAAGTTTTATGCACTGTTGAAAATGACAAACTTGTTTTTACAAATCGCCTCGTGGATTAAACCTCACTGTTTTCATTTAAAGTATTGTTTTAATTTACTGATGCATGTATGTATATATGTATATTATTTATATTGATTTTACAACCACACAACACTAGCACTTTTGTATTTATAATGTGTAAATATATTAGTTAAAACTGTAAATAAATGTGGTTTTAAAAAATCAAAATCAATCTTCTTCTTCTTGTATCAAAAAAACATTTACAGAGGTTTCCTGTTGCTTGCATGGCTTGTGTTCTGTCTTGAGGATTCTTGTTTTGTTGTAGTTGCTGTCTTTTTGGTGTCTTGTTGTCTTCGTTCTGTAAATTTTAATCATTTTAGAGGTTTCAAAACATCTCGCCAAAGGACTGCAGTTGAAAATTAGCCAGCTGGCTAACAGTGGCACATTTACAGAAATGTTGATTAATGTGCGTTATAAATAAATGACATACTGTATATTTTGGTTAAAAAAAAAAAAAAGGTTTAACCATATGTCGCTGAACTAGCAATGTTACTGGCTAAAATATCAGCCAGTTATCCTTGCTGTGATTGCATGGAGAAGTTGAGACCGTCCTAGAAAAATGATCATTCGAGTTGTTTGAGCATGTGGCCCAAAATGACATACTGTACATCCAAGTGAATGAATTGTTAAATGTGAATATTTTCTGGTTTCTTTAGTCCTCTAACAGTAAACTGAATATCTTTGGGTTGTGGCAAAACATGACATTTGAGGACGTCACCTTGGGCTTTGGGAAACAATGACATTTTTCACCATTTTATGGTAAGTTCAGCTAACCTGCACATTTTAATCATTTACCCAAAGTAAAACTCTAATACCTTTTAAAATACACAAGCCATGGGATTTATTAACATAAAGACACTCAAAACAACCAAGACACTAAAGACTAAACAGACAACAAATACTAAATAAAATAAAATCCCAGGCTGAGAGGCAGCAAGATCAGCAGTCCACAAACAAGAAGCCTCTCTCTGACACAGGAAACTGGAACATTTAACCACTTCCTTTCCTGGGCCAGCTGCACCTCATTGTGGACTGATGAGGTTTAGAGACCTGGACAGAGCAATAGACAGGAGAGGACATGCAACACATACAGCTGTAACAATACATAAAAGAAAAATACTATTGCTGCTACTAATAACAGTTCATAGGATCATTATTGTTGTTGTTGAAGGAATCACATTTCATCAATATTTGTGGGTCAGGGTAACAAAATATTGTCATATTAAAATACAATGATTTTGTTTTGGTGACTCAGAGACACAAAAACATCTCAAAGAAGATGAAATGAAAGATATTTTCATAGATTTTTGCATTGCTTTCAGTGTAAGGCAGGAAGTTTAATTGAGTTGTACCTGTGACACATCAAATATGTGGTATTCAAAATAAAATAATTTCATTTTTTTCTGGGTAGTTATTTTTCTGCCAGTCTAAGCAGGATATATAACCTGTTATACAGTGAAAAAACAGTGTTATACTGAATGACATTTTACTAGTCTATATACATATGAATTATAATAAAAATGAATTATTGGATTTATTCTTGACTATAACTAAAATAAGGGCATAAGTGACATTCCTAGCCTTTTAGGGAATTGTAATTGTTTTATTTTTTTGCAACTTTGAAAACCTTATATATCTTTGACCCATATCTATCTATACATATACATATATATACATATACCTATATATGTTATTTACAGATAAACAATAAAAAATTGTATAAATCACTTATGAGCATTACTACTTTAAGTAGTTTTCTTGATTATCATCTGCTTGTGAGGTCTCTTTATTGCAGATTGTATATCACAGCCTGGCACTTTTATCTTTGGGGCTGTTTTTTGACAGTAACTTTGTCATCACTGTCACTCTCAAATCGAATGTTGTTGTGGGGGGTGGGGGTGGCTGGACACAGAATTGATTGATTTCAATTTCAAAGATTACAAAGGTTGTCATGGTCTCTGTCTGTCTAGTTCTGTTTTATCAACTCTCTCTATTTCTGCTCTCCCTGTCCCTTGCTTTGCCTTGTGTTCCAGGCCTTCCCAGGTCCAGCATTTCTTGCCCTGCTGTCTCCTGCTTGCCCACCTGTTTCCCATAAGCCTTGTCAATAAGACTGTCCCAAAGACCATTTTTTGGGCTCTGGAGCTTCGGTAGTAATCAACAGCGAATATTCAAAGTTCCAGGTGGGGTGGGTGGTTGCTGGACATGAATTGGGAAGGACTCAGCCAGACATTTATCTGTTCTCGGCTGAGATGGATGGCATAGCGCTGCAACGCATCTTTCATTTTAATTAAAGGCATTACTTTTTAAGGATTCTGTTATTCTACAGTATTGTATTTGTTAATAAAAAAACATTTTCTAAAATGTTGTGTTTTATCCATGTTTGTAATCATGAGGGGTTTGGTTGAACGAGGTCCTATATATGCACTTTTTGTGACATAATAACAGCTTATGACAATTTTTCTTATCATGGATAAAATATAGACCTATATAAATGCTCATAATAATACGCTAAGACAACACCTGAGAAAGCGGTGTGAAACAGAAGTGCAGAAACAGCATACTACCTCCAAAAAATTTAAGATTTGATATTTATATTTATAAGAATCATATATATTTACACACATTTAAATAAACAATTTCTTTCCAATCTTTCAAATAAACAAATAAATCACAATCAAGTTGCAAGCTTCATTTGACTAAGCCATACGCCTACCTTCACTCTCTTCATGTTGTGTGTGAGCAAGATGAGTTTGTCCACATTTTCAGGTAAAAGGGAATTTCTGGTCTTGTTCATGATGTAACCAGCATTTGAGAAAATGTGCTCTGACTGGGTTGAAGTGGCCGGAATGCAAAGGCAGCTTTGGCTGCAAATGCCAGTTTAGGGTAGTGGTCGCTGTTTTGCTTCCACCATACAAGTGGGCCAGACTGGACTTTAGTAATGTCTCTCAAATATTGCTCCATCTCTTTGTTTGCGCTGTCTCCATTGAAATCTTTTTTTTTTTTTGGTGGTGGTGCAGCAGTCTCCTCTTCTCTATAGCTTGCTGCCAGCTCTTCTTCCTCCTCCTGAACACTCTGTCACTAGTGCAGATTTTCAGCCAGGCAGACAGCCTTAAAATCAAATAGCATTTTATTAGTCAAATCTGCAGATGCGTCGTGTACAAGATAAAGTATTGTGGCGTAATAGTAATTTGGAATGGCGAAGGCGTGTGCCACTTCTCCAAGCTGTTATGCAATGTTCACTACCGTATGGCTCACCTCAATTCATTTGGTTTCCAATAGGCACAAGGCACAGAATTATAAAGTGACAGGTGACAGCCATGTACACACGTGGACAAAATTGTTGGTACCCCTCAGTTAATGAAAGAAAAACCCACAATTCTCACTGAAATCATTTGAAATGTACAAAAGTAACCATGAATAAAAATTTATTGAAAATTAAACAATCAAAATCAGCCATTACTTTTGCATTGTTGATTAACATAATTATTTTAAAAAATGAAACTAATGAAACTAATGAAACAGGCCTGGACAAAAATGATGGTACCCATAATTTAATATTTTGTTGCACCACCTTTTGAGGCAATCACTGCAATTAAACGATTTCTATATTTGTCAATGAGCCTTCTAGATCTATCAACAGGTATTTTGGCCCACTCCTCGTGAGCAAACTGCTCCAGTTGTGTCAAGTTTGATGGGTGTCTTCTCCAGATGGCATGTTTCAGCTCCTTCCACAGATGTTCAATGGGATTCAGATCTGGGCTCATAGAAGGCCACTTCAGAATAGTCCAACGCTTTTCTCTTAGCCATTCTTGGGTGTTTTTGGCTGTGTGTTTTGGATCGTTGTCCTGTTGGAAGACCCATGACCTGCGACTGAGACCTAGCTTTCTGACACTAGGCAGCACATTTCTCTCCAGAATGCCTTGATAGTCTTGAGATTTCATTGTACCTCGCACAGATTCAAGACATCCTGTGCCAGATGCAGCAAAGCAGCCCCAAAACATAACTGAGCCTCCTCCATGTTTCACCGTAGGGACAGTGTTCTTTTCTTCATACGCTTGATTTTTGAGTCTATGAACATAGAGTTGATGTGCTTTACCAAAAAGCTCCAGTTTTGTCTCATCTGTCCAAAGGACATTCTCCCAGAAGCTTTGTGGCTTGTCAACATGCATTTTTGCAAATTCCAGTCTCGCTTTTTTATGATTTGCTTTCAACAGTGGTGTCCTCCTTGGTCGTCTCCCATGAAGTCCACTTTGGCTCAAACAACGACGAATGGTGCGATCTGACACTGATGTACCTTGGCCTTGGAGTTCACCTTTAATATCTTTGGAGGTTGTTCTGGGCTCTTTGGTTACAATTCGAACTATCCGTCTCTTCAACTTGTCATCAATTTTCTTCTTGCGGCCACGTCCAGGGAGGTTGGCTACTGTCCCGTGGATCTTAAACTTCTGAATAATATGTGCCACTGTTGTCACAGGAACTTCAAGCTGCTTAGAGATGGTCTTATAGCCTTTACCTTTAAGATGTTTGTCTATAATTTTGTTTCGAATGTCCTGGGACAATTCTCTCCTTTGCTTTCTGTTGTCCATGACTGATTATGAGCTTGAAGACACCTGTGATGTCAATTAAAGGACACACCTGAGTTAAACATGTCCCTCTGGTCAAATTATTTTCAATCTTTTATAGGGGTACCATCATTTTTGTCCAGGCCTGTTTCATTAGTTTGTTTTTTTAAATAATTATGTTAATCAACAATTCAAAAGTGATGGCTGGTTTTGATTGTTTAATTTTCAACACATTTTTATTTATTATTACTTTTGTAAGTTTCAAGTGATTTCAGTGAGAATTGTGGGTTTTTTCTTTCATTAACTGAGGGGTACCAACAATTTTGTCCACGTGTGTATGCCTAAATACTCACTGAGGTCCAAATGTCTTTTATGAAACTTAAGGCAGTTGAGTTTAAATTAAAAAAGATTAAAGGGTTAAAATTTGGTCTCACAGATCGCTGTACTTCAGAGACAGGGTGTGTGAAATACTGGAGTGTTTGGGGATGGTGTAGTCGGGCTCCATCTTCTTCATTAATTTTCTGAAGCCTTCGCCTTTGACTACGTTATGGGTCTCCTATCCATAGCGATGAACTCTGCTATGGCATCTGTTATCTCTCTCTTTCTTTTCTCTGTTATCGGTTTTTGGAAAATGTAGGGGCTGCTGTGGAGTTTTGGGTGTGGTTGAGGATGTTGCACCAATGGACAAGTTATTATTAGGCTGGGCTACTCTATGTTTTTATGCCAATAATTGTCTTATATTAGCCCCAGATGTTACCACATTACTCCTTATGTTTTTTTTGAACTATTCGGATCAGTTGCAACTATTTTCCAAGTAAAGTAAGAGCACATTTTTATCATGCGGGTCATTCCACCAAAAGAGTGCAATTTGCTCATTGTAACTCTTCAAAATTAAACTTCATTTTTCATTCCATTTCAATATAGAATTTAGTAATATACACATTTGCTCATTCAAAATGAGTACTGGTCAATCTCTACTTTATTTAATTTATTGCAACTTTCGAAAGTTTATTATCATTGCATTTTTTTCTCTGCTGTTACCAAAACTCAAATGCCATTTTAAAACCATGTTTAAAAGAATATCAACCACATACATTGTTTTCCCTTAGAAAAAGAGTTAATGTAGAAGAAATGGTTGGTTACATGATGAAATTACTAATATTTATGACAAGAAAAATGACTATATTTTGACCAGAGTTGTATTTCTCTAAAAATGCAAACCTTTTCCTTTATAGGACATACAAAAAAACTAATTTAATTCAAAGATTGAGCATGTATTTCATTAAGCAATCAGACAACTGTTGGAACCAATATAAATGTAAAAATACAGTTTATTTTCTTTATTTTTGAAGAAACAATTGAATAATCAGAAAAAAACATTTGGTAACAGGAATGAAAATCGGTAACAGGAATGAATATATGAGTGCGTTATGTGAGTGTGTGTGACCTGTTTATTGTGTCAAACCCATTGCACTACTGAGCTACATGAAGAACATCATATTAAAATGCATTGTTGCTAGTATTAGTAAGATTAAAAGACAGAACATATACAAAATACACAAACACACTGTGTGTGTGTGTATGTGTGTGTGTGTGAGAGTGAGTGAGCGAGTGAAAAAGAGAGTGAGAGTATGTGAATGTGTGTGACCTGCATGTAGCTCAGTCCGAACATCATATTAAAATAGCAACAATGCTATTGGTAAGATTGAAACTCATTGAGACTCATCTTTCCTTTTCAACCTTTGAACTTGTATCTTGTATTTGTCCTTTCTTCATGTTACATTTTTCAGACGACTGTGTAACTCAACAACTTATATTTTGTCCTCCTGCGCCTTCGCTGTCCTTGATCACGTTGCCTGAAACACAAGTACATCACAATAAATACACATTGCATTGTATTACACTGTTCAGTAACACTGTTTAATTAATGTCTGTAGCCTATTTAGAAATGTATTTATTGATTATTTATTTATTTAACTATTTATTTACATCACACACATACACATCAGACGATTTGGTTACACTCTAATTTTTTTTGGAAAGTGACTGTATTCAGGATTCTTTAAGATTAATTAATTGTGTCGTGTAATACTGCAATTTATTGTGAAAACAAATAATTGTGACATCCCTTCAACACACATACAAAAACTAAACCTTGAGAAGCTGGGCTGCACATCTAGAGCTGGCTCTGGGCCAGAAATGTCACTCTTTTGGCGGTATCGCCCATGCGTACCATTGTTACGCTGTTTAAACGGCGGATAAAAGCAGTGACTGGACTTGAACTAGCTAAACTAAGTTTGCTAGCTAGTATGGTCTTGGTTTTTTACACCGTCAAACAATAGTTTACTACTTATAGCATTCAGGTGATTTTTCATGCTTGTTGTCCCACTGTGGTAGGCCAGTGTCAAATTTCATATTTGGCACACTGTCTTTGTCTTGTCATCACTCAATTTAAAGTGTTACCACACAACTGAGGTCTTTGGCATTTTGCCTTCTCTTTAATGGCTAAGGTGAACTGAAGCGTGACGTTCACTGGTGAGTGACAGGGATGTCAGGCGCCCATGCTGAGATGGTATATCTTTCCACATTTTAACAGTGCAATTAAAAAATATTAATATAGTACAACAATGATTTGACAAAATGTATTTTGCAGTTCATCTTTATTGATAGCCTACATTTAACAAAAAAAAAAATCCGAATCCCAGAATTGAAAACTGAATACCTACCCAATGACCAAATATCCGAATAGTTGAATATTCGCGTCCAGCTCTGCTTGTCAATCCAGTTTTATGTTCCTGTCCTCATCTGCCCAGCTATGCCCTGTTCCTTGATTAGATCCTCATGTATTTAAGGCCTGTCTCCAGGGTTTCCCTCAGCATATTACAAGCCCCCACCCAATCTAAGCATTTACAGGTATGTCAATGTACTAAACAAAAACACATCTGAGATCAGACTCAGTCTCCTTTAGCAGCACCCAAACATGATCATGGTCAGAGTCTGAGGCAAAAAAATGGAATGTTTGTAGTCAGTAGTAAGAGGGGACAATGCACATTGCATAGAGCACGATCATCAAACTCTGTCTTTTGTTATTGTTTTGATTGAGAGACCACTAGCCACAGAAAATTACATATTGTTCATTTAAGAGCATGTAAAAGCACTCGTTAATACATGTTCCAAACCCAAAATATTGGGAATACAAACCTAGAGAGATAAATAAAAGCAGGCTGGACACTGTCACCTCTGTCTAAATCGGATGCTGAACTGCACATAAATTATCAATCATTTTCCTCAAGATAAAAAGCTTGGCATACCTAAAATTCATCAGTGCCAATGACTGTTACCACACCAGATATGTTAAGACTGAAAAACAAATTCCCAAATCTGTCGAGTCAATAGGATAGTTAAAAAACTTTGCAATGTGTCTATATTCTTTGCAGACTATGTATTCCTCACCCTCAAAGACAATTTTATTCTGAACCAAGAGTATCTTATTGTTAATGTTGATACATCTGTTCCTCCTGATAAGTTGATGACAAACTCATCTGTTGCCAGCCCTTTAAACTGGGAGACCTGTGGAACAGGTCCATCTGAGTGCAGCATTTTCAATTTTTTAAACTTGTTGAATTAAGTTCTGAAATTCTGCGTATAACTTGCTGCAGTGGTGAGCTAGGTTTTCTAACCATTCATTTAAATTTTTAAAGTAGCTTTGAAAAAGAAAACCTGATATTAAAATCTAAGTGGCCAGGCACCTTCACATCATCACTGTGATGATTCAAACCATGTATGCTGTAAACTAAAAACGCCTGACCATAGAGTTCCCCAAAATGCTTAACAAATGATCTAAGTAGTGTGTTTGCAAAATCATTTAACAGCAAACAATATGTTGGACTTGCCAAAATGTATATACTCACAGACAACAGCATAAAATTTTGATAAACCTCGGTAGTCAGCAAATCCCTCAAAACTACTGGACCAGTGTAAAGTAAGAACTGCCTAAGTTCTGTTGCCTTCCATTGTAACCTCTCATCAAGGGCCCTTTGCCTCCTAGCAAATTCTGGGGGGAATGTAACTTCTGAGAGCAAGCAAATTTGCCTGGATGAAATACAGGAATGCAACTTACCACAAGTGCCCATCCACAAATCAAGCAGACGATGCACCACACCAAAGCACACAAAATGCATATAGTTGTATGGAAATCCACTGACCATAGGAACAGATTTTTCACAAAATGGGTAATGTTTTACATGGTGGTCTTCATCCTCTGCATTTGAAAAAGATACGTCAGTTCTGCGAATGTCATGTGATTATTAATGTAAATGCCTGACTGTACACATTTATCACAGCAACTGTATCCATCGTGTGACTTAATACCCTTAAAGAGGACCTATTATGCTCATTTCATCTCTAAATTTTTATTTTTGGATTCCACTAGAATAGCTTTGCATGATTCACATTTCAGAAAACTCCTTATTTATCTTATACTGGCCCTTTATGCAGCCCCTCAGTATACCCCATGTCTCTAACAGTCCATTCTCTTAAAGGCCCCCCTCCAAATGAGCCCACTCTGTTCTGATTGGCCAGTTTTACATACCAGAGTTGTGTAACCTTCTTCACTGCTTCAAATTAAAAGCCTTTAAATGACTAAATAACAGGAAGCTTTCATTGTGAAGAATTTACAGGAAGTGGAACGTATTCCTCACTAAATTAGCAGAGCTTCGTTAGCGGCACTAAAACTAATTGAAACAACAACATATAGACATTTCACTAGCAAGGACCACACCATCAACAAGATACGTTTGAATGATTTTATTGAGAAAAGACTGATAAGGCTTGTTCTTCTGCTTGCTTGCTTGTTTGGATGAGGTGTGGGGAGGCTTCGTGAGGAATCTGCCACTGCGCCCAGGCAGCAATAAACCCCCAAAGACCTCCAGTTACTTAAAAAGAGCTTGAGCAGATTTGAGATCTTTGAGATCCAAACGGATGTAATGATGATATGTTTGGGAGGACCACCGACCCATGAGTTGTATGAAATGTTCTGGAATGCTGGTGCAGGAAGCTAAAGTGGCGACTCCGATTCTGAAGTAGTGTCCAGAGTAATGAATGGGAGATATGCAAGACAAGGAGAGTATGTGTCGGAAATGGTGGTGGAACCAGAATTGAGTTGCCAATTGTCCGGATTCAGAGATAAAAAGAGGGTCTGTCACTGTTGTGCTCTGAGCTTTCCAGTATGTCAAGTAGCTTGCGAGGGTTTCGAAAGGATTCAGGGGTGATTGGACTTTGAAGTAGAAGACTGGTGTGGGCTGACTGGATTGATTGGTTTTAGTTCACTTTAAGTAGAATACCATGGTGTCATCTGAGAAATGAGACAAGTCTGAAATGAAAGCGTGGCAGCATGGGTCAAAGAGATAGGTTGAGGAGGTTAATTCAGAGCATCTGAGGAAACTGAAGAAGGCGAGCAAGAACATGGCTTCTAGAGTTCGAGCCACATGAGGAGTGCCGTATCTGGAGCGGATGGTGTGGATGCATGTTGACAGCAAGTCGATGGTAAGAGGAAGACGGCAAGGGTTTTTTGCTGGTTCTTGGTGAAGGAGTCCTTTAAGGAGGGAAGTTATCTGAGGATGACTTGGGGCAAGGCCTGGACTGCCGGCTATGAGTTTGGAGAAGAAGCTGATGCTGCTAAGATACTAGATACTAAGATAGACTTTGATTGTATGTGTTTTTATTGCCATCACGGAATGGGAATAGGTAATGAAACAAGTCAGGATGATGAGATTGAACGATGGAAAGGTTATGTTATGTTGGTTGTGGAAGTAATGGAAACTTTTCCGAGCTGTCCAGTGAATGCGCCGATCATGAAGCCTTCTGTAACTTGGAGAGCAGGCGATCGACTGACTCTGGGTCATTTTTGGCTGACTGAAGATTTTTGCACTCAAAAAAGGCGGGTGGTTGAGCGGAAATTCCAGGGTGGAACCATTCCTTAAATCCGGTTACCAGGAATTTAACAAAAGCGGGATTGGGGTGGTTGCGAAGTGCTACCTCTCAAGCTGGGATGTTAATAGGTGTAGAAAAATGCTTACCTAGCAGGGAGCAGACATGGAGGAAGCGGCATTGGGACATGCTGCATCCGGCATCATTAAAGTTATTACATATTGTCCAACTACCTTGGTGCATGATGGGCCTTTTTTGTCTATGCCATTGGTTATGGGGCAGATGACAGAGGAAGTGGATGATACTGGCTTTGGAGGTATGGGTGCTGGTGGGGCTGCTGATGCCAAGCGGGAGAAAGCTGAAGCTTTTGTTCAGATTTGAAGTTTCTGAAGTGCAGGTGGGAATGGAGCAGGAGGAGGCTGGGTGAGACGGTGTATGTGGCCTTATTGCTGGAGGTGGGCTGTGGCTTCAGAGGTGAAGTGAATGTGGTATTTGCAAAATCCATTTCCTCTGAAACAGAGGGCCAGATTAAGTATGGTGTACACGTAATCGTTAAATTATTGGCGGCATGCAGGAAATTGTGAGCAGAGAACATCTCTAAAGAGAGAGAAAGCATAAGCAAACTCTGTGGAAGTAAGCTCTCTGGAACGAGCAGGTGTTCTTCCTTTTGGGTGGAGGCACCCTTCATGTCCTTCAAGAAATCTGTCGGTAGGAGGTTGGTGGAGGGAAGGCATAAGGAATGCAATATCTACATAATTACCATCTATGATTTGTTTACGAATATTGGCAGGAACTGGAGAAGGACAGGAGATGAAAGTGTTAGGATGGCACATGGGAGGATTGGCTGTGAACAAGGTGAAGTTGGTGGTTGCGTGCTGGGCCAAAATGGGTTGCGAGGGAAGACTGGAGTTAAAAGTGGAAGGAACGTGCTTCTGTGCGGGCTGTAGAGGAAATCTGGGTGCTAGCATCCCGGTGCCAACGGCTCCGGCTGACAAGAGCTGCAGGGACTGATGGAACTGAGAGGTGTAGGATCCCGGTGCCAGAAGCCCCCTGCTGCAGCAAGCTGCTGCAGTTAGAGGAAGGAGGCAGCAAGAGGCGCTGGCATCCCGGTGCACCCACCATTGTTGGCTATTGTAATTGGAACTGGGTGGTAGGGCCTGCTGTGTCATTTGCCCTTGATGTTGTAGGCTGCTGACGCTGGTGTTGAAGACCCATTTGGGAGGTGGACAGTTCTGGGATTATGTTGCCAGGCACTTCATCTGAAGTAGGTGTGTTATTTGGTCTTGTTGATGATCCATGTTTTTTCTTCTTTTTCTGTCCTTTCCACTGGCTTTGGGCTGAAGGGTGTACTTGTACTGTCTCTTTAACAGCAGCTCTGACGTCACGGCATGTTGTTGGGGTGTGCATGGTGACGTCGCCCGGAAGCGTGCTGGTGTTGACGGAGTAGTGACGCAGCCACCAGCTGCGAATTGTGAGGCTGGTGTTGGGACGATGGCTGGAGCCTGGAATTATCGTAGTGGGTGGACTGGCCTCGAATTGCCTCATCCTCTCTTTGCTGATTAGGGAGGTGGGCTAGGAGACATGGAGGCTTCTTCAGGTGAACTGTAGTCTTGGATATTGAGGAGAGATGAACCGGGTGGGATATGGACCATGGAGGAGACGGAGCTTCCCGGAATTGCCCGCTTCCTGGACGGCTTTTTGACCATGGAAAGCGGTGTCTTAGGCATGGACACAGCAGGGAAGTTTTCAGCTGGATCCGTTGGTGTGGGCTGGTAGAGACTTTGGACTTGGTCGTCCTGATTCCATCTGAAAAGGTCATTGTCTGATGGGGATAATGAGATAAAATCCATGCTCGATGAGGTGGGTAGATGGATTATGTAGCTTGTATGATGAGTAGCTTTGTTGATTTGGGTGTGCTCAAGGAGATGTGAAGTGTTCTCAGTTCTAGTGCAGAATATGAGAGCGAAAAAGGAGGAGAGGGTTAGGTTGGTATTTATGGGATTTTCAGAAGAGGTGTGGTTGAGGTGTGGTCCTGCTCCTGAAACTTCTCTAGATAAGCTTAAAATGTGGAGCTCTTTGTTCAGTGGATCAGTTAGAAATAATGCAGGGAGGAATAGTACAAGCAGAAACAGCCACAGTGATGATGTTTGATGAAGAGCTGCAGATGACCAGCACACCTCCAACAGATAAACTACTTATTTTACTTTGCTGTGCTGTGTAATGGAGTCATGGCTTGGCGTGACTACCCCCGGAGCGGAGCAGTGAACTTACACGCCGGTGTGGAGCAGATGTCCATATAGAGAAATCCGTCATGAGCCAACGTCAGCTCAACTGACTTAGTGGAAACTTAGTGTTCAGAAGGTCTTACCATTTACAACAAATCCACTGCTCATGGATTTCACAGACCAGATCCTTCAGATTCAAAGACAATGACTAAGACATTGAGTTCCCATAGAAAAGAGCAATCAGCACAGGTTTTCTACAATACCCCTTGAGCATTCCCAAAACGGGCCAGAACTGTACAGCTGAACTTTAAAAAAAATGGAAGACCTTCAGTGTTTAATTGTAATTTGAAACTGACTTGGGACAACTGATGTAAGCTTCTGAAATGTTTGGCTAAACATATTCTGTATACCAAAATAATGGAATTATCCACTTGCCAAGGAAGCAACACTATGGCCAGTCTGTGTTTTGAGCAATGTTCTTGCATCTTGGCAAAGAGGGGTGATGGGCTTTCAGTATAAACAAAAGGGCAAACAAAGTGATCTGTGAAACACCAAAATGTGTTGCCCAGTCTTTTAAACAACCAGCTAAATCGTCTTTAGGAAAATCCATTCTTTCATCAACATGGCTATCCTCGTCACTAGTTAATTCACTTCCCCCATTACTCTCTGATCCACAGTTTGGTGGCAAATCAGAGCTTGAAGTGACTGCTCCATATTCAACACTATAGTTCTCTTCAGTATTATCCTCAACACTATTAGCCCCATCATTCAAAGATTCAAACAACTGGTTGACTCTTTTAACAGCCCTTTTCCTTAAATTGCTGCGTGTGATATTCCACTTTTCCCTCTCCATGACACAGCAATTACAACAACAATTACTCTTTGAAAATTTGGAATGGAAGCAGCTCACCTTAATGGTGATAGTGCACTTGCCACTGTATTTTATGCCCTCCAGCAAATTTCTGTAACATTAGTATGCACACTGACTGTTAAGGTAAAAAACATCATGACACGAAACATTACATGACAAAAACATAAAGTAGGACAAGCAATTTTATAATTCCTAGGGGATAATAAAAATCAAATTTAAAATACACAGACGAATAAATCCTAAACCGGTAACAGGGTATTTTTGCTATAATGCAACAACTTCCTACAAACAAAAAAACGTGATGTCTTACTCCCTCCCAAAAATGTATATGAATTTAATGACTTTTGGCAAAGGACAATCTATTATTGTTACTTTGTGATCATCCCATGAAAGCTTCTATTTGATAGGGGAAAGCATGTGGTAATTTGATCTCAGCCAGATCTCTGGAGGGGTATTCAGTTGGTTGCAGTCTGCAACCTTACTGCTAGATGCCACTAAATCCTACATACTGGTCCTTTAACTACATAGCCTACTTACCCATAGTAGAAGCACAAAAATCAAGGGACAATGACCAAATCAACAAAATCTGAGCAAGTCAACAAAATCAGGCAATTCAGTTGTGCTGCTACTGCAGTAATGATGGCAGCCTAAAGGCACTTGTTCAGCTTTGACTTTAGCCTGCCGTAATTACTTTAGTAGTGGCGCAACTTAATTTAAAAGGTGGCTGGCATGACTACGGTTATGCCCGGTGGAATCGAGGCGTTACGGTTAACTAACTTAAAGTTAAAACTTAATGCTAAAGTTAGCTAGCAAGTTTCATTCAGCCAATTTCTTTGCAGAAATATTTATTTTTAAACATTTCCTTGAAATGCCAGAGATGGCAAGAGTTGCCCTTGAACTGCTAGCAAACTAATGCATTCACTAGCTAGCACTCACATTATAGACACTACCACTGACTATCCCTGTAACAAACTGGCCACAATTTCACACATTGACCATACACAGTCCAGCCATATACTAGGTTTGGACCTAGTCTTGTTTTCTCATTTATCTTTAAGAAGGGCATTGTTATTCATTATTAATAAAGATGATAGTAATAAATGTAAATGACAATATTTAACCAAAATTTAAGACTAAATTAAACTTTTCTTTTTTATTCGTGTAAGAATGTCACTGTCAGGGTCATGTGGAGCAATCTAGAAGTTAGATCACACATGGCCATTAATGCAGGCAAAAATGGAAATTTGTCTTTTGCTGGTGCATAGCTCTTAGGGATACAATACAGTACATATAAGCACGTCAAGTGCACATGAAAAGACAACACAGTCCACAGTAAAATCTCATGCAGTTAAAAAAATTGTGGTAGGTAAAAATTAAATACTAAATATAAAGTGCTGTATGCTAGCTCAGCTCAGTAAGTCTGTAGGTTCCTACAATTTCATTAGGTTCATCATCTGCAGATAATTAGTAGGAAAATCTTCAAAGTCTGCAAAACACTGGCACTCCTCCATTTTCCTGGAGAGGGAAAAACAGACCAACCAGTTTGCTTTCTTCCAAAACTTTTATACACTGTCACCTGCTGGCCAATCAGGGAGGGTCTCTGGAATTAGTGCCACTTTGACCCAGGTAGCATTAATCTCCCCTCGTTTGGAGTTAAATTGCATTCAATTGTATTTTTGACAAAAATATTATAATATTATATATATATATATATATATATATATATATATATATATATATATAAAACGCTGTGCAGCCCCCAACAGGGTGCTGTCAGTTTCTCTGTTCAAATGGGTCCATGTAGTTAGGGGTTCAACCCCAATTGCACTAAACAAGGCAATGGAAACCAGTTCTTAGACTGGACTGTTAGGACAATGACTGGACTGGCTAACAGTACGCAGAACAGTAAAATCACTAGAAGAGGCCAGGGCACACTGTGTGGGCTTTTCTGTAGAAAAATAATCTTTGCCAGAGTGAATCTTACCTTTACAGTTGTAAACATTATCAGTGTGGTCACTGAAGTTCACCTCTAAAATTTTATGATTAACTTAGCAGCACATTAAATCATATCTCAGGGAAGGACAGCCTGTACCTGTGCAGGACTACAGTGCTAGGGCTGGGTCAGACCACAACTCATGACCAGCCTACCTAGGTCATTTTAGTTTTAGAAAAAAAATGAATATGGTCACTCCTGGAACTTTGCACATATCTAATAAATCTATGCATCACAAACTCCTTCAAAGCAAGACGACAGCATAAAGCATTGTGGACACATGCTTGCACAGTCATTATCAGCTGGACCTGACAGTCACAATGTTCTGATATGAACAGTATCCTTTTAACCTGCAGTATTCCCAGTGCAGCCTGTGATACAGATCATTCACTTTTAGTTACCTGATATTACCCGAACACCTGATTATCTCTTGTTGGTAAATTCACAATCGGGGTTAAATTACATAAAATAACTACATCACTTAACTTTTTTTCAGCATATCTGTATTGTAGAACCAGTCTATGTTAAGGTCTCCAACAAAATATATTTCTCTGTCAGTATCAGTGACTGTAGCATATGTCCTCAAGGTACTGTGTATTAGACCTAGGTGGTCTGTAGCAACAGCCCACTAATATAGGTTTAGGGTGAGGTAGATGAACCTGTAGCCACAGCACTTCCACACTTGGTGCACTTAGACCCTTTTTTATTTTGACCAGTATATGATCTTGAATGTAAAACGCTACACCTCCTCCATGCTTATTTCTGTCATGCCTGAATATGTTATACCCTTGTATTGCCACCTCAGTGTCTTCTACAGATGCATCTGAATGTGTCTCAGAAATGGCAGTAATATGTAAAGCATTTTCAAACAACACAGAACTCAGTTCTTGCACCTTATTTTTAAGGCTACAAATATTCAGATGGGTAATTCTTAATCCTTTCTTTGGTAGTTTAATAGACATTTAGTGGCTTATAGCACAGTCTCAGTGATAACCTAATGATACACAGTCATTTGATGTCCATTAAAACTAGGATGACACATCAGTGTTTCTCTTCGGTCTCACAATGAGCTGGTCATAGCTGATTATGGCATAATTACCCTTTGCTCTGGCTTCTCTCATCGCAGGCAGGAGTTCAGCTCTCTTCTTCCTCAGCCATTCAGAAAAGTCCTCATTTATGGTCACCGAGGCGTTTTTTAGGTGTGCTCTTGCCTTTTCCATAATGAGTTACTTATCCTTAAAATGCAGGAGCTTCACTATGATGACTCTTTCATCTCATCTGAATTGTCCCCTTCTATGGGCTTGTTGTAGTTGAATTGAGTTGGCCTCCATTCAGCTTGGTGGTTAACCATTCAAGCACCATGATCCGAAGTTGTTCCATCAATTATAATGTTCCTTCAGCTTTGGCTCTCCAAATAATCAAGACACTGAAGGAGGATATTAGACTGAATTGGAGTGGAGAGGAGTTGGTTTTTTTTTTATCCACAGGCTGCAGTCCTGGCACCAGATGTAAGTAACCAAGGCACCAAATAGAAGTCATATAATCATAATAGCATACATATACGATACAGAAATTGCGTCACCAAAATGAACGCATATGCGCCCTTACACACACACACACACACACACACACACACACACACACACACAAATAGATACTAGTGAGCCCTTTGCCTAATAAGTTTAAGTGCCATAAAGTCTAAATTCAAAGGAAAGGAAGCACCAATGTCCAAAAAAAAAAAAAAAAAACCTCATACAACACTGGCAAGTGAAGCCTGCATGCCTCCTTCTGTCCACTCACAAGTGGTGCAAGTATAAGCATATTACACAAATCAATCAATAACCGCAGGTATTAAAGTCCATTCCTACCTTTAAGACGTCTTCCTCCTGGTTTTACGTGTGTCTTTGATTAGAGCGGTAAAATCCAGGGCTCTAACAATGTCACTTTCCAATGGCATGTTAAGTCAAGATTCATGATTCTGTTTTAATTTAACTTGTTTTGATCGTTAGCCCCGGAATGCTATCCTCAGCTAGCCACTTTCAAACCTCCTGCTATGGTATCACACGTTCGTGGATGGTTTGCATTTCAGAGCAGAGATACTAAACAGGAGGACAGACGTCTTACTTCGCTCTAAATCCAGACACCATAAATGGACAAAAAAACATACAAACGAGGCAGTTTTTTTCTCTTTATTTAATTTTTTCCCTGAGCCTTGTGGGCACTTTCATGTCGTCAGGTCCGGGGCTTGAGCATTAAAACGGTGTTAATGCCGATTTCTCCTCGGAGGGCCAAATTCCATAATGCTGGGTCTGACTGTCTGTGTTGCTTTTATTTCGTCAATGTCCTTCTGAGAATATTTTAGACTGTTTCTCAAGTCCTGGAACTCTCTCACAATTTCATCAGTCCTTTTGTTGGTTGAATCTAGCATCATTTTATGTGAAGCACCTAAATGACGCCCCATCTTTTTAATACCTCCTCATAGAGTCTTTTGTTGATCCAGCATTTCTTTGAGTGTGTCCATAGTTATGTACTCCAGTTCAGCTTCACCTACGTTCTTTTGATTTTTGCAAGTTGACATTATTCACTTTTGTGTGTAGTTGGCCCATAGAGCCATAACAGTTCGTCTACTTGAGTTCGATATACAGCTTTAGCACTCCAGTTAGTGTTTGCTAGCTAGCAAGGTTAGTTAGCCAGTTAGCTAAGTTGAAGTTCAGTGGTTGCTTGATGCTCAGTGTTGCTTGATGTTCTGTGTCAACAGATGAAGTCATGAACATAAATCTGTTTTTTTGCCTCCCTCATGCATCTGCCATCACATTATAGATGAGTACTCCCGGTTTAGAATATGTGATGGTTAGAGTAATAGGTGGTCACCAACTAACCATGTGGTTGTTATAGTAACCACGATGATGAGGGTCTCCTAACCTTAGGGAAGTAGCAATTGTAACCCAAACCACAATATTTACCTAAACTTAACTACTTATTTTAAACCAAACCATAATCTTTCCCCAAACCTAACCAAGTTATTTGGGTGCGTCTACTATACACCTGTATAATTTTCTATATAATTCCACGGTTGTGATTTTGTTAGGCCAGAAGAAGCCACAAAGCCTTCTCAGGCACCCACTGTGAAATGCCCCAGTCATTTTCATATGAGCTTTGGTTTCCTGCCAGCATCCAGAACCGCACATTAGGATGGACTTGTCATTACGTAGATAGACCTTTGTTTTCAGGTAATTTCTTGGACTTTCAGATGTTGGGAAGAGGCTAAACCCTGGGCTTTCCCAGTTTGTGTTCGATGCCCTTTATGTCCTTTTGTGTCCTGCTGTCCTTGCTGATAAGGCTGCCTAAATATGTGAAACATCAAAGAGCAAGGTATACAGTATAGAGACACCAAATGTGTTACAACATGCTGTTGTGTACAGTTCATGGTAGGACTCAATACATAATCAAGATAAAATACATTATCAGTGCCTGAAAGAATGTCACAGTTCCCTCAAAATATATCACACATATCTTAATTTATTTAATTGTTTAATTATATTATAATTTTTTGTTGAAATACATACATTATTGAGAGAAGGAGATACGGCACAAAAATAAATAAAAATAAATCCAAATGTTTTTAATGATCCCCCACTCTTTTTGGCTTCACCTTTTCAATGCCACTATATCTAAGTGTGCTTACATTATGCCCTGCATGTTTTAAGTGAGCAGCTACAGGATTATACATTCCTGATGGCTGATGAGGGTGTGTGAAATACGTGATGTTTGACCCACATATATGTGGATCATACATCACGTATCTCTGGCCAAACCACAATGGCAACAAATACAAAACATGCATTTTGCTGTACGATTGTATATATCTTGATCAGTGTGTGGATGGTTACATTTTTTACACCTGTAAGAGAATGACCACTGGACACACACAGAACGAGGAGAGTGTGTGTGACTACCAAACACATGTCAGATCTAACCAACAAATTACTGGAACAATTAAAAACAAGTCTGGGTGGTTCCTCAAAATTCTGGTCAGTGTAGGATCTGACAATAGTGCAATATGCCAGTGTTTATGGATTATCTTTTTGGATTCTGAGATTGATGGTGAATACTTTATAAAACACACAGGGGTGACTGGAGAACTTCCTCTTGGTTTGCTTGAGCATAACATGCTCTTGGTGCCTTGACCCTCTTCTTTTTATATTCCAGACTCAGTGAAAGTGTTCAGAATGTAAACCATAATTGTACCTCTTTATAAAAGATGCAAATTGAATGTGTATGAGCATACTGATGTACTGATGTATTTTTGAGCATGAGCATTAGTGTTGAATTAAATAAACAAGGCCCCTGGTGTGATGGCAGTATGTCTATAGGAGGGTAAAAGTTGCTCTCGCCTGCTTTCCAAACAGTCTGTGTTCTCATTTCCTGTCTTCTTGTACCAGCATTCACGGACTGGGCATGTCAGGACAAACAGGTTTTATCCTTCCTTTGTTCCATCTCTCCTTCCTCTGTTAATTACATGGCCTCCTCTCTGGCTCACAGTGGTGGCAGGCTGACTGACAGCTAATATTCTCTGCTCTGACATTCATTCCACTATTCTCTGCTTTCTACCGGATCCCTCTTTTCCTCCGGAGGAAGAAAAGAGCAGATTTTCACGTTGGCCAGTTGATTTCTCAAAGTCTTTGTCCCTTGTCCATGGAAGCGGCTCCAAAACAAGCTGAATGCTCCAGGTTTCCCCAGAGCACGTCGTGAATCTCTCACTGACCTTGGCTGTCAAGAGCGAATTTTCATTAAAAAGCTTTTTGGTTGCCAAGCACTGAGCAGAGAGCTGGTGTGTGGCTCTGCTCGTGGATGTGTTTTAATCTGCTGACTCCAGAGACTGTTCAACCTAACGTCTTACTTCCAAAAAGAACAAACACATTTATATTTAAACACAGCAATTCTTTTGCAGGAGTGTTAAGACTTTACAAGCAGCGAAGCTACTTGCTATGCGCTGAGCGGAGCAGCACAAAGCCTCTGGGATCAGGAGCTGTTTAAGGAGTTCGCTATAAACTTTTCAGATCAACTTGAAGGAAATTCACTGAAGGTCTTACACTGAAAAATGTACACAGTGCAACTGGGGGGGCTGATGAAGGAGAGGAAATAAGTCTCACGCCGTTAATCTAATGAAAACAAATATATAGATAGATGGTCAAATCACCTTTATTAACAAAATCTTAAAGTAAAGTTCGAGCAGTAAATCATCAAGGATGCATAAAGGGAAACAAGAGTCCTAAATGTAGCCCAAGTTCAGTACAACTTTTTTAGCAGGTAGTGTTTTCCACGGTTGTCCTCATGCACTTCCCCTAGAGGGAATCACCATATTAAATAGCGTTCCAGTACTCTGAAAACTCAAGTGGACTGTAAGATGACACATCTGTGGGCCAAGAAAGTGAGTGAACAATGATGTAGGCTGAGTCTAAAATCACTCCCTCTTTCATTGTTCCCTGTTTAATAGACAATAGTTAGCAGCAAATTGATTTCGGACACATACTAATCATCATCGCCATCAGCTTTAGAGCCGTATAACAATATTTTTTGCATCTATAAAATGTAGCGCAGTGCATTAAATGTCATTGGTACTTTTGTGGAATTTTTTAGGGCACTTTATAGTGGATACATTTTCAACACAGAAATCTGACACTCAAATAAAATGGGGGGCTGTAAATACAGTAGTCTGTATAGTAAATAGGGAGTGATTTTGGACACAGCCATAGACTGATGCTACGCATACTACCCAGTGTGCATTGTGTGGTTGTGAGAATGAGCATCAGGTGATATTAACAAACTTTATTTGACATTGTGTTTTTTTTCTGTGTTCAATGTGTAAAAAATGGCCAGAAGTTTGGTTTGAAACATTCCAAAATTAACTAAAATTATCAACAGAATGTGAAGAAATAACAGTTTTGACATTTTGTCAAATACATCTATGTGTTGTGTTGCAGAAATATCTACTGAAGTTAGTATGCTAACCAGCTAGCTCCAGCCCCGTCCGGCCTATAATGTCTCGTAATACCACTTTGTAGCTCAGGGGTGATAGTGAGTCACTGTAGTGTCCAGTCTGTCCTCAGTCTAAGATGAGAGGAAGAAGAAGTAGCGCTGCCCTGAGCCAACAGCATCAATGGTGGAGTAAGGTTGAATGCTGTTGAAATTTGCAGGACTGTTAATATGTCACTTTATTAAGTTTTAATATTTTTAGGCCTATTTGGAAAGTTGCGCCAATGTTGTCGGGGCAGCCGGCTGCTGCTGCAGATGCTGGCTGGGGAGACATGAGCTGGGCATATCAGCTGTGTGAACCAATGAACTGCACTGGGTTGCACCAGCTATCTGAAAGCTGGCCATTTGGCATTGTAGCAAATTGTAGTAAGCTGGAAATATCATATCAATAAATTAGGTCTCTAATGGATTACTGTGTTGTAAAATGGCATGAAATTAATGAAAAAAATTTAAAAAATGATGCTGTGTGGCAGGAAAAGTGCTGTTTTACTATTAGTGAGTTCTGTGACATTTTATGATTTACACCTACCCCAGGTGCTGGCTACCATGGCAACTGTTGAGTGTGAACCATGGATGAGAGCTGGATACCGAACCAAAAACGCTCCGGGTTTGCTTCTGCGTTTCCCCTGCTGGCCCTGTCTGTGAGTTCCCACTCGGCCCATAGACTTTACATAGTGATGACGTCACAGATTTTTAAATTGCTTTTCTTGGCTTGAGGCGAGTTTTACAAATATAAAACCTCCATTGATGAAAAATTCATAATAGAAAAAGTCATAATTGACCTTGTTTGCAGTTTGAGGTGTCCTGTCAACAGGTTTACAGACGTGTCTTTTACAGTGGTGTTCTATGGGGAAAATCTACATACTGTGTAACTATAAAATTACATAAACTCACCAGCATTTAAGATTATTATTGATGACAGCAGCTGAAGTGATGTGTGACTCGTGTTAACTCAGCTCCAGTTAGGTTGAGAAACCTAACTGGAGCAGATAACCACTTAATCCCAAAAGTTTAAAATACAAACTCCTCCCACTGGTAAACTGCTCTGGATCAGAGCAGAATGAGGTGTTTATTTCTCCAGAAGATGAGACAGCAGCAGCAACATAGGACTCTCCGGCTCTGCTTCCTGGCTCTCTCTGCTCAGAAGCTCTCTGTCAGCAAGCAGCAGCTCTGTCCCTCGGCCCAGCCCCGCAATATGCACAAATTTTTCACCTTTAGTTTAGCTTACTTTAGCCAGGTCCTGGCTGGCACTTGAGAGAAAAAATACCTCAGGAAATTTAGTGGGTGGAGACTCAGATAAAGCCATGGATGAGTGGTACAATTTCAATGAAGCCCCTAGTGACATAGGAAGGGGCATCAAATCTGAATGGCATGCTGAATCACAAGAGTACAGAGCAAGCCAGCCCACACCAAACTGACAGGATTGTCTTATTTCACAGTCTGTGTGTTAGTAGACACATCAGAGACCCAAATATATACGCACAAGCACTGAAAAAGTGAGTTTTTTTTTTTACTATGGACCCTTTAATAAATGATACCATGCAGAGTTTCTGCAGGGCTGGGGCACCTACGTAGTCTCTTCTGGCCTACTTTGATAAACAAATGTTTAGGCATGGAGCAAAGACTTCACATGGCTCTGCTGTGGTTTCCGACACTCACAGACATCACAGAGTGAAAGAGAAGTTGATATAGTTGTGGCATCCAAAAGTAAAACTAAGTGATAAGTGACACTTCCACCTCCCTGTGTCAAAACAACCAACCTAGCAGAAGAAGCCTTGTAATGTTCTGGACAGAATGGACAGTAAATAATCATAAAGGCATTATAGCACAGACAAAAAGATGTAAAATCCAAGACAATGAGCTAAAAGATGCTGAAGAATCCACAGAGCTGAAGAGTTTGTTAATTCTTTGCTTAATGATCTGCATCAGCGTGCGAAGGATGGCTGGTAGAGAAGTCAAGAGCTGTGAGACACCAGCACTGAGGAAACAGAGGAGCCCTGCCAAGGGTTTGTGTTGCGTCTTCAAACTTAGCTTTGGCACCAGAAACCAGTAAAATAAACTGTGTGCTCTCCCATCATCTGTGCTCCTGTTTGTATTGTTGTTGACAATGCTGATTTCAACCTGACTCTCTGCTGAACCACGTCTGCTTCACACTTCCTCTCAGTAATTAAAGGTGCTGCTCTACCTGCTTTTTGTTTTAATTGCCACATTCCTTGTAAGACATTAAAGGGGAACTTTGCTGATTTTCAACCAGCATTGTATCATTACAATGTGGGTAGTATATGCAAATGAACAATGTTCAACTTCCCTCCATGTTGTCTGCACCCAGAGCTTTTTGCTCATTTGCTAGGTGCAACCGAAATAGAGGCACCTGGAGCCGGTGTAGCTTTGCAGCATCAACCGGTGCCCCCCTGGTGAGGATGCAGAAAGAATGGAGACAGAACAGAAAACTCTGCGCTTAAATGAACTTAGCAGTGCTTTGGTAAACCTGTTTTCTGACAGATTATTATATTGGACTTTAACTCTGAATATAGAACAGAACAGCAACGACTGTATTACCTGTAATGCTGCTGCATTCAGCTTTAAGCACAATCTGGTCCCGGTTCCTCATCGTCCAAAACAATAAAAGAATCAGTGTTTGGTTCCAGTTTTTCACCCTTTCATCCACGACTGTTTCTCAAACCAAGCTGAAATGTAGATGGCAGACTGGGAGGTTTTTGACTGTCCACCATCACCAGCAGCTCTGGCTTGTGTGCAGCTCTGATTTACATACTGTAACTGACTCCAGTGCGCCATTTGTTTATACTATCCTTACACACCAATACATATATCCAGACTCTGAGGAAAAACATTTTGTAAATGAAAATAAGCCTCAGTAAAGAGATATAACGATGCTCACTAACTTTGTCTCTGAAACTCTCTGTCGCTGCCTGCGTCCCGTAAACACACCATGACTAGCTGATTGGACGAGACCACGCGCAATGCATTCTGGTTGTTGTAGGATTCCCCCTTAATAGCAGTATGGGGAATCTCAAGCTTTTTTCTTAGTTTTCTCTAGTCACAGGGCACAAATTTAAAATATAATTGCACATTTCTACTACATAAGTAACCTAGTTTTAAGAAACCATCATATTCACAGCAGTGATTTTTTCCTTTAAATGCATTAAACAAACAAGGCTCAGCAGCCTCTGCAGTCTTTCTGTGATATCCACAGTGCCACTTGGGTTGGATTTCAGGGGGATTCTTCTGGATAATTTGATGTCAGGAAAAGGAAGAGAGCTGCTGTTCATGTATGAACATAGAAGCTTCTGAGTTTGTTGCTGTGGCAGATGGAGCAAAGTCAACTTCAACATGTTTATTTCCTTTACAGCCTGTGGTATCAATTTAATTAAGAAACACTAGCAATAAGTGAAGTGTTGCTGTGACATCACCCCCACATTACATTATTATTTGTCCATTTGTTCACACTAATTATATACTGTAAGGTCTAGTGATGTTAAGATCAAAAAGTGCCTAATGGTATGTCTCTCTTTGTACAGTGGCATATGATAGTTCTGAGTGGTATAATGCTGATGTTCTACTGGCATGTGGCACATAAAACATTTCACACCATGTTCAGTTACCTTATAAAACTTCCGTAACATACTTGAAGACAAGAACTAATAATGTGTGTATCAATTTCTGGGGACAGCAAGGTGAGCTATTAGAGAACAGGGAGGCTTTTATCAGGTGTACATGAAATTACTAACAGTGGAGAGACACTGGAGTACAGTATGGGCATTATTAACTGTGAACCACTTTTATCTGTGAAGCCCATTTGAATCATGTGTGGGACTGGAGGACTTCTACTGTAGAGATAATTGATTAATGTAAATAGGCTACATTAAATGGCTATTTCATAAGAAAAAATAATTTATAATGCATTATATGTATATTATAATGTTAAGCCATTGTAAAAGTCGTCTTCATAAAAAGTGATATATCAACTTTTGTCTTTTCTTCATGTACTGCATGAAACTCAAATGTGTGAGTTACATTCTTACTCAGGTGATTCTAGTCCAGTGTGAATAGGACTTTATAGTGGAGTCTTTGAAGTCTTCAAACTTCAGTTACCTTAAGCTGCCTATTCCAGCTTTAAACTGTTCAGAGAAAAAATAACTTTTCCAGCTCACTCGTGCAGAATGGAGGAAGTAGCAGTAATGATAGTAGTAGTAGTAGTAGTGCTGAATGCTTCATGCATTTTCCAACAGTTCTGGATGCTGCTTTCACTGACTCAGAGAACTGGAGCAGAACATCCTTGAGTGAAACACGCACTTTGAGGGGCTGACCTGTTTTCACTCTGCAACACAGGAAGTCAAGTTTTATCTGCCCAGAATACAGTAGCAAGGCATTACTCACCCTCTGGGAGCTGCAGCCTGGACTGTGTTTAAATGTGAAACTAAGTACTATATTATATTAGTAACTATATTTTAAAAGTGTCAAACTAATAATAATGTGTTGTGTTATTGTGGTGTTTAACCTCATATTTTAAAAGTGACAAACTGAAAATCTCTCTCTGTCTCTATCTGTTTGTCTTCCTGTCTGTCTCTCTGAGTGTGTGTGTGTGTGTGTCCTGACACACAAATTTTGTTCTTTTTGCCACTTGTTAAATGTGTCACTTGCAACTGTTGCTGAAATGACAAATTCTCTGTGGTTGGTGTAACAAGGCAATCTTCATCCACACTAAACTGGTTACATTTGTACAACAGTGTTTTTCTTCCCCCACAATCGAGCTTTTACAAAACAGCCTGTAGAGTGCGTAACTCTTAAAAAGCTGGCTTGGTGTTTCAGTGTGTACGGGGTAAACAGAGCTTTTGCAAAACTTTGACGTGAGCTGCCTAGTTAAGAAGTTAAGCAGGGCTTTCTGTTGCATCAAACTTTCCCTGTGATCACTCATTGTGTTGTTACTTGTGTCATATGAATATTTGTTCCGTTCATCTCTATTGCAGCCCTGTCTGACAGATTCAACCGTGCGTTTCCTGTTTCGGTGCGATCTCAAGTTTACCGTTTTGTTCAACTTTGACATGCGAAGGCCAGTCATAATCATAGTCTAGTCAATATTCTGAAATAATCTAAGATACAACAGCTAATTGGCTAATTGGTGTAGTTGCATCCAAAGGGCAAAACATATTTACAGTGCACACTGTAAAAAAGAAAAAGTTGGGAAAACTCAAAATTTTAAGGCAACAAACTTCAGCCAAATTGTAAGTTAGGCAATTTAACATAAAGTTTCTGTTAAATCAACTCCATGTTGCAGTAACTTATAATTTCACATTATAACAACTTTAAATTCTCATCTGTCAGTACCCACCTAATTATAGTTGAGTTAATTTAGTGGCATCAGTAAGAGTAACTTAAAATTGCACACTGCAACAGTTAAGGTAACTCAAATTTATCAGTTAGGACCAATAACTTCCCATCAAATGTATAAATAATTACAGATGCAACATTTACATTAAAAACTTTGTATCAAATGTTATCATGTAAAAACATGTATCAAATCCTTTGCAACAAGGCCAAGTAAATGGGAACTGCTGAGACCCATAACTGCCCCAGTCTGTAACCCCCCAGCACTGTAACACTGAACACCAAAATACAATGAGGCAGCATTTAGGGAGATCTGAGAACTGTGTGGGAGTTGTGAGCATAAGAAGATGGAATTAAAGGGAAAAGTCAGGACTTTGACAGTGAGAATACTAAAAAAACAAACAAAAAAAAAAGTAGGAAAAGGAGGTCGAGTAATCTACACCAAGATAAAATACCGAACATAAGAAGATTCAGTTACCACAAGACGTAGTTCATGGGGTGATCCAGAACTGTCAATCTGACAAAACCGTTTAACAATTGAATAGCAAGGCTACTTCGATCCAGAACTTTCAGTCTCAAAATGATCAGCAAATGCTTTATGTATCAGAATATTGCCCAATAGTTTGTGTCATCAATTTACACACAATTAAATCTTAATATAAGCCATGTGGTTAAGAAAATCCAATAAGGTGCAGAATTAATGTAAGCGAGCATTCAGGCCTGTCAGAGTGTGAGAAATGGGCAGGTAGGGAGACAAAGAAAAAGAGTTAGAGGCAGATAAGCATTTGTGAGCAGCAGAGAGACATAGTGAAATTAACATGGTGTTGGCTGGACAGAAGGGGAGAGTTTTAGAGGTCAGAGAGGGAAATGGAAAAAAGGGAAAAAGGAGGAGAGAAGAGGGTGAGAAAAGAGAGGTGGAGAGAAGGAACTTCAAAAAAAGATGTGAGAAAAGGGGGAGAGAGTAAAAGCAGAAGAGGTAGAGGAGGATCTATCTCAGGCAGCTGAGATTTACATCATTCTACAAGGGGCAACAGGAACTTCTGCAATTCAAAACTGTCCCAGACCCAACATTATCAGCTAACTCACTGGATTCACTGAAGGAGTTTGTTTTTGAGGGATCTGACCCTTGCAGAGAGATCTGTTCCAAGTTCCATGAAAACCTTCTGAATGGTTTAAAGCGCAGATCAGCTCAAAGGGTAAGCAAAAGCTGTTGGCAGGTCAGGAAAATCCTGAAGGACAGTGTTTTCTTTTAAAATAACAGCTACGTTCATGACTGTTGCAAGAGCTGAATTATCATCATCCTCTAACACAGTGAGGATACCCACAATGAGGCCCTTGTCTGCTCCTCTTCTGGGTCAGTGTCCTTGTGATGACAGACAGGAAATGACCTACCCATCAAACTGATAGTAAATCAAACTGAAAGATATTTGTCATTAAAATACTGTGGCTCACATTAAGGTATTACTCTAAAATGATTCCAAATATATAAAAATAAATTTCAGTCAATTTTACCAAGTGTGTGAAGGAGTTTTGATAATTGTTTCTACTTTTAAAAAAAATGACAATCCTAGTAGAGTAGGATTTATTTCCAGTCTGCATATACAAATTTGTTTTTTTTAAAATACATAAACACATGAAAAAAGAGACAGGTACTTAAATAGAGCAGCTCAAAACAGCACAATAAACCAACTTAAAGTTCCCCTTTTAACACACATTCTGTTCGAAGGTAACTACAGTCAACAAAATCAAAACAAGACAAAAACAAAACAAACAAAAACAAAACAATCAAGATAAAACAATCAGAACAAAACAATACAAAGCACTAACAATTTACATATCCTGTACCCTGTCCTTCTATTCCAGTCTTTCTTTCTGATCATCTATTTCCTATTTGTTTGTTATTTTTAAATGTTCGTTTAAATTTACTAGTTTTCATTTCCTCACTACAGCTGTTCCATAAATTAACCCCTTTGACTGTAATACAATGATATTTTACACTTTTCCTCACTAATTGTTTTTGGAACATACAAATTCCTCTCAAGTCATGTTGACTTTCTCTCATTTGATACTTTCAGGTACTAATTGATTTTTAACTTTGTACATGATTTGAACCGTTTTAAAGTCGACCAAATCTTTCAATTTTAGAGCCTTTAATTTAATAAAAAGATGGTTTGTTGGTCTCTATAAGTGGTTTTGTTTACAATTCTTATGGCTTTCTTTTGAAGGATGAAGACTGGATTAATGTTTGTTTTATATGTATTTCCCCACACTTCCACACAGTAAGTTATATATGGGACTATGAAGGAACAGTATAAGGTGTATAATGAAGCTTGATTTACAAGATCTTTAGTTTTATATAGTATTGCAATTGACTTTGATATTTTAGCTTTGATATAGTTTATATGTGGCTTCCAGCCTAATTTATCATCTGTTGTCACTGCAAAAAATTTAATTTCAGACACTCTATTTTGACATCATTTAACATGAGTTTCTTATTTCAGTTATTTTACCAAAGATTATAAATTTTGTTTTACCTAAATTCAGTGTTAGTTTATTTGCATCAAACCAACTTTTTAGCTTTTTCAATTCCTTTTCCACTGTATCCAAAAGTTGTTCCAATTTTCATCCATATTGCTGTTTATACAGTACATTATGTTTTGTGATGAAGTCATCTAGTCTTGTATAGAATATTTTTTCCAGTATTTGTGAGAACTGTGGAAGCATGGAAACATTTCTGTAGTTTGAGAGTACATGTTTGTCTCCAGCCTTATATATTGGTATGACTTTAGCTGTTTTGATTTTTCTTGGAAATACACTAGTTTGTAGAGACTGGTTACAGATGAGTCAAAGGTTTTGATGTACATTCAATATTTTTAACCGTGGACATGTCAATACCATTCCAGTCTGTGGACTTCTAACTCTTGAGATTTTTTTAAGTGTCAATAATTTCTTTTTAATCTCTTCCCCTTATACACATAGATTCTTTAACATATACTGTATATCTTTCCATATTATCTCTGCGACCAGTCTTTGCAATCTCCCAAGCCAAACCAGGACCAACACAATTATTAAATTCATCTGCAACCAAGGCCATGTCATGATGTGTTAGTTGTGTTATTCTTTGTCAGGAAATGATTTGGGTATCCTGCCTTCCCAGTTTCATTTTTAATAATGGCGTTTAATACCTTCCATGTATTTTTAATATTGTTTTTGTTGTCCTCCAGTAGTTTACTGTAGTAGTCCTTTTTGCTGCTTCTTATAATTTGTCAGTTTGTTTTTATGTGTTATATGTGTGTTCAGCTTCTTTGTTCTTTTCTTTAAAAATTCTTTGTATAATACATTTTTCTTCTTGCATGCGTTTAGTACTCCCTTAGTTAGCAACGGCTTTTCAGAAAATTTTTATTTGACTACTTTCAGTACTACATAACTTAAATTTACTTTCCAACCATCTCTAAAGAGCTCATTCTACACCATCATCAATGAACATAGTGACATTTTAAACCCATTTACCAGAGAGGGGCATCTAACAATTTTCAATAAGATAGGCAAACATATTTGTAAAAAGAAGAACAAAAGTAAAAACTCCTTTTCATATATTTTTGTGACATCATTTTATCATTCAATTATTAATTAGTCATGTAAAGACAGAATAAGGAGACTATGTCCAGCTTACACAGAGAGCGGAGAACAAAAACACATTTTTGAACAATCAATATACAAAATATTAACAAACTCTAATATTAAAGCATTTAATCAGGGAAATGAAAAGTAAAGCTGAATTGACTTCACATTTTGGCCACTTGGTGGCAGTGGAGCAAGCTGAAAACACAACATCTTACATTATTACCTAGAAACATATTGCAGCTATCCACTTCAATACAAGCCCCCAGGAACAGTGCTGGGCTTTGAAGCCAATTTGACATAGTGGCCAAACTGTGTAATTACAACTTCTGCATCCGATGATGCATACTGGCCCAAAAATACTTTTTCCCATAGACTTACACTGTGAAAGAGATGTAAATCAGTAGATACATTTTTTTGAGTGTCACAACCCCCATGAAATGACTCGTTTCACTATCAGAATTTGATCCATTCAGTCCAATAACATTTGGAAAGTCTAGAAGAGCTGCAGGATTTAATTATTTTAACCCCATTCAAGTTAGCAGAGGGTTAAACCAGAAGTTAGCCAGCTCGGCCGGCATAAGTATCTGGCCTGTATCGCCTGTTCTATGGGCCACATGATCCCGGAAGATCTGAGAAATTTTATACCCGGAAGTCGAACTTTTTTGGCTTCATGCACCACTGAGCACCACTGGAGCACCACCTCCAACTCTGTATCCAGTTCTCTTTATATGTTTCCATATTAAACAAACAGAGCATAATTAACATTTATTTGGAGTGTTGTTGAATGCAAATCCAATATCCACTCTCCTTTTAACTCTGGTTTGGTTTCCACCATCTCCTGAGAAAAATAGCCTCTTTAGCTACTAGATGTTCAACTTTCCAGCAGCTACTTTCTAACATTGTCTGTCTGCTGTTTGCTGCTGGGCATGTTACGTACAGTGGGTTTATCAGAGCTTGTTTGCTGAAAACTGCTGCCTGCTGCTGTAAACAGAGTTTCATACAGATTTGAGTGATTCCTTCCACATCACCTTTTGTTCCCTTTCACATTATATAGTCATTTGGATGAAATTACTATGTACAGTGTGAAAAGTGAAACATTCATCAGGTGATCACAAACATGACTCCAAATGAATGATAATGTTGCTCTGTGTATGCTAGATGTGGAAGTACTGTTTGCTGACATGTTTACCATAAAACTTTATAAGCATGTCAGCCAGCTTATGCGCTCATGTTTTTTCCAATTGCAGAACATTGCTAAATTAAGATCTGTGGTGACCAAGGTGGAGGTGGAGGTGGAGATGATTATTCATGCTTTTATTTCTTCTCATTTAGATTATTGTAATGCTGTTTACCTGTTTAAATTAAACTTCTCTGAACCATATCCAAACTGTCCAAAATGCAGCTGCTCAGCTTTTAACTAGAAATAACAAGAGATCACATATCAGGCCAATTTTATCCTCTCTGCAATGGCTCCCAATTAAATTTTGCATCCATTTTAAAATACTGGTGTTAACCTATAGAGCCTTGCATGGTCAAACACCCCAGTATACTGCTAACTTCCTCCTCCCTTATATGCCCAATCGGGCTCTTAGGTCTGCTGAACAAAAATTACTGGCTGTCCCTCAAACCCAATATAAAACCCTAGGTGACCGTGCTTTTCAAGCTGTTGTACCCTGGTTATGGAATGCTCTCCCCTTATCGCTGTGATCCCTAGACTCCTGTGACGTCTTCATGACGCAGCTGAAAACATTCTTATTCAGATAGGCTTTTGGTTAGCCTGTCTCAATAGTGACATATTTCCTCATCTGTGTTTTGGAACTTTTGTACTTGTTTATGTGTCTCTGTCCTCATTTGTTTGTTGTTGCTGTGATTTTAATTTGTCAGCCCTGCACTGTTTGTTGTCGTTGCTATTTTTAATACTGCCTTTAATTGTGACTTTGTATCTGTTGTGAAAGGTGCTATACAAATAAACTTTACTTACTTAATTACTCTGCTTCAGCTGATGAAACTGAGACAACAATAAGCAATCTCACAAGTGTTTCAACTTGATCACAGAGGCCACGGACCTCCAGACACATCCCCTGAAGAATACCAACAACATCACTGCTGGACTGGAAATTATACTTGGTTCTGAATATTGCTAGTTGTGTCTTCAGGCATTCGAGATTGAGCTCTGGGTACTTCTGCACAACATCATGTACCTCTCCAGTTAAGACGACTTGCACCAGATTTCTGATCATTCTAATTCCTTCCTGCTCAAATCGTTCTCTAATCTGCATATCCACAAAATCAAGAACTTTGTAGACTCTGTTCTGTAGTACTCAGAGGGGAATGCATGTACATGTGCAGGAGCACAGCTGGTCTATGGACATGTGGAGATGCAATTGAAGTTAGACCAAGCATTTTACACATCTGTGATGCTTTGGTGTGAAAAGTTTGGAAACTATCTAAGTTTCTTTCTTTTTTTTTTTTTTGCGAAAGTGTCTTTCACACAGGCGACAGCAGAAAGCATACCTTCTATAGTCTGTGTTCTGCACAGGCCAATAATGATGGCCTGTGCCCCCGAATATTCACCAGCCATGTTTCCTGTTCCATGTAGCAATATTATATATTGCTACATGGAATATACCCTTGCCAGATTTTCTCCAGTGGTCAATGAAACCTAATACAGGCCAATAAATTCCTCATGCACAACCAAATCATGGTCAACATACCTTCAGTACAATGCCTCTTGCTCTTTTCCTGATTGATCTCTAGTGCCATCCATCATTATGGAGAACTGCAAGTATGGAAGTGATCGAATCTCATCAGCAATGTTCCTAAAAAATGGAAGTGCTGTTCAAGTTAAGGAACTCGTTTTGAATTGTTTCCAATGTGTAAACATCCTTTTTACTTGCCAACCACTTGGCAAGACATGGGTTTCCTTCCACTTTATACTTAATTAGTTCATCAAGATTTCCCTCACTCGAATCATGGCCCCTGAGAGCTAAACCCTGTCTTGCCAACAACTGCACAGCACCAATTATTTTTAAGAGGCACGCCCTTGCTTCCTCTTGCTGTGATGCACCCACGCTAGCCAGCTGACACTGAACTGATCTGTCTTCATACAGATGGGTAGTTATTGCTGTCTTGTGACAATCAGACGTTTCATGTTCACTGAATCGCTCAATGGCCTTTCTCCAGCTCTTGAAGCCTGCTGAAATAAATGCAGATTCTGCATTCTTTGCCAGTGGTGAGGTATCTGTGAAAGCACACAAAAGCACAGCACACCTTCCACACCAGGACTGAAATGGAGCCATGAGAATCTGTTGTACCACTGTCTTTGGAATGTAATGATATATTTTCTCACTGACTGCTTAACAATGAACAATGAATTTAGGATCTGGTTGATTTGGTTTAGTTGCTGAGAATGGTTGGTTGGAGACTGCTACAGCAGATGTGTCCAACACCTCTGTGACCTGCACCATACTTTTTTCATCCACACAATCTCCCTTTCCCCTCTTCTTCTCCTGGGCCCATGCCCTCTTCCTCTCCTTCTCTTGTGTTTTCTCCCTCTTCTTCTTCTTCTCCCTGCTCTCCTCTGTCCTTCTGACCCCTGGACCCTACTTCCTCATAAACACCCAACATATAAAGTAAAAAAACACTTACTGACATAATGTAACTCAGTGTTAATATTACTGAGCATTTTCTTTCTCCCTCACTTCCCCCCATCTCCTCTGCCTCCTGCTGAATGCCTCTCTACCACAAACACGATAACATGTCCAGAGTGTAAGATGAGATTTGTTTTTGTGAAGAATTGTTTTGAAGATTCAAAATCATTGGTATTGGTTGGATGTTTTACATGATTTGATTAATGGTTCAAGATTTGATGAATATATTCTTTATATTTTTATATAAATTAGAAACTATATCACACTATGCAGCTTGTCTGTAGTGTTAGGACAATTTAGATTGGGCGGAGTGATAGTTTGTTGTCGTTGTTCTGAGGTCCTACTGTTTTGACGTTACCAGGTATGGACGTGTATTTGTGAGCTCCTACAGTTTAACTCTCAAAACTGCCTTTATCCTTTATCCTATCAGTTATCTTTCATAAGCTTTACCATAGTATCCAACCACTTTACACATCGATGCATGGCAAGCCGCAGGCGTAAAAAGCAACATAAACAACCTGGTGACGCTGAAACAAGTCCTGATAGCCACCAAGCTAACTCTGCTAGCTACCAAGCTAACCCTGCTAGCATGGCAGATGGACAAGAGGCACACAACAGCCTGTTACTGGGTTCAGACTACTGTTGACAAAGCAGCAGGCTACAAGTCATTTTCAATGGAAGCCAGTGACATGAAGCTACACACACACAGATGCTCGACACTTGATGCTGTGTGATGGGCATCAGCACTGATGTGGTGTTTCTATTTCACCATTTCCACTCTCATACTCTCACGATTCCTGCTCTGTTCCATCTAAAAAATTGAAGAAAAACTGATTCTTTACGTTAGCCAATTCCCTGTGCTATTTAGCCCTACCCTTTTCATTTACCGTGACACTATCAAAAAAATGCAGCTTGGCAGAGGGTGGCAGCTATTGTGGGAGTACCAGGTATGTAATGTACATTTTTAAATGCACAATGGCTAGCTATGGTAGTGTGTCATTTAATAATACTAAATCATGTTTACTAGCTATTAAAGATAATAGTAAATTAATATGGTACACAAGCCCATGATGACATAAACATGTCAATGAGTGCACACACTTCAATGGCGACTCAGCGACAATGTACCTGGCCACGCTTGAACATTAATAGCTTTGTCACTCATAGTATGAACACCCCATTAAAGGCTATTCACGAGAGTAAAGAAGATCTGCATAAGCACATTGACAAGAAGATGGCAGACATACAAATATCGCTGACCAAGACTGAAACATCCCTCTCTACACTATCTGAACAAGTCCAGGAGTTGGAGACACGTGTGGGCACCAATGAAGACAACATTAATGAATATTGTAGCTACGTGGAGAAGATGGAAAAACAGTTGGCTCTCCTAAAAGAAAATGCTGACAATGTAAGGAAAAGACCCACACTGTTTGGGAAGATCTGGGGAGTTTTCATAGATGCCTTACCTCAACTCAAATGTGATGGCTCATACTCAATTGCTGTTTTACTTTCATCTCGATGTAATTTTATTTTGCATTTTAACATACTTCCAAACTGATTTTTTAATACTTTTCTAGGATTCTACCAAGTGCAAAGAACCAAACCAAATACAGGTTGGTGGGGGTGGGGGGTTGCTTGTCTTTTTGTGCGGTCCTTGTTATTTTAAAGGAGTGTGCATTGTACAATTTTTTTGAGCATTACTGTTTTCTTTTTCTTTTTTTGTTCTATTTCCAAAAAAAAGTTTTAAATAAGATTTTCAGAATTTAAGGTAATAAAATGTCTTTAAAAGTCTTATTTTTAATTATGGTAGGTCTTAAATTTTGAGGTGATGCCTAGATGCTTGAGAAATATCTTCCCACAGGATTCACTACTATAATATGGTTTGATCTTTGGTCACAACCCCAGTCCCCAGTCCTGCTCTTTCTTTTCTTTTTCTGGTAATGTTTCGATCAGTCCTTCACAGACCACCTGCTCTCACCAAGGTAACAGGATTAAAGATGTACACGACAGTTGGCCAGAGGGGTTCAGAGAAGACACAAAGCCTGCTGTTATTTCTGTTCGTTGCTAGAATCTGAATGATGTTTTTATTGTGGAGCTGCAATAGCCAACATGTAACATGAAGGAGAGGAGCAGACTTTTAATTTGGTTACCACTTAGCTGGAGTTTACAGATTTAATGGACTGTTAAAGTGAATGAAAAGTAGATATACTGTAACGTGTAAATGTCTTAGCTGGAGTTTACAGATTTAATGGACTGTTAAAGTGGATGAAAGGTAAATATACTGTAATGTGTTTTAATGGGGAGAATTAACTACAGTCGACAGCCTTATTGTTTTACACAATGTTGTCAAAATTAACAATTCCAGGCAAATTGTAATTAAAATTTTAAATTAAAATGCTTTTTTTAAACACAAGGGGTTTTATCTAATTTAAAGTGTAACAGTGGGGCATAGTTCATTGCATTTGCCATTAATTTAATTACTTAATTTTTATATGGAGATACAAAATTATCCAGAAAATATCCCTACTAATATGGTCAAATTGATTTCAAACATGAAGCTCAGCCCTAATGTGCATTTGTTTTGCTGTGGAAAGGGTATTTACTTTTTCTGTTGGTCTTAAAAAGGTCTTAAAAAGCATTAAATTTGATTTCAAAAAGTGTGCAGCAACCCTCATCAGCCAAAGTGAGCCCCATCGGTTGTCAAAAATGAATGCACACCTATATGATCTTAGATTTTAGATTGAGAGCAAAGTCATATTTTCTGATTGCTTGGTTCTTTGTTGAGTTTAATGTTAACCTGTTTTGTGGGTATGGTTGGACTTGTGGACTCGCTGTCATGATGGCAAAAATTGACAGTGCGATTCAATGGGCATTACATTTTCTACCTGTGACTTTCATCAGAATACTATTCTATCAGGTAGATGCTGAAAAATCGTTTTCTCTACATCTGTGTGCATCTTAAAGTGTATACCACATCCATGGACCAGGAAAAATACCAGCTTTTATACGTTGTCTTCGACTCTTATTTTACTCACTGCCACAATGGAGAGTAAAATGGTTGGTAATGTGATTCATTGGCCATTACATTTCCAGCCTGACAAAATCAACCATGTTAAACACTATCGCTGCTATAAATTAGTTTGAAGGCTGAGGAAATTGATTGTTTGTATCTATCTGCCCCAACAGAATTTGCTCATCTGCCAGCGACCCACTGAGGTACCAGCAACATCCCTACAATTGTATAAGTTATTGTCTCAGCTACATTTGCCAAGTGTCATTCAGCTATGTTGACATTTTTTACCTTAATTTTGCTTTTCAAAGATGAGTGTTATTGCTCTTATGTTTAAGTACATTGACACTAACACTGAATATATCTAAGTAATTTGACACTTATACTGAATATTAAATGGAAGACTTTGACTTTCATCAGAGTACTATTCTATCAGATAGATGCTGATACATAGTTTTCTCTACATTTGTGTTCATCTTAAAGTGTATACTACATCTATGGAACAGGAAAAAGTACCATATGTATAAGGTGTCTGCGCATCTCTGAAGAAAAGCTGCTACAAGAATTAAGAAAAAACATTTTCTATGAATGCAATGAGAATTTGTCATTGCATTCATGTGCGGGGTGATGAGTGTATGGACAGAGTGAGTTATGGTGTTGAAACTGAGGAGTGCATGGACGGAGAGAGTGATGGTTTGAAAACAAGGAAGACGTTGCTGAGCCTTTTTTAGTTGCATGGGAGCATCATGGCATGAGTCATGGAGTAATCCAGAGAGTCATAAGTGGCAACCTGACGTAGCACAATCTTTGGCAAATTGGGCAGTAGAATTTGGGATTAAGCATGTAGTGCTTCAAGCTCTTCTTGTCCTTCTAAGACCCTGGCACACCACTCTCATAAAAGATGCTAGGACCTTGCTTAAAGCAAAGACTAATTACCAGGTCTCACAAATTAAAGGAGGGACATTCTTCTACGTTGGAATACTAAACTCAACAACAACACACTAGCTCAGATATGGCTAGATATCAGGGTTCCCAATACTCAATTTTGGCCTATTCTAGGGTTCTTAAAAAGTTATAAGCATTTGTGATTGGTATTTTTATTGGCACTAGTAAGCCAAAATGAAGAATATCTAAAGAATCTTGTGGGAGAGTTGAGACCTTTACATTCTGGATTTATATTCAAGGGGAAGACCTTCTTGATAACAGTCTCATCAGCAATATGTGATGCGCCTGTTCGGGCATTTATTAAAAGGCATAAAGGGCCACTCTGGATATTATGGATGCAATAAATGTGTCACTCATGGCAGACGAATCAAAAAAGGACTGATGAAAATTTCAGATTCCATACTATGATGAGCACCATACAGCAACATCCCCTCTGACAAATACATACATTGGCATGGTATCAAAATTCCTGCATGGTTATTTGCATTTATCATGTTCAGGGGTGATGCAAAAATCAGTGGTGCTGTGGTCAAGTGGACCTCTTAAAACTGGATTACAATTAAGGGACCCAAACAAAGTGTCAGAAAATCAACAGAAAAACTGAAAAACAATATTCCCTCTGAATTTGCATGGAAACCAAGACGGCTAGATGAGAGTGGTAGGTGGAAAGCAACAGAGTGGCACCAATTCATTCTGTATTCAGGACCAGTTGTGCTGCAAAATGTGCTTTCGTCAGCCCTTTTCCAAAATTTCATGTTGTGTTCCACTGCCATGTTTATCTTGGCCAGCGTATCTTCATGTATGGACTTGAATGACAAAATCTTTGCTTGTTACCTTTGTTTCACATTTTGGTAAGACCTATGGAATACAATACATGTCATACAATATTCATGGTCTTGTGCACCTTGCAGACAATGTCAAAGAACATGGGCATTTAGATACAATATCAGGATTTCCATTTGAAAATTATTTGGGGCAGCTGAAAAGACTCAGAAATGGAATGCGGAATAAAAGAAAACATCTGTCAACCAGTATCACATTGTTTGAAAAAAGAACACAATCATGGTCCTGTACCTCTTAGTATTAGTAATGCTACCCATCAGTACAGTGAAATACCTCTGGAGAGTTTTTGCATTAAAACTTCTAAAGGTGACACTTGTGTTTGCATTGGTGACACAATAACTCTGGTTAGGAACATTCTTGATGTTGGGGGCACTGTGGTCTTGGTTTACAATGAATTCTAAACAAAAAAAAATTACTTTGATTATCCTTTGACTTCCATTCATTTGGGGATATTTCTGCTATCTGATCTCAACTCAACCTTGATGTACACCCCTGCAGTTGATTCAGTTTGTGAGTATACTGCTTCCAGTTAAGGATGATTTTGTTGGAGTCCCTCTGCTTCATACCTAAGAGTGGAAGCACATGTATGAGGGTTGTCGCTTGTTCCACAACATGCAGTTCACTCACACTAACAAGTAAACAAGCTTTAATGCGTCTTGTTGCTGTAAAAGGATTTTGTTGTAAATCCCCTGCCCTGTGGACTTGACTCTGAATTGCAGCCAATGTTATGAAGGTAAATTTGTTGCAAAATATGAGAGCTTGTAGAGTTGATGTAACAACTTGTAGAACAAAAATCTGAACTCGTATGTGTAAATTTTCACTTGTATAAAATATTCACACATGTGAGCTAAACAACGAAAACAAAACACGAGAGCTTGTAGAAAAAATGTGAATTTGTATGTTAAAATTTTCAATCAGAAAATAATCACACACCTGTGTTCTGAATGTGAAGTCACATGTGTATATTGACATTTATATAAATACAATATTTACATAAATACAATACAATCAACTTAAGTCTGATTGGCTGGTGGGGCGTGCTTGTCTCACCTATCATCACGCTTTCAAGGATTACATCTGGTCATGGCCATGCACAGATCCCGCTGTTGTAGGTGAGTCTTGGTGAGGTAAGGTTTTTCCCTCTAAATGCACATTTGGCAGAGGTGCCAACTTATAAAGAAGACTCTGTGTTTATGTAAATATACAGCATATGGATTGAGAGCCATATATAGTGATTTTTCCGTATTGCCCCGGAAGAAAAAGCTAAATATGCTAGCCTATGTAGCTAATGTTAGCCTTGCTACGTGTCCATGCTTCATAAACACTTGCAGATGCAGCTGCTGCACAGACTGAAATAAAAAACAAAGTCAGATTGTAGAAGTTGATTAACTGTGAAGCACCCTCCCTGGCCCAGGTAAATGCATACTGTAAGTCAGGAGGAATTGGTGCTATACATGTCTAAATGTTTCTGTGTAGATGCTCCAGCAGCTTAGTGATGTATGATCTGAGCTGTTGAATTAAAATCCCTTTTCCCTCACATGTGTCCTGTAGTGATGCTGTGGTCATCCTGCTGCCTGGCTGTGCAGCTGCTCCCTGCAGATCCTCTCATCTCAACTCACTTCAGCAAACTCAGCTTTTACACCTGTCTTTATAAACATGTTTCAGTACAAGTTTGTCCATCATTTAGCCGGTAACCAATGTTTTGTAGTTACACATAGCTGAAAAGGTGACCCATCCTTTGTCCTTTATACTTCTTTTAATGAGGCAGTTGCTACAGCCTCTGTAGGACACTTCAATCCAAATGTTAGATTTGGCTGAATTTCTCAGGTGAAACTGCAGAGTTAGGCACACACAGCCTTTGATTTTGTACAGGTTTTTGCCCAATAAAAAAAACTTCTAGTCTCATGCCTTTTCTTTCTTCCTATTCTGAGCCTAGTTCAAAAGTAGCTGTTTTTTATCCATATTGTAACAAGTTAAATTAGAAAAAAAATAGGCATTCAGTTTACACAAAAGTGTATGACTGATATGCTCACTTTCTTGGTGAGTGATACGTTCAATTGGAAGTGAATGAAAATAATTTGAAACAAAAAAGAGCACAAAGGCAAAACTTAAAATAAAACTATACAACACTACACTACAAAATTATCAGTTTTTATTTCCCTGATCATGATTTATCTTTTGCATATGTTTAGATGTTTAAGAGGATTATTGCATCAGATTGTTTAGAATTAAACAAGTTTACTGCAAGACATGCCCTTTGTGTGTGACACAAAATTATTTGCAACAATATTCCCAACTAGACTGGGCTTCATTTCCCAAAATCCTTCAGGCTAAAATGATCTTAGTCCAGGGAGTTACAACGGGACTAAGATCGTCTTTTAGGAAATGGGGTTTGGTCTGCAACCACACTCTGAAGAACTATGTTGCTAGTAACACTCACAAAGATGTGAGAATGTCAGTCAAACACGTTTGTGTAAACTGAAAGCTATTAAGTTTTTCAAACCCCAAAGATGTTCTGTCTCCCTCAAGAGATGTTACGAAATACATGACACTAATATTACTCTTTTTTCATGATTGGTCACCTGCACAGTTCAACATCAATTCAGGCAACACAGGAGGATCTTTTATGGCCATTTGTGAAGTTACACCACTGTTTTATTGTGTTTAATTTATTTATTTATTTATTTTTAAATGATGGATAGAGCCAGAAATGTGTATATTGTGCAAATAAAGCAAGATTTGTAGCTCTCTATAACATGTACTACAGTGTATCTTACAGGAATGAGTCATAGAAATGCAGCAGGAAAGCTTTCAGTGGGCTAATTAACTAACTTGTTACAATATGGATAAAAAAACAGCTGCTTTTGAACTACTTTGAACTAGGCTCTAACTACAATAAATTGGTTACCGGCTAAATGGACAAACTTGTACTGAAACGGGAGTTAACAAGACTTAATCTGGTGCCTCAAAGACTTCGGACCTGCTAAAAGAATCTCTGTTTTGTCCTTATTCAGCTGTAAGAAATGTGTCAGAGCTTTTCAGTCACCAGTGAGGGGAGGTCCACTATAAAACAGTACTGATTCAGTCAGTTCAGCTTGAGGATTCAGTGTTAAGGATTTGTTTGACTTGTATATGTCTTCTTAGAGCCCTACCAAAGATGGGTCTAAAAATGTAAAGATGCCAGAGCCATTCAAATCCAAAGAGTTTAATGGGATTACAGTTCTGCCAGTTACTATTTGGTAACTGAGTGGACATGTTGTTAGTAGCCACCTGACATAATCACTAAGAATCATCTTCTGGTGACAATGAATATCTACAACAAAGTTTATGACAAAATTAGTTGGGGGATTTTTTTTTTATTTCCAAAATTACAAATCTGAATATGATAAATCTGTCTCTGGACCAAAGTGTTGGACGGACAGACAAACTAGGCCCAACCAATAGTGGTGCAAAAGCCTCCACAGATCGTTGATGATATTATTTTGACACCATCACATAAAATACACATCATATGTTCAGAAGCACAATCCAGACAGCAAGGTTTTATCTTCCTGCAGGGCTTTATCAGCCTGCTGTCAGGAGGGCTTTAAATCCTGTCCATGTGGTTTCTGTCCCCAGCTCTTTCATCTCCACAGCCTGACCTCTGCCATTAACTGCTCTACAGTGGCAGCATATAGCTGTATATAGATCCATTTGGGAATCCTTCTCCAGCATCATGCTATAGCTGGGAGTGAAACATACAGTAAACATGTAAATATACAGAGAGGAAGAGAGAGAGATGGATATAAATTTCAAAAGAAAAGGATGAGAGGATGATGGGAGCTGGAGGGAGTGATGGAAGGATGAAAAGAGGATGTCGGATGAGAGAGACTGGGACTCAGCGATGATGTGCCATCCCATCTTTGCATTATTTATATGTGCATACATCATGTCACAGCAGTCGTGACACAAATAAGAGACAGTGCAGAGAAGCTCTTAGAAACCACTTCTGCACTTTGCTCAAATGAAAAATTGAGCTGAACTGAAATGTGCCATTTTTATTGAATGTTAGCCATTTTGCACCCTTATCATAATGCTTTATATGTAAGGTGGTTATGATAGTATTTCTATATTTCTATGCTATGCCCCTGAGCTGAGCCCAGACACCCTATGGGTGAAACCTATTTCGGCTACTTGTTTTCGCAATTTGATTCTTTCAGTCACTGCCCAGAGCTCATGATCATAGGTGAGGGTTGGAAAGTAGATCAACTGGTAATTCACCAAAACAGTCTAGTACTACATTTTAACCTGATGGAATACAATTAGCATAACAGAGCGTATAAGTAGGACAATATCAGAAAGAAAAACAACAGAACAAAACAAACCAAGCAAGACAAAACTGGACAGTACAAGAATGCACATTGTCATAGTGAATTTGGTTTTGTCCTGGACTGATAAAACATTTTTAAAGTTTTACTGTGTGGAGGTAGTATAGTGTTGGAGTGTTGAAGCAGAAAGCAAAGAAGAGGAATCACATCTGGAGGTGCTGTAAGAAGGGGACCTTCTTACAAATCAGTGGTGAGGACCCTCCTACACAGAGCTCTTATCAGTGAAGAGGAGGACAGAGAGGGGGAGGTGCAGCAGGTCCAAGGGCCACTCCGGGCAAACAGGTACAAAGACTAGATCATGAGAATCCTGACCTGACTGAAGACCAAGACCCTGCCAACCAGAAGCATCCCAGTGGGACACTCTTAAGCGGCTGGACTGTCAGAACATCCAGTCAGGGTCTTCAAGTCACAAGGAGACAGTACTTACCACAAATCATTCACTGCAACTGAAATCCCATCCTCTCAGTGTCTAAATCAGCTAATTCCTGAATGTAGCTTTACCAGTGGTTAACATTAGCAAGCCAGCTAAGAAGACACAAAATGTAAATAAGACAACTCTGGAGTTACATGGAATCACATTTCTCCTCTTTTGATGGTGGCCTACTGAGTCCCCACACCTCCAGCCCCCGCACCAAGCTAGCACTTAGCAGACCAGTCTGTCCACTGAACACAGAGACCAAATGACGTAACAGAGCATTACTGGTATTAGTGACTGTAATGTAATTGCTGAATTTCAAATTTTAATCCTTTATACTACTGTGACCTATACATTACCAACTATAATTCACAAGGTAAAAGAGCAGGAGACATGCATTCAGTTCACAATATAAAATGATTTTAAATGACCAAATCATAAATAACAAAATGTAAACAAACAGATTAATTTAAGAGCATCTTTATTACCATAAAATGTTGAAAGCTATAATTTCCTTTAAACAGGAAAATGATTAACCAAAATAAATGAGCTCCTTGTCCTAAGGGCTTGCTGCGGGGAGATACTATACTGAATCCCACTAGATAAACACCACACATGCTCAAGACACTATGACTGCAAATTTAGGTTTACGCTGCAAGTCCACACGAGTTCTGGTAAATATGATGACTTTGATCTTTGCCATGTGGACGTTGATTGACAGCTGTGATTGACAGTTGGCTCACCTGCTGCTCTCCCTGGCTGACTCGCACTGAGTTGGACTATTCTCACAATATTTCACTAAGTTTTGATTAGGATTCCCACCCCTGTTAGAACAATTTAGCTAAAGTAGCCAACGTTAGCCCAAGTGTGCAGCACTCAGTGTTCCCAGTAAGCTAGCCTTAGCTTGGGTCCAAGGTAGTGGGGCATGTTTCCAGAGCATGAAAGTCAACACCCCGCACTTCTCATTTGGAAGGTCCTGGCTCCAAACGGAGAAGATGCCGCCGACCATAAGCTGCAACTCTGGGCTTCAAACAGGCTCCAATGCAATCCAATGGGTGATGTCACACCTCGCTGTATCCATTTTTATATACAGTCTATGAGAGGGACTAAGGTATGGCCTGCTCCAAGGAGAAACCAAAACAAGGAATTGGTATTTGGTTTCGATAAAAACTATTCAGTTGGCTCATAACAGTTTTTTTCCATTAAAATACAAACCCATCACATGGTAAAAACAAGGAATCTCAATTTGACTCATGCAGTTGAACATTAAAAAGGCAGCACTATGGCAAAACTGCTGATCCCAACAATTATTATGTACAGAACAGCAGACTGGCACATGATCCTATTAAGAAAAATGAATGAATGAGTACAGAATCACACTGAATGTATTTTACCTCAGAGGGAAATATCCCTCCCACCATTACCCATGTTTTACCGTCTTGCAGTGATACTGCCTTGGGTGATTCAGCTAAGAAACAGCATAGACTGGCTCCACACAGCAACACACTTAAAGATTACATAAATTAATAATAATAATAATAATTTAAAGGATATTTGAAATTAGAGACCACAATTAATTCTGCCTACCTGATGACCATTTGGTAAGGGTAAAACTGATCCAGGTACCACCAGAGAACAGCTCCTACAATCTAAATTAACATGCATTTTAGACTACACTCCAAATCATACTGTAGTCTTTTAGAATTAGGATTTACCTGATGTGTCCACACCAAACACCCACCAACCTTGCTGGCTGAGACATATTTTACGCATTTTGACAACAACTCAGGAGACTTCTCCTTGAGCGAGACTTGGTTAGACACAACAACAAACAGAAAAGAAAATGAAGTTTACCTTTTAACTTGGTACCAGGACTTCCAAGTTCCATCCTTTCAGCTTCTCCTGGACAAAGTCATCCATTTGTTGTTATTCTGCACCCTGTCGGTGGGAAGATGGAACAGGCAGAGCTGTGAATTTTAACAGGGCATCCTATGAAAAAAGGGTCTGTATATTAAACAGATGCGCAAATGAGAAAATACACTTAACTTGACTTCCTGAAACTGTAAAGGGATACGTAATAGAGATATACACATTTAACTTGCCCAAATGTGAGTAATGCTTTCCACTATCTTGACTTCCTGCCCTCAACTAAAGACGGCTTACTGTTACGCCTCCCCTTTTATGTTAACCAGAGGTTATGGAGTAAATTACAGTATCTTTGCCACAACCCACCCATTATCGGAATAGAGAATGTGAAGATACGTCACTCCACATTGCTCCACAAACTGCGAGAGTCATATTGTCATTGTCTCATGATTTTGGACACTACTACTACTGTGTTTTTGTTCTTTTGGGTTCCTGTGTTCTCTGTCTTTATTTCTAGTTCTTTATAGTTATTGTGTCTGTCTCTGTTCTGTTCCGCTCCGTCCTGTAAGTCTGCTGAGTTTGGTCTGTTCAGCCTGCCGTGTTCCTGTGTCTCAGCTTCTTTTGATTTCTTTAATAAATATTTTGCACTTGATCCTGCCTGGCTGCCATTTCTGCATTTGGGTCCACCTGCTACTCAATCCATGACACATACTCGCAAAAGGTAAGGCAGCAGGATCCCCTAAACATGGCGCGTACCCAAAATTCAACACAGTGTTGACATCAACTTCACATTCTCTATAGGGTTTAAGTTATGTTGGGTTGGACAAATAGTGTTACCAGTTTAACAGACTGAAGTTAGCAAGTTTGCATAGGTCCAGGTACCCCAAACAGATACAACTGAAGGCTTTCATGTAGTAGAGGAACATTAAATTGCTCAGGCAAACGCTGCTAGCACTACCCATTTGCCTTTCCTTTCTGGGGGTTTCCCTTATGGCATAACCCCAAAGTAATGCATCATTCAACTAAGGTTAACTTTGTCAGGAATAGCGGAGCAGGTGGGCCCAAATGCAGAGACCAAGGCTGATTCAGGCTGAAGAAAGTTCTTTATTTTAGAGATGTGTGGACAAAAAGCAAAACCTGGCTGAGCAGAGTGAAAACCGAAAACAAGACAAGCACCAGAAAACAAAACTGACTGAACAGACCAAACAGTAGCAGAGCAGAACAGAACCTCCAACAAAGACTGAACAGAAAAGCAGGGCTAAATACAAACTGAACTAACGAGATGAGGTACAGATGGACGGAGAAGCTCAGGAGAAGGGAGTGAGGTGACAAAACAGGAGAACAGACAGGGAGTCGATTGGCTAGGGAAAACACAGAGCAGGGCAGGGCTAATGAGCTTGACGCAGGAAAGGTATGGAGGGAAAAATGGGCCGGGGAGGAGTGCAGGAACACAGGAGGGAAACACATAGCAAACCAAAACCCAGAAAACACAATACCTCTTAATCACAACCCAGCATAAATCAAACTGTCTCAGAACTACACAAACCCAAGCACACAACACTACAAGCTAATAATGCAAGACAGTCCTTCAGAGATACAACTCAATTCAGCCTTCTCCAACCCATCCAGTCTTAACATAACAGGGAGAAAGGCTGAGGTCTCTGGTGGAATGGAGGAGAACAGCAACCAAGGAACACAGAGCCATACTGTGACAAAAAATTTAACAGGCTCAATAACCATAAAGAAGAACTGGAATTAACACACACAGAGTGAACACAGTAACCCAAAAGAAAAAAAACACAGAGTCCAAACACAAACAGAAAGTCCTGGCAGGATGTGACAAACCTTACATTTAACGAACGTTAGCTATGTAAAATCCCCCACTTCAAACAAACCTATGACAGTTAGGGTTGCCAACTTTTTCACTGCCAAATAAGAGACAAAAGGTGGTGTGCCGCAGCGGTGTGGGTATGGTGTATGGTGTATTGTTTTAAGCCATTTGTCATGATGATAGCTAATCTCTTACAGTCAAATTAAAGATCAATACACAACTCTCATGCCTTGGCAACATATGGTAGGTTTAATAATAGTTTGTTAATTTACAGCAGGTACCTTTATTTGAACCATTACCTATCACCTTTACCATTAGTCTAAGTCAAAACACTTGTGACTCTTGCACTGTAGGTTAGAAAAAGTTATCCCCTTCTTGTTAATCCTGACAAACTCTAACAATAGCTTCTGTCTGCTGTAGTTTTGCAGAGGAATCAAACAGCAGAGACTCACAGAAGGTGCACCTTCTGTGTACACAAACAGTGGTGGGGAATGAATGCTTCATATTCTTATTCACTATATATAAGTTGGAAATCAAGAGGGACATGCCTCTGCTCTCCAAGTCTACTTTTTCCATTGATATTTTTTGCTGCTCTTGACCAATTCAAGCAGTCTTTTGTCCTTTTGTGCAGCAAGAGAAAAGTCCTTATGTGACAAGTCACAGTTCACAGATATTTGAAGTTAATTTTTGATCAGCTCTGTGCTGCATCTGTTTCTTGAGTCTGACCATTTAATGGTCATCAGAGAGAAAATCCTCTCTACAAAGGCACACTCAGGACAAGTTGATTAAGTTGGCTTTCCCTATGTTTTGGAAAACTGCCACCCACTTCTCATTGGTGGATTTTGTGGTATCCTGTCTGGCTTTCTGTATTTCCTCCTTGCTAGCACAAAACTCTTCATAGAGTTGGTCGATACTGACTGTCTCTGTCATTTTGAGGGCAACACCAACACCTGCTCCAGGTCAGTGAAGGAGAGCTCCTCACGTAGGCTGATTGGTTTCAGTTTCATCATTACATTTTCTGATGAGAAATCAAACCACTTGTATGCAATGACAGAGTCATAGAACTTCAGAAAGTCCTTTTGCTGCTTTGATCTTTGTGCTGACACTTGTTTGTCCATCAGCTGCTTGGTCTGGTATCCAAAAAAGCTGTCTTGTTTCTGCTGAAGCATCTTCTCTTTGAATTTTCCCACCTCCTCGTACACATCTTTGATGCAGAGTGTTGTTTCCTCCAGCTTTCTAACGAGTGTGTCAAAAACACACCCCACGTTGTGGAAAAAGCACAGATAAATCTCAGCAGCTCCAGTTTTTTCTTTCAAAAATCCTCTTCAGTGCCACAGGACAGGTCTCCCCAAAGGACCTGAATTATGAGGTGAGAGCTGGCCAGCTCTGCAGGAGTCCATCAACAGCTGGATGAAGAGACAGCCATTGCGTGCAAACATGACGCAGAATTTCATGCCACTCAATGTCAACAAAGGCAAAAAATGCATGCAGTTCCTCTCTTCTGGAAGCAGATACTGAGAAGTGGCTGTAGATCATTAAAACGAGTGACTCAATATCCACTGACAGCTGATCACAGGCGTGCTTGCAGGTGTTATGAGCTGTGTGAGCCAGGCAATTACCTTTCAGAATGCAACTGTTTGCACTGCTCAATAACTGGTAAAGGGAGTGGTGTTTTCCAAAGTTGACACTAGCATTATCTGCAGCATAGACTGTGATGTATTTAATATCCAGTTCATACTTGTCCAGACAGTTCATCAGAACTTGATGTATACCATTTGCAGTTTCATCACTGTCTTCATAAAAGTCAAGTAACTTGCACTGCACTCCGTCAGACACAGAAACATATCTCACGCACACTATTTCCCTTGTTTGAGGCATCGGTGGCAACCAAGTAAAACACAGACCTTCAGTTGGAGACAGATCATCCAGAATATCCTGCACAGTCTTTGTCCTAAAACATTCATTGTGATCATCTCATCTTCTTCACAACATTTAAGTCATGAAACAACACACCGTTGAGCTTAACAAGACAGTCGGTGCTGTTGTAGCTGAGTTTATGTTTAATAGTATGATACAAGGCTTCACTTGCCACAATTTTGTCATTTTCCACAGTTGATGCCACAAAGAATGCATCGATATTGCTTGCACCTTTAGCTAGTGTGGCCTTCTTGTGCATTTCTGTGGAAGCATGCTGAGTCAGGTCATTCTCACCGCCATGGCCAACTGAAAATTCCCTGCGACATAACGTACAGAAGACTTTCGTTGAGTCACCGCTGTCGGGCTTAACCCACGTCTTTTTTACTTCCCATTGCTTATTGTAGCTGCACAGTCTTTTCTTTTTTTTATCCATATTTGCAAGTTAATCCATATTTCCACATACCAAACCGTCTGAACAGCACCAGACATTGCTGGAACTTTTTTTGTTTCTGAAGGATTTGGCGTATTTACTGTACGTGTACAACTGATGCGCGTGAGGGGGGCTGTGACTGGATGTTGACAGGTGATCATTCTCACCCGTCGTGATCAGCACTGCTGCTACTGCTGTTGTATCAGCAGAGTGCCCTCTATAAAAGCTCAAATAGAAAAGTCCCAACACAGAAAACAAAAGCATAGCTATTCAATAAACTAAAGGCTATAATAGTAAACTACACATGTAGCCTGTTCAGCATCTACATGGAAATAAAATAAATAACATGCTTACCTTTTCAGCTCAAATTCATAGCCTACTGTTGTGCATAAGCTACTCTTTTTGTCCATAACTCCATCAGTCTGATTCAGCACTCATTTTCATTACTTTCTTTAACATGTAGCCATGTGAGAAGAGATGTGTAAACACAGATGTAGGATCCATATTTTACTACCCTGAAGTGGCAGGAAATAAGTTAAAATGAGATAGCCTAGACTGATTACAACTACTAATACTAAGTGTCACAAAATGATAAAATTATTGTACATAATGGGACATTTGGCATCATTGATTGTACATCGTGCAGAAGGCAAAATTACCGTACAAATAGGACAATTATTGTAGATCTGCATTATTTCAGCATTTAAGCTACAGTAAAAAAAAAAAAAGTTAATCAGTTTCATCATCAATCTGACGTATAGATAATGCCACTCATGTGACCCCTGCATTCTCTGTTACAAATACTGGTGAAAAGAGGGAGCTCTGAGCGGGAAGAGCATGAAAAACAGGCACATTACATAAGCGTCGCTATAACAACCCAACAGTAGGGTTAGAGTTAATTACCCAATATTACCCAGAAAACAATCCATACAATTAGGCAACCTAATTACTATTGGGTTAAAAATTCAGCCCAGCATTTTCTAGTGTGTGCGCAGCATGGATGAACATGCAGAGAATTCATCTTCCAAAATCTTCTATATTTACTTAGGGGAAATATGCTGTTTATAAGGATGTGTATTCAGAACAGTCTGACATTTGGGGGCATATACTTGTTTGCCATCTTGCCCAGCACCAGGTAAGAGCGGTGATATCAGAAACTCAAAGAAATTCATCGCAACAAAACGTGTCTTATTTGCTGTGTCTAGATTCACATCAGGGATGATCCCTGTAGAAAGACTATCAATCTTTTACTTGATCAGCTGCCGGTTTGAGCTTTTAATGTTTCTCATGTTCAATCAAGATAGGGAATGCAGAGGAAACAAGGCGACATGGAGAATAATTTATCAGGGATTAAGATATAGAGGTTAATAGCTGATGTGTTGGCTTCCTCAACTGTGATCAAGCTGAATACAATGTCTGGCTGTTCTGAACTCTCTTTTTCAGGGTTTCCTACCATCTCCTCCCTGCTTGTTTACCCTGAATCAATATAATTTTCTCTCTGTAAATGAGATGGATCTGTTTGCTGAGGATAGTTAAGAACAGCAGCTGTTGTATATTTGTATGTAGGCTATGTGTATTCAATTCAGTTCAATTAAATTAAATTTTATTTATATAGCGCCAAATCACAACAGAAGTTATATAGAGCAGGTCTAGACCATACTCCATACAGCAACAAGGAAAAACTCCCCTTTAATGGGAAAAAAAAACCTCAAGCAACCATCAGCAGGTGGGCGCCCATCTGCCTTGACTGGTTGGGTTGAGAGAGAAAGCCAACTTAAAGAGGGAGGGAAGGGGAGAGAGGAGAGAGAGACATAGAGAAGGACAATAACAACCATAATAACAATAACAATGATAATAATATGTAGGTTTATGTGTAGCACATAAACCTTCAATAGCTCACATCTGAGACCTCATTTACACCAGATATTAACATTAATCTGTAGCTGGATAATGACTCTGATAACATGTACACCTGCTATTAATGAGCATTCTCTTTATCTTGATTCTGCAGCATTGTGAGCAGAATTCAATGTCAACAAAAGTGATACAGGATACTCTTGAGGGACTGCTTCACTGTGCAAGGTGAGGTTCACATGAGAAGACTGAGAAAGCCTTAGGCATCAGTTACTTTTCGGTAATCTTGCAAACTAGGATAATGTGTTCATTTGATTCATTTTTTAACCTCTGAAAACAGGCATGGGCCTGGACTCAAGACTCAAGGCGTGACCTGGGGAAGATGAGAAAGTTTCAACTTTATGCAAAATCTTTGGGAATCTCACATTTCAATTCTGATTCTTGATGTCACAATTCGATTCAGAATCAATTCTAAATTCAAAACTGATTCTTGGTTGAATAAAAAGAAAGACTAGCTTCAGACTCTTACTCAGGTATACTGTGTGCCAAATCATTCATGTCCTTAGTCCACTGAACTGCAATATGAAACATAGCTGGTACTTAAGCTAGAAGTGTGAGAGAGTACACAGCTTTTTGATTTAGAAAAGTTAACTGCATTAATTTAGCATGATACAGTCTTCTGTCTGTAAGAGAATAATCAAATGAAACAGCACTGCTCTAATGTTTTTTGTAAAAATAGATGTTGGCTAACATTAAAATCTGGGTGATGACATTTGAAGTATTCACAAAATACCTCACCTTCGTCTTGCAAAGATAAATTTAAAATGTGCCCAAACACTTGCGGTTGAGTTCATTAATTTACCTTTTCATTATATTTATTTTCACATTTTATATTTAAATGAAACCTTTAAAGATGCAATAATCAATATTTTTATGTAAATAATGTAATCTAAAAGGTGTTGCTCATAGTGATGAACCCACAGAGAATTATCACCAACTCTGCAGATCCTCTCAGCAACCACTGTACACTACCTGCCCAGCACCGAACAGCAGACAGACACAGTTAGAGACTAGCTGGTGAAGAAAGTGAGACATTTAGCAGCTAAAGAGCCACATATTTTTCTCAGTTATTAACGGAGCTAAAAGGAGAATGAATATTGGACTTCATCAGGTGGACACAAACACAACTTAAAATGAATGATAATGTGCTGCTGATGGCTGCTTGAGGTTTCTTCCCATTGAAGGGGAGTTTTTCCTTGCCGCTGTCACCAAGTGCTGCTCATGGGGGAATGTTGGGTCTCTCTAAAATAATGAGTACAGTTTAGACCTGCTCTATGTCAAAAATTGCCAAGATAACTTCTGTTGTGATTTGGCGCTATATAAAAAAAATTAAATTGAATACACATACATACAAATATACAACAGCTGCTGTTCTTAACTATCCTCAGATCCATCTCATTTACAGAGAGACTAGCTGGTGAAGAAAGTGACACATTTAGCAGCTAAAGAGACTGATATTTTTCTCAGTTGTTAACGGAGCTAAGGAGAATGAATATTGGACTTCATCAGGTGGACACAAACACAGCTCAAAATGAATGATAATGTTGCTCTGTGTCTGCAGGATGTGTAAATACACAACTCTTTGATAATCCCTTGGCCAGAACAATGTCAGTTATGTGTTAAGCTTGTTCTGCTGCCCTCAAGTGGTGAAAAAAAATCAAGCTTTAAGTTAGTGCAGCTTTAAGTTCAATTATTTGTGCTCATGAGTCAAAGATTTTTACATCCCCAAATCTCCTAAGTTTTAAAATTGGAATCTTTTTATTTTAAATTTTGACTCATAGCATTACTCAATCATTCTTAGTCAAACCACATTCATTATCTTTCATTTCCTTTGTGTTTTTTTACTTGGCCTCTCTAGTTGATTCTTTGAGTGTGTCAATTTCCTCCTTGAATTTAGAGGAGAAACTCACAGGAAGCTGTGAATCATTAACTCTACTTTGATTGTTAAGAGCAGATTCTTACTCTGTTTCTGTCAGTTTGTGTAAAGGTGGAGGGAAGAGTTTGACTTCTTTTCTGTTCTTTTTAATAGGACAGACAGGGGCAGTAGTTGCATGACCATGAAGTTGGTTTTGATTGAGTAATTTTTTTTTTGAAACTGATGTAATAACTTTGTCTCTGAGCAGTCACCTGTGACAGGTACCCAGATGTGCATATGGATGTATCCATCTGGAGTGATAATCTGCTTATTACCAAGCCTTGAAAATACTTATTATCTATGCTGCTCATTAGCATACCTCAGTCAAACTCAGCCATCTTTCATTTATCAGCCGCAGCTGTGTTTTTTCTGCTAATTAGGACACCTGTTATTATAAGTCTTGTGGTTTGGTAGATGAGAGCGTGTGTAGGAAGAGTTTGGACGGTTGAAGAGACATCGCATCTGGGGGAAAGGTTGGCCTCTAATAAGCCACTGATGCGACACACCTGGAGGCCATTTGTGGAGTCATGGTGAAGGTGCCTTGCCGAGATGTTTCTGAGAGGGTAAATTTTTTTATTTTTACTATACCAAATGGGAGCTTTGCCACTCATCATTTATCCATAAACCAAAAGCTGAATTGCCTACAGCTTCATACTGATACACAGTCCAGTCCTGCGCCAAACTGTCAACCGGCTCAGCTGGAGAAGGACTAGTGCTCAAGCTCTAAAGGCCCAAAAGTGGGGAAGCATGAGGAAGCCTGCAGAGACTTCTTTGGTGTTTGCATGCTTTGATAGAAAATAATGGGACAAAATTCTCAAGAGCCTCTGATGTCATTTAAAGCACTACTGAAATTAAATGTCATGTTTTTTGTCTGCTGCATATCTGTTCTGTAAATCTCGTGTTTTCCTTTGAGAAAAAAAGCTGAAAGCAAAAGAGAAATTTTATTTTTGATATTTTTTTGGTTACACGATGTTTTCCCCTATCTTTGCATTAAATCGTTGGAGTGCTGTTGCATAAATGGAGACTTTGTTTCTATAATAGCCAATCAAATCACTTCTTTTTATACTATTCTAATATTTGCATAACACAGTAAAGTCAGTGTTCTATCACAGGCAGAGCAGACGGTCACACTGAACCAGGCAGCAGCCTGCTACACAATACAAGAGCCACAGACTTCTGGCACAGTCAGACTGAAATTCACTTCCCATGCATGTCTATGTGGAACAGGGCGAGACCTGAACCCTTTGCCTTGAGTTCTGATTGAACTTTGACATGTAAATCTCGAGGCTCTCCAATGTCTGGCAAAATAATACAGACAGCAGAGAAGGAGAGATGCTGTTTGACTGCAATGAGTGGGGGACAGTGACGGAGGTTAATGATAGTAAAATGTTTTATACGCTGTATGATTGACAACTTTGTGGACTGTTGTTGTTAGCCAGCTAGTTGTGCTAGCAATCAGTTTGTTTACAACCCTACCCCCGCTATTTCCTGTCTCCCCAACCCACTAGTGGCCAGAAATCATTTAATGTAGAGCTGAATTACTAAACTGTAAGCAATGAACATTATCCAGTGTATGAGTGGAAGCCATTTACATTCTAACGTTTAGATCTTAACCCCTATAAACAACTTCTCAATCTTCATTATTACTGAAGAACGTTCTGAAATATTAAACCGGCTGTCTTGATGTACACTACATATCATGTTTTATTATCTCTTGTTTTGATCTGTATTTGTGATCTGTTTGTTGTCTCTGTAGCACTTCTTGGTAAACCGGAGTGTTTAAAGTGCGTTATGAATAAATCTCCTTTAACTGCGGCTTTACTTTACATTTATGAAACATTCATAGCTGAGATTCCCACAGCCTCGAGCCTCATACATTCATACATATACAGCATGCAGTATGGAGCTATAAAGTGATGGAAAGGAATCTCTTGCAAGTGAAATTGCTCCCTCTGTGCCCCCGATTTACAAGCTTTGTGTGTGTGTGTGTGTGTGTGTGTGTGTGCAGAGCTTCCATAAGGGAGTTATACAGTCTATGCTGCTATTCTTAGTTCCGTATTAAATCTCTCATGTGAACATACAGTATACTACGGTACACAGCGTCCAGATACATATATACACATTATTTTCTCACTCACACACACAAGCAAAACTATGATGGGTGATTCATATTACTTTGTGAGTCACTACGGATGAGTGGCTTGGTGTGTGTGTGCACTTTAAGATGGGCTTTGTCAGTACCTGTGACCATACTGTTCACAGATCACACACACACACACACACACACACACACACACACATACACAGAGCCAGATTTTGATGAATGAGTGGTTGGTGATAATTTAAAAAAAGAACTGTTATGGTTCTATATTTGTGCATCAACTGTGAGTGCACAATGGGATAATTTGGGTGCAGAAAAACAAGCACATAAATTACTTGTTATTTGTAGAGATTTAACTGTGCACAAAATATCCCAGGATTGTGGCAGAAATATAACACTGCAACCTGTGAGACTAGCACCTTCGAGCCTTCTTCCTAGTGTGTCTGGTGTGTGCTACAAGTGTCAAATGATGCAACACTATGCGACATTGCCAGTGTGTGTTTCCCTATAGGCAGTGTACCATTACAGCGAGACAGGTTTGTCCTCTCCATTAAAAAAAAAAAAAAAATCTGTGCAAATTTTAATATAAATAATATCTGAACAAAATACTGCTGAATAAAAATATTTGCCAAAAATGACAACAACATAATGGTACAGCAGTACAGTGCAGTTTGCTCATTAAATCTGGGCTGTTTTATAAAAACATCTTACGGCTAAGATGATCATAGATGCTGCCCGAAGAAGAGGGCCAAGCTTGAAATGTGTTGCAATCCACAGTAGCTGCTGATCCGAGCCTTTTCTGTGTTCTTCATGCCATTAAATGCCTGTATTCATGCACATATTGAGCATATTAAACTCTCTCACTTTTTTGCATGTGACGGCAAAAAAGATGATCATAGCCCATAGACTTAGGATCATAATAGCCTTATACCCCATTTGGACAGGATTAACATTACAGAGGGAGGTGGGGAATAAAATATTGGATCTGGTATGTAACAGACATGAACATTCAGCAGGAAAAAGTCAAGCCTCCCCAGCAGGGCACCGGAGGGTGGCAGGTGAGGCAAAGATCACACATGATGCAAATGAGTTTAAAGGAAAAACGCTAATATTGTAATGTATCCATAAAGATGTAAGTGCTACTGTTTTAAAAGAGGATTTGGAATCGAACGTCCATAAGGTTGGGGGTCTTGTAAAAAACTGATGAACAAAAAGAAATCAAAGAAGCAGAAGCTGAGATATCCTGACCTTTAGTCCTAGAAAGAGCCATGCCCCTAAAACCCAGGCTCCTACAATCCCCATAATGCATCTTCCATGCCTGATTAGCACCCACATCTTTTAAGTTTCTCTACCTTTACAAAAACTAGCTGACTTACAGTAATGAAAAAGCTAGTGTTAACAGTGAAAGTAATTTATCTTTGCTGCTGATTTTAAACTGTTCCTGGAAATGGGAAAATCAGTTAAATGTGGACTGATTCCTTTAATAACAGGAAAAACTTTATAGACAGTCATGTTTTCAATAGAGCTCAGTGGAACTGTTGACATTCCCTCACAGGCTTTCCTCTATAAAAGTTTGCAAATCCTTTGTAGATCCTTACATTTGAATTTATAAAAAGTAGCCACATAACGCTAAACATCCCATCTACCTAATCACATCCATGCAACACTGTGACATTTTGCTTCTATAAGGACGATGAAACATGTCATGAACGTGTGATACAAATAAGCCCCAACATTCACTTACAGTATAAGGACGGGTATATTTATGATCCAAGTGCACGTCATATAGCACCCTGTGTTCACAGCCTGGGGCTGTGGTTGGGGCTGCTATGCACAAGTGCAAAAAATACAGGGAAATAGATGAAGATGGTGCTGGGGAGGAAGAGGAGGGCCGGATGGAGATGGGGAGAGGAGAAGAGATGGCGACAGGGATGAGGGTGGAAAAGAAAGAGATGTGTTTGAGGTTTGAGGCCCTCTGCATATTAAAACTGTGCCGTCAAGTGTGTCAGCCTTTATACATGACCACATCAGTCAGCCCACAGCAAGAAGAGAGGAGGAGAGAAGATAACGAGAGATGGCAGTAAAGGAGGCTGGATGAGGCCTGAGGAAATCATAAATTACTGTCTCACTGCACAACATGAAAACCTGTAATGTAGGCAACACGTCAACAAGACCTTTAGAGAGTGTGTGTGTGTTTGTGTGTGTATAAATAGGGTTGGGAGGGTTGGTATTCCAATACAATTACTAATTACCTGTTAAAAAATTTAGTCAGTAACCTAATCCAAGAATCACAATATTAAAGTAACGTAACTTGATTAATTTCCGTTACTGTTGGATTACCTGAATACCAAATATGCAAATAAAGACAAGAGAAAATTAATATCAATTATTTAATTAATATCTTCTTCTTCTTCAATGTATTCTGTAAGACAATAAAACAATTTCACCTTAGAAAAAAAAATGAGGAAACCAAGATTTTTAGCATCAAAAATGTGTCCTCTGCTCAGTATACTTTTAAAGAAAAACTTTAAAGAAAGCCTCTGATGAAACAGCGCTTGGTCCACTGGCTGTGTGACGCTATCACACAGGCATACTGTATGTCACAGCGGGGTAAGAGCCCCCACCGGGTATTCGTGTCCACTCTACAAAAGCTTTGTCCTCCTTCACAGCTCTTCTCAGAGGAATGGCAGTGTTTTCTCTAACTCATTCAGATTTGAATGTGCTCAGTGACCAGTGACACGCTGTCAGCTCTGGGCATGTTACGCACATACAGTCATGTTGGTGGAGAGCCATTATGTGCGCTACAAGCTATCATATACTCAATCTCTTTTGTAACTTATTTGTACAAGGCTTTGGGACAGCCACAGTGCGTAACAACCGTCCCTGCCTGCTCTCCCAACATAAATTGTTGTGTGAAGTGTGTGTACACGCTGCTGCTTTGCGCGCCTGCGCACACCATGCAGTATCACCCTCTACTCACACCATTGTGGATCAGTGAGTTATTTTGCCCTCTTGTTACTGCTCTGCTTACATTTGGGACTTTTACAGTGCATGGTAGTATATCATTCTTTATTTTAAAATGTTTTTTAAAAATGTAATCTTGTTAATAATCCCCATTTTTACTAAATGTATCAGTAATCTACAGTTACCTTTTATTTGTATCCTAATTACGTAATGTCGTTCCATGTATTCCGTTACTCCCCAAGTCTATGTATAAATAAGTCAGGCAGTAAAAAGTTTTCTTTTATCTTCATGAAGTGATTCACCGTTTACAAAGACAAGACAGTGACGTGCATGACCCTTGTTAGCAAACGGACAGACATGCTAACACATGCAAGCACTGATTAAAGGAATAGTTCAACCGTATGCGAAATGCGCTAGACTTTCTTTCTTTCTAAGTGTGATGAGAAGAATCTTTTGTCTGTGTGTGTGTTAGTCAGGATGTGGTTAGCCTGGCTTAGCATAAAGACTGGAAGCAGAGGGAAACAGCTAGCCTGGCTCTGTCTAAAGTTCAAAAATAAATCTACCAACACCTCCAAAGCTCACCAATTAACATGTTGTATTTTGTTTGTTTAATTGCTACACAAACAGAAATGTAAAAACAAACATTTATGTTATAGGGGAAGTTGCATATTGGAAATATTTCTCAAAATGTTGAAGTTTGGATTTTTTTGTGGTAACAAGCTATAACAAGCTGTTCTTGTTAGCATGATAACATTTGCTAATTGGCACTAATGTGACTTATGTTAGCAGCGCACTTTTCCTCAGTGAATGTTTGTTTGGTGGCTCGTTCAACAAACTAAGGTGTGGGACAAGACGTGTGTGCATGTTTGTAAATTAGATAAGAAGGAGACTTTAGCAGGAAATGTGGGTTGTTGTTCTGAGTCTGTGGCTTTTGTGACAGTCAATCAATTAAAACGATAAGGAATTAATAAATTAAATAGTTTAAATCCGGACAAAAACATCACCAGTAAGACTAAATTGGGGTTGAACCATAGAAGCAGATTACAACCTTCCATTGGTTGATTCTGCTGCCAATCAAAGGTGTCTGCGCTCCTATTATTTAGTTTTACTGCCTCCGCCTGTTTTTTTCTCCTGTGTATGCTCGATCTTCTCTCTTGGGCAGCTTAACTGAGCGGGGCACATGCCTTTGTCCTGCTCAGCAAGTCAGAGCCCAGAAGCCCCGCAGTGTTTATATCAAACAGGCCCGCTGCACTCAGAGATGGAGCTGAGCAGCTTGCTGTTTGTTTGTTTACTCAGAGTTTATTCACAATTAATGTCCAAATTGCACCAAATTCAACACTACACGTCCTTGCATCCCCAGCAATACATCCACCAAATGTGAAGTCGATCGGATGAACGGTTCTCAAGATATGCAAAGGAAGCACATACATACATAAATACAGACAGACAGACAGATTTTTTGCTTTTTAGTTAAATGAACTGCAGTGCCCATTCAAAACGTGTCTGAGACGTCTTGAATGTACATGCCAAGTTTCGTTCACAGTACACAATTCAATAGAAGAGCTTAAGTCTACCTTAATCCTACCGACTGGGGTACCCGCAGACCCCAGAGGTATACTTTTGTCATGTGCTTCATTCTATCCCTCCAATTTTTCATGACTTTGACTTTGAATTTGTTCTTAATGACTTTATATCTTTATTTTCTGTTTCTGTTTTAATTAGTGTTTTTTAAAAATACCAGTGTATTGGGGTCCTGGGGGATCCCAGTCAAAAGCACCCAATTTTGCCTATGCAGTTTTAATAGATGAAACTATTTATTGAGTTCATGTTTGCCACGGGTCACACACTAACAGGGCGGTATGGGCATTCTGTCAGTCATTTTGAAGGGTTTGTGGAAATATTGTACTTGGTATAAAAGCTGCAATTTGTATTAAAGAAAAGTATATATTTTCAATACGTTCTCATCCCAGGTCATCAAATACTGACGCTTTGTCACACCCATCAGGTGTCTCATGCAGATGCACAAGACATCCTTTGGTGTCTGTATAGTGACGCACCGGGCTTTCAACCTAATCCAATGTAGACCCATCTGCGGCAATATTACACACTCAGAGCAACTGGTGTGGTCTGGTTAGGTTTAGGCACAAAAACCATTTTGTTAGGTTTAGGGAAAGATCAAGGTTTGGGAAAAAATTATCACTTGATAATGTTGTCATGGCAACAGTAAACACCATGACAACACTGTCCAGAGTTGCGGTTGGAAGCGGGAGGTGAACAGTGGTCTCTTGCAGCAAAGTCCACTTTTTGCCATATTACTATATAGCCATCCACCCAACCCACCTCCTCCTAAGAAGGAAAATGTTACCTTATATAGACATCATTGGTTTCATGGTGTCTAATAATGACACAGATGGGTTTACATTAGTTAGTTGAAAGCCTGGTGCATCTCATACAGATGCTAAAGGGTACCTGGTGTATTGGTATCAGACACTGAGGGGCATGACAAAGTGTCAGTATTTGACACCCTGGGAATGAGAAGGGGCTGATATTTTTGTTTTACACAATATGCAAATTAACTGTAACTTTCCTAAAATAATAATAATCTTTTTTTTCAGATGACATTAATTACATAACTAATTAGAAGAAATACATTAATATCATATTTATTCCTGGGGTCACTGGAGTGTGATTTTACAGCTTTCTTATTGTGTCTATTTATCATATTGAGCTACAGGAAACCATCTACTTAAACTGTATACTTTTGACATGAACCCCCTTGTAATGTAGTCTGCATTAACAGCATTGTTCATATGTTGCATACCACATGTTACCATAATAAATGATGGAAGATTAATCCAATTCTGAATCTCTTTATTTGTTTAACAGTCCACAGTACAAATGTAGTGTAATAATAATAATAATAATAATAATAATAATAATAATAATAATAAGAGACCCCACGTCAGTTTGCCATGAGACTCATTAGTCTATAGGCCTAATTTGTGGAATTTGTACAGTACGGTGTGCCTATCATTTTTGACTACATTTTTTGTTACGTGTTTTAAACACTTTTTCTGTGAAGTGCCTTCTTGACTTTATTTTCAATGCTGCAATAATAATAATAATAATAGTTGCACTTTTTTTTAATTTTACAGTACACTAATAAGACTTATGCTGTGATCAGACACTGCATAAGACACATAATAATTGTATTAATAAAAAACTTTAAAATTGATCAAAAATCAAGTTATTTTTGCAGCACATCTAGCAAAACATGAAGAACTCTGTCTGTGAGGATGTTACCGTGATCTGTGTGTGTGTGTGTGTTTTGATTTTAAAGCACAGTTATCGTCTTTTCAGTAACACACATCTATCTTGAGACATCTTCACTGCAAACCTGATCATGGTGATATTAGCTGGTGAAATCTAATGCTGAACTATAGATACAGCCATACTGCCATTAACCCCTTTTATCAAGTAGTATTCAGCTTAGTATTGTTAGAAGGTTCTCACACACACACACAATCAACAAACTTCACATACTAACATCTTGCTTCCTCTCATAGACAAAGAAAATAAGAACACTACTACGATTGATTGGTAAGTGCAGGAAAACTGAACACGGATATTGGAATTACAGTTAAACTATTTAATTAACCAAACACAGTCAGCTTTGTTCAAAAGAATACACACAATGCGTTTACAATGATTTACTTCTTCATTAAAGGTTGTCTTGAAAGATTAACATTTAATCCAGTACTGTTAACACATACACTATAAAATACTCATTTGAATCCATGTATTTCACTTAGGTGTGCAGAATATAAAGATTTCATGGCATATATACATTCAGAGGGGATTTTTGAGAACATTTGAAGGGCCGGAGCTTGAGTGGGTGACATCACTCTGTCACCATTTTACAGGAACTACATGATCCAAATACTAAAGCTCTGGTTCAAGTTTATTAAGTTGATCAGCTATCATATCAATGAAAGTATAAATTGACAAATGTGACTCAAGAAATTTAGGTGAAGTGATCATCTGCTAGAGAGTAGACTTGCTGCTCATTTGGAGTTTGTGGGATTACAAAAACACTCAGCCCACTGTCAATTGTACAGTGGTGTGAGTGAGTACACACAGGCTGCAGAGAGCACACAAACCCAACAACAGCCAAGTTTTATTGTGGCCACAGAATTTATGCTGCTCGCCACATTTGTCATTTTAACCAGAAAGAAGGAAGAGTTATAACAGATTAAATCACAATGGCCCTAATACTGATTGTTAGGATCAGCATGGGACCAGTATAATTACAACTGTTTTATGACTTGCAGAGATGGCTTCTGAATTCTGCCCTTATGACAGACCAAGGCAGGAGTCCATTATTAAAGTCAAGTATGTTGGGAGAAAGGAAGTTTTGAAGGTAACTTTCTATGTCCTACAATATATTGGTAAACTTGGTTTTGATGACCAACTAAGTATTTGTTGAACCACATATCAGTCAGTATGTTTAACACAGACCTTGTGGCATAATCAAATTCCACTGTGCTTTACCAGGTGTGTCACAGGCATGCCAAGAAAAAAATACATGATCATACATTAGAGGTGGCAGTGCTTTCCCCATTATGACACAGCTTAGGAATCCTGTGGAGTATTTTCCTCAGGAGAAACATTATGTGCAGATCATCATTCACTTTGTTTTCAGTGTGCAATAGTGTGTGGTTTTATATGGAACCACAAGGACCAAATCAATAATCATCAGCAATTAATACCACCCTAGTGCTGTAGATTGAACAAAGGTGGATTGTAATTATTTATTGTTAGAAGGTAATCAGTGCTATTGTAGAAGCTTGCAAGCACTACTAACCTAGCTGCCCCTTTCAATTAGCGTCTTTCTGAATTCCTTCATTCTTGACCTGCAATCTACCAGTTTCCCATCTTTAACAATCACCTGACCCTGCTCCTCCCTGCACACCTGTTCCTCATTCCCCCATCAAGTCTCTCCTGTCTCTCTTCAAGCCCCAGTGTGTAAATAGCAGCTACTTTCCCACTCTTTGTTGTCAGATCAGCTGTATATATTGTGGCAACCTGGATTTTACCTACCCATGTGTAGTGATTTGTCCCTGGTTTGCGTCTCCATTCAAACCCATTCCTTTTTATCACCAGTCATAGAGTTGATAAGTGGGAGGGGCAGTGTATTTCCCCATTCTGTATTCCCCATTAGATTTTTTTCTTTAAATGATCTCCTCAATGTTACTCCACAACTCACTTGTCTCTGTTTGTTTACCAAAGCAAGCAACTCTCACCCACAACCAGCAGCGTCTGTGAGTAAAACAATCTTTTTTCCACTGTTTGTTGTCAGATCAACTGTTTATATCGTGAGAACCTGGATTTCACAGGACAATACTTACTGATTTGTTTCACCTGCTTATTTTATGTGAAAGGTCAGTAACCTGCTATTTTGTTGAGTTATTTGTTTTTATTAGAAACTTTGTTTTTATTGAAAACTTAATTTCTCCTAATATCATTTCCCCTTATTTTTTGAGTAATACATTTGAATTACTTTATGGGGATATAGTTGCATTGTGATTTCTGTTAAGGGATAAGCAAAAAATATAGAAGCCTCAAGCATAAAGGAGGAAATTCTTATTGTTTAACACAACCTACAATGCACTAAAAATAGAAACGGGTTATAACTAAATTAACCTAGGAATTAAATATATGAACTCAGGGCACTCTCCTATGGGACAGGTTATAGAAAGCGCTACAAGTACAAAAAACTGACTGCTGACATAATCTTAAATGCCAGGAGAGAGACCTGGCTGGCAGCCCTGAAAACACAAAAAGTCAAACTGTCACAATATGAACGCTTCCGAAATCCATCCGCTGTGTTGTACAAATACTACTGCTGAACATTGTGTCAAGGCACTACTTGGAATTAGACTCTTGACTAAAGTCATTACTGTCTGTGAGGATGTTACTGTGTGTGTGTGTGTGTGTGTGTGCGCGTGCGATTTGATTTTAAAGCCACTTAGTCTCAAAGACAAATCATCATTTGCTGTGTTTCTGTTTGGCTCACCTCCTCCCACACAGTCAGTGACCTATCATCAGTCAAGTCATGTTAGCAACAGCAGAGCAATTTCTTATCCTTGAATTAGTAGTGATTGCCTCAGCTTGGATTTTTCTTTTTCTTCTTTTCTTCTGGTGGTATTGTTCTCTTCCTCCTCCACCTTTGTGCAGTCTTAACTCAGAGCTCAGTGGCTCAGTGGGTGATTTGCTTTTGGCTTCCTCGCAAAGGTTTGTGTGGCTGGATAGCAAGATCTTGTCTTGTCATCTTTCTACCCAGGTAAGTAACTGAGCCCTTTATGCTACTTGCACGGCAGTGGGCATGAACATACCAAAGGACAAATGATTGGTCAAAGGACAAAAATTGACAAAGCCCATTTCAAGATCAGGCGAATACCAACATACTACAGTGCCTCTTGTGCTACTCTTTGCCATTTCTCAAAGAATTGAGATCTATGTCAAACAATGAATATATTGATTAACACATTCTTTATCCTTGCTGCCCCCCAGTTGTGTTGTTGGGAGCAGTATCCTTCGGTAGGGTAGGGAATTTGGAAACCAGGCTTGGCAAAGGAGCACTGGTGCCTGGTAGCAGAGACTGAACCCATGTGGCCCAGTTGGAAAAGACAACATGAGGTTGCTGCCATGTGGGCTCACTGCCCACAAGAAGTGTAAAGTCTTGTTGCATTGCCAACCAGGCTGTGAGCGAAGGCAGAGGCCATGGTGTGTTGCACCCCAGTTATGAAAATGGAAACTGGATTTTGGTAAGTGGAATGTAACCTCTATAATGGGGAAGGAACCAGGATACTCAAGTCCCTGGCTGAGTACTGCTGTGTTGGAGTATTTCCTGGAGAATGAGAGGATCACTTCAATGTGACTGAGTGTCACAGGAAGGAAGACTCTAGTCTGTGCCTCTGTGTCCATCAGCTGTTCAGAGTGTTCGTCCTGTAAGTTTTTTCTCGAGTTCTGTTATAATTTTGGGAAAATAAAATATAAACAGTAAAGAAAGCTGCAATGTGTATTAATTATTCAATGATCAAACACACAGCTCTACCTAAGATTAAGATTTTCTTTGTCATTTCTCAGCACTCGCATACATTGAAATGAAATCTGTCCTCTGCATTTGACCCATCCTTTACACTAGGCTGCTCGGGCAGCCACGGTGCAGTGCACAGGGACCAACTCCAGTTCTTTTTTCCAGTGCCAGTGGTCAGGGGCACTGGCAGCAGTATTAAGAATACATGCCTTTGATGGTGGGAGGAAGCCAGCGCACCCGGCGGAAACCCACACAAACACGGGGAGAACATGCACACTCCACACAGAAAGGACCTGGGACAGCTGGGGTTGGAACCCAGGACCTTCTTGCTGTGAGGCAACCGTGCTAACCACTGAGCCACCATGATGCCCTAAATTGGACTGATTACACAAACTTGAATGTGCAGTATCAGATGGTATTTGGTATCAGCAGGTACCCAACATCAAAGACTTGGCTCAGGATCGGGGCCATGAAAGCAATGGCCATATGGTCACATGAGAAACATGGCATGAAGCTGTAACGGAGGAATCAGGAATCTGGAGATAAAGATGATACTGATGTATTAAAAAACAGCAGGGAAAAGAAAATAACTTATTAACAATCTTTGAAGGAGCTAATGGAAGAGCCACCAACACAAACCCTGTTTAGTAACAAATTCATAATTTTGAGTTTCCAGTAGCTTTAAAGGGGCCACATTATGAAAAACTCACCTTTTTCACTCACCTTGTGTGTGTATATATTTGGGTCTCTGGTGTACCTACTAACACACAGACTGTGAAATAAGACAACCCAGTCAGTTTGATGTGGGCTGGCTTGATCTGTATTCTTGTGATTCAACAAGCCATTTAGATTTGATGTCCTTTCTTACATCACTAGGCTTCATTGAAATTGTACTGCCCCTCATCCATGCTTCTGAGTCTTCACCCACTAAATTTCCTGTGGCCTGCCATGTTTTTCTTGTAAGTGCCGACCAGGAGCAGCTAAGCTAAGGACGAAAAATGTGGCCGTCTGCTTGTCGTCAGACGGCTGCTGAGCGCCAGCCAGCTCTAGAGGTGAGAGCTACTGAGTGTGGATGGAGCAGCTACAACGTTAGCATAGCTCTGATCGATCTGAACTCCATTCAGAAGACAAACATTTTAAAAGTTGCTTGCTTGTTGTCTTGTGTCTACAGACCTGACAAAGGATGAATTCAGACTTTTTACAAATCGGCATCATGACGTAGTTATTTTGGCATCCATTTGATCTGTTTATTGCAATTAAATCACAGCAAAATATAAGTTTATTTTATCAGAAACTACTGCAGTGCCTGTTCGAAACATGCCTGTTCACAAACTGCATATATATGTATCCATTGACAAACGTATCAATTAAAACAATAAGGAATTAATACATTAAATGGTTTAAATCCAGACAGAAACGTGTCTGCACTCCTGTTGACTAGTTTTACTGCTTCTGTGTCTGTTTTTTCTCCTATGTATGCTCGTTCTTCCCTCTTGGCCAGTTTAACTGAGCAGGGCGTGTGCCTTTGTCCCACTCAGCAAGTCAGAACTCTGAAGCCCTGCCCCACTGTGATGTGATGGTGTTTATATCAAACAGCCCCCGCTGCACTCAAACACAGAGCTGAGTGGCTTACTGTTCACTTGTTTATTCAAAGTTTATTAATAGTTAAAGTAAATCACCTGTTGAATGTTTGATGGTTGTTTGTGTGCTTTAGAGCGACATTTAGAACCTCCTCTCTCTGCTGCTGCAGAGCGATTCGCTGTTTAATATTTATTATTATTTTGCTAAGTTTATTAATATTAAACATGTGTCCAAATTGCACCAAATTCAACACCTCACTCCCTTGTGTCACCAGCAACATACCTGCCAAGTGTGAAGTAGATCAGACAAACAGTTCTCGAAATATTCGAAGGAGGGATGACATTTTGCCTCATTGGGACCGGGCTTTGGTCCCCATGAGGACTACTGGTCCCGACCACTGACTGTATATATATATATCCTGTCACTATGCAAAAGTGAAGCCAAAATATCTCATTCTTGGGAGCTGCTATCTTGCTTGTGTGATGGCATTTGGAGCCAAAATCTGCTCAGTAGAGTCAGGCAGCAGGATGACAGCCTGCGGGACACGCCCCCTCAGCCATCCCATCACCTGATGGAGGCTTGAGAGCAGCTGTCTCAGCTGTCAATCGTGATGTCACACCCCCTTTTTTATGTTCTCAAATAACTAATTAAAAAAAAAAGCACTTGGACAAACATCAGCGTGATAAGAACTACCTAAAATGACAGAAACCATCTTTGGGAAATATTATGTGGCGTGTACTTTAATTTTTTTAGTTTGGCTTATGTACCATCTGCTAACATGGAGGGGGTGGGACTTATGACCAATACTGCAGCCAGCCACCAGGGGGCGATTGAGATGTATAGGCTTCACTTTTGGGGAGCTGTCATGACATCCATCTTTTATACAGTCAATGGTCCCAACAAGGTTGGTGTTTATACAAGAAAAGGTCCCAATGAGGTAACAAAAACACACACGCACGCGCGCGCGCACACACACACACACACACACATACAATATAATATTGGATACATGAAAAGTAATTCATCCGATTCCTGCCTCCTCAGCTGAACTTGCAATTGGAACTCTCTAACGGCAGCAGACTGAGAATTTGTAATTACATTTTTCACTGCTAAAATAATTTCCTGAGCTAGTCAAGTACAGCTGACAAATATTAATGCGAGAAGGATGATCAGCCAAACTCTGCTGCAGAAAATGCAGAGCTGCAAAAGCAGCTATTGCAGCTTTTACTATAAGCGGGTCCTTTTTTTTTTATCCCAACATTCACTGTGTGGACTGCCATGAAATTTAGATCAGGTTGAACTGTAATAACAATAGTATCTCACATGATGCTGAACATATTGACCTTTCTCACACACATACACACAGCTGTGTAATGCTGCCACATACATCTCTTACAGTGCTGACCAAAAAATTAGCACACAAACCTTTTAATTCATAAGAACCAGGGGCTAGATGTATAAACAATGTGTACACACAAAAATTAGGCATACACCATTTCCCAAAATGGTATTCTTAAAAAGAGAATGTACTGTGAGAATGTCCACACCTCACGCATACTTAGACCAGGCGTACACACAGTTTTCTAGAATGAGACATGGTAAAGTGGAGGCAAAAAAGACAGAATTTAACATAAAGCAAAATATCCCATTTCACAGCTTATAGTTATCATTATCATTTTTTCTGTTTACACGTATAGTAAAATCTACAATTTATAATATACAATTCATACACTGTATTGTAAATAATTGCATTTTTGTATCAAAATTTTATATTTTAGATCACATGGCACACCAAGCAAATAAGACATGACACATAGGTTTTGGAGGGGGGGTGTAGTTCTTAGTTTAATTATTCTGTTTGTTTCTTTAGGATAGATTAGGGTTTGGTACTTTTTTTTGTTAATACTTAAATAGGTTAACTTTTTGAAGAATTGTCCTGTTTTTTGTGTTATTTGTAGTTTAATTAATCTTTAATTAATCTTCTGTAAACATTTTTTCTGCTTTTGGGTAAATCCTCTTTTTTTGAAAAACTGCCTGTGTCTCCTCTTGCCTGCCAGCTCGGTCCCTTACAAGGTGTTGCAGCTGTGTGTAATGGTTGTGTGTGGGGTCAGTTGCTCTGGTGTTGTTGGAGGAACTTGCCAATGCGAGTATCAGATGAGAACAAGTATTAAGAGATTGTTCTGATTTTCTGCTCAAAGCACTGCTTCAGGCTTTCAAGGACCAGACCCAGAGAAACCATGCCATTCCTGTCTATCTTCAGGTTTTAACAACCCTTGGGTTTTTTGCAACAGGGACGGGTTTCAGTCAACATTAAGCCATGCCATGCCTACTGTGTGAGATGGCATTATCAATCTAATTTGGAAGTACATCAGATTCCCAGAAGCTGCTGGTGAGCAGGCCTACATCAACATGTAGTTTGCAGCAGTGTCCGGTTCTCTATAAGCAAACAGAGCAATTGACTGCACACATGTTGTAACAAGTGCACCTCAGGAGGATAAATTAAGAAGACAGCACTTTCATTCTGTCAGTGTCCAAGTCATTTGTCATGCGCCAATGATGTTGACAAATGTAGTGGCTGAATGGCCAGGCTCAACCAATGTCTCATTTATACTGTCTCAAAGCAGCATCGAGAGAAAACTGCAAGCTGGTGCAGTACCTAAGGGATGCTTTGTTGTTAATATTTGTGCCATGAATAGAATAAGTATAATGAATAATGGAAGGATAATGAAGCGTAAATTGCTTTATTTCCACTCATTACCAATACATGTTGGTTTGTCCTGCACTCTTGCAGTCTGAAAGGTGCGCAATGCCTTAATACTTAAAAAAAAAACCTGAGAAACTCAAAAGTTTGATATAGCTTGAGTTCTGAACCACACTCTGAATTATACACATGAAACCTTACTGACCACCTAGAAACAGGAAGTCAAAGTGTATAGGAAATACAAGAAAAGTAAAAATAGTTTAGAGTTCTTTTTTTTTTTTTTTACCAATTTCCTTTTTAGTGTTCTACTTAGTAACTCAGACAAAACCATTTCACCTCCATTGCAACATTGTCATTTGCATTGATGATGTCTCTGTGTGACGGCAACACAACATTCATGAGGATGTGCACACGTGGCCGACCTGCAGGGATGGATAATGACACAGATTGCACACAAGCGGTGGAAGCAGCCTTTCCACACTCACTCTCCTGTATCCATGAGGAGGCAGTGTGGTCATCACCCCAATCTGTGGAACATTTCATTTATTACACAATTCTATTTAACTTACTTTAACCTTCTTAATAAAACAACCAACTTACCATTACATCTGTGCATCTTTGTCTGACTCGTGATGATCAGCAATGCCACTGTGTGACCCAAAATAGAAGCTATCTGTTCATCCACTGTAGAAAAAGCAGGAGTTGCTGGTCCTCCTCCTGTTGCACTCTTTGCTTTCTTTGTGTGCATTAATACACTTTTTTGCCTCTCGTTTGTTGTCTGTCCATTTCTACCAGTGTCCTTTGCTCTAAACTTAGAGTTTAGCCTGTTACATTTTGCTATTCAAAAGTATTTGTTTTGTTTTTGATTCCAGAACTGAGACGCCACCAAATGAAAGACATTTTCTTTTCTCGACTTCTCCAATAAGTGTCTCAATTTCACATTTGGTAAAATCTTTTTTGATGTTGTTTTCACTGCTATGTCTAATAACTTGTGGCGCAAACGGCGTCTTTATATGCAAATTGTTAAAGGCATGTCTACATCCATTTCTGGCCAACAGCAGGAGTGAAAATGGTGCCTTGCCATTGGTCTGATGGCCCATTATTTTGAAACCCCAATAGTCCAAAAAATGTCCCATTGGACCGGAAGCCCATTAGTCTGATAGCCCATTATACCGAAAACAAAAACCCACTGCTCTGAAGGCCTGTTCCTCCAAAAATACATACTCTCCCTAGAATTTTTTGCCATTAATATATTAGTGTATTTTGACGTGCCAACATTTTAACCTAAACCATCTTTCCCTAACCCCAACCAAGTGGTTATTGTGCCTAAACCTAACCAGACCTTAACCACAGCAACATGATTATTTTTTAACAAGCACATCAAAATATACTAACTATATTGGGGGCAAAAGTCAACAGAGGTAGCCTAATCAGAACACCTAACTATAAATAATGGCAGTGCATCATTATTGGATATTAGACATTGATAATAACTGATTTAATGAAATCACATTATAAAAATTGTGTGGACGTGCTGACTGCTGGTGTTTCGGAATGTCAAACAGTAGTGTTACACATCTTACTTTAGTTTATTTAACTTAGTTCACAGAAGAGCTGTTAAAGTTAAATATCAGCCGAGATGAAAAGTCTTCCTTTAGGAGTCATACAAAGTCATACATTATGATTTAGGAGTATCATCTCTGTAATTGGGAACCCAGATCTGTTGAATTGAAAAATATATTAATGGAGTCTGGAAATTAGTATGACCAGCAGTCTTAATGTTAGTCTTAATGCTTATTCATCAGATGTTTATGTACTTGTTGTCAATTGTAATTGAATGTATCTGGCTGCTATGACAATTTAATTTCCCTTTGGGGATTAATAAAGTTGTCTATCTATCTATCTGTCTGTCTGTCTGTCTGTCTATGCCTCTTTTGTGGAGCAATTTATAGGCAGAGCAAGGTTCTATAAAAGTGGACGGTGCAACACAGCTAATGAGCTATAACAACGACTTCTGTTTTGGACTCTCCAGCTCTCGTTCCCTCAAAGGTCGGCACTGTCAAAACATTTTCCTATAGGTCAATGCTGCAAATTCATGTGTCAATAAAGTTGAACTTGACATAAAAAATTCATGCAGATTTATTTTCCCCTGAGAGTCAATCCATATCCAAAATTTTGCAGTTTCAAACGCTGGTGTAACCAGGCCTTCATTCAGCAGCTGTCCAAATTAGATTACATATTGTACTTTCCTCCCTCTTGTTGCAATTTGTCTGAGAAGTAAATGTGCCCAGTTACACACTGAGGCCCCCAAACATTCTCCACGCAAGTACACAAATGCAAATGGAAACACCTGACCCAGCTGGCGCAAACATGCGCCCCCAGTGAACATACTCAACGTGCACTCTTACACCTGGGACACACTGCCTACCTCTACCTGAGTAGTGCGTGTGTGTTGCTGAACTGCTGCAGTTTACACGCGTGTGGTGTCCACACAGACATCGTTGCTGCTGCGGTGCTGCTACTGCCAGTCCTATCTTTCTACATAGAGTTTGACTTTATAACGGCCATCAATAATAGAATGTTTCATATCATTTCATTATAAATTTCATTTATATTTAGTTTAGACAGAAAAAGGTTAAGAAGTGTGTGCTCAGTTGTGAAAAATAAAATATGATGTGAAAGCAGCTTTCTTTCTGATGGGCATGGTGGGGTCTGGTTGGGGCTACATCTGTGTCAGCCACATACACACTTTTTTTTATTGATTACATTGATTATTCTGCCAGTTAAACCCCTGCTGTCACTGCTCCAAGTGAGGAAAAAACCTCCAGATGACACCAAGTTCCCCAAACGTGCCAAACACACTCCGACAAACAAACCTCCAAACTAACTTGAGGGACACTGACAATAAATAAGGAAAAACAGTAACACCAAATCTCCGCCTGGAAGCAGGTAAAACAACAGGCAGGATCCCCGGTTTGAACTAATATGACAGAAAGCGAGCAGGAGTCGAGAAAAGAAGCTCCGTGTGTCACCGACTGCTGGAGTTCCCCACCAGAGAGACTCCCTGCCCCGGTGTGCACCCTGCAGGCTGACCCACAGTGGTGACAATTTATATTTTTTTTCATGTCTGTGACATATTCTACAGATATAGACATGCAAACTATAGTGAAAGGTGTAATATTGCTGGTATTTTGTCAATATGACTATCAACAGATCATTTTCACTGTCTATTTTTACTGAGAACCGCGCACGCCACATGGAAAAAATAGGCGAGACCCTGAATCTCTAGATGACGCGCTGCAGCAGCCGTGCGCAAGACATGTGGCTCATGCAGACTGTGTGGTTGCTCTAATCTGTTAACATGGGCGCTGAAATGAAAAGCAAGAGGTTCAGCAATGCACACAGGCTGCTCACGCAGGCAGTGTGTCCCAGGTGTTAGGTGGAGGTGATCAGTCTCAGTTCTCAAGGAGGTGATATAGACTAGGTAAAGCTAATCAGAGCATTTCCATTACCACAGTAGTAAACAAACATGGCGTCTGTGCAGGACTGTGTACTGCTATACTTACTGCACAGTGAAAAGAAAACACAGAAGATGTCTAATGTGTGACCTTTGAATCACTCACAGAGGGAGGATGAAGAATTTCTGTCTGAATTAAGAGATGACAAAGTTCAGCTAGAGCTTCTCGAACTGCGCAGCATGATTGTTTTGAGTGGAAGGGTATCCAAACGAAAGGGTCAGCTTTCTCCTGTTGTTTCATGCTATGGCGCCCCTAGGTGCAACGCTCAGAATGCTTTTGTCACGTTAAAAATTTTGAGGTGACACACTCCAGAACGCAATGTGTGAAATCAATCCTGTGTAGTAAGCTTTTTGTACTCACATGGAGCATGATTGGAGCCTCACAATAACTACTCCTCCACTCATTAGAAAGCAACAGCACTGAGTAATTGTTACTAACAAATAACAATGCTTTTATTTCTTTTTTTTTAGCCCTACCTAATTTCTGAAAAAGAAGATTGTGAATTTGCAGAAATACAGAACTTACCCCAAAGGTTATGGAACATGTATCTTCTCCTGCTCAGGCCCTTCTCCACTGAGTGTCCCTGTTATTTCACTCTCTCAAGTGTCTCTCCCTGGGGACAGGGCTTAGGCAGCAGTGTTGGGAGCCATTTATTTTTTGCTGCAATGCTATTACTCTGTCCAGTGGCAAAAAAGCCTCAGAGGCAGCTCCAACAACACACACCTGCTGCTAGTTGAGCTGATGTAGATACTAAGCTGTTATTGTGCTGCTGGTTGTAGCAGACTGAAGATGTAACAGTCACAGGATACTGGAATTTGGCTCTGGAATTGCAGACTCAAGTGAATTCTAACTCTTCTGTCTGTCAAAGTGTTTGGCAGTAGAGCTGGAAAGTTGGTGACATTTTCTTCCCTAAAAACAAGATACATTACTTTTTCTATGCAACAACCACCACCACACACACACATACACACACTCCCCTATTGTCACCTGCACCTTGAAATCAATGGGTAGTCATGAATCAAATACCCTCCATCTCTCACTCCTCAATACTGAATTAATCACCATCGATTCAATCTGTGACTTGGGAAAAGACAAACCCAGACGATGCTGCAAATGAAATTCAGCTCACTCCTCCAACAGTTAGGTACGAGCTGAAGAGAATTTGAATTTTGGGACCCCAGAGAAAAGCAGAGAAAGACGGTAAGCCAAGGCTAAAACATCCTGAGCACTGAATTCATTTTACTGTTCAGTTTATCTGACAATTTATTCCTGTTTCTCATTCAAACAGTCATATCTGCTCCCACGCTCTGGCTCCAAACTCTGTGCTTGGTGCAAGAAGAGGAAAATTGAGGACTCAACATTCAGTATGGAGAAGTAGTCAAAATGCAAATCAATTTCAAATCAAGCATTGCGAATACAATTAAAGCAGATGAAGTGGTATGGTGAATGTGCTAATCTCTTCAGTACCTGGAGAGTCTCAGGTGTCTAATTTGACCTGATGTGACTTTTTCACATTAATCTCTTTTACCTTGTTAAACTGCATCAGCACTGTCAAACACCTCTGTTCACAATTATTACCACTGAACAAGTGTTGCTGTTCTCTCCTGTTGTCCATTTCTAGTAGGTGACGATCTATAAATTGATATATCCAGCTCAAAACAGGGCAGTTATGGTGGTTAGTTCTTTACTGGCTGTACTTGTAATTCAAGCCACAGTGTTCAGGTTTGACATTGGCACTGGGCAGTCATGCTGCACATCGACAATCAAGCAGAGTTTGGTGGAGATGTCCAACAGAACTGCTGGGCGATGGATAAACAGTTCATCAAATAATAGTGTTAAACAAATGAAATTTGAGTTAATTAGAAAGTTCAGCATTTTAATTTGTCATGGGTGTCTTGAAAAGTGTTCCCACAGCATGTTAATTGGATAGACAAAATATTAGGAACACTGTTCAATATAATGCACTCCAGTACACCACCACCACCCACTATGACCTCAATAATAAACATAAAGTAGAATTATCACCTTTCTGACAATGTCAACAAAAACTGAAAATGTATAAGCTTCATAAAAGTAGAATTTATTGCACAGCTGTTCCAAATAAAGTGCTCGGTGAGTGTATATATTACCAATTTATATATTTTTTTATTCTTATAAATACTCATTCTTACTAATGTTTATTTCTTCAATACAGCCTGCCTATGATTATGAGAAATGTTATTCATGCCTCTGCTTAGTGACCTGTAAGACTTGCATTTTAATGCTGTTGTTCATCATCTGAGATGTGAAAACATCAGATTTCCACACAGAGAAATAAAAAGTGTGCATCCTAGTATTACTAGCATTACTCTGTACAATGATGCAGCTAAAATACAAGGTGGTGAGTGACTCAACTGACAAAGTGCAAGTCGACTTTGGGGCCTCTTCACTGTTTAGGGGGAAGCCTTATTTATTGGTGAACTTTAGAGCTTCTGGTAGATAGCTGTTTCCCTCTGCTTCCAGTCTTTATGCTAAGCTAGGCTAACCACCTCCTAGCTTCTGCGCCATACAGACAGAGGTGTTTCTGGATATTTTGGTCTGGTGCCCCTGAGGGGATTCATCTTTATATTTTATGACAATTAAAATGATTTTTTTTACATTTTATTATTTTAAATTTAGCTTTATTCAACTCTACTCTTATCCTAGTGTGATATGGAATGTAAGAAAACCTGATGTGTGCATAAATGTCTTTGCCTCACATCTCAGTCATTCATGTACTGATGTGCAGGTATTATCAGTATCTGACATACACTTATGGCTGTCCTGACATCATTTTATGATCCAATATTTATCTTCTGATTCTATTTTTGACATTTTTTTTTACACTTTATGCCTGTGAAACAATTTATTTTGCATTAAGAAAATATAATATTTTATATAATGTCCTATGAATATAGGAAGTGAGTGTGGTTCTGCTGTTGCATGGTCTAGATAGGATTTAGACAGACACTTTCACCTCTGCATTAATAAAATACCTAAGTTTTCAACAAACAGCAGAACTCTACTCACATCATTCACAAAACAAACAAAACAATCAAACAATTTCCTGAAAGTAGGTTATGTGTAACTGTTAACTCTAAGGACATTTCTTTTGAACAGGTTTTGAAATTTGGTAGTAAAGGAGAAATGCATATATTATCGAGTTTTTAAGAAACAGTCTTAAATGCTAATGTGGTTTGAAAAACAAAACTGCACACTGAAAACTCAGTATTTTCTGATTTTTGCAAATTAAACAACCCAAATATAATGGGCAAGAACTTATGAACACTTTTTTCCTGTATTTTCATATAATTTGTACCAAGGTGCACCACCCTTTTTGTAAAATGTCCTAAAAAATGAACCGTTACATACTGGCAAATTACACAGAAAAATTCCAGGTAATAAATGTAAAATTAAGGGACCTGGAAAATAAAGTGTTTCCAGCTTATCTCACACCATGTAGTTTAAAGAAAAGGAAGCAGACTGTATCAGACATGTTCTGACACGGCTGTGATTTTGTTGGCACTTTCATGCACATGTTATGGTTTTGCCCTGACGTGAAGAGGTTCTGGAAGGATGTAATTGATTACCTGTCTATTTTAAATGTACAGACTCCCTCCTGTCAAGCCATATGTTTACTCAGAAAACAATATCAGAATGTAAAGCAAAAGCAAACACAGTGCCTTATTACATCTGGATTTCTGTCAGTAAAAGGGTCAATCTTCATGAAGTAGAAAATACAGAAGTAAAGACTGTTATAGTATTGATAACTGCCTCAAAGAGTGTATGGACTTATTAGCAATGGAACAAGCAGATTTTTCACTCCAACAAAATCATACTGGACAAAGTAAATTGTGGACACTTGACATGAGCAGTATTGCTGCAGTAATCGACATATAGAACAGCGGTTCCCAAACTTTTCTATGCCAAGGCCCCCCAAATAGCATTAGCTTCTGGCCAGGGTCCCCCTTTTACAAGATGTCTTTAAAAACCCATTGACGATACTATACTATACTTGACAATACTGGTTGCTTGAAAAGCAAACAGGAATGCCTGTTTCATCTACTGTATGTATGTACTGTATTCCTGTTCTCATTAAACTGTTGCTTCTTCTTTTTTCAACTTTTTGTAAAACAATACATGGGGTTGTGTTGGTGTGGGCGTGTTGTCTAAAGTGCCAGTGAGACAATGAAATATGATCCAGCAAGTCCGGTTGGAGTAATAGATTATTGCGTTTAAAGGCTAATCAGAAAAACGCTGCACACTGGTTTGTAATATTCACAGACTGGATTTTACAACTCTGGAAAGTTATCACGCTGCAACCCTGTTTACTAGTACATCTGTATCCACCGACCCCCGAAAGTATGTATGGAACCGCATCCATGTGCAAGTCCATAGCTGTCTGTGGACGTGGAAAGAAAGGAGACTGAACTGAAACAACAACAAACTTTGCGGTGCTTTGGTAAACCTGACGTTGCTTTCTCACAGAATATTATATCGGACAACTCTGAATACAGAATAGCAAAATGGCAAGTGTGTGTACTTATGTACGTATGTATGTATGCTGCATTCAAGTTGAGCACAATTAGATCCTGGTTTCTTGTGTCATGATAAAACAGTGTTTGGTTGAAATTTTTCACCCCTTTGTCTGTGATTGTTTCCCAAACCAAGCTAAAATGGAGACTGCAGGTTTTTTGACTGCCCACTGGCAATGATAGACTGGCAGCATTCTGGCTTGTGTGTAGCTCTCGGTAAGTTTGCAATGATCTGTGTAACTAACTCCAGTGCACCTGTTGTTTTTGTGATCCTTTCACACCGGTACGATATAACTCAATGACTCAATGAGAAAAAATATATAATTTCGGACTCAATGAGGAAAAATGTTTTGTAAATGAAAATAAGCCTTGGTAAAGAGATATAATGCTGCTCAATTCTAACTTGTTTTTGCTGGGAAATGTATTAGCCACCTGTGTTCTGTAACCACACCATCGGTGGCCTTGGAGGGGACTGCGTCCAATGTGTGCTGGTTGTCGTTTGCCCCCTTAGAGGGGTAGGGGGAATCTACAGCCTTTTTTCTACGTTTTCTCTAGTTATAGGGCACTAATTTCGAAAATACTTGCGCATTTCTACTACACAAGTGACCTTTTAAGAATTCATCTTATTTTCAGCAGTGAAATTCTTCTTTAAGGGACCTGTAAAATAAAAGGTTACCCTATTCCCTTATATATGATATTTGAGTAAATGTATTTTGTTGTACATACAGTACATCCCTGTTTTTAACCTTTTGAAGCATTGAAAACTTTACTCACTCTTTAGCATCACTGATTAAACTTCTTCCTCTCTCCCTGGCCTATTTTATCCTGCTGTCCTCTCCTGAGCCTGTATTGCATACCATCCTTTTCCCTGTGGCCTAGCTCCACATTCCTCATGACAGGTCTAACAGACTGTGTAACCTGCTTCCATGGTTTCTCTAGCTTCCTCTTCCACTCCCACTACATTTCCTTTAATTACAGGGCCTACAGTCTGGTGTGCATATCCTCTGTGTTACCTTGTGGGCTGAGCTAAAGCCAATGAGGCCTGATAGACAATGTTGCTCATGTCCACAGATAGGCTCTGTCTCCTGGACTGTGCTGATATTTATTCAACCTGAGCCAAAGTGTATATGGTCTCCCTCTGATGTATAATTCAGATAAGTAGACAGAAACACAGAGACAGAAGCCACACCAGGCAAAGGTTCTAATGCACCTGAACTCCAGGATGCTCCAGGTCAGGCCCCCTCCTGGCACAGATCTGCCCCAGGCTTGGTGCTGAGTCCTGGGCTGACCTGTGGAAGACGGGCCCTTGATCCACAGAACCTTCATGTTCCATTCCACCATTAAGCACAAAGCCCCCAGGGCAGAAAAACTGTTAGAGATCCCTGCTCTTCATCAAAACAACCCAACCACATCTGAAGGTGACGTATGCTCTAAAATGCATTGAGAAAACACTTTGAATATATCAGCAAAGATATGAATATTTAAATACACTGAAAGGGCTTTGATGCAAGACAAATCAAGAATATAATACTTTTCTGCAGATTAAGACCCCCTGCATGTCAAGCCTCTCTGTACCTTCAGACAGCAGTCAGATAACTGATAGTATGCCACTGAACAAACAGCAGCTCTATCAGACAAATTCATCAACAAACTCACTCATGTCACATTAGTAAAGATGTATTTGGAATATGTTTGAGCAGTATGTACACAGGTATCTGTTTTAGGTATTTTCCCACAACATTTATTGGATTTTTATGAGGATGTATTCAACAGTGAAACAGCCATTCTAAGCTCATGCTGTTTTGTATCCTCAGTGTATATGTCTGTGCAGTCTTGGCTGAATACAGCTGCATACGGTATACTGCATTGATCTGCTTGTGTTTGGGTGTGTGGCCTTTGAGGTGGATGAGATTCTGTCTCAGTGTGTTGCTGGGTTCGAAAAACACAGAGATGTGGTGTTTGTTGAAGATCCTCTTGAGTTTCTCAGCTAGCCCTAAAGACCTTTTCTTCTATAATAAAAATATTTTTATCGATTTGACATTATTTTTATTCCAAAAAGGAATGACTAAATGTGATTTCAGTTGCTTTTTAAGTTTCTAGAATCACATGGTCTGTAAGTTGTGCTGGTGATGGTTGTATGTACAAAATGTTTGCTTTTTACAGATTTTTCATACTTTGTTTCCTTTTGCATGTGAGTTTTTATGTCAGCCTGTCTTAGATTCATTTTTTGCCCTCTTGAACTTTTCACTTGGAGTGTATGTCTCTGCTCCTGATGCCCATGCAACCATTGGCTGTTCCATGGGCGCCTTCACTGTAGTCACTGTCTGTGGGTCCCCTTCTCCAAATCCTCACTCATCCTCCTCTCATCACCTCTGCAGTAGCTCTCAATCTGTTGACAGTTTCATGTGTCAAACTCTGGGAAGGAGACCAAGATCAGTTCCTGCGTGTTCAATGTGCTTAAAATTTCCTCAACCGAAGAATAACTTTAAATACCAGAAAGCGGTTTCTTAAGCTTCAAGGCATGCTCAAACTTGCAGACTGTGTAGAACAAAGTACAAAGAGGGACTGGACTTTTGCTCTTTGCAATTAAAGGAACCTTTTTTATGCGGTCAGCAGTTTGTGCATCCCTCTAAAAGTGCAGACCTCTTTTCTAAAGTATACTTGTAGATTTTTCAGCCCATTAACTAGAAATCATAGATACTTTACATTAGTGCTGACCATTTTCCAAAGTAAACCATAGGTTCTTTGATTTCCTACCTTCCAGACAGCCATTGATTTCACTTCATTTCAGTACAATATGAAAATGAACTTGCAGAGACATATCACAATGAAAAATTAGTCACTTTTGCTTTAGAAATTTGTCAGCAGTAATATTAAGGACACAATGAGCCTGTCCCCCATGTTATCTGTGTTGCACAGGTGATGGGCTAGGCGTAGTTGACATTTTGGGATAACGGTTACCTCCCATTCCATCATGTATGTTTTGGGATATGAGGGTACATTTTCCTATTGCTGTCCCTTTGAGTTGTTGTTGTTCTGGGCCACACTGACACTTCCACACAGGAATTTCTGGAACCATTTCTAAACTGACAGTCCCTTGGTCCCTACACTGTTTGTGTAGATGGTCTCCACATCTAGCATAAGCATTAAGCAAGGTTCCTTTAGATACATGTTGATGAGAGGGTTCAAAAAGCTTGCCACAAGTCTGTCATAATGGGTCAGTCTAGTGGTACTTCATAACATAGGCCAGGATTCTAGGTCTTTGGTTGTTGTGTATTTTGGTAAGAGGTAGCTCAGTTTAGGAGTTGGATTTCCCTTTATATATTTGACTTGTTGGGAATTGACATTGTACTCACAATGGCCCTGACGAGGGTTGATATTTTGGTGTGTAAAGGGGAACCAAACGTGGCACCGTTCTTGGCCAGTGTTGTTCTCCTTGTCTAAGATGAGGACCAATGAGTTATTCAAATGTAGTTTGGCAGTGCCTTTTCATGGAGGGGGTGACTGACAAGCCCTTCTGCAAAAGAGATGCCTGTGAGGGTGTTAATTTGAAGTGTTTGGACAGGTTAGCAATCCTGTGTGCTATAGGTACGAAGTAGGGTGCTTTGTTGGTGTCCTTAAACTAAAAATATGTCCAAAGGGGTCATGTGATCTGAGCTGTGTTTTTGGTCCTTTGGTAATTAAGGTATTACGTTTGGGGATCGCCAGATAAGGCCACTGAGTGCCTAAAAGTTAGACTTAGCCTTTGTACATGTGGAAAGGCGGATGTTGCTGTCTGCAGTGGCTGGTTAAGTTGTTTGTCAAGTATAATGACATTAGTGTTGTTTTTGTTGATCAGTCCCGAGTGAAACAGACCTCTTTATGAACCTGGGATGAAGTTGTGGTATGGGGTTTCAAGCGCATTTGCCAAGGATGTCTCATGGGTAGCTGTCTGCTTGTGGAACTGAGTCACTCATAGAATGTTTGGTATTATGGTGCAGTCCTCTGTCAGTATCTACATTAGATCTGTTTAGCCACAGTAGTGCTGTGCATTCAGAAGCCTTTTGTCAATGTTCACAGCAATATACAGATCAATTAAGGTATGTGCATGAGTCAAGAAAATTACACTTGAATGCAAAAAATGTCATAGTTGGGCATGTAATATGCGAGTGATACCATTTCCTACTGGACTACCCCACTACTGTGGTTATATCATCTCTAACTTGCATATGCCACTGAAAAAGCATGCTACTTTGGACATTTCTAGCCAGTCTTAATGATCAGATGCTCCCTGTACTGTATAAGCATAATATTCCATGTTTATACTGCACCTGTGAAATTGGTATCTGTCAGGGGAAGATGAGTGTCATGCCATTTTTAAGTGGCATACAGCAGTGGTATACAAATAGCATTCTATATGCCAGTGGGCTGTAGTTTTTAAATGGCATATGCCAGTAGAACAGCGGTGTCATACCAAGAACTGGCATATGCCACTGAACCCCATCCACTTTTTCTGATCTCAGCATCACTCCATGTTACTTTGCTGGCAGAACAAAGTTTGATTGACAGTAGAAGGTTACCTTTTCATCAGTTATTTACTACACACATGCACACACACATACAATTGGATGAGGTGTGTGAATAAGTCGGTGAGAACAGGAGGAGAAATTAGTTTGCAGTACCATTTGGCTCTGTCCTTGTGTTGGCCCACATGATGTGGCAGCCTCCACTTAGAGGTCGTTTCACAAGCCAGCCCTCACCACGTCCTCTTATTAGTCATGTTACTGGGTGTAAGAAAGTAAGCTTTGATTGATTTAACTGCTGCTCGAGGCAGATATTAGGCAGACGTTATGCTTAAGATCATACTAAAACTCAAATGAAGCAGTGGGGGATACTGTAAGTTTTATGAATATACACGTCATTCCTATCATCATTTTTGTATCAGACTTGCTGTGTGACATCATGAGGCATCATGCACAGCTAAAGCCAGTTTAAATTCTATAAAAGTAATGGCAGTACACAATTAAAAGTTTTGAATTGGTCTCATCCCTTAAAACCTGTGGCGTAGCACTATGTAGCAATGGTGTTTTTGTTAATATCTTGTGCACATGCATAAACACGTTCATGGGAAACTAGAAGGAGATGAAGCAATATAATAAGACAAATTAAAGACACATGGTGTAGATGTTAATACTAAGCAGCCAAACACACACATAAGTATCTTAACAAAAGAAAGAAAAGTTTAGTTCCCGTATACTGTTTGTTTGTTTTACAGTAATCAGATATTGTCTTCATCAATAATAGTCTAACTGCTTCATTTTTGTGTCTTATAATTGCCTTTTGGTTATATATAAGCTTATATTTAAGTCATGTTTCTTCTCCCCACTACAACCTTCCACAAGCCACTACGCTCTTGTAAATCTGTGCTATGTTAAACACTGGATCTTTAGAAGCAGATTTTTTTCTGCAAAACTGTTCGTTAGTTGTCTGTTCTGCATGAGAAGAGAGAGATGCACCTTGCAGACACTCAGATGACAGACTCTAGCCTGCTGTGTCTGTTATATATATACTATATATATTTATATATAGACAGCATGTGTTTGTGGCAGAATGCGTCAGCCTTAGTAAATCTGACCCAGTGTGTTTTGGTGAGAAACACTGAATGTAATCCTAACATTCAATCATAACAAAAAAAGCTCCACAGGAGACCTTTGACAGAAAAAAGATAGATAGAAAATGCTGGCTTGTCAGGTAGATGAGGGAAATGTTTTTCTGCTACTTCAGGATGTGCAACTGTTTTGATGATCTGCTTCTGCACTAACACCAGTCTGGTAAAAGCTTTGAATTGTCAGCATTTCTCTGTAATATTTGCATCATTAATAATTCCATTAACTATTCTATTACAGCTGCATTAACCCTGTGTCTGCAGACTTACAAAGAGCAGGTGCACAACACCTGTTGCCTATACTCACCATGTTTCTCCAAGTCCATTTAAAAACAGTGGACTTAAAATCTTTTACTGTATGTCATGCGTCATGTGAGCCATTGTTTTACACCAGGCTACACTGGGAAAAAACAATCATCTTCCTGACTAAAGAAAGAAAGACAAACAAAAACTCTAAATAAGAATAAACTGCAAACATCTAATTTGTCAGGAACAAAAAGTAATGAGTTAGGATCATTCTAAAGCTTTCACTGTACGCACTTTGAATCCTCTCACTTCGAAAGCTTGAGACAGCTCAAGGTTGAGGTGAAACAGTTAAGAGGATGCTCCACTGAAAATCTGTTTTGAATATCAAAACATTGCTGAAGCGTGACTCACACATCTGTCTGTCTGTATCCTCAGTATGTTCCACTATTTTTACCAAAATATGGCTAAATACACTGCCTCCACTCATTGTGCCTCACACAATAGAGTATTTAGGCTCACCTTACCCATTCCTCTCCCCTTTTGTCTCAGTTTGCAAGTCCCTCCCACCCTAACCCCTTTTATTAAGCATTCTCTCTCCTTTGTTTGAACACAGGAACACTCAGTCTCGGTCCCCTACTCGGTCTCGATCCCCCCTAGTTCCCTCCTACCTTCCTGCCATCAACCACCATCGTCTCATTGACAAACTACCATACATCCATCATCTTCCCTTTATCCCTTCATCCCCTCATCCCTCGACCCTCATCCCCTCAACCCTTCATCCCTCCAACTCCTAATCTCTACCTCCAGACCCCCAACCTTCAATATTGCATTGATATGAATATTCCACCTACTCCAGAAGGTGGAATATTCTTCACATATACCATCACATTAGTGCTTTAGCACAGTGATAGTAAGAAGTTTACTAAAAGTTCCATGATCCAGGCTTAAAACAAAGGGAGATCATGCTTCCAATGCTGTGGAATAAACTCCCCCTCAGTATCAGATCAGCTGAGTCACTGCCTCAGTTTAAAAAGCTTTTATAAACCCAAACTGGCATTTGTATAACATTTTTATAATGTCTACTCAAATATTTTTATGTTCTTTTTATATTTTAACTCTCTATGTTTGACCACTCCTTGAAATTCCTATTGCATTTTCTGTTCGCTATTTCTATCTCATTTCTCTATGTTGAAATATGTATGATGAAATGGCACCTATATTTTATGGTATTGTATTTTGTGAAGCACCTTGTAATTCTGTTTTTTAAAGGCACTATAGAAGTTTAATTACTTAGTTTCTTACTAAGTGTCAAGTTATGATGAACGAACATGAATGAATGAATATGACTGCAGGTTACTGTCAGCTGACAGCCACACAGCTGTGAATAAGCCAGTGCTTTGAAAGCATGAATTAAACAGCTGAATAAAAGCAGTGCTCTGCCTTCAGTTTTTTGTTTGTCGTTATTGTGTTCATCAGTAATCACCTCATCTGCCTTGTGTCCAAACAGATTACTGTTGTTTATTAAAAGATACTATCATCACAGGTAAAAACGGGTAAAAACTATGTTCAAGGTTCAAAGCCTTTATTTGCATAACACTGACAAGACTACTCCAGCAAACTACAAAACAGATACACACACAGTATTAAAAGATAACAAAGAAGAGTTAAATGAGTTAGAATAATAGAATAAAATGAAATAAAAAAAATAAATTATAAAAAGAGTAAATGGACCACTAGTAAGTGCCAACTACTTAAACACACAATATGTAATTTCTGCTGTTGGGGTCTCTCATTCAAAACAATAGCAGAAGATGGAGTTTGATGATGTCGTCAAGTGTGGGATTGTGGGAGTTATTGTCTTCATTGTTAAATAACCACCATTGCCGTCATTGCAGTCAGCTTCTCCCAGTTAGGATTCCTTCAGTGTTCATTGTTCCTCCTCTCCAAAACAAACACACCCGGTGATTAAAACCAGCAAAAACACTGAATAAAGCAGTTTCACATTAAAAATCAGTGCGATCCGAGCTGCTGCTAACGTTTCAGTTTTTCTGATAACTTAAAATCCAGGCATCTGATGACTAAAATCCTTCATTCACTTAAAAGATATAGTTAAAAACAACCAACATCTAAAATGTTTATCGTAAAAATGTGGCTTAGAACTGGATAAAAAGTCAATTTATGACAGCTTCTGGTGGGCAACCTGGATGCCAACACATGTACACATGATCATCATCTTATGCACATAATAGAGGGGGTAAAGGGAATATGACACCATTGATAGGTGAGCAAATGAAACAGGCTGTTACCTTGATTATAGCTTTAAGTAACAGATCATAAATTCATAAACAAGTATGACAACTAATGATATTTACAATTTAAATTATTTGTTTAATGAATCATTTATTCTACAAAATATATGACTATGTTCCCATCACAATCTGCCACAGCTTAAGGTCAAGTCTTCTAAATCATTTTGTCTGAAAAAGTCCAAAATCCAAAGATGTTCAATGTACAATTTACAAAAATAAAAGCAGTATTTGATTAATCGACTTATCATTTTAGCACTAATAGTACACACAATCAGAGAAATGGGGGAGCTGTTACCATGACAGCAGTCAGAAAATACAGAACCGACCCAGTCTAGATGTTCCTGTCAGCCTCTGTTGCTACCAGGGGAACATGCTTTCATTAGAACAAAAGGTACAACAAAGAGCAGAGAGAGGTCTGGTTATACAATACTACAGCAGCTCTCCTCATCAGTCACCTTCTTTCATCCTCCTTGTTTTCCATCCAGTGCTCCATTTCCCTACATGTAGTACCTTCTCTCTTATCCTCTCCTTCAGCCCTCACCTGCTGCTCCCTCCCTGTCTCAGCCACCCAGTGAGTGTCCACCTCAGGGGACACTTGATGTTGGCAGGTACAAATTCTCCACTGAGCCCCCCGGCTCTGCTGGGTCTCTTGCTACTCTGCTTAATGTGGATGCCTCAGCACGGCTTCCCCTTCTGCATTCATTTTCACTACACCCATACTAGCGTTATTTCAAAAAAATCCCATGTGTTAATAAGTCTGAACATTTTGGCCTCATTAATTCAGGCAGAGTATTCCCCCATTTTCCACCAATTTCAAATGGCCGATCCCCCTTGCACTGCAGTCTTTGTCACTGCTAACTCTACTGTTGGCCTGGGGAAGGCTGCAGATGGCCAGCCGCTTCTATTCACCTGCCACTGATGAGCTTTACCTGCAGGTTGTAACACACAGCAGGTTCATGCTATCCTCCCAGATCCACCCCTCACTGTGCAGGGATTAAAGAATGAAAATATATCACTCAAAATATCATTTAAAATGTTGAAGAGCTTAAAGCAGCAGCATTTCTCATGACATCTACTTTGAGGAGACAAAGCAGAGAATGCTTTCCTATTCTGTGGTGTCATTTTACAGTTTGGAGAATTCAAACCTGAGTAAAATCACGTTGACCTCCAAATAAAGTGCTTTAGATAATCTGGCAAAAATGTCAGCTTGTTTACAAACTGTCTGATTGCTTGTGTTTTGTGCCCTGTTGCGGCCTATTTATAGTGATGTCACCACGTTCTGAGGTCTCAGCAATTACTGTGGTGAGAACAACATAGTGCATAGATTCAATGGTTTGGCGATGACACTGCACAGACAATAGTAAAGTCTTGCATACTTTATGTAAGTACTGATGTGTTTGTTATCACTATATAATTAGATCATAGCACAGAGACTCTATACAGATGCTGCAGCAGCAAACCCAGCCAGCAGCAGCATCATTACAGGCTATTCTGTTGTAAAGTCTGAAGTTAGAAACAGCTGGTGCAGCCAACTACTGCTCTGCTCTTGGGGGGCTGCAACCATGACTCCTGTGCATGATTGCATAGCCAGACATAGAGCTTTACCTCCCAACTTATTGTAGTGTTTATTTTTATGTGTAGTAACTTTGATATATAGTCAGTGATCCTGGCAGAATAGTCTTATGAAAGCAGTTTACCACATAAATAGTTTTGTTTGAGCAGACAGCAGTTGTGTTGTCGATTGAAATGCTACCTCTGATCTCTGGTGGCAGACATGCTGTGTGTTTCTGTTTAGTCGGATTTAATGATGCAACATGCAAACCAACTGGGAGACAACACACACACACACAGAACAAGTAGTCCACTTAACACACACACACAAAAACAAACACGATCATGCGCACAGGAGACACACACAGATAGAGAAATGAATGCTCTCCCCGACTAATGATATTTACAGAGAGAGATGTAATAAATCTTACTGCTGCCTCTGCTACCTGTTTTTACTGCAGAGGTACTGCTGACGGCATAAATGAATGATCTGGCTGAGAGTCAATCCTCTCTGAAGACCAGAGGGAGGTAGAGAGGAGGATGAGGAGGACAGAAATTAAGGAAGGAAAGGAGTGATGGGACACAGAGCTGAAAGGCTATGTAAGAGCAAAACAGAGGGGGGGGGATCTGTTAAAGAAAAGGAAGGAGATGTGAATGAGAGGAAAGTGGGAGGTCGAGAAGAATGGTGTGTGGTGCTTCAGACAGAAAGATGACATCAAAAACTGATGGAGTCAGGACATTTTGGGCCTCAAGCTCAGTCAAAACTACTGCAGGTTCAATTAATAAGTTAACAAGAAAAAAAATCTTTTAAAAAAAATTATATTTGAGGCTATAATACAAATTAATAGAATAAGAATTCATATTTTTCATATGAAGGCCAAAAGATAGAAGGTCCTATTTGTGAGTACAGTAACTTACAGACACATAGAGAGTGTGTGTGTGTTAGTTCCAGGTATTCCTCATGTTGTGGGGACTCGCCTCCCTTGTGGGAACAAAAAGCATGTCCCCTTAACGTAAATCATTAATTTTAGGGTGAAGACTTGGTTTAAAGTTAAGGTAAGTTTAGGGTTATGTTAAGGTTAGGGTTATGGTTAAAGGGGACCTACTGTGTCATATACAGTTGTATGCAAAAGTTTGGGCACCCCTTGACAAATAACATATTTTCCCCTGACTTAAACATAATTGAAAATCTGTGGGTAGATCTTAAAACAGCTGTGCATGCAAGACGGCCCAAGAATATTGCAGAACTTTTGCAAGGAAGAATGGGAGAAAATCCCAAATCCCAAGAACTGTAAGACTTTTAGCTGGCTACGTACTAAGTACTGACTATGCCCAAACTTTTGCACATGCTACAATGATGTTATTATTATTATTTTGTTTTGTGACAGTGGGTGATGACACAGCATTTGTATCCATTTTCACCATAAATGCCATATAGCTTATTAATTTAACCATGCTTGTTAATTGTTTGTTTAGCCATAGGTTTGTCATTAATCTGTAACTTGCAGACACATCCTATCCAGGGTCTGTTTGTGGCTTGCATTATGTTTGGTTACAATTCACATACCAGCAACATTTTGGTTAAAGTAAAACAGACAGGTATTGTTTAGTTATTGTTTATTGGTTTATTTCTGCGTTCCATAACTTAATCATTTTCTTTTATGTGTTACTTACCATACCCACCATGTGCTCCACAGCCAAAAGGAGGCACCTACTTCCTGTATTTATACACTGGGTGACATTGTCAGTGATGTCACTGGGTTAGATCAAGTGGGGGGGTTAATTATGTTAAGTAAGTTATTTTTGATTGTGATCTCTTTATGTATGGTTGCAAATGTGTTATATGGTAAGCTATGTGAAAGTATTCCTACTTGGAGGTTAGTAGGTTTGAATAACCTTGTCACTTACCTGTTTTCAGGAGAGGCATTGGATTTACCTGCAGAAATGGTACAGCCCAGATTGACTCTGATGAACTGCTGTTGGAAGTGTCTATTAAAGCAGTTGCTTTTTGGCTGTTAGAGGTTTTGGACGTCATTGTGTAGCTGTGTGCAAAATGTGGCCAAAGTGTCAAATAATGAGGTAAACGTATGTAAAAGTAATCCCTGTGAGCAAAAAGCAGCGGCTTCAGACTGCTCTGAACGCTCGCTTTCCAACATTGAGCTGGCACAAATGTTTTTCCATTACACAGTGGGGCAAAGTAAAATAAGTCATCTGCAGCTCTTCATCAAACATCATCACCACTGTGGCTGTTTCTGCTTGTACTATTCCTCCCTGCATTATTTTTAACTGATCCGCTCAACAAAGAGGTCCAAGTATGTCCATATGTTGTTGTGTTGACCAGTTTTTAGTGCCACTAATGAAGCACTTTTCATTTCCTGTAAATTCTTCACAATAAAAGTCTTGTGATATTTAGTCATTTTAAAGCTTTTAATACGAAGCAGTAAATCAGAAAATGTTGTGTTTGTATCAGTGGTAACTTAACATGACTCTGATACAGCTGCCCTTTGGCAGCTTCCAGAAAGCTGGCCAATCAGAGCAGAGTGGGCTCATCGGGAGGGGGGCCTTAAAGAGACAGGAGCCAAGACTGCCTGTTAAGAGACAGAGGCTGAACTAAGGGGCTGCATAAAGAGCCAGTATAAGATAAATAAGTTTTTTGAACTGTGAATCATGCAAAACTACTCTAGTGGAGTCCAAAAATAAAAATATAGAGTTGGAAATGAGCATAATAGGTCCCCTTTAAGGTTAGGATAAGTCTCCAGGAACTGAATGTAGGTCAATGTAATGTCATTTGAAGTGATGGAAACATGACTGTGTGTGTGTGTGTGTGTGTGTGTGAGTGTGTGGTCTGTCATAGGCTACTTTTGGCTTAAGACTTAACACCAATTGGGTATGGCTTGTCCAATTGGGGACAAAAGCCATGTCCCCAACTGGAAAGAAAAACTGATTTTTTGGGTCAGTGGTTAAGGTTAGGGTTAGGTTAAGTTAGGATAAAGGTTAGGGTTAGGCAAGTAGTGTTGATGGATAGGGTTAGGATAAGTCTCCAGGAAATGAATGTAAGTCTATGTAATGTCCCCAAAAGTGACCATGGTCTGTGTGATCTGTGTGTGTGTGTGTGTGTGTGTGTGTGTGTTGATGGGGAAGCAGATGCATTGTTTGTGGATGGGGAGTGTATGTAGATGCCAGAGGTGGGCGACTCAAGTCACGTGACACTCGAGTCACACTTGAGTCGCAAATTTGAGGACTTGAGACTTGCTTGACTAACACTGATAAAAGACTTGACTTGATTTGGTATTCATGACTTGAGACTTGATGATAATTGGGTGATTTCTAGTGCAATGCACACAAACCTGGCAACCTACTAGGACGTGGCAGACCGCAGCTATCATGGAGGGGGCTAGTCCAAAAATAATATTCCCCAGAAGCTGAAAGAAAGCTAGTTTGTTCCCTCAATATTCAGTGTAAAACCAACTCCAAATGCACTGGATGTTTATCATTTACAGAAAACCTCCTGTCTCATTTGTGTTTATGTCAACAGCAACAGTGAACACAACAGCTGTGAGCGCGGTGCCAAAGCTTTGGGTCCGTCCTGTAGGTCCCAAGTGCTGCCACTGCCTCAGCTTTGAATGTTTTGAGCCGAGCCTGCCTATTTCTGCTCCTCAAAAGTGGTATTTTCATGTAAAAGAGCAGAACTGAACATTGAATGTCAGAGGGAGGGGGTTTCTAGTGTTTCAGGCTTTTCTCCACATTTCAGTACAGAGATCAGTCCATTATGAAAAAGTGCAGAAAGTGCAAATGCCAGTTTGTGTGTCTTTAGTCAGCTCTCCAACATCACAAATCAACTTCCATTTATTTAGCTTCTTTTACTTCTAGTATTTCGCATCTATAACATAATCTACTGAAATGTCCATCAGAATATTTATGTAATTCAAGCAGGTCTGAAAATTGTTAGATTAATGTCTGAAACTTACAATAATGTTCAGGTGTCAGTGAACGTATCCGGGATGTTGCAGAAACATCAGTACTGATGTTGTTTTTTGCTCACAGCTCCTGTGTGTCAGATTCTTTCCTTTGAGTTTATTAAATACCTGCAGCATCACACAGCAGCAGAAACGGTAAGTCCATCTGTAAATTAAGAGTGATGTGCGAATTTAGGCACGTGGCAAGACGCACAGCAGTGCTAATTTCATTAACAAGCCAACAGGACGGTAATTAATGTTCTGAGCTCTGCTACGCAGTACACAGTGTACAGTATAGAGTGAAACAGCGTGTAATTAAACAGCCCTTATGGATAAATCCTGGGCTCCATTACAGCTGTCAGGACTTTTTTATTTTAAGTAACTAAAAGTCCAATGAGAAGCACTTTAGACAGATGCTGATAATATAATGATAATAGGATATAATATACGTAGATGATGCCAAGGAGAAATGGTGTGACCCTCCTGAAGGGGAGCCAGGCAGGAGGTTTAACATTGTGATGTAATTTTTTTGTGTCATACTTCTGTTTTCACTTTAGAGCTCTTTAGAGCTGTAGGGCTATATTATAATTTGGAGTCCCGCTCTCCATTGTTATTCATTTAGGAGGCTTGTTATTGATTGCCATAAAATGTCAAATATCAGTGAGATTTATAAAGTGTAAGCAGGCTGCAACAGTTTTCATTAATGTTGAAAATAAAACTCAACTTTTCATGACCACTGTTTTTTAACTGATTTAAATGTGGAAACTGGGGTAGATCATCAGAATTTCGTATGACTTGACTTGTGACTTGCTTGACTTATAGCAGGGACTCGACTTGACTGGCTTGATTCTCACCACAGTAACTTTGGACTTGCTTGAGACTTGAAGGTTAAGACTTGAAGGTTACTCCCACCTCTGGTAGATGCTGTACATCTGTCTGTGTCAGCAACAACAACAAAAAAGGTAAATTAAGTAAATAAATGAAAGTAAGGTGTTGGGTGGGGCTGCAGGAGGATGGAAGGGTGGGAGTGAAACACAAAAGGAGATTGACTTTGCAGGGCAAAGCGACTGGATACCCACTTTCCCAAACCCAGAAACAAAGTCAGTTTGTGGGGGCAGGGTTAGTAGGATGTGTGTAGTTTATTTCTTTTTTTCTTCCTACTTATTTTCCTTTCCTTCATAGCAGCCCAGTATCCCAGGAATCTAAGTTCATATTGAAAGATTCTGCACATCACATTTTACAACAAATGCCAATGCTGGAAGTAGTTTGCCCTTTATGTACTGAGGTGCTGTATTAATTTTGTCAATGTCAATAATTATTACAACCTTATTATCACAACAAACCTGAGACAAACTAGTCTTGCATAGCCAGGTGTATCTCCACACTGGAGAATGGTCTGGCTGCACTCATTCTGCTATAGGGAAAAAAATGGCTTGTTTGTATTTCTTTAAACCAATCACAATCGTCTTGGGCAGTGTTAAGCCCAGGATACAGCGATGGTGCCCTGGGACAATATCGGGGGTGGGGGGGATTTGTTTTGGTGGAACATTTGCAAGTGGGGAGGTGAGCCCTGGCATTAAAATGGCTAAATCCATAGCCAGACTTAAAAGATGTGCCAAATAAACTCGATGGCCATGTCAGAAAATGGATCAACATCAGGCATGAGAGTTGAGACGGAGTCAGGGCTTTTCCAAGGTACGTTCACAAGTTGTTGTGGTCCTGCAACTGTAGTAAAATCAGATTCAATTCATAGATAAGCTAAATGTAAGACTCATATAGTCCCGTCATTGATGATTAAACAATGGTTTATGACTAGCTATACATAAGTTTTGGTCGCACTTTATTTTACGGTACACTCATGAGATGTAATAAGCCGTACTTTGTATCAAATTAGACAAAACTAGAAATAATATGTTTTTTATTAGACAGTAAACAAACACAGTTATACCCTAATTAGATACCATGCACCTAAATTATGCTGTAATTAGAAACTGCATTTGTGCCATATTAGACCCAAAATATACTATACTTAGACATTATTATACCAAATTATACTCTAATTAGAAACCAAATAGGAGATCCTAATACACTCTCAGACACCATTTTAAAAACCAACATAGGCCTATGATAGCTTAATTAGACAACACAGACTGTAATTAGACGAATGTAATGCCATATTATATCAGGCATAGTTTTTATAATAGTCAGACAAAACACTGAGAGACTCAGGGGACAATACATTTATTTGGCCTTTATTTAACATTGTTTCACTTTCTTACAAGGTCATTTGTTTGCTCATTAAAAGAAAACTGTACTAACTGTACTAAAAATAAAGTCAAGCCACATCAGGTCACATCTGGTCGCTACATAACCTGGATGTTCTCCAGAGTACCGTGGAGTTTGTAGGTAATACATAGTGTAATACATGCTTCCTTTATACCCGACTCCCATACCAGTTAAGACACATTATAAATTATAAGTCTACTCAAGTCCCATCCTGCAGTTCATTGTGATGTTGGGAAAAATCAATTATAATCAGGAGAAGCATCTATGAGTAGCGCTGGTATTTGTATTTTACAATAAGCACTTTGTGTTGATAAGACCAGTCTTTACTCTGCCTTTTTAAAATTATCCCAAATTGTACTAACATCTTACATGCTGTCATCAATTAATAGCTGTTCTGTTCTCTTACAGCTGGCTTCAACAATCCAGGAATGTGTGACCAGACTCCAGGCTGAACCTCAGCTTCAGACACAGACACAATCCACTGTCCACTCACATAGCCTGATTCAGGCCTGCCTGTAGGGCTGGACAATAATTCAATATTATCGTTTATTGTCTTTCAGTGGGATCATATCATGATGTGTTATGATATCCGGCTATTGTGGTACATAATTCTGTTTTCTTAAGTAATGTTAGCAAGCACGTAACTCAAATTTCTGACATATTTGAGAGGATATCAAAATTAGTGTTTTGGTTTGATGTCACCCTTGACAATGCCATGCAGTTCAATGCGATAAACATTAATGACATGATTTCACATGTGATTTTGATATAACTCCCCTTGGACTGTTTGATGCAGATGAAAAGAATACAGCAGATATGATAAACATCCTAGGTTACATACATGACAGATATGTCCCTCATCTACATTACCTGCTGAGGTAGACAGAGAAACAATGATGAAGCCAGCTATTAAAATCATCATTGCTGGAGATCAGCTAACTAAGCAAAATTCTGATGCTGCCCCTCGCTCAATAGAGAATGCAACACAAAGTGGCATTGTCACCACTATTGCAGATTTTCATTGCAGTATGAATTTCACAGATCTTATTCTTAAGGAATATTATAAGACCACATCCAGTGCTGATATGGGGACACTGCACCAACTGCATAACCTGATTAATAGAAGAAATGTCTTCACAACTGCTCTGGGAGACAAATACAGAGCAAGCAACACATTCATTCAAGATGTGACCAATGCTTCCATCATAGCTGCTGCTAAGCACTGCTTCTCAATGGAGACAACCCAGGACACACCAAAGGCACACTCTCCACCTGCAACCTTCCAGTCTGATCAACACACACCTCCTTAATATAGTTGACATTCATGTTATAAATTATAAGATAGTAATGCTAGACAGAGTAATGCAAGATGAAGAAGACACACAGGCTCACAAACAGGTCCAAAAAACACCTGTGAAGTGTGGTTTTCATGAGTGCAAAGATATAGTCTTCAAAGACCACACATAGTTAATGAAACATGTTGAGAGAACTCCTGACATAATCATGGCATACCATGGACAGTTGAAGACCAGCGGAGATCCAGGCCAGTCAAAACACAGATGGGATCTACAACTATCATAGTGGGTTCCTGAAACTAGCTTCACTAGAACTTCCAGGACTTTGTGTTGCACATCAGCTCACATGGAACAGGACCATAAATGCTGGTGGTGATTTGAATTGTGAACATTTTGTGTGCCTCACAAAAGATATCATGGCCAAACAAGGGGCGAATATGCAATTTGATATAGCCCAAGAAATGAGTCACACCATTAGTGAGCTGACACAGTTAATGAAGCACTTTGATGAGGACTGTGAAGTAAAGCCAGAGTCAGGACAGCATGCAGAACCAAATAAGGAGGCTGACGTTTCTTAAATGGTAGCAGTGCTTCACACCAATAAAGTGTTCAGACTTACACCAGGAAGAGCATACACCACATTCAAAAATGCCGTGGCCAATTCTTTGCACAGGTTAAAATTTGCTGAAGTGGTACAATGGATAAATGAGCACAAAAAGAAATTCCATTTGAAATAGGTGATGCAGTAAATGGCAGTATTAAATGTAAGATCAATAGAAAAAATTATAAGGACAATATAGAATTTTGCAATTCAGGCTACTTATTGCAATGACTGTTAAGGTTGAACATTATTTCATGATATTTCAAAGTACAAGATTTTAAAACACCTTAATACAGTATGGCTTTTAAAAAACTGAATGCAGTTATACCTAATTCAATGTTATCAGATTTGATTTCAAAAGACTTCATCCATTAAAGCATACCCATCTGTTCAGACAGGCATTTAGGTAGCATGTGGTATTTTATGTTTTAACTTGTGTCTTTTTTCCTGTATTGTATTTGTTGTTTATCTTTGTTTATCTACTTTATTTATTGTTTCTTTTGTGTGCCTGTGAAGCACTTTGTGACTGGTGTCTGTGAAAGGTGCTATATAAATAAACTTACTACATACTTAAAGTCCCCCTCCAGTCAAAAATGGGGTTTTCTTCTTGTTCCTACAGTTGAATGTTTGAGCTTCACGTTGTAGAATGATGTATGTGCAGAGTTTGACACTAGAAGGCTGTTACACATTCATCTGCTGAAAATCTGATTTTAAGGGGTGGGCCTACGAGTATGATTTATGACATCACAAATAGTTTGGAAGCCAATTCTGGTTCAATATTCAGCATACACACATGTGATGTGAATAACTTGAAGCCTTCAGTGCACATACACTGAGAATGGACTTAAGAGTAAAGTAGGAGACATCTTGTGTCCAGCACTTGTGAAATGAAAAATATTTGCATATTCATATATTCTGGACATTTTTATTGAGGGAGGATTTTAATGTGGTAATTATTTTTTTTCTGCAAAAAATGTCAGACACACTTTAGAGTATTTTTGTATGCCTTAACACATGTGGAGGGGATCTTTATATATATATATAGCACTGACAAGTCAAAAGACAATGTCAAGTTTCCAAATACATCAAGAGCATTCATGCTATCCTCATCCTCACAGCATTCCTCCTCTATATCACCGAAAACCTCTGACACAATGTTCATTATTGCCTGGGCTTCATCAACCTTAAAAACTTGCACATTGCAAAAAATGTCAACCAATGTGAAAAGTCTACAATTCATCTACAATCCACTGAGAATTAGACAAGAAGCAGCAACAAATCAGCTTGAGCCAAGCTGCTGCTAACGCTTGCTCAGCTTGTTTCTCTGACAACTAAAGATCCAGACATTCAGCAGGTTTTTACCAGGAGCTGAATTATCCACAGAGGTCTCCTCCTCTCCAAAACAAACACACACAGGGATTAAAACTGGTCAAAACACTGAACAAAGCAATTTCACGTAAAAAAAAAAATCAGTGTTTCTCTGACGCTGTTCGGCAGACAGAGGACATCCAGGATGGGCTCTGGATGAGCATTTGTTAACGTTTGCTCAGCTTGTTTCTCTGATAACTTAAGATCCAGACGTCCGATGACTAAAATCCTTCATCCGGTTAAAAGATATAGTTAAAAACGACCAAGATCTAAAAAGTTTATCGTAAAAATGTGGCTTAAAACTGAATAAAAGTCAATTTATGACAGTTTCTGGCAGACAACCACAACGCTGACACATACATATTGTTGCTGTATACTCTTTGGTAGAGGGGGTATGACGCCATTGACGACCAATTGAAACAGACCGTTACCTTGATTAAAATGATGGATTTCTCTGGGTTTGAACATTGTTGGAAACATTTGGCATAATGTAAGTCCACAACTCAACAATATATATAACATATATCTAGTCCGTTTTTAGACATTTTAATGGAATAGTTACATATTATAGCTTCAAAAGTAGAGTCAGCAGTTCTAATCCAATACACTTTTTGTCAAATTCAGAGAATATCACCTGAGGGTTTTCATACACAGCACTGGCTCTGTAAAAGGGCATGTAAACACAGTGGCTTGGAGCGAGCCACAAAATACTGCTCTGGCCAATCAGCAACAGGGGGCGTTCATGTTCATGCACAGGACAGGCAGAAGTCATCAGAGCAGCTGTCTGTGTGAGGACTAGGGGTGTGCCCGAATAAAAATACGTTATTTGGCAAAGCACAAATAGTGGGTTTTTTACAAAAATGTATTTCATACAAATATTTTTTTAAAAATTATTGTTTTCAGGAAGAAAAAAAACATGTCAAATACCAGCACACAGGTGGGTTACATCGCTATCTAAGTCTCTCTCTGCTGTTATGTCTGTCAGCAGGTCTCAATGAAGGGAGTCACATCCATCTGCTACATGACACATATTTCCTGATTTGGACATCACTCCTGGAGTTGGGGGTGTTCCTCGGAGATAGCTGAGCTACTGACACATGCAAAGTGCTCTCAAGGGACTCTCCATAACCTGTTGTTCCCCTTCTCCTTTCCCCAAAGTTAGGTTGTAAAAAATAGGCAATAAAAGTGCAAAGCAAGAATTGCCTTTGAAGTTCTTCTCTACATGTTACACACTGTACTGTCTTTGTGTTATGGGTATATAATTAAGAACAGGTCTGTCTGCATGTGGGCAGTGATGCTGTTTTTAGCTCAGTTGTCAGCGCAGTCGGCTATGATCTGGGAAACTCAGGTTCAAGACCCGCTGTGGGGACCTCCTACATAAGATACTTATTTTAACACACAAATATCCTAAAATTAAAAGCATAATAAAAACAAAAACTGGATTTTTATTTATTTTTTATTGGATCCACTTTTATTTGAATACAAATACAAATACAAATATAAATTTGCTGCCTCAACAAAATACGAATACAAATACTGGGCTCTTTGCACATCCCTAGTGAAGACATGACAGTCTCGTCTCCAGCACCTGTTGAATGGTGGGGGAGGACTGGTGAACTGGAGAGAGAGAGGCCATGGCCAATTCACATAGAAAGTGTTTTCTCATGGAACAGATACGTTTCCATTTTATTAAATGTATCAATCCACACTGAATCTGAGACAATCTCATGGAAACCCCCCATGTTTTTTTTTTGAGTGTGTTATTGTCACATTTAGTGAAGTGTAATCTGAGCAGGTAGCAGTTAAATCACACAAATATCCTGCTGTATATGTGTTTTTAACTTATTAACCGTATCAATGAATCAAAAGCAAGAAAAGTTTAGTGAGCCTGAAAAGTTGTCCAGTAGGAAAAAAAGTGATAGCAAGAAGCTTCCTTTAGTTCGTGTGAATTTGTTCGTGGACAGGAAATGGAGGAAAAGGTCCAGGTCGCGTGTTAAGCTCTTTTTCTTTTTCTTTGTCTCTTTTGTTGTTTAATGGTGGTTGACAAACTGCTTTTAGGCGCATTACCGCCACCTTCTGGACTTGGAAGGTTAAAGTTTACAACATGATGTCACATGTTGGCTGGAACCAATCAGCTCCCTGGAACAACCCATACACTCACACAGTCACAATCATTCAATTATCCCCAGCCCACCTCTATCCCATCACACATAGACACCCTGTTGAACCCTAGAGAGAGAGAGAGAGAGAGAGAGAGAAAGAGAGAGAGAGAGAGAGAGAGATACAATACAAACACAGAATTGAAGCACATACTAATTACACATCAGGAATAATGCTTAAATGACCTTAAATGTAGTGACACGCCCGACCCTGCGGAGGTGCACCGCAACAGAAATAAATCAGAAAACTGATTTATTTTTCCAATAAATCACTGACAAATGATTTAGTCCTGCTGATAGTGGTGTCACATCAGGCAATGCTTCTATGTGTTGTTCTGAATGTCAGTTATGATGTTGCAACTGACCTAATGCAAGTTATTATCAATCCATCCCTACAACATAACCTTGCTCTCAACAGTATGTTGAGCAGTTCATAGCATTTGTCCAAACAGGGATGGTAAAATAATTTTAAAAAGATGTAATATGTTGTTTATTTAATATTTGTCTTTTAGCAGCCTTTATTGAACAACAAGTCCAAGTCAGTTGCAGGTTAAATGGCACCAGCTTTACAGACTGAGACCAGTAGAGTGGCGAGCTATGAGCACAGATAGGGAGAGCTGAAAACTGTAGATTTTTAGACAGCAAAAAGTTCAAAAAGTGTTCATCGTTATTACCATTTGTATGATTCTTCATGTCTCCCCCTCCCTATAACTGTAGGCTTTTCAGCCATTCAGAACAGGTATAAACGCTTGTCATTTAGATGTGGTTGGATGACACGTTGTCCAATTTAATTTATTTTAAGTGTACTGAGGCCTTAAATTGCATGCGACTTCCCAACTGTAACAGACCCCAGAACCTCCATGAGGAAGACTGTCACTGTGGCTTTCAGAGCTTGTGTCATTTTCCTTCTGTTCATTAATGGATTTTGTGAGGACAGCCATTTGTTTGATGTCTCTATTGTCAACACTGAGCAAAAAGTGCCCTGTGGGATTGGGAATTCTAGCAAGGCCTCCCACACAACAACTATCTAACTCATCAGAGGTTGCAACAGCACTGCTAAACACCTAATAATCACCTGCTGATACTGAAAGAATCTGGTTTAAATTAGGTTGAATATAAACGAGCCTAATTATTTAATGTGAAACCTCTTTTTCTCTTAGTAGAGCACTTTTATTTGGATACATCACTTTGCATGAGAACATCAAATAAGAAAGTAATCTGCTCGTACAAACAACTGTGCTAGCCCCGCTTCAAAGCAAATTAGCTCAGCTCATGCATATAAATGTACAGTGTCAGCCTGAGATCCATTATACTGCAGGGTGAGAGGCGACACAGGCAGAAGGAAGGCTTTTAAAATAGAATATGCCAACAAGAGCTTTGTGTGTTTGTCTCATGGGTGCACGCTCTGTGGATGTGGGAAATGGTTTTAAAGCAACTCTGAATTGTGTCCCCGGCACTGTTGCAGTAATTGACATTATATCAGATCACCTGAGCAAACAAGAGTTTAACTTTGTTCTCAACGTTTGCCAAATCACACAAAAAAAGTCCCCTGATCTTGTCAAAGACAATTAGAGCTCTGACAACAACAATAATCCTGTGCAAAGCCAAATTCCAGATGTTTAAGACACGGAATTAATGAAGTAGTGTTACAAGTTGTTTCAAGTGGTTTTTAAAACTCTGGTGCGTTCAAGTTCTTGTTGGAAGCTCTAAGCGCACACAATTTGCGTTTCTACTGTTTACCTTTGCAATTGTCGCCACAAAAGATAAAATAGTTGCCACTGTAATAACTTTTGAGAATTGTAAAATCATGTCTCTTGAGTATTACAAACATATGCAGTGTTTTTGTGACTGAGTAGCCATAAAATTCATAGATCAGTTACTGAAACTGGACTTCCTGGATCATATTTCATGTCTTGGCACATAAAGCAACATGCTCCCATTAACGCAGCGCATTGTGTTCTTTTAACACAAGGCTGTTTTCGGTGTGAATGCCTGCTGGCATTGATTATTGCAGTTCACCTTGACCCTACCCAGCAGAAAGAGAATGTTCGTTTGGGGACTGCATCAAACTAGATGATTGAAAATGCTTGTTTTTTCAATCATTAAATGATGTGTAATGGCGAAGACCATAGGGGCGCTATATCAGATCACGTGGCGCTATTAAGAGGCTAGGGGAATGAATGGTCATGAAAACATTGTGCTGAAGCTTTTTGTAATTTATTTGGTTTACTGATTTGTATGCAATAGCGAACACAAGTTATTTCTGTGAGAGTGGTGAAGATACAATGGTAAAAACCAGCAAAGCACAGAAAGTGGTTCTGTGGCATGTCTGACATTTATGTTAGATAAAATTAATGAAAGGGAAAAAAAAGGAAAATAGAAGAGGAAAAGTGAGGGCTCACAAAGACAAAGTGAAAAACAGGAAGGACAAAAAAAGATGCAGCAGAGGATAAGATAAGCTGGAGAAAAAGAGATTACTTTTACATTGTAATTTGGGGGTAGAGGAGAGTGCTTGAATACCAATTGTGCAGGATGAGGAAACCATCTCCTTGAAGGTTAGAATTCGACAAACCTGGAGGGGAGAAGGTGGGGAATGTAAGAACGCCTAAACACTCCTCACTAATCCTGGGAGTTTGTGAAATCCTTTGAAGAGTCTGCTCTCCTGACACGCATCACTGAACCATGTGGCCCCACAGAATCTGTCTCAAGGGCAAGGTAAGTAAAAAGACAAACAAAAACCTGCATGAAGGAAACCCATATGCAGCTGCATGTGCAACACAACTCCCTAATCAATCGGAGGATTGGGCAACAGCTGCTGGTACCCTGACAGATCAGAGAACAGGCTGAGCAGCTGCTCTGAAATAACCAATCACTGATCATCTCAGTGTCTAATTGTCTCCCTCCCTCCCTCTCTTCCCGTTTGTGTTTGCTTTACCCTTGAAGACCTTTTTTGAAATGTGTACAGCTGCACAAATTAGAATTCATCATGTTGTTTTGTTTCATTTTATTTCAATGCGGAACCCTGTGAAGGTAAACAAGTAATTCATTGTGTTAGCGTACCCAGCCATGTGTGCATGTATCAGTGTTACTGAGACCCTCCAGCACAGTGAAACCATCAGACAGGAGATAAATGAAAGTTAGATGTAATGTATGTGAAAGCTTTTAGAGGTGACAGTATGTTTCAGAAAAAGTGGATGATATCGTATTGGCAGACTTTTTCTGTAAAGTCTGAACGAAACACCTGTTTTTCTCCAGGAAGTGCGAGTGTTATGTAGCCTCACTATAACGAGGTCTGGACCTCATATTTTGAGTTTTCCAGTATTAGGTGCTGTGCATCTTTCAAGCCACTAGAGTGCAGAACACACTGACAGGATGTGCGGGTATCGAGTGGAAGTAAATGAATTTATGCTTCATTATCCAAGTTATAAAAATCTATAAAAGTTATTTACTTATTGGGATAATTGTGTTGATGCTGCGTGTGTATTATTTTACAGCAAATAAACAAAAATCTAGAAATAACGTGGAGACAATAAAAGAATATTAAATAAAATTAAATGCAAAACAATTAATAACACTAACAGGCACTAAAAGTTGTCTAACTATCAAGCAGCAGAAAGTCTCACCAAACTCTGCATGCAGTAGGAATAGTGTCCAACCCGATGCCTCAAAGCAATCTCTTCTTCATTCTTCATCATTCAGGTAGCAGTTCAGCATGTACGTGAAGTTTGGAGGGCAACGAGTCTGTACGAGAGCAGCTATCAGTATCAGCAGCAGCTTAGGGTTAGGGTATATGTTAGTAGTAGGGGTAATGGTACACTAAAGTATGTACCTCAGTTTTGGGGTCACAGTTCGGTACGTTATTGGTACAGCAGAGAAAACAAAAGAAAAACAAAACATTTTTGTCATTTATTTTAAAGAATGTAAACATGTGGCCAGCCAACAGTGACTCATTGACCATACCTATTACTGTAATAGTTCAGGCACTCAAATGCTGGTGTATGTATCAATAAGAAAAAATAAGTAGCACAAATGTCAGTAATGTGCCATTGTAAGACTAAATGAAATAAAACACGCCATTAAGACAAGTGCAGCATATTTATAATTAAATTAATATGTATTATATGTATTTTATATTTTAACAAGAAAGCATTTTACACATTTAAAAAAAAAAAACTTGATGTAAAATAACTGAAATACCTGCTATATCTCTGAGGTCTGGTGGTCATAGATTCTTATGCCATGCACCATCCATATGCTGAAGGTCCTGAACCTTGGATCAAGTGCTGTGCATTTGTTGAAGTCCTGAAGGTTAGGGTCAGAGTATCTGTTTTGCAGGTTCTCTCTCTCCAGCATTCTCTCACTGTGGCACTGTCTCTATCACCTGGTTTAATGGATTTCAGGGGTTTAAGGACCTCCATCACATCCTCTGCCACTCTCACATCCTGGTCAGAAAAGTGTCATGTCATAACTGGAGTTCCAGCGGGTGGGAACATGAATAAGGGCATGTTTTGGTATATTCAACATCACCTGCTTGTTCTCCAAAATGTGTGCAGCAGTGGAAAAAGGAAACAAACTTTCTGATTCTTGCAAGGAGTCAGAACACCTGGTTGACAGCTGTTGCTTTCTGTGATGCTAAATTAATAGTATGCACAAAGCATCCTATTTGTGGATCTAGTTCAGCCAATCAGTTGTGACTACAATACTTGTCCCTGGCATCTCCAGTTTCAACTCTGTTACTACCTGCATTCGTTTTCCTGCCAGATGTGCGGTGGTATGCTGCTCATAAACAGGGCGAGTTTGCAGGACCAGACTTTTCATTTCCCACTGGGGAGTGATGTAGTGGGTGGTCACTGTTAGGTAGTTCTCTGTAGCCCGAGGAGTCCATCCATTGGTGGTGAGCGCAACTGTTGGTGCAGTTGATAACTCCTGGACAACGGCAGCTTGCACTCGTTTATACAGGGCAGGCACAACAGACTGACTAAAATGCACATGTGAAGGCACATTCTAGCAGGGCTCAAGCCCTTTGACCAGCAGGCTTAAATCCTGTATTCTCTATGACTGAGTATGCTTGCATGTCTGCAGCGATGAACACTCCTACAGCAATAGTAATTGCTTTGGCACGGTGCGAGAAGGGCACCGGGCGCTGTGGGGAGACCTGCCTTCCAGTCTGTTTTTGTCTTGTTGTGCTAATCAACACATTTGGGTGATGCCTTTGTAAATGACATAACAAGTAAGTGTTTCTACATACATAGTCAACTTATGTTGAACAATGTCGCCATACAGTTTTGTCCGATCCACTAATCTTAGTCCATTATCGCTGTGCCTCACAGGGAAACTGTAATGCTCCCATACAGTGGAGCTAAATGTCATGGGAGGATCATCTAGCTCTGGTCTCTCATTTGTGTTTGCCATTCTGATGGCAGTGATACCACATGAGCTTGGCTAACTAGCTAAATACACATACTGTTACACCCTAATTTGTAGTACTGAACGATCTCAGCAAAGAGCATGTACAGCTATGGTGAGCCCCAAAAACAAACGTGTTAGTCACCACCTGCACTGCTTACAGCTAAATGTTCTCACACAGCACTGAGTGAGTTTGTAGCACTATTTAAGGTTGTAATGCTTCCATTTTGACCACTTGGTTGGTAACATGTAAAAGCAGAGTAGGCAGGAGAAGGTGAGAGCTTTTGTCATTATCTGACTTTAGAGTGTGAGCATATGGCTATTTCTTGGAGGCAGACCTTATCACCCAACATCAGAGTTGGACCTTATGACCAACCTATGTTGGTCATAAGACCTATATTTAGTAGAGCAGCAGCAGGTGTTCTGTTTGTGTGTCTACACAGGAGTTCAGGTACTGTGTTGAGTGTAGGTCACCCACGTTTTGGAAGCACTCAATACACAATCAATGTTGTTAGGCATGTAAAACCAAGAAAAAACAGACTTCAAGCCTAATAATATGCTTCAGGTTGTGTTGACAAGTGTATAGTATGTGTAAAACATGAGCCATTAGCAGCCTATGTAGACAGCTGTAGAATAGAAGCATATTTGTTCCGTCAGACGCATGTAAGACAGACAACTGAAAAACGTGGCTTAAAACACTTGCAGCGTAGACATGGTGTTACCAATATTCTTGTGGCTGAATGGGAGCAAATCCCTGCAGCCAGGTTCCAACATCTGCTGGAAAGCCTGAAACCAGAAGAGTGGAGGCTGTTACAGCAGCAGATTGATGACCATGGTTTTGGAATCACATGTTCAGGTATCACATATGGTGGAATGTTCGATTGTCCGTATACTTTTGGCCATTGAGTGTATTATTATGATGACTTTAACAGACAATGACAGTCAAATAAGTATGCTGGCATAAGAACAATAATACAACAGTATTAAAACATCAGTATTAAAAGCGAAATAAAACCAACCAACCACCTGCACTCCACAGCACTGCAGCCCCCAAGAACAAGAAATGACAACATCAAGGCCAGTACAAAGACCATCAATTTTACTGCATTAATGCTCCTCAATAATTAGAATCCAATATTTACAGATCTGCGTGCACTCAAAGCATAATTAAAATCCAACAATTCAACTAGGGCTGCCCCCTAAAAGTTGCTGAGTTGATGCATCAGTCGATAAACCCCCGAGTGGACTTGCATTCTGGCAGTCAAATCACTCCCTTTTTATTAAGCCATGTCATTATACACAGAGTAATGCAGCATGACAACATGACAACAGGCTGTAAACTTTTACAGAGTTGTGTCTCTAAATTACCTAAACACATAACTGTGATGGACAGAAAGGGATAGTGGAAACAGAGAGGGATGGTGGAAACAGAGGACAGTGTGATGCAGAGAGACTCTGTTTCCTGCTCCGAGCTCTCACCTCCAGTTTTAAATGCAGCGTAGTCAGTTAAACTACTGTTTAAACAGACATGTGCCAGCGTCTCTACTGTCTCCTGCTCTACCGTCCAGTGTTATCGACTCTTTTGGTACTTTGTGTTTTTTTAATTATTATTTTAGAAAATAAATAAATTCAGAACAGGATTCGAATTTATTCATATTCTAAATATAACTAAATATTGTTTCTAGAGCAGCAGCAGTACTGTTTACAGCAGCAAAGTCAACATATATATATACAATTTCCTACTAGCCTAACAAGTGCGCTGTGGTTGTGTAAAACATACCGGTGGTGGATGGGATACTGCAGGCAAAGCAATCGAAAATATTGCTTTTCTTATGCTTGTCAAACAGGTGTTTTGATAAATTACTCTTATTGGCTTTTTACTCACAAAGGTTTTATTGCACTTACAGTAACAAGCATAGTAAGCTGCTCGAAGCGGAGAAAGTGCGTGTGGTTTGCATTTGTTGTGATTATTATGTACAATGTAAAATTTCAGCAGTGGTGTTCATCATTTAGCAGCGGAAACACTGGCAGATGATGACAACAGCATTAAACCACAATTACTTACAGGTAAAACATGAGAGTCATGCAGCTGTTGTATCAGTTTGGTGTGGGGCAGCTGATTTTACTATACTGTGGTAACTGGGCACAGTTACCACTCATAGGAGGCTGTGTTGAAGAAAGAAACTAATCAATAATGTAATGTTGTTTAGTATGTAGGCCTATAAAAAACAAGAGTGGACATTTTCTACACAGATACAATGTAACAAGGCAATCTTTGGTAACATAGTTTACCACAGGCTGCCAGCATTTCCTTTTAATAGGCATATCACTTAGCTGAGAGATGGCAACTCTGAATATCCTTCAGCTTTTTTCGGCATGTTGATCTGTTGGTTGGTCGGTTCATCACTTTGATTCAGAGAGACATATCAAATCATCTGCTAGATGGATTAGTGCAAAATTTGGTACAGACATTCATGGTTCTCAGACGATGTCTTTTTCATCTAGCACCATCATCAGGTCAAATATCAATTTGTCCAATACTAATGACAATCCCATCAGCCTTAGCTGTACTTTGTGTTAGGTGCTAAACTGTTAGTATGCTTACATGCTAACATGAAATGGTGATATAGGCAAACAATATACCTGCTACACATCAGCATGTTAACATTCATAGATAGCAATAATCTTTGGGCCACTTCCATCTAAAAGCCTTGTCATTTGGCCGGAGCCTACACACAGTTTAAGGTGAATTAAACAAGATTGTGACAAAACCCTGGGATCACCTGAAAAACTACCTTTGTTTTACTATTTTATGTCTATTTTTATGAATGTAATTTCTTTATTGTAAAGCACTTTGAGCTGCATTTCTTGTATGAAAGGTGCTATATAAATAAAGTTTATTATTATTATTATTGCCAGGTTTTGAGCCAGACCTGATCCAGGTTCATAATGAGTTTGGGCCAATACATGGTTTACAACTTGGTCAAATGCGCCAAAAACCCTATGATGGAGTGGAATAAATGAGAGGGTGGGGGTCAAGATATTTGTTAGAATTTTAAAACAAAGTAGTTTTTCAATAAGAACAGTAAGGTTTACTGTAATGTGGCTTAAGGTTACATGCACTCTCTCTTTGTGTATCTCAGTGTGACACTCATTTTTCAAAAGTGTCTGGAGAGATCTCTGAGAAATGTGTAACTCTCCATAACAGCAAATGCTCTGTCTGAAAGCACCTTTACACTCAAATCCACTCTTGACTTAATAGATATTAGGCGAATTAAAAATCCAAAGAAACCCAGGTATATATGGCAAAGATGTGTTTTAATTTCTTTCTCACTCCCTTCTAAGACATTATCTGTGAATTCCACAATTGTTGAGTCTGATGGTCCATTAGATTTACAGAGGATTCATAATATGGAAAACATGGCTGATATTGAGAATTCTATTTCATTGTCATTTTTAGGAAACGTAATTCTTGTTTATCCTTTGTGCACCTCTCAGTTCACCAATTTTGTCATGTTTCTTCCATCTCCAGGTGAAGTTTTCTTTTAAAAATATAATACAATTGTTTGTATTTTTTGTGGAATAAGAAATTTAGAGTAAACATTTGTTTTGTGGTTGATCAATAAAAAGCACAATTGAGTTTAATTTAAAAGGATAAATCCATACTTGTATATATTCTTTTTAAAAGAACATGAATTAATTGAAATTCCTTATAAACTCCAACTTCCTTGGAGACAGGCGTATAGCTTGATTTTTAATAGTGTGTCTTATACCAGGACTCATTATCTAATAATAATTCTGTATATCTGTATCCCTCCAACAAGACAAATGTTTTTCAGATGGGGTTTGGAAAATTATCAAAATGTTGTTTTTATGCTCTGTTTTTGTTTTGTTTTCCCTGTTTGTTTTACTTTGTATGTCTTTACTGTATGTATAAAAATATGAAAAGCAGTATATACAACAATAACAATATAATATATTCAGGCAAAAAAAAAGTTTTTATAATGATGATATGGAGGATATTTATTTATTCTGGTTTTGTCCTCATGTTATTGCCCTGTTCAATTGCCTTGAGTATGTGCCTACAAACAATAATGGCTGGTGATTTAAGAAACAGAAGCCTACTTGTTTTAACTTTTGTACTATTGGCTAAAGAAAATTAATTTTTGGTAGGATGAAAGAAAGTTTAACTTTTGTGGCTTTTCATTTGCTTGTTAGGCACCATTGTATTCTACAGTGCATAACTGCAAATTGGCAAGGGAAGCTAAACAATGGTGTGACAATTTGAGAGTTTAATTCCCAAATGAGACATCCACCTTTTGTGTTTTTCAAATACTGAGCATCAAGCAATTTTTCCCTTCAAAAAATCGATGCTGTGAATTTTGTAAAGCTTCAGCTCTCCCAGCTGCTACCATGTCTACTGTATATCAACAAAGTGATGATGCAAGTTCAAAGCTACACTGTGCTTATTAAACACTTCTGCACAAGTCTGAATCATCATTACTCTCAGCAATAAAGTGGCGTCCTCCAGGAACCCTCCTGTCATCACAGTCTAATTAAATTGGCCAAAAGATTAATGGAGTTGTGCTCCTATTATGACCTGCAATGTAAATGAAAGAATTACAGTCTTCTGGCTTCCAAGCTTCACCAGTGTGTATCTTTGTGCTTTGTCAGTAGTTATCTTTTTCAATCTGCTTGTTAGGCCACTAATTTCCCTCCCAAACCAAATCCTGCACCTACCTACCTACCTACCTAATCATCATCAGGCCTAATCATCGTTGAGTGTGTTTGTGTTATCATCTGCACCACCAACTCCAAGGTAATTTATTCATCAAGCTTCTTGTCATTTTATTTTATTCCTGAGTCCAGAAGGTGATTCTCATCTGGTAACAGGGATCCTAATAAACCCCAGTGTGGTCAGCAGGCAATCCACAGAGAAATCTAATTGGACTGATAGATGTGGAGTAGAAGTGCTGATGGGGACAGCCCATTCTGCTTGAACTCTGGATTTCAAACTACAGAGCACTTTGGGAGATTTTACGAGCGCAGTGAAAGACGAGGAGTTACAGTCATCAAGGGCTTAGCGGTGATAGATTGGAGGATGAAAAGGTGGCGAGTCGCAGCATGTGTAATGGTGTTTTCCCTGCAGTCAGTGCTCATTTATACACACACATTTAAACACTCGCACACAGCTCACCTAGCTCTGTAGTGTTTTAGACAAATCTGTAGGAGGTGATTAATGATGACTATTGAGCCTGCACAAAACAGTTTTGAACAGTAACCAATCTGCAAGTCGAGATAAGCACAGAACAAGTTTTGAGAGCAAGAACACAGTTGTGAGTGTAAAAGAGATTTTTACAGCATGCAAAAGACGTGTCTGATGAGATGATGAGTTATCCGGTCGGTCAAAAACCTTTTTCGTTCTGCTCTACGCTAACGTACTTCTAAGTACCTAGTCATCTTCCTAGGACCGTGGGTTCTCTTAGTTACCGTACATGTGCAGTTAGTTAAGTCTCAATATACACACAATTTAAAACATTAACCCATTACTCAAACATCAAATCAATTATTCCACTAACAATAAACAGAATCATCATAATAATTCAATTATCATCCTAAGTCAATTCCGATATTTATGGTCAGTTTTGGCTCTTAACACTGATAACATTCAGTGGCACTGTAACCTTGGTTCTCTGAGTGAAGAGGCTATCTCTTCACCCAGTAACATATTCCATATGTACGGGGAAGTGACCCCACTGGGACAGTTAACATGGATCTCTTTAAGACATATCACTAGGTAGCCCATGCATGGGTATTTAAGGCCCAGGTTTGCATGTAATCACTGATAAACATTGATTGGAATGATTCCTGAGCTGCCTTGTCCTGGAGAGATAGTCTCTTCATTCAGAAAAACCAAGGTTACAGTGTAACTGAACATTCTCTATCGCATCAAGACTATCTCTTCACACAGTTACATATTCCATGTACGGGGACCCTGTAAGACATCACAAGGAGACCAATGAGACAAAGCAGATGCAGCTCCTCAAGTACACCTCAAAACAAACACCCTGAGAAACACTATACACAAATATATACACCTTGCACATTCCTTGGCAAGTGACACTGCCCAATGCTCAGGCACTAGACACAGCATGGCCAACCCCGCAAGATGCAAAGGCTTGATGTGAAAGGATAGAGGCCACTAAGATGGCCTGCCCTCTGCTAGGCCAACTGACAAGGATACTGGACATCTCCCTGGCCGGGCTAAGATGGGCCCGCTGGCAAAGGGGCATGAAAATGTTGTCAATGGTGTGAAGTACACAAACCTCACAGTAGATTTTTACACCTTTTATATACAACTAAGCAAAGGAAAAACAAGTGTCCTATAATCATAAATCAGAATTTAAGTTCTCCAATTGTTTTACAGATGCTAAGCATTGGTAAGGATGCAACACATTGCTTGACACAACACCTGGAGAAGCAAGGCATTTGTCAATTCCATGGTAATCTGTGTTACCTGCTTGTGATGGACATTAGCAAGTGCATCTCTTTTAAAATGGAGTCCCTGTGCAGTTGTATGACTTTTGTGATATTTTGAGATGACAGTCTACTAGGGAGGAATTTGTCCAACATGTTTTTGCTAACTGAATGGGTCTTTTGTTTTATGTTAGTCTTTGTGTTTTTATGTTGGTCAAGTGCTCAGGCCAACTCATTTTGGACTTGCAGTCCAAAGAAAGATTGACAACTGTATCATTCGAGTTTTTGAAAGACTCATTACATACTTTGCATTTTCCCCTCTACTGTCTTCTTTCTTTCCAGCTTGGACTTGGACCTAAACTACCTTTTTGACTTCAGAATCAGATGAATCAGTAGATGAGGACAGGTCATCTGACTCCTCTTTCCTCTGTGGGATCTTAACTGCTCCCTCCCCTCTCACCATTTTTAAGTGCAAGAGCTATACAAAACAAAATACAAATGAGTCATTTCACTGTAACAGCAATTGTGTCATCGTAATCAAGCACATGTAAAATTTATGAACTTCTAATCCCCTCAAATCATCTTTTTCTTATTTAAGTCTCTCCCAGAGGAAATTTTGCAACTCAGTAAGCATATCAACCCATTCCTTTAAGGTGGCAATCTCACCCTTTTGGTTTTGAATGGTTTGCCTAATACCTGCAGAGCTGTCTGTAGAGTGGGGTCTTCTGAAACAAATTAGGGCCACATCATGATATATATTTCAATGTTTTATGATCAGTTTATCAATTTAGAGAGATACTCGTTGTCTACAGATGATGTCAATGTCATTTCTTTGTCACTCATTGCTAGGTTATGCCCGGGTAGCAGCCAGATCAAACTTAACACTTGTCTTTTATGTTTATACTGAAAACATGGTTTACCTTTTATGCTTATACCTCTGTTTCAAGGACTTAACCAGCAAGCTGTGGGAACAGCTGTGCAAACTCTGGAGGGCAGAATATCTTCCGACAGCCAAGAAGGAAGAAAGAGAAAAGGGGAGCGCAGTTTGTTAAAGACCCATACAGCTTTGGCAGGACTCTTCTAAGCCAACAAAAATCTGCTACACTATCCAGCTCGAAGCTAGAGGTAGAGGAGTTCTTACAGGATACACACAGCAACCCCTGTAGGGGTCAGGGACCAGGAACTAATCAGAATGTTTGCAAACCTGGAAAACCATCAACTGAGCTGGATGTAAAGGAGCCTACATGGCAGAAAGTTCAAGATCTCCCCTGGAAAGCCAATGCATCAGCTGCCCCAGGCCCAAGTGGTATACAATATAAGGTGTATAAGAAATGCCCAAAACTTCTGGGCCAAAGGCACAATCCCATTAAGCTGGAAATTGGCAGAGGGATGCTTTGTTCCAAAGGAAGAGGGTTCCTCCACAATTGCCTAGTTTAGAAAAAAGCTCCCTCCTGAATGTGGAATGAAATTTTCTTCTCTGTGCTTGCAAGAAAGGTGGTATCCCAGGCTTTTCAGGTGTCTGGAACACACCTCAATGATCAGCCAACTGATCCGTGAGGCCAAGCAGAAGAAAGGTGATCTAACAGTTGTCGGGTTAGACCTTATGAATGCCATACAGTTCAATCCCATATGACCTCATCCAAGAAGGACTCGACCACTACTACATTCCGGTGGCTTTTCAAGACATGATCGCCAGCTACCTGGGAGGGTTCAAACTCAGATTCACATCAGACCCAATAAAGTGCTTGGCAAAGTGGTTTAATGCATCACTGACAGATGGAGCCAATGTCACCAACGCTGTGAAGCAGACTGATGAATAGCTGAAGAGGATCGACAAATCTGGACTCCCCGGTAAATTTAAGACCTGTTAAGATCTGGAGTTCCACATGACTGCTGTAGAGAGCATTGAGAGGAAAATCAACAAGCACCTGTGGAGATGGTTGGGAATTCCCCCAAACTTCTCTTCAGTGGGCCTCTACATCTGATCCAGGCAACTACAGCTCCCCCATTATCAGTTGTGGAAGAATTCAAGGTGGCAAAATGCAGAGATTTATTAGGCCAGAGAGACTGCAAGACAACATGGTAAACCAAGTATGTGTCACAACCAGATCTTGGAATAAGTTCTGGGGGGGGGAAGTCTGGCCTGGGCTTAATGAGTATAGGTGTACCATTTAGCTGCTCATTGGATGACATTTCGAGTTTCCCCTTTGAGAACCCTCTTCAGACAATTAAGAAACTTGTGAAAACCAGCCACAACCCTCTAATACAAGTGGCTGAGAAGGCTGAGAAGGAGTGTTCGCAGTGTGGTAAGAAAAGCTGGTATTATTATGATCCAATAAATAGTCTGCTGTCTAATGGAATAAAGTATGAATAATGTTTCAGCAGCATCATAAACTTTGTGAGAGTGCTGGAGCTTTCTTTGGCTGTTTTCCCTAACATGTTAAAGGTCAACTTATTATCAGCATCGAAGTAATGATCCTGTGATCGAAGTAATGTTCCTGTGTCAGTAATAACTGCCTGTGACTCTTCACCATCCTCAGAGGATACACCTGGTGAGATAACCATGTATAGTGATTAAGTGAACAGTAAACCCATTTCCTTAAGATTTATTTGTATCGGGCATATTCCTCACTAACTCTAAGGGTGTCCAGTAAGTGTGGATGATCAATGTGGATGATCAATGTAGTCACTAGAAACAATATCTTCATTGTAAGTGATACCTGGGAACAAATTAGCTGTTGTCCAGCTCAGAATCTTGCCCACAGGAACAGTATTTTCATGCACACTAATAATCTGATCATAATGTGACTAATATATAATATATATATATACTAATAATATGAAACTTTGACGATTGCAATTGTCATGTAAAGACCTTAGGCCTACTCTGGTTATCTTAATTAGAGTAGGGTCATAATTGGGGTTAGCATAAACACCTCAAACTAAACTGTCACCTTAATATTATCAACAACAATCAGGGCACATTAAAATGTAGTCGCTGCCCAGATATACCAATATGCATTACATGTAAGCATTTACAATTTGCTCAATTATAGCCTGTTTCATGATTTGTGTATTTTAGCTAGTTTATTGCTATATCTTTTGATGGACATTGATTTGATGCCCCATGTGTTGCAGATTCATCAAGGGCTTCTCTGCAAGGTTCCTATCCCCTCTGTCCCCAGTCCACTATCAGACATGGTGAGAACAAACAACAAATAAACAGTTCGTTCTTAGCCATTTTATGATGGGAATTTATGATACACAAATGCATACATACTGTATAAACATTGTAGGTTAGATGTATCACTCTGTCAACCCCAGCAGTGCCAGTTATGTTCAAGTGTCATCTGCCTGCCACCATCTAATTCCATTGGTGGTGAAGCATGTGCACCCTGGGACACTAATCATTAGTGATGAGTGGAGGGCATATAGGGGTGCTCTCACCAATTTGGGCTATAAAAACTTAACCGTTAACCATTCAAGGTGGTTTATTGATTCTGTTTCTGGAGCACATACTCAGCAACTGGCGAGGGCATGGTTAACAGAATCATACATAAATAATGTGGCACCTTAGGGGAAACCAAACTGAGACATTTTTTAAAAGAACATCTTGCAGTCATAGAATGGACTTGCTTGGAAACAAGCATAAGAAAGGACCTCTTGGTCGTTTACTGACAGACATTCGGGTAATGTCACCCTGTTAGAAGCCCTAAGAGCTTATTGGCTTCAGATATGAAGAACATGCACATTTCAAGATAACCCCTGTTTGTGCCTCTCATATATTATCTTTAAATACCACTCACAGAACTGAGCATGAAAATCAAATTAAAAAAAAGACGCAGTGAAATAAAAAGAATACATTTTCACAGTTCTCATTCCTGTGTCAGTTCAGTTATCTCTTGTTATATGCCAAATATGTGTCCAAAGATCATTTTTGAGTATTTTTTTCAAAAACCCTGCCCTTTCTCTTCCTGTAAAATGTTTTCAAATGTTTGATGATCCATCTTGAACTCGAGTATTTACAAAAATGTATCCAATCAAATGTGACTTTGGGCAACTAGCAACCACACTCATTATTATAAAACTGCACTTGACTGCTTGTGTGGATTGTAGTAGCTACCGGAGAAATATAGAGAGAGATAGGGGTAGGGAGAGGTGTGTGTGTGTGTGGATGTTAGTGGGCAAAAAGTTTGTTTTAATTCCTTAAAACAATGTGGCTGAGGACTAATTTATTAATTTCTCCTTCGCCCTCCTCCTGTTCTAACAACAGGTGAGGGACGTGTGTGTGTGTGGAGGCAACAGTCCCCCGCAGCTTCATTATCAATTTCAGCCAGTTTTTTTCTTGATTGTTTTGTCAATAAAATGTCACAAAATGGTAAGAAATATCCCGTAATAATTTCTTAGAGCCCAAGGTGATGTCTTCAAATTATCTTATTTTGTCTGATCAACAGTCCAAAACCCCAAAATATTCAGAAAATATAAAAATCAAAATCTTATTGGCTTTCTTATTGGAATTATCATTTAAAAGTGTGGGATTATTATGAATAGGTTATCTTAAACAGCTTTAAGGTAATATTGTATGATACATCAAATATTAAAATATTTACACCTTTTCCCAATGAAGTAACCAATAATTGATATATAGTCCGAAATTATGATTAAATGTGCATTTGTAATTTTTCCAAATACATGATACCTAAATAAACAGAATGGTTGGCTTTATTTGAGGGGTCACAAAGATGATTGACACATAAGAAACAAATGGCTAATACAATCATTGATTTCAGTATGCCACCATTAACCATTGTTATCAGTGGACTAGGTCACCACTTTATTACTTATTTAGAACTTTTGCTCAACAGAATACACATGCACTACTATTACTGGTCAGTTGTTTAGCCTGTCCGTTGAACTGCAGACCTGAATATGAAGAGGACATGAACATGATTAATAACTGTAAGAGTTATAACATGAATTAATGATTGCTTTTTCATGCATTAAGTCATGCATGAATTCAAGATATTTCATGTACCCTTTCCGTAAAGTGTTACCACTTATTTTTCAGCTTTTTACCTCTGGCAGTTTACCGCTTACCTTTGTACCATTTTAGGTTATTCACTGGACTTGAACTGCTTTCAATAAAACTGGAAAAATGGGGGTGTTCTAAAACTTTTGACAGCTAGTGTGTGTGCAAATAAAAACCCAACCCTGGGTTATGATGACCTAGAATAACCAACCCAACTCTATGGGTTGATTGTCTCACCCAACTTTTGGGTTTTTCTTTTTTTTGGGGGGGGTGCAACAACCCAATCTTTTTCAAGTTGTATATGGAGGGTTTTAAAAGGCAATACCAGTATTTTATAAAATACATTTTACATTTTAAAACATTTTATAAAAACTCAGGTATACTTATGTTACCAGGTAACATGTTGTCTACTTTTATTATTCAGCAATTCTTGTACTGTCTGCCTTTCACAGTAAGTCTGAAAATGTACCTTTATAGTGAAAAGAGTGGCAACTAGTGGCTGCCTGGGAGGTTCAAAAACACAGAAGAAGAAAGAGAAAACAGAGAAGCTCTCTGTGTCAAATGGAATGGTGAAAGGACTGCACTTATACAGCACCTTTCTAGTCCTCTGACCACTCAAAGTGCTTTTACACTTCATGTCACATTCACCCATTCACACACATTCATACGCTAATGGCAGAGGCTGCCATGCAAGGTGCCAACCAGCTCATCAGGAGGATCTAATCATTCACACATACATTGACACACAGATGTTGCAGCCATCGGGAACAATTTGGTGTTCACTATCTTGCCCAGGAAACACTTAGACATGCAGACTGGAATCAAACCACCAATCTTCCAATTAGTGGACGACCTGCTATACCTCCTGAGCCACAGCTGCCCCTGGTGTCATGGATTACATTCAGCTCCGAATTATCCCAAACCTTCAATGTGCCTTCTGAAATGAGCTGTCTTTACTTCCACACCATTTGTTTCCAAGTCCTTGATATCATTAACAACTGACTCCAGAACTGCATCTTTGCCATAGGTTTTGGCATCATCTGCTTTATACACTGCCAAAAGAAAATAAGAATCAAGACTTGAAAGGCACTCTGGAGGAAGGCATTTAACAGTGAAATAGATGAATCCCAACTTATGGACTGAGGTCTTGAAGCCAAGCAGGTTTTACCATTTTACAGTCATCATTTACAGAAGAGGAACAGAGAGCTCAGTGGGGCATTTGTTTTCAACACAGTGATGTCATCCAGTCTATTTGAGTCATCCTTCAGTTTCCTTTTCCATTCTCTTCTCCATTGTACGTGGACTCTCAAGAATGAGGTTCAGTAGTGGATGCAAAGAAATCCTTTGGAATGTGTCCTGCACTTTGTTTTACAATCCCTGTCTGTGAGTCCCTTTGCTGGGTATATGATACACCAGGGAGAGGCTGCTTCAGGAGTCTTACTTTGGCTAATACTTTGTAAGAGTGACATGGTCATTCTTTGAAGACCACCTAGTATGTCAAAAACCAGACTAAATGTTTGCTGCACTACAAAGTTGATCACAGATGGGGTCGCTAACTCATCCCATCATATGTCATCAATAGCAGCATTAACTTCTTCCTTGTGGTGCTGACTGTCAGAAGTCTGAGGTCAGTCACTGTCCCTGACAACTATGTTGGCTGGATGTATTCTGCTTCAGCCTCTACATGGTGCTGGAGCAGGTGACGCTTAAATGATCTGCTGTAATTAAATGTCCTGTGACACCCGGCTTGGCCACACTGAAAATAACTAGATAAGCTATGTACATAATGCATTCTCCTGAGATGAGAAAACAAAGAGGCAACATCTGTCCCAACAATTTTTTTGCACTTAAAGCAGATGTATCCCATCTTAAAAGTAAATCTTTTGTTCACTCACAAATGCTTTTTCACTTTCAGTGTTGTTTGCAGCCATAATGTTGCCAGGTGAGTATCTTCAAGTATGTTTATACACTGCGTGCACAATTATTAGGCAAGTTGTATTTTTGAGGATTAATTTTGTTATTGTACAACTACAGAGCTCTTGGTCAATCCAAAATGTTAACAAACCCCCAAACCTGATCATTTAAGTAGTGAAAGTGAAGTTTTGGCTTTCTTAAGAGAATATCTATATGTACACCATTATTAGGCAACTATTAGTGTGCAGAATTATTATGCAACTAAATGAAAAACATTTTCCTATCTCACTTGTTTATTTTCACCTGTTAAAGTGAGAATAATAAACAAACTCCAAATTTACAAATAAACATTTCTGAAATTAAAAAAAAAAACCTCAGTGACCAATATAGCCACCCTTCTTTTCGATAACAGTCACAAGCCTTCCATTCACAGAGTCAGTCAGTTTCTTGATCTGGTCAGAATCAACTTTTTGTGCAGCTGCAACCACAGCATCCCAGACACTGTTCAGAGAGGTGTACTGTTTACCTTCACTGTAAATTTCCTGCTTAAGAAGGGCCCAAAAGTTCTCAATAGGGTTGAAGTCAGGTGAAGAAGGGGGCCATGTCATTAGTTTTTCATCTTTAAGGCCTTTACTGGCCAGCCATGCAGTGGAGTACTTTGATGCATGTGATGGAGCGTTGTCTTGCATAAAAATCAAAGTCTTCTTGAAAGATGTAGACTTTTTCCTGTACCACTTCTTGAAGAAAGTGTCTTCTAAAAATTGGCAGTAGGTCTAAAAGTTGATTTTGAGTCCATTTTCAACCCGAAAAGGTCCAACTAGCTCATCTTTAATAATACCTGCCCATACCAGTACCTCACCTCCACCTTGCTGGCGTCTGAGTCGAAGTGGAGCTCTGTGTCCGTTACTGATCCAACCCAAGCCCATCCATCTGGTCCGTCAAGAGTCACTCTCATCTCATCAATCCACAAAACCTTTGAAAAATCTGTCTTCAGATATTTCTTGGCCCATTCTTGATGTTTCAACTTATGTGTCTTGTTCAGAGGTGGTCGGGTTTCAGCCTTTGTTACCTTGGCCATGTCTCTGAGAACTGAACACCTTGTACTCCTTGACACTCCAGGTAGGTTGCAGTTGTGGAATATGGCAGCACTGGAGGATAATGGGTTTCTGGTAGCTTCATGTTTGATTATTCTCAAATCTTTGGCGGTTAATTTGCGTCTTTTCTTCTCGACACGTTTCTTGCAACCCTGTTGACTATTTGCAACAAAATGTATGATGGTTCTGTGATCACGCCCCGATATCTTCAATATTTCTAGAGTGCTGCATCCCTCTGACAGATTTTTTACAAGTTTTGACTTTTCAGAGTCAGTTAAATCTCTTTTTTGGCCCATTTTTCCTGAGGAGAAGAATCTGCCTAATAATTATGCACACCTTGATATAGGGTGTTGATCTCCTTAGGCCACACCGTCCCTCGTTACAGAAATACACATCACCTGATATGCATTAAATCCAATAAGCATTCAAGTTTATACAGTTTGGAGTTGGAAATTATGGATGAAATGATGATATGGTCAAAATAATCTCTTGCCTAATAATTGTGCACACAGTGTAGTGTGAAAGTGTGTTGTAGTGTTTTTAAGAAAACAAGTGTTAAGGGGGGGTCGTTTTACATTCAGGCAAATAAATGTAAATTCAGAGTGATAAGAATTTACTGGTGTTATGACCTGCTGTATGTTTTTCAACCTGCTTGCCTGCCTTGCCCATCTGGATTTGTTTGCCTGTTTGGACTGTCTTCCAGTTGCTGTATGTAAGCCTGTTTATTTGGACTACAAACTTAAAGTCCCTTTCATTTACCTGTCCTGCCTTAGTGTCTGCATTTGGGTCTTTCTGTTTGCCTCTTATACACATCTGTGACAGTACAAACTGGCCAGTATGGATTTAGCAGACAAAGACACTAAGAAGCTCCTCTCTGTCATCTGTAAGTGGGACCCCGAGTTTGCCCAGAAAGGTTTCTGCCTGTCTAGCACCTTGCTCCAACCCTCAGTGAGCTGCAGTATGCAGTTGTAGCTAAAAATAAATATCATATCTGGATTCTCAATATAAAAAGGACAAATGAGTCATTTATGTCACGGGTTTGGATAGGATTTGTACAGCCTCCAATCATCACAATAATACGTACGTTAAAATGCTGTTTTCCATCAGTAGCAGCTCTTTAGAAATTATATAGACACAATAGAAATTATATAAACACAATAGAAATTATATAGACAGACTGCTTTTGTAATACCAAATCAGCCCTGATTTTTAAAATGAGACAAAGAGTCTGTATATCAAACAAATATTCATATGAGAAAACAATACACTTAAGGGGTAACTACACACTAAATCATTTTTTCACACTGTACGCTTATACACTAATGTTGGCATATGATGGTAAAAACAGCTTTTTCTGGCAAAAATGAGCTCTGTCTGCGGATTTGAAAATTCAGTTCACCGGATATGAAACCAGATACGGTATCTACGTGTGTATGCATATCTATGCCTCTCACACATAGCTGCTGGTAGCATCAGCTACGGCCAAGAGATGGTGTCATACGTGAACAGGAGATTTATTCCTTTTCTGTGTGTAAACAAAACACATTGGTCTATCGATAACTGCTATTTTCAGAGCTTAACAAGATTTTCAGGGCTGACGGTGGTAATGTTAACATGAAAAAACAGCAGGGCTACACATAGGCAGTGCTAATAAGAGGTTAGGGGAGGTTAAGCCTTCCCAAAATTATCATGGAAATATTATGCTGATGCTTTTTGTGAATTACTTGGCTTGCTGATTGTTATTTGGATGCAATAGCTAACCGGTTATTTTGGTGTGACACAGCAAGCGAGAGAGAGACAGCTGAGAGACCGAATGCTAGAGACAGAAGCCTCTAGTTACTGATTAAAACGACCAACACAAGCAGTGCTTGGACTGTTTTCTGAATTTGTTTTCCCTGTCTGTGTATTTTGGTGCCAAGCGCAGCACGCATGGTGCACCGGTGGGGTAGAGTTTAATCAGATGAAGATGAAGCAGTACAAAGTGAGTTGTTGGTGTTGCTGTGCTGAGAATAGATGTCTCAGAAACACATCTGTTTCTGAAGCAATATCACTCTGCTGGCACTTCAATGATTTTATCAAGAGCAAAATAAATTCTTTCAGCAAATGCACAGAAATACTGGAATAATGCTTAAAACATAAAAGTATATTTAATCATAAACTCCTCAGCCAATAGATGTGTTCAAGATGTGTTGGCATAAAAAATATAAAGTATAATGTGGTTAAAGCATTAAAGTAGTCTGCATTGATTTATAAATTGATATGATTGATTCTGACAGTATCTGTTATCCACAGCTGCTTTATACTGTATGAAAAGCTTCTCATTCAGGTCATTAAATCCCTGCAGCCATCTGAAGGCAGAAGGACACATATGTTAATTCATCTGCAGCCTCTATACACTTCAGACTAGTCAGTTAGAACTTGGCATTCTGCCTGTTATGCATGAGACATCAGATTACCTGAGCTCTTTAATCCTGTGCGTCATGAAACTTCTTTCCAACTTTGTTTTCAGTTTTATTGTAAGTGTAAGTGTAAGTGTAACTGTTGCATCACATTTTGCGATATGATGTGACAATTTACAACATGAGATAGAGTAGTTAGAATTAAGACTGAAAAAGCATTAGATCTATGCGATCATATAAACGGCCTCATCAAGGTATTGTTTTAATTATTTCTTTCTTTCATTAATTGTTAAAAATTAGCAACACATTGTGTGTTCACATGGTGAACATGTATAATTATATTAAGTAATAGGATTTATTAACATTAAGTCCACCTTGGGGCACCACCCTTAAAGAGGGGAAATGATAGCCAATTCAGTCTCATAAAATATACTAAACTATCAATTTGGAACTGGAGAACTGGAGTTCTGTAGAGAATAGGTTGGCAACACTCATTCTGGTGCACCATTAAATAGACCAGCAGGTACAGTATATGCAAAAGCATTTATTCAAAAAAATAACAGGAGTAAAACATACAGTATGTAATCTAACTAAAATGTTTTAACTAAGGAGCAAATTGTAAACCTTGAATAGTGGTGTCTATATACAGGTATGTGTGTGTGTGTGTTTGTGTGTGTGTGTGTGTGTGTGTGTGTGTGTGTGTGTGTGTGTGAGGAAAGCTACAAGGAAAAGCTACAAACAAGATGGCAGAATCAAAGAAAAACCACAAACAAGATGACGGAATCAAAGATGGCCGCTGGGCCCGCTAGCATGTGAGGGGACAAAGGAGAGAGAGAGAGAGAGAGAGTGTGTTTCTTTGTTCTGCTTCTGTGTGTTCCACATGCATCAGCATGAACACACGTGTTTGGTCAGAAACAAAAGAGAGTATGAAGCAGGAGCTTTGAGTTTCCTCTCTACGTGTGTCTATGTTAAGGTCATTTTGTGTCGGATAAAGGTGCCGGGTTAGAAAAGAGAATAGTCTGCATGCAAGACATGGTAGTTGCTGGATGTAACTCCATTTCTATGAATATGTGTGTGAAGCATAAACATAAACTAAAATCAACTTACCGGTGTAGCTATTCAAAAACCTAACTGTGAAAGGACATTACAACAACAAGCTCAGTGAATAATGTTAAACCAAATCAGTAGATGTACATTGACAAAATTAAACAGTCTTGTGCTTAGCCATGTGCCATTGCTATGCCATACAATACTATGCTATGCCCAGTACGTTACCAAGTCCATGGAGGGAGACAGATGCTTTGGCTCGCTGCTTTGTTCTGTCTATGGGGCTGCAGGCTTGCATGGCTTTCTGGAGGGTTACAGGCTGGTATTGCTGCTGGCTCCTGTGTTGCTGAGGTGACCAGTTGTGCTGGCTGGTCGGCTTCTGTTGTGCTGAGGAAATCAGCTGTGCTGGTGGAGTGGCTTCTGTGTTGTAGCCGCTGGCACTCGATAAACTTGTTTACTAAATCTTAGGCAGGCTCTCGCGTCAGTGCCATTAAGAAAAGAGTTCAGTGCAGTCTGCTACGAGCAGGCTACATGAAAGTCAGAGAGCTGCAGCTCATGCTGCAGTGAAGAGCATGGGCAGAGAAGAGAGGGAGTACAAAGGCCAGCTGGGCTTTTATTGACCTGGTGACATCATGGGTCATAGATCACACTGACCAAGGGTGATTGGCTGAGGGTCCATAGCATCACATTACATCACATACTTTGTGTTCACATACTATGGTTTTCATACCAAAATACTTCTGTTCAATTCAAAGTAATAGTAGGCTAATATTACAACAATAAATTAAAGTTGAGCCCAGTGGTTCCCCCAGTACTCATCTGTACAGAGAGCAGCAGTGGCATAAACAAAGAACTTTGGCAAGTATGAGAAATACTGCAACTACATGTTATATCCATCATCCAATCATCCCATCAGTTCTGTATCTTGCTTAAATTCACAGACTGTAAAGCCAAGCCTGGTAGAGATGGCTGTAATGTCCAGAAAACCAAAGCAGGTGGAACAATGGCAGAGAGAGTAAGGTGAGAGATAAATGATAATGTGACAATAAGCTAGATACATGTGTTGAGCTATTTGTCCTCAAAGTGCTGCTCTGAGCAGGAGAGTGGTGTACAGTGCAAGATGCACTCATTCTTGGCACAAAGATTGTAGTGCGCTGCTGGATTGGCATTGCCTCACCCTCCCACTGTGGCACACAGTGAGTCACCAAGATACCAAACCTGCGCAGTTCAGGAAATACCAGTTTGCCAGTGCAATCCTGCACTTCGTGCCCTGCATCAGCATGAAATTAGGGCCCACTGTATCTTTGGAAAGTATTCAAAGATATTTAATTTGATTTCACATATTTTTAATAAATTAGCAAAAAAAATCTAAACAAAAATGTTACTAGGGTTTAGCCGAATACTCAGATATGAGTATCCGGTACGGATAATGTACTTTTTACAAGCACAAGTATCATCTGAGTAAAATGTGTCAATATCCATACTCATGATAGGCCAGGCAGCCACACACAGAGCTCCTCCCTTACACAGAGCCTATACAAAGTTCACTGCTGCACCATACAACACAATCTTGCCATCATCACAGCCATTCTATTCACAGGGATTAACATCTTGCGACGCTCACTGCTTCTACATTGGTTACGCATGCATTTTACTTCATACTTCTGTAGCGACCAGCTGTCAGAATTACATCACCACCTACCTGTCAAGAGTTTATTCAGGTTTCCCACAGTTAACATCCACAATCTTCCTATAAAGTTTATAGGAAGATTGTGGATGTTAATTGGTTGTGATTGGTTTATAGTATAAACCAATCACAACCCCCGAAAAAACCTGCGCAGTGTGAAACCAACCCCTGGGAAATCTATTAGTGTGTCTCAGAGCCGCCAGTGTTTTTGGTTAGTGGAGGAGAGATACACCAGTTTTACCCTCGGCATCAGATCGCGTTGTTAATTTCAACATAACCCTTGTCACTGAAGTCTGTGTCAGGAGGAGGAATAATCTGGTGGATTCAACCCATATCCATTTCAGGCTTAAAATACCAACGTCCGGTTTAAGCCCCGCCCATTCTGAGTACGGATACGGATACAAATATTTTAGTTGGTTGAACAGATACAGACAATAGTGCACTCGCTAATCCCTAGTTTTGACTTTGTCATTATGGATTGTGTGTAGAAATTTCCAAAAGAATTAATTAAATCAATTTTAAATAAAATGCATAATGCCTCAAAGCGTTTGATTTTTCCTATAAATGAGGTGTGTGTTCCTTTGCGTGGGGTGTTGCCAAATGAATCATGGACTCATTCTCCTACTGTTTCTGTCACACACACACACACACACACACACACACACACACGCACACACTCAGTCATTCTCAGTCATGCTAAGAAATATTACTTGACTGACTGTTATTTAGCAATGTGTAAAACACATTTACTCTAGAAATGAAAAATAATTTTCCTCCCCTGAGAGCTGTAAGTGGAGAGCTATTATCATTTTTCCCCTGCAAGAGAAACCCATTACCATTATAAAATGGAACCTCAGCCTGGGTGCTGGAATTGCCATGCAATGAGATCATAGGCTGTGTCTGGTTTACTCAACCTCAATTCAGGAAGTTAATTCCCCACTCTGTAGCCTTTAATAATAATCTGCTGTATTGTGCATTTGAAGGAAAAACACTCCCAAATAAGCTGACACTGACTTTGTAAAGTTGATGCAGAGAAGCAAATGTAATGTCAAGATATTAAACAGCCATTTGTTTCTGGTAATACATATTAGCATGTGATCTGTTATAATTTCACTACAAATACACAGACTGAATTGACAATGTATGGCCACTAAATCATCTGGAAAAGCATTTCCATCAGATGTTGGAACCTGACTGCAGGGATTTGCTCCCATTTAGACACAAGAGTAGTAAGGCCCGGTTACACTGGCATTTAAAATGGTAACAATACACATATTGTGTGTGCAAACCGCCTTTTCTCCTCAAGACTAGCTTGTATGCGTCCCTTTGGAGTGGAAAGGTCAGTTAAGCCAAATTCAGTGGTCCCTCCTCTAACTATGATGAACCAGCTAAGACTCTGAGGTGTATTTAGTTCATTTAACATTCTGGCTCACTATCATCGGAGGTGGGGGACCCCCCAATGGAGACAGGTCGTCCACGTCCTATGATCCTATGATCTGGCAAAATTATGTGGGGAATTCAATTCATTCCAATGAAATCGTCACAAAAAGGTCAGAGATCAACTTGGTGAACTTTGACCCACAAATTTGCATTGTTGACCAATAGCCATCTTGACAGTGCTGACCTTTGAGGAGCTACAGTATATTATCTGTGTGTCACCATCCTCTTTTATCTAACCTCCTCTATTGAAGTAAAAACTGTTCCACAGAAAAGCAATGGTTTGTTGACAGTTATGAGACAGGAGTCCATGGTACATATACATCTTTGAAAAAAATGTCTGAAGTTATTGTTCCATTAGCAGCTGAGCTAAGCTTAGCACGGATAGCTTTATTTACGCTCAATAAGTTTTTATTGAAAGAAATGGTGTGCTATAGTAAAAGGGCATAACAGTAGAGAGAAAATAAAGAGAAGCTGGGGGAGCTATTGTTACTCACTAGTCAAGCTGGCCCAGCTAGTAAGTTAGTAGTAGCTTACCAGCTACAGCAGTTCACCAACAGGCCCTGTGAGTAGTCACTATGTCACCAAGCTTCCAGATATTTTGCTTAGATGAGTGGTCACTCTGTGGTGTGACCACTGCTTTGTAGTGTATGCAAAATGTTGCTAAATATTGTTTCTAAAGTTGTCCTAAGGCATTGCGTGCTTATCATTTGCTTCTCTTGATGCTCTTTGTCTTTTCTTGGTGCTTTTACTCTTTAACCTTTGCTGTTAAATCATTGATATAAGATGCAGAGATGCATCACTGTTAATGTTACACAGAGGCCAGACAACCCAGTGTGTGGTCTGCTTCAGTTTTTGCAGTGGATGCATTTGTAGTCACCACTCAACATGAAAACATGTTAGCAAAGCTTCTAGAGAAGCAGTAAATGCAGAGATTCAAGCATGTTCACATCTCAATAAATGTTAATTCTGTCATCCCATCAACTAGTAAGTGCAAGTAGTTGTTCCAACCATGAGACCTGTGCCATGTTTGTGCATGTGGTTGAGTGTGTGTGTGTGTGTTAAGCCCAGCTGTTTCTTCTGAGGGTGTGAACTTTTCTCCCAAGTGGGAATCCTTTTTTTGTTATGTGTCTCAAAGCAGTGCATGTAAATCCTACAGTGAAGGAGAGAAAGTGACACATTCTGCTGCTGCTAAAAGATTTACATTCACAACACGTAATCTCTTTACAGCCGTGACTTCAGCATTGCATGGGCACATTTCCCACTACTTCTCAGCTTCTCTTTGATGTACAGGATAGGCAAAAGTCACTGTGTGCATGTGTGTGTGTGTGCTTATGATAAGCAGCCAGGGTCAGAGAGGCTGTGTTTTCTTGCCCCTGGTCTTGTACCTAAATGACTGTCTCTCCTCTGACTGTCAACTAAGCAGCAAAATCTTCACTTACATTTAATGGTACACAGGCTGACTGGGCAGAGTGCTGGTGGAGGGATACTTTCCAGCTGTACAGGACACCTACACATTTCATACATTTATTATAGGCATAATTTCAGTCTGTGTCCAAACTATTGCAAAGTGCAGCTGGTACTCAGAAGTGCCCATTCTGAGTTTCTATTAAACAACTTTACTGCACTATTTTAATGTTTACTGGACACAATAACTGACTCATTTAAATTTGACTTTTCTATGATGAACTGCAGGAAGCAAAGCTGCATTCAAAAGAACACTAAATAACATACAGCACACATACAGCAGAAATTCACAATAATATGAAATAGAGGAAGAGAAGAAAACATCCTAATATGCATAAAACAGGAGTTAAATGTTTCACTCTAAGCTGTGGTGAAAGTTTCTAAATATACTCTAAAAATATGATTAAACTCAACCATATCTACAGGCTCAAATTAGGTTCAATGAGATTTTGAGCTTGTGAAATGGTGTTCTAAAATAATTTCAAAGCCTGTTAATCTGTGAAAAACTCTGAAGAGAAAAATAGAAAAGATTTATAGATGTGGGGAAAACAAAAACAAAATATGTGCACAAATCAACAATGAGTCAAAATAACTGCTTTTGTGATTATAGATTCAAATCAGAAAAATGCATGAGAAACCACTGTGTAACCAGTGCCCCTTACACATATGCATAGACACAAATCTTGGCTCTGCTTTTACAGCTGGAAGCAGGGCCAAAATTAATAACTAATACTTATGAGTAATAGTTAACCTCAAAATGAAAAATATCCTTAATACAGCAAATGTTAGTCAGTAGTTCAAATGGTCCGAATTCAGCAATATCAATTACCTTGGAATAATGTCAGAAATGCAATAAAATTTAATTTGTACTAAAGCAGGAAAGCAGCCTCAGGGAGGACCCTGAAATGGGCAGTAATTGGTGATAAATTAATTTAATCTCTCCACCTCAGCAAATTACTCAAAAAGACCTATCATACAAAAGTAATATGTAGAAGGATTTGAAGAACAAAAACATATGGTAAAGATTAACTGGACCCCGATGTCATCTACTACATGTAGAATTCATTTCTGAATATGTTCTAGACAGTTTAAGTTTTGTCCATTGGACCTACTAGTGTATATAGGTTTAAAGCCTCCCACACAGTCAACAGGGACAGCAGACAGAAATAAGCCTTTTGGCTAAATCTGGCAACTCTACATCACACTGATGCTAAGTGATTTGTGTGCTATCCTTGATAGATATAGCATAGTAAGTTATGGTAGCAGGGGAGGCCCCACTCATTTCCTTGAACTAAATTCAAATAAATAAGCAAATGTATTAAACTTACCTGACATTACTTTGTTATTTACAGTATATTGAAATTACTTTGACCCATTGTTTCCAAAAATACTGCAAATGGTAAATCTGGTAAATCTTTTCCTGTTATCATTGTAAACTGAGATGGCCTGTCCTAGAACAGACAGCTTGGCAGGTATATATAGCACAGTACCTAAGGGGTTTAAGCTTGGCAAAGCTTAAACCCCTGTATACTGTAAGTGACACTTACAGTATACATTCAGTAAATTTGTAAAACAATTTTAACACTGTATTTGTTTTGACAATCCTTCAGAATATTTTATGAAACAGTGCACAATGCACATAAGAAAAATACTTTAATATCCCAAAATTGACTTAACCAGCCTAAACTGCCATATCCACCTGGGGTGGCTGGTTTTGGTTTTGAACTGGCTTTGCAGTAGGATATGCAGTCTGTGACGATGATGGCTGGATGTGGCAGAGGACCTTCTTGTCAGAGTATAAGCAGTGAGATGGGTCATCAAGACCCTGAGGTGCTACTTTCACCTGCTCACTATTAAAAGGTGGTGACATTCTCCTGGGCAGTGCACTACAGAGAGGACAGTCTGCTAAAGGAGGCTAATATGAGTCAGCTCACTGATGTCTGACCGCTGAATCAGCCTCACAGAGAATTGAGGGAACTAAGGGGTTTTCTGGGGAAAATAATTTGTCAAGTTCTTAAAGCATTCATTTGAGTTTTGAACTCTGTAGAGGACAAATGAAGAGACAAAAGCACAGCAGATCTGTAAGAATTGGATGACATACAGATTAGTGGGACTGATTACTTAGCTGTGTGACAGTGCACATGACAGGCATGAAAATGAAATACTTGAATCACTGTACAATAGGAGATATTCCCTGACGAGCAATACTGAGAATAGAGAGAGTTTTTATTGAACTGAAGAGCAGCTGGTTTTGACAAAGGACAGAATGAGGGGAAGAAGTCTTTGTTAATTCTCTTAGAGATATGATGCTTATACAAAAGAGTTAGCCGCACAAACCAGATTAAAGCTCATTAGTTCATGACAGTCTTAGTTGCTACTGTAATCTGGAAGCCCTGTTTTATGCCAGGATCAGACTACATGATATTTTTGTCTTTCACAATGGTCACCATGTCAGATTAGGCAATCATAGTGACATAAATTCTTGCCGTGTCTTGGTCGGAAGACTGGCAACACTATGAGTATGACTCTGACCAATCATTATTCACGACCTTGCGTGAGTTCATAGGTCTTCGGGGAGTGGCTACAGAAGCACTATGTGTGATTCTGTTGGTCTTGTGTTCCGAGAAGAAAAAGAAAAGAAAGAAAAACTGATTGCAGACCTGTTTCTGGGTGTCATGAAGAGGACATTATGGGCTGTCTATCCTTCAAAGAGAACTTGAGATAACGAATGTGTTAACATGTCAAGAACATCTGTATGTCATCTATCTCATAAGAACGAGTATACAAAGGAGAAAAAAAACAGGCGCAGGCAGTAAAACTAGCCAATAGGAGTGATACATTTGATTGGCCGCAGAATCAACCAATGTAAGGCCATAAACTGTATATTTTTCTATTATTATTTTATGTAATGTTAAAACTGAGACATTTTCAAATTCAATTCAATTCAATTCAATTTTATTTATATAGCGCCAAATCACAACAAAAGTTATCTCAGGGCACTTTACACATCGAGCAGGTCGAGACCGTACTCATTTACAGAGACCCAACAATTCCCCCCATGAGCAAGCACTTGGCGACAGCGGCAAGGAAAAACTCCCCTTTAACGGGAAGAAACCTCAAGCAGAACCGGGCTCTAGGTGGGCGGCCATCTGCCTTGACCGGTTGGGTTTACAGAGAAAGAAGGAGGGAGGGGGACGGGGGAAGGGGAGAGGGGGGTGGGTTGGGGAGAGACACAGAGAAGTATAATAACAACAAAAACAATAACCATAACAGCAGTAATGTAAGTAGAGCTATGAATTTATAATAGCAGCAATAATATCAGTAGCAGAAATAGAAATAGAAGCAGGACATCCACAGGACCACGCCACAGTCCCCACAGCCGCGGCCCACCATTCAGGCGCTGGATCTTCCTGTGAGATGAGAGAGCACAGAGACTCCGGGGAAGAAGTCAAGTTAGTAACATGCATTAATGGTACATGAAGCATTGACATGGAGAGGAGGAGGAGGAGGAGAGAGGAGAGAGGAGCTCAGTGCATCATGGGAAGTCCCCCGGCAGTCTAGTCCTATAGCAGCATAACTGGGGGCCGGTCCAAGGCGAGCCTGGCAGGCCCTAACTATAAGCTTTATCAAAAAGGAAAGTTTTAAGCCTACTCTTAAATGTAGAGAGGGTGTCTGCCCCCCGGACTGAATCTGGAAGATGGTTCCACAGGAGAGGAGCCTGATAGCTGAAGGCTCTGCCTCCCATTCTACTTTTAGTTATTCTAGGAACCACAAGTAAGTCTGCATTTTGGGAGCGCAGTGCTCTAGTGGGGTAATAAGGTACTATGAGCTCTTTAAGATATAGAGGCGCCTGACCATTAAGAGCTTTATAAGTAAGGAGAAGTATTTTAAATTCTATTCTGGATTTTACCGGAAGCCAATGTAGCGAAGCTAAAATAGGAGAAATATGATCTCTTTTCCTAGTTTTTGTTAGTACACGTGCAGCTGCATTCTGGACCAGCTGGAGAGTCTTTAGAGACTTGTTAGGGCAGCCTGACAATAAAGAATTACAATAATCCAACCTAGAAGTAACAAATGCATGGACTAGTTTTTCTGCATCTTTTTGAGGCAGGATGTGCCTGATTTTTGCTATATTACGTAGGTGAAAAAAGGCAGTCCTTGAAATTTGTTTTATATGATGGCTGAAGGACATATCCTGGTCAAAGATAACTCCCAGATTCCTTACGGTGGAGCTGGAGGCCAAGGTAATGCCATCCAGAGTAGCTATGTCATTAGATAATGTGTTTCTAAGGTGTTGAGGGCCAAACACAATAACTTCAGTTTTGTCTGAGTTCAGTAGCAGAAAATTGTCAGTCATCCAGGTCTTTATGTCCTTAAGGCACACTTGAAGTTTAGTTAACTGATTTAATTCATCTGGCTTCATTGATAAATATAATTGGGTATCATCAGCGTAACAATGAAAATTTATGGAGTGTTTCCGAATAATATTACCTAAAGGAATCATATATAAGGTGAACAGTATTGGTCCAAGCACAGAACCTTGTGGAACTCCGTGTCTAACTTTTGCGTGGATGGAGGATTCATTGTTAACATGTACAAACTGAAGTCGATCTGAAAAATAGGATTTAAACCAGCTTAATGCAGTTCCTTTAATACCAATTAAATGTTCCAGTCTCTGTAACAGGATGTGATGGTCAATGGTGTCGAATGCAGCACTAAGATCTAACAAGACAAGTACAGAAAGAAGTCACAAATGTAGTCACTTAAGCAGCCAAGTTGACTTGCTTTTTTCTCACTGTCTTACAGCTCTATAACCTTAGCTAAAAGATAAAAAGATAACTGTTAACCTGTGCATAACTTAGCTAAGATACATAACATTAAAGGTTATTAGCTAGTTATCTAACTTGGTTATTGATGTCTACAAAATATTATTCAAATATTAAAATAATTTTTAACCACCTTTGTTTCTTAACGTTATTTGGTCATTTAGTCTCTTGTATAACATTAGTGTACAACTGTGTTAATGATTGTTATGTTCTTCTGTCTCTTTAACATAAGTTAGCTAAGCAGGAGTCGTCTTTGGTAACGTTAACAGCAAACTAACATTAGTGACTGGAGCAGAGTGAGTTAACACCCTTGTTAAACACTGAGTTTTTTAACAGTATTTTCAAGTGCATCTTTTGTTTTTTATTTTCAAGTTTGTGGTCTGGATTGTGTCATTTGTGATGTTGGAGGTGTCTTTTGGAACCTTTTCTGGCTGTTGGCCGGGTGGTTGCTGTGGTGGTAACGTTAACATCAACTGGTAGGTAAGTTAACATGAACTAAACAGGACAAAATAAACGTTAGTTAAAAACAGAAAACAAATGAGTTAAAAACATACAATAAAGATAAAGTTATTTGATTCTACTTTGATATTAAAACATATACATCAGAAGCCTCTCATAGTAGATAATGTTATCTACCATTAACAGACTAACTTTACGTTTCAACAAATAACACCGTGCTCACAGCATTCACAGTTGATGGTTAATATTTATCAAGCAGTTAGCAGTAACTGTCAAGATGATTGCAGAGACAGGAGGAGAGAGAGCAGGGGTTTAACTCAGCAGAATTACGGAGTTAAGAGTTATGGTGCCTTCAGACAATCATTTAGTGTTATGCTGAGTTCTGCCTTCCCGCTGGGAATTGCATGCACCTCGCGGGAGTGAGGGGAAAGGTAAAGGGAAAACTACCAGACATTGTAATGATTTTAAAGGCAAAGTACTGTTTAAAAACAATATAATCTTTGTCAAGTTCATCAGTGATGATAAATGATCTGTAGTATGTATTTTTTGAATGTTTATAATCATCGATGTTTTATTAGACTCAGTAGTAGTAACATTTCCTTGAATGTGGGGTGCATGCATTATTTGGCAGAACTGAATGTTGCTGTTGAGTAATGCATCCCCTATTATTTCATCTTAAATATATGAAATTCATACTGTCGAGCCAAAACAGCCCAAAATATGTGCTGGTAAAACCATGTGATTCATAGATCTCCAAAAATAAAGTTACAGTGTGGATGCATTATTACCTGCCCAGAAAATGCATCCCCTCCTTTTTAGGCAAGGTGAATGTTACATGTATGAAATTCACACTCTTGAGCCAAAATGGCCCAAAATATGAGCTGTTAACAGGATTTAATCCTAAAGTTTCTGAAAAGAAACCTAAGGATGCCTTATTTGACAGAGGTGTATCTTATTACCTGCCAGTCTCCAAGTCTGTATGCTGTACAGTACAGAATACTGTGTATAATATGGGCTTTCCCCTGGAAAAAATGTGTGTTCTGTTAATGTTAAGTAATTATACTATGAATTTAAGGCTGAGTCTGGCGGCCTGAGATAGGAGATGCATTTCTCCACAGGTAAAAACTCTACTGCTGAATACTGCATCCATCTCTTAACTTTGTCTCTAGAGATCTATTGTTTTGGCTTGACAGTGTGAATTTCATACATTTAATAATGACTGAAATAATAGGGGATGCATTACTCAGCAGCAACAATCAGTTCTGCTGAATAATGCATGCATCCCTTAACACTCAGTAATGACACTTCAAATCAAAATTAGAAAAGAATCAAATGGTTTTATCAGTGTCATCATAACACTATAAATGGGTGTCACCATTTACTAAATATCATGTACACATTACAGATACTTGGCCTAGAGAAGCTTTGTAAGCTGATGTTGGGGCTTTTCTAGTCTGGAAGACTAGAAAGGCGTTATATAAATGCAGTCCATATACATGTGTTTTTCCTCATCCACACCAGATGGAAACGGGGAATAAGATATACATGCATGGGGTGCCATTAGTGGTTTTGTAATTCCATATACATCTCTCACATGACACAGAATTGCCAGAGGTGAAACTGTTGTGGCCAGACATGTTAAATAAAGTCTTATGTTCTCATCTGGCTCACAATACTGCTGTATTAATGACAATCTGAGAAAGAACAGATACTTCGTTCTGTTACTTAAAAAAAAAAAATCTCAGAGAAAGTAGTTATAATGGATGTATGTAGTATATTTCAATGCTGAAACAGACCTGGAGTAGAATAGAAATACACTGGTGCAAAGTGGAAATGATCTGTCAGTCCATTAAACATTCCTGCTGCTTTGGAGTTAGTTTCAAATTTGAACTTGTTCTAGAAAGTTGGACGAAAATATTAATAATATGAATGCAGCCTTTTTTTTGTTTTGAATTGGTTGGAATCATTGAAAAATGTATGCAAAAACACAAAGATTAATTCCTGGTTCTGTAGATTTATGCTGCACCACATATGTTCCTATTCAGTCTCTTGCTTTTCTTTTCTCCATCCATAGGGAGATTTTTTCACCAAAGCATTTGACAACAACAGCACAACACAACAGCTCAAGACGAAAGATGAATAATGAAAGGCACTAATGTAACATTAAACTGGATATAATCCAGAAACAACACAAGAAGAAGAAGAACAAAAGTTGCCATTTACACATTTGCTATTGCATAAGTGGTTTTATTAACATTTATATTTTAACATTATTAGAGCATTATGACACAACATTCCTGTAACTCTTCATTTCAAAATTGGGCAACTGGACTGACCACTTTGGACTTGACTTTGATAATTTACTTAACTACTGGAATTAGAAAATTAACACACACTGTAAGAAACACACTGATTTTTACAGTAACTGGCAGCAATTGACAAGTAACTTGCTGTAATTTATTTTACAGTAAGTTACTTGTCAATTTTTGCCAGTTAGTTATTATAAATATAAACAGAGTAAACTTACTGTAAAATAAATTACAGCAAGTTTACTTTGTTTATATTTACAGTAGCAATAACTGTAAAATGAAACAGTAATTTAATGGTACTGTACTTAAAATCACACTAAGGAAATCGTAACTGTAAAATGAAACACAGTAATATAATGATACTGTATCTTCAGTTACAGTAGCTGTACGCAACTGTAAAATAAAATATAGTAATTTTATCTTACTGTGTATTGGATTACAGCAACAGACATTTTGCAGTAAATTAGATTATGATTATTCATATAATGCTGTAAACTTTCAAAGAGCCAACTCTTTAAATGACAATTATTTATTAACTGTTGAACAGGAACGAAAATATTTACTTATTTTCACTGGGCACAGGGATTGTGCATACCATGTTTGCAGAAATCTAATGACCTTCTTCCATATAGCAGAATTACCCACACTGAATAGTGAACTGCTGTAATTATATCTGTGATGCACAGTGCAAATGGTTTTCCCTCAGACAGGACAGCAGAACAAAATAAGTTTACGTCCTTAATGACGTATTAGATGTGCACTGGTTCACACAAACTGTAGTAAAAGAGCCTGTTGCCTGCTGCTCTTCGTCTACCAGCTCACTGTGGCTGTTTCCTCTTTTACCAATCCTCTTTTGCAATATTTAAAACTGATTTGCTGACCAAACAGCACAAAACATTTTGCTGTGTAGATATTTACTGACTACGGAAACGTATTGCTGTCATTCCAGAAAACTTATATTGTTATAACATGAAACTTATATTGTTATAACGTGAAACGTTTTATGTTATAACGTGATAACTTATATTGTTATAACTTGAAACTCATGTTTGAATGAGGAAACTGTGCAGAGGACAGATAAACTGAAGAATCTGGCTCATTTGCACGATTGGTTTTAAGTTCTACCTCATGCTTGGGTTGCGACATGGCAAGATTCTGCTGTTATGGAGCACGGTGGGTGATATTGTGATAAGTATGTGTGCACTAAGAAGGATTTTAAAATACATGGTGCTACACAGAAGGATGAATGAGTCCGACACTCTGGAGGTATTTCTCCTTGATCAGCTGGATGGTCATTATCAGCTGATGTTGGAGGAGCCATCAGAGTCCACAAGCACTACACACACGCCAAGGAGCACATAGGTCGCTGTCTTCTGACTCCTTTCAAGAGGTGTTTAACCTGAGGGTGTGCAAAGACAGATCTCTCTCCATAGCCTTCATGGTAGGATGAAATGGCTGCAGCATATGTTTTAACCATAGATAGAGCCACACTTCTATCTAACTAACAGCTGGTGGAAAATTAACACATGAGATAGAGGGCAGTAGATGGAGAAAGTGTAGGATCGAGCAGTCTTGTAGTTTTCAAAAGGCCAAGTGCCAATTCACAACCGGAGTACATAAGGGGAGTCCACCTCCGCCCGAGACCAACTTATCACATTATAACGTGATACTGATCCGTTTTCGTTTTTCTGGCGTGGCAGCAATACATTTCTGTAACTAACCAATAGCACCAGTGCAGTAAGTTGCAGTGGTATACCAGTGAGAAGCTTTTAATGTGAAGTAGCAACAGCAGGAAATGTTTGGACTACATGAGCATCAACTTAACATAGTAAATATGAATGTTTTCTTTTCAGTGTTTCCAGTTCTTATTATTTCTGAAAACCTCTACCATGTCCCCTCTAGCCATGAAAGTAGCAGGGACCATGTGCAACTTTCTGTCCTCTAAAAATCATTCTCTAACTCACAAGGTCAACAAAGTGTTCAAATGTACTATATAATATATAAAAAAAATCAGCAAATGTTACAAAGACAACATTGAAAATCCAATATGTAAAAAGCTTGTTTAAATCCATAGCCACAGTTAAACAAATTCTCACGAAAAAAAAAAATACTGAACTTGACAATATATTAGACACTTTAATTCCCTTGAAACAAAACACTCTGGTAATCTAGACATGGATATTCAACTGTGGGAGAGTTGAGTTCACCAGGTAGGCAGGTGTCCTGAGTATTCAAAATGTATTTTGTGCATGCGTATTTGTCTGTAAAGAGTACAAAAGCCCACCTCAGTCCACTTTGCATCACAAGTCTGCTGGGCCAAAAGGCTTTGGATCTTTGCAGGTCAGAAGCCGGGTGATTTCACTTTGATCCTCCACTGATTCTTCGTGTTCTCCAGCAAATTGAACAAAAATGTTTTACTATTACTCTCTGTGTAGTAGTCAAGCTATGAACAAAACACATGTTTAAGACTGTCAAACATAGAAGTAAGCTTTTGTGTAACAAGATTTTAATTACCTATTGTAATTAACTCCATCAACAGCATCCATTTCGTCACACACAGAATCCCCAGGTCAGTTTCTCCTGATGAGTAATAATCAAACACTGAATTGACAACAATTCTATTACCTTAAAGTTTTCTCTGTGAAAACTAAAAAACTTACAACAGAGACAATATCATTTGTGTTAGTACATAAGAACAGATGCTTGTGGTTAAGCCAAAAGATATACACATAATATAACAAGCATAACTGCCACAAGAGCTGACTTAATTGGCGTTGTCAGTGGATTTAGAACTACTAAAATTCTTAAAAAGTAATTGAGTTACTTTACCAATTACTGCATATAAAAAGAAATTACTTACTAGGGAAAGTAAATTTTGCATTACTTTTAATCAACAGAGAGCGTTGCTGCGGGAGCGCTGCTGCTGCGCTGCTGCAGCGCTGCTGCTGCCAGCCCTATCTTTCTACATAGAGTTTCACCTTGATAACGGCCATCAATAATAGAATGTTTCATATCATTTAATTATGAATTTTATTTATATTTAGTTTAGACAGATAAAGGTTAAGAGGCGTGTGCTCAATGAAAATGAAAGCTGCATGTCTAGAGACTGCTTTTTTACCTGATGACCACACAAGTGAAAACATTAACATTAACACTTTTGAAAATCTAATTGAAGAGTGGGGAATTGACCAGACAGCAGTTGTGTGTCACTACTGACAATGCCGCCAATATGAAGGCTGTATTCAAATCCCTCCGATCAACCTGAATCAGCTGCTTTGGACATAATTTAAATCTTGCACTTGGAAAGGCCCTGAAGATTGACCAAGTGGATGTTGCCGTGAGGGCTTGCAGGAGTGTCATCCAGGTATTTAACCACTCATGGAAGAGAAGGAGGAAGCTGGCAAAAAAGCAAACAGAACTAAAACTCCCTCAACATACCTTGATCCAAGACGTTGTGACTAGATGGGGGTCCACGTATGGCATGATTTCCAGGTAGGTTTGAATTTCGTGAACATGATAATATCCTGTCCATAGAACTATTCTGTCAGTGTCAACACAGGCCTACTCAATTTAAAAGGTACTGAGTGCATTAATGTACAATAAATGTAAGAAGATAACATAGATTAATAAAGAAATGCATTAATTATTAGCATTTAGTAAATGTTTCCCTTACCATGCACTACGGACTTGCTTGCCTCTCTCTCTCTTTCACTCACTCACTCTCTTTCTCTCTCACCCACTTCCTTTCTCTCAATCACTCTCTCTCTCATTCTCTCTTTTTTTTCTCACTCTCTGACACACACACACACATTCCCTGCATGCTGCTCAGCAAAAATGTTGTATAGATTAGGAATTAGGAACAGGTTTCTAACTTAATCTAATATAATGTTTGCAGGTTTGTTGAACAGCATACTGCAGTGGCAGCTACTCTCATGGGTGACAGAAGTAGCAGGCACATTGTGCTGAAGGGGTCATACATCTCTACTCTTGAGGACACATGTAGGGTGCTGAAGCCACTCAGAATCTTTACTGATTCCCTGGCTGCAGAGACCTGAGAGACAACATAAGCCTGGTGAGGAGCATGAAACGTGCCATCCGCAAGAACTTATAAGGGTGGTATGAAGATTCGGATGTGAATATCCTCTGACTTGTGTATCCTGGATATCCATATTAGTTTTTAAAAATCTTTTTTTTTTTTTCTATTATTCTAATATTCTTATTTTATTACTACTCTTGAGCTTGCTCTTTGATTATGTGTTTTTGCGTTTTGTAAGCTCCTGTAATAATGTAGTTTCCCTCTAGGTTCATCTACAGTGATGAATATGGCCTGTGTCCTGGACCTGCGGGTTCAAGTTGAACTTCATGGAAGAGGCTGACTCGATCCCCGCAATCAAAAGACAGCTAGAGCAGCAGGTTACCCAGGAGTCTTCTGCCAGGGAAGGTAGCTCTCATTCTCTCTCACAGGAGTCTTCTGCCAGAGGAGAATCTGAAGAGGAGGGGACCAGTGTCTCCAGCCCAGAGGCCTCAAAGGGCTTGCCAGGTATTCTCAAAATAATTAAAATGAAAAAGCAGCAGGAGAAGAAACAATCAGCAGACACAGTGAAACAAACAGCAGTCCTAGAGGTTTCGACATACACATACATGCCTGTCATTCCTGTGGATAAAGATCCACTGCAATGGTGGAAAGCTAATGAGGAGGAATTTCCAAGGTTGGCAAAACTGGCACGGAAGGTCCTTTGTATTCCTGCCACCAGTGTCACATCAGAACGACTTTTCAGTTCTTAAGGGAACATTCAGACAGTGTTTCGCTCCACCTTAAAACCTGATAAACTAAACATGCTCATCTTCCTTCATAAAAATTTGACAGAGTGTGAAAAATGGAAAGAGGAAAAAATATGAAAGGACATTGTCAGCGGACATTAAATGACAGTATATCAGAGTGGTTAATTGTCAGCCTGTGGTCTCACCATTGAGTTTGTTTCAGTTGACATTGTATTGATGGCAGATGTTAGGCCTTGTGGATCTTTTATCAGTTTGCTTTTTCACTGTCCATTAAGTGTAATTGTTCTTTTTGTACACTTTTGTACAGTTCTGGTTACAGACTCTCTCTCCACCTCCCTATATTGTAATTTGAGTGTAATTTATTTGCTAAAAAGAGAAACAAAACATAATAAACAAAGTTTAAGATGAATTTGACTGATAGCATTATTATTATTTTTTAAATTTTCTATAGATATCGCGAAGATATCGTTATCGTGAATTCTTTTGGCCATGATGAAAATGTGTAATGAAAATCTGATATAGTGACAGCCCTACAACACACACAGAGGGAGTGTGACTTCATTTAGTGGTAAATATCGTTTATTGCCACGTTAAGATTTTGTTATTTTGAAAGATATTTGCATTTTACAAATATTGGCATGTACAATGCATTGTTTCCATGGAATTTTCCTTTTCATGGAATTTAGGGGAAAATTACAGCAGTTTAAAAGCTGTATTGCATAGATGCAAGGAATTAATGTCTAATTTTTACAAATTATATATTTGAATTAAAATTATTTTTGTACATTACAGAGTACGTGTTAGGGCTGTCCCCTTTTAGTCTATTAGTTGACTAATCAGTTGTTAGGGTCTCAGTTGACTACAAATTTTTTAGTCAACTAGTTGTTTATCTCAATAGGCTTTTTATGATGAATGCACTGTTAATCATTACTGGAAAATGATGAGCATATCTCTGACATCAGAATCATTTATTGGCCAAGTATGTTTACACATACAAGGAATTTGAGTCTGGTTGTGTGGCTCTCAGCGTACTTATACAAATAACACAGCAATCTTCAGGAATATACAAATGGAATGACTGTATACAGGTGAAACAATTTCTGTGAAAGGTAAACAGGATATAAACAGTTAAAAGAAGGGAAAAGTGCAAGGAGTGATGAAATAAATTCTACATTGTAAAAGAAAAATGACATTACTTTATATGCCACTGTAAGTTAACTGTTTATAAGTGAGGGAGAAGAAACTGTTCCTGTGTCTGGTGGTTTTGGTGTTCTGTTGCGCCTACCATAGGGGAGAAGTTGGAACAGATAATGTCCAGGGTGTGAGGGGTCTGCAGTGATTTTTCCTGCCCATTTCCTGAGCAGGTTTAGTTATTAGCAATTAGCAATTATTAAAAATCAATCAAATTATTAATGTTAATTAATAATAATGGGGCATCACCCTGAGATCAGGGACCAATAACCAAAAAGTGGATATCGTCTCAAGGAAGAGTGTTCATCCAAGAATGAACATCTGAGAGATATTAACATTACAGGATGAACAGTTCAGAATTTGAGCACTGACCTTGTGTGTGTGTGTGTGTGTGTGTGTGTGTGTGTGTGTTCTGTGAATTATAATGTCTATAAAAATGGGTGCTGAAAAGTGTGGAAAACAAAAAAATATATATACAATAGCTGTCAAAGTAATATCTGTATCATTTGACCGATCTGTGATCAATGTGAAGGGATATTCCCTTATTTTCATAACCAGTTCCTTTCTAAAATGTGACGCCGCTGCTTCATTTATTATGCACAATGTTTTTTGTGCGGGCACACTTGTAGTTCTGCACAGTGGGGGAATCTTTAAAGCATTCTTTCAGCAATGGGCTGTAATGATCTTCTACTGCAAATGGCACATTGTGTTTGACCATTGCCACTGCCACTTTTACCTCAGCTCTCCTTGTCTGCAACAGAAAGTTCCATGCAACATTAAGTGTTTTTTTTCGTTTATTTATTATTATTTATGCTGATATAACCTACAACATTCAAAAAAAGTGCAAAGTGCAATTCAGCTACCACTAGTTGGGGGGTGTTTGGAAACAAATCAACGAGCATAATATTGAGTATGAAAAGACATCAGATGTAGAAATATGTTTTATTATTGTATATGGGTGAAATAATTATGAAATCAAGACATCAATACTCTGCAATGCAGCTTAAATCATTAAGATTACTTTAAGAGAAAACCCTTAAAACACTTATACGGCTGTTTCCAAATGCCCACCATAATGGTGGCAGCTCAGTTGCAGGAATTTATTTTCTTTCTTTTTAACAGTGTAGTAGCCAGTAAAGCACAGTCCATACACTTTTTTGAGGTTCATATGTATAATGTGGCTTGGCATCTGGTGCCATCATGCCACCAACAGAGGCTCGGACATAAAACTGTGCAATACCGGTTGTTGACTGGAGTGCCTGTTCTTTGGCCTGATGCCTCTTCCTTTTTATATGTTTGTTCACACCCATAACACCTTGATGGGCACAGGAGTTCTCCTGTCTGCACACAGAGCACCAATAGTGGTGGTGCCTATGATGATGAATGGCCATTTGGTTGACTACTCACTTTTAAAAGTACACCTATAGGTGGCTGTTCCACTAAAAGCTTTCTGCGTTCTCCTTGCTTCTTCTGTCTCCTCCACTGTTTCCTCCACTCTGACCTGGCAACTTATTTGGAAGAGAGCTGACCCTTTGCTGCCCAGAATGAAAGCAGATCTTTCTGCTTCTTCCCTGATATCTTTGAAACTGACAAAATGCAATGTTGAGACTTTGAGGATTTGAGAGATGTTTGAATGATAAAAATCTGTTCAGAATTATGCACATGGTCTTACTGGGGCTGGGCGACATGGCCAAAAATGTTATCTGAATAAAAATTTTCATATCAGTCGATACAGATAATTATCATGATAAATGTCAAATCATTATTTCTTTAAATTTTTGCTCTTTAGTGAAAGTTGAAGAAACCAGGAAAATTATAGCAAGATAGTTATTGTTATTGCCCAGCCCTAAGTCAATTCCAATGATCAAAAATGAGGTGGTTACCTACCGTGAAAGACGGCATTCATCTCTCATTGATTCTTCCAGCTGCACTCCAACTAGGATGTTGCACATAAGCATTCAGGTAACGTCTGCAGAAAGGATCTCCCATTATCCACAAGAACAGTGACAGGCACCAAGCAAGCGCAAGTGAGGAAATAATACGCAGAATTTTTTTTTTAAAGCAATTTTACTTATTTGGGATTCTGAGCATGAGCATGACTAACCATTTCTAATGACACAGACTCCCACAACTCTTCAACATTAACTCATAATTCTGGGGCAATTGCTCAGGACACGAAACAGGACAACAACAAATGCAAATGTTGCACTATTATGAATGATACTACCTCAGTGGGCTCATAAAATATCCACATATGCTTCTTTCAAGTCTGGTGGAACTACAGTCCGCAGAACTATGCTGAGTTGATGAGTTATTTTATAGGCAAGCACAGTGTCACTATAGATCATGTAAAATCTGGTTACAATCAAATCTGTGATACCAAATGACTAACAGTGACAGGTTACTGTGATAATTTATAACAATAAAAAGTTCTGTAGAAATTAGTTCCAGTAAAAACTGCTCACAGGTCATTTTGTGCTTTGTTAATTTGGATGAACTGAAATGATCTTTTAAACTAGTACAAATGAAACCAAAACAATCTGCATGGCTTGATTTCTCTGTGGTAAGAAAGAAAATATGACTTTTGGATCAACTGACCCTTTAAGAGTTTGTATGATTGCAGAAATACAAGGATGCAAGAGGTTTTGAAATGATAGTAGCATGAGCAGTGGTTTAGCAGCTAGTTAATTACAAGAGTAATGGCTTGAAAAAAATACCTTGTATTATGTCAGTCACAGTCACAATTTTTGCTGTTGCAGTGATGAGCTGTGGTTCACTAAGTATTGTGTGGCTTGTGCATTCAGTGCAGATGGTCTCATGAGGAATTAAGTGCCTGGTACAGTCACCTCTTGAATTGACTACATTGGGAGGAAGATCTGCAGGAATTTTCTTCCTCAAAATGTAGTGCACCATCCGTGACAGCATTGGGTCATCAGGTGGGTATTGTGCCTCTTCTTTGTGTTACTGTTCCTCCACATCCTCTGCAACATTTGGAAAGGCACACCTAACATTTGCAAACAGTGCCGTGGCCATTTGAAATAGATGCTGCTTTTCTATGTTGGATGCAGAACTGTCTTGCTTTCACATATGGCAGTACCATTTAATCCTTTTACTGTTATATGTAACAAGCACTCTACCTAGTCTTCTATAATAAGAAATGTCTGGCTCATACACAGAAATTCATTTTTTGGTGAACGGTCCACCAACCTTCACCAAGCATGACAGAGGCACTCCCTTATTCCTAGCTTCTGCTTGCCATAGTAGACATTGTTGTTTTTTCCCTTCACCAAACCACTTTTCATGGACCATTTTGTTTAAAACATCCCAAAGCATAGTGGTGTCAGTTCTGCCAGGTGGGCGATAGGTGAGGGACTGGAGTGGTGACACCTTAAATGGAAAGAGGTTGCTTCTTTCAGCAAAATCTGCATTGACCTTGCACAGATCCATTTCACAGCTCATCTGGTGATCTGTGCCGACTGTCTTTTTAATGGTGAGGATAGGTGTTTTGGGTCCAGTAAATGTCTTTGCTACAACAAAAAGCCCATTTTTGGGATCAATACACTCACAACCCAGATGACATTCAGCTATGTCCCTTATGTCTGAGTGCTTCCTTTTAGGTGTAACCTTAAGTTGCGTTTTGTCAAGTGTAAGTCCACAATGGATACACTTGACAGTCTGCTGCTTTTTTCTCCGCACATGAAGTGCTGGCTGGGATGTTTGTGTAAAAGCTGTGGGGGGAGCATGAGGTGGAGGTGGAAGTGCAGCCACAGAGGGATGAGATATCCCTTTGCATGAATTCAGGTGAGCCATGAATTGAATTGTGGCAGTTTGTACAGTGAAAATGTGACGCATCTCTGCACTGATGACTGCATTTGCTTATTTGAGATAACCTGTGAGACAATATTTTCACAATCAGAGCTACTGACAACCTCACACACAATCCACAAACAGAAGCACATGCTTAATTGGAGGAGAAAGGGGAGACAATATAAGTTGTATCTCAGTAATATAATGTTATCTACAGTATGTTCAGACCATACCTTGATAGCACACTGCCACCTTTAAATGGTTTCTGCAGCATAGTTTCGAAGTTCGAAGTTCGACAAATTTAAATCTCTCTGGTCATAATGTCCAGTGAAAATAATTCCCTCTAAGCACAATTTCAGTTGTATTAAAATAAACTAAAATTAAATTTCCACATATCTTTCTATTTAAAAAATTAATCTTAAAAATTAATAAAGTGAATAAAGTTCAGCAAGCCGCTCTACTTTGCAGCAGCGGGGCGGGGCTTCAGGGCTCTGCACTGCATGTCATGAATGAACAGAGTGTATGTCTCATATAAGCACAAATCTGAGCAAAATGATCCAAACTGAAGCCACAGAAAATAAACTAAGAGCCTAATATGATCAATCCACTTTATTTTAAGATGCACATTTTTTCAAAAGCTCTCTGTTATGTATTTTATTTTTAAATGCAGCCTTCATACTTGAAATGAGAAACAGGATAACAGGATAAAATACCAGGATAACATTTAAACCTTCCTACTTTTCAGTTAATCTTGCTGTCGGTGCCATTTTGTCATAGAAGTTGTCTGAAGTTGTTTGGCTTTTCAAAAAAAACATATATCACTGATTCATTATCACTCCGTCCCCACAGCGCTTGCCGAAAAACGGATAAATTCTCCACAACCAGACACGTACTAACTCCACACAAACATGTGAAGTTAAGTTAGATTAGTTAGCCAGTTGACATTAGCTTACATAGCTAATGTTAGCTAACAAACGAAGACCACAAGGAAGTACATCATCTATACTCTGCAGAACACACATCTAGGACCTGGCAGGCCAAGCCAATTTGGTACCTACACCGGCTGAAGTGTTTGCAGCTGACCGCCACCGAGCCACCTGATGTTATCTATTCCTCCAGAGAGCTGCACTGTTCCTCCTGAGTGAGCTTTACCAGCAGTTTTAAAGTGTTTTTGTCCATGTTGGGTGGAAGGAAAAGACTGCTGCTGGAGTGCAAAGTCACTTACCTATGTGACTAAACACAACTCTGAGCTGTCTGAAGACATGCTGGAGAGAAGTGATGTTACCAGCTGTATTCACAGAGTAGCAAAGTATTAAATGGCCAACCATGACCTTACACTGTTTCTGTCAAAGCAATACAAAATGTGCACAATTATTATCATTATCATTATCATTTATTAGTAAATTTACATTATTTTAATAATCATGTTGGCTATTGTTTTTTACCTTCCAGTATATCTTATGCATTAGTGTTTTATTAACGCCTTCATAAATGATACATTCCCAAGGAAAACCATTTAAATATATGTTACTTGTTTGCAAATGAAGAACTGTTTAATAAAACATATGATATTGAAAATTGTGTATACATTTGATGAACTGTTTCATTCAGGCTTCACTTCCAGTTGCCTATAGATAATACTAAATAAGTGAAATGTTAATGCAGCAATACATTTACCAGAAGGCAACTGACATGCAAATACATTTTCATGAATATCGGACGTTGCATGATGGAGTTAAATATCACTTCCTGTGTCCGCTATGTGGTGCTAGGGAACACCCACTAATTACATGTCATGTTGCTGTATATCACGTGTAGACCACACCATGTAAGTTTCATGTAAATCAGATGATGTTTGTCACATAAGGCTGATTTCCTGTTGTCAGTAGGTGGCGCTATGATTCTGACTCAATATTGACATGTAGATGTGTTCAGGCCTGGACTCTCATCAAGCATGAGAAATTTGGAGCAGATTGGACAAAGTTAAGTCAGGTAAAAACAACTTCCTGTTTAATGCCCCAAAAATGTTCTGGGCAGAACTGACTGGCATGACACACCAAAGGCGTTTCATGAAACATTCAAAAGCTTCAAAATTTAGCATTGCAAAGGTCTTTAAATGTCACCTACCAAATTTGATGTCACTTGGGTTAAATCTCTAGGAGGAGTTCGTTAAAATACACCTGTCAATGTCTTCACTTTGCGAAAAATAAAAAGCAAAGTAAATTCAAAATGGCTGACTTCCTGTTGGATCTAGGGTATGGCTCCAAGAGGCTTTTTTTTAAAGTCTGAAGATGGTACATCTCCCTACCAAATATTTTGTACATCTGCGTCAAATTTAAAGGTGGGGGCTTTGACTGAAATTTTCTAGGGGCTGCCCTTGAGCCATTTTGCCACACCCAAGCCCAAGACCCGCATCAGATATCAAGTTACGCCACTTCTGATGCATGTGCAAAGTTTTGTGAGTTTTCAAGCACCTGTAGCACCTCAAAAATGGCTGGCGGGTGCTGCTCTGATGAAACTTGTTCTGTAGTCTCTAACGTAGAAGCTATTAATGCACAAAAATATCTACATTATATGTAGTTATGATTATTTTGCTATTAATGATAAATAGCCTAAAAAGCCTGCCTACTGTAAATCAATATGATAACCATCAATACCAATTTGGAGATTGATTTGTCCACTATGTAATGTCACGGCTTAGGACTGATAAAGTTCAGAATCAAGGTTGTAGTGTAGCCTACGTAACGTAGCCTACAATGAACAATAGCTATAAAAGTAAACAATGGCTTGATCACAGCGTACACTATGAAGTTATTTATTATTACCATTACTATGTAAAACAGTGAATAATGATTTGGTAACACATGGGGACCTCTGCTGGTCACTTTGGACAACACTATTGGGAAGGACAACACAGGCTATTTCCACATGTATGATTAGGCAACTAAATAATATATCACACACTTTTTGGATAAAAGAATGAAAAGAACAAAACAAAAAGATATTTATTTATGTAGCCTATCTATCTATCCTATCTATCTATCTGTCTATCTGTCTATCTATCTCTCTATCTATTGTTACCCTGGTATAGCTCCTGTGTTTCATGTTATGGAATGACCATTCTATCCTCTAGGCTTTTATTTTGAAATATCTACGGGTCACCTGTCTGTTTTTCTTCACTCTTCCATTCAAAAAGGAAAAATGAAAAACAGAATTTGCAAAAAACGAAACTGGACCGTTATTGGTTTTCTCATTTTTAGTTTTCTGATTCTGACAACAAGAACGGAAAAACGGCTCAATTTTTCCATCCTTGGTTTCAAAAAGCGAACTGCCTGAATGTACACGGACCGCTTTAGTAGGCAGGTGTGTGCTACTGAAGTAGAAAAAAAAAGGTATTGAATCAAGTACTCTATTGGTATCAGTATCACTGTAAGGGTACTGGTATTGGTACTGGTATCATAATTTTTTTAAATGATACCCAGCCATACCTGTAGGACTGTTAATATGTCACTTTATTAAGTTTCAATATTTTTTAGGCGCGAAAGTAACAATTTAGATTCCAGTTTATCAGTTTATCCAAATAACGCCTGTTTGTGTCATGTGACATTTAAGTGAGAAGAGGATCTGTGCACCGTCTTACTGTCAATATCCACATGTTACATGCACCCAGTGTCTTTTCAAAATAAAGCACTTCTGTGTTCATGGTAACATATACATTTACGGAAGCAAATGTATGCAAACTCATGAAACACACTGGACTGGTGTCATTTAAACTTAGCATTAATGAACTTAATAGTTACTGCATTAAAACTTTTTTTCAGGTTGTGGGTAAGAGAAATAATATATAAAACATAAAAAATAGCCTAAATCTTAACTCAGCTCTTCTTGCAACAGCACCATATAGTCTACACCCAAAATGTATCAATGCAATGTATTTTAAATATTTTTAATGTTTTTTTTATGTGTACAGCACCTTGAGTTACAACTACTGTATGAAACGTGCTACACAAATAAATAAACGTAAACTTACATAAGACAAACATCTTAAAAATCCTGCACTGTCCATGTCTGATGGTAACCAGGTGACGTACAAGTTAAAAGTCCTCTAGCATTTCATACACGGTCCAGCCAAATACTAGGTTTTGACCTAGTCTTGTTTTTGGTCATTTTGAAGAGCTGACCCTTTAACCTCATTTTATTAAAGTCATTACACAGTGTCTACACAGGCTGTGCTGCGTTGGAAAACGTGTCTGAAACGCCTCCTGTGTAAACAAGCCTTTACTGTTAGGAGTGATCATGAGTTCACCATTTTAGACTGTTTTTACCCAGCCACTAGCAGAATACATCACATTAAACTTAAAAGAACATCATCAAGGCATGTCAGGGAAATGTTTGGGATTTAGGATGGAATATATGGAATATATGTAGAAATATGTCTACCTCAGACACTTTTATGTGAGAGAAGAGTGACAAGAGATGGTCCAGAAGGAATTGCATGGTGTGTTCAGATTATAATATTATTCTGCACAATACTTTCAAGTCCTCCTCTGCTGATGCTGCCTAACTGAGAAGTTTGATGAACAGATGTTTGGAGCTTTTTACTGCTCAGAAATAACCCATCACTCCACTTCCTGAAGTCATAAATATTGAAGACCACTAATGCTTTAGTGCAGCTTGACCAGTTTGTGATAGTAGACTGAAGACCCAGGAAAACTCTCCCATCAATATCCATCTTCTTTGGTTGTGTATTATTTTCTTGTCTGTTGCCTTCCACTGTAGAAACCTCCAGCCTACTGACAGTAGTGTATATAGGAACTCAGCAAAGGGAGGCTCTGAAACTTGTCTAGATTAGATAAGTACATCAGTTACAGTGACTGTGAGAAGGATCTGTCCTGTCAGTCACGCCTGGTTAGCACACTGGAGCCTGCTGGGACTTCTACCCTCACTATCTCACAGTCAGCCATGTCTCTTTTCCTCTGCTTGTCATGAGTCTGCAGTTATATCCGCTGTATTCTGCTCTACAGTACAGTGATAAAAGTAAAAACTCAGAAAGAAGAAAAAAGATTGCAAACTGTCCAACAACCCAAAACTAATATCATAGCAAGACATGTCAAAAAGCTCAACACAAAGAAATGTGATTCGCATTCAAAGTCACAGTTTCACATCGCTTGTCTTCTGTTTGTGTTTCAGACTTTTGGTTTGTGTTTCTTACTTAGCATTTGTATGAGGTGTGGTCTGCATTTCTTAGGTTTTTTTTGCTTGTGTTTTTGAGTTTTCAGTTTACATTGGGAATTCTGTGTGGTGTGGTTCTGTTGCTGTTTTATTTGTCAAATTAACTGTCCCCTACTCAGAAACGCAAAACAAAATCTAGAAACACAAACCAAAACTCAACAGAACTAAAATCAGATCACATTCTTTCCACATTTTAGCTGTATGTCATATTTTGTAGTGGAAAGACTCCTGGGTTACTGTTACTGTTGGTTAGTTTGTGATCGTACATTTCTTTGCATTTCTGAATCTAGACAAAAACAATTCCATAGACCCTTCAGCCAGCCAGAGATGATGCTTTTGGCTTTTTTTCATTACATAGCAGGTAAAGCAATGGTGAAATCAATAACATTATTGATGGTTCAGTTGTATTCAGGTGTTCCAGTGAGCCAGCATGTACATTATCAGGGCACTGAAGGAAGAATATCTAAATAGAATGCAGCCGCAACGTCCATCTTTATATACAGTCTACTGTGTCAGCCCCATTTCCATCTGGTATTAACATGTTATCTGTATCTGGATAATGACATCTGATCCATGAGCCTTTGCATTTACAGCTGGTATTAATTAGCACTCTTGTTAACGTGATTCTACCCATATTGTGATTGTATGTCAATATGCAAAATAGCTAGAAGGAGCTGGCAGACTTGTCAGGAAACATGGCATGTCCCAGGTCAAGGGAGGCAATGATTTTTGGTACGTTTTTTTTTCTCGCAAGTATTTGGTAACGCTGTATGGAATGCATTTACACCTACTGAAATCCGATCACAATCCGAAAGCAAACAAGTAGAAAGCATCAATTTTCATGAAGATTGTCTTAATTTTTTAATGGAGAAAAACTTATGCCATCCAAATAATTACAAAAATGTATGCATGTTCCCTCCCCTCTTGTGCCTCTCGTGCACACGGCACGAGAGGAGAGGGAGAGATGCTGTGCTGTTGCCAGAAGAGCCACTGACTGAGATTACTCTGAGCATCATGCATGGGAATACATTACGATATGACAGATTTGTGTATATTTCTCGCTTTCCCCCTGACGGTCTGAATAACTTGCTGCTGCACAGTGCTGCTGTTGTGCTGTGCTGCTCTGTCTCGTCTGTCCCTGCGCTGTCAGTGTCCTCTTTCTGTGCCACAATGTTATCAGTTGTGAATTTGTTTTTCACTGCATGAGAAAATGGACGTTATTTTTATTATTTATTTATTATTATTTATTAGCCCTTGTGCCATATGAGTCTCCTTACCGGACACAACATCAAATGGGCGCAGGTCAGAGCAGCAGAACTCCAATAAACTCATCCATGAGTTTAGATTTCACTGCAAGTGGCACCTTGTTCTTCATGAATGCTGACACCAGCTTGCTAGGCTGTGGGGCAACAGGCACACTACATGAATGCCAAGTCAGGTTTGATGTACCTGTCTTATGGCCATCATATTTGTTCAGTGCCTCACAACTCAAGCAGATGAAGTAGTCTGTAATGGTGTCATCGAACAGGACAACCTGCCTGAATCTCTCCCACACCTTACTTTTTTGCTCACTTTGTGTGCAACCTTAACATCGCCCTTTTTTAACTTTTCTCTGATTAAGTCGGTCATATTGTCAGTGGTAGTCGAGCCTAGTTTCTTCTTTCTGACCCCAAAAAGAGTTCTGGCACTGGCGGTGTAAACAAAAACTATATGGTGTCAGAACAGTGACAGTTAAACTTTGGCATTCAAAATAAAATTTGGCATTGAAAACAAAACCTGTACTGAAAAAGGAAACACTGGCATTGAAACACTTGAATTGGAAAAAATTGTATTGACACTGAAACAAGCATTGACACTGAACAAAGTTCCACTGAAAAAAAAAACACGGATTATTTTGCATTATGATGTGTTTTTCACTGTCAATCTTCAGATTTTTTCATGTCTGTCTTTTTTCAATGACAAAAAGTTTATGATCACCCCCACCCATAAAATTTCCACCTTCCTTTCTCCACACTTCAAGACTCCCGCCAGGGAAGGTTGGCAGTCCAAGCCGAAGTCCAAAGAGTGACAGCAGCCCTCATCCCAACACTGCAGGCCCAGTCTGAGCAAACTAGTCAAGGTACAGTAAGCTTCAACCTGTAATATTTCAGCCTGCAATATTTTATTATTTCAGCTTGTAATACTTAAACCTGTAATATTTTTTAATTCAGCCTTCTATAGTCAGATTACCACAATGAAATGAGATGTTGGTTTGATTGTAATATAATAATTATGCACATACTAGATGTTAATTAATTTTGGGTTACCTTTTGTAGCACTAATGGGGGAGATGAGCATATCAAGCATCCCCAGGGAGGAGGCTCTGGAAGGTACACATTCTGAATTTACATATTGTTGATAATGACACAAAAGGCAATGAATAAAGTGACTTTGTGATGATGGCCATTCATTCATTTTTATGCCAGAGGATAAGATGGACATTGTTCATGGAGTGGGAAGACATACTGGACGTAATGAGCCAGATGAGGTGCGGCGTTACCTGCAGACTAATTTCTCTGTTGACGAGTGCCAGGAGGATGTCCTTGTCTTTTGGAGGGATCCCCATTACACATACTCACTCCTCTCCATGCTGCCCAGAGCAGTGCTGTGCATTCCAGCAACAAGCGCATCCAGTGAGCACGCGTTCAGCTCAGCTGGTTGTGTGATCGAAGCATGTTGAAATAGGTTAAATTCTAGAACTGTGGACTCCATTAATTTTCTACACAGTGCAGCTAAACACTAGGCTAAAAAAGACAGTATAGACCTACATACTGTAGGCTACTATTTTGTTAAAATTCACCATTAAGATGTAAAAGATGCATCGTTTGTGTGTGTGTGTGTGTGTGTGTGTGTGAGTGTGAGTGTGTGTGTGTGTGTGACAGAGAGAGAGAGAGAGAGAGAGAGAGAGAGAGAGAGAGAGAGTGTTCATGTCTTTAATGAAGGGTTACTTGTTTTGCTGCTATTCAACAATAAAGAACATCTTTTGGAGGAACAATTTGTCTGTTTATTTAGCCTACATCTTCCCACTACTGTGGGCGGGGGAGAAAGAGAGCACTCTGGACAGCTCCTTAGCTGCTCCCAGTAGCAGGATCAGCACCTTGGAAAGCGCTGCAGTACTCAGTCCCTAAAAAAGCTTAAAGTTTTTTTTTTTTGTGGGTCGGGCAGTGTGGATTGGCTCTCATAACAGGTCAGGTGTGTGGTATTAAAAAACCCTGACCTGCACATTACTACAACTCACCCCCCACAGCCATACTACCTGCTACTATGTGATCATCAGCTGATTAGAAACCAGCATAGTACCAGGTGTCAGCTCTATTTAAACCTGACACAAAGAACATGCAGCATGCGAATGGAACACAGTCATTATCAAATTCATTTCCACTTCAAGTGCCCTCTGCTGGCATTGGTTTATTAGCTTTTTATAGACCCCTTTTAGTAAAGCCACAAGCTACTCATCTTCTTGTCTGTGTTTATAATTGATTAAACCACAGTGTGACGGCAATGGTCTACCAACTTATAATTAGTCGCTCTTGTGGTTTCATTTTATTAAAATCCTTATGAAGACATATTCCCCTAAAGTTGAATATATAGATTGAATGCAACATCAATGGTTATTTCAGTGTTATTTTCCAATTCTTGTTTTCTTGTTCATTCTTTTATTTTCTAAGCATTTTTGTATTTTTGCATTTTTGTATGAACATGAAATAATATTTGGAAACATTGGGCCTCATGCAAGAAGTACTCGTACAAACAAATTTGTTCTTAAAATGCATGTATGAGTAATTTAAGAACATTTGTGGCATTTATCAGTTTTCTCGTACTTAGAATTTTCCGGTACAAACTAAATTTACGAGTGGTCCAGACCTGTCATACGTATCATGAATAGATCATCTCTGCCTTTCTTGATTAGGGAGAAACACTTGTTTGACTTACAATTATAATGTTTTAATCTGAATACATTTTTAGTTTAAAGATGATACCAAAATTAACAAAAAAATGAATATATAAGTAAAACAAACTTAAAGCAAAATTTATATTCTGTTTACCATATTTTCATCATCATGGCTGCCAAATTACTGAAAGTTTTTTTTTAGATTTTATCATTTTTATGGCCATATTTTGACACAGCAGCTTCTACATTTCAGTAGTTTCTAGGAAACTTCTCTCACTGTGACAGCTGCCTCTGTGTCTGCAGCTCTCTGTCCAGCATCATGTTGTGTTGCAGCTGACAGTGTAACATGACCTGTAGACTATAATATTCTCCTCTAATATGTCTGTGCCACCTCTTATCACAGAGCACTTTGCTTTAAAAAGTTTTTTTTAGCATCTAACTTCACGTCAAAGCATTCCCTCTTTATTTCTGTCACAGTGCAAAGCTGCTCTGATGACATGTTTGTTTGATTCATATTTTCTAATTGTTTCAGGTCCCCTACTGTCACTCCTAAATGTTTGTCTTCTGATTTCTGAGAGCAGGACTTGAAGTTGCGCAGTGTTTTTACTCTTTGGGAACATTTTGTGAATGAAACTCGCCCACAAACGGAGCGGAACATGGAGTGGCAATTTTAGGGGCGTGGATTACGCTAATGATGTCATCTCATGAACAAGTGGCATTCATTAGTCTGAAACGAGTGGTTTACAAGTTCAGGCAGTTAAGAGAGTTTGTTAAATCCCACGTAGGTTTTTAAAAAAAAAAAAATTTCCTCTTATTGCTTTGTGCAAGAACAAATATGAGAGAAAAGTAAGAAAACATTCATGCATGAGGCCCATTGTTACTGAGGTGTCTCCTCTGTGTGGTTGAATGTTCTTCATGTATAACAAGTTAAACCTTTCATGGTCCTGTTGATGTTCTGCTTCAGGATATATTGAGTAGCCCAGTATGGCGTCTGACACTGGCAAGTGAGGAGCAGGGAGAAGTTCATCCTCCATCTCGTAAGCCTACCACAGGCATTTTGTGTTTAAGTCCACATCCGTCCGGATTTGCCTTATGTGCCCTTGTGCAGCTGGAAAAGCATCTTCATCCTTCATCCTTCTCATCCTTCCCAAGGAAACTGTTGGGTACCCGATGTTTAAATTACTCTGGAGATCACAGCGCATTCTCACAGTGATCGTGCGTCAGCCGAAGCCAGGTGATTATTTGTTGAGTGAATATATGGACCTGGACTGAATTTTAAAGGATTTTGTTTTCTTACTACCTTTGCCCTAATATAATCTTTTGAAAATTCAACTGGTGTTGTGGTTAAGATTATTTAAACTGAATGTTTTCTTCCAATGCTTTACAAACGTTTATAAATTAATTTGTGTTTTGAAACATTACCTGGGGTCATGTGTAAACTAAATGCATGTATCCTTTGTAGGGTTTGATATTGAGTCTTACTCAGACTTTTACTGGCCTAAACTTGCTCAAACCACTACAGCACTCAACACCAGTCTTTATCCCTGCAGGTGGTGGGCCCACAGGGCAGCGACTCCATGATATTTCTTCCGACTACACCCAACCAGTCCACATGGATCAAGGCCCGGCCACCAGACGCTTGCTGGCAAGCTCCCCTACTAGACCTGCCTCCAGGAGGGTGCCCTGGTCTCCCTCTTCCGGGCATTCCCACACACCTAAAATGCTGCTTCATTGAGATGAATGAATCCTTCTTGGTCTGGACCCTCACCTGGGACCAATTTGCCTTGAGAGACCCTACCAGGGGCTACTGCCCCCAACAACACTGTTCCCTGTTAGATTAGACATATTTCAGACCTGACCGTAAAGGGCAACCTACATGTTATGAAACACGTTTTACTTACATAACATGCAGGAAACGTAGTTGTAATGTTAATCAGTGACAGTTTGGTTCTTAAAATGAAGAGCTAAACATGAAGATGTGGCAGCCACGTGCTTGTAATGCTTGTAATTTTGTTACTGTTGTAACATAACAGTTTATAACACATGAGGTCAGATAAATAACGGCATACTGTACAACAGTATGACCACTATGTCGCATCCTGCCAGACTTTCTGTTGGTGTTTGGATTTTAGTTTTATGTTGGATTGTGTTTTTGTTCTTTTGGGATCCTGTGTTCTCTCTGTGTTTTTATTTCCAGTTTATGGTTATTGAGTCTGTCTCTGTTCTTCTGTTCCTCCACACTTTCCCTTCACACCTGTCCTCATCAGTCCTGCCTTGCTCCCAGTGTCTTTCCCAGCCAATCACTCCCAACCTGCCCTTGTGTGTTGCCACCTGTTCCCTGTTGTCTGATTAGTTCAGCTTGGCTTTGCATTTAGTTTTGCTTTTTTGACCCTCCAGCTATTTTTGGTTTTGCCTTCACACTTCTGATAAAGAAGTTTTCTTCAGACCTGCCTTGCCTTTGGTCTCTGCATTTGGGTCCACCTGCTCTATTCTGACACCGTCCAACTGCCTTGTCTTATGTTCCTATGTCTTTTTGTTATATTACACCAATAAAAACAAAAGAAAAAACATCCTACCTCCGATGGAAACATCTTCTCAGTTGGTTGCTAGGACCACATGTCAAACCATACATGTGGTGTGTACCTGTATCTGGTACCAGGTCACACTATTCCAGTGATTGACAGTTGGTGGCAGTAATACGCCATGAACAATGTAAACATGCATGTAAATAGTGCAGCTTTCAAAATATGCAAAACATTGGATTTTTAAATGTTTTATGAGGAACAAAATACATTCAACACAATCATTATGCCTCAAGGACACAGGTCAGGATTGGTGAATGTACACAAATGTTTCTTTGTTTACAAGAAAACTCCAATGGGCACCTTTAAAGTAAGTAAGAATGCCCTGAGTCAATCAAGATCAATCTAAGCATTTTGAATAGCAGGTGTCTAGACACAGAAATGTGAGTAGCACAGCCAAAAAAGATAGAGCTATCAGTAGTTTCAGGACCCAGGCTATGTTAGTGAGCAGCAGTGAACGATGCTAGCAGAGTGTAATTTTGCATCTAGTTCAATGGTATTTTGCAATTAAACTGAACATGTTAACTGCTGCTGTTAGTTAAAAAGTGAAAATCTCATACTGATAATACCTGCACCCTTTAGCATAAGAAGTCAAAGACACTCCTGCACAGAAAAGTAACCTAATGTTAGTGTCATACGGGAATATGAATATCTTGATAATATGTAACAGGGACTAAATAAAAGGTTATAACATTTTTAGAACTGTTATAGATCAGTCTCCTCAGGGACTAGGGCACCAAAATGTCCAGAAACGGCCCTGCATTACACACCATGCAACAGGCAGTTACAGTGTCATGCATGCCAGGCAACCTATATTATCTGTAAAGGAAGTTCTTGACATGCACTGATTGGAAACACAGCACAGCTAGTTTTAAAATTAGCCACAACAGTTTGAAATGTGACACTTTATTCTCTGACCCGACTTTCCCTCTCCTTCTCCATCCACCCTAACCACTTTATCTGCCTCTCTCGCCCTCCCTCCCTCTCTTTCACTGCATGACTGTGTTTGTGCTCTTTTTATAACTTTTACCAGTTGTCACATCTGCTTCATTTTCATGCACAACAACATCCAGATGCAACAATGTACAATTGTGTATTCACACGCACCTTTGATATCACTCCCTTTACAGAGACGGCTTATATAATTTGTCTTGTCCTGAGGCTGTGGTGACTATTGAACAGTGGAGATGAAATGTAATTTCAGGCCTGCTGGGTGGCCCACTGAGAAGGATATTAGCCTCCTGATTGACCTCACACAGCTGCAGGGCAAAGAAGAGGATGAGGCAGATCAGTGCCACTTGTTATAAAGCTTAATGGTTTAAGCTGGTGCAGGTAGATCAGTCTGGAATCCTGTCTGGGGGACAGGATTTAGCATACCATAACCAATTAAATTCAAATAATGTGCACTCTACATTACTGCTGACTGTTTCTGAAAATGTGTGTGTTTTTAGATTGACTACCTGCATGCGACATGTAATGGAAGTTGCAGTGACTTGACAGGCTTGTTGACAGAATTGTTTATGCTAAAATGGAGGTTTTTCACACTTGTGCTGATGTTGTTATTATTAAAAGTCAAACTTAAGTATGGTACAGCCATGTTGGATTATTTAATACTGAGCTGATTTTGGACCAATCATGTTAAATAGTTCATACATTGAAAGCATTCATCACTTTCTCTGTTTAGCCATGCTAGGAACATAGCTCTAGCAATATCTGTTAGCCATTGGTCTACCACTTTGGTCCAGATAACAGAAATATCTCAACAACTATTTGATGGTTTGGCATGACATTTTGTACACATTCATGATCCCCAGAGAACGAATCCAACTGATTATGGTGATCCTCTGACTTTTCCTCTAGTGCCACCAGCAGGTTAATATGTTTTTCTTCTTGTGAAATTTCTTGACAGTTGAATTACCATGAATGAACCATCCTTTTCATGTGCCATCAACATAATTGTAATATGTCCAATACTTAGGTTTATGACGAAATACCAGTAAAACTAGTGACATTCCCATCAGCTGTAGTGTGTTTTGTACTAATTAGCAAATATTTGCATGCTAACACGCTAAACTAAGATGGTGAACATGGTAAACTTTATACCTGTTAGCATTGTCATTTTAAGCATGCTAGTGTGCTGACATTAAGTTGGATCAAAATGCTGCTAGCATAGCTGTGGACTACGTGTGTAGACTTTTAATAAAACTCGTTATTTTAGGTCCCATAATTTCCATCACTATTTAGTAGTAGTCTTTTTGTCCCATACTTGAATAATACACTAGATGAAACTTAACTCTTCATAACAATGTATTAATTGTGGTCCACTAGCCTAAACCTGCAGTGTGAACTTTTACATATAAATGAATGTTTGTTACATCCAAGCCCTTGCCAAATGAGTTCACACGGTGCTGATTAAGCCTATCACAGCCAGATAAATCTCTCTGTATTTCACAGAATACAGAGTTTTTAAATCTCATGTCGGGAGGGACATTCCCATGCTGGCTGTTTGAATGCGCACCCAGACACTTCCACCGGCTGAGCCGGCTAACTTCTGGTTAGCCATCTGCTAACTTGAATGGGGATAAAATAATTGAATTGTGTGGCTCTTCTAGATTTTCCAAATGTTATCGGACCAAATGGATCAAATTCTGATAGTGAAACGAGTCATTTCGTGGGGGGTTGTGTGACGCTCATGGCAGTGTATCCATCGTTTTACAGCTGCAACAGTAGCCTATGATGTAAGCACATGTTGAGAGTGTTTTTGTAATTACTCTCACTGCCAGAAAGGGGAGACAAAAGTCCCGCACTCCAGCTTTAAGTCAAGAGAGTGGAACTGAAAAAAGTAATATATTCAATTAAAAAGTATAAGTTAGGATTGACTTTACAATCAATCTTGTGTTCAAGGTGCTCCAAAATTTACATCAGACATGTTTAAAAACTGTCATAGCAAGTGGGACAGTTCATTATGTATGAATTTTAGGATTTCAGATTTAAAAACTTGTCTGGGACACTAGGCTTTAAATATAATGAAAATTGAATGATATCTAGTTTCTATTCCATGCTCAGTTTTAAGTATAAGTGATTTGTAGTTAAAGCTAAAATATGCTTATTATCAGGACATTGGTTATATCTGTGTGCTGCATAGTAACTAACTGCAGTTTCTGGGTTTAGGTTCTGACTTGAGGCTACTAGACTGTCTCCTTAAGATCTAAGAGGTTTACTGGATTCATATTTTTCCAAGTGTATCAAATGTATTTGGCCATAAGCCATTAAGTGATTAATTATTACTAGTACATTATTCTATAAGTAACTGCCAAGCTGCAGCTTTAAGAAGAGTAATGTGCTCTGTTGCTGTAGTTCTTAGGACTCTATCATTCATGTTCAGTATGAAAGTGCTCCAATAGATAAATAGATAGTGTTTTCTGAGAATGATAGCGTTTGTCCTCACTAGAAAAATAATAGCATTAGTGGTTTGTTCAAATGTCTAATGCCAGGTTCAGACAATATCACCCCGATTATATCCTGACCTGACAGACGTAGGGCATCAGGATCAAAAATGGGCATCCGGCATGACAATTGATCATTTTGTCCTGTGTAGTCTATCGTAGTGGACGAAAAACCGATGTGACATCTGGAACGCCTCATGACGTCCCAATAAAAAGACTAGTATGTCTTTTTTTTTTAACCTTCTCTCACCTCGTATGACATCTTCCACAGTGTGTTCTGTGACGTTAACCAATAGGTGTACAGAGTGCTCATCTGTGAAGAACCATAAACATACTGAAGCAAAAGAGGAATGATGTTGTTGGAGCTGCTCATGCTGCAAGGTGGAACTGTGAAACAGATGAAAGGTGTTATGGCAACCAAAAAGCCAGTATCATACACACTGCTTCAGATGGCATTGTTTATTTACATTCTTGTTCCTGGAAATCGGACCCTGGCACCTCCCTCCGATGACATCACGAAGGTCATGAAAGATGGCAAGCAATGACTGGTTAGGTACCAATGTGTAGTCTGTCATGTCTCTCGGCCAAGTCATGGTAAGAATTTATGACTAATCACCTCATTTGACACAGTGACATCTTACCAGACAAAAACATTGTGTAGTCTGAACCTGGCATAATACAAACTATGTGAACATTTGCCTAACAAAGACCTCTTGTAACAGTGGCAGAGCTAATTTTGTCTATGAACATTTGTACCTCCAGGACTGAAGGCAGTAGTAGCACAATATGGTAATAGCACCTGGAAACCTTGGACTGGACCAACAGGTCAACAAAGTATGTGACTTGGACATTGGACTGTTTGTATCGATATATCTATCGATACCTACCGACAGTCAACGTTGGTTTCTTGCAACCATGGCAACGATATTTCCCAAATCCTAACCAAGTAGTTTTTGTAGCCTACTTAAATCTAACCAAACCTTAACCATAGCAGTGGCAGGTCTGAAAAGAGTCAAATAAGTCATTTGTGTAACAGTCACATGCGACAAACAATGTTGTCCTGACAATAGGGGTGACAGATCGAAAAAAAACAAGGGACCTATTTTGTCTTTTAGTTTGGAGGACAGATTTACAGAGAAATTTACAGAATTAGTTTTTCCACTAAATCTTTCATGTAATATTGTATGGTTCGGCTTAAGGCCGAATTGGTCACCCCCAATTTATATTAGAATTGGGTCAAATTTCTGCCAGATCGGTTGTTGTTTGATGTACAGTTTAAAGTCAAGATGCCTGATACATTGTCTGACACATCAACAATCTGTCTGATTTCTGGCATGTCAAAAATTTTGGTCAGCTCGGCTGTCTGCAGTTTGAACAATTCCTTGGTCCGATTTCCAGTCAAAAGCTATGTTTTAAGCTACAGTGAGCTGGATATTATTGGAGAAACCGCTAGTATATGTTGCAGCTGAAACTGTAGACTCTACTGAGACTGCTGTGATATAATACTGAAATTCACAGCAGATCAGACACATCATACTGGCTGCATCTTCCAACCATCTGCAGCTCCATATTTTTCTTCCTACTTTCTGCTCATAGTACAACTGTACAAGGTAATGCTGCCTTTCTCTCTTTTTATCACCATTGCTGAGGATGCAGTCACCTTGTCACAGGTTCTGACCGTGCAGAAAGGAAGATTAAAACATGTAGTGTGCATGCTGAATAAGTGTCTGGTAAACATCAGTAACTTTGTTGCTTTGGTTCAAAACACTGTAAAGGACATGTTGGTCTTGTTACACCCACATTTGTTTGACAGTATCCATATGTTCCCAGTGTGAAATGATGATGATGGCAACTCAGAAGCTTGAGCCAACTGCTCTAAAGTTTGTCCTATTCTTTTTGAATGTTAAAAGGGATGAATCACAAATGTGGAAATGGAAGTGAGGCTCGCCCCACTGTGAACTCATGATGTACCATTAAAATAAGATGTATGCTTTTTCATTTATAGCTGTGAATGGTGAGGACATGCAAAGTGCAAGGACAAAATTTCAGTGTAAATCCTTTCCAGCTCTGACCACAACACACACACACACACACACACCCAACCTATAACTGAAACCCATCTCCTCTTTATTTTCATTTTGCAAAAGCACAAATGTGGCAGAAAATAGCAGAAAAAATGTAGCACTGTGGCTGCTCACTAACCCTGCTTCTTTTTCTTTATCAAGAGACAGTCTGCGGTTTCCACGGCGACACAGCCATACAGCCAACTGCAACTTCAGCTCCTCATGGTAAAGAGATTAGTCTGATCTGTGTCTCTGTGTCTTTTCTTTGCACAGGCCCATTACTGCGAAAACACATGTTTCTGCCACACATAACCATTCATTAAATGACGCCATCTAATCACTCACACACGTACATACACACACAACCAGGCACACACACATTAAAGTAACTGCCTAGTCAACACCCAGGTTAACTGGGCCTATGCAGCCAAGAGTCTGTGTGAGCAAATTATGTTTGTGTGTGAGCTGTATGTGCGTGTGTATGTGTGTGTGTACTGGAATGTCTGCAACAGAATAAGAACTGTAGTCATCTCAGTAATTAAAGAATCACTAGCTGTGCATTCAGCTTTTCATTTGCTAATCTAATAACAATAAATACAATTTTACCAAAATTCAATTTTACCGGCAAATCAGAATAAGTTCATGTGGATTAAGTAGTTTTATAATGTATGTAACTGATGAAAAGTTTTGTCATGTGAGCACTACTTTTGATCAGTTTTTAAGGCTTGGTATACTGTTAGTGCAACCTTCTCCACTTCCTGTTCTTCTGGTAAGATCAAGCATGGATTATCCACTGGGCCAATTAGGCCGGTGCCCGGGGGCCTCCAAGCCCCCACCAACTGTGGCCTCATCCTGGCTTTGCTTTTTTTTTTTTGAAAATCAAATAAATTAATTGAGTGTGTGTGTGTGTGTTGAAATACAAATCAATGAATGTAGAGTTACTTTATTTGCAAAAAAGAACAATATTATGATTAGTTTGCTGACTGTGTCTGTATCATGATGATGACGATGAGTCAGGTGGTGACTGTGGGAAATTAGTGGCAAGGCCAGCCAGATGTGGCTGGCACTTCAAACCAGCACTTCAAACATCGACAACAAACAAACGGGGCAGTGGAACAGCAAAGAGAAAATCAAAAAAAGAACTTACTTTTTGAAATGACTTTTTGCCTATTTCAACCATACTTTTAGCTAACTATTTCAACCATTCAGGCCAGGCACCAGGATGAAGTGACTGCAATGTTTGGGGAGAGCCGGTGTTGCAAATCAACTGGTTTTCCTGTTAACTGGTTACCTTTGTTTGTAAACATCGGGCGTTTCTCACGGTGACAGCAGATGTTCAGAGCACGGAGAGCAAACGTAGCTGACCTCACGATTGCCTGATTATAAATCTAGATCACTCATAATTTCGTAGACATCGCCATCTATCTGATTAATTTAGGCATTGATGGTTTATGCAGTCTAGTGAAACTGTGGGATCAGAAAAATTCGTAGCCATATTTTGTTGTATTTTCTTTAAAAAAAAATCCCCACACAGGTTTTGATACCAGACATGACAACTAAAGTAAAACTTGCAATGCATTGTTCTAAACCACTGAGCCATGCAGCTGTCAGTATATAATTTACATCCAAACACATAACATATGTCGAAACTAAAGTGACAAATGCATATTATCATCTGGCTTCAAAACACCTCTGCTGGACTAACTTGTGACCACTGTTATTGCAATGATAGCAGCCATACAAGTCCAGTTTGTTGCACCTCCAAAGTTAAACATTTTACGAAGATCATAATGTCTGCTTAAAGTAGTCGGGGGAAAATTGCACAGGGTTTGTACGGGTGCCGACACTGAAAAGACTTGAATTTTAATGTGGTATGTTCAAGGTTGAAAAAGTGCTTGGAATTTGAATAAAGTGCTTCAAACTGCTTGAAATTGTAATTGAATTCCTTTCGGCTGGGTCGGTGACACATTTTGGAACTTTAAACTTTGTTGTGTTTCTCTTTGATTTGCTTCCCTTCAGTAGAATGCTCTGGGTAAACATAATTTTGGTTGTTCATAGTACAATAGTAAGTAAAATAATCATACGGATAATCATACACAAAAAATCATACACATAAAAAGAACGTGTCAAATAACAGCGGCACAGGCAGTCTTCTCTGTTCCGCTGTTTTAAATCTAGTAGCAGGTCTCAACGAGGGGAGTCACGTCTACCTGCTGTATGACGCACATTTCCTTATTTGAACATCACTCATGGAGTTGGGGGTGTTCCCCAGGCATAAAGCTGAGCTACGGACATGCACAAATCGCTCTCAAGGGACTCTCAATAACCTGTTGAGCCCCTTCCCCTATCTCCAAAGTTGGTTGTATAAAATAGGCAATATATGAAAAGTTCAAAGCAGTAATCGCCTTTGAAATTCATCTCTACACCTCAACACTGTGCTGCCTCTGTGTTATGAATGTATAAATAGCTATAGGTCTGTCTATGTAAAAAGGTAGAGCTGGGTTTTAGCTCAGTGGGTAATGCAGATGCCAGTTGTGTGGGATCCTCTTTTGCAAGATGATTTTGAAGAACACTTCTTTTAACACTTTAATATCCTAAAATTAAAAGTGTAATAATGACAAAAACATGATTTTTATGCCTATTTCCACTTTTATACAAATATTAATAATCATTTTATGTTTGGACCATGTTTCTGTTTACCTGTGTGTGTGCTGTAAAGCACATTGGATCAACAGTGTTGTGTGTAATATTAAATCAATTTGACTTGAGTTATGCATAGTTATTTTTTATTCACAATGTGCAGCAGGACATACGGGGCACAGATATTCATTGTCAGTAGGAGGCCACCCCACACAGACCCAGTGGTACCATCTGCCACATGAGGTGCATTAAGTCTGAAAAACTAGTGAAAATAAATTCAACATTATGGAACAGAGCTATGTTTTCTTACCCAGTCAACATGGGTCTGTCCAGTCGTTCCTGGGCTTTTCTCCCCACAGAAATGGCAGAGATCCTGCATGGAATCTGTCACAAATATAGTTATTAGACTTTCTGTATACTTAGTTAAGGATTTATGCAAGACCATCACATTCATACCTGACTCAGAAATCAACGTTTGGGCCATTTCCTGCCTCATTCGGTTGACCGTCTCCAGGTCAACTGCAAAGTCAGTTTTCTGTCCTTTCAGTACATACTCTGCCATTACACACCAGCACCCCCCATGATGTGGTCTTGCTGGTAGGGGTGAGAAATTGTGTGACATGACCACCTGCAGACATTGATATTCCTCCTCCTGATGAAGGCTCTACATCATGAAGATAGAGGGGTGAAGTTATGAGATGATGCTTTTTTGGCTATGTGAAATAATCTGCCACAACAGAGATAAAATAGGTGAACTTAAGAGGGATCATCCAAGATTAGTTTACCTTGTATTTCTGCAGCTGGGCACTGGTGGCTCCAAATGGGTCCACAAACAGGGCCTTTGGTTACTTGGGGTATATAGCCTGTTAAGAATACACAGATGGACTCCTAAATGTGCATGAAGGGTTTATGTGTGCTAAAGAGGGGCATACAAACTTCACAAAAGTTCACTTACCACCAGAGTCCAGTGTCTGTCCTTGCAAACTGCTCCAATTAGTGCGTTATATTTTGCAGCATCCAGCTATAAAAAGTCCAATTGTTAAAATGAACTTAATATTCTGAATAAGACATGCTCACCTTTCTCAACCCCCGAGATGTGCCATTCCACATAGCTGTCATTTCAAATGTGTCTATAACAAATACCATTGATGGCACTTGTCGTGACACAACAGACAAATACGCATTCAACACCTGCAAAGAGTTTACTTTGTCATTAATAGGCTAATCTGTTTTTACTTTTAATAGCCTGCTTAATGCTGGATACATACCTCACTCTCCAATTCCATTCCAGGGGAAAGGCTCTGGAGATATGAAGTGAACAGCTTATAAGGTCCAACCTTTGTCCACAATATCTCCCCCTTTCCCCGATCCTAGAAGTCAGCCACTGGAAAGGAAAAGGGCAAAAAAATAAGTGCATTAATATAAAAAAGGGGTATATAAGTATATTCACTTACCCATTTCCTGACGTCTGCCTCCATGCCAGGCCAATAATACCTGCTTATAATGGCATGGTGGGTCTTATCAACAGCACAGTGTGCCCCAACACTACTGCAGTGGAAATCTTTGAATATGTTGTCTGCCTCCTCTGCTGATAACAGAACCTTGGCAAAGTGTTCGTCATGGTTGTGCTTTCTCCTACAAATATAGAAGTGCTCTCCATCTGGAGGGGATGTAGCTCCTGAATTAACTGAGCACCAACATGTCACTGATGAACAAAGTTTTGTGGATTTATAGGATTATTTACCTTTTAAGGACGTAGTTTGTTGCTCTCCTTTTAATGATGTACCTCTTTCACTTGTTGGATTCCTTGGGAAATCAATTATGGACTTTAAAGTCCATCAGCATCCTGGTGCTATTACCATATTGTGCTACTACTGCCTTCAGTCCTGGAGGTACAAATGTTCATAGACAAAATTAGCTCTGCCACTGTTACAAGAGGTCTTGATTTTTGGGTCCATGTTGACATGCTTGTGGAATGTTCAGTTGTATTACTCATAATCATGGTTTCAATATTTCTACTTGTATAGGGTTGTGGGTAATTGCATAATGGGATGAAAATTACTGACCACTTGCAGCTGCAGTGTGTTTTTGGGCCAAGTCAAATTTCCCCTCAGGGACAATAAAGTGTATCTTATCTTAACACACATTAAAGGGCTGAGCTGTGGTAGTGTGGCCATTGTTTATCTGGTTAATTTCTTAAATAGTGTATTAGTTAACATTAGGAATGTGCACAGAGCACAGTATTTGTATGTGTATCTGTACTTGTTGAGGCTGCAAAATTGTTTGCATTTTTATTGATATTTGTATAAAAGTGGAAATAGGCATAAAAATCATGTTTTTGTTTTGATTACACTTTTAATTTTAGGATATTAAAGTGTTAAAAGAAGTGTTCTTCAATAAACTATCTTGCAAAAGAGGATCCCACACCAGGTCTCGAACCCAGGTGCATTACCTACTAAGCTAAAACCCAGCTCTACCTTTTTACATAGACAGACCAGACAGACAGATAGCTATTTATACATTCATAACACAGAGGCAGCACTGCTTTTCATTTATTGCCTATTTTATACAACCAACTTTGGAGATAGGGGAAGGGGCTCAACAGGTTATTGAGAGTCCCTTGAGAGCGATTTGTGCATGTCCGTAGCTCAGCTTTATGTCTGGGGAACACCCCCAACTCCATGAGTGATGTTCAAATAAGGAAATGTGCGTCATATAGCAGGTAGACGTGACTACCTGCTACTAGATTTAACACAGCGGAACAGAGAAGACTGCCTGTGCTGCTGTTATTTGACATGTTCTTTTTATGTTTTTTTTTATGATTTTTTGTGTATGATTATCCGTATGATTATTTTACTTCTTCATCACATTAAATTAGTTATTGTACTATGAACAACCAAAATTATGTTTACCCAGAGCATTCTACTGAAGGGAAGCAAATCAAAGAGAAACACAACAAAGTTTAAAGTTCCAAAATGTGTCACCGACCCAGCCGAAAAGGAATTCAATTACAATTTCAAGCAGTTTGAAGCACTTTATTCAAATTCCAAGCACTTTTTCAACCTTGAACATACCACATTAAAATTCAAGTCTTTTCAGTGTCGGCACCTGTACAAACCCTGTGCAATTTTCCCCCGACTACTTTAAGCAGACATTATGATCTTCGTAAAATGTTTAACTTCGGAGGTGCAACAAACTGGACTTGTATGGCTGCTATCATTGCAATAACAGTGGTCACAAGTTAGTCCAGCAGAGGTGTTTTGAAGCCAGATGATAATATGCATTTGTCACTTTAGTTTCGACATGTTATGTGTTTGGATGTAAATTATATACTGACAGCTGCATGGCTCAGTGGTTTAGAACAATGCATTGCAAGTTTTGCTTTAGTTTTCATGTCTGGTATCAAAACCCGTGTGGGGATTTTTTTTATTTTTAATTTTTTTTAAGAAAATACAACAAAATATGGCTACGAATTTTTCTGATCCAGATGGATGCCGTTGTTTATGAAATCAGACTGCTCACATAATTAGGTCTGTCTGTTTATATCCTGTTTAAGCCTTAAAAGCTAAGTAAATCCATAGACATAGGGAGAGACATTGTACAATATTTTATAACATCTTGGTATGTTTATCTGTAGTCATGTCCTTAAACTCTTGTGTGTTAAGTTTATATTCCCATTTTACTAACCTATAACTGCATCTTTTAACATTTTTATCAAGATCAACATAATGATTATTGTATTTTATCTATATCTACTGTTTATTGGTGCTCCACATGTCAGGCTGTATCAAAAGATGGTTGTGGTCAGAAATGGTGCTGAAATGGTGTTTGTTGTTGCTGTATTATTGTACTGATTGATATTGTTGCTGCTGGTCCAGGAAAGTATTGTTGCAATCATGTAGTGTAAATCCTGTGTGATAGAAGAAATCTACAGGTGTTGATATCGTCCTTCAGGTTGCGATCATAGGCTGTAGCCTGTTAGTGTAAATCCTGTGTAAGCTACAGGTGTTTCTAACAGATAGTAGCCTACACTGAAAACCTATAATTCAAAAGCTGGATTGTGCATGTGTGGAGCGGTGGGGGACTCTCCAAGATTTTGTGCCCAGGGGCCTCTGCATTCTTAGTCCATGCCTGGGGAAGATACACAACTCGATCTGCTTTTGGGGGACAATTATTATTTTAACAGAGTCAAACACATTTTTGGATACACTGTTAGCAAAGCTAAATAATTTGGTCGATCTGTCAGTCCATCACTTTGGTCGAGAAATATCTCATCTATTGGAAGAATTTAATGAAATTTGGTCAGACATGCATTTTCCCCAGTTTTAACTTATCCAGACAAACAAAGCCACTCAAAACATAAGAGCAAACTGGACACAGGTTAGAAATACAGCCTGTGACGTGACATACCATGTATTGGGCATCTCAAACATTGATGAAATGGACCCAACGGTCATGCAGATGTAGCAGTGGTTCTAGGGGTGCAGGCAACTGAATGTGTGTACTGCACACAAATTCATATGGCAGCCAGGACTAGAAAGTCCATAGACATGCAAAAACTATCCCTTTGTTAGTTAGTGTCAGGTAAATTAATGTGCTGTATAGTTAGTTAGTTAGTTATTGTGTCATGCAGATACAAGTACCCAGTCCACATGGACTTACAAGACACCCAAATACAGTTGTGGTGGTGAAACATTTGTCAAACATAGAGAAGAACAAAACATCTTACATTACATTGCAAACAAAGAACTGTGTCTTCTGTAACAAGCTCTACAAATAATATCAGCCACACAAAAGGTTCCCTTCCACAGCTCCTGTTTTCATCCAGAAAAATGAATCAGAAATTAATTACATTTTACTAAATAGTGTAGCCCTTACATCATCATATAATGAGCAAATAAAACATAAAATGGACTTTGTTGTCAGTCTCACCTAAATCACACTTTTTTCATCAGGGAGAGCAGTAAACCTGCCTGTTTCTATAGCTGATGGTAATGTACCTGAACGTAACTGTGCACACACAGATCTTTGACTTTTGGATAAATTGTACTTCACATAAGGTTTCACACTGTAGTTTCTTTTCATCAGACAATATGTTCTTAATTTAGGTTTGTACCCAACATCAACAGACGACCTTTCTTTGTACATCAGGAACAGTTTGCGCTGGGCATCATGAATATTATACTGTAATCCAAATAAACAAGGCAAGAGGTCACTGGGTTCATGGTTGTACTCATAACATCCTGTGACAGCGCTCAGGGGCTGTTGGAATGACCCGGTGGCAAAGAAGGTCAAGCTAGCTGTTGCTTTCACAGCAACATGAAGGAACATGGACCTGGATGATCTCTTTCTAGATACAACCCCAAAACTCTGCAAAGGTGTGCAACAATGTGTTGGGGAGAGTGTGACAGTTGGAGAGTTGTTTGCATTAGTCTTGGCATTGCCACAGAATTAAAGCCATATGTTTCTATTTATTCTTCCTTCCGGGATATCAGAAAAAGATTTTCTGTGCACCCCCCTTGTGTGAAAACTTGGCTTGTAGTTCTACTAACAATTAAATGTTGCCTTGATTAGTGTGCATTGATTTTAAATTAATTTAAATTCTCTTTACTGTTTGTCACATACACACACTCTGAGTTAATTGCCTCATGCTCTGAAAAAGTCTTATCAGGCGACAGTAGGTCCAGATCACTGAGGTAGAAAAAAACCTTTCTATTGTGGCTAATAAACTGGAATGTAATTCAGTGTATACAGAGTGAATATTGAATGCAATGCTGGAATTCTCTTAGCACTACAAAGCTACCATGAGTCTTGCTGTTAAGCATTTCATTGTTCCCAACTCATGAAAAGAAAAATGCTGAGCACCACATGCCCACAGTTGGTCTTGTCTATGGAATCAGTAGCTGCTCTGCTCAAAAGAGGGAAATAAGACTGAAGTTGTGTTTATTCAGAGGGAGAGGATGTCCATGCTGCCTCAAGACAGCCTGTTAGGATGGCTGTATAGGGGCTGGACTTTAAAACAGGAGGCTTGAGCCAGAGGTTAGGTGCAGACCAACCAGGTGTTTATTTCACCCACAATGAAGACACAGTACAACAGTCATAAGTCTCCCCATAAAATACTGTGACCCACGAGCAGCATGTGATCCTGGCAGCAGCAGCAGCAGCAGCGCTTGATGGAAACTGGCAGCTTTATATAGCCTGCCACTGGCAACGACCTCAACCCCTACCACAGTATAGGGAAATCTGCCCCTCCCCTAACATCAAAACTACACAAAAACAACAAATACATTAAAATACATTTATACTACACGCCTGTCTCATAATCTACCTAAACTAGATTTATGCTACACATTATAATAGAATCATAGAAAATCTAAACAGCAGATTAAAGTACACTAACACCCCAACACTAATTTACACATGGAACCTTTAAATTGGTGCTCAGGAAACCTGGGGACTCGTTTAGCCCAAACATCCTGGAGAGGAGACACAACAGGGGTGAGTGACCTACACAAACATTACACATTATATTATTGCACAATTAAGCCACAGTTAGCCATATTTAATCCACCATCAGTTTGGCAATGGTTATACCACAATGAGTTCATTATGTTGAGGTAACCAAACTAGCCACACTGAGTGCATATGTCTGTCTTCACAGGGCCGGCCTTCAATCAGTTGAGCAGCTGAGGCAGCTACAATATCTACAAGACACACATCACTAATATATGCAACAATCTCAATAAAAACATTTAACCCTTCAAGTGTGTACCTTTTTGTTATTTTTACCAGTACTGTATGCAAATTATGCCACAAAATACTAGTACTACCAAATACTAGTAATGACCTTCATTATACAGCCACAGCAAGGAAACTGCATGAGACCCTGGGTGATGAACTGTCATTCTCAGCAAACATGGCAACATTAGCCTGCTCTTGCAGATTCCTTCTGTACAGCATCAGCAGGATTTGTTCATTCATCATTAGGGAGGTAGCATGCTCAACCAGGAGCTTGTCATCTCCTGCCATTACAACTGCTACTTCCTCCTCACTGGAACGTCTGCCACCAGACGCAGCTACCTGTGTGGCATTCAACCTCCCCAAGTCTTCCCAACACCACTTCTCTTCTCCGTTCAATACACTGGCTCATTGCAGCTCACGTTCAGTTCAAGCCTCTGATGCTAGCCTACAGGACAGTAAACTACTACCTTATACCTCCAAGCCATGGTCAAACCCTACACTTCTCCTCTGCAGCTGGACAATTGGTCGCCATCTCCTTACTGAAGTCACAACAGCAGAGTCACTGTCAATTTTCTGCCACAGGCTGAAAACCACCGGCTGATAGTCACCTTTACGGATGACACCTTGACACCCCATGCTACAGTAGCACTTACTAACATCTTCCCCTCCAGTCCCCCTCCATTCAAAAGTGTTTATCTTCTTGTTCCTGCAGTTGGATGTTTAAGCTGCACTGTGCAGATTTGAAGCTTATTTGGCAAGCAGGACCACACCTCAACTGCGCCACTTCTGGCATTCCTCTAAATGCTCATCTAACCCTCTCCTCCTCTTTCACTCTCGCATTCTGCGCCCCTCCCCCCACCCAATTTCTCTCTTCCTCCTCCTTCCTGATCTTCCTCCCCTTCATAGGGTCCTGAGGGGGTCTGCTATTGCCAGGGTGCTTGGGCAATTCCCTATAAGCTTCCCCACAATGCAGTCAGCCAGCAGAACTATGCACATCAATTGTTTTTCTTAATTTAAACACATCTTGTTGATGGTGTGGTCCTTGCTAGTGAATGATGAATGTGCAGAGTTTGATGCTAGAAGGCTGTTTTCACATTCGTCTGCTGAAAGTGCAAAGTTTCTCTGTGCTCATTGAAAGTCAGATTTTAAGGGGCGGGCCTATGAGCATGAACTAGTTTGGAGCCAATCCTGGTCCAATATTCAACTTACACAAGTGTGATGTGTAAACTTGAAGCCTACAGTGCACATACACTGAGAATGGACTTTACAGTGAAGTAGGAGACATCTTGTATGCAGCAGTTAAACTTATGAAATAAATTTGCATATTCACTAATTCTGGAATTTTAAATGAGTGAGGAGTAGATGCCATTTTAAGGATTTTAAAGTGATAATGCTTTTTTGTGGAAAAACCACACAGTTTATTGTTCCAGGTACGGTACGGACCGTACTGAGGGGCTGCATAAACGGCCAGTATAAGATATATAAGGAGTTTTTTGAACTGTGAATCATGCAAAGCTACTCTAGTGGAGTCCAAAAATAAAAATTTAAAGCTGGAAATGAGCAAAATAGGTTCTCTTTAAGGAACGTTACAGTCCCCTCATCGCTCCACCCAGATCTGATATTTTTAGCTACATCATGATTTATTGATATTTATTTAATATATAAATGATATATGTTTTTTCTGCCAATACACCAACTCTCAGCCAAGTCTAAAACTTTTTTGCAATATTCAACTTTTTTCAATTTCTTGCATTTACTCTCAGTTTTTTATGTGCAAATTGAAAATGTGAACAACTAGAGGATGGGAACACACTGACTGTAAGTCACTTTGAATATAATGCAACATCACGTAAAAATACACATATTCCAGTGATTCAAGTTTAGGACTCATTAGCCTAGCATTTTTCCCCAACAAGTATTCTTACTGATAAAAACATCTTATCTGACCTGATTTGGACCTAAATTTCTTGCAACTACCCCTTCTAAAATATACATGTTTAATGCATTGGTTGTTTTAACATGGGAAGAGAAAGTAGAGCAGAATCTAGCTGCTGGTAAGGGCTAGTTAGAGCAGCCAGTAGCTGAGCTAAACAAGGTTTTCACCATTCAGAAGACTGTTAAAGCACACACAGAAACAGAAAAAACAGCCCTGAGTTTTTCTCTTTGGGAAGGTAGGACAAATGGTAAAACTTTCCCAAAATGGAACAATTGCTTTAAACTCTGAAATTGTTCCCAACCCTCCACTCACTTCTTGAAATTTTGCTTCAGCACCTTTTTGCTCTCTCTCTCTGTGTTCTTAATAGTGTTGTTTCTCTTTGTGACTACTTTCCTATGTCTTTCTCTCTCAGCTACCCTTGCTGTCTTTGATAGTTGGAAATCCTATTATTTCAAACAGACTAAAGTGGACTTCTTCTTTGAGCTTTGTCTCAGTGAGACAGAGACACAACAGGAGTCTTTTTTGCTAAAGAAACGACTGTCTTCTTTTGTGTCCTTCCTCTTCTTTGAAGAAGAAATTGTAACTGGATAACAGCTTGACACTATTCCACACATTGATTTTCATTTCAGAAACTCCATGGTGGAATAACAAAACCATTAACTGTCTTAGCAGATCCCTCGAATCTCCATTCTTTTCTTGTTTTTTTTTTCTCAGCCACATTCTCTTCTGCATTTTTATTCACCTTCCTTCTCTTCACACAGCATTAAACCATGGCCACAATCTCAACTGTAGGAATAATGGAAGCCAGACTGGATGCAGTGAGTCACTCCTCATGAACAAATCCAGATACCTTTCAAGATAAGGAAAAATTAAATGTATTCATTTAACATTAAGATGCTGCAGCTGACCACCTGAACGCAGTACAACATGGCCACTCATTTCCCAAGTTGAAGGAATAATTTAGCATTTGGAAGAATGCACTTATTTGCTTTGTTTCAGTGAGATGTGAGGATCAGTCTCATGTCTGTGTATGGAGCCAAAGTAAGGATGTGGTTAACCTAGCTTAGCATTAAAAGAGTACTCCACTGATTTAGCATTGCACTCCTATAGCCTAACATTGTCTGAAATCAGTTTTTCAAAAGGCAGCAGAACCAGAGATACTGTCTGTTTCATTCCACCAAGCCCCCAGGAACAGCTGGACTTTGAAGCCAATTTGACATAGTGGCCAAACCATGTAATTACAAGTTCCGGGTCCATTACGTGACAATATTGGGCCCAAAAAGACTTTTTTCTGTAGACTTACATTGTGAAAGAGATGTCTGTAAATCGGCAGATACATTTTTTGGAGCATCACAACCCCTGCAAAATGACTCATTTCACTATCAGAATTTGATCAATTCGATCCAATCTCATTTCGAAAGTCTAGAAGGGCACGGTTAAATCATTTTATCCCCATTCAAGTTAGCCTGAAGTTAGCCATCTCTGCCGGCTGAAGTCTCTAGTGAGCATGCTCTGTAGACGCATTGGGCCCATAGAACGTGCGCAGTATGTTTTCATCCGGGTAATGTCTCTACAGTGGGAAGTGAATTTCTTGGCTTCACACACCACTGAGCAACTTTCATAGGAATGAACGGAGCCCCGCCTCCAATGCTGTATCCAGTTCTCTTTATACATCCATGCATCCCACGCATTCTTCTTCCTTCTAAAAACCTACATTACCCAAAATGCAACTTGATACAATTCACTTGACTGTATCGTGTGTTATGCTAGTAGTGGCTAATGTAGCCTGGAGGAGCGGGCTACAGAGGTATGGTAACCTCACTTCTTTCTAACTCCACACCCCCAGATTATTTTTACTTTTCAGACCTGTAGTCTTCAGCCCCAACCAATGCTGACTCAAATGACATCACTTGTCATGGCATGTCAATATGTCCTTTTAATAGATGCTACTGGTCATTAAAACTGAATAGCCATCGCTACATGTAACAAGCTAACCGCTCACACATGATGTCCCAGCAGATAGTGATAAACACACTCACATCTGTAACAGGTGCACTAGCCAGGGAAGGGTGTGGTGGATGTTTAGTGACATGGAAGAGCCACAGACTGTAGGGCTGAGGCAGGATTGGTCTTTGCCTCAATGTTGTTCATTCAACACAGTATGAATGCATGTGCAAATCTACAAAAACGTTGGCCTTCAGTGCAGACAGAGGCACAGATAGCCTCTGCCTCAGCATTTAGGAACGGTAGATTTTAAGAGCAAGCTGTGGCAAAAGGAACATACTATACTTTAAATATAAATAATAATAATATATATAAATAATATACTTTACTTTTTACTGGAGTTTGTATCCAGTAAAATCTTAAATATGAATATGAGGGAATGATCAATAGATACAACTATCATGTAATCTCAACATTTCTTTTTAGCTTTGGTGAGGCACTGCCTACCCTGCCAACCGTGACTGCACATCACTGATAGTAACCATTTTCCCTCTCTCTTCTGCCACATTCTCAATGTTGCTTCACTGCCATTGTGTTGCAGCCATTCCTGCCTGCAGTGTATCCTGTTCTGCCTCGGTTTCTATCACATTAGCCAGTCAGCAACATGGTAGCACTAGTCAAACTCCAAGCTAGCTGGCCAGAAGACTTGTTTGTATGAATGTCTGTAGCTAATACAGTTAATACACATCGATAGCTTCTTCTGTTTTGAACTCCCTGACACTCTTCCCAAAGGTCAGCACTGTCAGGATGGTTTGCTGTTGGTCAACAGTGCAAATTTGAATTTCAAATTTCTCCAAAGTTGAACAGAGTGGTGCTGGATTGAATTTGACTTACCTGACCTTTTATTCTCCCAGAGTGCCTGTGAACTAACCTGCTCTGCCTGCATTTGGGTCCTCTTTCCCTGTTGCCTACCTAAACTGTTACACATTATTGCAGTCCATGTCAACATAGTCATCGTTTCATCATAGTTGCCTCTCTTGTTTAGGGCTCCATCAGCCTAAAGGGGTTGTCATGAGTGAGGAGAGGCAGAGGCAAGATGCAGCATGCAGGAGAGTCACCTGCTGAGTTTGCCTGAGTACATCAATGTATTAACACTGATGAAACCCTGCCAGAGCAAATCCAGACATGAATCAGCATGAGACAGAACATGAAGGTTAAGTCTAAGGGCTCTGCTGTCAAATTCACTTCCAATCAAAGAGAAAATTGTCATTTACAAACTCCTTCAAATACTAGTTGTTGGACCACAAAATATATGTATGGTGAATGACTTACAGGGAGAGAGCGAAACACAGCACTGCCAGCACTGTCTGGTTTCTGAATGTAGTCTTGATCCCGGAGGATTTACTGGATCGTATAATGCAGAGAACCCATTTGGGGGTCAGAGGTATAGATTTTCAGTGGTGGTGTCAGAAAGAATTGTGTGAAATATGGATTTGTGTGTTGATGGTGCAGGCTGGCTACACAAGGGAGATGTTATAAATTAGAGGGTGGGTGTGAAATCATTGGGTGTGCTCTAAATATTTTACCCTGCTTTTATCTCAACTTCCCCTGCAGAGAGGGTGATTGTTTCATGTTTGTGGCTTCCTCTGCCTAAGTATATACTGTGTTAAATAGCTCATAGCACTTACCATTATTTTATCAACAGGCTATGCTTACACCAGGGTAAATATCTATGTCATTAATCTGCCAGCTGTTGATATACTGGATTAGTTAGAAGTAAGAAATGTAGAATTTGTGCCCTGAGGACAGCACAGTTGCTCAGTCTGTTAATTTGTCAGTCTGTCTCAACACTTTGGTCCAGAGACAAATACATTGTCAAGTTGACTTAACTAGCTTGATTGCCATGAAATTTGGTATCGATATTCAGTGTCCCCAGAGGAGCATCCCCTAATAATGGTCAACACTTCGGAAATGTGGTCAGGATACCTTGTTATGTACCATTTAAGTGGTACTCCAGTGATTTAGTGTTGCCCTTCCATAAAGTTGGGGGAATTGCCAGATATATATATAAAAAAGAATACAATGTCCTGACTTTTTGTCCATATCATGGGTCAAGCTCCAAAACCAATGGATTACTACACTATATTAGTTTGTTCTAGTTCTGATGATGAGAGAAGCAGATTAATCAAACATTAAAAGATTAGTCAAAGCACTGTTAAATTTGAAAAAAAAAAAAAAAATTCACTACTAAAAATAACAAATAGCTAAACAATTGTTTGTTAAAGTTCCCACCTGGTCCGAATATAAGATGATCCTAATTATAAGATAGCCCCCCTTTTCCAACACCTGTTTTTGGATAAAATACTTTTTCAAGATACAACCCACTTAAACACAGTAGTACTGTTGGAAAAGTTTCCCTGAGATAATATTAGTCTATGGTGAAAAGAGCCCTATGCTTATAAAGCATTTCTCTCTTAAAAGTGAAATAATACCATTAAAGCAGAACGTAAATCCCACATTTCTAGTTTGTCCATCAGGCACATACTCACACAATCTGATAACATCATCAGGGTTATTTTTCCAAACTTTAATGTCTTCTGCAGCTCTGGAGGAGTAAACTGGACTTCATATGTGAAATTGTCTCCTTTAATATGTTCTTCTTTAATGTATTTGTTTTTCTGTTACTGGGCAGTAAGAGTTAATCCATACCATCTCTTCGTTAGACTCTCCATCCCTGCTAAGCACCCATGTCTTTCAAAATCCACACATGCAGTTTTTAAAATCAACAATGTCAACATTGCACACAATGATGGCTGGATTTCCATGAAATTTTGCAGCAGATATTCATGGTCTCCACAGGATGAATCCTACTGTTTCTGATGACCTTTTCTCTAGCACCACCATCAGGTCAAACATTTCCACACATGCAAAAGAAATATCAATATAAAAGTTGACACTTAACATAATTTACTCTAGTGCCATCCTTGTCTGCTTTGCATAAAATATACTTCATAGCAGTGGTGGTCCTGGCTGTTGTGGTGCCCTAGATGAACTTCCATTTAATTATTGTCCTTATCTGTCCTGTACTTTATCAATACTCCTATCAGTCCAGGACAAATTGGAATTTATTTTAAATATATCAAAATATTGTTTCTAGAGCAGTTTCCAACAGCAAAGTCACTATATAAGCTCAATAATATCCCCCTGGAAACATATTTAAAATCTCAATAAATTAAATATTATAGACATCAAAGCATGGAGTGAAATTTGCAAGGAACATAGAAATCTGTCTTTTCACTCATTCATCCCGTCCTCCCTCTTATTGTTAATTCACTAACTGGCAGTTATTGCTGGTAGAGGGAGGAGGGGCTGGTTTGGGAATGGGGGATGCTGTCTCTGCCAGAAAATTTACAAGAATTTTCTCAATTGTAAGATATGGGGCTAAACAATTAATATACAATCAGCTTACGTTTTAGCTTGTTCATAACAAGCCTAACAAGGGCGCTATGGCTATAACAAAGTGGCAGTGGATGTTAGACTATGGACATAATGGTTGAATCTATGATGAAATATACTTGCTGGGCGCCCCTGACACTTTGGCACCCTAGGCAATTGCCTATGTTGCCTATACCACAGACTGCCACTGCTTCCTCGTCTAATAAGCAGATTTCAATTTTCTCTGCAAAGGGATCGTCCCTTTTGATTTTAAAGACCAAATAACCTTTTGTGCAGTACAACCCTCAGAAAAATCTTTCTATCCCTCTAGAGGTGAAGCTCAAATTAGTAGTTTTTTTATTCTGTCCAACACACAGCTCTGCACTTTACATCTGTCTTTTCTCACTTAACAGTATGCATGAGCTCAAAATATTGCAAAAATGAATCGCTGTGTCAATCATAGAAAGTGAAGAAAAATACAGTGAGAAATAAGCTATTATAACACAGAAAGTTTTCACATTTCAACAGCTCCAAGAAATGTGTGCCTGCGTGTGCTGGTATGTGTCATCAGGCAGCTGCAGGGGTGACGAGCAGCTGGATTAGCTTGAAATATGTCTTTAGGGCACACACTGCTTCAGATACAGCTTGAGTGAGATTGGGTTAACATCAAATATGATTACACCATGCACCTTAATGGCATTAACCACACAATGTAGACTTCTGATTAGCCACAAGAATGTAAAATCAATGTTATATGCTGCCGTAAAAACTCAGATTTCTATTCATTGTTTAAGAAGTCATATTTTATTCCCAAATCCTTGGTGATATACTACACTACCCACAATCCTAAAACAGATGTCACTGTTACCGTGGAGACGTTAATAATCGTAAAGTTGCACAATTGACAGCTAGAACAAAGAAATAGAACCATATGATGTAAAACACAAACATAATATAAACAGAAAACATTTCAAATATTGTTTTAAACTGGCTCAAAATGGACATTGCAGTGCTTTACATTGACTTTAAAGACATGGATGAATGATGATATACTATATTTTTTAAATTATTGTCAACAAATCTCATGTGCAGACCAAACCAACAATGAAGTGATCTACAAACAAGTATTGTGTGTGTATCAAAGCCTGATATTCTTATTCCTCTGTGCCATAGAGCTTCATTGTTGTCCAAAAACTATTAAAAACACATCACTGAGCAACACTGTTGCACTGGGTGACATGTTCCTTCATTACCATGAAGACATACACTGCAGTTTATTTTGACACAATCCCACACACACCACCCTGCTGCCAGAAATACTCACTAGAGCACCAGACAGGGATTAATCCACTGCTGAAAATAGTCCCCAACAAATGCACTATTTCCTCCTGTTTGAGTAATGTTTGTTAAAAACTACAGTGACCAGCTGTTTTAGGGGATTCAAAATTAAACTATATATTTGTGAGCTGTTCATAAAGATCTTCAGTAGGAACCAATGGGCTTGGAGCTGAGAGTCAAAGACAGAGTAGTGAAGTCAGAAAGTAGTCAGAAAGGAGATTAACTAACATGTTGTTAGTTTTGGCTTTTTGGGGGGATTTTTTGACAATAAGAAAAATAACTCCAGCCTTATCCCTAAAAGCACCACTGACTACAAATCGTGGATACTTTACATTACTGCTGTCTGCCGACCCTATTTTCAAAACATTGCATAGAGTTTCAGTTTTTAATGCAGTTTTCCCACCTTCCAGACAGCCATTGGTTTCCAATCTATGAACAATATGTAAGGGGTTAAAACTTGAAGTATAATAATGTGGTATTAGTATATACTGCACAAAGGTGAATTCATGGCTTTTGAAAAATGTAATTATATCAATTTAATTATTATACTATTAATTATATATTATGACATTTTAGTAATTTTAGGGCATTTATGAGGTTGTTTATTCATAACATAAACCTTAGGTTTATGTTATGAATAAACAACCTCATAAATCAATAAATCAGTGGTTTGACTTTGTTTGACTCATGGAATCATATACATATAATTTCCATAAATGCATAACAAAATGTCTTTAACTAGTAAGCTTGATTCTTAATAATGCACTTATATATTCACTAAGGCGGTTGTAGCATACAGTAATCACTTCCCTGTCTTGAGAAGCAGGCGATCCCTTTCTGTTCTACATCATCTGCTGTTAAACTTCACAATGGGAAGTCCTGTAATTGCCCCTTTAAAACCAGCAAATTGTGATGAGTTGGTGTGTATGTCTGTGTGTTAATTTATGTGTATATTTGTGAGTGAGACGCAAACAGATAGATCTATTAACACTGAAGGTAAGGTTAATTGTAAAAATCATTCATTTGTGTTCTTCCTGTAATCAACACCCTGGCATAATATTGGCTTGATTGTTTTTGTTACACACATTTGACTTGATAGACCTTGTTAACCTTTTCTCATAATAATAAAAAATAACAATAATGATGAGAATTTAAAAAAATATATCATCAGGTGTTGAACATGACACATTTAGAATCTTTATCAACTTGGTACTGGGTACATCAATGTGACACAAACTTTATCTGAAAATAATACAGTTGAGCCTGTTCTTTTTAGTATGTGTACAGTAAGTGGACCTTGTGTTGGGATTGTTTCATCAGGTGCTGTTTCCAAGCTCAAGAATGAACTGTCAAACTCAACTTTTAAGCCACAGTCCTAGTCCTAAAGGTGTTCACAACCATGGAAAGTTTTAACATCTACAGTTCTATGGCAACTCATTCTGTTAATGAGGTTCATGTCATACGGTTGAAAGGTCCAGAACATTTGAGATTGAACAATTGAGATTGTTTTGTCTTTTCAAATATTCTTTGGAACCAGAAATTAATTAATTTCTCATGATTTGCAAATAAATGCAAATGAAAGACTAAAGTTCCACTTCATACCTAAGCCCCGCTACACTGCTACTTAAAAGTGCAAGAAGCAAACAATGTACTGACCAAACTATAATACTATAACTGCTCTCCTAATTTGCTAGAATCATAAATGGCTTAAGGAAGGCAATGGCAGTTGGTTGGTCTATCCACCTTTTTTGTCCAGACTGAAATATTGGATTGAATTTAAAGCATTAGTCGACTCACATTTTGTCAGTCAAATCACTGTATACAAAAAGGCAGAGTAATGCAGGGTGACAGCATGACAAGGCTGCAAACTTTGACTGAGTCTTGTCTCAAAATAACGGAAACAGAGAGGGAAGACATAGATTTTAAACTTGTTAAGAAACAGAGGACAGCACGACACAGAGCACAGACTTTCTGTTTCTTGCTCTGACTTTGGCGCTCTCAGCTCTGGTGTTGAATGTAGTGAAGTCGGCTAAACTACTTTTGAACCAGATGCTGGTACAGCCTCTACCATCCAGTGTGATTGACTCTTCAGCTAACAGAGCTGTAATGCAGGCTTTCTGTTAATATTTCTGGTGACATCATCGTGGTCATTTCCAATCAATGGGGCAATACAGGTATGATCTCGTCAAACTGAAGTGAACAAATCAAGCACACACAACAAATTAATGATGACAGCTTCATCCTGTTGCTGCCTGCTATGGCTCTTCTCGCTGCAACACTTGAAGCAGAGTGTCAGGTGACATATTTTCCAGTGCAACAACACATTAAATCAACTGTGTGTATCTAAGTACTGTATCCATAGTAACTGACTGTCACTGTATTTTGTCTTTATTCACTTCAACTTTTCATGGTTTCATTTCTAACAGTGTGAGAGAAAACTCAGTTGCATGCTTATAGTTTATCATTTATTATTTATCATCTGTCTATATATTGATTTAATTAGATGTATGTTCAAAATATGCTTGGTCACTGTAAATGTAGGCCATCTTTTAGTGCAAATGTATTGTGATCATCATATGCCTTCAGACAGACTGTGGTCCTTTGTCGAATGGATATATCACATGTATATGTGTTAACACTATGGCCTAAGCCCAGAATCTTGTGATGTGTTGTTATTAAGTCGTCAGGATGCTTTGTTGTCATAGCAATATGTTTAAAATAATCCTGTAGGTTTAACTCATCGGATGATGTGATGATTGATCAATGGATAACAGCTTCTTTTATCTAGTTTTTTATAAAAGCCGCACCCTTATGTCCTGTCTTTGAGATGCTGAAAGAGTCCTGTAATCTCCATATTGTACAAAATATTTTTAACAACCTGCAAATGTTTTGTGTGCTTTGTTTAAATTTCAGAAGAATTTAAGGCAGTTTTCCACGACAAAAGTAATTATCCCATTGTTACCAGAGCTAAGCAATTATTTTGGTAAATACAATGTCATCATAACAATTAGAAATAATGGCCACAGCTGGCTCAAGGATGTCCAAATTGTAATAAACTGGAATTATCCTGGTTCCCTCAGGAGATACTCCTTCTATGTAAATCTTATATCTTTTTTTTTAAGAAAGCACACATTTTTAAATTAAAAACATCAAAAATTCAATCTTAACAATGTCTACTTCACACATCTATAATTTTACAACTTTAAAAATAGAGAAACATGTGAAACACCAGTTGAGATTCTGATGCAGTGCTGCTATTCTAACCTAATATATTGTAATATATAAAATATATAGTATATTATATGTTTCTAAGCTGAGGCGTACCGCAGAGACACATTGAGATGCAAGTTATCTCTCCTCATATTCTTCCTCTTCTCTGTTTACTTGAGAGGCAGCTGTGACCTCACTCAGAGAGCTGCAGCCCTGCACGACTCTGACCCAGATCCTTCAAATCTCTCTGTTTATTCACACTGATACTTGAACCTCAGAGATGTTGCAGGTCAGTGAGGATGACAATGCACACACACACACACACATACGGAGAAAAACCTTGACACTACCTGACGCCTCAGGCTGTTCACTGGGTATGTGCACACTAAGGTGGCTAAATCTGAAAATGTGCATCCACACTAGCATGACCAGGTCATTAATGTAAATATCTCAATCAACATTGAAACACCAAAAAAGAGACTCCTGCACTGCTCTACGTAGATGTCAATGAAATTACTTTTTTAGTAGCTGTTCATAGGCATTCCCTCATATCACATCATCTTCCTCAGTAGATGGAGTTTGCTCAGTTGTCATAAATTGTAGATATTTAGATGGAATTTTCCTTCTACTTTAAGGACTTCTCATCCATGTTGGCTTGAAAACTGAGGCTCAAAGTAACATGACTAAGTCCACAGCCATGTTCGCTGCTCTGTGAGGCTGTACTTCAGTCCCAGTGACAATTAATTTGGCAGGTATTTAATCATAAACCAAAGTAATGGACAAAATACTGAAATGTTGACGTGACAGTGGTGCTACATGAAAAGTCAGAGGATCACAAAGTTATTACATTTCATCCTGTGGGGAATATCTGTATGAAATTCCATGGCAATGCATCCAGTAGAGATATTTCAATCTGGGCAAAAATGGTGAATCAGCTGGCCAACTGATATTGCCTGATTCAAGCCATCTATGACTCTAACAAATAAGGAGACAACTTATAGTATTGTTTGTTACTTGCACTTTAATGTAGCAGTGTATAGAGGTGTATAAAAGTGCAGGTGAACTTGACCAATGATGGTTCTAAAAAATAAGAGAGGGGATCACTGAAGTAATCACAACATATCCTCTGGGGAAGAGGAATGTCTCTACAAAACGTCAGGGATATCCATCCAATAGTTGTCGATTGAGTTTGGTGCTGATGCTCTGCAGCCACTATAAGAAGGTAGGTAGTTAAAGTCAATGGCCAAACTTAAGTGATGACTACTTAAATTCCTTAAGGCTGTAGTTTTTGTATTTAGGATTCATGTACAGTAACAAACTTCAGTTCTTTTGGTCGGAGGACATGAACAAGTTATCCAAGATCCTTGGCCTCAGAATCCCTCTCTGCTCACCCATCCATGCCTCTCCACACTTCAAATCACGCAGCAGCTCACTAGACTATATTACTCATTTAGAAAGACGAAAGAAAGAATAAATTCATTAACCACTGGTTTAATCTGCAAACTGATGATTAGAATTTACAGAAAACTTGCAGCTATCTCAAAAAGACACCTGCTCTCCCGATTTGCAGTTTCTCCAGAGCTCATCCCTTATAATGCCTAACCCAGACACTGAGATGTCAACAGATGCTACAACACAATTGTATTTTACAACTATATTGTTACAGATTGTGTTGTAAAACAGTCATTAAAATGTAACAAAAAGGTCAATTAATGGAATATTCCTGATGAATTGAAGAGCTGGCAACAATTTTCCTTGGTTTCTTGGTTTACAATTATTAAATGGTTTATAATTATCTACAAAGCATTTGTAAATGAACCATTAATAAAGCCAACAGTCACAACTTTAAATTCTTATTAAAAAGCTGGTACCCAGTTTTTATTTCATTGGCTGAAACATGCAAAACTCCCAGAATGATCCTTTAATGTTCAGTACAAGTACATTCAGATTCCCTTCCATCCGAGGCCAAATGTCCAAACAGGGTTTTTCTCTCCTTCTCTGAACTGTGTCTGTCAGCAGGAGCTGAGAATTTCTGTCACCTGGCGAGATGTCTTTACACCATTTATACATTCCTGTACACTTATTGTATTTAGGATTGGTGTCAGTCACATTATGTTCTCTCCACCTGTCCTGTCTCTCTGCAGCTGAAGTCCCCAGTGTGCCATAGTGACACATTTCCAACAGCACAGGTATGACAACACCTCCACAACTGCCCCCGGGGGCCTGGCATCGCTGCGCAACCTGCATGACTGCTGCAGATATTATTTTATCTGTTAAAAGAAAAAAATATTACTTTATATGCTCTCATATCCTTCCCTCTCTTCTCCTGGGAGACAGTGACTTTCAAAGCTCCTTCACTCTTCCTCACAGATGGCTTAGTTTCTCTCCTCCCACTTCCTCACCTTTTTGTCTTTTCCTTGATTTGTAAAGTCAATTTTATTCAGTCCGGCTCAGTGCAATGTTGCAGTATTATCCGCTGACTGTGTGTGTGTGTGTGCACGTGTGTCTGTGTGTGTGTGTGTGTCATGGCACTGACAAATGCAGCTCTAAAATTAGCTCTCTGACCTGCTGCTGAGAGAGCAGGGCCTGGAAATTTAGGTTGTCCAGAAGTGACAGTTCCTCTTCCTGGATGCAGACACACACACACACAGCCTGGGGTCATCTCACTCTACCAGCTGAGTGATGCATCAGAGAAAGACAGATACCGCAACACATTCTCATCCCAGGTCGTCAAATACCGACGCTTTGTCACGCCCTTCTGGCCTCTCATGCAGACACACAAGGCACCCTTTGGTGTCTGTATGCTTTGACCCATCCATGGTAATATTACACACTCAGAGTAACTGGTGAGGTCTGGTTTAGGGAAAAATCATGGTTTGGGTTAAAATGATCACTTTAAACATTGTCATGACAACAGTAAACACCATGACAAAAAGTTGTCCCGAGTCGCGGTTGGAAACATGACACTCACAGATGGAAGCAGGAGGCAAACAGTGGTCTCCTACAGCAAAATCCACTTTTTGCCATCTAACTTACCCAACCCCCCACCTCCAAACAAGGAAAATGTCACCTTATATAAACTTCATCAGTCTCATGGCATCTAATAATGACGCGGATGGGTTTACATTGAAGTTAGTTGAAAGACATCTCATACAGACACTAAGGGGTGCCTTGTCCGTTGGTATCAGATGTTGAGGGGTGTAACAGCGTCGGTATTTGACGCCCAGAGAGAGGATTGACAGATGTTTCTGGATGAAGGACACCATCTGTGTTTCCAAGGCACCTTTTATTACAGTAATTACCAGGTTAAGGCCAATCATACGAACAGTAATGAGTATTACAGTACATTAATTCATTCAACCTTTATTTAAGTTTCAAGGAATCATTGAGGGCATGCCCTCATTTTCAATGATGTTGAGAGTACAATTAAAACAGAATAAATGTACACAAAAAATAATTAACAAGAAAACAAACCACAACAACAGAACACAGCTACATTCAAGAGCGAAGTAGTTTGTAATCATGGTTTAGAATTGACCCGTAGGTACAATTTTATTAAGTTTTAATGTGTTCCAAGCGTGTGCAGCACTAAAACTAAAAACTGTTTTCCCAAAGTTTGCATGCAGGACTTCGAGCATTAGCCATCACTTCAAGGGTCAAATAGGACCAATTTAATAAGAAACTGATATATGATGGCAAGTTGCCATTACAGGCTTTTTAAATAAACAGAAACCAATGCCTGTCACATCTTACTGTTAGAAATGCCCATTCAACCTTTTCTTGCAATGATGAGCAGAATAACTGCCACTGGTAATAAATCTTAGGGCAGAGTGAAAAACTGAATTTAGGGGTTTAAGAGTGGAGGCAGAGGTGTGCCTATAGATAACATCACCATAATCCAAAACAGACAAGAAGACGGCTTCAATTATCCGCTTCCTACTGAACATAGGAAAATTAGCACTGTTTCTGTACAAATATCCAATTTTTTGTCGTAGCTTGCTGACAAGTGTCAATGTGAATATAAAACATAAATATAATTTATAACCAAAGTAGTAGCAGTGACAGTACTACAGTATGTTTAGTTCTGAAACCAGATTGATGTGGACTTAACACAGAATTTCTGGAGAGGAATGATTTGAGCTGATTATTAACTAATAATTCCAGGATTTTAGCAAGACAGGACAGTTTGGAAATTGGCCGATAGTTATTAAGATCATTTTTTATCACCACCCTTATGCAGTGGGACTACATGTGCAGATTTCCAGACCTGAGGGATAACTCCAGTAGAGACAGAAAGATTAAAGAGATATGTAATTTGTTCAGCAATAAATGGGGCACAGAACTTTAAAAAATAAGGGTCTAGTTTATCCTCTCCAGTTGCTTTCCTGCAACTGATAGCTTGAAGTGCCTCCGTAACAACAGAGAGAGTGAAAGCCTTTAGGGTGAACTGAGAGGTATGGTTTAAGAAGGGCACATGAGCCAAAGGCTTACTATTAAGAGCAGATCCTGAGTACACCATATCAAACAGTTTCCCAGCAGCAGCAAAATGTGTCTTGATAGCATGGCAAATCTCTGATGTCTTATTTATTAAGCAGTCATTAAACATAAGAAGGAATGGATATACATTTACTGCTTTCCAAAACTTTGACAAGTTTGTAAAAGAGTTAGAGAATAATTCTATGTAATAATTGGCTTTTGCTTTTCTCAAGGAGGATGTGCATTTATTTCTGAGTTGTCTTAAAGTCAGCCAATGGGCTGCTTCACCAGTATGCCTTGCTAGAGCCCAGGCTTTGTCCCTTGCCTTGAACATCATTGATTATTCTGTGGAGAACCAGGGGCCTAATCTATCTTTAACCCTAACCTTTTTAAAGGGTGCATGTTTATCAATGACAGCAAGGAATGAATTTGTAAATTATTCTAATTCCAATTCTACATCAGGTATTTCAGAGGTGTGACGTATATTACTGTCAGCAAGGTCACTGAGAAAAGCCTATTTATTAAAGTTTTTAAATTTCTTTTGATAACAATCCTACTGTAGAGCTTGATCTTTCCAGTCTCGCACTTCTAACGCAGGCTGGAGGACAGTGGTCACTAAGGCCAAGTGCAAAAACTCCAGAACCAGTAATTTTGTCCTTCTGACTGGACAGAATAAAATCTATTAATGTTAATTTGTAAGGATCCTTCATCAATCAGCTGTGACAGATTGAGATTGTCACATATCTATTTTAGACTATTTGAATCATTTCCAAACCAATTTAGGTTAAAGTCACCTAGAACCTGCATCTGAGTTACTGTACTGAGCAAGTAAGTCTGCTAATTTATTAATTGCACTAGAGATACCTAAGGGTGGTCTGTATACACCCATCACGTTGAATGAATTATTTCTAGATAAGTCGACTTTCAGATTCAAATTCAAAAGAATGAGGTATGGTGACAGCATTTAAAACAGTAACAGATAAACAAGACTTCACATATATAGCCACACCAACCCCTTGTCCAACTCTGTCTGTACAATGTATTCTGTACAATTTATAGTTATGTAAGGAAACCTCAGAATCATGTATAGTCTGTTTAAGCCAGGTTTCTTTTAGAACCAGAATATAAGGATCAGTCTGTGATACAAGAATTCTCAGGTGATCTAATTTAAATTGATTACACAGACTTCTGATATTTAAATGCATCAAACCCAGGCCATTTCTGGATTTGAAAGCATGTGGGTTAAATAAAACTTGCTCAGAGTCACAGGAGGACTTACTCACAAAAGGCAACCTAGAGCTTGTTGGGGGTTTGGGTTTCATGATTATTAAATGTTCAGGGTTATAACAACTTGTACAAGAAATAGGCTGGTGGTGTTTACAAGGGCCATTAGTGATCAGTACAGGAATGTCAAACATGGGAGCACAGAGTGAAGGACAGAGTGCATTCTGAACCGGGCTCACCTGGAGTCATCACCCAGCGAGAGGAGACTTCATGATTGACGGCTCCCATTTCAGTGATTCTACCATTTCACACATGGTTATAGATAAGAACCTTGAACCAGACTTATTAGGATGAATGCCATCTCGTCTCAGAAGTGTGGATCTATTAAAAAATACATTAAAATTGTCTATGTAGCTGACATTCATAAAGTTACAGCAGCCTTTCAGCCAGCAGTGAAGCCATTGTCAGACCTGCCAACCCTGGACACGTTTTTTGAATACCATTTCAGCGACCTAGATATGTCAGATGCAAATCACTGCTGTTCACACAATGAATTATTGTACATCATTTGCATACATGCAGCAGTCAAACAGACAAAAATGTGAGCAATGCACTGATATGAAAATTCTTGATACCAATAACTGCAGATCAATACTGTTAATTATCATGTCATTTATGCCTATTTGTCCATTTGTCTTTCACCCGCCTAAACACAGCTTACCAAGGAACACTATTTCACTTAGGCTACACACTAACCTACCACTACTGCTGCATTTATATAGTTTCTATTGTTTACACCTCCACTATAATCAAACCTTAAGCCAATTTGATTTTTGACAATATGACTTTCAGCTAGTTTGAAAAGATGATGACAATGTAGCTGTAAAATCCTAACCAGCCTAATCAGACTATTTTGTGGCTATGATTAAATAAATATGTAAGAGCTGCTGGTTAATACAACTGTTCTCATTATAGGTAGGCTATTACTTAATGATGACCTAATAACAATACAGACTGAATATGAACATGGCTGTTGAAACTGTAGAAGCAATCATATCTCTCTTTACATATTGGACTTAATTTGCAATGGAGGGGTGTTTCCTTTCCTTGAAATTTTCCTAGAGTAGGCAAAGTTATAGACTATAGTGCCAACACGGTGGTGAATGTGGAAGAGTTGAACCTGCTGCCCCTCCAACCATAGCAACAGAAAAAGATGCAGCAGGACCCATAACACCAGAACCGGAGGGGCAGCAGGTTCCACTTTGCCACGTTCAGCATTGACCACAGCAACAGAGGAGAGGTGGGCACCAGGGGGGTCAAGGCTGAGCTTTTGCTGGTGTGGTGTTAATTCCAAGAACTCTGGTAAATCTGCCAATGACAGAGAAGATGACTGGTTATGCCTCTGCAGCTGTGGTGTGGGCCTGGGCTGCTTGGGTCTCACCCTGTTTTGTTCCTGGATTTGCCTAGCCTTGTGCTGGCCAACATTACCTGCACAGATGGGAATATTACCATCCAGCTCTGCATCACCTTCTCTACTCCTCTCTTTAAACCAATCCCTGCACAGGATTGAGGTCTCCTCATGGTTGCTGATTTTGCAATTTAAATGTATGCAACCCACACAATGGGATGATGAAGGATTAGGAGTCATGATGGTATCTAGCTTGCTAGGCAGGCTGACTAGTTAGACTAACCTGGAGGCTAGATGATAAACATAAAGCAGATAATATTGCTAATAATGAAATGTATTAATATAGCAACTAGCAAGTCATTGATTTCTAGTGGACAAAAAACATACAATGTTTTATGATCTATTGGTAGCTCCATCTATTGGCAGCTCCATTCTGTCTCACATTGTCTGTAAAATCTTCATTGATAAAGATCTTGGTGCTTTTAAGTTTTTTCTTCTCTTTAGAATTTCCTCTTTATCCTTGAATCTGAGCAGTTTCATCACAATTGACCTTGGCCTGTTTGCTTGCTCTTCAAATTTTCCCTTGCGATGTGTATTTAGATTCTTTGACTTGCCATGACTCACTCCTTTCTTCAGGGACTCCATCAATGATGATGTTCCTCTTTGACTGACTCTCCAGATACTCTAAATTTCCAGAAAGTTTGTCAAAAGAAGCTTGGACGGAGGCAAACTCACTTGATATGTACTAAAGACCGGTGGCATGGAGAGAGTCTTTTGTTAAGATCATCTACATCCTTTTGAGAATTGCAAACTGATCTTAATATCATTAAGATGTCAAGATATTAATAATCCTTAACATCTTTCATGATATTGTTCATCCTTTGGTTAGTAGAGGCCATAAATAATTGAACAAAGGTCTTGAAGTTTCTTTCTTGATCAATCAAGTCTTTGAAAAATGATTTCTGCTGATCAAGCAGCTCATGGATCATAGATAGTGAATAGGAATCCTTCTCCTTGTTGGCTTTTTGACAAAAAAATTGTCAGGAAACTAAGGAGAAGAAAGCCTCTGTTCCTAGTTGCCAAGATAAAAAATGAGCAGCAAAAACTTATAGGCTGATGCACTTGAGTGTGCTGGTGCAGGAAGGCCAAGAAAGAGGAGAATTCACAAACTAGTGTTGTTACGCTCCAAGCAGACTACTCAACACAGTCCTGACCTTTCAAAGCAAAAAATCACGTGACCACCCCAATGAGGCCTTCTTATGTCACAGGCATATCAGGAGTGTGTTACACTGGTTTGAATGCGGGGCAGGTGCTTGTCAATCTCCCATAATGCTTAAAAGTGGGCAGAATCCCTCTTGGGACAGTTTGATTAAGGTAAGATTAATATTAGATTAGATACATACTATAGAATAGACAGACATAAATACACACACATACTTGTACTGTAGATACACACCACAAAAGCATACTCAGAGATACTGTAGATCAGCAGATAGATTTAGTTGACTGATAAAAGTTTAGTATGTGAGAACTAGAAAGTGTTTGAGTGACTTGTTGAAAGTGAGAGTTTGTGACTGAAAGGCTGTGTGTGCGCCTGATTGTTTGATAGAGTAAGCGAGGGAGAAAAAGGGAGAATCGAGGCAGCGCCAGCAAAGAAAGCCAGATCATATGTGTGGGAGCACTTTAACTTGATTAATCCTAAAAAGGTTAAGTGTTTGATCTGTGCTCAAGAGCTGGCCTTCAACAATAATGCATCCTCAATGCTGCGACATCTACGCTCAAAGCACTCGGAAACTACACCCAACACAGCTGCTTCTGCTGCTGCTGCTGCTGTTGGTGGTGGAGCTACTTGGCATGGTAGGCCTATACTAACCATTAACAGGTCATTTGTATGAGTCATACAGATTATTAAATAAGGAATTTAAAAGGTTTTTCCTATTTGTTCTTTTTAAAGGACGGCAAGCAGAATTGAATGAGGACACTTTTGTGTTGTGAAATGTTAAAGATATCATTAAAAGAAAACCTTAACATGGTGACAGTGAGGAAAATACTTCCGGGCGGGCCCTCCAGTCAGCCAATCGCAAAGCTTCAAATTCTGGATTTCAAATTCAATTCATCCCCGGGATACTCTAAAATTGACGTTTTTTATTGAAAGAACATCATCAAACAGTTACATAAAATAACACAAATAACATAGCAGCTCAGATAAATACACAACGCAAAGACCATGATTCAAACAACATGCAACAATATGGTTTCGGCAATAGCAGCATCCATACAGAGTATCTGACTCACATTATCTGATGTCTTCTTCTTTCTTTCATGGAGATGAAGTATCCATGTCATAACGTCCAACTGCATTTGTTGCTGTCACTGCTGGTTAACCAGTCTGATATAATTAGCAACGATGACAAACAAGCTAACTCTCCCGGTTGTTTCATTTAAATTATGTTGTTAACTTTGTTGATGAGAGGAATTCACTTCAGAGCAGCAGAACATCGAGCCACTGCACGCCACCGTTGTCCTGCTGTGTGTCCAGCCCAGACAGCTGAAGTCCATTCTCACTGTTAGCTTAACAGTCCTTCAGGGCTGCTACAACAAGCAAACTGTTCCATTGGCTAACGCAAGTAGCTATCTACTGCGTGATAAAAAAACGGGAAACGTAAATCTGAAAACAGAAATTTTGGACTCTGTTGAAAAGGCCTAAATAAAATGTAATTTTTTAGTGATATACAAAAGTAGTTCACAGTTTGCATGTTATAATTTATTTTCTAATATGCTACTTTATTAATCTATCGCTTTAACGCATACAGATGTAGAGAATTGAAGATGTAATTTGGAAACTGTCATTGGAGTAATGCAATGTCAATATTATATTCTGGTTGATGATTGGTTAGGGAGGACGTCGTCTGTTGGTCATTTTACAGCAATAAAAAAAAAAGAAGTACATTAAATTGATATGAGATCCCGCTCTAAGGAGGACAGCAGGAGCCCGTCCTCTGCTCTCCTCTCACCGCTTCAACCAGACTGCCCTTTCCCCTCTTGCCTGCCCAACAGGTGTTGCTGTTGAAGCATTTTAAGAGACAAGAGAGAAAAAATATTTTATAAATGATACTGAGATTTGGTAATGGTTTATTTCAGCTAATTACTCCCTCTTGCCTCTCAAAAATAGAGGGGGAGCAACCTCCTCTGCCTCTATGGACCGGCCTCCTCTGCAGCAAATGAATGTGAAAACAGCATTCCAGTGTCAAACTCTGCACATACATTATTCTGCAATGAAGCTCAAACATCCAAATGTAGGAACAAGAAGAAAATCACATTTTGAATGGAGGGGAACCTTAAGTCATTTACAAATTCATTCAAGTCAAACTGTTTTATGGCGTGAGCTGACATGAGTTCACACTGCGGTTAACACAACTTTAATTTGCAACGTTTCTAAACAATTTCCACAGCCACAGCTGAGTGGCTCTACTACCTCTGCTGATACTACATAGTGCTTTCTAGGTGGAAGGAACCAAGTAGTTTAAACAGAGAGGGGGACTGTGTGTAGCAGGCTGAGCTAAAGGACCAGTGTATAGGATTTACTTCAATTCAGTTCAATTCAATTTTATTTATACAGCATCAAATCACAATAGAAGGGGCACTTTTCACAGAGACCCAACATTCCCCCACGAGCAGCACTTGGCAACAGCGGCAAGGAAAAACTCCTCTTTAATGGGAAGAAACCTCAAGCAGAACCAGGCTTTAGGTGGGCGGCCATCGACCTTGACCAGTTGGGATGAGAGGGAAAGAGGGAGGGGAAGAGGGGAGAGAGAGAGAGAGACAGAGGAGCACAACAACAACAATAATAACAATAACAATGATAATAATAGAAGTATGACTAACAATAATAATAGCACAGCTAACACCTTCATTGTTAGCTTATCATCTGGTCGCTGTCTTTTTAAATATGTCTCTCTCTCTCTGCAATAGTGTGGCATGCAGCTGTTACATGCACCTGCAGGATCATCAGTCCCATCACTTCATCAGCTCTCATTCTCATCGAAGTCATCAGCCACCACCACCAGTGTCTGGACTCCATGGGGGATCTATCTCGCAGCTGCTCAGGAATTATGTCCCTTTGGAGTTCAAGCGCCAAAGACTTTATGACTATCATTACTATCTGTATAATAAACATTATCTGTTCTCCATTCACATGTCTCTTCTGATTGAAATGAAGAATATAGCAAAATTAACTGAGGCGAGAGCAGAAAAAACACTATCAGTAACACAGCCGGCAACCAGAAATGAGACAATGAGCGTCGTGTTTGTCCTATTCGCACTGTCCTGTCCTGCATCTGGCATCTAGTGGTGAGGTTGCAGACTGCAACCAACTGAATACCTCTCACCCTCACCCATTTCAAGCATGTAGGAGAACCTACGGTGGCCACAAAACTCACAAAAAATGCAAAAGGCCTTCTTTAGAGCCAGTGTTTGGTTTCTCTGTTCTGGGCTACTGTAGAATCACGGTGGGCTCCGTGGAAGAGGACCCACTCCCTACGTAGATATAAATAGCTCGTTCTAAGGTAATGAAAACACAACAATTCTTATTTTCAGGTGATTATACACTGATGAAAACATACTTATGAATATTATATTCCATTTCTGCCAATAGATCCCCCTAAATCTTATACACTGGTCCTAAATACAAATAAAAACATACAGCAACATATATGTAGCATTTTTCCTATAGGCTATGGTGCACACAAAGTTAAGTGGGGAAGACAGTTAAAACAACAAATATGCACACACCTAAAATCACAATAATAAAACAATAGTGCATGTTGACTGACAAATCTTTGATCAAAGTTGATCGATATCTGGTCCCCATTAACGCTGATTCAGGTGCTTGGCGTCTGTCAGTTATATTTAAGTTTGACACATTTCATGATTCTAGATGGAAAATGCAGAACTTGGTTTAATTCTCTGATAAGGAAGTCACTGCGTTCATGTTGCTCAGTCTAATTTGCTGTTTCCCTGTAACTGATAATTTTACTGCGAGTCCTGCTCTGACACAGTGTTATGAGTTAAATATGTCTAAACATTGCAGACAAATATTGGCAAGTTTATTTGTTATTGCAAAATAGCAGGAATTTCATTATGGAGGTATTGATTGTTGGGGCTGTTTTAAGGCAGTGTGTTTCTTTGCTTGAAGATATGAACCATTAGCTTAATAGTTAAGTTACTAATGGTTGTTATATGAACAAGGACAGCAGAAATTGGAAGCAAGCAAAAATTGGTTTTGCAAGAAAATAATATTGAAAAGATGTTGTGAATGAAAGTTGTGATGCAACAGGTGCAGCCAACAGTTCATAAATGTATGCTTGAATTTCATCAAAAACCACAAATCCACAAAAGGATTGCGCAGCCTTTGCGGCTGCCTGTGTGAATGAGACAAAAAGATAGCGTGTAGATCACAAAGCACCCGCAAGGGGTGAAATACACCGCAAACTGCACTGCCAAGCAAGTAGTGTCATGGTGTGTCTGTCCAATTTGCATATATGTAAATTAGATAATATTCATTCAGCGCAAAATTGGCCCCTTTCTATGCAAATAAGCCTTGTTGCAAAATGTTGTCTAATTCACAAAGACCAGCGCTAATTGCCATACACATTTAGGGTGGAGTTATTAGCATCTTCAGAGAGTTGGTGTTAACTGCGTGCACACTAACTTCTCAGTCACTCTCTCTCTGTCTCTGTCTCTTCAAATTTTCAAGCTTGTGAGTTTTGAATGATATTGAATTGATATTGAATGATATTAATGGCGAAATCTACAGTCAGACATGGGGGGGATCAAGTGGGGCTGTGGACTTATCTCGGATTTAAAAATAAAAATAACGGCTCTGATGGAGCTCAGGATTCATCCATAAGGGCTGCTTTATTACACACTGTTTCACTGTATAAACCTGGAATCTGCGTGTAATAGTTGATCTGTGTAGATGTGTAGCAGAACACAGAACATTAATTATCAGATCCTGACTGATCCAGTGTTCATGAAGTTAACGCTGCTGTGCCGTGTGCGTAAATGCGCACAGCCTCTTTCTCAGTTTGGAGATGCACTTATCGTTTCAGCTGCTGTGTGATTCTGCTGCCAGCTGTGACACACAGCCAGCTGTGGGCAACAAACAGAACATCAGTACTGATGTTTCAGTGACACCTGAATGGCATTATTGTAAGATTCCGACATTAATTTGTTTGTAACATGTAACAGGTTTCAGACCTGCCTGACATTAATAGCTGTAGCCTATTTTGATGGACATTTCAGTAGATTATGTTATAGCTGCAAAATACTAGAGAAGTAAAAGAAGCAAAATGCATGAAAGTTGGTTTGTGATTGTGGAGAGCTCTGTGTGTGTGCACCTCTGCAAATTAAAGACATGCAATTTGAGGCTTTTGTGTTCTCTGCAGTTTTCTTTATGGACCAATCTGTGTGTTGAAATATGGAGAAAAGCCTGAAACACTGGAAACAGCTCTGCTTACTCAAACAGATGCAAAACAAGCGCAAATTATGCTCAGCTGCAAAACTTTAGGGGCGTGTTTGTGCTGGCATCTCATTAGCGCAAAATCTTTAGTGAATAGAAGTCAAAATGTCCACTATGAAACAGGTTCATTCAACTTCTAAGAGTTAAAACCACAATCTAAAAACTGATGTTTGCTTTGAAAAGGGAAAGAGTTTGGGTGATTAGTAGTCAGAAGCAACCACAGAAACCAGGACTGCTGCCCTAAACCTAAAAACATAGCAGACACAATGTTTCCTCTGACTGTTAAAGTTGTCTTTCCCACTGGGAGCTGCACTCTGTGCTTTACATCCAGTCGATAACAGGTGATCACAGCTGCTTCTAGTTGCAGCCACTTCCTCAGAGGCTCAGCCTGCGAAGGTAAAGTCAATATATAGTCCTGCACTGGAGTCAATGCAGCGACTTGTAAAATCACCCACAAGAAACAAACAGTGCAGCTCAGTTTGATATTCTGGCATGGAAACACAGCACAGCTGGCAAGTTATTTGTTCCAATTACCATGACAATGGAGATGGGAAGACGTGCCCTTGTAAACACCGGCATGTAGTCAGGAGAGCAGCGCCGCGTGGATGCACATGCAAACACACATGTACACACACACAGTACACACACACAGAGGACAAAACAAGCTTTTCTTCTAGTGACATGGAGAATCCTAATTGGGCAATTAAATCCTCTGAGGAAAAAATAAAATTCAAACACATAAAAATCCTCCTCCTTCTCCCTGTACAGCCTCCAACACCCCTGTTCTGCCTCTATCCTCCACACAATCAATCAGAAACTGATTAATTCATCGTGGCAATGACAGATGATACACTATGGCCTGTAGCTTCATGTGCTACTGTGCTATGTGCTTGTGGAAAGAGCTGCAACAATCATAGCCGCAGGGACATGTCAGCAGGGTGTGCTGTGCTCTCAACTGACCAACAAACCCCCCTCCAAAATTGTTGCTTGAAAAACAAACATAACTATTGTGGTGGTTCATCTGACCCACACAAGCAAGTCCTTGGTCAGCTCCCATCTACTCATTGGTGCCAGCAAGGAGCTCATGAAGTCTTGGACAGAGTACACCTGAAGATGGTTACGGTTGGGGCAGTGTGTTCTGAGTTGTGAGTGATAAGTGACTAGTGATTAGTTTTGAGGATATTGGGGTACTGAGAAAACAGGAGGGACTGGATTTGTGACTGACCCTCACTCCTCTCTTTTCTACTTGCCTGCAGGGAAGCAGCACTCCCACAGAGCACCCCTAAGAGCATAGGAATTTCAGTTCTTTCAATCCCCCTTCACCAACCCTCCCCATTAGTCAAAAAAGTTATGTTGTGTTTGAGCCTCACTCCGAGTAGTGTTAGTAGTAGTAGTTAGTAGTAGTTTAACCCCCCCCCCGGCTTGATTCATTCTCTGGCTAGTTGTTAGCAACTGTTAAATTCGGACATCCGCATCCCAGCATGCAAAGCGCACATGGCTATGGGAGCCATTTTGCTCAAACTTGCAGAGTACGCCTAGTAACTGGGTCGGATCGAGGTTAGATCACAATCCCACCACAAATGAACAGCTCCAGAGTTCATTTGGGATTGGACCAAAACCACCTCCTCTAAAGGGTACCATTGTTTTGGTCTGCACCTGAGTACAATTACTGTGTTCAGATTTGCCCGAACGAATTGCACCAAGGGGGAAAACGTACCAGGGTTGGATTCAACTGGACTAAAAAGCCCTTTTGGTTGAAAACTTCATACTGTAAGTATTTTGTTCATGCTGGAGGTGCAGACAATAATAATAACACGATGGGACACTATACAAAGTATTACAGGAAATCATCAGAAAAGCTGGTTATAATTTCTTAATGCAAAGCTTTTCTGCTGTAACTAATCTGAATGTACACCCCTCCAGACATGTTTTAAGATGTATATAAACACTCTGAATAATAATTTGTGCCTGATATGGTTTTTCCACAAAAAACGTTCCAGAATTCCAGAATCTATGAATATGCAAATATATTTTCATTTTAAAAGTAACTGCTGAACACAAAATGTCTCCTGCTTCACTGTAAAGTTCATTCTCAGTGTCTTCAAGTTTCCACATCACACTTTTGTAAGTAGAATACTGGACCAGGATTAGCTCCAAAATATTTGTGATGTCACACGTCAGGCTTGTAGTCTATGGAAGTTTTTATGGACTTTTATGAACTAGTTGTAACCCACAGAAGACAATCCACAAATGTGTACCATGATCCACAAATATCTCACTATCCACAAACACGTATTTTTAATTTGTGTTGTGTAAAGTCATATCCACAAAAAACAAATATGCATAACTCACTCTGTAAACATGTAATTTCATTTCACATAAAAATGATATATTTTACAAATTTAAAAAGTTTCACCACAAAAATACATGTAAAGTCATATTTACGCATTTGATGATCAATTTGTACATGTGAAATGGGTTTTGAACATTTGTGGATTGCTTCCTGTCAGTTTGTGGGCCACGTGACATTTGTGACTTCCCTCCTATTTTTTACAGATTTTTTTCCCATTGTTAGCGCAGCTGATCTGCAGAAAAAAAATCCACAAATGTGAGGTGCAGTTACACGCTACACCAGCAGGTGACGATACATGAACACATGAACACACACACACAGACACACACACACACACACACACACACACACACACACACACACAGAGGAGGACAGACCTGAATATGTTACATCCAGTTAGGTGTCTGTGTCATTCTTTTAAGCAGCATGGCGTCAACTTTCCCACAGAAAACAGTAAGTAACAATTTTTCATTAATAAAACTAAATATTAAGATAATAATTTGTACATTATGTTTTGTCTTTTTTAAGTAAGTACTAAGTATAAGTAATACAGTGGGAAATTAACTTTTTAAAATTTGAACATCTACCAGCAACTGACAGTTAAATGTTCAAATTCACCAGCCACTTTCATATTTTACCACCATTTGGCTGGTGGCTGGTGCTAATTCCCCACTACCTAACCTGACTGCAGTCAAAATATGCATTAAACTATAACATATTAGCTAAAGAAATGAGTTGATGCAGTGTCCAGCTAACTGCTTCTGCAGCCCTAACGTAACGGTGACCAGACGTCCCAGTTTGTCTGGGATTGTCCCGGTTTCAAGCTGGGTCCCAACAAATATCTGTAAAACACTAAAATGTCCCAGTTTTCAACATTCACTACCAAATTGTCCCAGTTTTCACCACACTTAAAATAATAATTATAATAATATACTTGTTTTCAGCACTTACATAGACATTTATCATGTTCTGTCCCACTCATTATTACCTAACCCAATATAAAACCATAAACAATGCAATTCAACACTGATTTGTCTGTATGTATGTCTGTCTGTGTCAATCAATGTGTCGTTGTCAGGGTTGCTGCTAGCCTATGATGCTCGCAGCTCTTTCTGACAGAACCTGTCAGTATGCTAAGAGAGAGTCAGTCTTTTCTAAAGACCTCCAGGAGGACTTTCTTTCATAAAGTACCCAGCAACGAAAATGCTGCATTCTGCACACACTGCAAGATGGCCAAACATAAGCGGTGGTTTCCCTGAGAGCTGAGAGCTCCAGAAAAGAAACTCTAACTAAGAAGAAAGGCTGCAAAACGTAAAGTATCCAGCAATCTTCTTAAAGGTAACTTTATTTAAAGAATCTTGGTTTTAAAGGTGTAATTGTGATTTAATATTTTGATGTTTTAATCTTTGTACACTTGTGACCAGCTCATGTTATTTTTATGTTATAGCCTATAAAGTTATTTATGGACCACAAAGAGATTTGTACTTACTTTGTTTTGTTAAAAAAAAAAAAAAAAAAGAAGCTGGCAGAGAATGTGTCAGCCATTTAGCTGGCAGCCTGCACTTGTGCGCACTGACAAATACCTTGGTGGATTTTAAAACATAATTTTTCATCTGCTGAGATGCTGTCCATGGTGTTGAAAGGTGTGCTTGGTAGGTGTGCTAAATGTTGAAATAATTTGCCCTAATTTGAAAACATCTATGGTGCATACATAAGTGCATACATGTGCATGAACATGCGGTGCACTTTAGGGTCCCCATTTGGGGGTTTGAAAATATGGTCACCCTACCTAACATTAAACTTAATGTTACTCCCACAGTGGCTGTTGTTTTTCTTAAGATTGAACATTAGTACATTAATTAGAGATTGAGGAAGACCAACTATAAACTAGGATCGCTGGCAAAAAAGAAATCTAATTATCCCAGAAGCTGTCATCTCAGGAGCTGACTTAGTAACTTGTTACCGGCAGTAAGCCACTATCCACCAAGTGTTAGAAGATCAACTCAGGGAAATATGACTTGTACATGTAGCTAACACTATTAAGTGTAACTTGACTTGTCATATCATCATAGATCATCATTGATCAAGTCATATTACCCTGACTTAATCTTCCAACATGGAGAGTGCTGAAATGGTGTTTCTTGGTGGGAAAAGTCTCATACCAGACAAACCAAGAATCTTTGAATGCACAATAAGTGGAGACTGGTTGCGATTGCCTAATCATGCTAATTATCACTATGTATGTCCTGGGCATATGTGTGAATGTTTCCAACCATAATGCAACACTTGTTAAAAGCTTATTATTTCAAAAACAGCATTTCATAGAGCTTGAATGATGATAACTGCATGTTAATGTAAATAATAATTGTAATACTAATGCATTTCCATCTTTCTCTCTTGAAATCAGGAGGCACCACAAAATGTGGAATCACCTGCAAAGGCACTGATAAATATAAGTAGAAATTTAACAGGACTGTAATATGCCATGACTACAATTTGAATAGTCACACAACATGTAAAAATTCTGTCAGAATTAACTAAGGGCACAGTTTTTTGCTTGTGTAATCCAAGCTGTATGGGTCCCTCACATGTCAGTTTGTACCTAAAAGGTAATTCGATATAAAGTACAAGTTATGGTAATAACATACATGAGGGAAGATTTCCTGATATAGATTATTTGTTCTTCCATTTTCATTACCAAATAAGTCATGGTGTCTTTCCTCAATGCTTTGTATTGAACATGTAGCGCATTCCAGGTGTTGATTTGATGGTTCTAATTAATCTATTGTGGTTGTCTGTTAGTACAAGAGTGTACAAGGTATAAGTGCACCAATTTAGATTTAAGCTGTCATGTTCTAACCATTCTCATCAACCATTACTTTAATCAGGTGAAATCCCTTTTTAATCACTGTATATTATGTTTTTTATGCAATTTCCTGGCTTCTATCTGGGACAACACAAAACTAAGAAGAAGGCCATATTCACGTATACAAGTAAAAACTACAACTTTTCACTTTTATTTGATTCCTTCACCATCAGCCACTACTCCAAGGGGGCAGTGATGAACTGCTCCATTCACAGGCTGGCCTTGGGAGGAGGCAGGTAGCCAGAGGAGAGTGCCCATAAAGAGGTAAGAGATAGTTTTAAGAAATGGTTGTAGCACAAGCCACCTACTGTATACATAATCAAAACCTGCAAACAATACAGTTTTCAAGATCAGACACCATTGTTGAATCAGGGTGTATACATTTTTTGTCTATGACCACGAGACACATGCAGTAAGTCCGCTTTCCTTTATTTTTGACCTTAACCTTTCAATTTGATTTAAATTCTTCATCTCTGCCACTCCCATTGGTGGGTTTGTCATCGCTGTGCAGCACAGCTTTGTTCAAACTCACAGAACTGTATTTTAAATTCAGGTGGAGATCCTAAGGTTTCAAAGATCCCAAATATGTCCTGCTGAATTCCAGGGAAATGTGTATAAAATCATAAGATATGTAGATATAGCCATGTAGCCATAAAACAATGTCATCTTGGGTTTGAACATTTCACTCAACTTGAGTGTGAAGTAGCTTGAGTGGAGTGCTGCAGCCAGCAGAAACAGTAGAGTATATATGCAGACGGGAGACAAATTAAAGGAAAAACTGGTGCAGGTCTGAATGCTACACCGATTACATCACTTGCCCTCTGCCCCCACCATCGTTTTGCTTTTTTTATTGACAAAAAACCCATTTAGTTCATTTTTCATCAGCACCCACGTTCATCAAATAAAAAAACTCAAATTTGTAAAATACTAAGGGCCAAATCTATAAAAGGATTGCGCAGCTTTTGCGGCCGCTAAACCCGTGCAGATGAGACAAAAAGATAGTGTGTAGATCACAAAGCAGCCGCAAAGGGTGAAATTCACAGCAAACTGCACTGCCAAGCCACGAAATCTTGAGTCAGACATGGGGGGGATCAAGTGGGTATGGGGTTTTAGGCTTATCTTCAGCTACTTGAAAATAAAAATGTCATGACAGCTCTGATGGAGCTCTGGATTCATCCACAAGGGCTGCTTTATTACACACTGTTTCACTGTATAAACCTGGAATCTGTGTGTAATAGTTGATCTGTGTAGATGTGTAGTGAATTACGCATTTTATTTGAAGCATACCCTACATATTGTCTTGACTAATCCAGTACAACAGCATGTTATTTCCAGTACTGCTCTATGTCCACACAATTTTGGAATTAAACTGTGCCTTTGTTGTAATTTGATAAATATGTTGACTTAGTCCTATTGTTATTGTTACAAATTCACATTAACATCCATAATGCTAAATATATCCATGGCAATAAAAGTTCAATTTCAGTAATCTATTAGTTTAGCTGACTTTGAATAAAGCATTGTTTTATCAGTGTCTAAAGAGTTTCTACCATTATGAACTGCTGAGCATTAATCATGAGTTTGTCAAGGTGGCAGTGGACTGTGAAAATTTTCAATAATACCAACAGACTCTGAGGGCTACTCAACCAAAAAATACTCCTCAAAAATTACAATGACAGAAACTGCATATACACCGTGCCCCTTCAACAGGATCTTTGCACCGATCCTTTACTTCCTCACACACTGGAGTTTTCCAGAATGCCAAAGGCCAATTGTAGGAGATGTGGCCAATCGATGTCTCTAATAAATGCTTGCACTTCATGTTCAAGACTGCAACGTGAGTAGCAACACACATAAATCTTATGTCCTTTGTTGAGATTTGGTTGCCTAATCAAAATGGTAATTGGTTAAATTGTTGTTTTATTGATCTAAGTTATCCCTAAGACCATTCTTACTGACGGACAGGAGACAGGGTTCCCTCCCTGGAAGTATTGAAACTTAAAAGTAAAAAAAAAAAAAAAACAGTCATCACTTCAGTCATCATTTTCATTTATTTATTGGTTGACTTGATTACAAAGTGTTACATTTGATGTTAAAGTGAAAAATATAATGCATGAAGGTTGTCATGGATATCAGAAAATGCATGAAGGATAAGTGAAGGAAATTTTGGAATTTCAACAGAGAAAATGTGAGGGAACACTGAAGATTTCATGCCTTGAGCCTAAATGCTTTCATTTCCTGACTATTTAGGAGCTGTCAATTATTCCTATTGACTTGTTTTTGTCTTTACACTTACACCCTTCTGCTCTGATCTTCAAGGAAACGTTTTCCCCCATTGCAGGATGAACAGAAAGAGGAAGTCACAGATTTGGAGAAGAAAGTGGAGGAGGACACCTCAGTTGTCAGGTATGATTTTTTTTTTTATGATATAACGTTCTGTTAAATGAAAATGTTCAACTTGCATGTTAGATGTCATTGTTGTGTAGCTGACACTTTTCTTAAATCTACCAACCTCACAGGTTTGTCCAGTTTGCCAGGGAAAAGTTCCACGTTCAGTGCTTGTCATCCATGCCAGTGAGTGTGTTGACAGGTAGGCTTCTTTAGCCAATACCTAAGACTTATTAAAGCTTTTCTGTAAGTTTCCAACATATAAAAAAGGTATATAAAGCTGCAGTAGGTAAGTTTGTACTCATGAAATTTGCAACGTGAGTGGGACATGCATGCACATGCTAGTGAATAAGCTAGTGCAGTGTAGTGTGGATAGAACAACAAAATGATTTTTTTAGATTTATCCAGCTTAGTGTGGACATGGCCTCAGTCCCTCCTCCCAGTTTTTCCTCTTAAGTATTTCATTTTTTGTGTTGTTTAGGTGTGTACACTGTAGTTGTTATTCATGAGCTAGCTCCCTTCTCTGCCAAGCTAAGGAAAAGCAGCTATGATAGGCTAGGCCAAGTTTGTTTTGGGAAGGGAAGCAAGCACACTGCTGCTGTATGCTTGCTTGACTGGCAGTTGGCACTGAGGTAGTGACATCTCTTTGAGGTGATTGGTTGTTTGATGCAGCCCAAATGGAATTAAACAAATGAGATTACAACCTCAGGAGCAGCCCACAACACCAGATTCTTTGCTCAGTGTATTTAGTTTGGGTACCCTCTGTGTATGATGGTGATTTGTCAAAATATTGAAGGAAAGAAGTAAGGTACTGGAGCTTCAACCTGTCCCAGTCCTTATTTGAGTTTTGGCTTGATAACATGCTCATTCTTAGAGCTTTTGACTTCTTTCTGTTTTCCAACTGTGGACACAGAGAACTGCATTGGAGCCTTACTGTCATAGATTGTGGAGCAGGTGGACCCAAATGCAGAAGACGGCAGGCAGGATCAAATGCAGAATATTTATTAGAAAACTAAAAAAGACTGAGACACAGGAACAATGTAAACTGATCAGATTAAGCAGAACAGACGACTCAACAAAGACTGAACTGAAAACTGAACTTAGATACAAACTGTACAAAAAATGAAAATGCCAAACCTCTGCATCTCACCATAGATGTGACAGAAGATGTACATGAACAAGATGCTACATTGATTTCCTTTTACACGGCAGATGGTATACAGTTGGCTTCGCCACTGAAGTGCAGACTAAAAGGTGTGACCTTATATTTCATAGTAGTGTGAACCTCCAGTTGTACATCACCAGTAGTGTTTTTAATTATAAAGTTGTGAATCAAGGTTGAATGTGTAATGTATAACTATCTAAACAGGTGATGCAGCAATTGGAAGTGGGGTGAGCTGTTATATGCTGTTATCTGTGATACACAAAGTGAAGAATGGCTTCCATTTTGATGTTGGTATGTGACAAGGTGAGAGCTGTTTATTTGTGGCCCATCATCCTTTAACAAAATTTCTTTCTTGGCTTTGAAAGCTCAAGGCGTAAACTAGGTAATGCTGTGGCTCTGAGCTGTGGTCAATATTCCACAACTGTTTTTTTTTTTTTTTTTTTTTTTGAGTTACTCACTTTATATCAGTATACTTTTAATGGAGTAGGAAACCTTGGGGCTCACCATTCCTTGTTGATGCGCTTTTCAGGGTAGATGAAATGAACCAAGAGAATGAATGAAAAGAGCTTGTCACTGATAGATGCTCATATTGTTTCATTTTTTTAGGGAACACAAGTGTGACACGACCCTTTGATGGTAAAAAAGATCATCTTGTTCCAGCATCAGCGTCTGTCCTCATTGACAGTGACCTTTTTATCATGGCCGGGAGAATGATTAGCCACAGCTTTCTTCATGGAGGCCCAGCAGTAACTGGACTGAGTTCTGCAATTGTCCACATGTTGATTAGTGGGTCAATGGATACAATACAGCTGGTGAGTACAGCCAGCATGCGGTATTTCTTTAACACTATTTTCTTTTGGACAGTCAAGTTTAGTTGTAGTACTTGTGTTTTTGGATCATATGTTAAGTACCTGTGACATGAAAATATTGGTATTTTCTTATAGCTATAGAAAGACAAAGATCCTCACAGAAGAGGAAATAGAACAAATTACAAGCCTCTGCCTGCAAGTCTCCAAGTGAAACAGCTCAAGGACATGGGAATATGGCCACTCCTTAAAACCAGAGGACATTGTCCCAGTCATGTTTCTGATGGAGGCTGAGGACCAGCTAAATGCACAGATATTATTTGGCCCTCTTTAACTTTTTTCTTTTTAATTAATGAGAAAGACATGTCATTGTTTATGTTTTTTAAACGTGCCCCTAAATTGCTCACGTGCATGTGATAAATTTGGTGTGGGATTTGGGTTTTTGTTAAAGGCAGGTTTCACAATGAGGTTGAGTTATTTTTATGTATACACAGTGTGTGTATGTTTATACCTCACTGGCTTGAATGAATGTCTGTAAATTTTCAAAATACTAAATCTTGCAGTTGCTGGTGGACACAGTTAAATTTAGTGAGTGCAGGTTACATCTGAGCTGATTGAGGCTTCACAGTTGTAAACACTTATTCTCTTTATATTCTCTCTATCTCTTTTACTGTTCAAGAGTTAATTCATTTAAAGGCCTTGTTTATACAGCCATGGTTTTAGAGTAACTTTTTGTTACATTGCTTGATTTAATTTTGTTTTAGATGTTAATGTAGTGCAAACACCTTTCCTTGGCATGTAATTTCTTTGACTTAACAAGGGAAACTCATAGTATTTCTGTGCATGCTTCTACCTTGATTACACATTTAACAAAAAACTGTACACAATGAAATCACTCAGAGGAAAAATGTGGTCGCGATCGTAGGGATGGACTGAATGGGATATTGGTCAGTTTGGGGTGATCATCCTTGTCCACTGCCGGGTAATTGCATAACATGGGTACCTGAATGGGTAAAGGCAATGCACTGTCCTGTACGCAACACACACAAAGCATACATTGTTTTTATCAGCCACTACATGTAGGCTAATACAGCAACATGTGTGATAGATTTGTTACTTTTTCAAATGCTTGCTTCTATGAGGAAGGATGGTTTTCTGTCTCAGTTACATGGTAAGCCAGTAGAAAAACCTATCCTTTTCACCTCCTTCTTAGTTTTCCTGTCTTGTTTGGTTATAAGGCCCAACCTTAAATTACATGTGCATCTGCTTGTAAAAAAACACAATACATAACATGGCTGGGAGCTGAAATGACCAAGTTATTATTATATTATTTCCAAAGTAGTGACATCATTCAGAGGTATAGGGGTATAGTATACTCATGTATACAGGATACATCAATTCCCATAATTAAGTACCTTTGTATGCAAAATTAAACCTGTAAAGCTAACTAAGTGTTCTATTTTTTACACTATAACATACTTGTCATAGTTTGAATGATGATAATAATTGCATTATGATATACTAAGATGATACAGTACAGTATTCTTATGTATCGTTTTTGTAGGACTCTGACCGAGACTATGTGAAACAAGACTAGGTTAAAACCTAGTATATGGCTGGACTGTGTACGAAACACTACAGGGCTTTTAATGTGTACGTCACCTGGTTACCATCAGACATGTTCATAGCCAGTATTTTTAAGATGTTTGTTTTTATGCAAGTTTAACTTTATTTATTTGTATAGCACTTTTCATACAGTAGTTGTAACTCAAGGTGCTGTACACATAAGAAAAATATAAAAAATATTTAAAATACATTACACCAGATTCTTGGTGTAGACTATATGGTGCTGTTGCAAGAAGGGCTGAGTTAAGATTTAGGCTATTTTTTATGTTTTATATATTATTTCTCTTAACCACAACCGAAAAAATAGTTTTGATGCAGTAACTATAAAGTTAATCATTAATGCTGAGTGTAAATTACCACAATACAGTGTGTTTCATGTTGTTACATTGCTTTTATTTTATTGACTATGAACACAGAAGTGCTTTAATTCGAAAAGACACTAGATGCGTGTAACGTGGAAATTGACAGTAAGTTACACTGGCAACAGCGCACAGAGCCTCTCTTCTAAAACAGGCATTGTTTGGATAAATTGACCACGTACTGGGAATCAAAACTGTCAGTTTCTAAGGTGACATATTACCAGTCCTACAGCGAAAATTACAACAGCTTAATTATTTCTGTGGGTTGGTGTGAAATGCATTCTGGGATACTTCTTCCGGGATGGTGTAACTTCATCACTCAGTCACTCAGCTGAATCAGTGACTGATGGATGCAGCCCCGCTGTTGTGGTCCACCCAAAAAGTGGACATCATAAAAGTGACTGAATGGATTTTCACTTTCATTATTTTACATTTCTTTATAAGTAAATAAATAACTAAATAAAACATTGCTTCATTTTGTAATATATTTCATGGAGGGTTTAAAGTGGAACATCCGCAAATATGTAATGTGATTGCTGTGAATTGACACTAAAAGCCGAAAGACCATTTTACCTACTGTCTGGGTGACTGATAACACGACAGAACTTAAGGAAGGTTTCGGTAGCATTTATCTTGAACCTCAAAGACCTCCATCTGCAGCGACAAATGGTGTCCCAACTCATTTTTAGGAATTCGTTATTGTTGTGCTACTGTTAACTAGCTAGCATTTTTATTGTTGCTGAAGTTGCCAAAGCAAAAGTTTTGACCGTTGATGTTGGAAGCTAACATTAGCTGAATTTGGCATGGAGGACGCCTCAAACCAGGACCCTGCTGTGGTATGTAAGAGTTGAATGAACGTAATGTGTGACTCACAAAGTTACAGTACTAAAATAATAAAACCTAAAATAAAAAGTGTAGACAAAGGGAATGTGGGCCTATATATTGAAATGCAGTACTTATAGAATGGAGGAAATTGAGATTGTAGTACACTCTTGAAGCAATGTTGTTCAGTGTAATTTGTTTACACCATGGTTGCTTTGTTGCAGCTATATCCTCTTATATAAATTTTGTAATGCCTACCCCGCAGAAAGCGTAACATCACTCAACACAGTGTAAAAAGAGGGAAACCTGTGCCCAAGAGACAGTCTTTGATGTTCATATACTTTTACATGAGTTATCTGTACTGGTTGGCAAGTCCAGGAGTATGATGCCATTACTTTGTAAAATAATCAAAATATATATAGGTATACAGCATTTAATATAAAGGTGAAGACTATTGATGTAGACCTGACTGTGGTGGTCTTTGTATTACAGGAGGGGGTCAGAAATTAAATGCTTCAAAGGTTACTTTCAGGACTGACCCATGCTCTTCAGCAGAGATCTTTGGACTTTTGTCTCCCCCTTCTGGCAGTGAGAGTAAAGGGGGGCGCTCGGCCGCGATTGTCTGACACAGGCATGCAGCACACTCTCATGTGCACCCTGAATGACAGGGGGTAATGAAAGGGGGGTAAAAATGGATATGTTTTGACAGTCCACCAGCCCAAAAACGTATTTTTTAACAGTCCGTCGGCCCACCGGGATTTGTCCCAGTATGCCTGTAACCTACTGTTGCAGCTTTAAAACGGTGGATAAATAGTTTTGAGTGTCACTCAACCCCTGCGAAATGACTCGTGTCACTATCAGAATTTGATCCATTTGGTCCAATAACATTTGGAAAGTCTAGAAGAGCCACAAGATTAAAGGCCAAATGACCAGCGCGGGAATGTCGCTCCCGACATGAGATTTAAAAACTCTTTATACTCTGAAATACAGAAGGATATACCTGGTGATGATAGGCTTAATCAGTGTCATGTGATCTCGTTTGGCAAGGGCTTGAATGTAACGGATGTTCATTAATATGTAAAAGTTCCGCTTTGCAGGTTTGATTTTGTCTGCAGCCAGGACATGGTTTTTTACAGTGCGACACATCTTCAAATTCCCCAGGAGATTACCCATGCCCTGCTAGACCTCCATCTGTCAGTTCAGTCAGAACTTGAAAATCAGCAGCCATTGCAGCCAACATTTGGTTTTCAAAGGGGATCAGGACCTGGACGTCCATAAATAGACATTCCTATGGACATGCTTGTCCAACTTTTGGAGATGGACTTTCATGTGACACACATTTCAAGTCTGCTAGGTGTGAGCTCCAAGACAGTACATCAAAAGCTGTCTGAGCATGGTATGACTGCAAAAGGAATGTAATGTACAGACAACTTTCTGATGTAGAGCTTGACACACTTGTGTCCAGAATTATATATATATATATATATATATATATATATATATACATATATATACACACATACATACATACATATATACACACACACACACACAACTGTACAAGTTATGTCTAGTAGTCAAGAATGTAATTGAACCAATATTGTATTCAGTTTTTCCATATTTAAATTGATTTTGATGTATGCTTAATGGATGTATTAAATGGCCTTGTCTGTCATTTGTTTTCAAGGTACAACTTATACTCTGTTCTTACAAGATTGTATAAACACAATTCTCAAAATTAGGCTCATATTTATTTAAATATAAATGTAAAACAAGTACATTGTGCTAAACTAATCAAAAGTATCTACTTTTACAGAAAGGTTTAGATGGAGATAAAAATCAGAGAAGAGTCCAGCTAGCTAGCAGCAGTAGAATGCAGTGTTGATGGTAGCTTGGAGTCCAGTGATGAAAGGGTCAGTGATATCTCAGAGAAAACACCATTTTATCATGCCACAGCCACAGCCTGTCCCAAAAATTTGGGCAGATAATGCTTTTAACACACTAAATTTAGCTTTTTTAAACATCAGGTCTTTGTCAGGAAAAACATTTTTTATTATCAAGCAAAACCTTGAATTTATGTTTTTAACTGAAACTTGGTTAGACCAACATAACAGTGCAGCTGTTCTTATCGAGTCAACCCCTCCCAACTTCAGTTTTATGAGTAAAGCTAGCGTGCATAAGAAAGGAGGTGGAGTTGCCATTTTGTTCAATGATTCCTTCCAATGCAAGCTGATGTCTTATGGAAATGTTGCTTCTTTTGAATATGTGGCTCTTCAGCTATATTTCTAAATATCTACAGGTCACCTAAATACTGTGCAACCTTTCTTGATAACTTTGCTGAACTGCTGTCTATAATCTGTATTGACTTTGATTGTGTAGTTATTATTGGTGATTTTAACATCCATGTTGACCTCCAGGACAGAGGGACTAAAGAACTGCGTTGTGCTCTTGATAACTATGGACTGATCAGCATGTGACGGAGCCCACACACAACAAGAGGCACACTCTGGACTTAGTCATTTCCAAGGGTCTGAACATTTCTAAGGTTGTGGTGACTGATGTTGCTCTCTCTGATCATTCCTGTGTTTTCTTTGAGAGTACTATCTTTGTGCACACAGATGTTCAAACAGAGGTAATCACAAAATAGTATATCACTGAAAACACCAGTGAAATATTTATTCAGGCTTTCTCTTCCACACCTACCCTGTCTTGGGTCTCAGTCATTGAGCTTGTAGATCATTTCAATTCTAAAATTACAAATGTTATTGATGCCATTGCACCCACTAAGGTGAAGGTGTCTCTGGCAAGAAAAGATCTCCATGGAGAAATGTCATTCTGGTAAGAATAGAAAAGTGTGAAAATAGTGTTGAAAAGCTGAACGCAGGTGGTGAAAAACAAATCTCCAGGTTCATTATGACATCTATAAAGAGAGACTTTGCATTTATAATTTGGAACTGAGAAATGCAAGGCGGTCCTTCTTCTCTGACATCATCGCCAAAAACAATAATAATGCATGTGCCTTGTTTGCTGCTGTCGACAGGCTAACAAACCATCCTGTGTCAGTAGCCTCTGAAATTCTATCTACCAGGACCTGCAATGAATTTGCTTCCTTCTTTACTGACAAAATTCAGAAAATTAGACAAGCAGTCACTGCCTCCATATCAGGTACAGGATATGAGTTGTCCCTGTGTCCACTTAAAATCAATTCAAATACCATGACACAATTTTATCCCATCAACCATAAAAACCTGGAGGAGATTATACAACATCTGAAATCCTCCTCCTGCTGCCTTCATATTCTGCAAACAGGCTTTTTCAAAACTGTTTCAAATTGCATGGCCTCAGATCTACAAATTGTCAACACAACTCTTCTCTCAGGTGTCTTCCCACAGGCCCTAAAAACTGCCGTCATCAAGACTCTTAAAAAAGAACTAGACACTACCTAGACACCTCACTAATGACCCATATCAAACCTTCTGTTTTAAGTAAAATAATTGAAAAAGCTGTTTTTCGACAGCTGAACAACTTCTTGGTACTAAACAATTGTTTTGATGTCTTCCAGTCAGGATTTCAACCACACCACAGCACTGAGACTGCTCTGGTTAAGGTCTGACATCCACTTAAACACAGACAGTGGCAGAATTTCAGTATTAGTATTACTGGATCTCAGTGCTGCATTTGACATGGTCGACCCAACATATTACTAGACAGACTGGACAACTGGGTGGGATGTTCTGGCACAGTGCTAAACTGTTTGAATCTTACTTAAAGGACAAGGACTACTTTGTATCTATAGGCAATTACACATCTGAGCGGACAAAAATGACGTGGAGTTCCCCAAGGCTCCATTCTGGGGCCTTTTCTGTTCAACATCTCTGCTGCAACTCTCAGTTCTTTTAAATCACAGCTGAAGGCTTTTCTGTTTGCCACCGCCTTTTATTAAACCAAATTTGAGTTAACATTTTACACTGCACTGTAACTTTTATTCTCCTGTTTTATCTGACTTATTCTATTATAGCATTTTAAAATTTTTATTTCCAATTTAAGACTTTTTAAATTGTATTTAAATGTCTTTTTATGTTATCTTGTATTGCTTTTATATTCTGACTTGATGCCTTTTATGTTCTATGTAAAGCACTTTGTAATTGCCTTGTTGTTCGAAATGTGCTATGCAAATAAACTTGCCTTGCCTACTTCTGATTCCATCTCTATGGAACCCGAACATTTACTGATCACCTGACAGCAGTAAATGTAGGCTATTAAATTGACTGGTAACTCTAGTTATAGTGTGAATTACCAGTTATTGTCAGCATCTGTTGCTGCTATTCATGCATCACATACAAAATCTCTCTGTACCCCAACTAAATGATCTAACGTGAGCTAGCTTGTACACAACTACCACAGCTAACACTAAGTTAGCAAACTGTAGGTAACACTAGTAAGTAAGCAAGCACAGCACACTCACCTGGAGATAATAATATGATGAACCTGATCCTGAATCACGTTGGTTGGGTTAAATAAAGATGCACCACTTTGTCTTTCACCTTCTGGTTGAAGCCAGGCTGCTGTCCTTCTCTTTGTTGTCTCCTGATATATGGATGCAGATGCTCGGTAGACACTTGTTTTAGCTGGTGTAGCTAGTAACTGCACCTCACATTTGTGTTTTTTTTTTTTCTACAGATGAGCTGTGCTACAAATGGGACAAAAATCCACAAACAAATAGGAGCGAAGTCACAAATGTCAAGTGGCCCACAAACTGCCAGGAAGCAATCCACAAATGTGTAAAACCTGTTTCAAATGTACAAATGGATCCACAAATGCGTAAATGTTTACAGAGTAATAATAATAATAATAGTAACTTTATTTGTATAGCACCTTTCATACAAGAAATGCAGCTCAAAGTGCTTTACAACAAAATAAATTACATGTACCAAATGCTTTACATAAAAAGGATGTAAAAGAACATAAAAGCATTTAAAAAAACATTGATGTAACATAAGATGGAAAATAAAATTAAAATAAAACCCACTTGATAAAGTGAAACTAAAATACATAGAATGCATGCTGAACAATAATCAGAGAATAAAATATGATAAAACAAGTTAAAGCATAGAATACATAGAATGTATAAAATAAAGTAGGATACAACATTTTAAAAGAAGCACAGTAGAGCATAAGTGCGAAGCTGACTGAGCAATAAACAGTGCAGCAGAGAGCAAGTGCAAAGCTGAATTTCAGTGCTCGGGTAAAGAGATAGGTTTTAAGCTTTCTTTTGAAAGTATCTAGCAAACTGGCTTCCCTGATATCTATGGGCAGTGAATTCCATAGTTTGGGGGCGTAATTGACAAAGGCTGCATTATCGATCTTCTTTTGGCTGTTGTTGGGAACCCCCAATAAACCAGCAGCAGATGATCACAGTGTTCTTGAGGGCAAGTAGCTAACAAGGGATTTGGCAATGTAGTTTGGTCCTTGCCCATTTAGGGCTTTATATATAAGGAGGAGGACCTTAAAGTCAATTCTAAATGTTACAGGAAGCCAGTGCAGAGCAGCTAAAACTGGATTAATGTGCTCTCTCTTTTTGGTTGTGGTTAATAGTTGAGTTGCAGAGCTTTGGATGAACTGAAGTCTCTCAGTGGCTTTTTTTGGGAGGCCAGTAAAAAGTGCATTGCAGTAGTCTAGCCAGCATGAGTTAGTTTCTCAGCATCTTTTTAATTTAGAAAATGATCGTGCTTTGCTATGTTTCTAAAGAGTAAAAAATGATGTTTTTGTCACCTTTTTGATGTGTGAACTGAAGCTGTCACCAAGTGGCAGCATGTACAGTGACAACAGTAATGGACTAAGGCAGCTCCCTTGTGCAACCCCATAACAGTTGTCATATTTCTGAGACACATGATCTCCCAGACCGACGTAAAACTTTCCCCCTTTGATGTATGTTTTTAACTAGTTTAACACACAGTCAGAAAGACCAACCAACTTTTTAAGATGATTGATTAGGATATCACGGTCAGTTGTGTCAAATGCTGCACTTAGGTCTAAAAGGATAAGAATTGAAACTTTAATCTCATCATAGTTCAGTCTGAGGTCGCTGATTATCTTGGTGAGAGCAGTTTCAGTGCTGTGGTTTGTTCTAAAGCCTGACTGAAACTCCTCTGGGATATTGTTTTCTTTGAGAAAGAAATTTGTTTGGACTGAAACTATTTTTTCAAGTATCTTGCTAATGAGTGGAAGGTTGGATATTGGTCTATAGTTAGTCAGTGGATTACTATTTAGGTTTGGTTTCTTTGATAAAGGTTTTACAACAGCTATTTTGAAGGCATCTGGGAAGATGCCTGTTCTAAGAGATGTATTTATAATGTTCAGGACATGACTTGAGACACTATTAAATACCCGCTTAAAAAATGCAGTAGGTACAGGATCAATACATGAGGTGGAGGAGTTACACTCGGTGACAGTTTTGCAAAGCTCAGTTAATGTGATACATGTAAATCTTCCCATGGTTACATTACAGTGTTTGCTGAGATAATCTGTGTTTACACCAGCAGGAATACTGGCTCTAATTGAGGTTATTTTGTTGTTGAAAAACGGTGCAAGCTCCTCACACTTTGTTGTTGAAGGCTGTGGAGGGGTGGGGGCAGTGTTGAGCAGCTGGTCAATAGTGGAGAATAGTACTCTAGAGTTTCCAGCGTTCCCTGTAATAATTTTAGAGAAGTACTCCTTTCTTGCCATGCGTACAGCTTTGTTATAGGCAGTCCTGGCTTCTTTGTATATATCACAGTGAACTGTGAGCTTAGTTTTCCTCCATTTTCTCTCAACTGCCCAACAGTTTCTCTTGATCTCATTAACACTATTATTGTTTAACAATGGGGACCAACAATGTTGGTCGACCTCTTTTTGACTTTTAGTGGAGCAGCGGTATTTAAAGCAGATGACAGTGCACCATTTAGATTTTCTACCATGTCATTTAAAGAGCAGTCATGACTGTGTGGCTCAAATGATCTCATAAGATCAGAAAATTTTGCTTCAGCTTTGTCATCTAAAAGCCTCTTTTGAACTATAAGTTCCCTTTTAGTTCCAGTTAAGGTTATCTCGGCATCAAAGAGTACACAGTGATGGTCAGAGAGAGGTAATTCAGTTACTGAAACATTATTGATGTTTAACCCAGCTGTTATTACCATGCTGGTGAGACGGACCAATTATATGCTGAGTTAGTGCAAAACTGTCTAGTAAATTTATGAGCTCTGTAGTTTTAGAGTCATTTCTTTTATTAAAATGGATATTCAGGTCTCTGTTTAGAATCACCTTATCATATCTGGTAACACAGAGTGAGATCAGCTCAGAGAACTCCTGTATAAATATTGGTTTGGTGTTTTGGTGGCCGGTATAATGTAACAAAGAGTACTGATTGTGCTTTGAGCTCAATAGCAAGATATTCCATTGATATCAATTCACCCAGTTCAATGACTTTAAATACAAACTGTGAGGAGAAGATAGCTGCAACCCCCCCTCCTCTCCTGTTTTGTCAGGCCTCAAGCATTGTTGCTGTACTAGTGTTATCAGATCATTAACTAGAAAGGTTTTATTATTCAGTGATCTGACGTTTAGGAGGGCCAATTTCAGCTGCTGAGAATTTGCGTCAGGAGAAGAGACTGGTTTTGGCTGGGCATTGACAACTTTAAGATTACTAACACAGGTACCAGAAGGCCTGTGCTTACAACAATGTGTAAGTTATGTGTATTTGCAAATCACTCTGTGTTTTTGTGGATATGACTTTACATAACACAAATTTAAAAAATACGTTTATGGATAGTGAAATATTTGTGAATCACAGTACACATTTGTGGATTGTCTTCTGTGGGTTACAACTATTAAAGTCTAATAAAAACTTCCATAGTAGGCTCACCCCATAAATCGGATTTGAGCACAGAGAAACTTTCCACTTTCAGCAGATGAATGTGAAAACAGCCTTCTAGTGTCAAACTCTGCACATTCATCATTCTGCATAGTGAAGCTAAAACATTCCATTGTAGGAACAAGAAGAAAAACATATTTTTAAATGGAGGGGGACTTTGAATAATATTTGCAGATTTATCCTATAATGTTCTTATTGTCAATGTGTTTCATTACTAAAAACAATTAACTGATTCTACTAACAAGTATTGTTTGCTCCATTATTGTCCAAAAACTATTGAACTATTAAACTATTACTGTCCTGCTGCAAGAAATACTCACTACCAAATGTGTATCAATCCACTGCTGAAAATGGTCCCAGACAAATGGACTATCTACTCCTGTTGGAGCAACGTTTGCTGAAAAACGTAAAAAAAATATAACTATAGGTGTTTTTAAAGATTTGTCTTCAGTTGGAACAAATGGGCTCAGAGCCGAGAGTCACAGACAGAGTAGGGAAGTCAGAGAGTATTAAGAGATGAACTAACATGAGAATGGACTGCATTTATTTGCAATTGCCCACGGTGCTGACTCATTCAGCCATTTACACACTTCAACATGTGAGCCAATGATCCCACCGCCAACCCCGCAATCAGTGGATGACCTGCTGAGCCACATCCACCCTCAACAAAACTATGGAATATAACCAGCCTCATCCTGTCAGCCTGGTTAAATGTTGACACAACTCAAGGGGAGTAAAGTTGAATGAAATATTGTCAAATTATTTGTCTATGAGATGATCAAAGCCCTTGAACTTTACTGTGATGTCAGTAAACTAAACAACAGTAATGCTTGTGCTGATTGTGATAATAATTAGCACCACTACAGTAACTACATAAATGTCATGTAAATATTAACATTTGTCTCCACATGCAGGATGAGCAGGAACAGCAACAGGAAAAAGGGACACAGGAGTGGCACTGGAACATCAGACTGCAAACCATGTTGATACACACAAGACTTGTCATTTATAAACCACAACAGCTACTGCTACAAGCACCAGTTCCAGTCATCACCTGAGTTCCTGACATCATCAACTGTTGTCACAGTCTTCCCTGACCCAGCCTTCACAGGAGCAGTGGTGGAAGAAGTACTCGGGATTGCAAAAAGTACCAATACAACAATGTAAAAATACTCCATTACAAGTATAAGTCCTGCATGAAAAATCCTACTTAAGTAAAGCTTGATGTAGTTAAAGTATTGCAGTAAAAGTAGTGGTTTGGTCCCTCTGACTGATATATTATTATATATGACATCATTAGATTATTAATACTGAAGCATCAGTGTGTAAGCAGCATGTTACTGTTGTAGCTGCTGGAGGTGGAGCTAGTTTGAACTACTTTATATACAGTTAGCTAGTTTAAATGATTAGATTTTCTGCAGAGGCTCATACAGAAGTAATCCTAATGAACAAGCTGGACTGCCTTGCCCAGTGTTCACTGATTAGTCATTATGTTACATTCAAAGCAACAAAGAGCTTACAATGAGCGCATTCAAACAATTGTAGGAGGAAGAATTAGATGTAATGCAAAACTGGCAGTGTAAAGAAAAATAAAGATCAGTGCTACAGTACAGTTTTATAACTAAGTTCGGGAACATAGACCACGCCTCATACCTTTCCCATTTCCGTACTACGAGTTCTTAAAGCACACCTCATCCGCCTCCCTCCCCTTCGTCTCAGTTTTTCATATGACCTGTGACAGAAAACATACCTCGAACATGGTTTAAGCGATCCTTCTAATGCCTTGGACGAAGACCTGTTTGACATCGACCATCAAGCTCCCGTAGTCCCGGAGTCGCCTCCCAACGTCCATACTCTTCGGCAACCATGTTTGCACTCCGCTATCCACATTCCCCAGAGCTCTCAGCATTCAACCTCCAACATTACCAGCGTCGTCAGCCCTTCGCCTCCTGGCAGCTCCAGAGGAAGACCCCGTCTTCGGCGTCAGAGGGACGCCGCTCGTCCCCGACTCCCCTCTCCGACCCGCTCGAGGTCCAGGAGCCCACATGACAGGCAAAGCCGCTGCGACCCACTTCCACTCCGCAGCCAACTCCCCGACAAAAATAGCCAATTGGACGGTTGCCTGCCTGAAGTAAGCACTCACGCAGCTGAACATCCCTTTCCACCGCTCCGACAATAAAACAAGGCTTTTCCAACTCTACACCGACCTGCAGCCAAAAACCACTCTCCCTCCGGCCACCCGACGCACATCCGGGTTCCCGATGGCGCATCCACGGTGACGCAGATGACGTCACGGCACGTCGTAGAGACGAACATGCTCGGCCATCCACATCAGCCCTCCCAGAGGTTGCCAGGTCGTATCACCACAGGCGCAAGCTCACCCTGTTCCAGAGCTGCCTCCTTTCTTTAATTATTCTCAAGTTTCACAGCCCTCCCGCACATATGCATCCTTCCATCCCAGCATCCTTTCATCTTCTCTCATCCCTTCCACCACTGCCCCATCTTTTTCGGCCATCTCCGCTGCTCTTCCCTCTCTGCCAGCCATCACAAGTGCCCAGGCCGCACCCACGACGGCGACTCACAGCAGTGCCATCATCCAATACCCCAATCCAATCTTTTCTTTTCCCCCTCCCTACCCCAATCCCTACCCTCCCCTTCCCCATAACCCACATGTTGTCAACTTTTCTCACCCTGCCATTAACGTACCTTTTTCCTCCACAGCTCCGCTCGCAGCCGGTCACAGCACTTTTCCCATACACATCCCTCCACCCAACAGCTCCACCTTGGCCATTGCCTTGCCCCCAGCACGCCCAGTAGCTTCCGCCCGACCGTCCCCCGTGTGCTTGATCCTCGATCTGGCCTTGCGGTTCGGTGGCAACGGCTTCTATACCACATTCTTTTCACGTCCCAAGCCGCCGGACACCTGCAACAATTCAACCAGGGAACATACTGGGGCACACTAGACCCCGAGCTATACTGTCACGTCTTTGCAGCTCGCTCCTCCCTGACATGCAAACTGTGTAGCGGCCCTCACTACGTCCCTGCCCCGTGCCCCATCCACAAACAGACGCAGCCCCACCGTTTTCTGCAGGCCGCCCCCCACAGCCCCTCCCCCATCCATCCCCCCTAAGCCAGCCGACACCCAGCCAACCACCCTCGGCCCTCTTCCTAATGGCGTGGATAAGAAAGGAAGACCGATTCTCTACCTGGGTGGGAGGATCATGTGTAACAACTTCAACGACCTGGGCTGTAACGCTTCGAGTTGCCGCTCTCTCCACACCTGCTCCTTCTGTGGTGGCGCCCACGCCAGGTCAACTTGTCCTTATAACCCCATCAAACATGGCTGATGTAAGTATCTCAGCACTCCCATTAAAATTCCCGCTCTAGCCAACGCCCTGAAGGACCACCCAGACCGCCAGTTCGTTAACTTCCTCATCCAAGGCTTTACACGCAGTTTCCATCCAGGTTTGCTAGTTATCACTATTCATCACTCTCATCCGCCTCGCAGGCCAGGGCACCTGGCTGTCCAAGGCGGATATCACCAGCGCCTTCAAAGTCCTCCCCATCCACCCTGACTACTGGCATCTATTCGGTGTCCTCTGGAAGGGGGCCTACTACTTCACAGTGCGCCTGACCTTCGGGTGCAAGAGTAGCCCAAAAATATTCGACTCTTTATCCGAAGCACTTTGCTGGATACTGATAAACAACCACAAACTCCCGTACGTCATCCATCTCCTTGACGACTTTCTCACTGTCACGTCACTTTCTTCACCCCCGGCATACAGTCTCAACAGGAGAGGTCAGCATTCCTTGAACTCGGAGTCCCACTCTCCCTGGAGAAAACGGAAGGTCCCAGCACATCCTTGGAATTTCTGGGCATTACCCTGGACCACTGAGAAAATCCACCGGATCGCACTGCTCATCTCTAATTTCATCTTGGCTGACAGATGTACAAAACGTCAACTGCTTTCGCTGCTAGGCCACCTCATCTATGCAGTCCGTATCATCCCCCAAGGCCGATCCTTCCTTTCCCATCTTCTTTCCATAGCCGCATCCATTCCATCCCTCCACGACCACGTCACTTTGGACGATGCTTGCAAAACGGAACTCAAACTGTGGCACCGGTTCCTCTTTTCATGGAACGGTATCTCCTTCTTTGATGACGACTTCATCTCCAAGCCGGAAGACATCAAGCTCAAGCAAGTTCACTGACGCAGCCCCTTCCATCGGCTTCGGCGGATACTACGGTGGCAGGTGGTTCTTCCCTCACCCCCTCCTCCACCATCTACGAAATGTACCCAGTTATCGTAGCTGTCCTTCTTTGGGGGCACAAATGGTCCAAGAAGAACATAGCAATCTACTCCGACAACAGCACCGTCGTAGACATCATTAATAGAGGTCGGTTGCACTGCTTAGACATCATGCATTTCATGAGAAGGTTGACCCTAGTTTCAGCTCAGCAACAATTTACTATCCGTGCATACCACATCCCAGGCTACAAAAACTCCCTGACTCCCTGTCTCGTTTCTCGTTCAAGAAATTCAGACAATTGGCACCAGCCACCAACCCACTTCTGACTCCGGTCCCACCGTTTTCAGCCACCATCTTCAACTGACCCCACAGCTGGAACATCTAGTTACTGCCTCACGAGAAGCGATTCTCAACAGCCTCGCCCCCCAAACTCTATCGTCATACTTGACCGGATGGAACTGCTTCAAAGCTTTCCATGCCTCCCACGGCCTGCCATTCCCATCACTCAATGTCATCACCCTCTCCAGCTTTATCCCATTCGCCCATTCAATCCTCAAGATTAAGTCTACCACCATACAGGTCATAAAAATGTCCTCAGGAGCACCGTGTCCAGCCTTGTCTCACTCACATATCAGTATGTTGATCAAAGGTCTCTGTAAGACCGAACCACATCCCTCCTTGCCCTCTGCATCAGAACTCTCCGCACCGGTTATCTATCCCCTCACATTGATAAAGTCCTCGAATCTATGTTCCTACTGGCGTTCTTCGGCTTCCTGCGCTGCTCCGAGTTCACCACTTCTTCCCCAAACCACGATCCCTCCCGACACGCTACAATGTCCGACATTTCCGTTATTTCAGCCGACACTCTTATCTACCGCCTCAAACAAAGCAAGACCAATCAATCCAGTCCTCCACAACCCATCTACTTATTCCGATTAGACTCAGTAGTCCCTACGAACCCATACTCGACTACGGAAAATTAAGACAAGCTAGCCAAGTTTCCCCCCAAGAACCTCTGTTCGTCACAGAGATGGGCAACGCAGCCACATGATTCTGGTTCCACCACCACATGCATCAAGTACTTTCCCAATCAGGAATACCCCCAGATACATACTCCAGATACTTATTTCGTATTGGAGCCACCTCCACTGCTTCCTGCCAAGGAATCCCCGACCACACTATTAAAATCCTCGGCCGCTGGTCCTCTCCCGCATACCTCTCCTACATTCATCATGACACGAACGACATCAGACCCACACGCCTCTTTCCTCCAGAAGACCTTTTGGGGAGCTCCATCCAAGCAGATGGCTCAAAGAGACAGGAGTCTCCACTCCCCTTGGTTCCCTCCCGTCTCCCACCAGCATCGAACATCACCCCATACCACGTTTACCTATCCCCTACCCTATTCCCACTCTCATCCCTTCACCCCTCACTCTTCATCCCTCCATCCCTTACCCTACATCCCTCATCCCAACACCCCCACCTTCCATCCCTCATCCCTCACCCCACTTCCCTCATCCCTTCATCCCCCACCCTACAACCCTCATCCCTCCTTCCCTCCATCCCTCATCCTTCCTTCCCTCCATCCCTCATCCCTTCCCCTGAACCATTAATCCATCACACTCATACCATCCCAGTTATCACCCAATCCATACAATAAATCATTCCAAACTCACATCACTGTTGGCGTGGTCTTTGTTAGTGAAATATCCTATAATGCTTTTCAGGTGGAAGCTGATGAAGAAACTGTTTCAGTTTGCTCTGTACTGAAGTGGTAAAAATGCATTTACTAATTTCTTTATTTTTCTTTTCAAAGAAATGACAGAATCAAGGCCATCAGAGGGGAGACTAGTATGGATAGAATCCAGAGTTGATACCTCGGACTGCAGATGTTCATCTGGATTGCAGATTGCGAAATGCTGGCTTCTGCATGGAGTAGGGGATGTGTCTCCGGAAGATGGTGGATGTGGTGGCAGATCTGCCAAAATCCAGCAGGATCTGCTAAGCTGTCACCAGAATCAGACATCCTGGTGCTGGGCCAGGCAGACAATACCAAGATAAGGCAGAAAAATTATATAATTTGGAACCAAATGTGAAGCACGATGTGGCATAGACTGCAATGATAGCAGAGGGAGACAAAACAGGTAAGGTGGTTAAATATTCTTTGGATCATTGGATGATAGAAGAGCCCATGAGCAGAGCCCAGTGAAATCATTGAATAATAGTTGAGAGGCGGAGGTCAGTGTGATGACGAAATAGCCTGACAGTTGTCTTGAACTTGTGCTAAAAGCTTAATTTACAACAAATGATTCAGATAGGGGAATGGAGGTGGGGCTCTCTCCTTTCTTACTGTGGCTATATTGTGTAGCGTCACACATGCTGCCACAACTTGTGCCTGACCTCTCAGGAGAAACCCACAGGCCACGCTAACAGGTGAAATGGGCCTTGTTACAAACTCAGCTCAGACTTGTAACAAGAGAGGGAGTCCACACACAAAGGGTTCAAATGCCAATTAAGTTGATTTAACTAATAAAGAAACATAAGATAAAGTGTGGGGATATGGAAGGAGTCAGTGGTGTAAAGCATGTCTGGATGAATGGAGATGTGTTGTATAAGGTGCAAACCTAAAGGAACTACAGAGTTCTGGAGACCATAAAATGATGTTGAGGCGGCCCAGCAAGAGAGCACGAGTTATTCTGACGACCCACCCAGGCTCCTGCCAGAGGGAAACCTGACAGACCAGTGGCCTGCACCAAACCAGAGCTAAAAGAGAGTGAATATTGAACTCACATTTATCAGGAGAACACAAACGCGACTCCAAATGATTGCTGATGTTGCTTTGTGTTAGCTGGATCTGTGATTAAGCAACTGCTAACATGCTCACAATAACAATATTTATAAAGTGAAAACATGTCATTGTCAACATGTGTTTGAGGTACAACAGGAGAATGTTAACGCTAATTTAGATTTAATTAATTTATTCTGGTTTTCTTGCTATTGTTTGAATGTAGTGTTTTTAGTTTACTGAGCACATTCATGCTCCAAAGCATTTAAAATTTGGAAAACCAACATTTGTTGCCTCTGACCACAGAACACACTGTGAGACAGAGTTTCCAAAGGGACTATATCTTTGGTAGAAAGTAGTTCCTATAAAAACTGTTGACAGCATTTTGTAAAATATGCTAAATAAGCTCAACGTTTGGTTAGTTTTAGCTTTTACAGATTGCACATCTCATGGCCTTCATTCAGTGAATTGCATGACATGTTGTGAAACTGTCTGCATCGCTAGATGGTGGGTGGTAAAGTGTATCCTGTGTGAATTGGATAAACTGTACAGCAGACCTACATTACCACCACTGCTGAGGACAAGAGGTGCGATCTGTGCTGCCATAGTGACTGATATAGAATAAAAGAGAATGATAGAGGAACTAAATTACTTTACTATTAATAGTAATTATAGATGAACACCTGTATCTGGCTTCAGAATTAAACTCTCTAGTTTTGTGTGTGGTTGTCCTGTCAGCATGCAGAAACTATCTGATAGGTCCCCAGAGGTCAGACTCCTGCTGCCGCTGGTGTTTTTATTTTTATTTTCAGCAAAGCAAGAGCTAAAACAGGGCTGTGACCCAGCCAGGGTGACACGAAAAATGAGTGTGTCCTGGTCCTACCTGGCACAGGATGTGTTTGTGTGTGTGTGCATCATCTTTTGCCCTCTGATTATAAATAGCATTCAGTTGGAGGCTGCTTCTCTGTTCAAAACAAATTAAATCAGCAGTGTCCTTACCTGCTGTCACTGTTTCCTCAGCCTAATTTTCTCTTTCTTTGTCTTTGTCTCTCTGTGTTCTGCAAACACAGCAGGAAAGCTGCTCATCTTACCATGAAGTGCTCTAACCCCTTTGATGCAAAGAGCTCCTGAAAAGTAGAAGAGTGTCCCTCATCCCTCTTCTGATACCGCTCTGACAGGTTTTTGTACTATTTGTTTCCCTGATTGTGAAATTAGGCCTGTCATCATTTCATCATTTCTCCTGTGTGTGTGTGTGTGTGTGTGTGTGTGTGTGTGTGTGTCATGGGTTGTATTTAATCATGCAATAACAAGATGTTTTCAAAGAGGCAGATTCATAATTAGGCTGTACGTGCTAAGTGGCTTTTCTGCGGGGGGTTTCAGCTTGGCAGAGTATAGCTGTGCTTCCCTCCAACTCGATGGAACAACATTTGCATTTCTTCCAAATGGCCCTCTGAAGTGTATTCAGCTCTGAAAAGCTTTGCTGGAACATGTTTTTTTTGTTTTGTTTTTTTGCATTTTTTTGAAAGGTCTCAGTCCAGAGGGGTATTCCATCAGCACAGCTAAAGAATGCTGCACTTACCTGAAAAAGCCTGGCTTGAATTAACGTCGACTCTCACTTAAGGTTCAAGCCATTCCACTAAGACAATTCAGCCGTGTCTAATCAACGTTAACTCTAACCAGGCTGGAATAATCTTACATTGTGTGCATACACAAAGTACATAAGCAGCCCATAACATTCAAAAAGATAATATTATGTTGCAAAAATATGGGGAAAACTTGAGCGGTGTTCTTCTCATAAGTGAAACAAACCCTGCTGATGGAATTATACAAAGAATATAAAAGAGTCATCACCAAAAAGGGCAATACTGCCGCAACGAACAAGGTGAGGGAGATGGTTGGGCAAAACATTGCTGACAGATTAAATGTGTAAATTATACAAGCCTACTTGTGGGAGCAATGGTGGCCTAGAGGTCAGAGAAGCAAGCTTGTGACCAGAAAGTAATTGGTTCAATCCCCCAGACTGGCAGGATAAATCTGTGTGGGGAAAATGAAAAGCAGTATGTCATGTTAAGTTACTGCTGATGAAAACCCAATATTTACTGCTTCATATTAAAAGCTTTTGAATGATTAAATAACAGGAGATTTTTATTGTAAAGAATGCCATAATGTGCCATAGTGTTAGTGGAGTGGAGCAGTGAACTTGTGTGCTGTGCATGAAGCAGATGACCATAAAAGGAAAGTCAGAAGCCAATCCCAATTCAATTCAATTCAGTTTTATTTATATAGTGCCAATTCACAATAGAAGTTATCTCCGAGTACTTTTCACATAGAGGAGGTCTAGACCATACTCTTTGACTTACAGGGTCCCAACATTCCCCCACTTGGTGACAGCGGCAAAGAAAAACTCCCCTTTAACGGGAAAAAACCTCAAGCAGAACCAGGGTCTAGGTGGACGGCCATCTGCCTTGACCAGTTGGGTTGAGAGAGAATGATGTCACCTTGGGCTGAAAGTAGAAAGAACCGTTGAAACTGAGCATACAGAGTAGTCTGAAGCTGGTGCTTTTTCCTCACAAGGATTACTTCTACATACGTTTACCTCATTGTTTGACACTTTGGCCACGTTTTAACACCTGACATTGTAACATATATATGACTGAAAATAAGGAAAAGCATAATAGGTCCCCTTTAAGATATTGGTAAGCATTCAGGAGGACTGAACACCAACCTCTGAAGGCCCAGTATATAAAATTAAGCTTTTTGTTTATTTCTTTATTTTTTTCCTTTTTAGTGGAAATAGTGACTAAAATGAGTCACCCTCAGAGATTACAATACTGCTGACAATCTAGGGCATTACTACAGGCTTGGAGGAAGGCCTGAGGTGTTTGGGTTAGGGTTACCCGGTGTCTAGACAGCAAACGCAGCATCAGTAGCACGTAGCACAAGTGCTCCGTCTGTGTGTCTTCACTGGAGGCGTTCAGGTGCCCCCAGTGTATATACACACACACACATATATACACAGTATATATATATACACATACATATATATACACACAGTACTGTGCAAAAGTTTTAGGCACTTTAGATGTTTAGATTATGCAACACCATCAAAGAGGTATCTGATCAGTCCCAAATTTACCCTGCATCATGACAACAACGAGCCCAAACACACAACCAGAGTCATAAAGAACTATCTTTAACTATGTTTAACAATAAGAAGAACAAGGAGTCCTGCAACAGATGGTTTGGCCCCCACACAGCCCTGATCTCAACATCATGGAGTCAGTCTGGGATTACATGCAGCTGAGACCCCTAAATCTACAGAAGAATTGTGGCAACGTCTCCATGCAGGAACAACTGACCTGCCAAGTACCTGAAAAACTGTGCAGGTGTACTGAGGAGAACTGCTGCTGTTTTAAAGCTGCTCACACTAAATATTGATTTACTTTAGGTTTCTTCTGTTTACTGAACTTTGTATGAAGGTAACTGATAAATAAAAACTATTTATAGTATTATTTTTGAAAGCATCCTCACTTTACTTTTAGTGCCTAAAACCTTTGCACAGTACTATACATACACACACACACACACACACATATATATATATATATATATATATATATGTGTGTGTGTATGTATACATACGTATATATATGTGTATGTATATATATATATATATATGTATATCTTCTCTGCTATTGCCAAGCAGCTTATTTTGCTGTTGCTATTGACACTTGTTTTGAGCTTCTGGTACCCCCAGGTGAGCATGGGCCCTGGTACAGTGGTCAGTAGGTGTCTGCTCCAAGAATCGGCATGCCACGTTTGACTGATCTGGATAGGGCCCTTGCGATAGGGCAACTTCCGCAAAACCAAGTTGCGGCATTATTTGGAGTGAGCCCTATTACCATCTCCAAAGTGAAGGCCGAGTTCCATATAAGAGGGGATGTCAGACAAGAAGACCGTTTCCTCACCCTGTCAGCACTTAGGTACCATAGGCTGTCTTCTATAGATTTGCAGTGAAGGTTTGCAGGACAATATGGCTGATGGCTCTCTGCCCAGACAATCCGGAACAGACTGCACGCAGCCAATCCCCGGTCTCATAGGCCTGCCATGACTGCCCTTCACTGTCAGGCCTGTTTGCGCTGGTGTTGGCAACACGTGCACTGGAACCTGAACATGTGGAGGAATGTTATGTTCAGTGTCCAGATTCTGCCTACGGCAGTTGGATCGTAGGGTCAAAGTGTGGAGAAGACGCGGAGAACACTATGCTGATTGCTGCAACGATAGAGTCGAAGAACATCTTTTGGTGGAGGCAGTGTGATGGTGTGGGGCGGCATCTCCCTCACTGGAAAAACGAGGCTTGTCATCGTTGAAGGTAAACTCAATGCAGAGAGATACCGAGATGAGATTCTGCAACCAGTGGCAATCCCATATCTCCACAGTCTGGGACCGAACTCTATCCTCCAAGATGACAATGCTCGCCCCCACAGAGCGGGATTTATCAGAGACTACCTCTAGAATTTGAGAGTGGAGAGGATGGAATGGCCTGCCAGCAGTCCTGACCTCAACCCCGTTGAACACTTTTGGGATCAGCCTGGGTTGTGCTGTTCGTGCCAGAGTGACCAACGCAACCACGTTGGCTGACTTGCGACAAATGCTGGTTGAAGAATGGGATGCCATCCCACAGCAGTGTGTGACCAGGCTGGTGACCAGCATGAGGAGGAGGTGCCAGGCTGTTGTGGCTGTGTATGGTTCTTCCACACGCTACTGAGGCTCCTGTTTGTTAAATGAATAAATTGTTAAATTGCCAATATGTCCTGTTTCTTCAAACTTCAATCATCCAATCCACCAAACACCAAACGTGTCAATGGCAGAATAAGCTGTTTGGCATTGGCAGAGAAGATTTGGCAAATTTTTCATGAGCGCAACCCACATACTCAGCTCTGCTGCTCATCCCACAAATGCATGTTCCTTACAAATGTGGCACCATTTAAAAAGGGAAATAAACAGGCTTTCCTACGGTGTAAGATTTATTGCCAAGAAGCATTGTTACAACAAAGAAATAATCTACCAAACACAAATTTCCTTACTTTTTGTGCTAAGTTTATATACACATATACACAAATAAGGGGAGCTTGAAGGACAGCAGCCATCCTCACCGGCACCATCTTGCAACCTGTATGTAAAGGGGCCATATTATGCTTTTTCTGGTTTTATATATATATATATATATATATATATATATATATATATATATATATATATATATATATATATATATATATATATAATGTTCCAAAGCTTAAGGTGAATGTATTGTGGTCTGGTATTACAGAAGTGTGCAGTGGAAATCTGAAGCCTCCAGGGCACATTCACTGAGAATGGACTTTACAGTGAAGTAGAAGACATCTTGTGTCCAGCAGTTGAACTTTTAAAATTAAAAATATTTCTATAGACACTTGTCTATAGAAATATAGACAATTACAGTACGTGTATTTGTCCCGAACCATCACGGTACGGACATTACAGTTTGGTGCATGTAGTCATACACTCCATATCCCAAACAATTACTGTCAAAACAGTTTAATAATCTACTTCGATGTGTGGACCAATAATTCTAGAGCGTGAGTTCCACCCGAAACGTTTTGGCAACGTACCACTAGCATGGTCATGGGTATGCTTGCTGGTTTAGCCAAGGTAGCCTGAGTTACCCTGCCATCAGAATGACAAACTAGAGACCCATAACTGACTGAGTGCAACAATATTATTCAAATATGCTCTTTTATCTCCATATTGAAATGATACTGTATCTCCCCATCCCCCTCCCCTCTGTGATGATTGGCTTTTCACTCTGCCTTTGAGTAAAGCTGTTCAGAATAACGATAAAAACATGATTTCTGACGTGGTCAGACAGCACATCGTAAGAACCATTTCTGAGGGAGAAAAATGTAGTTAAAAAGCATGAAAGTAAAAATAGTGGTTTGGTCCCTCTGATTGATATATTATTAATTATATGTATATAGATTATTAATACTGAAGCATCAGTGTGTCAGTAACATGTTACTATTGTAGCTGCTGGAGGTGGAGCTAGTTTCAACCACTTTATAGAACATTAGAACATAAATCAGCATAAAGTAGCTGTCAGCAGGTGTCCTGACTCCTTGCAAGAAACAGAAAGGTTGTTTTCCTTTTCTACTGTTCTGCTGTACTGCAACCGTACAACTTGGTGTACCGTTACACCTCTAATATACACAGATTCTGGAATTTCAAATGAGGGAGAAAGACTTTGTCATATATTGTAGGTGGATGTGTTAGAGGCTCTGGCAATCATGGCCAATCATATTCGCGGCCTTCATCGCCTTTAAACACAGGGCTTTCCCCATCATGACACACTGACAGTGTGAATACAGTTTGAAACATATGAATGTCATGCTTGCAGTCTGTCTTGTGTCTGCTTGTTTTACTATTATCATTATACATTATCATTTGTAGCTGACACACATCGATATTTATAGTTTGATGAGATTGTTGATCACAATTGTTTTTTCCAAAAAGATTCAAAATAGTTTGAACACTGTCTGTGCCAGCCAAAACTGTATTTTTAAATTGTTCTTATTTTAAACATTTTGGGGACATTATAGGGGCAGTGGAGAGATGACAGCAATTGAAGGGAGAGAGTGATGTGAGGTGACATGCAACAAAGCTGAGGGATTCAAAATGGGGACATTGCGGTTATATGGCATGCGTCTTAACCAGTAGGCTACCAGGACGCACCAGCATTGCATTTTTACTGAATTATGCCTGTAAGGCTTTTTGAGTTATTGACATATAAACAAGTATTCTGAGGTGATTGATATGAATTGTTCTTGTAAAATTTCAAGTTTATAATCATACTAGTGTCCAAATGTACATATAACATATTATCCATGTAAGGTGACAAAATTAAAGAGAGACTCCTTCCTGTAAACCATCACTTTTTAGATGTAGTAAAACTAAATTTAGTTTTGAATGAGCAACTCTGGTCACATCCAAGGACTTTTTGTTTTAATCTCCCAGGACTGCTTTGGGATGTTTTGTTCTGACCTGCTGCCGTGGCAACTCTGAGCAGAAGAAGTGACATGAAAAGGCTGGACGGTATTAGAAGGTCTTCATTCTGGTGTTCATCTTGCTCAGCTTTGCTGCTCACTGACCTTGTCAGCACTCAGAGAGTGTTTGCCTTCTCTCAGCTTATTCTCAATAATGCATCAGTGCTGTGTATGTCCATGGATAAATTACATTAACTGAATGAAGCTCCTTTGCCTTTTATGATAGACAGAAAATGACAGCTGCTATTCAGAGAGGAGTAAATAGAAGTAAAGAGCAACAGAAGAAAGGCAGTTTACATAAAAGGAGGCAAGAGGAGGAGAAGTAAGAGGTATAAGCGTTTCAATCACAGGAACTTTCCCTGGGGACTAAAAACCTTTTGAGGAACAGTTCTTCTACCTGTGTTTTCACCGTAGTGAACTAAATTAAATGTCTAAATTAAGTTCCAGGGAGATTATTTTACCCCCCAAACGGCCCTGCTCGGGGAGTTTTAATTTCCAAAAGTACAGGAACTTTGGGGTCAAGGTTTGCAGGGATGACCGTCACTGAATGGTCACACACACAGTGCAGCTGCTTCAACTTATGTACCAGTTCATTCATAAAACAAGGTGTTCTCGTATTGATTTAGGACCAGTTTAGGACGAGGAGGGGACATTTCTCTTCATCTGTTCACGTTAAAAGTAAAGAAAGCCTCCTGTTTAGAAACTGTACTGCCTGATATTATATATTCTGACCAGACTGGTTTTATCAGTCTGGTCATTAGTCATATCAATACATTTTATTTTTTAACGTGAGGCGTCTGTTTAAAATCATCTATCACCCCTCAGATTCTCCAGTTCCAGAGGTACTAATTTCTATGGACGCAGAAAAGGCTTTGATAGGGTGGAGATATTTATTTCATATTCTTACAAGATTCGGGTTTGGCAATACATTTATTTCTTGGATTAGGTTACTTTACATAGCACCGTTCTTTTCAGTTTGTACTAATAATACCTACTTTAAACAGTTTCAAATAAATAGAGGGACAAGGCAGGGTTGCCCGCTCTCACCTCTTTTATTTGCAATTGCTATTGAGCCCCTTTTACTGGTGCTCCTGTACAGTACTCAGTACTCAATAAGAAGCATTATAAGACAGGGACAAGAACAACGTGTATCACTTTATGTGGATGATTTACTTTTATATATATATGACCCCTGTACATCTCTACCTCACGTTTTCCACATCCTTAATACGTTTGAAAAACTTTCTGGCTATAAACTAAATCTGCAGAAAAGTGAATTATTCCCAATAAATGAGGCAGCCCATAAATATCCATTTGCCTCACTCCCTTTCAAAATCACTCATCAGTTTACTTACCTGGGAATTAATGTAACTAATAAACTTTCCGATCTTTTTGCGGCTAACTTTCTTACCCTTATGGACCAGGTGAAGTGCATTCCTAACCGCTGGATGTCACTACCACAGTCAGTTATAGATTGTAATAATTCCATAAGGATTAATATCCTTCCCACATTCACTTACCTATTTCAATGCATTCTGATCCCAATAATTTTTTAATAAATTAAACAGCATTATCTCCTCCTTTATCTGGAACTGTAAGCCACCTTGATTATCAATGAAAACACTCCAATATTCAAAAAAGTCAGGAGGGATGGCAGTTCCAAACCTTTAGTGTATAGTGTATTACTGGGCAGCTAACATATGCCCAATTCTGCACTGGCTCTACGAGAACCCAGGAGTAGATGCACCATCTTGGTACACACCTCTTTGCCAGCTTTAATTTTCTCTCCAGCTACTGTACCATTAGCAGATTATATTAAAAACAAAGTTGTAAAATCAACAATTAAAATCTGGTTACAGGTAAGACATCACTTTGACTGGACTCTTTTTTCCTTAATGCTCAATTCATTCAAATCACTTATTTAAACCCTCTCTACTAGATAAAACCTTTGTTGAATGGCACAACATGGGCATAAAGTCATTTGCTGATCTCTTTTTTGATGGCATTTTTTTCCTCATTTAGCGATCTGAAAAACTATTTCTTTCGCTACCTACAAATCAGAGATTTTATGAGCCAGATGCTCCCTCAGTTCTCTGCCCAACCGCCATGTAATCCTTGCGATTCTATTCTAGAGCACCCTTCATCTTTCAAAGGCACAAGTTCTATCATATATAATAAGCTTATATAAAATCAAAATTTCTTATGCCTTTGAAAGCTAATTGAATGAACTTCCTCTATTTGCATCCATCACTGTTTTATGCAATGTAGAATACTTCACCGCAGTTACTGGCCAAATCAAAAACTGTCAAAACTGTTCCATGAGGTGAACCCCACATGCAACCGCTGCAAATCATGCTCTGGTCATGCAGCAAAACTAAGGAATTCTGGATTAAAATCTTTTCATTCATTTCCATCTGTCTCAGTAAATCAGTTCATCTATACCCCCTGCTGACCATTTTTGGTGTTTCATCTCCTACACTTTGCCTTTTAAAAGCAGAGGCAGATTGTATTGCCTTTGCCACGTTTCTTGCGCAAAGGCTGATTCTTTTAAAATGGAAAGATACCTTCTCTGGGAGATATCTTCTCCCAGTTTTACACAATGGGTTCATGACCTACTGTTTTTCATTAAATTAGAGAAAATAAAATTTTCTCTGAGAGGTTCCATGAACAAATTGTATAAAATATGGAACCCCTTTTTTATTTGTCTTTTTTTTCTTTCCCTTATGTTTTTTGTTTGTTTTTGTTTTTTGTAAGCCAACTTCAGTGTCATGTCATTACTGTCATTACCTGTTTTTCTGTTTGTAAAACCAATTTAAAAAAAGTAAAAAAAAAAAAAAAAAAAGTAAAGTAGTTGTAGTTGTTGCCGACTTCTACTCGTTTCAAAAAAGCATTAGAGAAAAAAAGAGAGAAAGACAGTGCAGCGGTGGTCAAGTGAGCTAGAGAGTGAATGTAGAGAGGGAGCGGCGGGTAGCGACAACAAAGCCAGAGAATGAGAGAAATAAAACGTTATTTTCTGATTGTTTGGCAGTTATGTTCTAACCGTACATAACACATAGAACGTGAAATATTAGTCTCTGCATTTTGTCCTTTAAAATTAACTGCTCTTACCTTGTACAGATGTGTCCAACCACAGTTAGTAAAAATGTGTCATGCATTCGGGGTCTAAGCACTTACTGACAGTGATGCATTCATTTGATCATTTATTTGCAATAATTTACATCATGTAAAATCATTACTTAATTGTCCAGGATATCATTAGAATGTCTCATAATCTGTAGAAATGATTTAGTGGCCTTAATATTTAGGAAGTGTATGTACTATAAATATACAGTACAGGCCAAAAGTTTGGACACACCTTCTCATTCAATGCGTTTTCTTTATTTTCATGACTATTTACATTGTAGATTCTCACTGAAGGCATCAAAACTATGAATGAACACATGTGGAGTTATGTACTTAACAAAAAAAGGTGAAATAACTGAAAACATGTTTTATATTCTAGTTTCTTCAAAATAGCCACCCTTTGCTCTGATTACTGCTTTGCACACTCTTGGCATTCTCTCGATGAGCTTCAAGAGGTAGTCACCTGAAATGGTAGTGTGTCCAAACTTTTGGCCTGTACTGTATCTCAAATCAAAATCACAGAAATCATAAAAAAGACACCTGTAGACAATTCAGTGTTTGCATTCCTGAATAACAACAGATTCTCATCTCTATAATAATAACTATGATACAGGTTAAAAAGTTGTTAAGCAGACCATACAGTTAACATTGATCAACTATTTTTTAACTAGAAGGTGAATACATTTTGGCAGGAAAGATATGTAATGTGATTGTACCTTTGCATGTATGCATAGACCTTGTTGATCCAACATGTACCAGCATAGCTACAGTAACTGAAAACACCTGTGTGGGTTTGCAGGGCCTTTAAATTCCCCAGACTGCGGCACATTATTGAGGAGTTGGGGATGTAAACCTGCATTCTGACTAGTTTCAAGGTAGAAAATATTTCATTTCTCAAGTCTGTGGCCCACCACAAAACTAATATATCTGTCTATATCTATATATACTGTATATCAGCTGCATTATTTGATTGGATAATATTTTATGAAGCTGTCAGATAAGGCTTATAAATTCAAGGTTATGAGGTGAGTTAAAGAAAAGATGAATACAGAATAACACAGCACAGTGGGTTTATTTCATGAGTTGAATCTGCATTGTCCCACCTGCCGTTCAAAGCGATGTAATTAACCCTACGTGTCGAGTGTACACAAACTGACTCAAGTGTTGGAGAAATGCATCTGGGGGTGGCTACAAATGAGAACAAACTGGTACCGAAAAACAGATGTTTTGTTTTGTCGTATGGGAACACTGTGGCTTCAGTCAACACGATATTGGGTTGGGCGGGTTGTGGGGGTATTTGCAACCTAGACTAGAGCTTGAACAGGACTTTGCAACATATTTGTGATGTCATTTGATTCAGCGTTGGTTGGGTCTGAAGACTACAAGTTTGAAAATTTAAAAATTCTGGGTGGTGGAGGTAGAAAGAAGTGAGGTTACCAGACCTGTAGCCCGCTCCCATGCAGAAACTACCACAGCTTGAGGTTGAAGCCAATACCTTACCTTAAAGTGCAGTGCCACTGACGGCCACTAGATGCTGGCTCCAAAAAATCCCTTTGACTCCCTCTGAAATAGCATCAACTTCTCTCTAGAAAGTCACAAATCTCTTCAACAAATTTCAATCTCTAAATTCAGGCCCTTTAATAAGTGTACTGGTGATCATTTTAGAAATTATTATTATTATTATTGCTCCGTTAATAAGATTTGAAGACATAGTCGATTTGATGTCTGCCGTGTGGGCGTTGATTGACAGTTGGCTCAGCTGCTGCTTCCTCCAGCTCAGGGACTCCCACTGAGTTGGAATATTTTTATAATATTTAAGTTTAATTTTACTTAATTATGATACCTGCCCTGTTAGCACAATTTAGCTAAAGTAGCTACCAATGCTGTGTCTAAATTTGTGTACTTCCATACTTAGACTTGCTATTTTGAGCGCATAAGTGTGTTCACACTGACAAGTATTGCAAAATGCAGTGCACTATGAGTACCCGGATGGTGCACTCATAACTAGGGGTGAGCGAGTACACCATTTTCTGTATCTGTATCTGTCCAGCCAACTAAATTATCTGTATCCTTATCTGTACTCGGAATGGGTGGGGATTAAACCGGACGTGGACGAGGTCTGACTGGAAGTTAGTAGTAAGCCTGAAATGGATATGGGTTGAAGCAGTGAGAGTCGTGAGTTGTAACATAAGGACTGTGGACATGAAGCCGTGACAATGGCAAGATTGTGTTATGTGGAGCAGCAGCAGTGATCTTTGTATAGGCTCTTTGTAGGCTCTGTATGTTTATTTTTACTAAAGTTCAATTGAATTGAAGTCAAGTGAACCTTGCAGCTCCAGGCTACATTAGCTGCTACTAGCATAACACAGCTGAATCTTTGTTGGCGGTCGAGTTGTATTATGGGTAATTTAGGCACCAGGTAACTATAGCTGTCAAATCAATGTGGTGAAGTAAAAAGTGCAATATTTACCTCTGAAATGTAGTGGAGTAGATGTATAAAGCAGTATAAGATGGCAAGTACAAGTATTTGTTTACGGTAAATGTAATCAGTTACTTTCCACCACTGGCGGGTCCAGTAAATAGTTCAGGCTAGGGAAGCAGAGGAAAAACCAAGGTAACTGATATATTTTATTGATTGCCATAGATACAGAATCAATAACCTCCTCAATATTCTCAATTAGGGAAAGAGTGAGAATAAGGCAGTTTGCCTAGGCTCCTGAATCACTAAATCCATCCCTGAAGCTGTGATCCGTGACTGAGTCTATGAACATCTGCAAAAGTCTGATCATGTCTTATTAGATTACACTTGGCTCTACAATTTCTATGGATGGAAATAAATTGAAGGCATCTGGTATGAAAAAGAAGACAATGGCAGCTCTTTTAATCACTTAATTGCACATGTATATGTCCATCATTAGATTCCTTTTGCTCTGAGATGAGATAATTTTTAACATAACAGTGAGTCTGCTGTAGTTGTCATGGTGATTGTAGCGTTGCTGGGTCTTGGCACTGTGCTTATATGGGTGCCATGCATGCTTATACTGTATGTACTTCTGTATATGTGAATACCCTGCAAGCGGTTGTACACACATAATCCAATCAATCCAGTGACATTTGCGCAATGGCCCAGTCCTGCTTGCCTCTGAGCCAATCACGTTACACTGATGGCCAGCTGCGAGGGCACAGCCAGCCTACAGGGTCACTTAGCAAGTGAGGATTTATTTTTTTTACTTTGGAAAAAGACCTGAACAATGCCTCTTCTCAGTTTTTTTTCTCTGCTTGTCTCATCATAGCCTTGTAACCTGTAGCAACAGGGAGCCTGCAGTCTTTTTCCTGCCTGTGGGAGACAAGGAAGGGCAAATGACAGATAGCAGGCCCAGCTTGGTTTCTCCCAGGTTATAGTTGGTTTCTCAGACAGAGGGGACAGAGGGACATGCACTGAATGTAGCTACATCTCTTCTAAAATGTATATCAATTTAATAATATATATATATATGTAGAGGAAGAGAAGTTATTGAGTTAATGAATGATTTTGAGCATCAATATTGTTGCTATGATTACTAGCTAGTGTATATTCTAGGCTACCGTGAGCACTGATTCAAACAGAGATTAAACTAGACATTTGAAATATCCCAATAACACACATCTGCTAGCCAATCAGTCTTAACATATTCTTAACAGAACAACAGAATCTAGCAGTCCTTAGAGGTGGGGTTATGTTTTTTAAAGAGGGTTTATGTTTGTTTTTCTGACCTGTGACCTATTGTGATCATGCTCATAATCACTGTCCTCTCTGAGGCAAAGGCAAAAGCAATGGTCCATTACAAGTAAAAGTCTTGTATTTTAAATCTTACTTTAGTAAAAGTCCAGAAGAATTATCAGCAAAATGTACTAAAAGTATCAAAAGTAAATGTAATTCATAAAGCAAAACGGCCCGTTGAAGAGTGTTATATTACTATACATTTAAAATTATTGGATGATTATAACTGAGGCATTAGGTAAGTACAATATTTCCCTCTGAATTGCAGTGGAGTAGAAGTATAAAGTAACATATAATAGAAATACTCATGTAAAGTACAAGTTCAGTACTTATATACTATGTTACATTCAACTTCTTAGGGTTGAAAATGTCTAGCTTTGACAGCGTAGATCACAACTCACATCCTATTTCCTTCCAACAGTCAACAGAGGTTTCTTTTAATCATGACCACTCCCTTTCCTAACCTTAAATGATAGGTTTACCTTTCAAGTCTGTCTTAAAACAATACTTACTTGCTCATACTTGTTCACTGTAATTGTTACCCTGTTCTCACAGTGATGGAATCCCTTCCTAATATAATTTCAATGTAAATCCACAGTCCTCATTTTGTGTAAAAATGCATTCTTAGGCTCAGCTAAAGCTAATGAGGCATCAGTAGTTCAAAGCCCCATTGAAAAGGGATTAACTTTGCAGGAACATTACATGGAATATTCACTGTTCTTCTTAGTAATTTAACTCATGGTTCCAGGCAGGATTTTATCCATCATGAAATGACAAGATATGTTCTATAATAGACATGGACATGCAGCAGGACAAAGCCAAAAGAGAAAGCCGAAATCCTCCCCAGGAGAGTTGAAGATGAGGTAAAGATACTTTGTGAAGAAGAGTCAAAACTCGTCATAACTCAAATCTGAACACACAGACATGAAACACTGCTATCATTCAGTGTGACTTACACTTCCCGAGGATATCATTATCTCGGATGTTCATCAAAACTTGAAAAAAGTTGTCTGTATGGGTGTCATCTGTGGGTACATTTTAGACACAAACTGCTAATGGCATACTTTTGCATCAATTTGCCAAAATGTAAAAAAACAGCCCCATTTGATGAGCTTTAATGGGGTCTTGCTATCTCAACATTTTGGCTGTAATTTTTAGAGGAGGGGATGAAAAATTATCCACATACTTCCTCCAGACTGGATTAAAATCACTGAGCAGGGAAGGTAATGTTAAAATTACCCCAACTCCCCTAGAGACATAAATCCAGTCAGAATGGGGCTCAACTTAGACTAATCAAGTGGGATTTACCAAAATGAGTCTTTTTAGTACAAAATTCCCTCTTTCTGTTACTGCAGCTCAGTAAAGGAACACAAGGGTAAGTAGAAACACAAAGAGGGAGCTTCGTACTAAAAAGAGTTTTGGAAGACCCCCGCTTTATTTTGCAAAGTCAGACAGCTGAAGTCTCATATCAGCTGCAGCTAAACCTTGGATGTAATTTTACATTCAAAAAGAGTTGTGGGTCAGCATGCCCTGGTAGTCTACTGGTTAAGATGCATGCCACATAAATGCAATGTCTGTGGTTTGAATCCAGCAGCGGATCCTTGCGCAAGGGTTCTCAGGTACTTTTAAATTCATATAATATTTAATTCAATACATTGTACACATTTCCTCCTGAACAACTTTTCAGGCTGACAAGTCTTTTCTTTCTTTAATCCATGCTTGCTGCATGTCATTCAGATTCAAATTTTCATTATTGACATGAAAGTAACAACAACAATATTGCCAAAGCATCAGGAATCAATGAAACAAAACAACGTTAACACAACATTAAAATACACACACACACACACACACACATATACACAGTATATCCTATGCATGTATTTGTGTATGTGTGTGTATGTGTGTGTGTGAGAATGCATGCGTGTGCTGTGTGTGTCTTGGTCATTCACTGTCCCTCAGGTTGTGGCATGTCGATACATATTAGGCAGCAAGGTATGCTCTGTCTCTTCTCCTAGTTTTCCTGTCATATGTCAACTGTTGCTATCCAGTAAAAGGCATAAAAATGCCCCAAAAAATATATATGTAAAAAATTGGAATCGTATCAGAGAAACATTACAGCCACCAAAAACCCTTTTAATGTGTGTATGGGCATGTGAGTGATTACTTGAAAAATGTGAACCTATCTGTCAACCAAGTACTTTAAGTTGCCTAAACTTAACCAAACCTTAAAGAATTATTTTTTTAAACGAGTTTACCCAGTGTCCCTGGTTAGAGCACGGGTTGTCAGATACAATCATTGAGCACAAGGTTTGGTCCTTGTACAGAGATGATGGTACCAAACCTGGCAACCTCACTATGAAGACAAAAATTCAGGAACTGCACACAGTCACTGCACCCGACTGTTTGCCAAGTTTGTGCCTGTTTTTATGTTTGTGCCAAATACTATTGTATTTGCATTAACATAAAAATACTCCATAGTTAACACACAGACATGAAATTGATATGTCACTCTCAGACAGAATGCAAATGAGCATATTTCCCAAATATTGAACTATTCCTTTAGCCATAGTGGTGTGGTGACAGATAAGTAAACTGGGCCTGAATTTCAGTGCAGGATTGCGGGTTTCATCAATTCCTGCAAATCTAGAACTTATAATGTGGGAAATTCCAACATAAGTAACAGTAAGTGACTCATTACATATGTCAGGTACATATTGTCACCCTATTAAAATAATGGCCCATGTCATTTTTTCAAGTTTTTGGGAAAACACAAAAAAACTTTACCAAATACAGAGCATATGATATTTATTAATCATTTCAATCAAAAAGGCCTTCACAGTAGATGACTGTTGACATGCATAGAACATTGTGTGTCAATCATGTAACATTAAAGAATAAAGTGACTTAGGCCAATTTTTCTAACATTCTAGTGTGACTTAGGCAACTTTAAACCTGGCTTAAACTGTCCTTTCATTCCATAGTGCAAACTCAAAACTGAAATTACCCTGAAATTAAACAAATGTCAGGTAAATCAAATTGGTGAGGAGGCAGTCCCTTTCCTCAATTTTCCAGGTCTTCTTTGCTGGGTTTTTATTGAACTTAACCCATTTCCAACATCTAGTTTTGACAACTTTTTGAAACCTGACCTTTAATTCCATAAAGCAAACTCAAAACGTAAATAACTCCAACCTAAATTGAACAAATGTCAAGTCAATCAGACACTGAGTAGGCATGTCTCTCTCCTCACTTGTCCAGCCCTTCTTTGCTGGGTTTTTGTACCTATCCCAGTTCTATTCAGTCTATCCCCTGAATCTTCATTCTCGGTCATCTTGATTTGCCTAACTGTGGCAAATTGTCAAAGAGGTGATGACACTCGACGGGCATCACATGTTTCATGGACTGCAGGTCCTGGAACTTCCTCTCTTTGATTGGCAGAGCATGCTGGAACACTCTGATCCATGCCATCGGTTCACTTGGCACCTTTACCCTCTGTAGCAGTGCATCCCATTCAGAGTTCTCAGAGAAGGATAGCTTGTACTGGACCTTCCCATCATGGCTAAATTGAAGAGCCCGCAAATAATGTACAGTTGGGTCTCCTGCTTTTTTGCCTGGTCTGATACTTGAGAAGTAAGATCCATTGAGTTTCATGATTTCATCATGTTTGACCACCTTCAACCATTATACCCTAGCCTTTATGATAGTAAACCTAATCACTCACCAGTAGAAACTGATTCAAGAGTCATGTTTACAGCTTCTTCTGCACCATAGATTCTGTTTCTTCTTGAAGCAGCCGCCATCATGAAAGCTTGTTAAATTGCCCAAGTCACACATTTTATCCTAAATAATCCAAATTTTAGAAATAAAATGGCCTAAGTCACCCTCCTGACATAGGCCATTGTCCTATAGGGCATAAAGAGCATGATCCTTTTAGCTAAAGATTTAAGCGATTTTACCAGAGATGGCCAGCATTATCAAGAGATGATTTAAGCCAAAAACTCATTTTCGTCAAAAAATGACTTAGACCATTATTTTAATAGGGTGACGACATATGGCAACAAGATTAAAACAAAATTGTTCAGGAAGTCTGAAATCGTAGATGGAAGAGCAGACACCATTTTCGAGGATGTGAAGCAGTTACTGACAGAGAAAAATTTAGATGGAAAAAAAACTTGCAGCAGTTTGTGTTGATGGTGCTGCTGTTATGACAAGATGCCGCCAAGGAGTTGTTAAAAAACTCAGAGAGGAATTCAACTCAGAATTGGAAGGAATGCATTGCACAGCTCATCGTCTTGCTCTTGTTGCTAGTGATGCAACCAGATCTTTGCAACAGGTAAAAAAAGTTTCAGCAGGATTTGAGGTCAATTTTTGTATTTTGCAGTAACTCTGCTGTCAGAAGTAACAAGCTGCACGAATTGCAGAAACAGCTGGATGAGCCCCAACTGAAGTTCACCCAGCCACATACAGTAAGGTGGCTGTCAATTCACAGTGCTGTGTCAGTGGTGTGTAGATCACTGAAAGCTGAAAGATGTCCTGGAGCACATGAGTGCCTCCAACACTCAGGACTGTGACAAAGCCAAAGGTCTACTGACAGCTGTCAGACAGTTTAACTTTGTGGCCCTTTGTCACATGATGAAGGATGTACTTATGCATGTGGTCCTTCTCTTGAAACATTTTTAAAGAGAAGATCTGGACTTCTCCACAGTCCAACCAATGGTTGAAGGTACCAAAGAGGCCCTGAGAGAAATAATGGTCCACCCCAGCCCTGCAGAAGGGGAATTCTTAAGCTCTCTTCATGGTAACAAGTTTAAAGGAGACAGGCTTTTTGACTTCTAGACTCAAAAACCTGCCTTTGATGACATGAAGAGCATGTAGGATCCTTGATAGATGAAATTGACAGAAGATACCCTGCTGAGACAATGGATATTCTGTCATGATTCACTATTTTGGTACCAAAAAAGGCCATTGTGGCAAAACAGTCCTCTGAGAATTTCTCTCTCTATGGTGCAGAGAAACCTATTGACACACTTCTCATGTAAGTGTAGAGGAAGTTTGGTCAGAGTTTGCAATGCTGAAGCAAGTCATGGTTTCCAGTGACTCGTATGCTTCATTTTCCTTTCAACAGTTTGTAGAGACTCTGTTACATGAACATAGTGGTGTTGTCACTGAAATGTAGAAATTCGTTAAGATAGCTATGATCATACCAATTACAAGTGTGTCATGTGTGACACACGTGTGAACGTGGATTCAGCACACAAAAACAGGATTAGAAATTCATTGAGTAATACAAACCTGATACTCTTTTCAATGCTTGGCCCCTCCCCAAGAGCAGTTTTATTTTATTTTACTTTTTATTTTTTTTTAGCAGAGCTGTTATTAAGTGGAAAGAGATGAAGCAGAGGAGACAGTGTACAGGGAAAGAATAGAGCATAGACAAGAGAGAAGAGGAAGCCACCAAAAGAAAGACTAAGGACACTGATACAGCTCAAAGAGATGACCACTAAGACAGGAGAAGGAGAAAGAGACAATAGATTACAGCAATGTATATAGTTCAGAGAATCCCTTAAGTTGGAGGAGAGCAACAAAATGCAATCTGAGGTAATAGGACAAGGTAAGACCTATAGTTAAGCTCACAGATAGCCCCACTCAAAATGTGTATAAATCCCCCTTATGCAAGCATTTAAGGGGGGAATTCCCTCCCCCCTCCATTTTGAAAAATGAATTTCAGGCCCTGGTAAATGCTTATTTGTCATATGCATCACATTAGGCAATGACCAATCTATTTGGTCATTTGTGTAGCCACAGTGGCAGCTACCTGTCAGGGGAATGCTTCAGCTTTTATAGAGGAACTGTTCCATGTCTGCTTTGTGTTTTAGGAGTGTTGCTGAAAGTCAAATGAAAAGTGCCATATGAAACAAAACCAGAGCAAAACTTTCAAGAGGAGGCAGAAATAGTCTTCAAACATTCCAGAGAGAGTAGGGGGACTGGTGCTGTCCTGTGGGGGACAGAAAATGAACAATCTAGCAACTGGAGGTTTGCGTGTAGTATGTGTCATCCCAGTCAAAACTTGCTGCAGTTCTCAGGCCACTGTGTCACTTCCACTTCCACTCTCAGGTGTCTCAGATCAGGTCAGAAAGCAGCTCTGCAGCTCCAGATTCCATGAGAACTGAAAACAAAGACAAAAAAGAAGAAAACCACAGCAGCTGTGCCTAAAAATATCTTATCGTCCACCTCTGGTTTCCTCATCCAGGGAATTCAAGTCAGGCCTTACACTGCTAAGAGACTTTTTAATAGATTCCCAGCATCACATACACACAGCGGGAACAGTGAAATGTGTGTGACTGGCCTCCACTGAGGAATTCATTGGCCGGGCCTTTCAGAGGTAATGTTTTAGTCATGAAGACCTTTAGAGCTGGCCTGTTCACTGCTCAATTATTTACTCAACACTTTGGATTAATATTGACTCTGTGACCCAGTTTCTGAAATGTGTATGTAAGCATGTGTGTTTTGACAGGCAATATGTTAGCTCTGTTACTGTACATAACCTCTGGTCATGCTTTCAGGTTAATTCACTCCTCATCACAAGTCATAATAGCAAGCATTAATTTCTAATGCTGGAACCTTGGGATGTTTTCTCACTTAAAAGTAATATTATACCTTTAGTTGTAAATGATGCAATAATTATGGTAACCAATATCTTACGGCTGATATGGCAGATGACTGACCAGTCATTAGAAGAACACATGGAAATGTGGTCACATTGTCCTCGCTGTGGAACTCAAGATGTCAAACACAGACGAAAAAGCCGCCAGACAGTTTCAGACGATGTTTATCTGGACATAAAAGAACCAGTAACTAAGAATAAAAACAGCTGGTGACCTTCAGTGTTTTTTAAAAACATTTTAAATACGACCTTCAGTGTTGTGACTTTGAGGGCATAATAGTGAGATCCACCAGCAGCCCTAGACCTGTTTGTAGCCATGCTAGCAGAATGGCTCTATGGATGGCAGTGTCAGTCGGTTGGTCCACCACTTTGGTCCAGGCTAAAATATTTCAACAATTATTGGATGGATTGCCACTGAATTCAGCACAGACATTCATGTTGTCCTCAGGATGAACTGGAAGAACTTTGGTGATCCTCTGACTATCTAGTGCTATCATCGGGGTCAAAATCTTTACTTGTCCAATACTTGTAGAACTTATGCCATTCCCATAAGCTTCAGCTTTGTGTTTAGTGCTAATTGACAAACGCTAACATACTTAATTAAATGTAAAACACTGTACTTGCTGGGGAACCCCTGTGGTTTGAGGGTTAAAAAGGATAGGTTCACAGTTGTTTAAGTGTCTTAAAACAAGAGTCAGGTGCCCATATTAACATAGAAACAGGTTTTGCTCACTGTAATCATTCCTCCTGTTCATACTGCCTACTACAATATCAAATGTGTCAAAATCCACTGTTTTGAGCAAAAATGTATTTTAAGGTTTATCTGAAAATATGAGGCTTCAGCAGTCTGAGTTAAGTAAAGTGAATATCTTTCATATCTACAGTCTTTTTTAGTAAAAAAGGTCTTGGTGTATTGTTTTCTTGTTCCGCTGCAGTGGAAGGATCGTAACAAAAAAGGGAATTTGGCACTAAAAGACTAACTTTCAAAGAGAGTATACATGCGCACTACTATACTGGTTTGCTCTGCCCTGCTTTGAGCCCCTCTGCCTGCTTCAGTCCTTCGCCCTGCTCTGCAATTTCCAGACCCTTTGCCACATCCAAAACCAAGGAACACTCAGCTAAGCCTTAACCATTCCTGCGTCTCCTGGTCTGTGTGTGTGTATTTGGGTCCTAAAATTGAATTGATATAACAGATATGGTGTTTACGTTTATGTGCAGTTGTATCTTGATTTCAGCCACTATTTTCTGTACCAACAAACAATGTTCAGAAACCTGGATCAGGTGTTTACATGCAACAGTATCCTGGTTTCTATTGGAGTACTCTAGGTAGCATACTCAGGTTTCTGAAAACAGGATAAGGTGTTTACATGTGTAAAACATAGCCAGGATACTCCAATCATTACCAGGATACTGGTGCATGTAAACACACTCATAAGTGCATTATGAAGGGATCTTCTGATGTCCAGTATGAAAGGAATGAATGATTATGGCAAGAAAAACATGTCAGTGTTCATTTGGGGACCTGACTGTTGTTTATAGGACAGGCTTGAAAAATTGTGAACCTGTCCTTTTAAGATGCCAACCATGAATCACAACATCCCTATTTGGAGTCTGGCTGGGGACTTCTGCATCTTCCTCTCTCTTTCCATTCCTGTCATCTCACTTTTGGTTCTATCACTACCATGGCTGTAGACTCTTAGTCCTGCTTAACTTTATTTTAAAAACATTTTAACCAGGAGAGTCTCATTAAGATCAAGAAATATCTTTTTCAAGAGTGTCCTGCTCAAAATACAGTGAGTTAAACACACACACAAAACATGACAGGACAAGACAGATAACACAAATATGCCACAAAATCAGAATTTAACAGAAATGTGATTATAAAAATTATAAGCACAGTTGGATGAGTCACCAGCTGCCTGTAGATAGGAAGATCTAAAATGACAAGGAATATAAAATTTATATTGAGATATAAATTTAATATTTAGATACAGTACATATGTTGGTATATGCAGGTACTTGGGTGGGGATGTGACCAGGCCTTTCCAAACAAATAATCCAACAATCACACTCACTATAAGCAATGATTGGTCATGGTGTTTATTATAGTTTAATTGACAAAATGAACACTGTCGTCCAAGGAGACTGACCTAGAGGAGAAAGTCAGTAATCACCACATGATTAGAAATCATCCTTCCTAACATTGGAGAATTTATTAGCCTGCATGTCATTAATCCCTTCATATATTAAAATATAATGTAATATATGAATGTGGTCAGAAATTATTCAGCATGTGAATAAGTCATTTCTACGACTGCAGTGACTCTTTAGCTTTCTGACAAGCAGCTTATTACAGAGTTGAAAAATACTTCCTGCTGTGTACAGAAATCTCTTTTATTTGCTCTGTGATTTCTCTCCTGGGGAATTTATGTTTCTGGAACACTGCCTGATAAAACACTACACTGGTGACAATGTGGAAGCAGGAAACAGACGTTTATGTCGAACTAAACAGGAATGAATCCATAAATGCAGAGTCAAAGTAAGGCGGTTTTTCTCTACAGATGTTGATATTAATGAACTACTGTTTGATTCAGGTCCAAATACAGCCTGACCTCATAATGATTCTAATACATATGTGCACAAACAAATACTTACATTCACACATCCACCCACACATATGCTCCACTTCCAAGGACTTAATTATAATGCATCCACTCCTGTAGCAACATCTTTGCTTCACAACAGATCGATAGATGTTACAGTAATTGGATTGTTTGTGTGCATGAATGACTGAGTGTGTGTTTGTGTGTTTCAGGTGTACTAAAAAGCAGTAAAGATGTGTTTTCCTCTGCCAGGTTACAGCATGATCTGGCTGAGGTTTGTGAAAAACTGAAAAGTTTAATATTAGCTCTCATACAGCCTGTATTGCGTGGGTCTGTGTGTGTTACCCTGAGCAGCAAGGTAATGCAGAAATCCCGTTTTACAGTCGTGTATGTGTGTGTATGCATGTGTGGGAACGGGGGACTTCTTTCCACTTCTGTTTAACAAATCAGTTCCACTGCCTGTTGCTGTGTAAGAAATAGATCCATCTTATTTAGATGCTAACAGATGTTGCAGTGGTAGAATGCCCACTTTCTCATTCATGTGGTTGGAGAACTGTTGGTGGATTTTGGCTCCGTCCACAGGAGGAAGAAAATTAAAATACCAGTAACAGTTTAGTGTATGTAGTTGCATGGTACAGTACATCTATCACTCTCATGCTGCATTCATGTGCTGTAACTGAAGTTTAGGTAAGAGTTAGTGTTAGAAAAGAGCTCTGTTAGAAAAATGCCAACACATAGTATAGTTGTTGCACACTTTTTCTGTCAGAGTGGTATTGAGATGTGTCACACAATGCACCTTAGTCTACTGTGCAGCACCAGTCAGCTGTTTGTAATACACCTATAAGCTGGTTTTATGACCCGAACAGAAGTCAACAGACACGAAGAAGCTTATGATAAGAAGTTTATGACATGTTGGATTCAATCTGAAAATTATCCCTGTCCAAATACTACACAGTTATGACAAGGACTTCCACAGCCATTTCTCTCTTATTATCAAAAAGATGATTTTGGTTATATGTTACCTCCCTAAAAATTGTAGCAACCGAAACCATTCAAAATATAAAGTGTGTTATGTTTATAATGTTATGTTTTACCACGTAAACAACTGAACTTGAAGAAAAAGATGATTCATTTTTAACATTTTTAGTATACTGAAAATATGCACTTTGTGTCACAGTTGCAGAGCAGGTGGACCCAAATGCAGAGACTGAAATGCAGGGTTGAAGAAAACCTTCTTTATTCTAGAGACTGGCAGGAAAAAAACAGAAGCTAGTATGGCTGAGCAGACTACAAAAAACAAGACCAACAGGCTGAACAGAGGAGAGCAAACTCAACAGAACAGAGGATCCACCACTAACTGCAAACCAAGACTTATATACTAACTGAACTAATAAAGGAATGGGGAACAGGTGACTAGACACAAGGGCAGGCTGGGAGTGATTGGCTGGGAAGACACTGGGAGCAGGGCAGGACTGACGAGGCTGATACCAGGACAGGTGTAGGGAAAACACACAGGAGGAGTGAAGAACACAAGGGAAACACAGAGCAAACCAAAGCCCAGAAAACACCAACAAACAACCCAGCAAAACCCAAACTGAATAAATGAACCTAGGAACCCAGAACTACAAGCTAACCAGTAATCTATAGTTTTTCCAAGAAACAACTCAAATATCATGAAAGAGCAAAACCAAATGACCAAAAGGACTGAACAGAAGTGCAACACAGGAAACCAAAAGAACAAACACAGAGTCTCAAAACCATTGAGTCCATGACACTTTGATATTTTTGATGCCTACATACATACTGGTATATACATAACATACTATAGTACTAATCCTTATATTTTACTCATTAGCCTTTTAACTCTTTCTCTAGAGTATGCCCCCCCCCCCCCCCCCCCCCCACACACACACACACCACACACAAAAACACACACATACACACATTTCACTGCACTGAAATATGAGTATGTGACAAATAAACCTTTGCATCCAGTCTTATTAATTGTATTAATCCTCACAGCTCCTGTCATCTCATTGTAACTGTAATGCTGTATGGTTGATCCAACTTATTTGTCTTTTTGTCTTTTGCTTTTTTGTGAACTGATAAATCTCCACACTCTTGCTCTTGACACGACTATAGATGGGTCTTCCAATGCTTCTTAGTATTAACCCATGTCTATTGTCAACCAACTGTCAAGTTTTTTTCATTGCAGTGAAAACAAACAAAATGGCTGACATTCCTTTTATTCTTGGTGGAAAATGCAATATTTTAAGATAGTTTCAGCAATTAAAATGCATTTTGATAAAATTTCTGTGCTATGGTGGTTACCAGAATGCTGCTGTTGCTGAACCATATAGTTGCGTGTTGTTTGAATCATTGTCTTTGCATTGTGTATTTATCTGTTATGTTATTTGTGTTATTTTATGTAACTGTTTGGAGTAGATTTTAGAGCGTCCCAGGGATGAATTGAATTTGAAATCCAGAATTTGAAGCTTTGTGATTGGCTGACCAGAGGATCCACCCAAAAGTATTTTCCTCACTGTCACCACATTAAGGTTTTCTTTTAATGATATTTTTAACAAAAATACGAAAAACATAGCAGTGTCCAGAACAACCACCATAGCAATGATAGAAAGCCTGCAAAAATCATCGTAGTATCTAACAACCTAAAACATCATATAGATTCACTGAATAAAGATTATGAAAATAAAATGCACATTTCTCACTAGAAATGTTACCAAAATGTATTTTAATGCTGAAACTATTTTAAAATATTGGATTTTCCCCTGAGAATAAAAAGGAATGTCAGCCATTTTGTTTGTTTTCGCTGCGATGAAAGAAACTTGACAGTCATATAACGTGGACACAGACCAATGTAGCTATTACACATTTTGATGTGAGACTGGGATGCATCTGCTCTCCACAGAAGTTAATGGGAAGGATTGGTGTATCACCTGCATGCAAAATTGGGACTTTGGCGTATGCGCTGCACATAATGTGAAAGTGTAAAGTCGTTTTATTTGTAAGTAGATTTAGTGTATATATATATATATATATACATACATACACACACACACACACACCACACACACAACACATATATATATATATACCTTTCATTTGATAAGTGCTTTAGGTGTAAAGACTTTAATACTGAGCTCCCAGCCAAAGTTTCACTAAGCTAGGCTCGCTTTTTTGATGAGAGTTTTTCTTTTTGTTGTATGCCTGCCTTAAGCCTTCATTAAATTCCAAAAGATATAACTGCCTAAGTCTCCTGTCTGCATTTGTCTTTTGCATTTGGGTCCTCATTCTCTACCAGTATCACAGATATGGTTTCAATATGGATTACAAAGAAGTCTGTGGTTAGAGATGTCTCAGACTATTAAGAACAAAGCTGAACAATAGTGTCATATCTAGATGGTGAAGCTGATTAGCTTTAAACCTGCAGATTAAGTTTTCCAGACAGCATCCTTGTGTGACATGAAGATTGAGTAGTGTAGCAGGTTGTGAACACGTTAAAACTGGGACTTCAGTGAAGGATGCATCTATACAGTAAAGGCCTCAGCAGGAAAAAAACATGCTGAAATAAGAACAAGAGTGACTTGTTATTGGTGGTGTCTTGTTAGCCTTGTTCTCTCATGGCCAGTATCTTACTCCTTGTCACTGCTAATGTCACTGTTGGTCAAGGAGGGTGTAGCAAGCTATGTGTCTCCCCTGATTTACAGGGTGTCACTCGACACTACTTTTTACCTGACGGCAAGGAGCTTCACAGAGTACTGTGTCCATAGGCTCATTCTGTCCTCCCAGATTACACCCACCCACCTCTCTGCAAGTGCACTTAACAATCAGTACGAATTACAAGTAGAGCAACAAGGTTGTGATCCCTCACCGCCATCGTGGAATGGACAAGTTACAAAATAGCTTGTTTATCACTGCCGTCCGAAACAGCCCCTACATACATTTTTGATCTGGTGTCCCTATCAGCAGGACAGTTACAAAAACGATTCACGTATCTGAACTGCCACCTCTTAAGCTGGATTTATTGTAATATTATTTATGTTTAGTGAGATTTGTATTTTGTTGCCAGCAGCTTATTTGAAAGAATTGCTTGGAATACAAATTCTCCTAGCTATAGTATTGAGCTTCATTATGTTATACAGCTCACCTGTGCTTAATTTTAACACTGTTGCCAGTTGAGGAAGAGGAAGGGCAGCTGTACAAAATGATCCGTGCAATGCATGAAAAAAAACACTTTGTGTGGAGTGATGTCCTACTCCCGATCCATGTTTAAAAGAAACCTACGCTGACTGTTGGTATGAGAAGGGCAACTTGTGGTCTCAGCATCAAACTCACTTTGTACACCCAAGCATCCACCCTGAACTCCTCCTGAAGAACATGAAGATGTAAACATGGGTCATTTGAATCCTGTAAACAAATGGCTGATGTTTTTTGTTTCCTGGTGATTACAGTCTCAGATTGGAAGACTTTACCAAGCTGGAGGCACCACAATACAACCCAGATTCCTGTGGTGTACTAGCTGTTAAACTAGACACTACAGAGAGATGCATACAGCTCAAAACTAACAAAAATGTTGAAAGCAAGACATAAAAAAGCAAGGTGTGAGTGCTGAGAGACGGTGCTGTCCATTGCATACTAAGGGAACAGAGAGGGTTAACACCTTGGCAATATAACACAGGTACAAGGCCCATTGCAGCCTCAAATGTTTCCAATAAAAAATTTCAAATCAATTCTAAAAGCAAGCAGGATGTCAGTGTAGGGACACAAAGGTAGGTGAAATGTGCTGGTCTGTCTTTGTTCCGGGTGAAGCAAGAGTTTTGAATAATCTGCAGATATGAGAAGGACTTTTTGCCACAGTAATACCAGTAAACAGAACATCTCAATAGTCAAAATGTGAAGTGATGAATGCATGAAGCAGGTTTTTAGTGAAGAGAATGTTCCTGATAGAAACAAGCCTGAACTAACTGATTTAATATGTTTCTCTAAGATTACAATTAAAAATGACACCAACATTCCTGCAGTGGCTGGTTACAGAGCAGAAGATATCTGAAATGTGGGTTTTAACTCCATCAGGAGCAATAACCAGGATCTCTTTTTTATTTGTATTTAACTTCAGGAAGTGTTGAGACATTCATTTATGAAGGATCATTCACCTATCATATCTGGACAAAATTAATGAAAGGAGAAAGGGAATTGGTTCAAATTAAATTAAAGATCACCATAGATCAGATGGCCAGATCTAGTCCATATCAGTTTTGTAAGTTTTGATTGGTTCAGGACGTGTTAGCTTGTGGGTGGAGAGGGTAATCTCCACCATAAGAGTAGAAATACACCAGTAACTACAAAGTTGTGTTATTGACAAGTTCTTTCTACATAGCCAACTGCTGCAACACCTGGGTTTTGTGATTTGTTAAGACTACTTGGAGGTTGCCTCCATGTTGTTACTGTTAGCTGGCTAAAGTCAGAGGGAGTTTTTAAAAGCCTCCTACTCCTTTCTCTGACATTAGCTTATCCCCCTGTCTTTGATGTATCTATTCTTCTGCTGTCATATCAGGACCATTAAAATACATTAAATACATTAAAATTTGACTGAAAATCCAAATTCTCTGCAGCTGTAGTAGCATAAAACTTGTGACAAGCTCAACTGTTAGTGCTTCATCACATGGGAAGAAAGCAAAGTGACACTGCTCCAGAAGTGAGCTACCAGTGTTTCACTACTTATAAGCACTCAGCCCACTTGTGTTTCTCTCTGTTATCAACAGGAACCATCTAGGCTTAATCACGGTGGAATAAAACTCAAGAGGGGAGCAGAAAATGTGTATTTCAAGCCCATTAAGCCTGAACAAATACAATTAGCAGTTAATCAGTTAGTAATGGAGAGCTCTTCTCAGAGACTGTAGTGATGCTGCTGCTGCAGAGGGAGCAACAGAAGTGACGCAGATGAAGAGAGAGCTTTGCATTTGCTTACAGTCTTGTCTGTTATGAAACATAATGGAAATTTTCACTTTGGATCATATTTGAATTTGGCTTGGTTATGTTCTAACTGCTCAGTTTAAAATGGCTAATCAAGGTCATCTGATCCCAGTGCTGCTACCACCCTTAAATTCACAGTTTTAAGTCATCTGTTAAAGAGCTGCCAGTCGAATCTTAAATTTATTCACGTAAATTAAATTAGCTGTTTTGTTAATTATCTTTGGCATTGTTCACAAAGGATGATGTTAAAGGGTACATATTAAGCTAACAGTCCAAGCAGGTGTTTGAGTACGTAGTGTATTCACTAAATCTTTAGAAACAGTATTTGATGGAATAATGCAGTCATAAAACCCTGTCTTGGGTATGAATATTTCACTCAGTGTAAACATTATATAGCTTCAATGAAAAGTTGCAAAAACATAATACAGAAAATACACATAGCTGCCACTTCATTGGGTACAACTAGCTAAACCTAAAGCCATCTAATACAATAGCCTTGCAATAAATCCTGCATACATGGACATAATACTGTTCAGTTGTTGAAACTGTGTTAATTCCGCTTTATAACATAATAGAGCTTAAAACATCAGTTCAGACAGTTATAAAGCAAAAATGCCCCCAATTCTCTGGTTTCAGCTCTCCAATGTGACAAATCTGAATTTGCTACTTTTCTTTGTCTTATGTGATAAACTGAATATCTTTGGGCTTTAAACTGTTGGTAAAGATCAAATGAGCAATTTGGTGACAGATTAATTGTGAAACTATTTGCAGATTAAATTGAAAATGATTCTTAGGTGCTGCCCTAGTGACCATTTTAGGCTATAGTTTGTGGTGCTGCTGAACACTAAGACATGCTTCTAATATTTGCTCTATGGGCATGGCATGCTCACCACAGACTTCTGCTGGCCGAGCTAACTTGAATGGGGATAAAATAATTTAATCGTGCGGCTCTTCTAGACTTTCCAAATGTTATCGGACTGTTTTACAGCTGCAACAGTAGCGACAGGGTAGGCTACGGCAGAGCCTATGATGTAAGCACGTGTCAACAGTGTTTTTGTAATTACTGTCACTGCCAGAAGGGGGAGACAAAAGTCCCGCACTCCAGTTTTAAGGAAAACTTAAAGGTCCAATAAATGACAATGAGCCTCACTGTATGATATCACGCTCCCTCTGTGTGTATTGTTATCCGAGCTTCTTTGTCTCTCTTTGTTTTGGTAGCTGCGTCGGCTGCGCGTGCATGTTAGTGCCGCCGTGTCCTCGACGTCTGTTTCCAAGATGGCGGCCACATCTCAAACTTTCTCATTCAGCTTCAAAATCAGCTTAACTGATCTTCAACGGTACATATATGTAAATTTATTCTATACTGCAGAAATCATATACATTAACATGAATATATAGCACATTCTGTATACAATTAGTATGTACTGTAGTATGGAATTGAGACATAGCTGATGATTTCCTGTGAAGTTTTTAAAAACTATGTCTGTCTAAAAAGTGGGATTGCTGCCAATTTTAGACTTTGAGCATGTTAAAGACAACCTTTGCCAACAGACAGATTAACGTGCCTCTTCCAGACATCCATAGCTTTCAGTTCATGTCAGAAGGCTATGAAAACCAACTTGCACAGACTTGAAACTTGCTTAAGACGGGTAATCCATCACAGTGAGCATCATGTCTGGTTTGTGACACTTTCACGTGCCATGTGGTTACACAGTTGAGAGTGTGTTTCAAAACACATTTTTATTGATGTATTGAAGTGCTTGTGGGAGGCAGGAAAAAAAAAACATTTATCACTGCAAAAAACATCCACGGTATTGTAGCTTGTCAAACCCCTATTGTTCTGTCTGCAGTATGTGAATAATCCTCTCCAAACATGTCTGCTGTGACTGCCCCCTGAGGGGGATTTTTGTCTAAAATCATACTGTGTGAGGCTCTTAAGTGTATGATGTGTCTGTACAGCATGTGGGTGTACATGTGTACCTGCATGTCTCACATGGGGTATGCAGTCAGGAGGCATTTGGTGGCTGAAAATAACTTTTCTCTCAAATACAAAGTGCTGAAATTATAAATACATTATTTGCTAATATGCATGAGTGTGATACATTGTAGTGATACTCTGCTATAGAGTGGTGTCTGCTTGTCTTACACTCAGACCAAATTTCAGGCAATTGGGCAAAGAGAAAAATAATTTAATTTCAACCTCAACCTTAGCGCTAATTGAAGGTCCTGTGAGACAGGTAATGAAAGCAGACACAAAGAGAAGTAAAAGTCAGAATAATGATATGAGCAAAGTTGATAAATCAAATCAAAGTCAAAGCATAAGAACAAATCAGAGTTGAATCTGAATTGAAAAATGCATAAATTGCCAACAACGGACAATAAAAAGGAACAAAAAAAGGGCATGAGAGTGGAGTTAAACTAATATATAAAATACTATTAAAAATATGCAGACTGATAACCTGAGTCCATCAGACAGGCAGATCACAGGTACAGGGGCTTTGAGAGTAAAAAATGGATGAAGTTCACTAATGATCTGAGGACAGTTAAAGGGACACTGCCTCCAGGATCTTAGGCTGGTCTCAGGTTCAGGGGTCAACAGATACTCGTACTTTAGGCTGGATCTTGTTTAGAATCAGAATCAGAAACATGTTTCCTGCAAAGTAGGTTTGTACATACAAGGAATTTGCCGTGGTGTTGTGGTACATAACAGTCAAATATAAATAAATAAAAAAAGACATTCACAATAAAAATGTCAAATATATTCTAAGTGAGAAGAGCTGCTGCAGCTTATATTTTAAATTGAAGAGAATGAAATGAAATAAAACAAAATATTGACCATTTAGCCTTAAAAGACCAAAGACCAAACTGTTAAGTGTTTATGCTGTACCTAAATACCTAGATGTATTTCCTTCACTTTTTGCCTACTGTTAGTTCCAATGACTTCAGTACATTATGAAAATTGATTCCAGAGACTTCAAACTTGCTTTAGACTGGTATTCCGTGACAGTAATCACACTAAAAATAGGGATTCTGTGGAAACTCTTCCTGGTTGGTTCTTTAAAATATTCTCCAACATCATATTAAACAATATCTTATGTTATCTTTCTGTTGTCAGTAAGCAAACATGCATATTATGAAATGCATCATGTGGATTTGGTCATTCCTTTCATCAAAGAGTAACTTCACACTCTCTTGAATGATGGAAATATGTTGCTACATTGGTATGGGCTGAACTCCACTGTCTCAGTTTTCAGGTGTGGTTTTTTGTACTTGTGACCACATCCAGCTGTGATGTAGCAACGCACAACAGTGTAATGTGAAGTGCAACACTGCGCAGGGTGTGGAAAGAGCATATAGCACCCCTAATTTAGCCTGATCCCACACCTCTGAATCATTGCCTAATGATAGTGTGCAATGAGTGTCCCCACTGACCACTATTTCCACTAGATGGAGAGAAAATTGCCCAGTACCCCCCCAATTTGTAGGTGGTATTAAGAATAGTGACATCACAGCGAGCTAGCTACCAAGCTGCATCCATGAAAAATAGCAACAAGAAAATGGCCACAAAAATGGCGATGATCATGCACGTGATCGATATAGCTATAGAGGTTGTTGTAAGTCACTTTCCAGAATAATGACTCTTAAATCTTAATATTTTGATATTTTGATTTTTATGAAAAAGGTAACTGCTTCTAGCAACTAGTACTAGCTTCTGTGTCAACTGAAAATGACATCAGAGGGACGGCTACATTACTCACTACTGATAAGTTAGAGCAAAGCAAAACTAAATAGCCCCCCTGTCCCAACAAGAAATGAACTAACATGAACACGTCAGGCTGAATGAACAAACTGAAACAAAATGGCAATTCAGTCTGATTATCAGGCAACTGCCTGCTAGCAGCACACACCAGATTATTAGCCTTGATACACCCACTCTTCAAAAAGGTTAGCAGTCAATTCTCAAATAACTGATGTCAAAGACATAACACTGCAGCATGCACTCAACTTAATGTCCACACCACACTAAAGTAAGTCTGACACAAAAAAATTAATCTTACTAAATATTCTTCCTGAGTTTTAAGTCTTACCAAGGTCAACTGTAATGCTAAATATACTGGGCTAAAACATGCAAAATGGTAAGGTCCCATATACCCTTACAAGAGAAAATTGGACAGTGGATAGCAAAGAGATGAGATCAATTAGAAAATGTATACACATGTACAATCTACAACAGATCTGCCATAAATTCTACTTTCTACTACTTGCAAAGCTTATTAATGCTCAGTTTTTGTTGGCACCATCAGAAAAGTGATCTACTTTATGTTTATTATTGAGGTCATAGTATGTGGTGTTCTGGACTGCATTATATTGAAAGGTGTTTCTAATATTTTGTCCACTGGGGGAAAAATATTAGAAAACAGTTTAATGTAATGGGCAGCAATGTAATGTGATGTAAAGTAGATGTGATTCTCATTTAAAGGGCAAAAACATGCAAAGCCACCAGTGCATGTTGTATTTAAAAAGTGTATAGGCCTCCTGTCATCTGGTCCTGTCTGTGCTGTCCTTTTCCTGCTAAGAGATGGACAGGAAGTCATTAGTATGTAGTAATGGTAGTTAATACCAATGGTTCCAAAAGCCTTTGCTGTTCGGGCCCTCAGCTGTGGAACTCAGTATCTTCTTTTAAATCTCTTCTTAAGACTCACTTTTATCATATGACTTTTTCTTAACCCATGGTATTTGTTGTACTATTTAAATGGTTTTATCTTGTCTTTACCTTATGTTTTGGATATTATTTACAGATAGACGACAACTATGCTGGCTGGAGGAGAGGAAAGAGCTCATTTTGGCTTTTTTTTTTTTTTTTTAGCTTTTGGACACATACAGTAATTGAGCAACACTCTCAGCACCCTGCCTGCCCTACTGATGGGTCCATCATTACAAACATGTTACAGGGCTGAACTTTCATCAAACTTTTTGAAAAATGTTTTAAATTGAAGAATGGATCCAAATTATGTCACACTAAATGTATTCATTCAAAATACAAAATAAATATGACACTGTTGCACATAGTAGGAAAAAATATTTTTCTCAACTTTGAAGCAACAAAGCAAGGATTTAAAAAGGTTAAGGTAAAGGTTTTAACTGACTTTGCTTCACAAACGCTGGAGGTGGTGGAGTTAGTGGAAAACCAAAATGAATGAATATTATCATTCACTTTGAGTAAGCTGCGGGGCATCTGGCAATTAATATCCAAACAATCAGGCCACCCAGAAGGTGATTTAGATTGCTAGAACAACTGAGGTTTGTTAGTCTGAGTTCATTTAGGCTGCTACTGCACACCATAATAGTCAAAGAATTGACAGAAACTTAAACGTTTCCATCAGATTCCTAAAAACAGCCTCATGTGAGTTAGAAAGAACAGTGATCAGTGTATAGATGCTTTTGAAAATGGAGTTGATTTAAAGAGGAAATTATTTTCAATAATTAGCATAGTAATGTATGAAGCCTACATTCCAATGTGAGTTGTCCATCATTTGAAATGTGGTAACATAAAAGTAAATCAGCACTCAGTATGATTGAGATTATGAGGTATTGAGATGAGTGGGAGAGTAACAGTGGCTGTGCTCAGTCCTAGCTGCAGGCAATAACCAATTAGGACAATTAGGATGCCTCTTTATTTCCCCAGCAATGAGGCTAAATAGTAAGTAAAGTAAATTCATGTGGACACTGAACTAAACTCACAGATGGGTTTGTCCATCCTCTCAACTCTGCATTTGTTTTTGACCTCCTCAGGAAATATGTTTTGAGGAAAATTAAAATGCTGCTCAACATAATAGGAAAGGTTTTTAATAAAACATATCTGTAAAGTTGGAAAATGTCCACATCAAATTAATCTGTAAAAATTGTTAGCTGACAATGTATTTCCTTTAGTTTTCCCTACAATATGTGCTGTAGCTTTTGGCTCGACCTAGTCTCACCTGATGTTAGTTTTCAATGCATTTAGTTAAGATTAGGGAAGGGATGTGCTCCTAAATGTTGAAAAAGTCAACAGTGACTTGAAGGATGACACAACATGTTTATTGATGTTTCAGTCACTCAGCCTGTTCACTCACATGTGAATACAGCACAGCAGTATAGTTAATGTTTGTCATATTGGCTCTGACCTCGTCGCTCCCCACAGCATGCACCTGCACAGAGACAGATTAGATATATTCAGATATATTTAACTGAGAATCAGATGGCTGAATGGAGCATGACATGCTGGACAGCTGTGCCAGGGGTTTTAAACTCCTGAAATTTAAAGCAAGACAGCGTCAGCTAAATGATTGGCATGACCAGGAATTAAAGTAGCGTGTAAAATGAAGTTACTTAAAAAGCATGACCATGTTTAACATCCCATTAGACTGTTGATAATTGGCACTTTTGAACTGGCCATATTGGCAGCAGAGCCGAGGGAGAACTGAGAAATTCTGTCTGCTTAAATAGACCACCAAATTGAAAGGGTGTGTTGGATAGGTGTTGGATTGATAAAAAGCAGCCAATTGGAGATCCCTATATACAAGGCCTTGACACTGGTGGCGCCGGGATGCTGTCAAGCTGCATACACAATAACAGCAGAGAGGTGAAACAGGTAAGGTAGTTTGAATATCCTTTGGCTAAGATGATCATTGGATAAAAGGAAAGCCTGCAAACAAATCCCAATGAAATCACTGGATAATAACTGAGAGGTGGGACCCAAGAGTGGTGACAAGATGACTGGAACTTGTATAAAAGCGTCATAATCAGAATTTCTAGGGGATAGGGTAGGCCCAGTGTGAACATCTGGCAAGCTAAGAAAACCTTTTTTTCTTAAGGAGTTGATGGACAAAACCAGAGTTAAAAGGCAAGTCAACAGGTGGCCTAAAGACTTTTTCTGTGTCCTTTTGTAAGCAGGAAGCTGTTTGCTCAAACCTTAGCTATAGGAACTGGACCAACAGTATATCAAGGCAGTGGTGCAGCTTGTGAGACTCTTCTCTCTAAACTAAAATCCCAGTGGTTCACACTTCTGAATGACCCTTTCTGATTTTTACCAACATCCTAACATCCACTTTCAACAGCAAATGTGTCACATTGATGCTCTCAAAGTGCTGTTTCACTTGGACTTGAAAGCTTTTAAAGCTTTTAAAATTACAAATACATTAACTGTCAGAATAAAGAGATTATAAAATGCATTTTTCATGAATTTCACAGGAATGTAGCCCTGCACCAAAAAAAAAAAAAAAAAAATTCTGAAAAAGCCAGTGTCTGGTTACATTTGAGAGTGATCCTATCTTTGCTCTGAAACACACTGACACACACACACACACACACACACACACACACACACGCACACACACGCACACACACAGTACCAAAAACACCTACACACCAACAGGCTCATCATCTCTACATTCCTCCCTGATCTCTGGTGGAGGGTTTAGAGGCTCTGCAGGCCTCCACTGCTGTCCTTAGTGTCATCTATCAGGTGGCTGCATCAAACACACCAAAGGGCTCCATTTCCATAAATTCTCTGCTAATGAGCCCAAAATGGCTGGCAGTTCATCCTGTTCTTTCAAAGGTGATCAAGAGAACAGAGCAGATCATTTCAGTCCTCAAACAATATCCAACTCTGTGAAGCATGGGGGGGCACTTGTACAGGTCCATTTGTTGTTTTCTTTTCTAATACAGTCACATAAAGTACCAGATGTCTTTATGACAAAACAGTGAGACTGTGAAAGTTTCTTGGTCGTTGTTAGTGAGTGTCTGTGTACTGCCTGATTGTCATGGATGAGTGGGATGACAAGTTCCACTCTAAAGTCCTTTTAACTCTAGCCCAAGGCCTTCTTCACACCACTGAGACATCTCTTTAGTTAGAGTTAGAATTGGAGACGTGCCAGGCATGTATACTTCCACCCCAGTATCCCTACGAATTATATCCAAATTATGCACCTCACAATGTACATCCAGTGCCAATGTTTAGTGCCAATACAGGAAATAGTGTGGCCTTTATGTGGCAAGGTGGGAAGTGAGGGTGTGGAAGTCAGGTGGTGGATGGGTATGTATTGTCTCAGACTTTCATTCAGACTTTCAATTAACGTTTGCATTTTAATTTTAAAAGTACTCCACCGAGGCATTCGGTAGTCATTTGGTTAAAATGCATACCATACAACTGCAAAGTCCCTGGTTCGATCACCTCTCTCCCGTCCATATCGCTGCTGTCTGTCAAATAAAGGCACAAATGCCAGGAGAAAAAAGTACTCCACCCATTTAGCATTAACTCCTATATCATTGATGGACTTATGATGGACAGTTCAAAAAAGGATAAAAATTGCTGGAGGAGAACCAGAGACATTGTCTTCTTTGTCAAAAACCTGGCACATTACCCACAATACAACTTGACTGCCATCAGTGTAGTCAGAGATTCAGGTATGTTATGCTAGTAGTGGCTAATGTAGCCTGGAGCTGCTAGCCTCAAGCAGAGATGATGAGCTGGCTACAGAGGTCTGGTAACCTCACTTCTTTCTAACTACACACCCCCAGATTCTTTGGCTCCCTCTGAAGCCACAAAAGGATTTATACAACTTTTTTTACATACCATAAACTCATATAAAAGCCGGTATTGAAATAATGTCCATCTGTAATAATAGGCAAGGGTGTGTCCAGTATGAACAAATGAAGCCCGGTTGCTAATAAAGCACAGGTATAAAAAAAAAAACATTGAGAGGGATGGAATTACCTGTAACATACTACAACAGCTCACATGGTAAATTTTGTGTACTCAGTCCACTTTTGTGTACACTCAACATTGATTGTTTATTATATTAAAAGCCTATCTGTAAAGGAAAGGCTGGGAGACTTTTAATCTGAAAATTCTGAAGGAAGTTAAAAGTTTTTTCATCACGGACACGGGTTCCTCTTTACCTGTGACCATGATCTCTAAACTTAACCATTCCTGCACAGATTCTGTAGAAAGCAAGAATTTAAAAAACGTTGGCACTGGATGTAAAAAAAGAAAAAAACAACTTTGTCATTGAATGTAATCCGGAGTTTTGCAGAATTGTCCAATATTGACATTGTCTGGACAAAGTAGATCTCTACACGTAAATACACTAGATGGCGATGTTGAGATGGTCCATGGAATATATTTGAAGTTGACTAATGTTGATGGCTGTAAACAGACTTTAGAATGATTGACTTCACTCCTAATATATACAGTACCCTCGATGTTTTGTTCAAAGAATTGACAGAGGATTAGATATAAAGCTAATTTCACTTCTTTTAATAAGTGACTTTAAACCATAATGTCTTATAATAACTTAAAAAAGGTACATGTGGGAGCATGTTTGGCTTGATTGACAAGTGTCTCAGTTTGTCACATTCAGCTGTATGGCTCCACACACCTGACAAGATGAAACTACAGCATTAGTCTTTTATTGAAATGCATAAAAATGACCTATGTCCACTTTTAACTGACAAGAACCTCTAGTGTGTGACATGTGTGTCAGGAGTAATGGCAGAAGTAGTGTGACATGCAGTCCATTTAACATTTGAAATCCTAACCAAGTATTTAACCATGTAGACAGAAGTTCCTCAACCTTAAAGACAAAGTGAAATAAAAAACATTTATTTACATACATTTTCCCAGGTCTAATACTGTTTCCCTGTGTTAATTGTTCAGTATTCATCGCTTGTTATATGCCAAATATGTCAAAAATTTAGTTTGAGTATTTTTATATCAAAATCCACATTTTTCTTTCTGTAAAACATTTCTATATGTTTGTATACAAACATCAAATGTGATTAAGGCAACTAGCTAAACGCACCCATCATATAAAACTACAATTGACTACTTGTGGGTTGTAGTAGCCCAGCTAGCAGAGCAATATGAAGGTATAGGGACAGTAGTTGTTAACCTGATTGGGCTCTGCACTGGCCAAATGCTACAGCAGCTTCAGCTTGTGAGATGATGGTGAAATAAGAGCTAGAGGTCTTCAAGGGTCTACTTGGTTCTGAGGAACCAAGACCAGTCGCAGGTCTCAGGTCTGTATGTCAATATGTCCAGAACCTGAGTGGATCTGAACGGACGGAGTGTACGCAGTATCAGCTCTGATCATGTGGTACATCACAATCACCGCGGGAGAAAACGGTGTGTTTTGAGTGAGAGGAAAATGTAAACTGTGAAGTGAAGGGAATTAACGTGAGGAGCAAATAAAATGAAAAGGAGAACAAGGAGGTAAAACCAACCAGCACATCAGCTGTTTGCTCCTGTTTTATGCAAATAGTCAACAAAAAAAATCTGACGAGCCGAACTTATTCTAGGAAAATCAGTCTGATTTTTGGAATTTGATTCATAGATATTACATTTTTTATTAATTCCAATATTTTGGACTTGACCCGTGACCTGACCCAGTGAAGACATCTATTCAGAGAATTGGAACAGACCTTGTGTTTTTGCAACATGCACTCCTTTTGCCTGCAGTGCTGGTCAAACAAGCGTGCTGTAAGCAGTGTTTCAAAAATATCCATTTGTCAACTTCTTTAAACTCTAAACCACACAGGAAGTGGGAAATATTATAATATACCCCTGGAGGGGCAGGCATAATGAACGCCTGTTATTAGACAACCCATACAATATGAAGTCAAGTTCAGACTGTCAGTAGAAGTGTGTCAAAAACACAACCCCCTCATTAACTACAATAAGCATTCATTCACACACAACCCCCCAAACCAAACCTGGCTCAGCTTTTGCTGTTTCACAAATGCTGATGATGTCATTAGGCATGCATTGTGTTGAACAATTAAATACACAAAGCGCAAATTCTTGGTAGAATGCTTTGTAACAAGAAAACTGATACTGTGTTACTCATACTGGACTTCCTGGATCGTATTTCATCTTCTCACCGGTACCTCAAGCAACACCAACGCAGACCCTTGTGTGATTTTTATCATTTTGTGAGTGGAAGTGAGGTTAATTTGACTGAAATCCGACCTCTCCAGCTCTGACTGTTGATTTAAGAATGTCTGCACTTGAATTTGCAATACCAATTTTGCATGTAATGCAGGCTTTAATGCAGCACATTTGAAGAATTTATTTTCAAAACACCATGCACCTAAGTTCTTTATTTAATTACAAAACATGTTAATGTTTAAGGATTTTCTCTCTTTTTCTCTCTATTCTGTGAATATCAACCTCAGACTGTTCTCAGTAGAGAATATCAATTCATTCAAATGCTTTATTTAGTTGACTGAAATATTCAGATCTAGGATACCATATGATTGCCCAATCAAATAGGACTATCCTGGAAAGTTAAGTTTAAAGATGCTTGGCTTCTGTAACAACAGGCACTACAGCAGCTTTCTTCAAATTCTAAATATCTGCTGTAATTTCTGGAACAAACTCTAATTGCTCCTCCACTCAGGCAGCCAAAAATAATTTATGTGCATATTAGAAAAAGGTTTATCGTCATCACAGTGAATGATTTCTCTTTCTGCTCTGCTGCACCCACAGTTGGCATGCAACCTTAAAAAGGTCAATACACTCAAGTGAGGAATTGTATTGCAGTTAAAGTGACATGTGATCACCTTTATGATTATCTGAGCTACTCCACTCATATATGGTTTATTGGCACAACAGATAATAATACCCATTTTAAGATGAAAATGTTTATTTTAAGAGTGCCCAGTAGTCGAATGGTTACTGTGCATTCCACGTATCAGCAATGTCTCTGGTTCGATTCCAGGCAGGGACCCATGTTGCATCTCATACCTGTCTCTCTCTCCCCTTGTTTCCTGTCTGCCTCTTCACTGCCTGCTATCCAATAAAGGCAAAAAAAATTTTTAAAAAGGTGGGCGTTTGGTTTTTTACCATTTAGTCAGTGATTTGTGGAGGGATGGATATAGACAGAGACACAGCCTATAGGACAGTGAGGAAGTTAGACAAATGGAGGGAGAACAAAGACACAGTCAAGAAAAACTAACTTTGTCACAAATTCAAAGCTACCCAGGTGGATAAGAGGAGCCCTGTCTGAACTCAGTGGGGGACCAGAGTTATTAATGCGCCTGAGAATTTCCATGCTTTTCACCTCCAATCGATATCTGTCGTATTCCTGTGGAATTAATCACTGGGGCCATTTCTGTGGCGCCACCAAAGCTAATGATGCCACCGTTGGGGAGCTGGCAGGAAGCCAAATGGATGAAAGTGGAAAGACAGTCAGAGGTGGAGGAGGAAAGGCAGAAAAATGAAGAGAAGAGGGGGAAAAGGTGCAAGAGGGGTGCATGTAGGGATGAAGAGTGGAGGAAAGGAGCAAGAAAAGAGAAGAAACTGATTGTAGGATGGAATAGAGGTATGTAGGGATGGAAGGAACAGGCAGTTTGGTCTAATGCAGCCTTTGAAAGAGCTTCTTTAATCAGGACTGTAGCAGAGAATCAGCACTGATTTAACTAGAAAAGGCTGATAAGTCCATGAGTGAAAAGAACGGAAGGAAAGTAGCACTCTACAACATCCTTGACATTATTAATATCGACATTATTAATATTCCCTAACAACATGCGTTCTCTTATGAAAAGTCTGTTTACTTCAACAGGAATCCAGCAGCATGAATGAGATAAGTTTCTCATTATGTTGTTGGACAAGCGGGGAACAATAATGCAATGCAGTTATTGATCAAACCCATCTAGTCCTTACTATCACTTGCAGAAAGAGAAGAGCAGTGTGTGTGTGTGTGTGTGTTTTACTACCTGTCCTCATTCACCCTGTGCACGGTGTCTCTGCTGGATGGAGGGCTGCAGCTTGCTGATTAAGAGCCATGTTTGGATGACCCTCTCTGGCTGTCAGCTCAGAGGTTGATCCACCTCGTGTGTGTGGCCTGTAGAATATAAATCTAACTATCAGGTCGTAAACAGTCCACATGAAAAGAAACACTGCTTTAGTCAAGCTAATGAGGCGTAGGGATTGTAAGGAATGTAACTCCTTTATCATGTCTGTATGTGATCTTAGGTATCCTTGTAAGAACCAGTTAGAGTTTTAGAATGAGGATTAAGGGGGTTGAACTTTTGTTGCTGTGCCCCCTAGACTGTGGAACAGCCTCCCTCTTTTTAAATGTTTTAATATTTTTGACATACTGTTTTTTTTAAATATGGAAAAAATAAATATCTCTGCACAGGTGAATGTGTGAAGTTGTGTTGGAAGGCAGCACAATCTGGACTGAAAGTAAAAAAACTTTTGCTCAATGCTGGTATATATTTATAATGACATTTGGTATACAAAATCTTCCTCACAGCAGTGTCATATATACACATAGATGCAAGGTAAACTCTCCAATCAGAGGACCACAAAAATGAGGTGAATTTAAACCTGCATTCATTTTTCTTTTTCCACTTGGAGGCAGCTGAAACAGGTAGTGAACACTGGACATATCATCACCTTTTAAGTTGATATACTGAACTTTAACAGTTACTTATTTGCACATCCAGCAGTTACAGAGCAACATTAGCAACATTTGGAGTCATGTTTCTGTCCACCCGGTGAATGTAAGTCCAATATTCACTCTTTTTTAGCTCTGGTTTTGCTCTATACCAACTCCTGAGGGCCGTTTAGTGCTGAGCAGGTAGTGTACAGTGGGTTTTTAGAGCTTTTTCTCTGAAAACAGCTGCCTGCTGCAGCCGAAAACAATGCTATGAGAGCGCTGAGAGTGAACCAAAACAGTAAAGTTGAAGCTGGACAGCTAAACAGTGAAACTCCCCCACAAAGTCGCTATAAAGCTCCATAAAGTCAAGGGGAGCAGCAGAGCCACTGATAATTCTCCGTAAGTTCATAACTACAAGCCACGAACAACACATTGTCATTTGATACATTGTTATTATAAAAAATATCAATTATAACTGCTTTGATACTTTTAGAAAACACACGTTCCCATTCAAGTTATAAAAGAAGCATTTCTTGTTTAAAAAAAATCTATAAAACAACACAAGGTAAATAACGGCAAAAATGCCAATACTGATCATAAATGGTAATCTTACCATTTCATCATACATAGAGTCTGTCCTACCAAGCAAAATTACAGAAGCTGTTGTTTCAGGAAATGCCCCAAACCGACATGTTTATGTTCAAGTGATAAAGTCGTCTAGTCGCTATACAGTAGGAATTAGGATGGGAGCAGAGTAGGAAATCACATGTGATTATTATTGAGCCACAAAGTCTGTGTGAGAAGGAAGCTGGGGTAGATGGATGGTTCAACAAAACAGCTGACTAACATTTAAAGCTGTTTGTTTCCGGTTTCTAAAAATGATGTCGTCCAGCTGGTGGAGGTGTCAGATCAGAAAACACTTCTGTGTCATTCTGTGGCATGAACCAACAATGTATTTTGTTGTTTAATTTGGAGGACTTGTTGCATACATGACACTTACAGTCTACAATATCCATATAACAACCCCACAAACATACAATGACATTAGGACAATGAGGACAGAAGACCCCACATTATCCAAAGAATAAGGAAATGCTCATAACCTGTGACAAGGAAAGAAATTCACACTGTGAAAATCAAATGATCAAATTTACAAAGAAAAAAGTAACAGAATATACTAACTCACTGTGTGTGATGGTTAGTCAGTACATCACTGGTGCCTGTCAGTGGATGTGTCATTATGTGGTTGTGTATGGTGTGAAATAAAGACAATCAAACCAGTCAAAAAGTGTTGCATGGGTGAGAGCCAGTGAATGAAAGAGGGAGAGAGAAGATACTCAGAGTTTCATATCACCAACTCTGCCCACCAGGAGGTAAACACACTAGCAGAATAGCAGCGCAGGCACAAACCTATACAGGCCATGGCAGAGACCAAGAGCTGCAGGTTTGTCCCAAATGCTTTAAGGCTCATGGCAATGGAAGTGCTTTTTTCAATAGTGATGTGAATTAACTGAGTTTTTTTTGTTAAATCCTACATCACCTGCCTACAAAAGCACAGTACCCCCACCCACATGACTTGCTGTGGAAAGGGATAATCAAAATGGAGAGCAGCCAAAATCAGAGCAGTACACAAGAAGACTTCTTTAACCTTCACCAAGTTGGTCAAAAGTGCCACAACTACATAAACTCCTGTAGTCCAGGGACCACTTAAAGAGGAGTTGACTGATTTCACACATCGTGGAGTAAATTATCGTTTCAATGTTTCAAATAGTTCAGGATCTAATTTTAATATGTGACAGTGTTTCCTGAGGGCTGACTTCACAAGCTGAGGAGAGGCAGTCATACATGTCACTGAACATGTTCCTGAACATTGGGCCTCATGTAAGAAGCACTCAGATTCGTTCTTAAGAGGTACGTAGGTGTGATTTAAGAAAATGATTTAAAAAATGATATTCTGTTCACCATATCATCATCATCATCACGGCTGCCAATTTACAGAGGATTTTTATTGACATATTGTGGTGCAGCAACTCCTGCATTTCAGTAATTTCTAGGAAACTTCTCTCACTGTGACAGCTGCCTCTGTGTCTCTGCAGCTCTCTGTCCAGCATCATGTTGTGTTGCAGCTGACAGTGTAACATCAGCTACTGTTGACTAGCTATATTCTCTCCTCTAATATCTCTGTGACAGTCACATCCCTTGACTGCCTCCCATCACTGCCTTTGCTTAAGATGTTTTTTGGCATCTAACTTCACATAGAAGCATTCCCTCTCTATTTCACAGTGCTGCTCTGATGACATGTCATTGTATTATTTTCTAATTGTTTCGGGTCCTCTACCACTGACACTCCTAAACTTATTATGTTTTTGCCTGCTGATTCCTGAAAACAGAATTTAAAGCTTTGCGGTGTGAAATTCTTGTTTTCACTCCTTGGGAACATTTTTGTGAATGACACTCACCCACAAAAAGAGCAGAACATGGAGCCTTATATGGCAATTTTAGGGGCGTGGATTATGCTAATGATCACATCTCACAGACGCGTACCTCCTCATGAACAGGTGACATTCATCAGGCTGAAACGAACGATTTATGACAAGTTCAGGCAGTTAAGACAGTTTGTTGAATCTGATTTGGAACACTTGGTACGAGTAAACCTGACAGAAACAAGTCAGTGATTTTAGGATAAAAATATGAAAATGTTCTTGCATGAGGCCTATTGTGTTATATTCACAATTTGACCTGATTTTGTGATTGGATAATGCACCCAGCATCTATATAAGGCAGCGGTTCCCAAAAGTTTTTGAAACAGGTCACCCCTTCAAAAAGATTTGTTTTGCATGGAAGCCCCCACCCCTTGCAGAGCTCTACCCACACAACATTATATAAATGAATAATGTAATATTGTATTAACTAACATCAATATTAAATAAAATAAAACAGGCTGATTCTCAATCATCAGTTTTAGGCTACTATGTTGTGTGGATTGCAATAAATATTGAACCATCAAAAGTAAATCTTACATTTAAGGTCAACAAGAAAATGATGCCTTGCTTTATGTGGAGAGATCGAAAGCAGTGCACCACTGTCAGACAATTCTTTGACTTGGTTTTCATGTATAGCAGGGATGAGGAAACCACCTTAAACTACAGTATATGATGCTGGGAATGGTAAAAGTATACTGATTGCTGTTGGGGAATTAAGGATATCCGTGTCACACAAGCAGCCAAAACCTGTCCCTAAAGCCATAGGTAAGTGGATTTCACTGTACAGTTAGATTTTAGTTCATACAGCCAGCTCACGGTTCAGCGGTCACAGACTGAGATGAAGGCTATCAGCATTTTATTACATTCCAGTGACAGTCTTTCCTTCTTGCTCTTATAGATACTATTTCTGACCGCTGCACACCTGGAAACTCACATACTATAAAGTTGTTTCTTTACTGTGTCAAATGGAAACTGTGAGTTACTTGTATAATTCTATAAAAAAATGAAGTTAATTTAAATGATGCATTCTGGTATGCATTTTGGTAACCACTGGTATAAAACTGGTGTGATGCTTGCTCATATACCTGATGAAGGCTGTGCAGACACAAGTTTCAGACATAAAACTGTATACTAGCAGTAAGTGAGACAGTGATTGTCTTTGAAACCAAGAAAAACACCACAAGAAGTTTATGACTGCATGGGATTAAACAGGTGTTCATGGTTTTGTGTCCACTCCCTGTATATCCACATAGTACATTGTTGTAACTATGATACTGTATGTCTCCCAGCTTTCTCACCAGATAGAGTTTTTTTTAGAAGTGTTTGCTGATAAAATACCATTGGGTGACTGTTATATGGAACAAAGCTTTTCAGACAGACTGAGCAAGCTGCACGTAGCTCTGATATATTAAAACACCAACTTCTGTCTTTATCTCCCTGTTAAAAAGAATGCAGCTCTATTAAAATAGGCAAGGCAATTTGCAGATTCCTGTTCAGCCTATGCAGGGAAAGGTGTTCAGGCCACGCAGCAGAGATATTGTTTTTTTTATCCTTAAATGTCCTTAAGCTATGTTAAATCTCTCTAATATTTGAATCTGATGTAACTTCTAATTTAATTTGAAAGTAGATGTGACTTTTAATTTAATTTAGAAGTCGATGTAACTTCTAATTTAATTTGGAAGTTTCTAATAAATGTAAAAGCACATTGCACGGCACACACTGCACAGTCATGTGGCTGTGTGTGAGTGTTTGGCTTGCACTATTAAATATTCCAGTAAGTGGGGAGACTGAGCTCTGAAGGTCTCCTGGCACAGAAAGCAGTGGGAAATTACCTCTCTAAGAGAAATCAGTTAGTAAAGCCAGTGAGCGGCTCTCCTCTCATTCCCTCCATCAAGCCCTCCAGGCTAATAATCCTCAGCCGTGCTTCAACGGTTCACCCTTAACAGTCCGAAGGCGTAAAATAGGCTGCTAAAATTCCATTTCCTATTGCTCTGGACTTCTTTCACATTATTCTTTTCAAAAAGTTTCACACTCAGGAGCTTTGTGTGAGGATGGATACTGGAAAGCAGCCAGATAAACTGAACTCACTCAATGGGTTATCACCACAGGGGAGTGTGAATTCTCCTAAAATCTATATTTTCTGATATGAAGCATTCTCTAATATGACAAGCCATGGATGAAAGTGCGGATAGAACACAGCATGCAACCACTTGCATGCGTAAAAGAAATGTTACCCAACCTACAGGTGCTCATTCGCACATAAAGGCACAGACACAAACGATCCTCTTCGTGCATCCTCCATCAAAATGAAAAGCAGCGGATCACAGGCTGGATATGAATGTGTTCCCTCTAATTGTACCCTGTTGCTTCGCCATGTGGCAGGAAGCAGAGCCGGGCCTGTTCGCCCGCTGAGCCGTGGCGGCTGTCCAAACAGTGCCATGTGCACATTCTGCACTCAATGGGCCATGAAATCAAAGTCATCTCACTGTGATTATGCCATTCAACATTCAGCACAGGCTGCCTGCTTGGAGATTACCAAGGCATTGTCTCCTCTATATTTGTGCTCACCATGTAACTTAGAAGAATATGAAGTATCACTATGCTGAAACATGCACACAAACATACATGATTGCCAGGAGCCAGCAGTCAGTCTTCCTGCAGTCTCCATTCCAGCTGTATTGATTTTGCAAAAACTAATTTTAAAACATCTTGTGAGGAGAAAATGAGAAAAATACCTCAGAGCTTGCTTTTGTCTGGCATTAAAAGCAATTCAGTTTTAATACAAGTCATACTGCGTGATCTTATGATCCATAATTTTTTTTCTGCCGCTCTATGGACCCAAGTCGTGGTGGCAACTGGCTTAGCAAGGTAGTCCAGATGTCTTTCTCCCATGCTGCAGCCTCCAGCTATTCTTGTGGGATCCCAAGATGTTCCAAATGGTCTACTATGTAATCCCTCCAGCATGTTGTGGGCTTGCCCTGGGGTCTCCTCCCAGATGGAAATGCATGGAAAACCTCTAAAGGAAGGCATTCAGGATGCATCCTAATCAGATGCATCCTGCTTACCACCTCAATTCACTCCATTCAATGTGAAGAAGCAGTGGTTCTAGTCCTAGTCCCCTGCAAATGTATGGGCTCTTCACCATGTCTCAAGGGTGATCCAGCCACCATGCGAGGGGAACTAATTTTGGTGTCTTCTCTGTATGATCTCATTCTTTGTGTCACTCCGAAAAGCTCATGATCGTAGGTGAGGGTTGGATCGTAACTCCACTGGTAAATCAAGTCTCAGCTCCCTCCTCACCACAACAGTCTGGTACAATGTCCACATTACTGCAGACACCACACCAATCCACCTGGCGATCTTGGATTCCATGTGTGATCTCAGCAGAACCATGTCATCCACCAAAAAAACAAAAAAAATCCTGAGGCCACCATATCGGACTCCCTCCGCCCTGGCTGTGCTTGGAGAGTCTGTTTCTTTAAAATTATTGGTGACAAGACACAACCTTACCATTGCCTGTCACACACTGACAACATGTAATCTTACAAGCTATGATCACCACATGTTCTGCTGTAATCACACTCCCTTCCCAATAACATGCTACTGTCAAATTTTTTGGTTATCACATTACAGAACTGGATTATGCATTTTCCAACATAATTATTCCATGCTTTTAAAACTAGAGCCTATTCAGTCTACTGATTAATGTTTTGATATTAGTGTGAATATGCTGATGAGAAAGTGGAGTGTTGCCTAGTAACAGTTGCTATAAGTAGGAGGAGACAGACAAGCTGCTGGATGAGAGACACCACATTAGAAAAAAATGATAGAGAAGACTAGTTGGTGTTTAGAAGATATTGAGCTAACGTCACTGAGTGAAAAGATTACCACATTATGATGTAAGGTATGTTCAGGTCAGAAACACCTGTTGCAGTTAACTTGGTGATATAGTCTGCCCGAGCACTAGAAATGAAAATGTGCAGGAATGAAACTTCTCACCATCAGTGCTGGAGATTTCATTTTTGAAAAGGCTCAGGCTCAGTAATTTCCTAAAATAGTTGGTCATTGTAGTTTTTAGTAAACCTTACTCAGCCAGGAAGACATAGTGCATTTTTGGGAAACAATTTTCAGTGATGGATTAATCCACATTTGGTGCTCTAGTGAGTATTTCTGGCAGCAGGATGGTGTGTGTGGGATTGAGTCAAAATCAACAATAGTGTGTGTGTGTTCGTGGTAATGAAGGAACATGTCACCCAGTGCAACAGTGTGACTCATTGATGGGTTTTAATAGTTTTTGGACAACAATGAAGCTCTGTGACAAAAAAATGGAGCCCTGTGACACAGAGGAGTAAGATATATCAAGCTTTTGAATACACACACATACTTATAAGTATTGTGTTTTGGGGGATTTTTTGACAATAAGAAAAATGTATAATATCACAATGCTTAAAGTATCTTTTAAGTTCTTTTGTCTTTGGTGCTTTGAAAATCTTATCAGATATTCTTGTTGATATTCTAATAAATTCACTTGCGTTGCACCATCACATCAGGTCACATCAAACAAGTCCTCCAAACTACACAACAAAATTGATTGTTTGTAATTGCCTTTCAAAACTACTCATGAGCATTTACTAATGAGTATTTACTGTGAGAAAAGGTTTTACAAGTCAACCATCATTTTATCCTTCCCTGCTACAACTGCCTGGTAAATAGTAAAATTACCTTTTTCAGGGTACAAGAAATGTGCACCTGCATGTATTTGATTTGCCAATGCTGGATGATGCTGCAAAAGTTAAGTCAGACAACTCCACATTTTTTTACTGTAGCCTCTGCGTCAGCACACACATTAAGTGTTGTGTTTTTTTCATGCAGTACTGTTGTCAGTCTGAACACGGTGATAAAAAATGACCATCACAAAAAAGATTCATACAAGAATTTCTGATCTGCTCTCTTTGTTTTAGTTTTTGTTAGATGTTACATCCCCAAGGAAATGTCCAGGGGATAAAGGGAGTAACATATATAAAAATGAGCCCGGGAGAAAGAAAGAAAGGGGAAATGGATGTTTTCACTAGAAAAAAGAATTTATTTACAATATAATAAAAATAAATAATGGGCAGCAACACAAAATGAGCCTCCTCTTCAAAGGGGGAGGCCGGTAGTGATCCTGCTATACAAACACACAGCACACAGGCTGCCACATGGCCCACTGGCCCTGGCTGGGCTCCTCCTTTCCACCTTTGTACACCTGTTGAGGAGTGAGTGGAGTCAGCTGCACATGATTAACCTGCTCCACAGGAGGAGAGGCGGTACCTGAGGCACAGGAGAGAAGAGAGCAATACAAAAAAAAAAAAAACAATCAACAGCACTAGGGCTGTAACATTAGGCTTACATAAGTAAAGCTACTTGGTTTATTTTTACTATTTCCTACATTGTAGATTAACGCTGAAGACATCAGAAGTATAAAATAACTAGGGGTGTAATGGTTCATGTATTCGTCCTGAACACATACGGTACAGTACGGACATTACAGTTTGGTGCATGAAGTCGTACGAAGAATATGCTCCAAACAATTTCGGTCAAAACAGTTTAATAGTCCACTTACTCCGACATGCAGAACAATAATTCTAGATTCTAGCGAGTACCACCCAGAACGTTTAGGCAGCACACTACTTAGTCCTAGCATGCTCATGGATGTATGCTAGCCAGCTTAGACAAGGTGGCCTGGTTACCGTGTTTACCCTGTAGTGTCGCTGCCATCAGAATGATAAATGAGAGACCCATAACTCTGACCGAATGCAACACTATTATTAAAATATGCTCCACTATCTCCATAGTGAAACGATACCACGTCTCCCCATCCTACCATCGGCTTTTCCCTCCACCTTTGAGTCAAGCCGTTCAAAAACAACAATGAAAAACCTTTGATTTCTGAAGTGGTCAGACAGCATGTTGTAAGAACCAGTTTTGTGGAAAAAAATGTAATGATAAAGTATGAAAATAAAAGTAGTGGTTTGGTCCCTCTGACTGATTTATTATTATGTGTGACATTGTTAGATTATATATACTAATATATAATACTGTATCAGTGTGTAAGCAGCATGTTACTGTTGTAGCTGCTGAAGGTGGAGCTAGTTTCAACTACTTTATATACAGTTAGAACATAAATCAGCATAAAATAGCTGTTAGCAGGTGTCCTGACTCCTTACAAGAAACAGAAAGATTGTTTTCGTTTTCAAGTGCAGTACAACTAAAGGACCAAAATATTATTTTCTACCTTTCTTTTTTTTATACTTTACCAAAATCGTACAAAACCACGACCTTAAAACCGAGGTACATACTGAGCCGTGAATTTTGTGTACCGTTACACTCCTAATAATAACACATATCTTTCATATTTTAGATTCCTCAAAGTAGCCACCTTTTGCGTTGATGACAGCTTTGCACTCTTGGCACCAGCTTCATGTGGTTGTCACCTAGAATGCTTTTCAACAGTTTTGAAGGAGTTCCCACATATGCTGAGCACTTGTTGACTGCTTTTCTTTAACTCTGCAGTACAACTGATCCCAAACATCTCATTTGGGTTTAGGCTGGGTGACTGTGGAGGCCAGGTCATATGATGCAGCATTCCATCTCTCTCCTTGGTCAAATAGCCCTTACAGAGCTGAGCGGAGGTGTATTTTGATTCATTGTCTTGTAAAATAACAAATGATGGTCCCACTAAGCGCAAACCACATGACATGGCGTGTTGCTGCAGAATTAATTCTGAATAAATCGCCAACAGTGTCTCCAGCAAAGCCCCCCCCACACCATCACACCTCCTCCTCAATGCTTCACAGTGGGAACCACACATACTGATACCATCCGTTCACCTTCTCTGCGTCTCACAAAGACAAGAGGGTCGGAACCAAAAATCTCATATTTAGACTCATCAGACCAAAGTACAGATTTCCACTGGTCTAATGTCATTCCTTGTTTCTTGGCCCAAACAAATCTCTTCTTCTTAATGGTCGCTCTCAGTGGTGGTTTCTTTTTAGCAATTCGACCGTGAAGGCCTGATTCACGTAGTCTCCTCTGAACAGCTGATGTTGAGATGTGTCTGCTACCTCAACTCTGGGAAACATTGATGTGGGCTCTAAACTGAGGTGCCGTTAATTGGTGTTTTCTGAAGCTGGCAACTCTAATGAACTTCTCCTCTGCAGCAGAGTGAACTCTTGTTCTTCCTTTCCTGGGGCTGTCCTCATGAGAGTCAGTTTCCTCATAGTGTTTGATGGCATTTGCAACTGCAAATTTTCTGGATTGACTGACCTTCATGTCTTAAAGTAATGATGGACTGTCATTTCTCTTTACTTAGCTAAATGTTTTTGCCATAATACAGATTACTACAGTAGTGGAATAGGGCTACTTACTGTATAACAACACAACACTACTACAACACAACTGATGGTCTCAAACACATTAAGAAGGCCAGAAATTCCACCAATTAACTATTGACAAGGCACACCTGTTAATTGAAAACCATTCCAGGTGATGACCTCATGAAGCTGCGTAAGATATTACCAATAGTGTGAAAAGATGTCATCAAGGCAAAAATATGAAAGATATTTTGGTTTGTTTAACACTTTTTTGTTTGCTACATAATTCTGTATGTGTTATTTCATAGTTCTGATGTTTTCAGTATTGTTCTACATTGTAGAAAATAGTAAAAATAAAGAAAAACCCTTGAATGAGTAGCTGTGTCCAAACTTGACTGGAACTGTAAGCCACAGTTAGGAAAATTTATAAAAATTTACAGGGCAGATAGAAGGAATTAACAGACAGACAGAGAATGAATTGCAGCTCTGTTCGGGCCTGGCCTCCTCCTCCTCCAGGTGGAATAGGCATCTCTGTCTAATCTGACAGCTCATCAAAGCCATTGATTGTCAGACCAAAGTTGGTGTCCATGTTTGTAAATCACATCTCTGTGAAGGCCATGCTTGCATCCCTGAATTTCTGTAGGTGGGTCGTGTTGGCCTGGATCTTGTCAGTCTTGTTTCTGATCAACTTCACATTCACCAGCACTATAAAGGGGAGCAGGATATGTCTGAGCTGGGGTCGTTTCAATCTTTGCCACACTCAACCTCTTTTCCCCTGCTTCTGCATTTTATAGTTTGTGTCCTGATTATGATGTCAATAGCCTGTCAGTTGCAACATTAAAACTCCAGAGTATTGGATTCTGCCCGAGTGTGCTTGGTGAGGATTGTACAATCTCTGAATGAGAACGTACAAAGTCCATGCAACAATCACAAATTACATTTCAGTGCTTGAATACCAAACAGCTTAGAATGAAAAGAAACAATATTTTATATCTGGCTGCTCCAACAGTTCACTTCATTGAAGCTACATGTATATAATGCTTCCATTGAATTAAATATTCAAAATCAATTACATTTCCATGAAATCATGGGAGGCCATGGTATAATTATGATTTGATATGTCACAATCACTCCACATAACCAAAACTGTCTTCTCGTGATCATCTCAAATGAGAATGTGTCAAATTGTGATGTGGCAATCATCTATATTTAGAAGACACATTTAGGCAACCACTGCCAGTCATATTTGAGATCAGCAGATTAGAGTTATTAAAGCACACTACAGCTGCAACTTAATGAAAAGTCCTTGTTATATCACTATAATATTTCTATAGGGGCTGATAGTGTACCTGTGAATGCTAACAATTAGTTTAAAGTAGCCAATAGTGGCCAAATTAAGCATAAGCCACTGTAATATTCTTTTAATATTACTATAGAAACAGATGGGGTGACAGCCAGTTAATTTACAATAGAAGGATTTTGAGTTTTTAAAGGTCCAATCAAATGACAAAAATGTAAAAACTGTAACACATCAGATTAAAGCCTGCAAATTACAGTGCAAACATTTGTATGTACATATGGGGTACCACTGAAGAAGGAGATGGGTGTAACAAATTTGTGTTTTGGATGGACCAAGAATTAAATTACACTGTAAGTGCTTTTAAATTTACTGCTATTAAATTAAACATACAGGAACAAACTAAAGTGTAGGGAAAAAAACAGGGTAAAATTAAAATAAACTAATATTCTGAGGAATTTAAAAAGCAGTTATGGTATAATCAATTTAAAAATGAATACATCAGTTACTTAGAAAAATGGGGTTGTAAGATTGGAAAAGATGTTCTTCTTTTGCAATGACACATTTATACTAGTATTTTATTGATGTTCTATGTAGTAAATACTTGCACTCCCATTTGGTTTGTTTGTTTTGGTTTCATCTCTTCAGGTTTTGTAATATCTGTCTCTAAAATTTTTGCCTCCACCCAAATACAATTGTGGTGAATGGAAGTGTCCATGTTACTCTGGTTAACAGGATGAACAGAAACAGCCCCTTGTGAGTTATCCAGAGTAACAGCCAAGCTGTGGAAAGAGATGTTGCTCTTTAATGAAAATGTAATGAGACTAAATTCCATACATCTCCATTGTTTCGGGGTGGGGGCATAAATCTCAGAGACACAACCTGGACCAATAAGAGCAAAACTATCTGCATGGATAAGTTTAATCTAACCCTCAGCCAGAGAGTGAAAAGGTGTATTACCCAAAATATCAAACTTTTTCTTTGAGAAAGACCAGAATCTATCTTTAAACTTAATCAAGTGCCTTGAGTACATAAGCATAACCATAAGAACTAGAGATACACCGATATGGGATTTCAGGGCCAATGTTGTGGCCGATACCGACAGGATAACCGATAATATTACTCTTGCATTTGCAAAGATGTTAAGGCAAAAGATGCTAACTTTTTAGACTGATCAGTTTATTTTCAAACAAAAGAGGCATTCTTCATCAAACATTTGACTGTGACAAATCAAGCTGTCAGGATGTGTTCCCCCTGCTATAATGGACAACTTTAGTGATAGAAGGCTGAAACTCCTGTTGTGGGAAACATATCAGCTGTATCAATTTGATAGAGATGTGAACTTCCTTTCTTATTGAACACAGGGGAAACAATAGCTTTTTCTCTCTTAAAGTTCTAACAGATAGCAGTGCAACAAATTCAAGAGAAACAATTGTATGGCTGGAAAGCCCTAATATTTGTTTGTTTTATTGATAGCCAGTCAAAATAGACAAACATTAATGGAATTTAAAAATTGAACTGTCAGTGCAATCAAGAAAACATTCAAAAGAAAACATTTTCTGTCTGGAAAGTCACCACAAAAATGTCTGAAGACAGCCAGTCAAAACACATTGTCAAATTGAACATTAACACAATAATAAAGAAACAATAATTACTCTTAATGTTTTCCCTGCAAATGACTAGACTGTAATGGCAAAGTGCATACAGTACCCATGTTCTGTGCTATGCTCCATGAAATGACAGGAGGCAAAACAAAGGGGAGAGAAGAGCTTGCTACTTGGTTTGTTCACTGTTTACACTAGATGGGGGAGCTGACAGATATTTGTGCGCAGCTTCGGCCCAACTTGGGAAACGGCCCTTGTTTCTTTTCCAATATTCCAATCACCACCCAGTCTTTGCAGATTCATCAGTGCATCACTTCATCAATGTCATCAGCCTTATCAGTCTCAGCATAAGTCATCAGCCACCACCACCAGTGTCTGGACTCCATGGGGGAATTTTTCTTGCTGCTGCTCAGGACTGATGTCCCTTGATTCAAAATCTCCCTGTAGAGTCCAAGCACCAAGACTTTTAACAAGACTTAATCATCAATATCATCTTTATAATAAACAATTCTTTTTGCTTCATTCACTTGTCTGTCCTGATTGTGCGTTGTCCGTTAATTGTGATAATGCAAAAAAAAGAAAAAAGAAAAACCTTTAAAAAAGCCATGGTGTCCTTCTCCGAGAATCTCCTTGTACATATCCAGCAAGGAATTATTATTCTAGTCTGTCCTGGGCTTCTTTCCTAGTGGATTTCCCTGTCACCTGCCAAGTCACTGCTTTCATAAGCTGTCTTTTCCAACTGCCATAACATTTCTATTGCTTGCTCTTTTGTTCCTGGTCAAAAAAACTGTTTTGTATCTTGGGTCAAGGATAGTTGCTGAACAAAACAGAGGTTCTGCATTAATGTGACAGAATCACTGGTTTACTGCCTCTAGTAAACCAGTGATTCACTGCCACTGAGTGTCCTTCAGTGTTTTGACACTGTGGTGTGATTGAGCTCTGTTTTTCAACATACATTTCAGCGCTTCAACAGAGGGGATCAACTGTTGTGGTTGTAAATGACCATATCGCTCTGGTCAACTGTTCCTCCAGGAGTGTCACCATATTTTTAATCACTGTCCACTGATTCAGAGATGTGGGCAACTCATGATCAGCTCCATAAGATGCTAGTGCTTTTCACCGCGTAGCCACATCTTGTTGGAGCATATTTGTTTTCATTCCCAGCTGTATTTGTACTTCTCTAAGGCAGCTGGCAAGCTGAAAGTGGCCGACCATCTTTTTCCAGATGGAAACACTGTCAGAGACACTTCTTTAGCTAAATAGACCTTTATGCACAATAAGTATTAAAGTGTGTGCCATACAGCCCAGGCTAGTGACCCCACATTCCTACATAGTCTTAGCCACATGTGGTACATTGTGATAAGGGCATTGTCCTTTATCATAATGTGCCACATGTGGCTAAGACTATGTAGGAATGTGCACATTCTTTTTTGCCAAGTGCCACTGTCCACACATGTTTTTTCCAAATCGATTGATATCGCTGTTGCTGTGTGAGACCCGTGGAATTCCTGTAGATGCAGAATAGTCTGCTTCAACTCAAACTCTTCATCCAGCTTCTGAGCAGTTAAACTGAGCACTCTTGTAGGGCTAACATCAGATGTCCATATGTCAGTTGTAAAGCTGATGTCTCTTGTGTCAGTTGTGACCATGTTTGTGGTGATGATATTATACAGAGCTTCAGTGAGTAGGGGTAATACTCAGTCCTCCACAACCAAAAAGGGTTGATGATCAAGTGCCATGAACTCCATTATCTTGTCATTTAAAGCTTTGGCCTTAGGACTGTTCTTGATAAACTTTCTGCACTTCTCAAGTGCTTCCTGGATTGGTACAGCTGCACCTGCTATTTGCCGTTTCTTACTAATGCTAGGGGCTTCATATTCTTTAAATATATTATTGCCATGACATGTTTTTAAATGACTGATTAAATTTGTAGGATTTAAGTTCTTCATACTCTACCCACCTTTTTTTTGTCCTCTCCTGAAACTGTGAAAAAGATCCACACCACCGCCATTTTCACTTTGCTCTGGCCTGCCCACCCGCATTATTAGGCAGTCTTGCAATCAGTGACTGTCAGGCATCTGCTTGTGACATTGCAGTGTCACAGAAGGGCTGCAACTGTAGGAATGATTGACATTATTGAATTATTATGAAATTCCATTATCGGTACAATAACAATAAATCATTTTTTTCATTTATGGAAGAATAATATTTCGGCCACTTATATATGGTGCAACCCTAATAACACTAGCCATGCTAGTGGCCCTGTGATGCTGTATTCTAACATTTATAACATTTCTAACATGCCCATGATGACAATGCTAATATGCTGATGTTTTTCATGACTGTAAAATAAAAACATTTTCTCATTATGTTGATAAAAAATATAAACTCTGCCAGCATATGTTACTCTCAAAATATATTTGCTCATGTAAATTGGTATAGAGATAATTTAAACAAAGCAAAAAAATCAGTAACACCCACAGTATTATGACTTTTCTTCACCTCTGCACCTTGTTCAGTGTATTACTGAGGCATGTATGATTAACAATTTCTCTCCTACAGCCATATTATAATCAGTGTTTTATTACTGTACCATCCATTTTTCTATGTACAGTATGTACTATGTGACTCTAACAACGTCCCCTGTGAGGTTAGAACAGAGCTGGATGAGTCCCAGCAGTTGCTGCTGTGGGTCTCCTTTTCCTCATTCTCTGTGTTCCTCATTCTCTGTACCCACACCTGACAGCGGACAGGAAATTAAAATTGGGCCTGGGAAATAGATCGGATATCCAGTAGGCATGCAGCTGAGGAGATAAAGAGCGAGAGAGGCAGAGAGAGCTAACGACGGAAAGAGAGAAATATAGTATGGAGCAAAAATTCATCCCAGATCAGTCGTTGGCTCCATTCACGACAGAAAATGTGATTCTCATCAACTGTCTGCCAGAGAAACAGGAAGGTAATGGTCTCTTCAATAATCTCCCACCTTATGCATTAGTGCTGGCTACTGGCCACAGACCAGCCAGCATATAAATGCAAGAAAATAAAATGCATCACCAATATGACTCAATTCAATTCAGTCCTGTTTATTCCCCCTGTAGCCACATCTGGTGATATAATTTCTATTGGCAATGTGTCATGTGCAAAAAATACACAACAACAGTACATAAAGAGAGAGATGCACAGGAGGGATCGGTATGTTTATAAGTAATATTACAAGTAAATAGGGTTTAGCATCACATACTGTAAAGATTTTCCCACAGGCTTTTGTTATAGCCCCCAATAACACCCCAAATCCTCAAATGTCCCCCCAGATCACTGTTGAAGATTTGATATTCAACACAGTTCATATTTCAGGTTATTTGGGCACTATAAGACAAAATCAGGCAGTATATCTAGGGTCTTAAATTTGTAGCTGAGGCCATTATTTCTATAATAAATAATAATTATACTCATTAAGTTAATCGCTGAAATCTGAAATCTAACACTAACCTATATCAGTTAGCCCCCTCACATACTGTAGAATGGAGAATAAGTGACAAATCAATGATGGTTTATTTTTGTACTGATAAACTTCCTACATTTTAATGTGTCTTTATTATAATAAAATGATTACATCATATTATTATTTCGTATGTACAGTACTGTACAAAAGTTTTAGGCACTTTTGATATTTAGATTCTTATCCATAATGCAATATCATCAGGGAGGCGTCTCATTGGTCCCAAATTTATCCCCCCCCCCAAAGAGTCCTGATCTCAACACCATGGAGTCAGTCTGGGATTACATGAAGAAACAGAAGCAACTGAGACGCCTAAATACACAGAGGAACTGGCAAGTTCTCCAAGAAGCACGGAACAACCTACTTGTAAAGTACTTGTAGTAGTAGTTTTTTTTCTTTACTGCACTTTGTATGAAATTAATTGATAAATAAAAACAATTTATAGCATAATTTTTGTAAGCATCCTCACTTTACTTTTAGTGCCTAAAACTGTTGCACAGTACTGTATATTCTTAATATTATTTTGCTTAATTTAAAATAAGTTATTTAATAATTATCTTTATATGTATCAATGTACACATATGATAAGTTTTTGAAATTGAATAAACACTATTAAAAGTAATTGTACAATTACACTTGACAACTCTGAGGTGTAGGCCAAGTAATAACACACTGCAGAGCTATAAAGTTGGTAATCTACAGAGTCTAAGTACACATATAACATGTTACTAATTTCATGTTATTAATTTAAAAAGAAATTACATTTTATGGCAAAGCAATAACATTGTGTATTTTCATTAGGGCACCATGACAAACATATCTGATGAAGACAGATTTATCAAGATCAGAGTCCTGCAGAAGCCATCATACTTTTTCATTGACTGGAAAGACTGGAATATCATCAAAAGACAAAGAAGGTTATATAGAGGGTTCAAAGGACGGCAGTGGACAAATGTAATTTCTGAAGGACTGAGGACCATCCATCCATACTGCTCAATTGCAAAAGGCACAGACTAAAGGTTTTAGGATCAAAAAAAGCAAGCCCTGAATTCTGGTGTCTTGGTTACTGCCGATTTGAGGACTGCTGAGTCACTGTTACTGTGACTGCGGATAGTGAGGAGGACTTAAAGGCAAAAGTGGAGTTCCAAGGTGGGATGAGCATTCACAATCACACAGAACTGAAGAGACGACCTGTAAGAGTGGATGACAGAGATATAATAGGCCAAGACTTACAAAAACAATTACCCCGAGCCATGTATCTAGAGAAGTTAACAAAAATAGATGAGGACATAATGGAATCTGGCTGCAGAGATGAGGCTCCTACTCCAGAGGTGCTAAAAAAAATCTCCTGGGAAGTACAACAGAAAAGTCGTCAGCACAGCAATGAACTTCTCAGTCTGCAGATACTGATTGAAAAAAAAAAAAAAAGTCCAGATGAAGTCCTCCAGAAGGTGTTTTTGCACCCAAAAGGCGTTCTACTGTGGTCCTTAAGGAGCATAGAAATATATCAGGAGCGATGCCAGGAGGACATTGTTTATCTGGATGCTACAGGCAGCAAAAAAAGAGAAGGTATTTCCTTGATGCGTTTCAGACTGACATAGCAAGGACCTATGGACAGAAAGGCATGCAGTCACCCATCATGCTTGTATGTGATGGGTCAATTGTATTAATGCAGGCTATATCTCTATCATTTGCCAAGAGAAATCTGCATGATACCATACACCACTGCTACAGCATTGCCAGTGGAAAAACAACAAAGACAGATTTTGAGGTGCCAATTCTCTATTGTTGCCTGAGTCATATCATGAAGAACATCAAGGAGATGTGTAGAACGTAGTAAGCATTACCTATTATTACTAGAAAGTTTTTGTAGTCTACAAAATACTGTGAGTGAAATTCAAGTTTTAGTGAGAGTTGTTAACTCTCTGAAGAACTTCTTACACAATACAGATGTGATGAATCAACCTTTATTATGTGCACCGGAGTTTGTTTTTGAGTGTATTAAAAACCTGCAGCGATCCCCCCACAGAGAGATGCTGTGCGCATTTATGCACAAGACACAGCAGCGTAATTTCATTGATTATTTAAATCTCCAGACACCCTGACAGGATCGGTCAGGATCTAATGGTAATTAATGTTCTGTGTTCTTCTACACATCCAAAAGGTCAGCTGTTACACACACACAGTCCAGGTTCAGTGAAATTGTTTGGAGTAAAGCAGCTGTCCTCCTGATAAATCCTGAGCTCCATCAGAGCTGTCTAAAAAAATTATTTCAGAAGCTAAAAGTTTAATTATTTTTCCCCTGGAAAGTTTCCTCTGTCCTGTCAAATTTATAACTACAGCCAAATTTTTAGCTTTTAGCGAGCGTTACCGGCCTTTGGTCCTGCATCTTGGTCGCCCTCCAGATCTGTTATATTCTTCAGCCCAGCCCCCCTGCCGCCCGTCTGAGGCCTCTCAGGACACTTGCCCTTGAATCCCTCCTCCAAACACCCTCCACCCACCCTGCTCGTTGTTCCTGATCGGCTTGGTGGGACGTCTGGAGGGGGGTAGTGTCATGGTCTTGTCAGAGTCTGGCTTTGTGTTCCTTAGTTGTTATTCTCCTCCTATCCACTAGAGACTCTCAGCCTTTTATCCTTGTTATGTTTAAGACTGGACTGAGTTGGAGTAGGCTGTTCTGAGTTGTATCTTTGAAGAGCTGTGTTTCTGGGTTTTTGGTTTTCTGTTTGCCCTGTGTTTTTCTTCCTGTGTCCATTGCATAGAGTAAAAAATATGCACGTAGTCACCCACTGGTTTATGGACTGCCGTTTTGAAACCTCGAGTTTAGCAATTTGACCATTGCTATCTTGGATTTGACTGTTGCCATCTTGGATTTTTGGAGACAGAAGTGACCATATTTGGACGAGAGGGTGGAGCTGACCCTAGCGCTAGCTGCTAGCTTGGTTAGCACAGTGCATTTGTAGTCTGTCGTGAAATGTGATATTGCTAATGCTAATGCTAATTTCGCTAGCAAAAAAATAGGCCTAAAACCATTAACACAAAATGTACTTACTGGAAAAACTGAACAGCAGACTCCTCAGAGAGCCTTTCAGTTCAACCAAACGCTGAACAAGACTTTTTTAGGCAAGCAAAGTGTTACAATTAACTTTCATGAACTGAAAACACACTGTGAAATAGCGGCAGCTACGCCTATACTGTGTGAATCTGGGGTTACGCCCTAAAGCATACGGTGCTTTATCATCTATTTTATTAAATTTAAAATTATTAAATTTGACTAATTATTCACACAACTGAAATGACAAAGCCTCAAACTTTCTCTGAAATACAGGCGAAAGTTATTATATTTTCATAATTATTAATATTAATTATTTAATATTTTTTCATTTTGTTGTATTTTGGTATTTATATATTTTTATTTATTTGTTTGGGTTTTTTTTATTTACTTATTCTTTTATTATTGGCAGAATAACTGACTGAATGAATGTGAAATCACATTGACCAGAAGATTGCTTTTATTTTAAAATCAGTTCTTACACTCTCTTACCATAATGCCTAGTATATACACATACTGCAAAATAACATGGGGGATAGTTTGACAGTGTTTTTCGAAGTGGAGGCTGGCTTGACTGCAGTTCGTTGTCTGACTCCAGTGCACTGTTTGTGTTATGATTTCTGCACACCAGTACGATATATCCAGACTCGATGAGGAAAAACGCTTTGGAAATGAAAATAAGCCTCAGTAAAGAGATATGATGGTGCTCAATAACTTCGTATCTGAAACTTTGTGTCTCTGCACTTGTCCGCTCCCTTACTGAACACACCAGTAGTGTTGCTGATTGGATGAGACGTGCGCAATGCATCCTGGTACATGTAGGCAATCTGCGAGCAGGAAAACTCAGAAAACTCACCTTTCTCTGTCAATATAGCACGCACTGAGGAATTTACCTTCGACACTGATTGGACAGCCGCATAAATTGTGGCAAATTTTTCTGTTAACACACAGACAGGAGACTGATATCAACCTTCTCATCACACTCATGGAAGGATATGAAATAAGTGTATTTCCCAAAATGTGAAACCATTCCTTTAATTTGACTGTTTTTAAATCCATACATGTGTGATTTGCCTTTGCAGAGTAAGACGCAGTCTGAAAAGTGTTTTACTGCAAAGAGTTTCCATCCAAAATTGCGCCTCTCTATAAATACAAATCTATAAACCTCCCTGATACTGCAGATTTCTTCTCAGATATCTGCCTATGTGTGCAAGCTGTGGAGCTTCGACAGTCAGACTGTTTGTACAGTTGCCAATTGGACAACAGCAGTGCCAACGTTGTATTTATGGAGAGTAGGGTCATGGCTTATTGTCGCTTCTACAGTTATTCTCAGAAACTGTTTGCAAGAAGATAGAGTATACAGTATGAGCAGGTGACATTCTGATGTCTGGTATAAACAGTATGCAATATAAAATAAGAGACAAAGCAGTTGTTAAGGTCTGCAGTCACATGTTGATAGAAATATTTCAAATTTTATTGTGACACTGCTCAGGACATCAGTATTGAATTCAATCGTCTGTATTTACAATATAAAGCATTAACAGATAATAAATTATAATAATAAATTAATAGACACTTTTTTGGCTACAGACTAAGCTGTAACAACATTGGCATATTATAACCTATTAAATCTGAGATTGTGCCTATTGATATATCCAGCAGACACAGAGCAACATTAGCATTCATTTGCAGTCGTGTTTGTGTCCATCTAATGAATGTAAGTCCAATATTTACTCTCTTTTAATTCTGGTATCTGTCTGGTAGCGGCTAAATGCTCCACTGTGTTCACCAGCTAGTCTCTAACTGTGTCTGTCTGCTGTTTGGTGTAGTGTAGAGTGGGTTTATCAGAGCGTGTACAGTAGTGTACAGAGGGTTAATCAGCCTCATGGAAATGAGGTTGATGAGAGCTGGGAGACTCAATCACAACAGTATGTGCATTAACAAGAACAGACGCTAAAAAAGCTCTGTAGTAGTGAGGGGAACTTCAGGACAGCTTTGGAAAAAGGTGAACAAACTACATACAACTCTTTCAGCTAAACCAAATAAAACTATTCAAATCAAATGTATTCCTTCCATTTCTAATCAATTACTGCAGCTTTAAAGACAGTGTGCATGTAACAATTGCTGCTTTTCATCTCAAATTCTGTGCGAGCCACAGATCTTTTTTTAGGACGTCAAATTTGACTCAAACTCAAAGTTAGATTCAGATACTTTTAGAATGCAAAACTGCTAAAAAGCTAAATGACCAATAAAACATCCATGTTGACTCCTGTTGTGTCTTAATTATACTATTTTATTCTGGGGTTGTAGTGCAGCCAGAAGAAGGAAAAGCAAGAGGACATTACCTGCTCTCCTCTGTCTGCTGTCTCACACAGCAAAATGTGAGCCTGATCTGCTCAGAGACATGTTTCATCATAAATGTGGAGAGGCCTGTGTTTCTGCGGCTGCAGTCAGCCGCTGCAGAGGAAGGGGAGAGTGGAGTAAAATGGCAGCAGTGCCTTTTATGAGACTAGTGGGTTTTAAAAACACACCACACCAACCAGGGTGCATCTTGTTAAGTGTGAGAAATGTGTTACAGATACCAGTTGATGTAGCCTGGTTTGGTTGGCATAATAATCTGTGTTTAGCAGCTTGCATGAATCAAACCAATTACACCCACGTTCGCTGACTTTGCACACAGATTGTCCACCCTGCAGGGAATCTGCATCCGCTGCCCAACAAAACAAGGCGCAGATCATTTTAACCTTTAAATGCACTTCAGCTCTGTTGTATAACAAGCTCCTGCGTGTTACCTACTGTGTGTGTTTGAATAGAAGTTGCATGCCTGTTGCGTAGGCGCGTAAGCTGCTGAAACGTTGCATGGTGTGTTTGGAGGCTCGGTTGTTCTCTCGCCTTCTGCTCGGTGTGTGTCGCCTCTGCTTGAGCAGAGCGGTATGATAGGCTGCAGTGAAATTAGGTCTGTGTTAAATTGCAGCGCCTTCTCCTTTCCCTTCCCTGACCCTCTTATTAGGCAGCAGACCGCGTCACCCTGCTGTGACTGCTGCTGCTCCTTGGTTACTCTGCTGCTGATGGCAGTGAATGAGAGAGCAGCAGGAGAAGAAGGGAAGTGGGGAAGGCAGAGGGGCAGATGCGAATAAAATAAATGACATCCACAGCAGTTCCCTTTACACCCAGCATTATAGAACCAAGTGGTGTTTTTTCCTGCTTTAGACAAGTGACCACAAATCATGTATACTACACTACTGCTGACTGCGTCCAGAACATACCATCAGTTTTTAGACTGAAATCCTTCCTTCTAGGCAAGTGTCAGGTTTGGGACACAAAGCTAACATTTGTATCCATATATGCATCCTTTTTCCCCTCAAGAATATTTGTTTGTATTGTACTGGGATTTACACTGGTGAGCCCTGCTTCACAAATTGTCTAAACTGCCTCAGTGTCGGTGTTCAGTTGTTTTCTACTGTCATTTATACTTTTCCTATATGAATGAGTTTAGTTCCTCACAAAAAATACAAAATGTATTTGAACCATGTAACAAAATTAATCATACAATAAAACATGATCTGTGCTTGAACCCCATCTACAAAAAAGAGAAAAAAAAGTCTTAGCTGAGTAACTAAAGCTGTGTAACTGTTGTTCAAGTGGACATGAAAACTGGAAAAGCAAAGAGAGCTTTGAACAGTGGGAATATAATACGAAACCATGTTGCATGACTTTTTCTTTTAAAAACTGGTAGCTGAGAATACAATGGGAGGAGGCCAATGACAAAAAATGTGCCATAGTAGCATAATAAAAATGACATACATAAATGAATAAAAATTGGAGTTTGTACATGCTGGTTCACATAAAAATAAAATCACTTCGAAGTGACAAAAATTAAAAAGCTATTAACAAAAGTCTGAAACACTCTATTGGATTTTGCAAGATGCTCCCTTCAACTCATCAGTTTCCCGTCTGCAGCCGAGTCACACACACAAGATTCTCAAAGCACCTGATCTCAGTGTGGGATCATGAAATGAAAATAACCACAACTAAATGGAACTTCACTGAGTGTGAATATTGAACATAAAATGATCTACATCATCTTCATTATAGTGAAGAATCTTTTAGCCAATAATATTTTTGCAGATCTGCTCCTTGAAAAGTCATGTTGTGTTAGCTATTAGTTTTGTTGCTCAACAATCACTGCATTAATTTGATAGTGAAGAAAATGTCTGAAACTGATAATTATGAGACAAGATTTGAAGTTAGAGCACTTTTTTTAGATCTTTAAACAGATTTATGGACATTTACCCTTGACAGACACTTCAGGTAACAGTGTGTGAATGAAGTCAGATTTGACCGACTCAAGACAGTTGTGGCAGTCAGATGACAGGTCAGTAATATTGCTGAACAAATTTGGATGCTGTTAGTTTCTGCTCAGAGCTCAGTGTCTGTTCATCCGAATAATGTATTCCACTTCTAGCAGGTGTGATACAAACAGCTTAGTGACACATGTATGCCAATTATCTGCAAATGCCTCATTTATTTTGGACAATTCTGTCATTTGAAGTGTAAAGATGGTGCTAGAGGAAGACCATAGAGTGTTTGAAATGAAAAGGATTTATGTCCTGGAGACCATGAATGCACTAAAAGAAAAAGATTGAGGGGAAAAAAGAGCAGGTGGAAAGAACATAGAAGAAAAAAGAGATAACAAAGATAAGAATAAGATAAGATGACATTGAGAAGAGGAGATAGAGTAAGCATCTGAGGTTTCAGGTAAAGAGAGTGAAAGACAGAGTGACAGTAGTCTGTCTCTCTGCCTGCAGGCCTCAGACACAGTGAGGGTCATCAGCAGCAGCGGTGTGCCTGCCGTCGCACCAGGCCAACACTTCATTTTCTTTGCATGTCGCTCTGCTGATCATGAACCGGGTCCTGTCACAGATCCAATCTTCACACAGCCAGAAGGGCTGCAGGGGTCAGAGGGCAGGGAGGGACCAGATTGGAGACACTGGCTGGCTTTTAAAGACAAGTCACTATATTTGTGCAGAATTGGTAGCATTGAGTGAAGCTGATATACAAGGCTGGATTAAGAATTCAGAGGCCCTTGGGCCAGACTCTTAGAGGCCCTCTGTGTGCGTGCGTGCGTGTCGCACACGGACACACACACAGCTGACAACCATGGAGCTGCCACCACACACACACACACACTTGTATGTGTAATTATGACTTGCAATTATGAAATTCTGCAGCGCCTCTCTGAATAAGAATGGTCTTTATCTTATCGCTGCTTGTGTCTTTCCACAATGCCGGATCCGTAGTTCTCTCGAACCACTCCTGCATTTCTGGTGCAGCTTCGGGGGCCGCCGGTCCCAGTGGCATTGTCACTGGCAGGTCCCTGCTGTCATCCGTGCCATTACCCACGTGTTCATCCGCAATATTTATTGATTTCACCACGGCCGTCAGGTGACTGTCACTGTCTCAGTCGAGGGCGAGGCACTCCACTGTGGGTGAGCTGGTGAAGTGGAGGCATCTGCCAGGTCGGTCCTGCTCATCACTGTCACTGATGCTGTTATTCTAGTCCTGTACTGCTGGCTCTCCACTAACATTTAAGTTCCCACAAGACTTAATGTTAGACGCAGTGAAAAAGCTTTAGATGTTCGTAATGCTCTGCCAGAGTTGTGAATGTCTTTTATCCCTCTCCTGTTTTGCTTTTAATTAATAGAGGCTCCACTCTCCTACCGCTTTAACTTTCTTTACATTTTTTTCCTTTTAGACTAGCTAACGTTCTCAACAGTGTCTAGATTCAAATTTCGCGGTCATCATAAATCGGGTAGGCTATAACTTTGTGATTCACTCACAAAAAAAAACAAAAACACTAAGTGACGGAGGCCTCTGGGAGCTCAAGGCCCCTGGGCCGCGGCCCAGACAGCCCGGTCCGGGATCCGGGCTTGCTGATATATCTGTACAGTCATTAAGAACAGTAGGGGTGGGAATCATTGGGAATGCATCTTCTTTCCTTCCATGTGTCTTTTTTTTTCCAAATTTCTGGCATCTCCACTATTTTTATATGAAAATTCTTTCATTGATTCAATTTGAGTCGCTGAACAAATCGCAGATGTGGGTGGTGATACAGAGGTCTCTAGATTGTGTTTACTGCTCACCAGCAAATGTTAGCATGCTAACACACTGAACAAACAACGAAAGTGTAGAGGTTCCTCTGCCTGGTCCTGGAGTCAGAGTGTGATGTTACTAATGTTATGCAACCAGCACACTGATATTGCAACTAAGGTTGCAGGTAACGATTATTTTCATTTTTCATTATCAATTAATCAGACGATTATTTTCTCGATTACTCAATTAGTCTTGTAATTAGTGGTGAAAAGAGGGTGAAGATGGTTCACTGTTTCCCAAAGCTAAAGGTGACATCCCTTAAATGTCTTGTTTTGTCCTGACTAACATTCCACAACCAAACAATATTCAGTTCACTATCATAGAAGAATCATATCATAATAAGAAGAAGAAAATTAAAAAAAAATTTTCTTTAAGAAATGACCCAAAATGATTAATTAGCTATCAAAATAGTTGGCAATTAATTTTCTGTTGATCAACTAATCAATTTATCAGAAAAACCTATAGTTATCCACAACTTTACAGGCACAGATCTTTTGAAATAAAAAAGATTATGGATCTGTTGTATTTCTTTACGTTTGGACTTCTTTCTTGTGAACTGTAAGCCTGACTTTTGGCTGTTTATTTAAATAATGTCCTTTCATATCTTGTATATCTGTTGTCCAAAAACTATTAAAACACATGACTGGGTCACACTGTTGCACTGGGTGACATGTTCCTTCATTACCGTGAACACACACACACTGTAGTTTATTTCAACTCAATCCCACACACACCGTCCTGCTGCCAGAAATACTCACTAGAACACCAAATGTGGATTAATCCACCACTGAAAATAGTCCCCAACAAATGCACTATTGTTAAAAACTACAGTACCCAGCTGTTTTAGGAAATTAGAGCCTTTTTTAAAAATGAAACTTTATATTTGTGAGCTGGTTTTAAAGATTTACATAAGAATCTTTGGCATGCAAACAACAAACCTTAACAAATCCTCTGAAACACAGGCTGCACTGATCCTTTGAGCTTTGTGACTGAACTCCTACAAACATCAGACTCACTGGGGTGGCATTCAGTTCTGACCTGAAGCAGATAAACACATCGATAAGAAGAGTGAGAGCTACAAAGAACCATGAATTCATCATACTGTTTACCACCTCTCCACACACACACACACACACACACACGTTTCCATCACTTCAGAGGACATTACATTAACTCACATTCATTTCCTGGAGACTTATCCTAACCTTTACCATAACCACCACATGCCTAACCCTGACTCTTACCCTAACCTTAACATAACCCTAAACTAACCTTAACTTTAAACCAAGTCTTCACCCTAAAATTAATGATTTATGTTAAAGGGTTTTGCTTTTTGTCCCCATAAGGGAGGCGAGTCCCCACAACATGACTGTGTGAACAGATTTACGTCCCCACAACATGAGGATTACCTGGTCCACACACACACACACACACACACACGTGCGAGAGAAAGAAAAACAAAGCCCACTAGATCCAAACCATCAATACTTGAGACACCCACTGAAGAAAAAAGGCTTTCTGCTCGAAAACAAGGAGCATTCTTCTGTGTGTATGTCCTTAGGAAGGTACTGGATTGTGTGCATGTGTGTGTGTGTGTGTGTGTGTATTTTAGTCTGAATTCTTGCTTCTACAAGTGGCACAGTCAGTTTGCCTAGAGCTTGTTTTTCTCTGCTGTTCTTAGTCTGCTACAGTTCTTCTTCTCTTCTTTCACTTGCATTCTATTTCTCTCTATCTCCCGAGTGTTCTCTACCTCTCTCGGCCAGCCTCCTCTCGCCTCCATGCCTCTGCCTCTTCTTCAACTCCTTTCTTTATTTCAACTTCTCTCTCTCTCCTCAGTGTTTCCTGCTCTTTCTTCATTTCTCTCAGGGGGACTGATCTTGCCAGCTAGACTTCATGCTTTCATCCAGGCCATCCGGGTGCTCTCCTGCTGAGCTCAAAGCCTGACATAGAGCTCTCTCTCCTGGGTGTAGGAATGGCAGACAGTGCCTGTGGACAAGCTGCCGTGCAGAGAGAGAAGTGTAGGGCTCACCTGGGGTCCCCGCTACTCTTAAATGCTGATCACTAGGTGGACATGTTGGGAACTCCATACTATAGACTCATACTAGAGGTATAAAGCACGTTCTAATCTTCAGAGTGTGCTACTGATTTGATGGAATTTAACATATTGTACCCGTTTGTGCCAACAGGAAGTCATACTGCAGATGAACTGCAACTTCTAAATTTCAACTTTGAATCAACAAGTTCAAGGTGGTAGGTCTTCATGTGCACCTGCTATTGTGGTTCATGTGCGTGTAGCAGCACGAAGTGCAAAAGGGCTGAGTGAAGGTGAATATAGATCAGTGGGTGTGGTGATTATTAAAAACTCTCTCAGCTAGTCACATCACTGCTCTCATAGCTCTGAAACAGCTGAGCCAATCACAGTGACACATGATAACGACAGCTCAACAAACAAATGTCTGGACGGTTCAGAGCGCCACAACAGGAACACACATCACCACAAAGACAGATGGAGTAGCTTTTTTCATCAGTTATAATAATGATCTAAATTATCAAAATTTAAAAAATGTATTTTGTAAAGCCGTCTATATGATTGCATCAGACTGATGTTATTTCTGCCATAATTCTAATGTATCTTGTAAATGGCCACATAGCTTGGTAATTAATGTTATACAACAGCGTTTGCACCTTTATGTATTTTCGAGAATAAAACATTTTGCTTAAAAGAAAGTTGGAAAAGAGGCTATAATGAGCCCTGACATCTCCTTCAAAAAAAGGCAGAATATCGCATTATAACTGACCAGTCTGATGTGTGTAGGGGTGTGTGTGGTTATACTGTAGCAGCCTAGTGTCATCAGGTGGTTTAATGAAAGTAGGGATTTAATGAACTGAAGAAGCTTTTCATACTGTATTACACCAGGTTCAGACGATGTAGAAGTGCCGTTATGCTTTTGTGTGTTTTGTTGTGATTTGTTTTTACTGTATAAAATGCTAAAATCTCTTAGTTTGCTGTTAGCATGGCACTAGCATAAGCATGTTAGCCCGCTAGCAATAGCATTTCAGCTCATTAGCTAGTTAGCGCTATCTTGCCCTGTTCATTTGCACTGATTACACATGGACTGATTTGGTTATTAAGATTGTGTAATTTAAGTGAATATTTATTTAATTATAAAGTTCAGCTCTACATGTGATTAGAAAATAGCAGACCAGCGCAGAGAAATGTGTTTCTGGTGTGAACAGCCAGGCTCCTGCTTGTGTGAGAATTGATGCTTCGCGGCACTTCCACTTCCAGTCTGAACATAGTGTAAAGCAGCTGTGGACAACAGATACTGTAAGAATCAGTCACATTTATTTATAGATCAATGCAGACTGATTTACAGATGTTCCTGCTTTAACCACATTAAACATTATTTTCTGTGCCGATTTTGGTTGGAGAGTGTTTAATTGAAAATTAATTGCATTAATCTGTTATTGCTGCACATTTACAGCCAACTCGTTCTCATTCCCAGGTCGTCAAATACCGCTAATACACTTTGTCACACCCCTTGGCATCTCATTCATACACACAAGGTGCTTTTTGGCGTCTGTATGAGGCACTCCAGGCTTTCAACTAACTCCTATGTAAAGCCATCTGCAGCAATATTAGATGCCTAGAGCAACTGCTCCAGCCATCCATTAACTCCAATGTTAATGGACACGGCGCTTTGAGCATCAGTCCCATTGGAGAACTGAGGATGGGATGACCTGCTCCGGAAGTATTTTCCTCACTGTCAATTCCCATGTTAAGGTTTTCTTTTAATGATATCCTCAACATTTCTCAGCACAAAAAAATGAAAGTGTCCTTGATAACTCAACAATACAATAGGTTAATATTAAGGCCATCACTTTTAATTATTTCTCCTTCAATTCCCAGAAATAACTTCTTTTTTTTTTTTTTTTGTCAGTTTTAGATAGTGGAAGGCCCTACACTACCCTTAATCTTCAGCCACTGTTGCTATGGAGAAGAAGCCAGTCCGTTTTGCGTTAACCGTTACAAAACCATAATTTATTTCAATGCAATTAATCAAATAATTGTATATTAATTGCTTTCACATGGAAATAATAATAATAGCCAATTAGTATGCAATATGCAATAACACAATAACCAAACCTTTTCTGGTTACATCATGTTGTGTTCAGGTGTTAGAGTTAACTTGATATATGGATTAGATTTTTAAATCTAATCATAATTCCTTTTTTTTAAAAAAAGTAATTTAGCTCCTCTACAATCATTCCACATACCCCCTGGCAATTGCAGAAGTACTCGTACCCCTGGTTGGGAATCACTGCCATAATGAATTTGTGTGACATAAAGGAATTTTGGTATAAAAAGTGAGTAATATTTGTCTCTTGTGAATCAACACCAAAAGTAGTTGTGGGTAGAGCTATTTGAAGTGATCAGATGAGACGTAAACCCAAATCTGATAACCTTGTATGTAAAGAAATTAGCTCTTAATTAGACAGTAATTACTTCAAACACCTCCCAGACATTAAAAGCAGCTACATTGATAACAGGATGAATTTGCCTTGAATTAAAAGTTAGGTTAGCAGTAAAATTGTGTAAATATTTTTGCACCAACATCAATAAAATGTACTTGGCAAATTAAGTGAGCCTGATTCTTGCTTCTCTTTCAACTCAGATTTTCTGATCTGATGCACAAATGCAAATTGATTACTATTCAATCACAAACCCACTCCTCTGCCAGTTAAGCTCCAGCTACCCACATTCTCTATTGATATCCAGTATTGTGCTCTCTATCATAGACAAATTAAGGTCAGTTGCAGAATCCTGCATATACAGTTGCTGCTTTTTAAATGACTACTGAATGAGAGAGACTCCAGTCAGTCCATTTATACCCAACCACAGTCTTCTCTCTGAATGTCCTTCTGGAAGAATGAGCAGTGGGGGTAAAGGTCGCCATGTGCAGAAATCTCATTAGAATTTCTTTTTTTTTTTTTTGATGAAATGATAGAACTCTAATACTGTATGTGACTACTGTCGGCCCAGTAGTCCCACGAGCCCTCTTCACACTGTAACAGTGTGTTCTTCCTCTCTCTTGGTGTGAAGATATCACTTTCCATTTACATTGCATTATATTTTCATTTAGGTGCAGCTCTCATTCAGACTGGCCAACCCTCAGTGGACAAAAAGAAAAGGCTTAAAGTGCCTTAATGGTGATTTAGCAATTTCTTTCTTTCCTCTATTGGATTAATTTATCATGAGGCCAAAATTTCTACTTGTACACCAAACATACCAAAATGAAACAAGCAGTCTGCTTTCAACTATATTGAGCACATTCATGTTTCCCAGAGGATGAAATATGAACTTTCCTCTAGCACCACTCTCATACCAAAATGTCATCTGAGCACAAGATTTCTAATGATCTAATTTGAAATGAAACAAGACGATATTTGTCCCAACCCCTGTATGATTATAAAGTCTCCACATGGACAAACTTTGCCCATTTACTGGTAAGCGTCTGAGAATAGCAAAATCAATGCTGTGTTGTTTACTACATTCCATGGAGTGTATACAGTTTGTTTCAGTCCAACACCTTTGTATAGAGCTTCAAAGATTAGTCAATAAGTTGATCAACAGAAAATTAATCTGCAACTATTTTGATAATCTAATTATTGTTTTAGTCATTTTTTAAAAGTGAAAATGCCAAATGTGCTGGTTTCAGCTTCTCAAATGTAGGGATTTGATGCTTTTCTTGGTCTGAATAGGGGTTTTGGAGTGTTGGTTGGACAAAACAAGATGTTTGAAGACGTCACCTTGGGCTGTGGGAAATGGTCATAGATATTTTTCATTATTTTCTGACATTTTATATACAAAAATGTAGAGAAAATAACGGGCAGACTATTTGAGAATGAACATAATCTTTAGTTGCAGCTCTAGACTATGATGAGCAGTGCAACAGTTGAAGGGGTACTCTACTGATTTTGTATTTCATGTTGCAAGGGACTTGCAAGAGACAGATTTACAAAATCAAGGCAGTACAGGTGGACATGTTGTGGCTTTTAGTCCCTTCTAGGGGTCAAGTTCCAAAAACTGGATCCTTCACTTGATAGCATCTTTCATTAAACACTCCCTGCCCCAGTTTTTAATACAGGCTTTCTGTTAATATTTAAAGCCTCCAAGCTCAGGCCAGCTAACCTTAATGACATCACTATGACATCATCACGGTTATTTTCTCAGACTTCACAAAACTCTTCCAGAGCCACAAAAGACATTATATACCTGTTTTAACAGGATGAGTAGTACTCCGCGACTCGTGGTGGTGGAAGGAGTAGCTTGAAGCCTTATCTCTTCAGGGAGTACTTACTCACCTAATATGTTCTTTAGAGATAGAGAAAGAACTTTTTTTTTTAGTTACACTGTAGTTATTTTCGAAGCACATATCTGTTACTTCATGCACCTATGAGCCCTGTGGCACTTGTGCCAGGTGGAATGTACTGAGGCACTTATTCCTTAAGGCATCTCCTTGATCTACTGTGGCAGTTTCTGCCAAATGAGTAAATGTAATGTAGATGTAAAGTACTAGCAATTAGTAAATGTAAAATTAACTTTAAAGTTAACAACACACATCAGCCCTGTCACGGACCATTTGACTTGATGTTGTAGCATGGAGTCATCATACAGACAGAAGAAGTATGCCGACTTCCTTTGTTCCCCATAAGCACTGCACACTTGCACAATTTAAATGACATCATCAGCTTTAGTGCCTTAGAGTAGGAGGGTGTGAGGTGGGACAGCGCTTTATGACATCACATGTTACTTGAACAGAGACGTTGTGTGCTATATGTAGTTTCATGAATTGCTGTGTTAGATGTTTGTTCCCTGTAAAACAGTGCTATCGGACTAAATCAACAACAACATAGTACTGGTTAACAATGTGTCAGTGCTATGCATTGTAGGTTATTTCCTCAAGCAAAGTCTGTAGAGTTGCTTCCTTACAGAAAGTGGCTAAAACAGTCAAGCAGAGCCATTGGAATACTTGTTGGTTTCACATTGGGATGGCCCTAAGCCCTGAGAGACTTAGCAGGCTTAACTGTTGTAAGAAGACATTGGAACCCAGAAACTGGCTCTAGTCATGGTATAGTAGCCCTGATGTGCCAGTGTGGGGAGCGAATGTAATTACAATTGCTGCTTTTTTTAAACAGGGAGGGCCATTGAGAGCAAGCTCTCTTTTACAAGGATGCCCTGAGTACAGTGCATATAAAAGCACACAAAAGTTAAATTATACATCAACAACAAATCATATATAAGAACAATAGAAACAATAAAAGTACATATAAAAACAATAAAAGCACACAAAATTACAGTATCAACAGATTATACAACAAACACACCACAGACATCAACATAAGGGACAACATCAATTCAAAAGCACGTGCATTCACACTGCTCAGTCAGTCAAAAGAGATTTAAATTGATTAAAAGGGATTAGCTTGTCTAATTTTACAAGGAGCATAGCATTTAAAAGCCAGTTTCCCAATCTCAGTACTAACATGATGAATATAAGTGCTTCTCACTGCCAACGACTGTCACCCAACTTTCCCATAAAATACAACGATGCGTTCTAAAGCTATCCCCAGTTATGAACCTAAGGGCAGAATGACAGACTGCATCGAGATGTTTAAGGAGAGTGCAAATAATCGTCATAGTCCATAACAGATAAAAAGGTTGAATGAACAATTTGCTTTCTGCAGTTCTGGGTAACACATGCCTTATTCTATAAAAGAATGCCAGTTTTGCTTTAAAGGACTTAATCGGTTCTGACCCCCTTTATGCAAAGGTAGGACGTAGGCTATCTTCCAAAGGTCAGGGATGCTTTCTGTTACCATAGTCAGATTAAAAATATAAATTAAGCATTCAACCAGCAATAGAGCTGCTAATAAAAAACTTGACTCTAACTAATCAGCCCCAGTGGACTTTTTTGGATCAATAGAGCAAAGAACATTAAACACTTCATGATTCATAAAGGCTGCAATGAAAAGGTCTGAGTACCTAATGTCCGCATACTTGTCTGCAATGGAATTAAATGTTTTTATGAAATAATCTAAGGCCAAGTGTGAATTGGGAATTGCAGTGGTAAACTCAATATCACTGTAGTACAAATCAAACAAAAATGCTTGTTCAGAAAAGTGTTTACAATTCCTTTTGACAGTGATACATGTGCTTTGTGTAATTTTGTGTCACGGATGCATGGTGTTGGGCAGTGGTCACTGAAGTCGAGAGGAAAAACACCACTAGATTTATAATGTTGAGGTCTGTTGGTTAAAATCATATCTAGAAGTGTGGCTGAGTAGGAGAAGAAATAAACTGTGTGAGACTGAATTCATTGCAGAGATTTTTTAGATTATCAGAAGTGTTAGTTAACCAGTTAATTTTCATATTACCCAGGATAAGAAGTTCTGAATTTTCATAGCTGGATATCAAATCAAATAAAACATCTATCGCACATCGCAGAGGGTGAACAGTAAAATCCAGTAACTAGTACCTTTCCTTTTTTTTCCCCCCAGACAAACACTTACAGCCAAGAGTTCAAAACATTATGGCTTAGATACAGAAGTAACGACACCTCCTCCTCACATTGAAAAACACTATCGTTGTCAAGACAAATATCAGCATCTTTAATTTTGTTCGACAACCATGTTTCAGAAAACAAAAATGTCAGGGTGAGTTTGTTGCACCCAGACTTTAAAGCCCCACTCCAGCCAGTGTTACTTCCTGTTAACATTCTTTCTCAAACAGAGAATGGGGGTGTGGTTAATTGTTGGATGTAATCCATTACCATGGCAACCAGATTGCCATTCTAGCGCACTGGCGATGTGTCTGAATGGTAGTGATATTATAGCCTAACCTGTCCACTTACTACAGCATTAGCTATAGACTAGGTTACACGTAAGTAGCAGAGACATGAGAACTCCATTGGTGAAATCAGACGATGGCTTCTTTATTGATGGATCATCTATCCTAAGCAATGACATCTTGCTTTATTTCATAGTAAATGCCCGTAAATTTTCCTCCTCAGGGGCCAGGCCCAATTCTATGAGGATGCAAAAGCATGCATTGCACCCTCAGTTTAATATTTTGCACCGTCAGTTGAAATTTGAATAGTAAATGCCAATTGCAAGGTGGTAGGTCTTAGGCACACAGACTGTGTGGACTTCTCCATGCACACCTGCTCTTTTGGTTCATGTGCAGCAGCGCAACATGCAAAAGGGCTGAGTGAAGGTGAATATAGATCAGCGGGTATGGTGATGATTAAATACTCTCTCAGCCAGTCACATCACTGCTCTCACAGCTCTGAAACAGCTGTGCTAATCCCAGTGAAATGTGATAACGACAGCTCAACAAACAGAAAGCTTTTCTTCAGGAAATGTGTGGACGGTTCAGAGCATCACGACATGAACACACATCACCACAAATCTGCAGCCAAAGACAGATGGAGGAGTTTTCATCAGTTAGTTACTATAATAATGACTTGATTTGGTGAAGCCGTTTATATGATTATATCAGGCCGACACTCTTTCAGCAATAATTGTAATGTATCTCACCTTACACACAATCACATAGTTTAGTTATTAATGTTACACAACAGCATTTGCATCACAATGTGTTTCAAGGATAAAACATGAGATGCTATTTTTTCCTAAAAAGAAAGTTGGAAAAGAGGCTGCTGAGCTGCTAACCCGCCGTCTCCTTCATAAAAAAGCAGAATATCAAGTTATAACTGACCAGTCTGATGTGTGTAGATGTGTGTGTGGTTATATTGTAGCCTGGTGACATCACACGATTTAATGAAGGTAAACAGTGAATGACCATGTATAACGGCACTGCGCTCTGGCGCGGCACTTCTCTAATCAGAGGCTGCGGGTTCATCAACATATCAGTCCTGCTGCCTTCAGATGCTGCAGGGGTTTAATGAACTGAAGGAGAAGCTTCTCATACAGCTGTGGAGAGCAGATACTGTAAGAATCACCTACATTCATTTATCAATGCAGACTGATTTACTGACTTTCCTGTTTTAGCCACATTAAAAATTATTTTCTGTGCCGATTTTGGTTGGAGAGAGTTTAATTGAAATAAATGATTCATATTTTAAGTATTAATCTGTTGTTGCAGCACAACAAGTATTTAGTTTAAAACACAGGCTCCTAAAACTGTATCAGTAGCCTATGTGATGCTCATGAAAACAAAGGGATATTATGAGGATGATGTAGGACTGCTGCGTTCTACTATAGACTATACATCATCGTTCCATTTTAGCAACAGCTTACATTTTTAAACTTTGAGTGCAAAATTAAGTTATTTGTCAAAAAATATTTGGCGAACAGCGTTGCTAATCAATTTTGTCAAGAAATGACCAAAAAATATAAAATATCTTAAAAATTACAAAATACGCTGGAAGGGGGTTTTAATATAGTCCATTTTGGATATAATACTACACACATTCATATGAACAATTCCCATGCCTTTGCAATGCAAGAAGCTGTGCTTTCACTCATTATTATTAGAATATTAAAACCAAGGGGTGTCATAAAAATGGATTGGACTCACAACCCATAGGCTGTAGGGGGAGCTAGTGGTTGTCTTTTTATCTTTTGGTCAACATTGTTGAGGACGCAGCCATCTTGTTTGAATAAATTTTATTGGAACTGTCAGTGGACAGATCTGATCTGGGATTGCGTGCTTACTTTCAGTGTGAGCACAATGTCGTGGTCATTCAGTTGTTCCATACATTGTGATTGTGCTATTAATAACTCCACTGAGGACACCAAACCAACATCCTACTAACAAGTACTGTCCGTAACCAAAGCCTGATATAGATTATGCATCTGGGCCATAGAGCTATTTTGTTGTCCAGAAGCTATTAAAAACACCTAAAAGAGACATACTGTTGCAGTTGGTGACACACTGCTTCATTATGATAAATGTAGCTAATGTAATGTTTATTGCTTTCAGCAGTGTAAACAACAAACCATGTGTCTAAGCATGTCTGTCAAGCTCACAACAGAGCTACTCTCAGAGACACAGTTGTGAATGGCCACATTCAAAATTCTGTGGATTTGTTAATAATAAATTCATAAAACAACACAAGCTTCATCCTTTTAGTAATGGTTTTTAAGTGAAAACTGTTTTATTTTTAAAAGAAATCCTCCCAGAGGAGAATACCCCCCCAACTCCTCAGAAATATTGACTTAATTTGAGTACAGTTTGAACTAAAAAATGAATGTCAAAGATGTGGAAGCTGAACTTCAGTGACCAGGGTTTCATGTATTCCATTAGTTTAACTTAATTATACAAATTTACTTGCATGATCTACAGTCCATTCATTTCTTATACAATATAAAACATCTAATATTGATCTAGATGTTAGAGACAATAGAGTGGTAGTATGCAGGACCTTTTAGGCTTTGTCTCTAAGTTAAGTTTGTTTGTGTCAATTTAATATAAACATTTTTTTTAACATTTGAAACAAGATTTTTAACTAGATAAGGCTCAGATATAGTATCTTCTGTCTCTGACTGACTTTGTTTCCTGCAGATACTAAAATGACACCTAACAAATATCAAGGCTTACCTCAACACAAAGTAATGACCTCACACTGTTGGCTATCCGGTTGTTAAGTCATGACATTTCGACTTTTTAACAGTGTCCCTTGTTGTTTGAATGGATCAGAGTAAAAAAAAAAAAGAATTTATTGTAAGTTCTTCAATACGTTAACGTTAGTTCACTAACATAACGTCACAGCTTTAGTAACTTTGCTCTTGCCACCAACGTTACCCTTTTCAAAGTCTGTGTTTATTTTATTAGCAACTTGCTACTGAGCAATGCTAAGTACCTTAACATTAGCTTAACATACTAACATTTGTGTCTATATCATTAGCTTACACGTTACTTAGATTAAAAAGCTAGCTAAGTGATTGATTAAAACCTTCACCTCTTTATACCTACTGTGGTGGGATACCTTAAAAGTGCAATAAATAACATTCAGCCTCACTGGATGTCAGCAAACAACTATTTGCTGTGTAAGAATTTAGTGAAGTAATGTTGTGCATGTGAGCGTGCACGTGAGTCCCTCCGTGTTCTCCACGTCCGTCTCCAAGGTGGTGGCCACATCACAAACTTTCTCAAATTACAGCTAAACAATACACCAAAAAAATGTTTCTGAAAGCATTTGAGGAGATGCACTAACAGAATCTTGATCCATATTTGATCAGCACTGCCTAGTTTGACAGTTTGATCTGAGTTTCGTGAGTTGTCGGCTTTCTTTTTTTCCCTCCAACTTTATTGAGTAAAGGACACACACATTTGTTTTGGGCTGAGATGTTGGTGCTATAGTGCGACATCTAGTGACTGAATGTTGTGTATTGTAACTTTAAATTTGCCAATAGCTGTACATATTTAGGACCTTAAACCTTCAGTGAACTGATCACTAAAGCTTTTTCTGTGTTGTATACTGAGTGAGCTACAAGGAGCCGGAGAGTGTTTGTCTGCTGTCATCTGATCAACTGTTAGTAAACGTCCAGCTGAACAGATTCCCTGATCTACGTCAGTGAGACACCAGTATCTTTAGTAGCAGGTAATAATGTTGTTCTAACACAGAAGACATCAGATAAGCTACAGTCACAATATGTAGCCAGTTGGATTGATGGATCACTGCTCCTAAACTTCTGGTGACAAGAAATCCTCAGAATATCTGTCTAGAAGTTAGTATTAGCTAATAATACAAAAATCGTGAAAAGTTATTTAAGAGCTTAAGAGCTTGTTACATCATATGATTTTATGCTCAGCCATTTCTGGTGTTCATTGTGCTGTCACTACTCACTCCAATACATGAACCACTGAGGGGACTGTGAAGCAACACTTCATCAATCAATCAATCAATCAACAACTTTATTAATCCCACTAGGGGCAATTAGTGTTGAACAGCTTGTTGACATAAAAAACACAGTAACATACAAACAAACATTACACCAAGGAACTAAAATGTGGATTAAAATCTATAAATAATGTTGATAAATAAACTTGGCTGTGAACTCTGAAACACAAATAATTAAGTTCCTACAATAGTTAAAATAATTACCAGATTATTGTGACCCAGAGGAACTAAACTTGGGTGGACAGGGCTCTGGTAAGCACTGCAGTGTATGAGATTAAAAGTGACTTCTTCTGTTTTCTTTGCAGGTAGAGACACATTTCCACCGCAGCAACGTATCTGTGTCCTGTCAGAATTCTGAACTCTGCAGTGTCCCACAAGACAGAAATACCAACCAGGTCACAGCAAGAAAAAACTGACTTTCTGACATCAAGTATTTTGGTCAACAGCCTGGCATAAATAATATCTCTTATAAAGATCACTTAACCTGATTTGGTAACACATAACAATAAGGTATTAAACACTGTGTTTCATTATTTGCATAGTCAAACATAGCTGCTATCTCAAGAAGAGGTTTTGGGGTGTCTTCAGAGTGACCAGCTTACTGTACCAGGTCACTCTGACCAGAAGTGACTGCATCATTGTCGGCTAGCTGCCAAATATATTTCCAGCCTTTGTGGGATTCGTGGATCCAGGTAATGACTTCCAGCTACTCTGTTCAGAATATCTCAAGAAATATCAGATAATGAAGAGGACACAGCTCAGTGCCACAGTGATTTTCAAATATCATTTACTACTGAAAGATTGTACCATTTTTCAGCTACTCCTGTCCGTTACATGACTCTCGTCTTGCAGGTTGTAGCGGCCCATCAGAGTCACCCAACAGCTGAGCAGTTCTACCACCTCCACTGCTATTTGTAGTGCTCTCCAGCTAGAAGGAACCAAGTAGTGTAAACAGAAGGGGGGGTCTGTGTGTCGCAGGCAGAGTTAAATATGAATAAAACATACAACACATAAAGAAATGCGACTTATGTTTTTTAAATTATATTATTAATGCTAATTAAAAACACTTACTGTGAAAATAGAATTTGACAATTTCTAAAGTCATCCAATCTCAAAAATGTTAAGGGGCACGCGCCTCCTCAAGTTGAATGGGCATGATGCCTATATCAGTGAATCAAATCCTTGCAAAATGACAGCATACTGTATATGCATCACACTGTATCTCCTTTGCTACCTTTATCCACTTCTTCTGCTCCAAAATCACTGATTCACACTGCTTCCATCTCTCCATCACTTCCTTCCTCCCCCGTCGTGATGATTGCGAGGGCCAGGGCAGGGAATACAGACGGGCAGGAGGCAGCCAAGATGAAACACAGCAGCAACTATTCATTACTCAATGCTGAGGAGGCTGGTTATTAAGAGGACGAAAGAGAGCAGGAATGATGGAGGGCAAAGAGGAGGAACATGAGAAAAGGAGGGGATGTGGGAGATTGGTCTTTCTTTCAGATGCATTCTGAATCAGCAGATGGGGAATATAATTTGAAGGCAGCATGCGAGGCAGAAAGAGATTTACTACAGAGGGAATAAGAGTGAGAGGAAAGAGAGGGGGAGAGGGTTGAACACAGAGGAAACCCTGTGGATATGAGTGAGTTTGAATACTTGAAAGGAAACTTTCATGTCATTGTTGCGGATGTTTTGACAATTTTGAATGTTAACTGTATTTGTAGAGGCAAAAATGTGCAACTTCACCCAATACCGGCTGTTAAAAATGACAATTTTCTGCTTACAGTCAAGTTCAAAGAAAGGAAATGCTGTGACAGCCACAGAGAGAAAGTTTATTCTCCTTGTGAAGCAGTGATCTACCCTCTCCATGATCCTATAGAATTAGTGCAGCCTTTTCTCTGCCTCAGTAACACATAACACAGATCTACTGATGATTTTCAGTCTAATTATCGGAGCAAACTCAGTCCTAACAAATGCTTGAAGATCAGTTCTGATTTAATCAGGACATGTGGTCTCTTACGCTAGAAAGCAGAAGAATAGAGCTCTGAATCTTCCAAGCAACTTTATGTACTTACAGCTTAGATCCTCCTGATGGCTGTGGGAAACTTCCAATTCCCACCTGCTAGATGACCCACATCATGACCAGATTGAGACACTACTTAAACTCCCAAAACATCATGTCTCTATCTGTAAAATTTGGCAGGGTAAACTTCCAGGGATTACACAAGTCTGGAACAAAACCTTTCAGTGTCTGTGAAGACGAAAAATTGGAATAGGTTTCTTCACAGTTTTCATTTCAAGGTAACTACACTGGTACTGTACAGCAGCAGCATTGTGTGTTCAATGCAAATTTCCCTCTGGGACAATAACGTCTTATCTTACACCAAATTCCACTTTTATTTTCATATGATGTGGGATTGTCAACCAGTTAAAACATTTTGGCTGTATGTGACTACCTTTTAGTATAGCAATCCAGAATTGATGCTTCAAATCTATGACTCCTGTAATAAAATTGTGTGTGTGTGTGTGTGTGTGTGTGTGTGTGTGTGTGTGTGTGTGTGTGTGTGTACATATATACAGATAGGTGACAAATTAAAGGAAAAACCAACATAAAGTGTCTCAGTAAGGTGTTGGGGCACCACGTGCTGCCAGAACAGCTTCAGTGCTCCTTGGCATTGATTCTACAGTGTCTGAACTCTACTGGAGGGATGAACACCATTCTTCTAAAAAATATTCCCTCATTTAGTGTTTTGATGATGATGGTGGAGAGCGCTGTCTAACACGTCGGTCCAAAATCTCCCATAGGTGTTCAATTGGGTTGAGATGTGGTGACTGTGAAGGCCATAGCAAATGATTCACATCATTTTCATACTCATCAAACCATTCAGTGAAGTCTGTGTTGTCAGAGTCTTGTACACTCCCCCGTCCACCGTGACATCCTCCCTCCCCCCAACTTCAGAGTAATATATAAATGTAGCTTCATTCATTCCACAAAACGGAACATCATCCAGGCGGCAATTATGTTTGCTAATGCGACAATGCATCAATGTGTAAGCAGCATGTTACTGTTGTAGCTGCTGGAGGTGGAGCTAGTTGGAACAACTTGATATACAGTTAGCTAGTTTAGTCCAGTAGTTCCCAACCTAGGGGTCGGGCCCCTCCAAGGGTCAGAAGATGAATTGGAGGGGTGGTGAGATGATAATGAGTTTGACCTCTTTGGGCCTCGAAAAGTTATTTATTTTAAACCATGTGAGAAGTTTAGAGGGGAAATCTGTCTTTGGTGGCACTGTTAACAACTCATAGACATGGGGGCCCAACTATACACACTGCTTTTCTAAGGGGTCACAAGCCAAAATGTCCAGGAATTACTGGTTTAATCTGTAACAATGCAGTGTAAGCTTGTTGTTTCATGTAAACTTTGAATCTGTACAGTAACTAGTAATTAAAGCTGCCAAATATATGTAGTACAGTAAAAACAACAATATTTCTCTTTTAACTGTAGTAGAAGTATCAAGTAGCATAAAATGGTAATACTCCAATTATGTATAAGTACCTCAAAATTGTACTCTAGTACAATTTACTTATTAAAGGTTTTAAAAAATAATAGAGCACTGGCACTGCTCAAAGGCTATGACTTTTTTTTTTTATTTGCAGGGATATTGACATTAATATGCTAAAAAGTAGATTTTAAACCTGGTCCTGAGGTACACAAAACCCAGTTAGCAGCATTGTTGCTTAAAGTTGCCCTGTGTCTCACTCTCAGTCATGAAATGTTTTTCCTTGTAATTTGTACATAGGAGCAAAATAAGATTTTTTTGTTGAATTCGTCAATGTTTTCTTCTTTCCACAATGTTTGTAGGTAAGAACAAAATGTGCAAGTGGTTAATCGCAAACTGATTTGTCCTAAAAGGACATTTAGAAGTTTGGATACAGGTTTATTGCATGCTGCTGTCTTGGAATCCACTAGTAAAATCCACAAGTGAAAATCTGAAAATGGAGCAAACAGCACCCACCCTGGATTGACTGTATCACCATGTCCATATATGTAGCAAACATACTTCTCTTTAAGCCTCAATGTTTTTGTTGGGTCGTTGATTGTAAGATGGTTGGTTATTAGCAATCATTAATAATTATCAGAGATAATTAATAATTAATAAAAAATAAATTATTAATATGAATTAATAATACGGGGCACCACCTGGAAACCAGGACCAATAACCAAACAATAAGGTAGTCTCATAAACAAGGTTCACTTGGGATGCTAATATCTGAGGATATCAGCATCCACAAGTGAACAATGAAGGTTTGAATTCGAGCTCTGACCCTCTTTCTCAATCAGCCACCTTTTACAATAAATGAGCACAATAATTACAAAAGACTTCTCTTTAAAGATATAACAGTGTTTATTAAACAATAGCAAAGGTAACAAGTTAGCAAATGCTTTGATCAATAAATCACTCCAAAAATGTAATCCTACCTAAGCAATAATACAGCTATATACAATGAAAACATGCAGGTGGGAGCGTGCCATGTGTGTGTGTGAGTCACACAATCTCAAGGACGCCGGACGTGATCTCGCGAGATGAGGTCACGTGAGAACCAAATAGCGGCTATGACCACAGTGTCGGTTAGAACAATAGCAAGGTGGCGCTACCTGGGGGTCAGCTGCTCTGCATTCACCCAATTCAATGTATCAAACACGTCTGCTGGTAGATAACGAGGAGCAGAGCAGCACTGTGTCCCACGTTATCTGACCGTCAGATGTGTAAGAAAAGGTGTGTGCATGTGTGTGTGCGTGTGTGGGGGTGTTAGTAGCGAGAGGGAAAGGAGGAGAAGAAACGACAGTTCACGGCAAAATCCTACAGCCGTGAGGGGAGAGCAGCGGTTGTTTGTCCACAGAGAGCGCGTGTACAGACGGCAGCCTGTAACACACGTTGTCTGAGTTTTGATCGACAAACAACTTACTTTCTCACTCACGATGGCACAAACACAGCAGCAGTCCCGAGTGGGACAAACACAATACAGTCTAGCGTGGTGAACACAACTAAACAGGCAGTAAAGCAAAGCTTCCTCCAGCGCTGTTACAGGCGATGTTGAATTTGTCCAGCCACTTATTAAAGGGGCGGTGACGTCACGGCTGTGTTGCCATGACTCCTGGTGGTGTTGGTGCATCTCTGCCAATCAGAGACGAGGGTTTGAGCTCCCTGCTGAGAGTTCTCACTTAGGTGCGAACTGGCAAAGCATCATGGGAGGTGGAGTCTGTGAGCAGCATTTTGGTGCTGCTCCTTTGTTTCAGGGGCCTTTGTCTGACCCCATGGTTGAGGCCCAACATTTTCATATTGGAATATTTTTCCCAAAACTGACACCAATCTAAACATTTAAAAAGGGCAATTAACTGTTGAGACCCTAACTTTCAGTGGTCAGATGAAATTACTGTAGAAATTAGGGGAACTTGGTTTACCATATTTGTTTGAAAAAATCTCAGCTTGGTCTTTGTAACTACGGATTTAACAGAATACCTGTGTTACAAACTGGAGTTGTGGGGTGTGTGGGTGTTAAGCAGGCATAAACTGTCTAATGAAAAGGCCATCATTACATCACACAATAAACTCAAAGCTAGGCATCAGGTCCACTGAGGGTAGCAGCTAAAAACCAGGAAATAGGAGCTGTAATTTTCTACATTAACTGACAACTTTTTCAGCACAGATGTGGCAGAGACACACAAAAGGCCACTCACTCAGTGTGATGGCTTCTAATGGAGCACTAACCCAGTAACTGCCATATAGGGATGATGTTGAAAATCCTGAATGCTTCCCTTTCAAATATGCGAGAGGAAGGAAGTCATCTAACATTCTCATATCTTTGCTGGGATGTGTCGGCATACATTAAAGTCATTCAAATCTGAGAGTGTGTGGCCTGAGAGCGCTCTCTCTCTGCCCCACGATGTGTGATACAGGCCTAATGTATTCTGCACTTCAAAGCAGCTCATTTGTTTGAAATGATATGTAATGCCTGGCTTTTTTATTTCTTTTTTTATCCCCTCTCCACACATGCTATCTAATTCCATTAATGGCTCTGGGTGCACCTTCCTGTGTGAGAGATTAAATGAATGTCTAGAAGTGAACTCAGTGGAGTTAATAAGACTGATCACCACATGTGTCACAGTAATAAAAACACAGGGATGCAGTTCAGAGGAAGAGGTGACACACATCAGCTGGGTTTGAGTGGAGGAGTGAGTGGGTTCAGGTCTGTTTATTTTGGTCATATTTTGGTCATTTTTTTCTTTTCTTCTTTTTTTTTTTTTCATCTCACTAACCCAAAAACATCTCATTTGTGTGTAATGTGGTGTGTGTGTACGCGTGTGTCTCCACACACACATGCACACACAGGCATGCTGCAATCAATACTCACATCTGTCAGTCATACCGGGCTCTCTGAAAATCTGTCCCACTCTGTCTCACAATAATGTCATTGCACGGTTTCGCACAGTCTGATTCAACTTTATTAATGTTGACGGCTCAGTTAAAGATTTATTTTCATCAAAACAACCAAAACATAAAGATTCAATATATGTATGAATATACAGTAAGTATGATGAGTGTAAACTGTAGGTTTTGACAATTTTATATTCTGTAATCAGTAATCTTCATTTTGGTTTTTAGGCATGCTCTAGCAAGGCTCTAGAGATGGCAATGTCAGTCAGTTGGTCCACCACTGTGGTCCAGACTGGAATATATCAACAACTAGTTGATGGATTGCCATGACATTTGGAACAGATATTCATGGTTCCCAGAAGATGAATCCTACTGACTTTGGTGATCACCTCTACTCTAGTGCCACCATAAGGTTCACATTTGTGGTTTTTTGAAAGGTGAGAAGTTAAACCGCTGGAGGTCAGCAAAGATAAGATTTTTAGGGGGTGTTAAGTTAGTTTTAGGATGAATTGTAAATTTCAATTTGTCCAGCACTTTGCTAATTAGCAAATGTTAGCATGTTAACATGCTAAACTAAGATGGTGAACATGGTAAACATTATACCTGCTAAACATCCTTACCCAGCCCCAGTTTTTTGCTTTTCATGTATTAGCATTACATTCGTGTCACAGTGGTAAGCATCTATTTCTCTGAAAGATAAATACCTGGCTATCTTTGAAAAACTCTTGTTTAATTGTGATTGTTTAACAGTATTTCCAGAATCCTCAAAGACTTTAAACTTGTTTTCCAAGTTGTGACTCTCTCCTAATCCAAACAAAGTTGACTGATTATGTGATTAGGACCCCAATCACAGAAAAAAAGTCCTGTGTATGTCACCATTCTTGACTCTGATGCGTCTGAGACAAAAACTTGTCACAGAAAGGAAATGGAAAATGTCATGGTTGATGCTGTGTCCAGATCATATCAAATCAAACATTTCTGCTCAGACAAAATGTTTGCTTTCCAGGTGGGGAGTTGTTACTAGATTTCAGCATCAGGCCATTTTTAGGCATAAAGCTTCATTCAGGTTCAGGTCTTGGTTTTAGGCCCGTGCAGAACTGCTCGTGTAGTGGTGTCCTCTGATTGGACCATTTGAATGATTGCTTGATGTAGACTGGCCAATTGATGACAGCTCTGCTCCATATAAACCACAGCTGACTGCAATTTGAGTGACTTGAGTTCTCTGTTTGACACTTTTGTGTCACCAGCCTGTAGTTCTTTGTTCTAGAATCAGCTTTATGCTGAGTTGTACAAACAGCTGTTTAGATGTTAATGGTAAGACAGACCGGCCGGTGTCTGACATGCATCAAAACACCTTTTGTTTTCTCTAGAAAACAAAGTGTCCTCTATGTAAAAGAAGTTAACCATATATTCTATATTCTTCCATTTAAAAGGTCCACTTGCGGCACACTTGTTGCCAACAACATGGAGAGAGAAGAAAAGTTAGAAAAGAAACCTTACCAACAACAAGGTGGAGTAAGTAATTAATGAAGCAGCACAGAATTGACCAGTATTTATTTTGGCATGTTTACTGGCAGACTGTCAATATAAGGAATAGCTTGAGCGCATGGAACAAGTAAATTCTGTTTTGGTGGAAAAGTGCAGAAGTTAATAAGAAATGGTTTGATTTGAAATTGAAGTACAGAGTTCTTGTAAGTGCTGCAGGAGGAGGGCAGACTACCTCTTCAATTTCCGCTATCAATGAGAAAATTGCTTCGACAGAAGAGGTTGAACTGACACATATATATTTTTAATGATATTGCCTTGTGCTCTTGCTACAGACGGTAGATTGATTGCACTTATAGAACTGTTCACTCGATTTACTTATTTACTTCAGCAGATCCATCAGATTTGCCAGATCCAATTCCTGCTCCACCAGCTTAGAGATCTGATGGGTACGAGCCGAGGGTCCTCACTGCTGTGATGGAGAAACAGGTCACACTGACATAAATCCATTTTAATTTAAAACTAATTAATTCCACACTGAAAAAATGTTTCCCCCTCTTTCAAAAATAAATAAAATAAAACTAATTCCGCACAAAAGTAGTGGACATTATATGGTTTACTCCACAGTGCTTCTTGTGTGCTCAGTTATAGTTATGCTCTTGTGGAGTTCAGGAGTCATCAGCCAGGAATTAAGGACATATATGCAGCCATACTGGATATTTTTTGTATAATTATAATGGCAGGCTGACCAATTTCCAGCCATCTCTAACTTGCTGAAGTTGAAGTCACTATGCTGTTCTGCACAATAAAGAAGTATGTCCAGTGTGCCCTTGACATTTAACGTTTTAGAGTTTCTATTGACATATGCAAATTCCTCAAAACTTAAAGATTGACTCCAGACGTGTTTTCAGACATATAAAAAATATTCTGCTTCGAATAATAATTTGTGTCTGATATGGTTTTTCTACAAAAAGTTCGATTACCTAGTTGAAATCTATAAAATTACATCTGATCCGTCTACCTCATGTAAAAATCCTGAATCTGTGAATATTGTTCATTTCAAAAGTTGAACTGCTGGATACAAGATGTCTCCTACTTCACTGTAAAGTCCATTCTCAGTGTTTGTGCACTGGAGGCTTCAAATTTCCACATCACACTTGTGTATGTTGCATACTGGACCATGGTTGGCTCCAAACAAGTTGTAATGTCACAAATTTAAGGTGAGCACAGAGAAACCTTTCCCCAATATCAGATGAATGTGAAAACAATCTGCACATACAGTATGTTATGTTAGGTAAACCTGCGATGCCGTGGAAATCCTGTGTTACAACTGCCTTCTCTGCTGCAGTATTTGAAAAGGCAATCTACTGCCATGCATTAAATTAAAGCCTGGAGAACATATTTGACTCATAGTTGGCTTAGTAATTCTTGACCTGGCTCCAATTCCTCACTGGAGTGTACCCGTTGCTAAAGACCTCAGAACCGACAAGACTTAAGTGTGCATGGGGGTGGCATTTGTGTGATATGTTGGCATCTCTAAAAACAGGGGCAAGTTTCTGGCACAGATTACACAAGACTGCCCTCAGCAAACTAAATACACAGATTAACCAGTCATCACGCTCAGCATAAAACATCCTTGCTCCATTTGCCACATCCTCAAGTAAGGCAAGCTCAGCCATTGTCTGCATTATGACAAATAACCTGCAGGTGTGCCTGTTTTAAATATTAAATATAGTTTAAGCATGAAACCATGCCTACGCACGGTTGATAAAAGAGGTCCAGATCTGTAGGCTATAGAAGGAAGATGCAATTAAATTTCTCTTGGATTTTAAAGTTAGTGGGGCTTCCTCTCTGACTCAACTGTATGTGCTGACACCATATTGCACTTTGTGTACTTGCACACAAAGATTAAAATGATATTGATCTGTGGGTCAGTCAGCAAATGAGTATTTCCTCAATGTCACTCAGTCCATTCCTTCAATCAGTACACTATAAATCAGTATGTGTGTGTGCATATATGTGAGTCTGTGATTATATTTTTGTCTTGCGGCTCAGAATGTTTGTGTGTTTGAAATGCCTGCTGCACAACGGCCCCGCAAGCATGAAAACACCCAGGGGCGATTCCAGGCAATCACTGAACAGAGAGAGAGGTGGAGAGAGACAGAGTGGAGGTGATTAAGCAGCAGCTGAGAGATGGATGTGACCAAATGGATTACTAGTTTACTTCTGTGTGTGAGAAGTGCCTGATGGGTGACTGCAATGAGTTGGGATGCCACACACACACACACACACACACACACATACAAATGGTAACTGCAAAAACTATGTTGACTGGTAAAAACAGACCAAACATATTTCAAGGTATACTGTGTGTGTGTATACACAAACAGTTGTTATATATGACATATAATAGGTTGATTCTGATGTCAGTATTCCACATTTACAGCCCTGACTCTGCGTTGACCTCTGACCTTTCAGCCTGGTTTCCACTGCAAAGCTGAAGCAGTTTGAACCCAGGTTGAGGTTCCAACTTCACAGCTTCTCCCTGTACTTCTTTTAGATGAAAGGGATGTACGTATAACAGGATGTTCCTGACATGGAAGAGGTAAGCGTGTTTAGAGTTTAGAGCAAACACACACTGCTGCTGAAGTAAGATTCTCTCTGAGGCCGACATTTCTCAGTTATGCGTTCACATTGTCACCAACATTTTCAAATAAAGCAATCACTGCTTTGGACTTCTGTTCTAAACCAGTGGCTCTGAGTCGTGTTGGCATGTTACACCTTAAAGCTCAGCAGATCCAGCTAAATCGCTTGTTTTACTGAAGAATGTAAACTTTAGAGCTCTCAACTATTTATGTGCTGTTTTTAGGATATTATTTTACTCACTGGTAAAACTCAAGCTCATTAAAGCTGCTATAATTGGTATTTTTTTCATAATAACAATGTACCAAATGTTGTGATGTGTGTGGCTCGTAGTGATAAACCTACAGAGAATTATCAGCAACTCTGCAGCTCCCCTCGGATTTATGGAGCTTTATAGTGAGTTTCATTGGCTCATTGGAGGCAACATACTGTAAGAACCCCATTAGTCAGTCCTCATCATTTAAAAAAAATGGATTCAGTCTTCAATTCCAGATGGGCCATTTAGAACATAGATTTTATTGTTAGTTAATTTTATTCATTGTTGATTTGGATGTATTCTGTGGGTCGATGTCATGCTGGAAGGTCCTGAGCTCTTTGGGAGGGGGAGGGGATTATTATTATTTTTAAGGTTTAGGTAAATATGGGTGTTCATGATGCTATCCATCTTAAAAGGTACCCTAGGACCTGTATATGTAAAATAAAAATAAAAAAGAACACTCACCATATATCAATCTAGGCATGTGTCTATTTCAACATCAGTTTCACCCCACTGTCTGTCATCTTGCCAGATTTGTTTGATAGTGTCCAGACCCCAAATCTATATAGTTTAGTAAGAGTAAAACATTCAGTGATGCTGCGACAAAATGTGTTTTAATATTAATAAATGTAGTTTTGCTATACTAATAAACTTGTTTTTTGTGATTCTATGTTACCAGCACAAGAGAATGTGTCAACTGTTGACTCTAACAAAGAACATGAAGAACCAGCTTCAAACTTCAGATCAGGTTGCAGAGATACTCCTGATGACAGAGCTATATGGCAATACTGATGAGTATAATCCATCTGAATGTTTTGAGGAAGTGTTCCCTGATTTGAGGGGTTGGACCTATGATGATGGACATATGAGGGATTTGAAGAGGCTTCAAGTGAGGAGTGTGAACAACAACAGACACACCATTATATGACCATGCATCAATAACTGATGCAGAGTGCCTTTTGATCATCACATCTTAAGCTGTGCAACACATCCTCATAAAAAAAACAACAGTATAGGTCTAAAATTCAAGCCAGCAAAAACAACTTACAGTTATGCCATCTAGCGGCCGTAGGAATGCACTCCAGCTTTCCAAAACCATTACAAATCACTATTAAAACATAATTATATTTTATGATATATGATTTTATGATGTGACAACGATGTGTTTAAGGTCTGGTTAGGTTTAGGCACAGAAATCACTTGGTTAGGGTTAGGGAAAGATCATGGTTTGGGTTAAAATGGTCAGTTGTAACGTGGTTCATACTTACTTAAAGTTACACAACCTAAAAATGCCCCGACTCGTGGTTAGAAAGATGACACTCACAGTTGGAAACAGGAAGCAAACTGTGGTATCCTGTGCAGCAAAGTCCACTTATCTGCCCAGACATCCACCCAACCTGCCTCCTCCTAATGAAGCAAAATCAGGTTATCAAGTCACCTTATATTAAATTTTAGACCTATACTGTTGTTTTTCTTGTGAGGACAAGCTGATGCCTGGCATTGTGTTTGCAGCTCATTTCCCAAACACACTTGAGAAGTTTTAAGCATGTACTCAATGGTGCTGGAACTCAGAATGTACATTGAATTATATGAATTGTGTGTGAAATTAACTAAAGGTTCTGTAAGTTGCACATATTTGATGTAAATAAACCACATATCTGGTACATCACATGTGCATTAATTGATTGTCTCATATCCAAGATTATGGGGGAGTGGCACTGAGTGTATGTGATAAACTGAGACATAATTGTAGTAGTGTATCCAGTTGTTGGTATCGTTTGAGACCCATTTGCACTATTCTCATTTTTCTTTTAGCTGCGACTGTAGAAATGAGACACGTGTAAGAAATTTAGAGAACTCACACAGTGATTACTGTGAGACTGAGCCATGTATATTTCTCAGGAGTGACAATTGAGATGAATGAGAAAATGCACAAAATCTCTCTTTGGTCTTGATTATTGCTTGATTATTGCTGTGATATAAAGGAGATCTTGAATTTTCCTTTGCTATGGGTAGATAGTAGGCTTATTTTCTAATTGCTTAAATTTTTCCTAATAATTGTCTTTTAGTTTTATATATATATAAGCCTATATTGAATGCACGTTCCTTTTCCCCACAACAAACCTTCTTGGTGGCAGGTGTAAATCCCATCTACTCTGTGTTTACATCTGGTCTTCAGAGATGGAAAAATTTCCCTGCAAAAATGACAAATTGATCATCCTCTGTTAACATGTCTCCTCCTATTATTTGCGCAGTCCTTCCCTAAATGCATATGCAATGAAGAGAGAGATGCACCTTGCAGACACAAATGATATGCAAACTGTGACTCCAGCCTGCTGCATCTGTTTGATAAATACATGATACACAATGTGTTTGGGGAAGAATGCATCACATCTGCACCTAAAAAAAACACACGCAAAAGCCTCAGTAAATCTGAGTCCTTCATCTTTCTTCTTTCTTTCTTCACTAACAGTTTTTTCAGTTTTATATTTGTTCAGGTGAAGGGAATTGTGACACATCCAATCACTGATGTCTTCAGTGTACTTACACATTAATAATAACCTAGGTAATAAAGCAGTATTTAATGTTGGTAAATGTGCTCATGAGTCAGCAGCAAAAGTTGGAAAGTCATCAGCAGATATAATGTTAAGTCATTAATAAAAGGTTTTATATAATCCATGAGGTCTAGAGTTGTGGATTGAGGTGCTAATAAAGTAATTGTTAACACTTTACTTTCAGTCCCCCTACTTTGACATTTATAAGCAGTATATAGATAGTTAATAAAATATTAATAACACACTAAAAAGCAGGTGTAAGTGTTTAATAATGTATTAGTCAACAACTATAACTCCTGCTGTGGCAGGGCCTCCATAAGTGGAGGCTGCTGTATAAACAGATAACGAATACAATCATAAACACTGAAAACTGCCTATAACTACAGTGCCTTATTAAACTTTTGTTTCTATACTGCCTATTAATGCTAAATAGGGGTACTTAAAGTAAAGTGTTCATTAATCGTGGCCCAGGTGCTCTAAAGCATTTTTCTAGAAGGTCAGAGGTGAAATGGTGTGGTCTTCCTGATGAATGAAATAGCTATAAAAACAAATCAAACATCATGCTGAAGGAGGCTAAACACTAGAGAGTGTTTTAACAACCTGGTTGTTTTTATTGATGCCATATAACTGATCAATGAAGCATTAATAAATGATTTATTAACTATTAATAAATCAATTAGTTGCAACTTAAAAGTCCTTTATAGAGAATGCCTTATTATAAAGTGGTACTGATTCATACACACATCAGTGAAAGGTAGCAGCAATTAGTCTGAATTTTGGATAATGTGCAGAGTGATTAACTGAAATGAAAGTGATCCATGCTCACACTGTATTGATCAAATATCCAATGGAAAATACATTTAAAAGAAGCTGCTGCATCTATTACCTGGACATACTGTAGATTTCATTTAAAGGACTGCATATTCTTCAGTCAAATCTTAAAGGCTAGCAGCACACTTATCTGTGGGCTGGGTGGTCTGAAGTTCAGTCAGTATTGATATGTTGTTTTGAATGTTTTCATAAAAAGAGAGGGAGAGCAGCTCTTTCTTTGTGCACAGCAGGCCACAGATATAACACATTTGAAAAGAGCTGAGTATATGAGTTATATATCTTAGGTTTGACCTCTGACGATGAAGGGAGAGAAAGCAAAAGAGAGTGGGCGTGGGTCACCACAGAGAAACTGATAAAGCAAAAGATGGAGGGGAGTGAATGAATGGAAGCAACTTTACGAAAGAAAAGAGTGAGATTAAAAGCCTACAGTGCACGCTGAACGAGAGGAAGCGACGGAGAAAAAGAGGCGAGAAAGTCAAGAGGCTTCGTCAGATTAAGAAAGAGAGCTGCCATTCATTGCGTTCCCTCTCCACTGACACCATGGGAATTACTGACTCGGCAACAGACGATAAGAGAGCCGGGATAACAGGTTGCACGAACGTCGAGACTCTACACGTCCTGGAGAGGGGAAGTAATCATATCTGTGGAATGTAGCGGAATAATAACAGCCTGGCTCTGCAACCGGAAGTCACACTTGCTTTCTCATATGAAAGAGCTCATTGGGAGGATTTTGGGAGCGGTGTGTAATTCCAGCTGTAGAGGCAGATTATGAGGAGATGTGTTCTCAACATCACACTGCAGCTGAGGATCTGTGTGTGTGTGTGTGTGTGTGTGTGAGAGAGAGAGAGAGAGAGAGAGAGAGAGAGAGAGAGAGAGAGAGAGACAGAGGGAGAGAGTCTCTGGTCTTTGTACATTTTCAAGTAGTAAATCTTACCTGTCATATTCCAGCTGTAATATACAGTAAATATGTATATGTATGTATATGTATACAATTAGCCAGCAGACTGTCAGAGAGAGATTCATATGATTTAATGGCCAGTGTGCTGTGGCAAACAAAGCAGAATTAATGAACTACAGTCAAACTTTTATGCCTGCTCAAGACAGGAGCAGCTCAGTTTCAACTGACGTACAAAAGGACCATTAATGACTGTTTTAAAAAGCTACAGTCTTCTTTCTGTCATTTACTTGCTGATGTCTTTAACAGATTAAGTGGCACTGAGAACATTTCAGATCAGAAAGAGTTTAATTCTTTGTGCTCCTGTCAGAGCAGCGATTTGTCAATGTGTAGAGATGGTAACACATAACTACAAGACCAAGGGTGTTTTTAAAGTTGTATTGTTTAGTTCAGTTGAATGAGACTCTGGTTGCTTTTCCCTCTTTCTGGGATGAAAGGTTCTGGGTTCTAGAATGCAGGTGAGCTGAATCAACAGTTGCTAGATAGCAATGAAGTACATTGTCTTCTTGATATTTGGGCAGATAGGAGCTTCTTCCTGTGTTTTTTGCTCCTGCCTAAGACACACATGACCAGTCATTGCACTGGCTTCTTACTTTTCTCAAAAACCACTCAGATCTGACATCTTGGCTCTTCCACATTCCTGCTAAATAATTAGTAATTTAAATGATTTTTGCTCTGCTGGCTCTGGAACATCCTTCCACCTAACATCAGGTCAGTGAACACTTTCTCTGCTGTATTTAAATCTCATCTCACTTCTTTAATACATCTGTGTTAAAGTCAAGAAGAAGCCACTGAAAAGGTTCAAATAATTCTATGTGTGGATGTGGAGGGCCCTTTTGTTGTGGTGGTGAGGACCAATTCTGATACCAGTTACTGACCATTCATAATTTGAATTTAATTTTAAAAAATAAGTAAAATTTGAATCAAATCTGGAACATGTTTCTCACTAGGCTTCTAAATAATATTGTAATGATTGTTTGTATTGTACTGTATTGTAAATACTATACAAATGATGTAATAAGTGCTGCATCTGGAATTTTTTCTCTTTATTAGATTAATTGACAGTACAAAGACATAAAAGGATCTTAATGTGTCTCCAACTACTGCTCACACGCAAGCATATGCAGTTTCACATGCACACATACGCATATGCACATAGTGTCAGCTCTATTTAGGGTCAGCAGACACAGTTCACCACACACACCCACACACATTCCAGCATCTAATCACATCTATAGGTGTTGATATTGATCTGTAGACTGAAACTCTCCCTACTTTAGCGTAGCCGTAAATGAGATTGTGTTCCTCTGCTCACAGTCAATTAACCTGCTGAGAACAATCTCTAAAACCCGCTGTTTTCCACTGCAAACTATATAAACTCATCCAGGCCCTCGCTTTATCATTGAACTCTCTGTCTAAATGAATAATTCTTACACTTTCAAGTGCTAATATGCAATAAAGAAACCATGTATTTCTCCCTGTATGATTGGATATCTTTTCTATGGGCCGTTGCCAACACCTGTTGATGATTAAGATACAAGCATCTGAGTAGATTTTTCCAAATATCACTCTGACTCCTGGAATGCAGAAAATTGTGGACAGTGTTGATTCACCAGGTTTGACTGTTTATTTGGAGCTGTAATCTTTCTACTAAATACACCTTAAAAAGATTTTAGTAAAGCAACCTGTGAACAGATTATGTTTGTTAAGCAAAGTATGTGCATTTGTTTTGTTTTTCAGGCCCTGACTTTCACTCCCCACAGTACAGTCAATTGGTTCTCCTATTTATCAAATGATATGTTTTTTATATCTATTGGTGATGGCGTATCAGATTGTGCTGCTCTGTCCTGTGGAGTTCCAAAGGATCTATTCTTGGACCAGTCTGATTCTTCCTCTACATGCTCCCTTTGGGACACATTACTGTATACATCAGTTTGGCTGTGTCTCTTATCATCACCACCTGTGGAACTTTTCAAATCTGTCTACGTTGCACAATTGTATTAATGAGATCAGTGCTTTGATATCTCAGTTTCCTACTCACAACAAAACTGAAACTCTTGTCTTTGCCCCCAATCAGAGCTTTGAAATCTCAAACCAGCACTGAGGTCACCTGGCCGCTAACTGAAAGTGGAACCTGAGGGTCATTTTTAATTCCCAGCTAAACTTTAAGAAACATGTTAAGTCAGTAATTCAGTCAGGTTATTTCCAGTTAAGAAACATTGCCAAACGACACCCTTTCTTATCTGACTATTATATTATTATCACACTGACTATTATAATGCACTGTATTCCTGTTGAAGCCATGATGCTGTAGCGCGTTTATAGTTAGTTCAGAAGTTTAGCTGCATGAAAGACTCTACAGTGTTCTAATATCCAGTGCTGGCTTCACTACACTGGCTCCTGGTAAAATTAAAGATTGAATTCAAAATCCTTGTAGTTACTTTTAAGGCTGTACACAACTTGGATCCACCCCTCTACAGTATTAGTGAATTACTGAACCCATATACATCCGCTAGGCCTCTCAGGTCATCAGAACAAGGACTCCTGGTTGTGTCTGGTAGTCCTAGACCTGTAGTGACCAAACTTTTACTGTCCTGGCCCCCACAGTCTCCCTCCGGGGGTCAGATCAGCATACTTTAGAGTATCAAATCTCATCTCAAGACCTACTTTTTCTCAAAGGCATTCTATTGATGCTTTCATGTTCTGATTTCCTCTCTTTGTTCTTATTATTTAAAAAAGTAAAATTTTTATTGAAATATTTATTCATATTCTTTTTACTGTTATATGTACGCACAACTGTGAAGCACTTTGTAGCCCTGGGTTTGATATGTGCTATATAAAGAAAGTTACTTCCTTTATTTACTCACATGACATACACTTCTCACTGCAACACACTGTATATGTAACACTTTATGGCAGTGCACTTAAGCTGTCAGTGCTCTGCTCACTCTTGGCTATTACATTGCTGAGGGCTAAGTTGACATGCTGTTGCTGCAGCTGCAGGTGCAGGTGCAGCTGCAGCTGTATATAGCAGATGAGCAGTGTTCCCTCAAGGGAAGTATTGTTACTCCCAACTCCTGAGCTCCAGCAACTGTCCTCTCATTCTCATTTTGAATCTGAGGGACCCAGTCACCAACAGGAACACACTAATGTAAGAAGAAGAGAAATTAAGAGGTACGTGGTTGGTAAATGTAATAGATGAGTTGGGGTACTCTGAGTCTTTCAGAGTCAGCTGCTGAAAACTAGTGAATGCACGCAACACATCAATCACAAAATTGCACATCAGTACCAACAATAAGGGTAAGACTTGTCCATGATGGCCCTCTGAATCCTAACCTTAAACCCTCTTAAAGGACAGGTTCACAATTTTTCAAGTCTGTATTAAAACATCAGGTAAACATTAAAAGATCCCTTCCAAATGTGTTTACAATGTAAGTGATGGGGGACAAAATCCAAATTTATATTTAGCTAATATGAGGCTCCAGTTAGTCAAATCAAGTGTTACAGCCTTTTTAGTATAAAATTCCCTCTTTGTGTTTCCTCAGACAGTGTTTCCCTGTTGAGCTGCGGAGGAAGTATAGTAACAAAAAGAGGGACTTTGGTACAGAACAGACTGTAACTTTGAAAGATATCTACTTGAACGGCTGAAACTCCATATTAGCTTAAATAAACTTTTAAATAAATTTTTGCACAGAAGGAAGCTTGTGGATTTTGTCCCCCATCACTTACATTTAAAGTGCATTATGAAGGGATCTTCTAATGGTCAGTATGAACAGGAGGAATGATTACAGCAAGAAAAACATGTTTCAATGTTCATATGGGCACCTGTCTGTTGTTTAAAGACAGGCTTGCAAAATTATGAATTATGAAAATTGTGAATCATTTAATTTGCCCCTCCTATACATTGCCTTCAAGCTGCAGCTAAACACAATGCTGGTATGAATACTAGCTGACAAGAAGACTTGACTCTTGTCTCACAGATTGCTGTGGTTCTTCAAGGTTCTTCTTCATGATAAAATGAGTACCTGCAAACTGCTGACAAAAAGTTTTCAACAAAGCTTTATTTATTTTGTTTTTATTTGTGTCACTTGGGTAGCTTTCCTTCATATATTATTAACATTGTAGCAGTTACTGCAGTAGCAAGAAAAAAACCTGTCAAAGTGAATAGTTTAAAGGCTCTATTAGGTTAACTCCTATATAAAATTATTTTTGTACAACAAGCATTGGTTGCCAAAACATACATTTCTGCTAAACTGATAAAAAAAACAGCCTTATATTATATGTTATTATTGTCTTTTTTAATCCCCTGTGGTTGTGGGTAACCCACTGTCCACACATACAGACCTTACCCTAACCCATAAGACTGGAGATGAAACATGATGCTAGTCATATATTGAACATTATCACTCATACTGACACTGGAGTGTATTACTTTCCCAGTTTTGCACCATCCTGCAAAATGCAATGTTCCCATACTGAAGGACAGCAGCGCCAGCTTTAGCTCAGATACAATACCAATCAGTCTCTCCAGCTCATTCATGATTGTTGTATTGTAGAGTTTCAATGACGCATAATTGCAAGTGAAACACCAGTGGAAAATTAACTCCTTCATTGTATGAGCATATAGTGGCAACTTCAGAAAATAAATTATGTCCATGTCTGAAAGCTACAGACTCAGAAGAATCAAAAGACAACCCGATAATTTAGAATCCAAATGTGCAAATGAGGTTTAACCCCCTGTTCACACATACAGACCAAGCAGCAACTACCACGGCTTGGGGCTGAAGCTAATGCAGAAGTACCTTAAGGTGAAATGCCCCTGATGGCCATTAGATGCTCCAGCTGACTCCCATTCAAAAAGCTTCAACTTCTCTCTAGAAATACTAAGTCAGTCATTTCTTTAAACGAGTCATTATGGTCTCAATCTCTTGTGTGTTGGTGGTCATTTTGGAGATTATTAAGATTTGAAGACTTATAGTAGCTTTGATGTCTCTGTGTGGACGTTGATTGACAGTTGGTTCACCTGCTGCTCTCCTTGGGTGGCTCTGGCACTCGCACTGAGTTGGACTATTGTTGCAATATTTCAATAAGTTTAATGTTACTTGATTATGATACCTGCCCTATTAGCACAATTTAGCTAAAGTAGCTAATGTTAGCCCAAGTGTGCACCGCTCAGTGTTTTCAGGAAGCTAGTGTTAGCTTGCATCCGAGGTAGCAGGGCGTGTTTCCAGACCGTGAAAGGCAGCACCCCGCACTCCTTATTTGGAAGGTCCTGGCTCCAAACGATGGTGAAAAGATGGCACCAACCATAAGCTGCAATTCTGCGCTTCAGACCGCCTCCAATTAAACCAACGACGTCACACCTCGCAACATCCAGCTTTACATACAGTCAATGGGACAGACTCAAAGACTAGAGACGCAACAGGATTTTATTGATTTTATTGATTTCCTGATTATGATCTTTAAATTGTTTTAACTAAGGAAGCAAGTCTCCCTAATCAAATGTATTGTTTGTGAGGGTAGGTCTGTCAAGGTTTAGTGATTGAGATGCAAGCACAAGAAGACACAAACAGGTCTGCCTGTTGTTTCACACACATTTATTACTAACACTACTGCTACAATGACTAAAAGCAGCAACAAGACACAAAGTGGAGTAGGGGATGATACAGTAGGATGACTACGGCTTGTAAAATGAATGAATGGCAGAGTTGTAGATCTTTTGTGGTAATGATAGTTATAAAGAGCTGAGAAACAGTGAGTCAGATCAGCTTATTGGTGAATTGCCAATTAAAGATTACGAATGCACCAGGGTTTAAGCAAGCTGATGGAAGGTTCTGATGTTACATCATGTAAATAAAACAAGTAGGGGAGCTAGCCTGTTTTCCAGTGTTGCTTATGATCTCAAGAGTCTGTCAACAAACAACAAGGTGACCATCACAGCAACACATGAAGTGGAACATGAAATATGACATGGATACTTCATCTCTATGAAAGACAGAAGAACAGACGTTGACATCAAATAATGTGAGTCAGATACACATTCTCACTCTCTCTGTCTGTTTATATATCCTGTCTCTTTGGTTTTCTCTCCTGATAGTTAAATGTTTCTGTGGCTGTCTGTGTGTATTTATCTCCTTAACAAGAACACAGCGAGGAGGTCATATCATGTACTGTAGGTCGTTTGTCTCGACACTGAAGCTGTTTTAATATTGCTGCCATAGGTGTAGGTTTCGTTTTAACACTGGGGGGGCGGTGGGGGGGCATTCAGGTAATTTTGAGCACCAAACACTTCATTTCCAGCATTCTGGTGATTTTCTATGCACCAATTTGTACCTTTTCTTCATCAATTTATGGTAGAAATGTCTTTATTTATGTAAAGGAAAACACAAAATTCAGGCACCAGATGACAATTGAAAATATAATGGAATATAATGCAGTAAGGCTCTCAGGCATTCTGTATTGGTTTCAAATATTTATTTTCCTGTAGATCAGCTTTTCTCATTTAATATTCTCCTTGCAGAGTCAACACACATATAGAGATGATTTACTCTTTGGTCCTCTTTTGTATCTTTTTTTAATTAATTAATTGTTGGTTGATCTGCTGCTTTCAAAACATGATCTAACTGCTCAGATTATTATTTTTTCAAGTTATGAATCAAAAATATACAACTACAACAGGCAACTCACCCATGGCATTTCATTGTCCCACGCTGTACTCATAGAACTGGAGTTACATCCAGATAACTACTATATTGACGAGCTGCAGCGCAGTGCACTTCCTGTTGGTGCTAAGAGCGACGCTTGATGCATGTCTTATCGCTGCAGTGTGTTTTCAGCTTTACACAGTCTACCGATGCTCTCATTCCCCCAGCTGTTTGTGTCCTCATCTGGAGAGACCTGTTAAGGCATTCCAGCTCACCCGTTACCTCTGACCCAAGGAGAAGATCCAACACAGTTGTTCCTGAATGAAACTTCTCCAACAACCCATTTGCCTTGGTTGATCTGCTGTACCTAAGAAACATCTCCTCTAGACTATCCAGCAGAAAAGGTCTATGGTCAGACAATGGTCTTGTGCCTTACTGTCCACCTTGTTGAGCACAAAGGCTTGACCATTTTGTATTGTGCAGTTTCCAATGATTTTGCCATGTTTTCAAATACTGTCTTGAATTTCCCTGACAAGATTCCCCAATTAATGGACCTACTGCAAGGAGTCGCGAATCAGAGGTGATGATTTTCAAGCAGCCAAGTTAATACAATGTGCCCCACAGTGTATGTACAGTGTACCTGGAAAACACTTATTAAAATGTCAAGCTGTTTCCATGACCATGGGAATCCTGACTATATGAACTCTTACCTGTTTGTCTGCCTCTGCCTCTCTCTCTCTCCCTCTCTCTCTCTGCCTCAATGACTGGTACTTACTGCATGAAGTTCAAGATTTAAACTGTCATTATTCATATGGTCATTTTATCCCTGAGCAGTTTGATGTAACCCTACACAAATCAAATGAGAGAGTGAGAGAATTCTGTTAATTGCTTTACTCACTTCAACTGCACTCTCCCTGCCTCCTGTGGTATCCTGAAGGAAGGAATTATGAATTACCCAATAAATAACTACAATTAGTCATTTCATCACTGCTTGTGGTCAGACTGAATTGAATAAATGCATTCTATAGTTGTAGACCCAAACTTTCCCATATAGCCTAAAAATGTTTTTTAATCTCAGATTGCATCAAAATGCCTCATGTTGAAAACATCTATTATTTAACTGTTGTTTGAATTTATAATATGTAAATAAATTCCAATTGTGTGTGTATATGTGTGGCGGGGATAATTATGTTTACCACAAAAGATTCAGTATGAGCTCATAATTCATATTCATATTTCAGGAGTAAAAAAGGACCTAGTGCTGAGGAAAAAAGACCTGCATATGTCAGAGGCATTGTTGTGTCTATGAGTGATGTTATAGTGCTTTTTCCAAATAAAAGTCCTCTGCTTCTTTCATGTTTTTATTGGGGACAAGTGCAAGTACTGAGGGGGACGTATCCACTGCGTCCCCCCTAAAATCTACACCTTTGATTGCTGCTGTCTAGTCATGTGTGTGTTTGTGTGTTTTTTCCTAAACTTTATACAAAAAAAGTAATTCATGGGTATTCTGTGTCATTTTATGTCATATTGGTTGGTTTGTAGTTGTGTGAATTTTGCTCCAAATCAGTCGTTGGTGGACGTGTCTCACAGTGTGATCAAGGAGTTTTGGATTGACGACAAAAGATTCCACCACGTTTCAACTTTTATCTCAGACAGGCCAAAATCACATAGTGTAAATGAATAGAATTGAATAGAACTGACCTACAAATTTGAAGCTGGTGACTTTGTTCTTAATATTACACTATGTCCTACTTTATATTTTATTTCTTTAGATGACCTGTCTGACTTGGCTTCTGAACCTCTCTACTGCTAAAAGCCCCTCTAAAAGAACAGCTGGCCCCTGTGGTTTAAATGAGCTGAAATCACTGGCTGGTGGACTTTCTGTGCAGAATGCCTGAGCACAGAGCAGGATTGTGAATGGGTCTGTGCAAAATTTTAGAGTCCATGGTTTTTCAGTTCTTTGTTGGAAATGGTGGGGAGTCCAGGCCATGTGCTCCATTTGTATATGTGTGTGTGTGTTTCTCTGAGAAAGTGCTTGTTCCAGCTGCATAACGTTAGTTAAATGTAAACTTTAAACCAGCCCAGTTCTATGTGAAAAAAACAACAGCAGAAAGAAACAGACTTATTGCAGCTTGGAAGTTCCAGGTGACCTTGTGGAAGCCACTGTTCTGGGTGTGCAGTCATGCCAGAGGCTTCAGAGTGGACAGCAGGTCAGGAAGAGTGACCTTCTCTCCTTAGTATGCAGATCAGATGGAAATCACACCCTGCTTGCCCCCTCCCTCCAAACCCCTCCCCTCCACACCAAAACAGTGACAGAGAATTGAAACTGAAAACCAGTCACTTCCACACCAATCATCAACGTGAAAAAAGACTGTCACTGAAAAAAGTGACATGAAGAAAAAATCAGAAGATCGTCATTAGAAACACATCAGAATGCCAAAAATATGTAAATGAAATAAGATAATAAGAGTACATGTTCAACAGGTGTGTTACATTCATTCTTCATTGGAAGCTTGGATTTTTTTTTCTTTAATCCTTGTCTTTTATATTTCAGTGGAACTGTTTCAATGCTAAAATCTAAAGTCACTGTTCTGGCTCCACAGTTATCCATGAATTCACAAGAAAAAAGGCAAAAACATATCATTTTGTGTAGCACAAATTATTTCTTCTATCTAGTTGATTTTCTCACAACGCCTTGGGGGATCCCGACTCCTAGGAGGGGGAGCACTGCTTTAGAAAAGGGTCAGCAATAGTATATAACTTAGGAATAGAAACAGATTGTAGTCAAGTGGTTACAGCATGCTAAAACACGGGTACGATTTAAACAGGTTGTTCTGTGGTAGCCTGGATGTCACAGGAGGAACCGTCCCACACAGCACTCATGCAGCCATGAGCATGCAATATAGATGAGTGAGCTGAAGTGCTCTGTTGGAGGCAGAGGAGACGATGTAAGATTAGATCAGACAAGTTGAGATGGAAACAGAGAAAGAGAGAAGTAGGTAATACCAGTCATTCACACACACACATTCGCCAGCACCTCTGACTGCTCTCAGTGTTTTACGTTGCCATGCATTCTCCTCTCCATACAATCAAAGATTAACTGCCTCCATTCACAGCCTGCTATCTCTTCTTCTCTCTATCATCTCCCTGTAGATTCACAGCGTTCAGCGTGCAGTGAAATGCAGCAATGTGCTGGCACACTCGGCTCTGCCCGCTGTGCAGCTGGCTGTGATTGAGACATCAGTTCATAAGTGCAGGCACCGGGCGTGTTCTCCTGTGAAATAATATCTCTGGGTAAAAAAAAATTATGATCCCTGGCAGCATCAAACCCCAGCAATACATCAAAGGTTTACAGCTTTGGCTGGTGTGTATGTAACATCGCTCACATGAATCGCTCACACTCCTCCTGACCTCTGTGAAGCAACTGAATGAAGTAGCTCTGCAGCATTGAAAGCTGGATGAATAGGAGGAGATTGGAGTGCGATTTTGTTTACATGTATTTGTGTGAGACGCAGTGAGAGGAATGCCGTGCATTTCTTCAATAGCATGAAAGTAAGTGTGTGTGTGTGTGTGAGAGAGAGAGAGAGTGTGTGTGTGTGAGTGTGTCTGAGAGAGAGACAGCAGCTAATACCGCTGTATTCTTGTCTTGGCGGTGGAGGCGAGAGGCAGCTGCAGGCGAGTTGCCTTTCTGTCTGTTCTTTTCAAAGTCGCTTGTTTTGGGCTCATTAGCTTAAAAAGCTAATCCCAGCAGAGCGGGGGGGAGGTTTCCATAACAAAGCAAACATTCTATAAAAATAAAAAAAGGTATAATGAAGTGACAAGCCAAATTCCCTCAATGCCCTCATTAAAAATACCATTAGGCGATGTGTGAGTGCAGACAATGCCACCTCGGAGCTGGTGGCAGAGGCTCACACTCGCACTGCCTGTCTGTCTCTCCACATTATAGCTCACTTTGTCAAACCAGCAGAAGGATCAGATGACTAGCTGGGACCCAGAGCCTGATGAATATTAGTCCTATGATATTGACTGTAATATTGCATCTTTTATCCATCACTGTGGTTTTCCAAAAAGCTTTACCACCAATGCAGGAAAAGTCTGTCAAACCTTCAGCTTCCTCGCTACTTTGCATGTCACCACATCCCTTCATGAATGTCTTGAAACAGGCGGAATCATATTACATGCTGTGGTCATTAATAAAAAGGAAGATTATATACATCCTACACAAAAGGATGATGGAGAGCTGACAGGAGAGTAAATAAACATGCCTCTAATGGGATGCTCACTTTGCTCTGTCTCTGCTGGATGTGTTAGCAGACACTTGTTGATAACATGTTAGCTCAATTCCATTCCACCACCTACACCCTCCCCCTGCCCACGCTGACTCCATTTGTGTGTTCCTGTGGAGGGTCCGCCACACTGACTGCCATTCCAGACCAATTACTGATAAGTGGGAGTGGGCTATAAAGCCGCCCACCACTGAGTCTGCTTCAATGCTGGCTTACTGACTACACTCCTCGAAAGTACAGCGCCTTTTGTGTCAGAGATTACCAGAATTTATAGCCTATATAGGTCTTTTCACTTGTTGAACTCAGCGAACAGAGACAGAAGAAAAAAGAGTTTATCAAATAAAATAACAGTTTATCAAAATAAAATATGTATAAACTTGCACAATGGGGTCATACTTCCCTCGGGCAAAATGAATGATGCACGTTTTTCACTGTTAACCTTTATTTTTTGTATTGGCTAGTTTTGAACAAACCATTTTACTTTATCAAGCAGAGCTCCAACATCCCACAACAACCTTACTAACTGTGGTGGCTAGCAGGCAGCTAAATGACGACAGGTGAGGTGACATGATGGCTAACAAAGGGGTCCAGGTCAGGTTGCAGTTGACTTTTTGTTCCCGGTCCGGATTCAATTGCTATTCGGCCTGGATCTGGGCTGGAGTCCGACTATTGAGTATGTATATATAATGTACATGTGTTTGACAGCAAAACCACTGGTATGTTCCTTTGACGCCCCACTGTAGCAGTGAAGCAGCAGCTATAAAAAAGGGATCATAATGAGCTTCAGGGTGTCATGTAGAAGCGTATGAATTGGAAGCAGAGTGGTGATGAAATAGTGAGCTCACAGTGTAATGTACCAGTATCAGTGAGTGTTAGAGGGATGTTCTTGTTGTATCTGTGAAGGATTACATGCCTCTCTGTGGGCTGAGACAATTACAACTGTTGCGCTTGTGAAACCTTTTCAAAGCCCTTTTAGATAAAGTGAAATACACTGTCATTAAACTACAAGCAAGACTGAACAAGAGAGCCTGACATTTAGAGTAGTGAGGATTCCACCTGTCGACAGCACTGTATTAGACATCTGCAGCTGTGCTCTCCAGAGCGCAGCAGCAGCCAGTGGGACTGTGAGCTCGTTCTGCCGCTTTCAACAGAAAAAAAAACTTTTTTGTTTGGAATCCAACTCTGGGTGTGGACGTAATTTCATGTTCTGCTGGGGGTAATTGACTTGTCTCGTTAATCATTGTGTTTCACAGCACTGCCAGGAGACAGACAGGCAGAAAGACAGACAGCTGGTTCCTCAGCAGGTTGATAACAGGCCTCTATTAGCTGCATGTTGACGCCTCCGGTTGGCCCCCGTGACGACGATGCATCAGCCAGATGATCGTCTCGCCCACAAACCCAGTCTGTGTTGCATAATTTGGTGTGCAATTATTACAGTTATGATAGGGAGTGTATGGATCTCATTCACTGTACTGTATATGTGTGTGTAATCGCATGGGGAAATACTGTAATGTTTCAGAACTGGCATTTTGTGCTAGATGTGTGTTTGAGGAAATGTTTCAGAATCAGCAATAACCTCTAGAATTCATCTGTGACCGTGTGTGTTTAAATATGCTTCAGCATCAGTGCTTGTGTCTATGTGGGCTTGTGTGTAGGCGGGTGGAAACTGCTGTGTTTAAAGTTATTATTCTTATGTGATGCACTTGGTGCATGTAATTTCTTTTGCTGACAAAAAGGACTTTGAGCTGCATTTCTTCTATGAAAGGTGCTATACAAATAAAGCTAATTATTATATTATTGTTATGATTTAAATTATATCAAACCTTATTTTTGATGCTGTTTATTGATGCCATTTATTCTACAAAAGCCATTAAGTGTATTTGTATTCTGTAAATGCCTCTCTATAAAGTAATTTTCATTGTTGTTGGTGGAGTCCAGCCCTCACACCTAGGGTTCAAATTGCCTACACAGGGGCTGTACCTGAATCAGAATTTTCCAACCCTGAGTCACCCATTTACACCAAATATTTGACTTTTCTCCACTCAATCTCAGTATTTTAATGTACTCGTGGTTCCTGCATATTTATAGACATTTTCCATTTTTAGAAACTCACATTACATTCTAACTTTAGTTTTTTCTTCAATACACCTTACCTACAATTATGAGAAATATATTAACGGTCACAGTACAGTCCAGCACAGCTCACCCACACAAAACTCCTATAACAACCTACATGACAAGTAGGCCTGTGCTGACTGACAATCAGATCACCTATCGACATTTGAAGAGACAATCGCTGATAATTTTTTTACCTGCTGATATTAAGGAACTAAAAAGCTTTAGAAAATAACATGTAAAGAAAATACATCTGCTCCCTGCTGTGCATTTATGTGAGATGTTTCTGGTGGAGTGGCATGTCTGCGTACAGTGATAATGATCAGCATTAATAAGCACAAGTGACTCTGCTCCTTAACTTAAAGAAACCCATTTGCAACTGCTCCATCCATTTGCCAATCCTGACAAGTGCGCAGTATGATCTGAGACAACCCAGCATCTTCAGTCTCCATATCTCTGCGCTCCAGTGTCCACAGCATCTGGCTATATTACAGCTGCTGTAGACATTCAGCTGCCATTGTAGCTGTTGTGTGTGGCCAACAGGTCTGTGAACTGTGTGTGGCCCAAGCGGCAACTACCACGACACGTCCCTTAAAGTGCAATGCCACCAACAGCCACTAGATGCTCCAACTGACTCCCATTCAAAAAGCCTTCTCTCTAGAAATACTAAACCAATAATTTTTTTCAATGAGTCATTATATGGATTTTTTTATTAATTCATTATTATGGAATGGGGGACCTGTACTGTATTACTAAATCATATCTGCTGTTACCAGCAACCACAGATGTCACCATATAAACCAGAACTGAAGTCTTCAGGATTATATTTAAAGAGGCAATGCATTACAATACAGATAAAATTAGCCTAGTTTGAGTATACTGTGTGTGTTAAAGAAAAGTATGCTAACTATACTGCAACTTTGGTTGTAGTGGAAAGAAAACGATTAGTTTCCTGCATGGCCACACAGCAACACTGCATACACACAACTGTCAGAGTGAGAGGTGGTGGCAGACAAACAGGCAGTGACACCACGGAGGGCATCTGAACCCTATTAACTCTCCTGAATCTCAACTCTCACTCTATAGGTGGAGAAGCAATGAGGAGAGAGGAGGAAGAACAGCTGAGAGCCAATGTGCTGACTAACTGGAAAAATGAATTACAACAAGGCTGTCCAGTGAGTACGGAATTGACAGCAAGGGGAAAATGAATAGTATGTGTAATGTGGTGGCAGTCACCCCATCATCATGCAGCTGGCTATAGGAAATGGAAAAAAGAGTGTACCCTTCAGTTGCAGGCTTAAAGGCAGTATTTAGAGTTGATTTGGGAAGATCAGTTTTTGCTGCTTTGAATAAAAGACTGGAGCTGTTGAGGAGGGTCCAAGTGCACCAGGCAAGTCTCCATTCCCCAGGTACAGAGCAGCACTATTCATTCATTCATTTATTATTCAAGTACTAAAGTCATGAAAAATACTCTCAACACCAAAATTACCTTTGTGAAGGCATAAAATAATAACTGTTTACATAGGGTAGGATGTAGGAAGTTATGCTTACATTAGCTTCATCCAACACCTGAGTATCCCAGGGGCTCCAGATTGTCAGGGGCTGTAAAGCCTGAGGTTTATTGCGTGTCACTTGGTTGTACATAATTTGAATTTTTGCAGTTTTGTTTAAGAATTCATGCCACCTAAGTACAATATCAACTAAGGAAGTATGCTTATTTATTTTCTGTCCGAGAGAAACTCTACACGATTGTCTATGCATTAAGTACAGAGCTGTAGTCAGTAGGCAATTAGCCTTGTTTAGCATAAAGACTGGAAGGAGGGGGAAACAAAAATTCAATAATACACCACCTCTGAAGCTCAATAATAAGCAAATTGTATCTCATTTATTTAATACACAAACAGACATGTAAAAAAACAAAGTTTATGGTTGAGGTACGTACTGGAGCTAGTTCTTGTTGAACAGTTCATCTGCTTTCTGTGCAGTATCTCCATTTATAGCAGAGGTTGCCAGATAAGGTCGGTGAGCACATGCTACCAAACCTGGCAACCTCACTGTGATGACACATTTAGCTCAGCTGTTGTTGCTCAGCTGCCAAGAAATAGTTCCAGCACATAATAGTATGCTAGCTCAACCTAATACAAGATTTAAGGAAGTTTTTACTTTTCTCTTATGTATGCGTTAAACAACAAGATACATTTTGTTAATTATTGAGCTTTAGAAGTGTTGGTAGGTGTATTTTTGAACTTTGGACCAAGCCAAGCTTACTGTTTCCCCCAGTTTTAGTCATTATGCTAAGCTAGGCTAACATCCTGACTCCAGCTCCATACTTAATGCTGCATTATATTGTTAAGATCACAATTCTAGGTGGGTAAAACTGATCACATATGTTGCTTAGTTGTAATTCGGAGGCAAATATTTCTGGAATTTCTACAATATCTACCACTATCTTAGTGAAAACAACTACATACAGAAAGTGATGATAAACCTGCGGCAAAATGTCTGCATACTGACACTAATACAATTGATTCGGCAAATTTAAAATATGTAATTTAAATGAGTATGTTTAAAATGTGGTTCAAATACATAACAAAACAAAAGTAGCACATTTAGGTGATTTTAAATTGTGTGACTACAAGGCAGGCAGGAAAAAAAAAGTTCCCAAGTTGGAATAATGGTCCTGTTCTGTGTCAGCATTGCATTAGTGCAGAACAAAACACAGACATGAGATTGATATCTTCTCAAAAATAAACCAAATGCATATTTCCCTTAACTATTAGTCAGAACAGGGGCCCAACAAACTATTTTTGCCCCACCCCCTAAACTGGTTAGTCTGGCCATGGTTTAATAAATGTGACTGCAATTAATTTTTTCAGTTGCATTCTTCTGTGGCGTTGTTAAAGTTATACAGTAATATTCAATGTAGAGTTTATGCAATCTAATCTTCCATTTAACTCTATTTCACTGTACTTGCTGTAATCTTTGTGCAGAGAGCTGTGAGGCACCAGTGGGGTACACAGCTCCCACTGCTCTGTGCTTTCTGCCTCTCTCCCTCTCCCTAGTCTCACTCATCATCTGGCCTGGTTCAGCTTGGCTGCTCAGCCTGATTGTCTGTAATTGTTCGGCTGCTGCAGCTATCAGCCTGGGAGACGAGGGCAGAGTTGTGCTTCAGGTTTTGTTGTGTGCCCTTTGTTTTTTGGTTGGTGTGGACAACTTTTGTTTTCAAAATGAACGTGGTGAGGTGTTGAAGGTAAATGAAGAATGCAGGCGCATGTGCCTGCATATAAATTTGCATTTAGGTTAAGTGTGTGTTGAGCCACAAGCCTATTGTGTTTCTACACTCCCACAGGACCTGCTTTTAAGATGCAAAGTAAAAGGGCCTAGGTTCTGAAACGCATACTGTATGTTAACCAAAACAGGCCATACATATGTACAACTATACTTGCCTGAATGCACCATAGTTTAATCATATAAGCCTGATACATCATCAGAGGTAATGTTACAGGCACCGAGACGAACATTAACAGCATCGCATAGCCTGGCACAGCGGCCTCATATTCACACACACAAACACACACACACACACACACAGATGGCAGACACAGCAACATCAGAATAAAATCCAATTGTACACCTAACAAAAACTATACCCAATAAACAATAATATTGAAACAGGCAATCGGCTACTACAGTCTGAAATTGTAAATTAGCTTACTTTTGAAGATTACAGCTGGAGTCTCGGTGTTGAACACTGAAACAGCCACGTACGTGTTGTTATTACTCTGCACTTGTTGAGGAGAGACTGGCTCAGGAGGAGGTGTCTTGGTTGAGAATGATGGTTGAACTTGAGCCAAATTCTCTTCCTCCTGCTCTTCACGACGGCTTTATGCTGTCTGTGAGAAAGCCTGAAGACACCACTTACCAATTTATGTGTCATTTTTTTGTATACTACCATCATTATGGAAGCATTATCTTTTTTATTTACACGATAGATGATTCTCAAAACTTTTGCAGCTGCATTCTGCGTGTATAACCTCTAATTTAGTAAGGCAGCATCTTGTGTTTTTGAATTTAGAAAGGTTTACTCACAGAATTACAATCTCATAAAATAACAATCTTTGAGACTATTTAATATTATTATTACAATAGCAGTCAAATATTATGGGAAATAATGAAGCAATGAAATAAGATGCACAAAATGTACACAAGCCATGTCAACCTCAGACAGAGAGAGGGTAGGAGCAGCAGGAGCAGCATCTCAGTGCAGCAGATAAAGGTAGAGATGATGTTCATAAAACTCATGTTTTACTAAAATACTGAGCTAAATACAGCTAAATGCACACTGTAAATGTCTTATCAAAAAAGGGCTGTGCAGTTGCAGCTCGTAGTGTTTATTAATTGTCATGTTGAAATTCAAGTGTAATGAACACAAGCCATAACACCCTGCCCCCTGTTTGTTTGCTGTATTAATAATTATTGCCTGATTTTTTTTTCTAAGTCATAGGTCTATATTTTTATTTGATTAGATTTTTTGTTAAATGACGTAGTGCAGCTCTCTGGATATTTTTGTGCTGTGACTGCTGCTGCTGCCATTGAAATTTCTGTAGAATACAATGTTTGTTTGTTTTTTGTTTGCTTTTTTGCCCACTACAACCTTTGTATGTGGCTCATGTAAACGCAGAGGTGGCTAATTGTGCTCCACACAAAACTGACTGTTGCAAAATGTGCAACCTTAGAAAATCCAGCGGTTTTCACAATCAACTTAACATATCTCCATCTATTACTTGCATGATCCTCCCTTAAATGCAAACACATATACCACAAACTGAGACCCTAACTTGGTACGCCTGTTTGACAAACACACTGCATGTGTGTGTGGCAGAATGTCTCATATCTGCACCTAAAATCATATGTGAATGTGAATGTACAATGTTAAAAAAAAGAGTCAAAAACTTAGTAAAAAGTAAAAAACTGTGACTTGAGGTCCAATGGAAAGATGATGTGGCAAACTCAACTAAGAAGAAGTTGATGATATTAGTAGACGAGCAGGGTTAAGAGAAAATACCAGAGTGGTGCCCAGAAACGGCACAATGAACTAAATACTGCAGAGTTTAATGCCAAGCTGCTGGAGGCCCGTGGATTTGTCTTTCAGTGCTGCCAACACACATATTCTGTGTGTGTTTGTAGGCCTCTGTGCATTCTATGCCATCTGATGCCCTTCAGCAGCCAGCAGCCACACAGGGGCCTGCTTCCCAATCTCTCTCCCCTGTTAACTCACTGTTTCTCCTGAGAGCTGCTGTATCTTTCTCAGGCTGTGTTTAACCTCCATAGTCCAACTGTTGCCTCAGATAAGTCACTGCTCCGTGGTGATTTATAACTCAAAGTTTGACTTTTTATTTCTTAAAGAGGACAAATATACCATAAATCACTGCTAAAAGGCAAGAGAGAAATACTTAATGAATCGTTCCATCAAATATGTAATACATTCTTTTTTCTTTCATAAATCTTTCAATATGCCCTCAAATGACTTCGTCCATCCCCTCAAAACACTCATTCGTGCAAAAATTTCTTAATTTATTCTGATAAATTTTTAATGGGTGTGTTAGGACATCACCTCAAACTCATTTCCCGTTTCAGCATCCCGTTAATACAATATAGTTCTTTAAAGGATGGTGTTATTCTATATTTTTCTTATTGTCAACAAATCCCATGAAAAAAATATGTCAGTCTCATTTCACAATACTTTCTGACTTCTCCCTATCAGCATCAAGCTCATTGGTTCCTTCTGAAGATGTAGATCTTTAAAAAACAGCTCACAAATATATAGTTTCATTTTTAAAAAGGCTCAGTTAACTTCCTAAAACAGCTGGTCACTACAGTTTTTAATAAACGTTACTAAAACAGGATGAAATAGTGCATTTTGTTGGGGACTATTTTCAGCGGTGGATTAATCCACATTTGGTGTTCTTGTGACTATCTCCAGCAGCAGGACAGTGTATGTTAGCCTGAGAAGCAGACTAAATTGCCATTGCAACTCCTCAGCTATCATTTCTCGAACACATTTATACCAAAGGGGGTGAACTGGGTTTTACAACACGTTCCATAGTTGGTGTATATAAACCAGACATACAGTAAACTTTAGAGACGAACAGGAGGCTTCTCATGCAGAGAGGAAGATGTGAAAGTACACCATATGTGTTGGTTTGGCCAGAGGGAGAGGTGGAGACAGAGGACAGAGACAGAGGAAGCACATATTTTTTGTGTATTGGGACAGCAAACATCAGATGAAATTCTGAGAGCAGATTTGTTTTTCATTTCCAACCTGTGAACAGACTGACACTGGTGTTTTTATGACATAATCTATTACAGTTGATTATAGCAGATATTTGGCTTTACTGTTAGTTTACTGTATGTAAATCTCATTGAGAAATGACATACTGTAACACAATTTGAGTGTCTTCTATCATACTGACAGAGTTCCTTAGACATGTGACTGTCTTTACTTTAACAGTGATAAGGAGAAATGTCATTTGGTGCACTGGTTGTGATTTATTTTTGAGTGGCAGGACATACTTTGTGCTGCTCAGTATAAATTGTTGAGGTTCTTTAAATTAATATTTCAGGGCTAGAATAGTTTCAGGTTTATCTGTTTGAAACTCAGCTTTGTGATTACGAGTAGCTTTCTGTAAGGTTTCATTTGAGCTGGACAGCAGTTGAGAATAACTAAATTTGAGTGATTGATTAAGTTATCCGACCTGTTGACAGGAGCCTCCATATAGCACAAACCATGTATGGCTCCACAGCCTGCTTTATTTTGTTGATTAAGTATCCAGCACAGAAGAATGCAGATTAGGTCTGTGACCAGATGCTGTCCCCAAAAATAACACTGCCTCTCTAGAGTTGTTTGACACTGACAGTGCTTATTTTCAAATGAATTCTCTGCCTTTTCACTTCGCATACTTGATTATGCAATGCAGTATTTTATTCTGTTTGTTCTATTAGTCACTAAAAGCTCATTATCGACTGAAATTGGCCTTTTTAAATTAAAAATGCAATTGTTCATCCAGTTAAGAAGCCACCATTAGGCCCGTAACCCATTAAATAATTATGGACCAATTTTCAAGCTTCCTTTACTGTGTAAGGTTGTGGAAAAACATAGCAGAGTAGTTGACTGCATTTATGATCTAAAATGAGCTACTTGAAGACCAAGAAGTTCAGTTCAAATGTCTCAAACTCTCAAGTTGGCATCTCTGAAACTCTTAAATTAGTATTCCCACTCTCAGCGTGATATCACTTGTAAAGCTGCTTTATACTCATATACTCATTACTCGGCCTAACTGTTGCTTAGGGGTTTAAAGGCGTTTTCAAACTTTTACTTGCTCTGGTCCAAATCAGTGGATAAGTTGGTAAACTTGTTGCATTTTCCACTTGATTCACTTTCTTTTCACACAGAAAAAAAAAATCAAGAGAACCAAAATGCATCACTAAAAACCATGTGAGAACTTTCTCTACTGTCATTGGTCAGATGTGTCTGGGGCGGGAGCAGGAACGTAAACACAAGGAGAAGGCCCTGAAGAAGCGCCTATCTGCCCAAATATCAATCAAAGCAATGTACCATTGCTTGTCCCTGTCAGACCTCAATTCATTCTCCGGCTAGCTACTAGCAACTGTTGATTTGACTCATGCACATAACTGGCTACTGGAGCAGTTTAGCTCAAACTTGCAGTCTTGTAGTTAGGTCAGATTGATGTCAGATCACAATCACACCACAAACAAATCACTCCAGCATTCACCACTTCTGCTAAAGGGTCTTGATGTGGTTGATTTGGTCCACACCCAAGTACGATTGCTGTGTTCAGTTCTTCCCAAAAAAAAAATCATAACAAAGGGGGAACCCAACCAGATTTTCATTTAACCAGACTAAACTAAATAGGTTTGAAAACATCCTAAGATGCTGAGTATTTGCAATGTCTGCAGTTCAAATCTGACTGGTGTCCATGTCATCCCTCCTCTCGCTTCCCTTTCCTTATCTCATCCCTTTCAAATAAAGGCAACACTGCCTGAAAAAATACTTTTTAAAATCTGAATTGGCATTTCTATGTTCTCTAGGAGCTTGGAGCAGAACTCGAGTGACTTGCCCTTTGATGTTCAGGGGATAAGGAAGAAGAAAAGGGAATTCCTCAGACCTAGATACTGGCTGTGATGACCCATTACTGGCAGGATCCTTTCACCAAAGGTGGTGCAGTGGTTTTATCAGCAACAGGTTAAACCACTGGTTAAAAACTCCACAGAGTTGGACTGCAGGCAGTAGTAGGAGATACTATGACAGGGATCTGACCCAAACTAGGACAGGGATAGTCAGCAACAGCCATCTGTAAATCAGCCGGACAGATCAGGGCTTTGTGGAGCAGCATGGCAAAGCAATTTGTAAGGATAAGCGGTTTCTGTTTTCCTCCTTTCTTTCAGCCACTAATCACCACCTCTGTCCAGGCAGCCTGAAGGGTTGGGGGTCAAACAAGGGGAATGCTGGATCGGCAAGAGTTTTTTTAGCTTTATCATACCTCTCTCTTGCTTTGGTTATATGAGGAGACAGGGCAGAGGAAGTTCAAGCACACTGAAGAAAGCCGCAGACAGAAAAAGAGAGATGTTAGACAGTGGTAAAAGAAATTAGGAAAGAGACAGAAATAAGAAAAGGGGAGGATGGAGTATTAAAGAAAAGGAAGAAAAATCAGGAATGTGCAGCAGCAAATAAAAGCCGGGTGAAAGTGATATGGAAAGAAAGATTAAGATGTCAGACCAGGTCAAATCAAAAGGCAGATTGAGGCTAAACTGGGAGGCTTTAGCAGGCTCTGCAGCTCAGGCCACAGCAGTACAGAGAGAGAGAGGGAGAGAGAGAAATAAGCCTGACCTTTACTTAGGTCCATGTAAATACAATTTGGAAAAGAGCAAGCTGTGTCTCAGTAAATTGTCCCCCTGACTACCGGAAGAAAAATATGCCTGAGCTGGCTTCTGCCAAAACAGTAACCTCATGCGCTCTGCGAGCAAGAAACCACCTCAAACCCTGTTGAATAATGAAGACAGTAGAGTTAGATATTTCTGTGGAAGGTAGGAGTTGATTGTTTCTAACAGATGAATTGGAAAAGAATGTTTCTCGAGGCCTTTCTCTGAACATCAACGCTTGAATTTTTTATCAGAAGATGTGCCAGAGCTTCTCCTATTTCAAAACTTATTGCGCTTACATCTACAATGTCTTGAAGTGTGATCCTCAAAGGCACAAATCAGTCAGCCTTCCTCTTAAAAGACATTTCAACTGAGGAACAATTTCCTTGAGTGTGTTTTGAAAGGGAGGAACTTTAGCAGTGGGGAACAGGAAAAATGGTTATTTCCCTGATTCATTGAGGAAATAACAGCACAACAATCAGTATGTGATTTATTATGTGGGTTTTTAGTTTTAAAAGTGCCACCCAAAGGCTCCATCCCATTTTTGGGAGAGAGTGAGGAGTTTATTGGGATCAACTGTCACTTTATAGAAGACATAGGGAAAAGAGGACTGACCTTTACTTGACCTTTACTAGTTAGCATGAAGAAAATTAGTTTCACAAATGCCCATTCATCCTTTAGGTCATTACTGTCTGGCAAGACTCAATAGTCCTTTGCTTGGATTACTGGATAGATCCGCCTTAAACAAGTTTTCACATGCCTCCTTTTAAGTAACCTGTACAAATACTGTAGATGATTGACAGTTCAGTTGTTCCTTCACTGCGCCATCAACATGAACCCTTTCTACACCTGATTAGACAAAAATAACCTGTGGGATATTGTTTAGTCTTTGTTTCTCATATTCAAACTGGAAAAGCTAGTTTAGAAATGCTGATTGACTCTTTGATGAAAACAAGCCATGCAATTGAAGAATCACTCTTTATTTTATTCATGCAATATCTACGTGAAATAGTTGGTCGTGAGGTTTGGGAGTTTCAAAAGAAAAGGAGTCCCATCTGAATAACCTTCATAGTTTGCTGAGTGGTCTGATTTCTGATTGGTCTCAATTGATTCCTTGTAGGTATTGTTTGTTTGTGTAGGTGTTGTTTTGGATATTTGGTTAATATCCAAAAGCAAAAAACAATCTTGCAAAAAGAAGGCTAGAAGACAGCTGAACCTGAACAAGATATTTTTCAGTATCCACTTAAATTCATACATTCATTCAGACATTGTGACCCCTTTGACATGTGACAGTAGGTTAAGCTCGTGTTATAATAATAAGATAAATGATGACTTAATTCCATTTAGCTGCTTCAATTTCAGAGTCCTGGTATTGTGCACTCTGGTTCACTGAAGAATCACAGATACAAGGTCACATGTGGAAATGGGAAATGGAAATGTCTAATGGGATCCACAAGAAGTGTTGATCAGTACAAGTATCACTTTACTCAGCAATCAGACAATACATGCAACAAATAGTACACATAACCAAAAACATATTCAAAACATTCTAAAAGAAAAAAGTAAAAAGAATAACAGATATTAGACAAAAACATGGTTGTAATAAAGAACTTAGAAAAGACCTATGCAAACAAATGGGTGGGTGTGTTTTAAACGCCAGCTGGAAGCACCAGCTTTTATAAGCCAGTATACTGCTCTGTGGCTTACAGTGCATTTTTAATTGGGCTACATATATGCATACATGCATTTTCATTGTTAGCGTTCAAATCAGTCACCTATCTGACTGTTTCTATCACAATATATGATATATTTGGTAAATCTAGTAAGTAAGTGAGTCACTTATTTTGCTGGTACAATCACGTGTGATATATTGAGTAGATCTATCAGTCCCTCATCTGGCTGTTGTAATCACAGAATGCAATATATCTTTCCTCGCATGTAAATCTATCTGTCATGATTTGGTTGTTGCAATCACATAATGTGACACATATCCTTTGGTGGCTTAAACTGTCTTAAATTTTCTTCTTCTTATTTTTCTTATTAGTGCTAGTTTTCTGATGATAATGATGCCTGTCTGGATTATTTGTATCAGGTGGTTTTAATCACTAGCAGGTTCCTGTTAGGAACCTGCTGTTAATAGGGTTCACACCCACATTTGCTTCAGTAACGCTGAGGAAAGCCTAGGGCTGAAATAGGTCCATTTTTTGCTGCTGTGCATCATTAAAAATGTGATATACACTTATCTGTGAGTGCTGACTACTTCATTTGTCATTTCCGAACATAACCAATTTTGTTAAAGAATTGACTAATGAATTTTAGTTGCCATTATATTCAAATATATTCCCTTTTTGAAACCGTCCCTGTGCTCTGTTAAAAATAATAATAATAATGTTTGCAAGAGAAATGCTAAAAAAAGAGGGAGTTAAATTGTTCTTTCTGCACTAAAACATAATTATAATGTTACTTAAAGCTGCATTAACTGGTTTTCTTTGGCCACTTGGGGGCAGCGGAACAAGTTATATATATATTTGTTAGCTGTAATTATTGTCATTGATATGTGGGTCCTTGTTGTTCCCTAACTTTGTCAGCAGACAAGGAGTGAAGCAAGAGCAGTCACTGTGTCTCACATTATCTTTGTGACTGTGAAGTGGTAGAAATGAATCACATAAAGTGCAAGATTTGTGTGTTTCTGTCATCACTGGCAGAGCAAGGCCTGAGATTATGGAATAAGATAATGAGAGTAGATTGAGGAAAACAGTTACTGCTAAGATCTTGAACTAAAATGACAAAAAATTTAAAAAAAAGTTTTGGCTAGACTAGATTGACTGAAATGTTCAGTATAATCTGATGGCTAAAAAAGACTAAAATGTCAACAGTTTTCATTGACTAAAACTATACTAAAATAGTTACAGTTATCTTTGACTAACCAAAATGCCCAGACTTTTAGTCAACTAAAACTTGACTAAAAAAACAGGATGAGGTTGACTAAATATGATAAAAACTGAAAGGCTATAGTGATTGTGGACATGTCTTTAAAAAAAACCTGCAGCATGTCTCAAATTGTGCTTCAATTATATTTTGTATAATTGTAGAGCTTATTTCAGTGATCATCAATGCAAAAGTCTCATGTTTAAAATCAGCTACTATGTGAGAGGCACAAAGAGGCTAATGAGAGGTCCAACCCAGGCAATTAAGTCCTGTGCAATCTGCTTAAAATGCATGAAGGACTCTCAGCATCACACTGTAAAGGTCACGCCAAGCCTTCTTGTTTTTAATGCTGGCTATTTTAAAGCATCAGAATAATTAAATAAATACGAAGGCAGGCATACACACACACACACACACACACACATGCTGAATGCAATTATTAGCTCATGCCTATAGACATTTACACACACACACACACACACACACACACACACACACATGCATGTGCTGTTGGAATGATTTGGCCAGCGGCTGTATAGTATTATTTCAGAATCTCATTAAAGCTGTCCTGTGTCACCGCTGTACTGCCGTCATCTGGCTCAGCACAGGGCCAAGCTGTGGATTACTGCCGCGCTGAAGAGTTAAAATATAATTTTTCACATTTGGTGCGATTAAAGCCAGAATACAGAATTACGTCCACTGAGCCAAGTAGTCTGACTGAAGTGTAGTTGAAGCAGTTTTCAAAAATAACATTCATTCCAGTCTTCTTTTTCTCAGGAAACAAAATTCGTATAATTACTATTAAGTCTGGTGTTGAATAAGACCTTTTTGCATTTGCCAACACACTGCAATACACTCTTTTTTCAGAGGAAGAAGTGAAGTTTGAATGGAAAGCCATAGGTATGTTGAATCAGACCTTGTGGAGAAGTTTACACAAACTCCAACTCCATTCATTCCAGGTTATATGTATCTGGATATCTTACACGTCAAGATGGAAAAGCTAAGTAAAAAGAGATGGGCTAGATGGTCAGTTTTTCTCCCTAGTTGCTTTCTTTGCTTTGTTGTATTAATTACTCTATTTTTTGTTGTTCATTTGAGTGCTGTCTGTAAACTACTGTATATGGAAGCCTAGCTCTGAAAGAAAATAACAGTACAATACACAAGTCGAAATTATGAGATACTGTGTGTTCAGACAGAACACAAAGCAAATTTTAGATGTAGCGCAAATGTTTCAACTTGAGTGATAAATGTGTGCATATCCCAGGGCTTTATGAATCTGCTTCATAAATGTACAGAGACAAGAGGGAAAAGGAGAGAGGGAGGGAAATAACCAAAAGATGTGTGTTCTGAGTTTAGTCAAAGGCTGAACTGTTGCTAGCTAGCTTACAGTTAATGTACAGTTGGTATAGTGGGTGTTTGAAAAAAACAAAAAACACAAATATTGCAACGGTCAAACTCACACAAATAAGGGAAGGTGAAAATTAATTTTGTGTTCTGTCACACACAGTATGTCAAAAATGTTTAATAATTTATGGAACTAAATGTTGACAATCTCATTCGCTGTTAGAAAATGTCACATTTCAAGTGACTTATGAATTTTGGCCTTCAAATCCCTTTACATAAACTGACACGGGCTCATTTGTATTCTTCAGCTGACAGTTTAACTACATTCAGAGTATGCACTTCAACTGACATTATAACAGCTGTCAGTGCTTCCATAACAACAACATCTCAGCTGCTTTTTCTACTTACACATCAACTGACACTTCAATTGCTTCAATCACTTACTCTTTAAACTGAAATTTCGACTTTGCTTTCTGTGGTTACACTTCATCTTAAATTTCAACTGCCTTTATCTCTTTCCCTTCAACAGACAATTCAACTACTTTCAGCATTTACACATAAACTGACAGTTCCACTGCTCTCATCCCATATTCTTCAACAGAGTTCATCTGCTTGCCGTGAATTTTTTGTGGAACTGACTCTTCCACAAAAATACAGCACTTACACTTAAACTGACACTTTTTACTGACAAATCAACTTCAACTTCTCATAATTTCTACTTACAAGGAAATTGAATTGTATGTTTTTCATGAATCACATCTTTTTCTGGAACTATGCATTGACATGAGCGGAACAAATAAATAAATGAAATGAATTAAATAATTTTTACTTACTTATAATATTTTTTATAGAATTCCTAACTTTGCATACATTCTTTTCCAGGCACAAATGGGCTTCCGTAATGCAATTTTGTCCCTTCAACATAGTAAATATCCACTCTTCTCTCCTTTACTGAGTTACTTGTAAATTGAGCAGAGAAATCCTCCAGTGAGCTCAAGCTGAAATTGTTTATTAACCTGACTTGAATTAACATAAAGTGAACACACACAAACTTTAATAGAAGCAGCAGTAGCATGTTGAAATCAATGAGTTAATCAACTTGTCTCTAATACACATGCAGTCATTCACACACACAGACACACAAAAGTCAGCAGAACAATTCTCCAATAATTAATTAAAGTCAGTGATGGTTTAATCAGCCCAAATGAACAAAGACACATGAATACACAGAAACACACTTGAGTTAGAAAATTAAGTAATAAGCTAAAACCACTTAATCTACCACATGTGCATAGATATACACATACACATGCACACGCACACACACACATGCACTCCACGGGAGGAAGACAGTAATGAGGTGGAATCATCAATAAGTTAGCCTACCACACATACTTTCACAACTCAGCAATGACGTAACACACTCAGATCAATTAGTTCATCAGTCAACCTGTAACACAGTCTCTCTGAGGGGAGGAGCATAAAAATGTCCATCACATAGGCTTTGGGTTATATTTAGGTTTGGGTACAATACCATGAAGGTGGAGCTGATGAGGCAGCTGTGTTACCGGAGAAAGCCCACCAGCTATCAGCTTCACATAGTCCTGGCTTCAACATCCCATCCTGAACTTCATCATATCGCGAATAACATACCGCTCCTGTCTAAAATGAGCCCGCACACAACCATGTTCTTCCGTTACAGAGGCAGCAATGAAGACTCTTCACCGGTACAAAACTCAGCCAGGCACGAAAACTAGCTGCAGCTTTTCCTGAGAGGAAAGTGGACTTCAGGTCCTGACAGGCTGGAATTTGTGCAGCCTGCACAAACAATTATTCACAATGATGAAAAATGATAAAATGCAAAACAAAACTAGCAACAACAAAAGAAAAAAAAGAAAAGAAATACAAATTCAGTAATGTTAAATGACTACCGCTCAGACTCATTAGTACTTAGTACCACTCAGTGTACTGCAGCTGGGACTGGGAGAGTGACTCCTTTCTGTGCCGTAATATGACGCATTGTTGAAAAAAAAGCTAATTTTAAGGGCGCTGCTCAAAATGCTAACTTTTCAGTCTTAATTTCTGCCTTTGTGTCTCGTTAAACTAATAAAGTCATACATTAACTACTTTCACAGGATAATTTTTATGATACATACACTGTAAATCCAGTAAAAAATTCAACCTGCACGTCGTTCTTTAAGACCGTCCTCAGTAGAAAAACAACAGCACTGATTGTTGAGTCAAACATTTAAAATGATCTATGTTTAGGTTTTTCTGACAGGTGACCTCTTGTGGTTGTGCCAATAATGACAGTTGCCAGAAGTCACATGATGTTCTTACACTGCCACAAAACCTCTTAGGGAGGAGGATGGACAAACAAACTGTCTGCCGTCAACACAGGAGACTGCAGTTCATGTCCCATCTCCTACCAACACAATAATTGAATTTCATTGACCACAATCTGTCCCTAAACATAACCAAAGAGATTCAATTCCATAAATGTAATAAACTTAGCATAGAGACTGAAAGCAGGGGGAAATAGCTATATTGGCTCTGTTCAAAAATACACACATCTCATTTTACAGAAATGTCAAAACTACAATTTGTAGTTTTAGTGTGTTAAGTGTTAGAATTGTTGGCAGGTGTCTGTCTGTAAGTGTAGTATCCTTCTCCTCACCTACAGAACCCCTAATGGTCAGGCACCAGCATATCTTAAAGAGCTCATAGTACCCTATTACCCCACTAGAACACTGCGCTCCCAGAATGCAGACTTACTTGTGGTTCCTAGAGTCTCCAAAATTAAATTTGGGAGGCAGAGCCTTCAGCTATTAGGCTCCTCTCCATCTTCCAGTTTGGGTCCAGCCCCTAGTTATGCTGCTATAGGCCTAGACTGCCAGGGAACTTCCCATGATGCACTAAGCTCCTCTCTCCTGCCCTTCCTCTCCATCTGTACACATTAATGTACTATTAATGCATTACTAACTTGGCATCTTCCACTGAGTTTTGTGCTTTCTCGCCTCGCAACCTTCAGTTGCAGACCACCTGCTCTATGTGAAAAGATTACTTTTGTTATGATTGGGCGCTATATACATAAATAAATTGAATTAATATTTCTATTATTATTATTATTGTTATTGTGTTATATTATTGTGTTGTTGTTGTTGTGCTTCTCTGTGTCTCCCCCACCCCCCCCCCTTTCTCTCTCAACCCAACTGGTCAAGGCAGATGGCCGCCCACCTACAGCCTGGTTCTGCTTGAGGTCTCTTCCCATTAAAGGGGAGTTTTTCCTTGGCGCTGTCACCAGGTCCTTGGTCATGGGGGAATGTTGGGTCTCTGTAAATTAAAGAGTACGGTCCTAGTACATAGACCTGCTATGTGAAAAGTGTCCTGAAATAACTTTTGTTGTGATGTGGTGCTATATAAATAAAATTGACTTGACTCACTGAATTTTGGACAGAGCCAGGGTAGCTATTTCCCCTTGATTCTATTCTATGTATTCTTAATGCTATGTTAGGCTAATCACCTCTTTTCATACTTAACACACAAACATGAGACTGTTGATGTTAAACTATTCATTTAACTGTAGAGGTGCCACATTAAAAAAGCTTATATGAATCCTGTTTGTGACAGTAAGAAAGGATGTTGTCCTGCTGAAAGGAGGACCAGAACACATTCATATAGATCCCTTTGGAAGGCAATGACAAGAAACCCTTTTGCCTGTTGGTTCATTTTGCCCTAAGTACCGGTCATAACAAATGTGCACTTGGGCCAATTTGAGCCATATGATACAAACAGATCCACATTTCAATGAAACAACGCAGTATTATGGTGAAATATCTGTATACAGCCTCTTTGCAGTCTGCAGTGATGACAGAGGCTGTGGCTTCTCTCCTCCTGCTCTCTGTCTTCCCCAGACACCACAACAGACTCACATTTGAATTTGATCCAATTGCTTTTCAGGGATGAATTGATCTTGTTTGGGACTTGTAATTGACACTGAAATTGGACAGAATGCGAGGGGCTCCCACCATTCCACCACTTTCTTCTTTTACACACACAGAACACCCTCTAAGTCCCACCCAGCCACCAAAATTTTTTTTTATTGATTAGTCAGTCTTTATATTAAAGGACCAGTGTGTAAGATTTAGTTGCATCTAGCAGTGAGGTTGCAGATGGCAACCAACTGAATACCCCTCCCCTCACCCTCCCCTTCCAAGCATGTAGGAAAACCTACAGTGGCCACGAAACTCGCAAAAAACACGAAAGGCCCTCTCTAGAGCCAGTGTTTGTTTTGTCCGTTCTGGGCTACTGTAGAAACATGGCGGTGCAACATGGCAGGCTCTGTGGAAGGGGACCCGCTCCCTATGTAGATATAAAGGGCTCATTCTAAGGTAACAAAAACTCAACAATTCTTATTTACATGGGATTATACACTAATTAAAACATACTTATATTATATTCCATTTCTGCCAAGTCCATTCCACTAGATGCTACTAAATTCTACACACTGGTCCTTTAAGAGAAACTTGCACTGCAGGATAATTAAATCCAATCATTTCAGTGTAGTCTCTTTGCAATATATCTATAATGATGTTATTCCACTAAATTGCAGGAAAGGTGTTTCATTTCTGGACCAGCGTTCCACACAACTTCAGTGTAGAACATTTCCACACTGACAAAAGAAAACATTAAACTTATACACACACAAGGATAAAAATCATAGCTGTAGTGAACAGTAAACACATTACCAAAGTTTGCCCAAAATTCTACACCTTACACACCTGAAGTTAAGTGAAGCTTTTTCTCTCTCTTTTTTTTAAATTAATACTGTCCAGTTTATCAGCTTGGTAACAGTAAGTTAACTTTAATGCCAACTCCATAGTTTATAACCTATTATCCCAACAGTGAGACTGTTCTCCCAGGAAAAACGAAAGAATCAGCCATTGCCCCAAAATGACATATTTACATTCAAGTGACAGCGCCCTCTAGTGGCTGTAGTAATGATGACAGGAGAAAAGGAGAAAATCGGAGGATGTTATTATAGAGTCCAGGTAGGGAGGAGGTCTGGATGGATGGTTGGATGGGACTCCGGTTGGTTTTTCCTCCTTGGTACGATTTATTTGGGCAGATCTGAGCACAGATACTCAGATACAGATGAAAACAACTGTACCCAGACCCTTAAGAGCATCTGTTCTCAACCTTATTGGCTTGTGACCTCTTAAAACAAAGTAATGTTTGCTTGTGACCTCTAGTCACAGGTTGCATTTGTTTATCAGCTGTGACCAGTTCAACCAAAGAGTGACTTTTTCTACTTCTTCTATTTGAGTAATTTTTTGAGGTAAAATTATCCAGTTATTCACAGCAAAAAGGCAAAAGATTAGAGAAAAGTCTGAAAAATTATACATAATTCAGTGTCGCAGAAATATGTTTTTTATGCTTCACTATCTTAATCATCTAGGGACCCCTCAGATTTGACTTGTGACGGATTAAGGGGGGTCCTGACCACCAGGTTGGGGAGCACTGCTTTAGAGGAAGTGGTCTTGGTCCACTCACAAATGAATTCTGGAGTGGTTCATTTGTGTTGGGAATGTGATCTGACCTCATTCTGACCCGACTACAAGGTGTACTCTCCAAGTTTGAGCTAAACGGCTCTGTATGCTGCGTTGTAGATCAAAATCAACAATTGCTAGCAGCTAGCTGGAGAATGAATCAAGGACCAACCTGGACTAACAAAGGACATTGCCTTCTTGATATTTGGGCAGATAGGAGCTTCTTCAAGACCTTCTTCCTGTGTTTACCTTCTCCCTCCTGCATCAGACAAATCGAGTGAATGGCTTTTAGTGATATATTTTGCTTGAATTTTCTTCAGAGTGAACAGACTATAAATCTAACTAGAAATACCGCCTCACGGTTGTATGCCTCCACCAGCCAGTCAAGTTGCAGTTTACATCCATGCCTGTCCAGACTCATATATTTGTAGTGAAGACTTTGAAGGAATTTAATAAAAGGTATTAAGTGTATTTTCTGACAGACAGATCTTTAATACAGGGCCTAACACTACACAACAACTACAGTGGAAACAACTTGTAATAATCACGGTTACAGTGATCAACTGCTTATATACCTGAGGCTGGTGCTGCGTTGAAATCATGATGGGAAAATGAAAAATGTAGTCCCCTTGAAGCTTATGACAAACTGCCAAAAACAAGCCAACAAGATGCAGCAGTAAAACAACAGCTGTACTGTATTTTGAAATAGTCAATAAATTTCAGTAAATAGCAAAGCTGTCCGTTTCATTACTTTATACTCATGTAATAAATATACAAATGTCGATTAGATGGTAATCTGCATGAGAAATAAAGAAAAAAAAATGGTTATAATAAATATCCACTTATAGTGATCAATTTGACCTGGACAGATGTGAGTTTTGTAAGCAGTTTCCACTGTATATTGAAAGGATTTTTTTCCTTATTGCTCACTGTACATCAGCAACTTTTGTAATCACAGCGGCAAATTTATCTCTTAATTTACTATGTACTTAAGTTGAGAAAAACACAAATTGCGGAGATTTCATCTCTCAGTCAAGCTGTTCACTTATGTGAATTAAACAAATTAATTACCCAACAACCAGTTGTGTTACTCTGTTTTATTCCAAACATTGATGTATAATAAAATACCTATGATTCGAGATTGGTTCTTGATTGGTTCCATCCATCATGGCCCTCGCAGCCTCAACAGTATAGCTGAGGTAAGATAGAGTTTACCCACACTTTATTTTACCACCAGCCCTGGCTACAATGGGAGATTTCTAAGTACAATGCTAAATGTGACTGTTAATCTAGACTGTAAGACATGAAACCCCTTTATACAGTATTAAAGCATGAGGACAGGTCTTGTAATAATCACAGACAGTGTTAGTCACAGTGAACTGAAGTGAAAATGACATTAATAAACTCCTGCAGCTAAACTAATCCTACCTGGACAGAGCTAACCCTTTGATTCATTTACACTCCACATCACTCAAGTTGTAAGCAATTAAGACTGTAAGTACTGAAGGTAATAGACTTAAGTTTGTGAAAATCAATCAGCCATGCCACACTTCCACAGAAACGTCCTGACTTCAAAGGATTTCACTCACTTAATGTTTCAAACTGCTTCTTTATTTTTCGGGGTGTTTGTGAATATCAGTCGAGTTTCTTTTAAAAGGAAAACGGATTCATGGCAGGTCACACAGGGACAAGATTGTTGAGCAGTTTGCTATCTGGATTGTAAAATTGAAAACACAGCGTTGATGGGTTTCTGTCAGCCAAATCAAATCACCTCATCACTGCTCAGCCTCTCTGCATTCTGTAGCGCGACAAGGCTATAGCCCAAAGACTCAAATTCATGAAAAAGATTTCAAATGAATGTCTTCATTTTAGGGAAAAATATATTCTCTTTGATCATTTTGGCAATCAGGGACTCAAGTATTTGTTTTGTGCTGTGTTCTTGTTGTAGGAGCAGGTGCCACTTTATTCAGACAGACACTTTATTCTCATTTCAGAGTGAAGCGCCACAATGACATATTATAACTGACAGAGAGTTGAAACAGATGCTAAATTCTCCTACAGAATTTAGCATCTGCTACAGTGGTGTTTTAAAGTAGCATCACTTCAGATGCAACAACACTGTGAAAGAAAAGTTTAGTTCTATGTCCCCCTGTTCTATGTCCCCCCGTTAGAGTGCCCCCCCCCCCCAAGTAGCCCACTACTTTTTCTCCTTCTTTACTCGAAATGTCATTTTGAATCTGATCTGAAATATGAGAGTGCACAACGTGAACACCACATGCCAAAACTTTAGCAACAACCCTAGCAACAAGGGTACGGAACAGACAGCCGTTTATTGACATGCAGCCGATGTCAGCTCGTCTGCAAGGTTATAAAAACATGGTCTGAACTTTGACCATGTTCAGCATGTCAGCAGATATCTGACATCATAACAGGATATATATAACAGAAAATCACAAAAAGCATAATATGTCCCCTTTAAAGGAATTGTGGGAAATATGCTTATTCTTGCCATCAGTTAGATAAGAAGATACCACTGTCATGTCTGTATGGTAATGTAATATGAAGCTGGCCATTGCTTCATATTTACTGTGACACAGTGAGTGTCTGCTGATTGTAACAAGGTGTGTATAATGTCTCTGTGTTTAGATTCAACTGAGTTATGACTGAGAAGAAGCAGCGTTACATTTATGGTAAATTGTGTGGGGAGGGGAGCGCAGTGAGGGGAGAATATTACTGCAAATTCTGTTTTTAATATCTGTTCAGAGCACCTTATCTGTGCATATCTGAATAATGCATTCATATTTGTTTACACCCCGAGTATGTACATATGATAAATTATTTATTTGTGATTATTTATTGTCTTTAGATGAATGCATAGTTTTGCCACTTGACTGCCTCACTGATGTTGTCTACTGAACTCAGCTCATGTTAAGTACTTTTAATTAGTTTTACTTGGTAATGGATCAGAGAAGAGACTCCATGATGAAGACACTGGACAATTGAACAGCATTACAGGACAATCAACGTTGGATCTCGGTGAAACTGAAAATGACCGTCATCTGAAGACGAAGCCGTGAACACAGGGAAAAGATCTTTGATATGTGGAGATATTTTAATTGAATCATTACCTCAGGATGAGAGGCTTAACGATGAGCATCCCATAATTCTATGTTGTTATCTTGAGATAATGATACAATTAAGAGATAATGGGGCCTAGAATTTATGAGCAACCACAGCCGCTTTGGGCTTCCAAAATAAGAAGCATTTTATTTATTGGCATGCTCCCAGAATGCTGTGCATCTGAGAACTCTCCAGAAACCTTTGTTCTTGTTTGAATGAAGTTCTATAGTGTCTGGCAGGTAAACTAGATGTGTTTCTGAATGCATATTAGTAAAATCATGTACAAGTAAAATATTTATCCTCAATCAATATTAGATAGGTTACAAATGTGTATGATACAGTCTAAGAACATGAAGTCAGTATAGCACCACCCAGATCAGCTAATTATCAGCACTGTTGGTACTCAGTTAGGAGCAGATTTAGTTATTAGCAATAATTAATAATTATCGTAAATAATTACTAATTATTAGAAATCAATAAAATTATGTGAATTAATAATAACAGGGCACCACCCTGAGGTCAGGGACCAATAATCAAATAGTGAAAACAGTCTAAAGAAGGAATGTTCATCCAAGAATGGCAACATCTGAGAGATATTAACGTTACAGGATGGACAGTGAAGGTCTGGATTCGAGCACTGACCCTGTCAACAAGCTGTGATCACAGTATGTATACTAACAGAAAACTTCTCTTTAAATGCACAACAGAGTTTATTAACTTTAGCAACATCATCAATCATAAATCAAAAATGCTACAATTAATAAACATCTATCATACAACTACACACTATCAAACACAAGCAACAGCAAACAACAGCGGTTATAAACAAGAAAACAATATATAGAACTAAAGGAGATATGTGTGTGTGTATGTGTGTGTGTGTGTGTATGTGTAGCTGTGTCTCATTTCAGGTTCCGCATCCTTCGGAGGCTGCATTTAAAGACCGAATGCGTCACAGCAGCGCGACCAAGGCTGTCTCATTTCGAAGGTTCCTCCAAATGCGGCCAAGAAATGCAGCCCTGTTTTCATCTGTTGGAGCCTCCAAATTTAGAAGAATCAACGGCTGGATCCTTCACTGTCCAACCCATCCCAGAATGCATTTTGCACCAACCGGATATTTTGAGCCAGGCTAAGCTGGTGTAATTTCCGCTGTAGGACCGTTAATATGTCACTTTATTAGGTTTTAAGATTTTTTCAGGCAAAAAAGTAACAATTTAGATTCCCAATATGTGGTCAGTTTATCCAAATGATGCCTGTTTGTAAATCTGCTCGGACGTTTTCGGAGATGTGAGGAGCCTCTGACCAGGTCAACAACATCTGTTGTCATCCCGGGGAGAACATGATCGGATTATTACCACTGGCTCTAATGTGTCTGTAGCATTTTGATAAATGATACAGATAAACGTTGGTCTCACAGATGAAATCTAATAATTGTAGCTGCCACATTAGTTTGTCTGAATGTAAAGTGAAGCTTCATGTTTTTACTGGACAGAACAACAGCACAGCCTCTGGGGCTCTCCTACAGATATCACCACATTTACATAATATAAATGTATTAAAATGAACAGATCAGTCTACATTAAATTTCTTTTGATTTTATTAAGCTACATAACAGTTTGGATTTTTATTATAGCTACATTACAGACTGAATAACAATGCACTGCATCTCTCTGTCAGTGAGGTTATTATTTGGTGTGAGAAAAAAAGTGTTAGTGGAGCTTTGAGCTGAGATTATTTTGTCACAGTACAGTCAGGTAGGTGTGTTGAAGCTGAGCTGCTGCTGTCAGCAGGTACACTGCTGCAGACAGACAGAGGAGAGGAGAGCAGAGAATGGACAGACTCTTCTCTCTGCTCCAGAGATTAGTTGAAAAATAAAAAAAACTGAATGAATTAAAATAAAGTAATTGTTTATATCCATTGTTTATTTCATTTGGCTACAGCGGTCTTTACAACTATTTACAACATAAATTAAGTACATAAGAAGTGGAATAACAGGGTGTCTGCTGGTCCTTAAAAGTCTTAAATTCAGTTTTATAAATATGAGGCCTTAATAAAAATGTGTTTCTGTATATTTTGGTACAGCTGAGCAGGGTCCCTGGTAGTGCTGCTGGACCTGGATGGGCTCCCACAATAATAAAATTAAAATTTCTGACTCCATTTCTACTAGCTGTGTCCCGATTGTCAACTGCAGCTGTCAAGGTTGCTAGACAACAGGAGCAGCGCTTCAGGGTGTGAGAGAGGAAGGAGGAGGAATAAGATGGCGGACGTGAACCATGTGGAGTTACGTCACTCGAGAGTTCCGGTCAAGATGACATGACCGCGAGATTTGAACAGAGGCTATGGTTAATGGCATCTGCCAGCTCAACACGTGTCTCTAACAATAAGATAATTTGGGGACATGGCTAAGCTCTGCTACAGAGTTATCTGCTCACCAAGTGTGTGCATGCGCGTGTGTGGTTAGTAGGAAGAGAAAGGAGGCGGAAGCACTAAATAACAAAAGATCTCAGCAATCGTGAGGAGAAGTGGTGCTTGCTTTTATTTACACAGAGACGTGGCGTGCGTACGTCCTTATTCATCGGCCACGGTCTGTTTTCAGCAAATAAAATGCAACCCACAGTCTCACACAAGATGGCGAGCTAACACAAAGCAGTCCAAGCAGTTGCACAGACACAAATCAGTTTAGCGTTTAACAACAATACTTCACAGTACTTCTCAGCAGCAGCAAAACCAGACTCACAGTCTGTTAACTTCACAACAAATAACAGCAATAAAGCTGAAAATAACACATTTTAATATCCCATCTCTGCCCAGACTTAATCCTCTTACTTGTGTCGCTTAAGGAAGCGAGTAGGGTGTGTTTCAGTCTGTCTTTCAGAACTGTCTCGATTCCTCAGCTCAGATACTGACAGGGCCGTCGTTGTGCTCTGTTGGCGAGTTTCATGGCAGCTGATTCTCGGTGGCAGTGCGGAGAAAGCAGCAGGGTTGACTCAGACGGAAGGCGGCAGGACGTACAAGTTATCCGCATATTTGTGAAGAAATTCCTTCTGCAGGCAAACAGAGCACTGGGTTGCACAGCGGTCTTCTTCAGATCCTGTAACATGCTCAGTTGAACATGGAGAAAATCTCTACTCATCGAGCGAGGTTGAGATTGTGCGGCCTAGTTACAGTCACGTACGGGAGTTACTTCCTTACATTAGCTGGCGAGCAGAGGGAAGTAAAATCCAGAGAGAGAGTGAGAGAGTGGAGTGTTATAGTCTCAGTGACATCATGGCCAGAAAGGGAAATGCATTTCCAGTGGGTCTCGTCCAATGGGAGCTGAGAGTTTGACTCTGCCAGATTTAACACTTAGGTGTGAGGTAAGGAGAGCATGATGGGAGTTGAAGTCTGTTTTTTTATCAGGCTTTGTGACCTCATGCAGTCCTGCTTTTGTCTCATGCACATGGAGTATGAGGCCCAACAGCACCAACCACACACTCATTCAGATCTCAAGAGGGGTTTGTCTGAACACTCTGCTCCATACTATTGCTATTTACTGACCAGTGACTGATAATGAATGGCACACTGCAAACCCACCACCGACCACCACAACCTCAAAACATATTATTTTGATTAATTTGATTCATGCAATAGTAATTGTCCTCCTGACTTAATATCTTCAGTACACCAGACATTCCTAGCCTATTTAAACCATCTAGTATGTTTTAATGTGTGAACAACAGGTGATACACAATACATTTAGGGCCTTGGGGAAAAGACACAGACCCTAAGGGTCCAGGTGACTTCCCTACCCTGTCTGTGGCACTCAGCTCCAAACCCATTCATTCCTACATAAGACAGTCCCTCCAGCAAATTGCAATTTTGCGATCGCAATAATTAACGCAAATTCAAGAGATATCTGCAATATTTGCGAGAGCTTGTAATTTAGCTAAATTACCACAACTTTTCCACATGAAATGGCCAAATCAACAGACTGCTTGTGTTTTGGACCAATTGTCACAGTTGGTGTCGTGGTAACTTACGTCAACCCAGCGCATTCAGCAAGGATTCAGGCACGCATTCAGGTGTAAGATGAACAAATCTCACCTGCCAACAAAAATGATGCCATAGACAATTCCCAAATGTTCCCAAATGAGGTTTACATTCAGTTAGTCAGAAGAATACAAGTTGATTCATTGTTCAGACAACAAAGATGGACATAATCTACCTCAAATATAAAAATGTGCACTTTGGAAATGACATTTGTGCCATCATCAGGTCAAAATTTCAATTTGTCCAATACTTCGGCTAAGCTAATGACATTCCCACCAGCTTCAGCTGTACTTTGTGCTTAGTGATAATTAGCAAATGTTAACATGCTAACACACTAAACTAAGATGATGAACATGGTAAACATTATACCTACTTAACATCAGCATGTTAGCATTGTCATTGTGGGCATTTTTACAGATGTTATCATCCTGATCAAAGCACTACTGTGCCTAAGTGCAGCCTCACATATGCTCTCTCTTGATCACCCATGAGCATGCTTTCAATTTCTTTTACTCTCTCTCTCTCTTTTTTTCTCTCTCTCTCTCTCTCTCTCATTCTCTCTCTCTCTCCCTCAGTTTTTTCGGCAAGTTGGTTAAATGATATTTATTTGGTATAATCAAATTCATTCGTCATCGAGAGGGGGGTCGTGAAGGCTGGTCAGCTGACATGCATGACCCATATAGATGAACCCCTGATGTGGGTTAAACCATCCCCAGAAATCACTGTCAGTCTGAATGGGGTATAATTGGGCATAGCGCAATGTAATTTTTAGCAAAAGTTACTCAAACAGGAGAAAATAGTGCATTTGTTAGGGACTATTTTCAGTGGCAGATTAATTCACATTTGCTACTCCAGTGAGTATTTCTGGCAGCAGGATGGTGTGTGTAGGCTTGAGTCAAAACTACAGTGTGTGTGTTCATGGTAATGAAGGAACATGTCAACCAGTGCAACAGTGTGACTCACTGACATGTTTTTAAGCTCTTTGCACAGAGGAATAAGATATATCAGGCTTTGATAAACACAATACTTGTTAGTAGGATCTTCACTGTTGGTTTGGTCTTTAATTGGGATTTGTTGACAGTAAGAAAAATATAGAATATTTTGAGCCTTATCTTTTGAGATGAAGTAGCTTAATGTATTCAGTAGTAGTTCTGACACTTATGTTGCCCTCAAGTTATTATTAGAACACAGGAACAGAGTGAGATGTATGCTCATCATGTTTGTCCTCAACATCGACCTCACACCTAGCTTGCACACCTCTGACTACTGCCCATCTCTGTCAAACACAGACGCACATGCATACATAGATCGATAAAAACAAACTTGGTATTTAGCGGCATTGGCATTCCTCTCATTCATTTCCCCTGAAGGCCCCCACGGCGATGGCTGCCCTGCCTGTGCCCCGGCCGACGCAACTCCCACCATCCCTCTGGCATCAAATGTCATGACCAGAGGACTGGCAGCCAGTGAGCACACAAGCACAGCACTCTGTCTGCCTCAGGAACAAAACTAGAAAAGAAAAAAAACAGAACCTTCACTTGTACTGCTTCTGATACAGCAGGAAGTTGCTGACATGGTCCCCTGTGTGCAGAACATTATTGATGATTCCAGATCTAAGATGACCCATTGTAAACCTGCTGTAGTGGGTTAAAAGAGCAGGATTCTATAGAGGAAAGTACTCTTACTCCATTGTTGTTAACATTCTGATTCATTCTGCTCAAGATATGCTTCATACAGGTGGCTAAAGAAAAAAAATCAACTTTGCGATTACAATTTTTGAATTGCGATTTTTCAAAGGTGACAAGGCTTTTGTCATCCACCAACAGTGAGGGCCTAAAATATGCTTCAAACAAATTGCTTGTTGAATTGTCTATCAGCATCTGACACCACTCTGCTCCTACACCTTTCTGACATCAGAAGTGGGAAGTCTGCATCCGACAATTTTTGTAACTGTCCGAAACCAACAATTACGCCAACTTCACAGTGATTGGCCAGGTATGGGGTAGTGAGAAAGTAGACAGGATTTGAACTTCTCTCTGAAACTTTCTTTTTTCAGTCTTCACACAACTTTTTTATGTGAACAACCAAGTGCAACGTAAATGTCTTCAAGAAACTGTCCGATAGTATGCACTGTTCATGACATCCGGATTAAAGACACAAAAGACACAGAGTTGTTGTAGACACATCAGGGAGTGTGATGCTATAAGGCTATGACGGCAGGCTTTTCACCTTTTCAACAGATATATAGTCAACAGTTTTGCTTTTGGTCTGACCACATGTTGTACAAATTTGTGTGTTTGGAGCATACTGAGGCCTTCAAGATGTTTTTATGTGGCAGAGCTGATCCTACCAATGATCTGCACCATACACTATTGCTACTGCTATCCACTCTGATTTAGCATTGCACTCCTATAAAATTGTCAGACTCACGATGGACAATTTTTTTAAAAGAAAAAAGATAAAAATTGATGCAGCAGAACCAGATTTGTCATCTTTTTTATTCTATGCATTCTTCTTTCTTGTCAAAATTTAGCACCTACATTACCCACAATGCAATTTCAACTCCATTCACTCAACTGTGCTATGCTAGTAGCGGCTAATGTAGCCTGGAGTTGCTAGCCTCAAGCAGAGATGAGGAGCGGGCTACAGAGGTATGGTAACCTCACTTCTTTCTGACTCCACAAACCCAGAGTCTTTTCATTTTCAAACTTATAGTCTTCAGCCCCAATTGACCCAGCATCAGTTAGCATCAGATTTCACGCAGGAAACACACTTTGATGTGCGAAATCACTGGAGTTCCCCTTTAAAAAGCAGGTTGTAGATTCATTTAGATGGAATGGTTGAAAAGTTTCTATCATGTTTTGTAACATTTGCAGTGGGGAAGTCCAGATAATTCAAACTCTAAAGCAAATGTTGCTCCAGTCTTTTTTTTTAAAATTAATACGTGAGGCTTCTGACACCAGTAATACAAGACTGCCACCAACCTCACCAGCAGGGCTGCCATCATTTTTGCATTGGGAACAATGGAGGCTTTTGCTCTCTGAACGTACAGGACAGAACATTGTTAAAGTAAAACATGAATTCAATCCATCTGACAAATGGGTGCAGTTTTTGATAAGCACATTAAAGAAATCACCTAGACTGCCTTTTACCACTTATGCAACATAGCTAAAATTTGGTGTTCCCTGTCCATGGCTGACGCATTTGTTTCATCCAGACTTGATTACTGTAATGTTCTGTTTTCAGGTCTGCCATGTGTTGGTACTAAAAGTCTACAGATGATTCAAAATGCTGCAGCTAGAATCTTAACTCAAACAAGAAAACTTGACCATATTACAATTCTAGCCTGTCTTCATTGGCTTCCTATCCATGTTAGATCAGTCTTTAAGGTGCTTCTGATGACTTATGAAATCCTAAATGGGCATGCCCCATCATACCTGTCTGATCTCCTTAAACTTTATATCCCAAAGTTAAAAAGAAGTCAGCAGGCGGCCTTTTCCTATCAGGCCCTGTTCTTATGGAATAACCTCACTGCTGATGTCAGACAATCTGAGTCCTGTAAATCTAAACTTATCTAAAACTCATCTTTTTACCTTAACCTACAATTGGTTGCCTTTAATTGAGTACTTCATGACCTTATACTGCACGGCGGGTTAGTTTCTGTCTCAATGAATTTACTAAGCGCTGCCCTGCCGACGAGATTATTGATTATTGTAACTGGTCTGATGACCATTGCATCTCTCTAACCTTCTGTTTGTTTGTTCCACAAGCACATGAGCGTCCGAGCTGTGTGCCCCTCTCTCTTCTCTTCTCTGCCTCTCTCTCCCTATTTTCTCCTCCTGTCCTCTCTTGTATCTCAGGCATCTCTTGCTGGACCAGCACCCATCCTGGAACCGCTCTACTTCTCTGGCTGTTGGTGCCATTTCCTGAGGTTTTGGATCTGGTTCCCCGTCCTGCAGGAGTTCAGCCTCACCTCATGTCTCTCTCTCTCTCTCTCTGAATGATGTCTTTATCCTTCTCTCTCTCCTGTGTGTATAATGTCTTTCCTTGCCTCTTCTCCCATGTATGTGAATGGTGTGATGTGAGTCTCCCCTGTGTGCATGTGTAGACCTGCCAGGTCTCCATGGTGATGGAGTTCACGTGGCTCAGGTCCTATTCTGTTCTGGTAGCACCTGGAAGCTGCTTGGTGTCCTCTTCATCACATTCTTCATATATATTTCTTGTTCTATTCTGTATACACATCTATTGCATGTCTGTCCATCCTGGGAGAAGGATCCTCCTCTGTTGCTCTCCCTGAGGTTTCTTCCATTTTTGTTTTCCACATTGAAAGGTTTTTCTGGGGGGGGAGTTTTTCCTTATTCAAATCGAGGGTCTAAGGACAGAGGATGTTATATTGCTGTACAGACTGTAAAGCTCCCTGAGGCAAATGTGTGATTTGTGATATTGGGCTATACAAATAAAATAGACTTGCAGTATCAAGGAATAATCAGCCTCACTTCACTTTCCTCTTCAAGATAATTATTTATATGAGAAGCATATGTATCTGTCCCAATAAAAATCTACATGAATAAATAATGGTGTATTTCAGTGGCTGCTAACATTTTTTGTAATTCAGCAACATTACATGGAAGCAATTGTTTAGTTAGTAATGACATATGAAAATTACAGCTCAACAGATAAAGGGTTGCTCGAGGCTTGTTTTCTGTTAATGCTTAAACAAGGTCCTCGATTGAAAGTTTGCCATAAGAGATTAAAGGACAGGTTCACAATTTTTCAAGTCTGTCTTAAAACAACAGTCAGGTGTCCATATGAACAGTGAAAGAGGTTTTCCTCTCTGAAATCATTCCTCCTGTTTATACTGACTATTAGCAGTAGTTATCACTTCCAACAGAGCTGCAATATTAATTGTATATATGGATCTCTCTCTCTCTCTCTCTCTCTCTCTCTCTCTCTCTCTCTCTCTCTCTCTCTCTCTCTCTCTCTCTCTCACACACACACACACACACACACATACATGTGCGCACACACACACACAAACACTGAACACGCACACAAAAACACATTGAATGACCATACTCTAGTTCAAAATAGGCACCTCAAAGCCAGACAAAGGACATCAAACAATAAGCCACAATTAGTTATGGGTTGACTGAACATTTTTTTAAGGTCTCACACACACACACACACAAAGAGAGAGAGAGAAGCTCTTGCAGACACACCACATGGCCGTAGGATTATAGTGGACCCCTGCTGGGGAACTGAGCTGTTTTGCCTGACACACATCCAGTTAATGTCAGAGTGTTAAGAGAGCGTATGTATGTACTCCTTGGGGATGCTTTCAAGATTTTTTTTTCAACATTTAAAAAACATTATCAACCAGCTTTGTTGCTAGAAAATGTAATCCAGAAGACCAACAATAAAACACAAATATATCCATCATGAAAAAATATAATTTGACGTTGGTAGCGTTAATTTCATCAATGAAAACTATGTAGAAAAATATTACTTGATTAATACACTTTTTCTGAGGAAGCTTAGCCAGAGTGTCAGGGAAGGTGACAGGAGGCAGAGACTTGTTGAATGACTAAAAGAGGTGATTTATTCCATGTCTCAAAAATGAAAAAAAGCAAATCAGACTGATCTTAACTGGCTTAACTCAAGAAAAGTCATCTCAACAAACATAATCACGTGCAGACAGCTACACAGACATCCTCTCTTTTCTTTCTGCTCTCTCCCTAAAACCAACAACTCTCCCATTAAATGGGCTATCCAATCTGTTTAGGCAGAACCATATTTATTGTAGTGGTGTTTCAGTCTCCCTTACACTGAGAACTGGTATATTACAATGTCACTTGTATCAGTTAATATTGGTTACACACTTTATCAACACAATACTCATCACCATAAGCCAAAACTACTGAGTACAGATCACCCAAATACTAAACCACACATTTAACTAAATAATAAATCCCCCCATACTTGGTCTAACCCATGACATCACTGGTGATGTTAGCAAGAGCCTAAAAGCAGGAAGTGGTTGGGTGACTCCCCCTTTCAGTGCTGAAGGAAGACGTCGGATGGATAGAGTGAGGAGACTGCATTTTTTGGGTTGGTGGTTTCTGGCATAATCTGAATGGTGACTGGATCGGAATGGCAAGTAGTAGTGGATTGTCGGAGGATGAAGAGACTGAATGGACATGAATTGTGGATAGTAGGAAAGGGAGGAAGGATAAAACAGAAAGCCAGGTGACACTTGTAGGAAAGTCGGGCATTAGAAGAAGATTAGGAAAGGCGAAATGTCAGGAAAAAGATTATGATGGAAGAATTTAAGATAATTCTTAAATTTAAGGTTGGAAATGAGATAACATTGGTTCGCCCAATCTCTCTGACAACTGGATTGAGGAAGGCAATTAAGGATATAGAAATGGTGAAGTTGTTACATGATGGCAGTTTGTTGTTGAAATGCAAAAGTGCTGAACAAAGAAATAAAGCGATGAAACTGCAAACTGTGTAAAAAAGAAATAGCAGAAAAAAGAATAGTTGGTGAGAGGAGAGAAGTTAGGGGAGTGATATCAGTAATCCACATCGGAGAAAATCTGGAAGAACTGAGAAAAGCACTGAAAGGAGGAGCAGACACAGGAATTAGACGGCTGCAGGCCTTCAGAAACAGGGAAAAGGTTGACAGCGAGTCAGTACTGCTACAATTCAATGATGAGGTGCTTCCTGGAAAAGTGATGGTAGGTTACATGAGCTTTAATGTAAGTGCATATGTTCCTCCTCTGTTCAGATGTTATAAATATCAGAGATATGGACATACTGCTAATGTATGCAAAGGAAAACAAATATGGAGAAGATGTGGAGGAGAACATGCATATAGAGAATGTGATAGTAATGATACGGTTAAATGTTTTAACTGCAGAGGAAACCATGCAGCAGCTTATGATGGGTGCACAGTCAGGAAGCAGGCAGTGGAACAAGTAAAATCAGAACGAAAAGTAACACATGCAGAGGCAGTAAGGATATATAATAGTGAAAGAAGAGAGGACGGAGTAAACCAAGCAAGCCTGACGCAAGTACAGGATCAGGACAGGAACATAACTACAACACAGGAATATCAATGGACAGATTAGTGCTATTTTAGCCTACATCATCAACTGTTCAGAGCAAACAAAAACCAAGACAAAAAAAATATAAATTATTATTATTAAGGCAGCAGCTAAATTCCTAAATATGAAAGAGTTATCATGGGAAAAGATACATGCCTCAGAGGCAACTTCTCATATCATACCATAATGTTAATGCTTCAGTGGAACGCCAGAAGTCTGATAGCAGGTGGACAGGCGTTTAAAGGCTATATTGACAAGTGACAAAGGAAACCAGATGTCATATGCATTCAGGAAACATGGCTCAAACCAACTCTGGATTTTACTATTAAAGGATATGCTACATAAAGATAGATACAATGGAAATGGAAGAGGGTGTGTGACATTTATTAAAGAGGGCACAAACTAGACAGTTAATGACAATACAAGAATTGGAACTAGTAGTTATTGAAATATGGATCAAGAAAAAAAGCTTGAGGTTAATACATTTTTATAACCCATGCAAAAATAAACTAGAGAAAGGAAAGCTAGAAACAATATTGGAACACTGGAGAGGTAATGGGGTGAACAAGAAGATTTAAATGGAGAAATTTTAGGGGAGCTAATGGATGAAAAGGAATTGGTGTGTTTAAATGATGAATCAGGCACAAGGGTGAATTTGATGAAGGGTACAGGATCACCAATAGATCTTACTTTGGTATTGCAGTCTTTGGCATGAAAAACTAGTTGGGAAGTATTCAAAGGAAGCACTATAGGTAATAAGTAGAAAGGGAAATAGAACAGGATGAGAGAGAAGGGAGATGGAAATTTGAAGAAGCAAATTAGGACAAGTATAGAATGATAACTGAAAGAAAATTAAAGGAGGTAAATATAAACCAGGCAGTTGATGACCTCAATACAGAAATAAGCAGTATTATTCTTGGAGCAGCAAAAGAGTCAATACCAAAAAGAAATGGTAATAAAAGGGAAAGGATAGCTCTGTGGTGGACACAGGAATGCACTACTGCAATAAAAAAATCATAGTAAGGCATTTAAAGTCTTGTAGAAAATACAGAATTTACAGAATTTAATTGAGTATAAAAGAAAGCAGGCAGTAATTAGGAGTATAGTAAAGAGAATTAAAAGAGATTTTTGGAAGAGGTATTGTTACTCACTAGGCAGAACTACATCATAAGACCAAGTATGGGGTATGATTAAGAGGATGTCTGGTAAGAGGAAAGAATATGAATATTCTATAATGAAAGATGGAGGAAATGTAGTAAAAAAGGTAAGGATGAAGCAGAATTATTAGCAAAGACCTTTGTTAAGGTACATAGTACTGAAAATTTGAATAATGAAGAAAAGAAAGAGAGAGAGAACAATAGCAAGGAATATAGAAGCACTGCAGGATGATAGGGAGTATGGAAATATAATAAGTATGATGTTTACAATAACAGTACTAAACAATGCATTAAGCAAATCTGGGAAAACAACGCCAGGGAAAGATCAAATAAGTTATTGTATGCTAAACAACTTAAGTGATAGGAGTAAAGGAATATTATTACGATTCTATAGCAAGATATGGGAAATGGGATGTTTACCCACTCTATGGAAAGAGTCAGTTATTGTTCCCATATGTAAACCACGTAAGGATCCAAGTTTAGCAGAAAATTATAGACCGATTGCTTTGACTTCACATGTAGTAAAAATTATGGAAAAAATTATAAATGAAAGATTAAGGTATCATATAGAGACAAAGGAACTATTAAATAATTACCAAAGTGGATTTAGAAAAGGAAGAAGCACAACTGATCCAGCTTTATGTCTAGAAACGGAAATTAGGAAAGCTCAAATTAATTAAGAAAGTTTAGTAGCTGTATTTTTTGATGTTGAGAAGGCATATGACATGATGTGGAAGCAAGGGTTAATGATCAAGTTACATCAAATGGAAATAGGAAGGAGAATGTATTGATGGGTTAAAAACTTAACGGATAGGTTGATATCAGTAAGAATAGGGAAAGATTATAGTAGTATGTAGTATATATAGTAGTCTATAGTAATAAGTATTTAGTAAATGGACTGCATTTATATAGCCCATTTCTTGTCTTCTGATCACTCAAAGCACTTTACACTACATGTCACATTCACCCATTCATACACTCATTCATACACTGATGACAGAGGCTGCCATGCAAGGTGCCAACCTGCTCATCAGGAGGAGTCTCTAATTACTCACACACACACACACTCACACACAAGGATGGTACAGCCTTCAGGAGCAATTTGGGGTTCAATATCTTGCCCAAGGACACTTCGACATGCGGACTGTAGGAGCCGGTGATTGAACCGCCTATCCTCCAATTAGTGTACGACCCGCTCTACCTCCTGAGCCACAGCCCCAGTGGAAAATGGAACTCCTCAAGGAAGTATAGTCAGTCCAGTTCTGTTTTCAGTCATGATAAATGAAGCATTTAGTAGTGCCAATAGGTCTATTGGTATTACATTATTTGCAGATGACAGGGCTATGTGGAAAAGGGGAAGGAATATAGATTTTATAGTTTAAAAAGGCAAGAGGCAAGAGGCAATAAGGAAAGTAGAGGCATGGGCACTGGAATGAGGTTTTAGATTTTCAGTGGCAAAAACAAAGGCAGTTTTTTTCACAAAAAGGAAAATGCAGGATCAGATTAACCTTAAACTTTATGGAGAAAACTTAGAAAGAGTTGAATGTTTCAAATATTTAGGTATATGGTTCTATAAGAATCTTACTTGGATAACTTATATTGGGAAAATTGTTGAAAAATGTAAAAACGTACTGAATATTGTAAGATCTTTGAGGGGCAGAGAGTGGGGAGCAAGTAGGCTTTCTTTGAAGACCATATATATTGGGTTAATCAGGGCAGTTCTAGACTACGGCTGCATAATTTATCAGTCTGCATCAAAAACGTTATCAAAGAAGTTGGATATAATTCAATATCAGGCATTGAAACTCTACTGTGGTGCCATAAAAATAACCCCAGTTTCCGCCTTGCAGGTGGAAATGAATGAAATGCTGTTGGAAATCAGAAGAACTCAATTAGCATTAACATATTGGGTAAAATTAAAGGGCCATAAGGAGAATCGTCCTCCTCAGAAATTGTTACAGCCTTGGCAAGAGAAAGAAAAATGACAGATCAAGAGCTTCGGTTGGACAATAGGAAACAAAGTTAATGGAATAGGGAAAAGGATGGTATCTCTGTCACTAACATACAGACATGTACAGCCTGTTTATTTCCAGCAGGCTCTAATGTTACAATAACTCACCTACATGTTTGTTTACAGAGACAGGCTAGACACTAATGCTAGCTAGCTCCTAACAGTAAAATACAGATGACACTGTTCTGTTAGACTCATCTTCTAACGTTAGGCAAATTCAAGCCACAGCCACTCACACAGCTGCAAGTAAGGGAGGCTGGAGCAAAGTGAATAAATTTCTTATTCAGTGGAATTGTGAGGGAGTTAAATGACCACCAATGGAAACAACATTTGATTTAAAGGCATATGCAATTATGTCATCTGAGAAGTTATAGGGCAGTACTTCCCTATTTTAAATCATGCCCCCATGTTTATAATGCTGGATATTAAATGAACCGTTAATACCTTGTTCCTTTTCATATGGGTTATATCCCCTTCTGGGACTTCTCTCGACCATAGAAAGTTTTGAAGATCCTTCTCCATGTCACGTCTTTCTAGAATAAATATTATATGTTATTTTAGGCCCAGAATAATGGCACAACATCCCTGCCTTGAATAGGCTGTATAAAAGGGGCTTAAATGATGTTAAAGCTAACAATACACAAATGTTAGCATGCTAACGTAAGCTACTTAGCATTGCCGAGTAAGCTCACAAAAGTTGCTAATAAAATAAACACAGATTTTGAAAAGGGTAACATTAGTGGTAAAAGTTACCAAAGCTGTAACATTATGTTAGTGAACTAACATTAACGTGACGTGACATTAACGTTGAAGAACTTACCATAAATTAGTTCTGTAATGTTATGAATGATGATAATTTGATAGTGGCTCCAGGTGAGTGTTTATACTGGTTTCTTTCTTCTTCTTCTTCTTCTTCTTTTTGGGTTTTGACCGGAAGTACTTTTTTCCACTCAAAATATTTCTCAGGGAAACGCAAAAGTATCTCGGCAGAACACAAAAGTATCTCTGGGAACACAAAAGTATTTATCTTTTTCTTTTCACCCATCTTTTTTTTTCTCCACCATGTCCGCTTTTTTTCACCCATCTATTTTTTTTCTCCCCAATGTCCCCTTAGGGGCTCCATAGGTTTTACAGCTCACAACTTAGCTCTTTTGGTTGAGTCTCAGTGGTCTCATCATCCTGGTTTAGCAGCATGCAGCTATTTTCAGTGAAAAAAGAAATTCTTATAAACCAATTGTACATTACCTGTTCAGCACTAAACACCAGAGAGACAAAGTTATAGACTAGCAGGTGAACATAAGGGAGCATTTAGCAGTGAAAGAGCCAGATGTCATGGTTATCCAAGGAGGGTTGAATGAAGGGCAACTGGACTTGGTTGAAAGTACTTGAAGATGTTTCGCTTCTCATCCAAGGGGCTTCTTCAGTTCCCCTGACTGGTGGAGAATCCCAGGTATTTGACCTCTGTGACCTCTTCACAGAATACACTAACTCAGTGGACAGTAATATTAAGTTCACACATTGAAGAGGACAGGAGCCTCCACATTGGAGTATACAGGAAACCCACACACACAGACCAATACTTACTCTTCGACTCTCACCACCCACTGGAGCATAAGGAGTTATCAGAACCCTGCACCACCGAGCTGATAATGTACCAACAAGTGCCCAGGCCCAAGAGAAGTAACACATACTTAAAGCTTGTGGATACCCCAAGTGGACCTTTGTGAAAATAGTCACAAGATCCAGGAAGAACAACAACCCGGCGGGTGGTGAAGAAAAGAAGAATAAATGCAACAACAATGTCATTCCGAAACTTAGAAGGATTTTCAACAAACACCATATCCCTGTGTTTTTCAAACCCAGCAACACACTGAGACAGAAACTGGTCCACCCAAAAGACCACACACCCGAATACAAGAAAAGCAATCTAGTGTATGCACTCTAACGCTGTGAGGAATGCACAGACTTATATATGTATATATGTATATCGAGAAAACTAAACAACCATTAAGCAAACCCATGACTCAACACAGGAGGGCCAACTCCTCAGGTCAAGATTCAGCAGTTTACCTACACCTGAAAGATAAAGAGGAGCGAAGAAAACCATCTACGTCAAATTAGAGAAACCATCTCTCAACAGGGGAGGAGGTTATCTCCCACCTACAATGTAGTCCTTTCACCCCTTCCCAGGAGATTTAACAACCATTCACATATGGCCTTATGTGACAACACCAACGACGTTACAACAGCCAGGAGCACATATGAATCAAGTGGTATCTATGACCTTGATAACAACCCTACAGAGGTCAAATACCCCACCAGTCAGTTAGAACTGGTAAAGTTCCTTGGATGAGAAGCGAAACGTCTTCAAGTATTTTAAATAAGTCCAGTTGCCCTCAATTCAACCGTCCTTGGATAAAGAGCCAGATATTTCTCTCAGGAGTTGGTGGAGATCAAACTAGAGCTAAAAGAGAGTGAATATTAGACTAACTTGTTCAGATATTGCGGAAAACAAATGAAATACATTGACAGAACATTTATAGAAGCTTTTAGCAATTTGTGTTGGCAGTGCACAGTTTCCATATATGGTCAATATAAATATTTCTTGATAAAGTTGATAACAAAATAATCAACATTTTATTACATTTCCTACAAAATGGAAATGCTAATGCCAGGAGTTTTAGGAGACAGTCTAAAATGGCAGAATCAAACTTTAAGCTGTGTCATCTGTCATGTGTCTGTGGTAAATCCACTGAAATCCTTTCCTCTTGCCATGGTTAGATCTAAAACTGTCAGTAAACACCTCATCTGGCTTGTTTCTCATCCACAAATATCCTGATTATCCATTTTTGACAAGTGTGTTATGGTGTCAGCTGCCTGCTGTTGAGTCTCCTGGAAAGCTTATTATTTAGTTGATATGGAAATTTGAAATTCATCCTGTTTGTTGTCAGAGGAGCAAAATGTGTCCCCGGCCTCTTTGAAGGAATTTGATGACAGAAATACATTTAGAGAAGTACACTTTAGTACATTGATACATTTGATGTCATTTTGTCTTATCACTGAGGATACATGAAGCCAAGGAGGTCAAAAGAGTTCAACAGGGTAACATTATTAGTCATAAAACTGTATTAATTCAGTTTGGATAGTGGTCACAGAGGTTATTATTCCTGAAACTATCACAACCAAGGGCACACATGCCCTGTAACAATCACAGATAAAGTTGTGTTGCAGTGAACTGAATTACCTTTTGAAAATGACATTACCAGACCACCTCCAGCTAAACTATTCCCACCCAGTCAGGGTGCACGGCTTTGATTCATTTGCACTCGATATCACTTATTCCATTACCACCTTACGGCCTCAAATTGCTTTCAACTTCAGTTTGGTGTCTCTGTGAACATCAATCAGGCATGCAGCACTTCCCAGTTCATCCCCACGTGAACCAAGGAAACTATAAAAGAAGGAAGGGTCATTACGTCACTGTGTAGCACGTGAACACACATTGGTGCCACACTTGAAAGCTCTCGGCACAGTTAGCGTAGTGGTGAAGGGGCAGACCACTCCTTCATCTCTCCCCTCTCAGTTTCACAGGTTATCAATCTGGGTGATGGAGGCACCGCTATTATGTTGTGTTGTTATTTAGCTAATGTTTTATGTGTTTTCAAGGTACATTTCGTTTGATTTGTATGTTAATTCAATAATTTATTTGCATGCAAGTTACATTAATGCTATGCTAGATTTATAACAAACTGGAGCTTCTTATGAAATGGTGACCAGGCAGACAGCAGGGAACCAGACAAATGGGATTACAGCCCACATGTTGATTTTATCATGGCAGAGATAATGCATCATACTTCATAATTACTATGCATTATTTTCCTATGATCATGTTCGTTGTTAAAGGTTTTTAAAGTTTCTGCCATGAAATGTATGCTTTTGTTGTTTTATAGCTAAGGGTTAGTTTATAGCCTACCAATGCACAATTATTAATCAGAAGAGGTTTGTAAACATTTCATTTGAATATGTGATATTACCATAACATTACCTATTATTAGCCCTACAGTTAATCATCATAAAACAGCCTCTAGATCGAAATGAAAGGAAGAGAGAAGGAATGAAGAATACAGATTTTGTTAACAACATTAAATCCTAAACATCAAGATTTTCAAGGTACACTTGCAACTTTTCTTTTTTAATTGCCACGGTGAGCACTAAATGTCCTTTTTGACCAAAAAGTTGAACTTCTTCTTGTCAGTTGAACCAGAGGAACTAATCTCAGGAACTAAACTAGTAACTAAAAGTCAATTTTGCGTATTCATGTTTACAGTACATTTCCTCTGCATCTGGTTAGACAGATGATGGATTAAAAAACAACTCTGTGACACTCCATTTTCACACATGAAAAAACAAGACAGTCATCCTATTCTTTGCTTTTACAGTTGCAAGACTGTTGATTGAATTAGATTTAAATTAATGAATGAAAAATAGAAATGTAGTGGAGGCAAATTAGACTGAAAACTCGCCTGGCTCCACAGTAAACAATCTGCTGAGTGTTCGTCATTTATTTCTGCATAACTGTCATGAAACAATCAGAAAATTATGTTTTATTTCTCTCATTCAATCCAGGTGTTAAAAAAAGTCCCTGCATCAGGGGAGCTTTACTTTCTGACTGGTTCAGGAACTATCAGGACCTACCAGAGCTCGCAGGGGTGAACGCTACCGGTCAAACACAGACACCACAGCTACTTCAACTTGTGTACCGCTTCATTCACAAAACAAAGACGTACCTGGTGACTGTAGAATCATTACTAGGAAGAGGGAAGGACATTTCTTGTCATTTATTAACGTTAGAAACAAAGTTTTGTTGTCATCCCTACAGATGCAGCTAGGGTTCGATTAAGAGAAGTAAATCTTGATTTGCTTAGTTTCTTGGTGGTTACTGTAAAGAAGTAAAAAAATAACCACCACACACTCAGCAGATCATCTACTTTTGAGACAGGGGTTCCAGAGTTTTCAGTCTATTTCTCAACTTCTGCATGTCTTACTTGATTACACTCACAAAACCTCAGTCACGCACAGTAAATACAAGGAAACAACAGAATAACTCAGTGTTGTTTTGAACTGCCAGATTTTGGATTGCCAGATACATGCTGTTCTCACCAGAAAAACAACAGATTCGTCATTTGTTCAAACATTTAAACTGTCCTCTGTTTAAGCAACCTCTTGTGGTTGTCCTAACTCCCTCTATCCTCCCGCTTTTGTTCAGTCTGCCCCTCTGTCACAGTCTCCAGCCACTTTTCACTTTCCTGGCCCTCTCCAGACCTGCCATTCTCCACCTGCCCACCAGATGCACTCAGACTTTCCTTCCAGTCCCAGTCACCTGACTCCCATGCCCACCTGCTCACCTGTTCCTCATTCCCCAGTCATCCTCACCTGCCTCTCATCATCATTTGTTATGTTGTTGTGTTTGCATTGTAATCACAACCCTGACAGTGGTGGTGGTACAAATAATGACTGCTCTTTCTGAAAAGCAAAGGTGGAAGTAGCATGATGTTATATATCCTACCAACAATCAGCTTTGGTTTCTTTTAACCATGATGGCAATCTTGCCCTAACCCCAACCAAGTAGTTTTTGTTGCCTAAACCTATCTTTATACCGTAGATCAGAACCGCAGATCAGAAATATGTCATATGAGTTGTTCTGGAATTCAGTGACAAATAACATGTTTTGTTGTTTAGGTTGGAGGACTGTCAGTTTCTGGATTTCAGAGCACACTTAAATGCACCATTGAGGAGAATTTCAACAGCCCATGCTCATGTGATGATAATGTAACTTTAACTAAACTAACTACCTTTAGCTAAATATTCACTGCGATTGATCACCTAAAGAGATGGAACAAACTTTATCTCCTTTATTTTTTCTCCTTTGTATTAAAAAGCAATGCAAAATATACTGTAGGTCTATATGTCATAAGTTCACACAGACATTATCTCTACATTTCCAGTTACAATTCACTAAAAAGTTATAATTTAATTCATTTATCTAGACTATAATACTTCCAGAGAACAATCATATTTAATTAGCCAAATTCTTATTATTCCAACTGTGCCAAGTGCCCTTAGCCACAAGGTCAAGCATTTCAGCCCAGTCTGGATAATACAGATCAAGGACCGTCTCCTCCTTGAATCTTTCCCCAACACTCCCATATCTTTATACCCTGCTTATTCTAATACGCTCTAATGCTGAAGTGAAAATAAGCTCCTTCTTCAGCCCTTATTTCTCTCCCTTTTCCATTTCAGCTCCTTTCTCGAACTGATTATTTTAGGGTCACAGGACAGCTGTGGCTCTTTCACGTCTTATTTGTGGTAGACCAAACTTCATTTTTCCTACTGTCATTGTCATTGCTTTTGTTAAAATGTAAATGTACTATCCCTATTATTTAGCTCTTTTACACAAACTGTAATATGGGAGACAGCTGTTCTGTTTTCAACCAACATTGTTTTTTTTTCCATGACCACAATCGTTCCATAATCTTAACTAAGTGGTTATTATTGTAACCATCACTATGAAGGTTCCCTAAAATTAAAGCAACTATAATCAATATTTTTTATAACAATGTATGAAATGTCAATGTGTAATGTGTTGTGTGTGTGGCTCATAGATATGAACCTACAGAGAATTATCAGTGACTCTGCAGCTCCCCTCAGCTTTACGAAGCTTTACAGTGAGTTTCAGCTCATTGTTTAGCTGTCCGGCTGCAACTTTACTGCTTTGGTTCACTCTCAGTGCTCTCATAGCATCGTCTCGGGCCACAGCAGGCAGCTGTTTTCAGAGAAAAAACTCTAAAAATACACTGTACACTACCTGCTCTGCACCAAACAGCAATCAGACAGTTAGCTGTAGACTAGCTGGTGAACATAGTGGAGCATTTAGCAGCTAAAGAGCCAGATATTTCCCTCGGGACTTTGTAGAGAGCAGAAACAGAACTAAAACAGAGTGAATATTGGACTTACATTCACCTGGTGGACAGAAGCACGACTCCAAATGAATGATAATGTTGCTCCGTAACTGCTGGATGTGGAAATAAGAAACTGCTTGCTAACAAATTCAACATATGAACTTAAAAGGTGATATGTCAGTGTTGTGTTCACAGATTGTTTCTGCTGAAAACAAGTAGACAAAAAAAATCAGTTATTGCAGGTTTATTGAAGTAGTAATTTTAACCCAAACCCAAATCTTTCCCTAAACCTAACCACAGCATTGTCACATCATAAAAGTGATTTATTTGTCAGCAGTGATTGGTAAAAGTTTTGGCAGTCACTAAAAAATGTTGTTGACTTGACCAGAAAACACTTCTGCTGTGTGTGTGTTGTTGCAGAGGGCAATTACGACCTATGTGATTTTGTTGTTTAGTTTGGAGGACTTGTTGGACCAATGTTGGATAGAAAACTAAATGGCTGTGTTTGATTTTCAGGGGAATCCAACTCCCTTCTTGCAGGCACCCATTGTTTTCTATGCAAGTCCACACACTGGGTTGACAAGCATTGACCACTGTCCTTTTTCCCTCTATTGACGCTTGTCAACTTTCTGGAGAAGCAGCAGTTTTATTACATTTGTGCCACTACTTCTTGTGATGTGTCTAGTGTGAGATATGGGCAAGGGTGTCATTTCCACTGGGGATGGGGGAAACATGTTCCCTACTTTTGTCCACCTCGTGGTTTCATAGTTTCAGGTTGATTTTCTTGCTAAAATTTCTCTGAATCATGTCCTCTCACTGTCCAGCCAGCAAAATCCAGATACTCATCTGAGTTGCCTTAAATTATTACTGTGCACTCACAGCAAGAACCTTAATGAGCAGCAGCGAGTGTTCAACTGCCTTTTTTCCCCTTTTTTCCCTCTCAGTCTGCCCTCCCTTATTGATGGAAGTTGTTGGGGCTGAAAAGGAAGCCTGCAGACTACTCTGGCCTGTAAAAGCGCCCGTCACAATACCCATACTTACAGTATTTGCAAGTAGTCAAGTGACTACTTGTGTGCCGTATTTCCGGCTACTGTCACAGTAGCCAAGTACCTGTTAAGACCACAAGAGTGTGGAGGTTTATGAGAGCTCACTGGGACAGTCTTGGTTAATCGGACATCCCGTCACTCACGCAAATACCAATACTATACATGGCACAATCAAGCACAATCAAGCTTATGATTTGTAAGAGTTGTAACCAACCAAACAGTGTTACAGTTATGATCAGATGACTGTTAAAAAAACTCACATTCAGGAGCTGAGAGGAGAAATACAAAGCAATTAAATCAAGTTATCTAGAAGCACATAGGTTTACTGAACATAAAGGAGACATAATACAATATTATTTTGAATGGTTTCTGTCTGAAACACATTTCTCAAAATCTTTGATAATGGATATATTTAATATTCATCTTGACAGTGTCAGATATATAAAGATATTATTCTTATCAGTCTAATAAAGAAGAACAGATTAATTGTTAATATTTTGTGATAACCATCTGTGGGGTTTCTGTCATAATTTAGTGTTCAGATATGAATAATAATATTCACGCTAAATTCAACTTATAAACTTCTTCTTGTCAGTTGATTATTGTTGGTCCTAAAACCAGTCTATCCGCCAACTACTGGACTGGTGTTTGCGCAATATACTGTGGTAAATTGTGGAATACACTTGGCTCTGAATATCGCTTGGAAGCTGTATTAGGAGAAGTGTGCATCAGTGTGGGTTAAGTGTAGTGTTGGTATATTTCAGACATGGGACACACTTGTCTACTACTTGGCAGTGCATGAACGCGCACTTTAGTGCTCAAGACTGCAAGTGAGGGTGTTGGGATGCAGCTAAAGTATTCAACCTTCTCTGCATGTTTTTGGGGTAAAACCAAACTGTTTAAACTATTTTCCCAAAAAAGAAGAATACAACATTCAGTGATGGACTAGCTACATGAAAATGTTTGCCAGTAATATCAAATATATGGGAGATTTGTAATTAATGGCTTGTAATTAGCATCCCAAACCACTGGTACTTAAGTGCACTTAAGTGACACATTAAACATTAGGTACAAAACACAGAGGAAGGCAGTGACAGTACACTAGCACTTGCACTGAACACTAAAGAGGAAAAAATATGCTACAGAGATGAGAACTGAGTCAGTGACCCAAAAAGACAGAAGTACATTCATACACACACACACACACAGATACACCACATATTCTGTAGAGCTGTATTGTGAAATGAAATGTCACAGGTATGTCAATCATCCTCTGTGTGTACTGTGTGAGTGGGAGCTGGTGCAGACCTGCAGGCTGCAGGGCAGGTACCTGAGCAGGCTGTGGGCATCCGAAATGAAATGGAGGTCAAACTGTCTACTTATGAGGTAGGAAAAGAGACAGGCTGACATTATGAAGGAGAGGCAGGAGAAGGATGGGGACGATGAAGCACAGATAGTGTGGTGAGTGACGAGGATGCAGTGAGACAGAGGAAATGTATGATACACTAAAATGGAAGTATGTGAAGAAAAATACAGATGGAGGGAACAAACCTTTCATTTCTGTCAGTCCAGAGTAGTTCATCATAAACACATTATACCTGCCCTGGCTGCTTAAAGGTCATGTGGTTTAGTTACATCAACTAAATGGGATGCCAATTTTAAAGGTGATTACTTACAAAATCTACAGAAAGACATGAGTGTGTGCAAGCAGACACAAATTCACTGTAGGCAGCACAAACTGAGGCGAGACGCGAGTTGGAAATGTTTGTGCTTGAGTAAATAATTTGTGTTTATCCTGAGGCATGCATTACTTTATTTCATAAAGGTACAAAGAGAAGAGGAAACAGAGAGACTGGAGTTCCTGGTGAGTTCTGAGATCAGTCAGAGGCTGAGCTCCCTCACACAGGCTTAGGTTGCTAACTAGCTTACAGCTAACATCTGTACACTTGATACTTTGGCTGTTTGGGGCAAATAAACACAGACTGCAAAAACACTCCATTAGCAAAATTCATGCCATGAATGCAAAGCATATATGAGCAATATGAGCACACCAAGAATGGAGATGTCATTCTGTCAGTACAACATTTTAAGAAAGATATCTCAACAACTACTGTCCTGATTGCCATGGATGTTGGTATGGATGTTCTTGGTACACAGAGGATGTTTCCTAATGTTTTTGGTGTCCCCCTGAACACTCCTTTCCTTACCTTTACAATACAATAAATTAGGCCAACCAGAACTAAAATAAATCTAGATACTAGAAGAAATAGCTCACACTATCCCAATCAATTTACTGAGCACATTCATGCTCCCCAGAGGATCCACTCAAAGCTTTCTACTAACACCAACTTGAGGCCAAATTATGAAATGATGCACTAGATATCTTGTAACCTAATGGCAGATTGCTATGAAATTAACTGAGAACATTTATGTAATAAAACCTATTTAATGACCCCATGACCTTTCATTTTGTGCCAGCCTTACAACAATCTCACAAATGTACATTTTAGCCCCACTGGTAAAGCTCTAAGAATAGAATAGTGTGTGGCTTAGTCTGTCCAGTACTTTTGAAAGGTTGGGTGTAATGAACATTGCAGCTTCTAGGGGCTGATAGTAGGGCTGTAGATTCACTGTATTGTCTTTAGATGTAATATATAAGGCAGACACATTCTGTGAAGCATGTTGGAATCTATGCATACTGTATCTGGAATATGCTGTGGCATTTTTTGTTTGCAGTATCATGATTTTTACATTGTTAGTATATACTTTTAAATACAGTAATTCTCCACAAAAAATTGCCCTCTTTAGTATAAGAAGCAGGACAAAGAGTTTAACTATGTGATGATACATTGCATTGAGACAAAGCTGTGTAAGTGAGTTCTTACCAATGAAAATTAAATATATAGTGATGTAAAGTGTCTCGGGTCTTTTATTTAATGTTTGAAACACCCACAACAGCAAAAAACAGAAAACTTGCAGTTTTAGAAAAACTATTACAGCAAACAAGGTAATGATGCCTGACAGATCTCACTGTGTAGCCTTATGTATGTTGTTTTTATTGTGAGTGTACACTCAACAGTTGTGTAATATATTGAGGGAAGGAGTCAACAAAACAAGGCAATATGTATAATCCAGTGAAACTGCATTAGGAAAAGTGGACACAGTAGACCATCATTAACAGTAACAGTAAGACACACCCCGATATTTACTTAATATTACTACATACTACTACATACTACTGCTTCAATGATGACAATTAAGCTGAATTAACATATTTGACAGTCTTATATAACATTATGTGCTTCAACAAATGAGTATTTCATGCAAGGCAGTGTACTGTAACTGATTGTCCACCCCATGAAGAATCAAACTAAAGGCGCAACTAAATATCAGGCACACATTGCCTGTTCTGTACATTTAGTATATGTTGTGCATGTTTGTGTGTGCTCTTTATGCTCAATTAAAAAATCTATCAGATGTGTTCATGCTTTGTGTTTATGCATCCATGCGTGTACATTAATTTCAGTGTACAGTTTTGCAGGATTTAAGCATGTAAAATAGGTCATACATGGCACTTCAGGGCTTATCTCTGGAAGTAACCCCTGACCAGTGGCCGGTGGCCCCGTAATGTGGCTACTTAACTGGAATAATTAGCACCCAGTGGGTTTGAGAGAATTTCAGCCTGTTGCGTAATGTTATTTACCAAGCTGCTGTCTTTGAAGAAGAAAACTTGCTGAGACGGTTGTTGAAGAAGAAAAACGGATGGGGAAATCACTAGGGAAATTATTTATATGAGGAGTTTCAGTGTGAAGCCAGATATCCGTTATTGAAAATTGTGACATGTACTCTGACAAATTGACTGCCAGCATGAAAGCTCAAACTCAAAACTCAGTTCTGAATATATTTCTAGGAGCTTTCTGCTTGAAAAACAATAACATTTTAAAGAATGGTCCATATTCTCTTTTCTGCTTTTCTTGTATAACCTAGTAAATCAGTTTGAATCTAGTTAGTTACAAAGAACTTAGAAAGGACTTCACACACAAACTTAGTGATGGATTTATGAACAGCTGGTGCAACACAGTCCTGATGACTATTTTTTTCCACTGAACAGAATGAAACATGCACACACCCAATTTTAACATCTTAAATCAGCCTTAGTGGAGCTTTATTCCAATCTGAATGACAGTTGACAGAAAACAGAGGAATGAGCAAGTCTAATTTATGTGCAGGAAAAATGCAGGAAGAGGAGCAAGATGGAGCGCAGGGGGGAAAGAGTTGGAGGTGATCAGTTGTGTAACATTCCATCACTGCTTCCATATCTATTCAGTGTAAACACACAGCAGGACAGAAGTTATTGTATCAATGATCTATATGTGTACTATCACTGTAACTGATGAACAACATTAATCATGTGTCACTTTAATCACCATATTCCTAAAACTTTAGATAAATAATATACATTTGTATATTTATTATACAAATGATACTGTTTTATAATTGGCTGATACAACAGTTTGTCATGCTTTCCATAAATTCATCACAAGTCTTGTCATCGTTAATTGAGTCACATTTTAGTCAGATGTAAAATTGAAGTTTAACTGGAAGAGAAATGGGCCTTAATGAGCCTGCTGAAAATATTAAATGCAGCTGAAAACTGGTGCGCATGTGTGTGTGTGTGTGTGTGTGACTGTGATTTGATCTGAATGAGCACATTAGTGAAGATTTGTGTAATTTCTAATGTTTATCTAATTTGTTGTTTGTCTTGAGTGCTGAGTACCTGCTGTTGAGAGACGGTGTGAAATATCTGTGATTAATGCTCTTAACTGTTTTGGGTGTCTACAGCAGAGGGAAGTGTTTGTCAATTTTCTAAAGAGGCACCATGTCTAAAACTAAATGACAAAAGTGTTTGACTGGACCAAGTCTGCAGCCATTTTCACCTTGTGTTGTATGGAGGAATAGTTACGCAGCAATGTGTTTTTTAATTCATTTAAATGAATTCATATATTCTTTGACAATAAAATATGGGTGTGATCTGAAATAAAATAAACTGAATTTAATTGACTGGAATTAATAAACTATTATACAGTGTTTAATTGGAAAACACATCACCTCCAACACTCCACAAAGAGGAATTAATGAAAACAATAAATTAATCTTAGCAATACCTTTTGATAACCACTGATAAATAGATCTTTTTTTTTAAAAGTAACTGTCCACCATATAAAAAGTGGAATTTGAAAATCAATTTCAGCTGAGTTTACAAATAAATTTAACAATGACAAAATGTGAGAATTCCCAAAGTAATATAAAGTAATGAAATGGGAGGATTGTATTTGCAATTTTCATTTTTTTAATTTAGCATTGATTCATTTTTCTCTTTTGTTATCGTTGTGTTATGGGATCTTGTTTCCAAATTTTACCACACAGTCGAGAAGTATAGCAAGGGGCCAGTGTCTCACTTTGTGACTGTAAATGCTCTGAAGGTGGCAGAATTTAATCACAGTTGGGGCAAGATGTAGTTTGTTTCTTGCCAGAGCAAGACCATGGAGTAGGAAGTAAGAAAAAAGTATGTTGTTGATGTTTAAAGCTGCATTATTTGTTTTCTTGGACACTTGGAACAAGCTGAAAACACAAAATCTGAAGCCTGTGTTAGCAAACATGTTGCCTATCTACCTATCTTTACATGCAATATGTACACAATGAGTGTTATGGGTCACTGTGATCATCCCTCCTCTCCATACTGGTCATGAAGCAATTCCTTCGTAGCGCAACTTCACTGTAAGAAATCCACAGTCCCCATTCTGTGCAAGAATGCATTCTTAAGTTTAACCAGAGATAATATTTAGCAGTCAGGGTTACACAAATCAAGTTTGTATCTTTGTCCTGGTAGACACCTGTGGATTTATTGCCAGTGTTTTGTCCCAGAAATACAACTAAAGTATTCCGCTTTATCAGCGCTTTTTCACTGAAAACAGCTTCATTCAGCTAGCCTGGTAATTCCTTTCCCTTCATTCAGCCTGACATTATGTTCATGTTTGCCACAACTTATTGCCCTAACCAATCAGTAGAAGTAGTTAACTTAAAAATATGTATAGCTGCATCAGTTTCATCCATATTTGTCGCCTTTTTTTTGTTCCTACTTTTCTTTTATGGATGTAGCTAGCTGTCTTTGTAAGGCCTATTGTTAATCCTGTCTACAAAGCTCTGAGAGGTTCAATTGTTTCTCCAGATGGGGGAAACAGCCCTCAGTGAGCACACAGCACTCATGTTTAAATCACTGAATCAATTGGAGATGTGGGCAGCAGTTCAGACGTGTGGAACCAGGCTGCTGAGAGGGTTGATGAAAGTTCATTTAATGGGCTAGAAACAATCAGCTAAAACAGTGGTTACCTACCTGGGGCACCCGGGAACCCACAAAAGGGGTCACATCAAATGTAAGGGGTTGCAAGATGATGAACAGAATTAGAAAGCAGCTTTTCTTATGAATTACTGTAAATTTTACTCCCTAAAAATAATTTAACAATATAAAAAAAATCTCAGATGAAATTGTCACTCTTTAGTTGAACTGGTTACAACTGATAGATATATGCAGCCAGTGACTAGGGGTCACAGGAAGACATTGCCTTGTTTTAACGGGTCACAGGTAAAAAATGTTGGGAACCACTGAGCTAAGAGAGACTAAAAAGCCCCATAGAGCTGAGGCTTTCATCACTACAAGTGACACCTTTCTCATTACACTTAGTCATTTAATCCATTGTTCATATAAGAATATTGATTAGTGCAGCCTTAAGTTGATTTTTTTATTGTAATTAAATTAAACTATTAGGTGTCTAGGAGGTTGGAAATAGATCTAAAAATGCATCAAAGTATAGGAGATTTGTAACTTAGGGGCTAAAACACTGAAAGCCATCAGTATGGTCCTTTTAATCAACCACTGAAACTATGCCTCGCCTTCAGAGCATCTGAGGAATCCACACAGACACATAAGTTATTGTCATTGCACTTACTGTCGTCAATGGCTCCCAAGGCACTTGTCAAGGTATGGCTAATAGCTGTGAGCCCTGACAACAATACTACAGTCAACATATTATACCCTAATACTGTTTGTCCCTCCTTGACTTCCACAGCCTCAACGAGGGTCTAACAAGCATGTCTGTGCTGACATGCTGTCTAATCGGCTAAGAACCTGCCTTTAACAGGGGGGCTTAGTAAGTAAATGGCTTTATGGAGGGCTGGGGGACATGCACACACACACATACACTCACACAGACAAATCTGCAGCTCTTGTCCTGTCGAGGGCCCTCATATGCACACACATACCAACTGTTCTACCATCAAATAAAACAGACTTTTTTGAGATGTAATGGTGTTTATTGGTTATATTCATAATGCTTTTCAAAACAAAAGCCCTACAAAACTCAATTAGAGTTATTGTCATCAAACAACAAACATGACAACAAACAACTTTACTGTTTTGCTTCAGTCTCACTCTCGTCAACCCAGTGTCCAGCAGCAGCAGGCAGCTGTATTTTTTAATGAAAAAGGTCTGATAAAGCCACTGTACTGTACACTACCTGCTCAGCACCAAACAGCAGACAGACACAGTTAGCTGTAGACTAGTTGGTGAACATAGTGGAGCATTTAGCAGCTAAAGAGATATTTTTCTCAGGAGTTGGTGGAGACCAAACCAGAGCAAAAATAGAGTGAACATTGGGGTGATAATGTTGCTCTCTGTTGGCTATGTATAGGCAACTGCATATAAGCAAATGTTAATATTGTTTTTATGGCTTGTTCAGTTGCCCAAGTGGCCAAAAATCTATTAATGCAGGTTTAAATACTACTGACTTTCACTGAAATATTTGGATTTAGGCCAGATGTTTCAATTTTCATCATGAATTTTGGTGTCTGAATTTCACCAATCCAATTTGAACAACTTTATTTTTTGACCTGACTTGAATTTAGATCAGAATTTAAATGAATCCCAGCAACTTGAATATAGTGGCTGTTTTTTTTAAAGGACACTTAAAAACTTTAAGTTCAATACAGTCAAGTTTTTTAATTACACAACTTGAAATTATCTACAGGTAATTTAAAAGACGCGAATTCAAATCACATAAAAAATGGTTTTCAAAATGAAATATTTCAGTGGTAATTCAATTTCAACGTTAAGATAGTGATCAAATTTTACAATTAGGTAGTCAGATTGATATGTTTCTGGCTATTATTTGCTTCCACAGAGGGAGGCAGAGGAGTGTGTGCATGTGAGACAGAGTGTGAGGGAGGGTGGTGGGCCAGAGGGGTGGAGGTGATGGGTATTTGGCCAGGACTCAACAGTGGGAAGGGATCCTCCTCTTGGAAGACCATTTGACCTCTGTGTGTGTGCGTGTGTGTGTGTGTGTAAGGGGGGTTAACAGGGTGTGTCTGTGTGTGTGCTCAGTATGCAAGCTATTCCTGACCTCGGGGATAGAGTTAACAATGTGTGTGTGCTTTGTCTAGCCTCATTAGGAAGCGTGTGTGTGTGTGTTGTGGGAGTGAGGGGGGGCCGATAGGTGGTTTGTTTGGGTGGCCAGGGGATTTCTAGCTAGCCAAGCTTTAAGTGTGACCTCCTGTGATTGGACAGTAGCAGGCGGATAACAGAGCCACTGAGAGGACAAACTGTGTTCCACCAGCTGATCAATATTTGAGCAAATACTCTGCTCCAAAATAAGCTCGCTGTCATCTGAGACAGGCAGGCCTCCTGAAGGAGCTGCTCATTACTGAACATTAGTGCTGTTATTAGCTCCCATAAGAGCTTTGCTGCAGAAAAGTAGGATTTTAGGATTAAACCATCAGTGCTTTTGAAGTATATTGCAGATTGACTGCTGAAAAGTGCTTTTCCAATTAGACAGCCCTGCCACTGACTGAAGATATGTTTGATTTGGAAAATATGTATATGGATATTCATGAAATGCACAAAAACTGTGCTGCATTTCCCTCATTAACAAAACAGCAATCCTGTGATTACTTTTAGAGAGACACCTCGGCACAGGAGTACACAGACTACAAATGAAAAGAAAGTCCTGAATAAATGTGGAGAAACAAATGCTGGTGCTTCCATACAGATGTACTGCATACCATTTTTCCCTTCACAGTCACCAGAGAGCAACCCAACTGAAGACCTATGGGTGATTTTGGGACGACATCACATCCGCATTGCTGCAAGGGTCTGCACACCAATGCATAAAAACAACCACATAAAAACAACCACGAGTCACCGCAACTGTGGGTCACCGCAAATGCCCAGACAGATATTATACCAATCTCATAGGCTATAAATAATACAATGAAGCACCATATGGTCTCAATAAGAGCATCTAAGCACAGATGAAAATCTTTTTTTTTTTTATATGTAATGTTTTTATGTTTCCCCTTCTATGGCATTCAGTTATGTTTTATACATAAGAAAAAAAACAATGGCAACAGAAAAAAATAAAGAGGGAATGAAGTTTAGTATGAAAGCTACAGTATATGTGCGTATCTGTATGAAGTACATATATGCTGCTTACCGTATATGTATTGGATAAGAAAAACATAACTAAAAATCATGCATAACAAACACTTGCAATAACTATACAAATACACACACACACACACACACACACACACACTGTATATTCTCCTGTTTAATTCACACATATATTTTTAATTCCGTTCTATTTTTATGTATTTAAGCAGATTATTAATTTTCATACCTCATTCTTTGAGTTTGTTTGTCAGTGACGTTTGAATTTATTTGGTGCTAATGTTGATTGGTTTGATTGGTTGGTTTATTGATAGGTTAATTGATTCTAGATTCACAACTGAGCCTTGAAGCACCACTTTAAGCTCCTGCAGAAATCATACAGGTGAACTTTCATTGGGGCCAATTTAGTCACACACTCATGAGGACATCTGCCAAAAAAAATACCCCACCACTTCCCTCCACTTGGCAGAAAATCATTGCTTGTGTCTTTATCCTCCAAGCGCGCTCCCGTCTCCTTTAAGCGCGCGAGGGTTCCCGTGTGCGCGCGCTTGGCACGGCGCCGCGCACTCCAGCTTGTGTGTAGTAACCCAGAGCAGTAGAGCTCTCAGCTAGACATGGCGGCGGATCCTAAGCCGGACTGGCTCTCCTGCCTTCCCTCTTCTTGGAGTTATGGGGTGACTCGGGATGGACGCATATTCTTCATCAAGTAAATATCATGTGGATACATGGATTTATGGATGCGCACCGGTTATTTCTCTGACGCATTTGCCTGTTTGTCTTTTTCGGGTTCTCTGTTCACCTTTTCCCCCGTTTTCTTCTACCAACAGCGAAGAAGCAAAGAGTACAACCTGGTTGCATCCTGTTACTGGAGAAGCTGTAATCACGGGGCACAGAAAAACTCCAGGTAAATAATCTGAGGACGTTTTTCTTTTCTCCATTCCCTGCGAAAACACGCACATGCACGCAAGCAGCGCTTGGGAAAGCTTATCCGCGCGTCACGGTGGAAAAAAGGGGCGACAAGTTGCGGAGAGAACCGTGGAAGACGATGAGGGGAGATTTCTTCTCTCTGCAGCAAAGCAACAGCCTCCTCTGCTCCGCTCCCCTTTCTGCTCTCCTTCGGCGGACCATTACGCACGGCGTCCCCTCCCCTCCTCCTGCTCGCTCCACCTGGACACTTTGCGACACACTTTTTAAAAGTTCCGTCACGTAGGCGTGAGCTGATTTCAGAGCCGATTCCCTGCAATGACATTTGACATATTTGCCGCTGAACCCCGCTTTGCTGCAGAAACACAATATTTCCAAGCACGTATAGACACAGCGGCCGCTTCAAGAACAATGCAGCGCGTCTTGTGCGTCAGTGCTAAGACGATATTCCAAAATAAAACATCTGCCGCGACAGGAAGGGGATGACGGGTGGGAAGGCATCACTGCATGCAGATCAGCAGTGTGTTCAAACAGCTGGAAGCTGAGCAGTGCACGCATAGAGGCAGAATGATTGAGCAATCCCGCAAAATCTGCTCTGGAAATTGGGGAGGGGGGCGCGGATTTGCGTAAAAGGGCACAAGCCAAATGAGCTATTTGTGGTCCAGACACTGCATTGCTGTGCAGGTTTGTGTGTGTGTGTGTGTGTGTGTGTGTGTGTGTGTGTAATCAGATTCATATCTCTCTGCACAGCTGCTTATGTTTCTGTCTTGTGTTTTTCCCCTTCTCCTCCCTGTCCTCACAGATTTACCAACAGGATGGGAGGAAGGATACACATTCGAGGGAGCTCGCTGCTTCATCAAGTGAGTTGGGATGTGTGGCAAGAGACGAAAAGAGAGAGAGAGAGAGGAAAAGATTGATAGATGCAGAGAGGGAGAGAGGCAGCCTGAGTAGTCTCAGGCGGTGAGGGGCTGCTTTGTTTGGTCGGCAGGCAGAGAGATTTCCCTCTGCTCTCATCAACGCCCACCTCGCTGCCTCTCTGCCCTGCTGGAGGAATTCACAAATATCTCTGTTTGCCTCTTCTGTAACACACACACAATCACACACACACGTAGACAATCTGTGTTAATGAATAGCTCCGCGGTCTTGCCTTTCTCTCACTGCTTTTGAGGCTTTCTCCTTCTATCAGTCACGCTCTTGTCCTTCACCCCTCTCTCTCTCTCTCTCACTCTCACACACACACACACACACACACACACACACACACACTCACTCCAGTGGAAGGATTTACTCAGGAACAAGTCTCTGCTGTCAGCGGGATGCAAGTTTGACAAGCCAGTGTGACTCGGAGGCTGCTCCGCTGCGCTGAACAGGCTCTACTTGTTGGCATGCTGTGTGTGTGTGTGTGTGTGTGTGTGTGTGTGTGTGTGTGTGTGAGTGTGTGTGTGTGTGTGTTTGTATTTTTGTGACCTACAGTATCTAGGGTTATTAGCGACTCAGCTCCTTGTGCACATTTGTGTAGGCTACATGTAGATTTTGTGGACCTGTTTGACAACAAAAATGCCCCGCAGCTCCAAGCCACACACACCCATAGCTGACGAACTCTCTCACACACACACACTCTCTCAGAGGTTGTGAGCAGGCACTTTCATTTGTTCTACCTACTTTCCCACCTAGTTTTCCTGCTGTTGCTTGTGCTGTCTGTGGCCATTTTGAGAGCAGCAGCTGACACTTGGTGAGCTAATATAGTCACCCTATAAATAGCCCACAACCGCTGCTCATTGGTATGTATGAATGCATGCAGAATGTGCACATGCACACCCTGCAAGTATGCATGCACACGCACACGGACATGTAAATATACAAGCACAGTTACGTGTGTTGAGTTCTCACGCGCAAACACAGTCACTTGTATGAGGAGGCAGCAAGATGTGGCAAGTGGACAGCTTTGAATGCAGGCGTGAATGCTGTGAAGAGGTGTCGGGATCAGAACAAGACACGTTCAGAGGTGCAGAGATGCATGAGATCGTGTTTAACAGTGGGGACTGGCAAGGCTGGAGGAACAAATTCGGAGGGTGGTAGTGCAAAAAACTTGCTGTTTGTCCCCTTCTGACCTCCTATCGCCTACCCCATATTAATAATACATTGTAACACTGCAGAGGGCCCCTCTACAAGTCAGGGCCACTTAATTACATCATAATGCAGGAATTCATATTATACTATGCTGGTGCAAATTCCCTAACAAATTTGCAATCACTCAAATTGCCAGAAACTGATTGGCATGCAGTGGAGCTTCTGGGGGATCGGGGCCCAGGGTAGTTATCCACTCTGTCTGATTGACAATCCATAACCGTCCCCTCCAATTGAATACATTGCTTCATTTTATGAGGCAACATTCCAAAAAGGAGGTGAAAAACCAGAAAGTGTAGAGTGAATGCAAAGACATTTCTGACCACATTAATTGACCACATGAATGTATTTTTATTCTCCTTACATTGGATTCAATCAAATGTAGATAACTTTAGGGTGCAGTTGATCAGAAATGGACATTTGAGACACATCTTTGTATCAGGTCTCAGCTGTAGTCTCAGTATTTAGCCACAGTGAGGATAGACATGGATACACTCTGAGCAGAGAGCCACTGAGGTTTTTCTGGTATTGTCTGACTCAGAATGGACTGCAGGCTGAGGAGTCGTGCTGTCACATTCACTGTCTTGAATACAATGAGTAGCATTTGACTCTGAACAATTAAGCCTAGTCTCATATTCACTGAACAACACTGCATCAGCAGCACTTCTTCAAATCCTTCAAATTCCTCCCAAATTCCTGCTCGGTCACTTTTCTATCAGCCCATTATTGGAATCCTGGCCCCACTGCTCCCTCTACATCCATGCTGTTGAAGGACACTGCTGCCCTCTGAATGCCTGTTGACAGGCGGTCACTCCCCATGTTCAGCCCTTCAGGGTGGGGGTCAAATCACTCCTGTCTTTGTTTGATCTTCAAGTTTCCATTTTGAAGCTGTTTATATCCTTGGTTGTTTCAATAAGCCAGTTCGCATTCTTCTAAACATGAGTTGCCGACATGTTTGTTTGCTGTAATAAAGCCCTCTCATGGGTAAACTGACTCCTCAGCTTAAATGCCATCACTTGGCAACACTTTAGACTTTGCATTTAGTTTGAAACCACACTGATTCAACAACAAACATTGACGCAATCCTGATTTCAGAGCATGCAAAGCTCCAGTGGAATATGAGTATGAGGCATTAGTAGCCTTTTGTTTTTGCTTTATGACTACTGTGTCTTCAGTCCAAACCACTGTTGTTTCATGGAGAAGTGAAACATGGAGGGCTGGCTGCATTATTAGTTGGGTTGTTGCATGTTTCTCATTTAGATTCAGATCAGAGTCTGGACCTGCTGCAGTGTCTTCCAAATGCCTTTCAAACCCTTTTTTTTTCTTAGATTGCCAAGATTTTGAAGTCCTGCCAAGGTGTTTAGCTCTGTGCAGCTAACTAATTGTTCCTGCACTCAATCATGGTAAGTCAAATGAGTATCAGCCTGGAATGAAACATGGCAGCACCTTATGCGTCATGATAGAATATGTAGTCAATTTCACTCAGGTAAACAAGCCCCAGCAGTGTAATAAAAACCTGTTTACAGTAGGTTACCTGCCTGGTTGTTCAGTGGACTGCAGGAAAACATGACGCAGCGTCTGTGATGTCGCGCAGTGATATGGAAACAATGGCGGAGCCTGGAATTTTAGCTCACCATTCACTGCTGGAGCTGAGCTTGGAAAAGCAAGACACCTGTCAATCAAAGCAAAAACCCTCCTAAACATACCCCTCTTTAAGCCTTAATGTGTTTTTAATGGAACAATAGCTGTTTTTTGAACCCTGGGCTTCTTTTGCTCTGCTTTCACTGTATTTACAGGCTCGTGGCATAGTGTCTTAGACATGTGTCTTAGCGAGGCATGCCATATATTGTCATTTTCAGAATAATTTGGGCTATTCAGAAAGGCCACAAATCTGCATGTGAGTGGTACTATACGTGACCTGACAGCTTTTATGAAAAAAGTGCTATTTGAAATTGAATTTTCATGCCTGTATGTCCAAAGGTTTTCAGCACAGTAAAGATCTGTATATGAATGAATAGAGTGTCAGTGTTCCAGAGATATTAGAACCATGTTGATAGAATAAAACAAAATAGCTAGATTCAATTTATTTTGTCAATTTAACTATTCTTCTTTCTTCCCATTTAGGATAGACATGCTCTGTTTTGGAACTACAGTTCCCATCATGCTTTGGGCCAGTGAGCTAGGTGTGGGCTATATTAGTTTATGTTTGTTTACATTTTAGCAGTATGAGTTTTCATGTGCAGATTTGACAGTTATGGCTCTTGAGAAGATTGAGTGCAAGTTTTGACACAATTTGGATCCAAAGGACACTTTACATATAGCAAAAAAACAACAACAAAGATGAGTTAATGACACATGAAGAAATCAGCTGTCAAATGAGGAAAATTTTATTTTGTCAGAGAAGTTTGGGGTTTTCCGTGCAGTTAAATAATTGTGGAGTCAACATCTCTGAGGCCCTGAGGAACTGAAAATCCCACTTTGGTTTCAGCGCTCAGCTGTTGTGGTTGCTTCTTGTGATGTTCACACAGACTCAGGAACAAAGAACTGGCTCCAAAATTCTTTGAAATATGGAACTGATCAACGTGTCTTTCACGTCCACGTTGTCGTATGTATCCATCATGTGCTTATCTATGTGATGTATGGGTGGTATGATGTACTGTTGCTGAGTTTGCATGCTACTGTTGCTCTCAAATTGAAGAAAGTGAGTTTGTAAAAAATGAATACAAAACCATTCAGTGAGCCCTTGAGCCCTTTGATTGTTATATTTCTCTGCTCTTTTATTCAAGTTTGACCTTATATTGTGACCAATTGTTTTTAATTGTCAGCACATAGTCTACAATGGCTGTTGTCTGTTAGTCTCTTTCTTCTCTTTGCTTCCCTCTCATCGTTTCTGTCTCTCTCTTTCTCTGCAGTGAAGTCCCAGTGGGTGCTACTAGTTAGGCTTCTGTACTGTGGATTTTGTGACTTCGCACTTCACTCGCACACATTTGTGTGTATATGTGGGTTTCATGAGTGTATGTGGCGTGTGCATACAATAATGAATTCTCATGGCCGTTTGTATGATTTTGCTTCACTGATATTCGCATCATATAAAAATATTGACATCCCTGCTACTACACATATGTGTTTGTGTCACATAGTTTTAAATGCACACGTGTGTGTCATTAGGTTGTTAGATTAGCGTTGTTTTTTGTTTTTTTTTTTGTGGGTTTTTTTTTGCAGCCAATGTTGTAGTTATGTTTTCCTGTAAAAACTGTTGTATAATTTCATATGTGGCTCTGAAGGAGCTTTGTCAAATCTGAGTAAATAACACCCCTAATGATGTCATAGTGATTTGATACAAATGTGCTACAAATCAAGAGTTTGGAGTGTGACAGACATGGGCATTTATCAGGAAAGGAGGGTGTTGCATTATGGGAAATGTAGGATCCCGAGATTTTAGAGATTGATTAAGATGAGGGACTAAAAATCAGGATATCTCAGCCTCTGCTGCTCCAATTTTGATCATTTTTTTTCTTCAAAAACTTCATGGCAGTGCAACACTAAACCGCTGATTTCCACAGCAACTTTTTATGGGGTAAAATAGTTTTGGTGCAGTTGGATTAAATTATTTTAGTTTTGTTTATGGTTTTACAAAGTTTTGGTCATAAATGATGCTATTTTTTGCACATCCATTATTCGAGTTCCTGATAGAGTAAGCTTGTGTATGTATTCTGTTTCTACCAGAACTGTGTGTGTGTGTGTGTGGAGACCCTTCCTGCTCAGTGGGAGCCAGGCTGCTGTCCTCTCCTCAAATCTCAAATTCCAGGAGAAATCTCTGCCACTTCTCTTTTGACATCTCTCTCTCTCTCTGTCTGCCCCCCCCCCACCCCCCCCCCCCCCCCCCGTGCGTGCATGTGCGTGTTTGTGTGTGTGTCCTCCCTGGCTGCAGCTGTTTGATGTTTGCTCCTTGCTTCACTGAGCACTCCCTTAAGCCTTTACCAGCTCTCTGTGTGTGTGTGTGTGTGTGTGTGTGTGTGTGTGTGTGTGTGTGTGTGTGTGTGTGTGTGTGTGTGTGTGTGTGTGTGTGTGTGTGTGTGTGTGTGTGTGTGTGTGTGTGTGTGTGTGTGTGTGTGTGTGTGTGTGTGTGTGTGTGTGTGTGTGTGTGTGTGTGTGTGTGTGTGAATCTATCCTCTAAATCTCAATGTAAGTGTGTGTGTGTGTCTGCACACTCCCAGCTTACCTCGCCTCTCAATTTGTCCGTGTGTGTGTCTCTGTGTGATTTCTTTTTTTTTACAAGTCATAGAAGCCTGGAAGATATTGGAAGTGTGACCAAGCTGCTCTCACTGTGTGTGTGTGTGTGTGAGAGAGAGAGAGACCATGTGTGTGTTCACTGATGCAGAACACAGATACATCCTGATCTGAATGTCACTTTGCTTGACTGCTGACATTCTCAACATATTTGATTCCGTTTGATTCCTAAGCCATCAGACTATATGGGCACCACAACCAAGTCACTTATTATTCCACTCAGGACACACACTTAAAAACACACACACTAACACACACGCTCTATTCATTAGCTGGCATGTTTCCAGCCCAGGGTTTTTTAATCCCGCCTCTCTGTGTGGCGCAAGGCTCGTGGGTGCAGAAGTTGTAGCTGATTTATAGCAGTGGAGATGGGGAGGACTGTATCCATGCATGATGAGTACAGCTGATGGAGGTTAGTGATGGTGATATATATAGCAGGAGGGAAGGACACACGCTGGACGAGCGCTCAGTGGCACGTTCAGTAATCGTAGGCAGTGATGGAGGCAGCTATCAAGCTCTCCACTGCAAATATGAATGATGGCTGAACCAAAAGATGGATTTTCTTTTCCTCACTTGAGAGCCTGTAACTTAATATCTTGTTGTTAATATGTTGTTGATGGAGGTGCTGGTCCTTCAATCTGTTTGAGACTGTCTTCACCAGAAAAACAGCATCTGTCATTTGTTCAAATGCTTAACACAATCCGTTTGTTTTACTGACAAGGACCTGCTGTGGTCATGAGAATTGTGACTGTTGTCTTTCAGAAGCAAAGGTGAAAGTAGAAAGAAAAGAATAGGTCAGGAAAGTAGGGGCAGTTAACTTTGTCTTTCATGAAAGCAGTGTTTCTGTAACTTGAACCAAACTTAACTACAGAGGTGGCAGGTCAGATTCATACAAATAGTTTTTGGAACTGTCATATTGGTGGTTTTGGTAAGACTGTCTTTGAGTGTGGAAGTTTGCTCCTGAACAGTATGTGATACAAACTAATCTAAGCTCAGTGGTCATGGTTAGGGTTAGATGCAAGGGGGAATTAAGAAAGTTTCAACTTGATGCAAATGTGGGAGCAGCCAGCAATAATGCACCAGTGTTTCAGAATAGTATGCTCACACAAAGAACAATGCTGGGATGGGACCCCAACACCAATCAATCTTGAGATTTGTGTGTTAGTGGATATTCAGACCTTAAAGCTGGGGGTATGCACGTGCTTCATACACACACACAACACAACAGTGTTTACTACTGCACTCACTCACACACACAACTTCCTCTCAAGGCACAACAACCTTTAGTAAACGGTAAACAGGGCCGCCTCTCACCTGTTTGAAGTCCACCACAAAAGTAATGAGTGTCTCATCTCCCTGTTTGAAATCACGTCTCTTTCATTGTCCGCCTCCAAAACCTCCTCAGTCACCAGTCTGACACAGAGCTGGACACGCAGCTCCGAACTGAGTCTCAGAGCGACGAGCAGCACCAGGGTGCAGAGACGGCTTAGTATCTGACCTGAAGCCGCAGTGATGCATAAAAATCTGTCACTGCTTTTCACTTCTGGGAGCTGAGTTCACTTCCATTGAAAGTCTCTCACTCTGACGTTGTTGATAAGATTATGTGCTGTTCAGTTTCCTCCTCACTACAGGCAATAGTCCGATGATCACACGTTGCTTTTCATTCTGCCTTTTGTTGATATTCCTTTTTTTGCTCCTTCTGCGATTCATGCAGTCCTGTCACTTCCTATCTGTTGGTATACCACAGCTCAGCCTCCAAACCTTCTGTTTCTGCCTGCCTAGCCTTGTGGAAGACTCCGGCCATGCGCAATGAGTGCAGAGTGTGCTGTTTAAATGTAAAGAGAATATCAACAACTATAACAAAAAATGCTTCTAAAATAAATTGCCTTCCCCAGCTTTAATCAGTCCTGTGTTAAAACAATGCAGGGGGCTGTGTTGGTGAGGGCTTGTTGCTTTAGATACCAGTAACATATGAAATATGATCCAGGAAGGTTAGTTTGAGTAACAGATGATGTGAATTTGAAGAGATTTTTTGCTGGACCCCTCTGTGGCATCCCCCATGCACCGCGGGGCTGCCCTTATTTAAATGAATGAGAGGGCTGCATTTTTTTCACCTTTGAAAGTCCTGCTGAGCGTCATTAAAAAAAATGGATGTACATGTACACAAATCTATAGTTTAAATTTCATGACTATTTCACAAACTGCTGTGATACTGGGTTGACATACTACATGGTGAATATACATGCAAAGCTATGAACTTTTCTGTACACAATTACAGAATATGGGAAATGAACTTCTCTTGTGCACCAGTATAGTGGTGTTGTCAATGAAATGCTTGACGCTACCATGACTGAAACCTACAGACTCTGAGAGGCAACAAACAGTGTAATTGTTGAATTTGTCTGTGTGATCAAGTTGGGAAATTACAACACTGCATTATATTTCTTTTGTTTCAACTTTATATTTGTTTTTTGTATATGAGTAAAACAAAGTCTACTCATCCTGCAGTTTCCTACATTGCTAGAATTCAAAGCAAAGCCTGGACATTGTGAAAATGCCCTCCTGATTGGAGGCAAGGTTTTAGGTTAAAAAAAAAAAAAAAAAAGTGAGAGTTGTGTCTGTGCTGGTCCCTGTCCTGCTCTTGTAGTGTATAAATTGGTCTCTGTATCCTCTTGTCAGCTGGATTTCTCTGTGATTGTTAAGTGTAGCTGCAAAGTGTTGCTGAAGAGGAGACAAAAAAGGAATGAGAAAGTTGAGGAGGGGAAAACTGCACCCTGGCCGGTTTGGAATCTGACTTTACTGACTGTGACATGCAGCTGACCTTTGACCCTGCAGTGGCACAGTTAACAGACAGGGTCTGCTTATGCAGTTGTCATTTAGCCTGACGCACATGGAGATGAAAGAGCAGGAGAGGTTTTCAAAGAGCTGCGGAGCCTCATGATACTCCAGCTCTCTGCTAACACACACGCACGTGCACACACACACACACACACAGACAGATGAATAAAAAATGAATAGAAAGGGGTGGAGGAATGAAATGAAAGAGAATCAGAGAGTGGATGGAGAATGTAACCTGGTACTGACACAGAGAGGAGGGGAGTAGAGGCCTCTGCCTGTTTCTTTCTCCCATATTCAGTGTGTGAACATGGCTCTCTCTCTTCTATGTGTGTGTGTGTGTGTGTGTGTGTGTATGTGTGTCTTTGGTTTAGCTTGGCAGCCACTCAGTGCATTTGGGAACGCCACAAAATAAACAGTTAGAGTAACATGAACGTAGCCTCGCCGCTTCCCGCCCACCAGAAAACACAACTTTGTGCATTCACTACAGCAGCAGCTGATTCTGACTCACTGTAAAACTCAACAAGACAATAAAGCTTTGAAGAAGTAACCTCAGTGTGTGTGTATGTGTGGAAGTGTGTTGTTTTTTTCTTAAAAAATGACTCCAAACAATTAATTATCAAAATTGGAGATTAATTGAATAGTTGACAACTAATCGATTAATTGACTAATCATTGCAGCTCTACCGGGAACTTAAATCTCTTGTAAGTAATACATGTAAGAAACACTGTTGCTTTGTTTTGAATATAAGATTGATTAAAGGACAAAATAAAGGCTCAATTGTGAAAACATTTTACTGTCATAAAATTGTGGACAAAATTAGGTTACCAATGAAAATAAAACTTATTTTTCTAGGATATGAATCACTGTTAAACACAGTGAAAATATGTTGGCATGATAAGTGTTTTTGTGTGTGCGCACGCTGACAGCGAAGTTCTAAAGAAGTCACATATGTAGACAGTATGTGTGTACTTGCATATGCACTTGCACACTCGCATGTCTGCACTGAGAACTATACAACGAATGGGCGAGGCCAGCAGCATGCAGGGACAGATTCATGAGCACAGAACAGGTTTTGAGAGCATGCGAGGACAGAATTAAGAGAGTAATGGATGTGTCTGGTTTAGGCGAGCAGTAGGCTATACTTTGTTTGCTTGCTGTCCTCAGCAGTTTCATGCTCTGTGTGTCAGTATGCATTGGTTTGTATCTGAATTTAAACAGAATGTGCACTAAGCCTGTAACACATCCACTGGCAACCAAGCAGCCGTATCATGTTTATCAGAGCAATCAGTGAACTTTAGCAAGTGTTTAGATGATAACTTGACTCTCAGCCTGGGGTTTGCTGATATGGCTCTAGCACTGTGAGACGCTAGAAGTTTGCCAACTATCAGAGATTTTCTCATAGTGCATCTACCAAGGCAGCTTATCCCTATTATCTAGCAATCTGTTAATATATTTGGTTGTATTAGGTCATGTTGTAAATCAGGGAGGAGAACTCCTTCATGGTAATACTGGATTTACATCATTTTTGCATTAATGTATATGGTGTTTTTCAGGTATTTTACTGGATTAACCAAAAACAGACATTCCCGTCCTCGTCCACCAATAGTAAACCGTTAAATAGAAACAGCTGAAGCTGTTTTTCCAGTTTGAATAATGGGAGCAAAGACCAGGCAGCCCAGTGAGTGCAGGAAAGCTTTGTCAGTCATCTATTACACAGCCTCATTAAAATGATGTCTGTCCCAAGCAAAATACCTGTTGAGTCTTTGCAGATCACAGTGAGTGAAAGCTGAAGCTTCTCAGTCATTTAAAAGTTGTTTTGCATTCACAGATCTGTCCTTGTGTGCTTTGATTGGCACTAATTTCTTTTGTGGTCATTTTGCCATTGTTACAGCTACACACACGTACAGGTATAAGAGTGTAAATTCCTCTGGGTATATGTCCACCTCACTTTATTCACTCACAACTCACGTTTGATTTTACAGTGTCACCTTACTGTCTGGTTGTTGTAATCCAGATAAGAGACACTCTGCATTGATCAAACATAATGATCATCTGAGTTGATTTTAATTGTTACCATATGCCCACAGCTAAATGAAGTTTCATGATGCTGCAAACAACTTTGTGGAGTGTTTGACCTCTCAGGCTAAACACAGGCTGTCCTACCTGCTGATAGGTGGAACAATTCTCTGCAGACATTTCTCAGGGCGGGAAAAAATTGCATGATTTTGAAAAAAAAAATCATTAAGTGTATGTTTATTCTGATTAAAGAAAGACTATAATTGAACATCAGTCAAAGTTAAGGAAGTGAAAGACGTGTTCCTAAGATGAGAACAGATTTTTTTTTAGTCTTTGCATGCTTTGTTTATTCTATTTTATATACAGTGCTTTGTGGTTAAAGACAGCACTGTGCAAACGTTTTAGGCACTAAAAGTAAAGTGAGGATGCTTTGAAAAATAATGCCTTGAATTGTTTTTATTTGTCAATTAACTTTATACAAAGTTGAGTAAACAGCAGAAACCTAAAGTAAATCAATATTTAGTGTGAGCAGCTTTGCCTTTAAAACAGCAGCAGTTCTCCTCGGTACACCTGCACACAGTTTTTCATGTACTTGGCAGGTCGGTTGTTCCTGCATCTTGGAGAAGTTGCCACAGTTCTTCTGTGGATTTCGGCGTCTCAGCTGCTTCTGTCTCTTCATGTAATCCCAGACTGACTCCATGATGTTGACATCAGGGCTCTGTGGGGGCCAAACCATCTGTTGCAGGACTCCTTGTTCTTCTTGTTGCTGAAGATAGTTCTTTATGACTCTGGCTGGATGTTTGGGCTCATTGTCATGCTGCAGAATACATTTGGGAAAATCAGATGCCTCCCTGATGGTGTTGCATTATGGAGAAGAATCTAAACATCTAAAGTGCTTAAACCTTTTGCACAGTACTGTAAATCCATCAGAGTCTCAGTTATGTACCAATAATACTAAAAGTAATTTTTAGAATGGTTAGTATGCAGAAATTAACGCAGCATTTCTAATCCTTTTTTTGGACATATGGAAGACACGGTGAATGATTTCATTATAATGAATAATTTAATAGGTCAAGACAAATGTATGCAAGTAACCCATATATATGATTATTTAAGCTGTAAAAAGAAGGCTGTGAAGAAGTCCACATCAGTCCAGTCCAGCTTCTCAGACCGAAGGCTGAACTCCGAGTCCACTGGAAACTGAGTGGTTATCACTGCACAAACACAAACACGTGTGTGTGTGTGTGTGTGTGTGTGTGTATATCTACAAGCCAGCAGTTAGAGCAATCCTCTTGTGGTGAAGAGATCATAAGATGGAGAGACAGATAGGAGGAGAGGAAATGAAGAGAATTAAGAAGCAGAGAGGAGAGAAAAGGAGAAGAGAGGTGAAGAGGACATGTCACACGTTCTGCAGGTGTTTCTATCTTAACAAGCAGCGCTGACAACACTGTGACAGCAAGGGTGTGTGTGAGTGAGTGTGTCTAAGTGTGTGTGTTACTTATTACTAGCTCTGCAATATCATGAGTGCAGTGTTTTTTGGGACAGAGAGTTCCTAAGTGGGTCGTTGGCTGGGTGGGGCAGATCAGCTCATGAATAGTTTCCTGTACAATCTAAACACACACACACACACACACACACACAATCTGTTCATCATGCTATACTCCAGCCCTGCATTAAAGAGTTTGGAATGGATGTTTTTTCACCTCCTCATGTGAGCTTTGCCCTCAGACAGTTTGTGGTTGTGGTCATGTGTTAGGATCTTGCTCAGAATGGAACTCATGCTACGTGTTCCATGCAAAGGCTAATTTATAGGAGGACTGTAAATACTGAAGAGATTATCTGAGGCTGGAATGATCCCTGAGGGGAAACTGGGCCACTGTAGGAATAAGTAGTAGTAACCAGAAAAAGCTACTAGTAGGAAAAGACATAAGCTGTGTCTCATTTCAGGTTCCGCATCCTTCGAAGGCTGCATTTGAAGACCGAATGCGTCACAGCAACGCTTTGAAGGCTCCTTCGAATGCGGCCGAGAAATGCAGCCTTCTTTACCTGAATTTGGAGGATCCAACGGATGGATCCTTTACTGTCCAACCTATCCCAGAATGCATTTTGCACCAACCGGCAGCGGCAATAGCGGATATTTTGAGCCAGGCTAAGCTGTTGTAATTTTCGCTGAAGGACTGTTAATATGTCACTTTATTAGATTTTAAGGGTTTTTTAGGTGAGAAAGTAACAATTTAGATTCCCAACATGTGGTCAGTTTATCCAAATGATGCCTGTTTGTAAATCTGCTCGGACGGTTGTGGGGATGTGAGGAGCCTCTGACCAGGTCAACAACATCCGTCGTCATCCTGGGGAGAACATGATCTGATGAACTGATCTGTGCAGCTCTTTGATTATTTACTGCTGGCTCTAATGTCTCTGCAGCATTTTGATATATGACACAATTCCTTTTGGAAGATAAATGTTGGTCTCACAGATGAAATCTAATAATTGTAGCTGCCACATTAGTTTGTCTGAATGTAAAGTGAAGCTTCATGTTTTTACTGGACAGAACAACAGCACAGCCTCTGGGGCTCTATATGTACAGATATCACCACATTTACACAATATAAATGTATTAAAATGAACAGATCAGTCTACATTAAATTTCTTTTTATTTTATTAAGCTACATAACAGTTTGGATTTTTATTATAGCTACATTACAGACTGAAAAACAATGCACTGCATCTCTCTGTCAGTGAGGTTATTATTTTGTGTGAGAAAAAAAGTGTTAGTGGAGCTTTGAGCTGAGATTATTTTGTCACAGTACAGTCAGGTAGGTGTGTTGAAGCTGAGCTGCTGCTGTCAGCAGGTACACTGCTGCAGACAGACAGAGGAGAGGAGAGCAGAGAATGGACAGACTGTTCTCTCTGCTCCAGAGATTAGTTGAAAAATAAAAAAAACTGAATGAATTAAAATAAAGTAATTGTTTATATCCATTGTTTATTTCATTTGGCTACAGCGGTCTTTACAACTATTTACAACATAAAGTACATAAGAAGTGGAATAACAGGGTGTCCTCAAAAGTCTTAAATTCAGTTTTATAAATATGAGGCCATAGAAAATGTGTTTCTGTATATTTTGGTTCAGCTGAGCAGGGTCCCTGGCAGTGCTGCTGGACCTGGATGGGCTCCCACAATAATAAAATCTCTGTTTGTACGATTGTCAACTGCAGCTGTCAAGGTTGCTAGGTGACGGGAGTGGCGCTTTGTGACGCAAAGGTAAGGGCGGGGACAGCTGGTGACGCAGCTGGAAATCCTCTGTAGACCAGACCGTCTCATTTACAACTCTTTGTTACTCAACAGCTCGCAGCACATTACTTTCGTGACATCAGCATAAAGACCAACAGGTCAAAGCACAGTATTACAACATTATGTTTGGGGGGGGGGGGGGGGATCTCTGATATGACATAATGTGTTGGTGGAGGGAAGCATTCTCAGTCGGTGTTTTGTTGCTCATTAATGGGAATATGGACGTTAAAGTGCCTTTAGCAGCCCATGGAAGATTACTAATACTACAACTAATGTCCTGTAAGAATAAGGCAGTGGATGGATCATTTCTGTCTGTCTAAACCCAGTCTAAGCATAATAAAAGGGTTGATCATGTATGTAGGTGTATTTGTATAGGTGCTGAGTGATTATGCAATGGTGTAATGGTGCATATTCCAGCATTGGTAAACTGTGTGTGCAATAGCAAACATTGTCAGTAGCTGCAGAACAGTGTGCACACAGTGTAAGATTATAGCTTTCATTCAGTTTGATTGTAAGAACAATTTGTGACTTGGAGCCCAGCTGTGATTTATACAAAGTATGCAGCCAACGGCTCCAGCATGTTCAGAAGGTTGTATGCATAGGACTGTATGTGCAGGGAAACAGTACACGCTGCTGAAAGGAGGAGCATTTAGGGCAATAGCATGACACAGCTCCACCCCTTCTCTGACTCATCTGACAAACCAGGAAACAGTCTGTTGGGCTTCCTCGCTGAGGGGAGAAACACACACAGTGTGAGAAAGACGATTCGCCATCAGAAAAAACAACAACTTTGAGCTCCTGCTAAGAGAGGATCGCTACAGGAGGGAATTCTAGGAATACTGAGATATTTGGAATACTGCCAGTTTAGCACCAAACACTGAACAAGAGCTTCAGAAAAAAATGCAGAGTGAAACTAACTTCCAGGAAATGTTTTGGCAGAGGGGCTGAAACCATGCTGCACTGAGTCACTGCTGTCTGCCTGCTGTGTGTTCACCTTCACTCATGGCTTCTGCATCTTATTTCCTTGAGAGAGACCTCTCATGTCCGGTCTGCCATGACATCTTCAAAGATCCTGTTCTCCTGTCATGCAGCCACAGCTTCTGTAAAACCTGCCTGCAGAGCTGGTGGACCAAGAAACAAATCCATGAGTGTCTAGTTTGTAAAAGGAGATCGTCGAGGAGCGACCCGCCTTCTAACTTGGTGTTAAAGAATCTGTGTGAGGCCTTCTTACTGGAGAGAGATCGGAGAGCTTCGGAGGCTCTCTGCAGCCTCCACTTTGAAAAACTCAAGCTTTTCTGTCTGAACCATCAACAGGCAGTGTGCGTTGTCTGTCGAGATTCAGAAAAACACACCGGTCACAGATTCAGACCCATTGATGAAGCTGCAAAGGATCACAGGGGAAAACTCAAAGAATCGCTCAAGCCCTTACAGGAGAAACTGAAGCTCCTACGTCAAGTAAAAGGAAACTGTGATCTAACAGCACAACACATTAAGGTCCAGGCTCAACAAACAGAGAGGCAGATTAAAAAAGAGTTTAAGAGGCTTCACCAGTTTCTAAAACAGGAAGAGGAGGCAAGGATGGCTGCTCTCTGGGAGGAAGAGGAGCAGAAGAGTCAGATTGTGAAGGGGAAGATAGAGGCTCTGAGCAGAGAGATAGCAGCTCTTTCACATGCAGTCAGAGCCACAGAGGACGAACTGAGAGCTGAAGATGTCTCATTCTTGCAGAACTACAAGGCTGCAGTGGAAAGAGTCCAGCAGCGCCCCCTGCAGGATGATCCACAACTGCTCTCTGGAGCACTGATAGACGAGGTCAAACACCTGGGCAACCTGACCTTCAACATCTGGAACAACATGAAGGAGATGGTCTCCTACTATCCTGTGATTCTGGACCCAAACACTGCTGGTTCAGAACTGATCCTGTCTGATGATCTGAGCAGTGTGAGATGGGGGCAGAGACAGCAGCTTCCTGAAACCCCAGAAAGGATTACACACATCAGCTGTGTCCTGGGCTCAGAGGGCTTCAACTCAGGGACTCACAGCTGGGTTATTGAGGTTGGGGACAATGAGTACTGGGAGCTGGGTGTGCTGACAGAGTCTGTCCAGAGGAAGGAAAATGTCCCGTCTGGACTTTGGAGAATACGATTCTACAATGGTAAATACAGAGCATGCTCCATATCAGACACAGACACTGATCTCCCAGTGAAGAGGACGTTCCAGAGGATCAGACTGCATCTGGACTGGGATGAAGGAATGTTGTCATTCTCTGATTCTGATACTAACACACACATACACACCTTCACACACACTTTCACTGACAGGCTGTTCCCATACATTAACTCTGTTAATGAACTCCCACTGAAGGTATTACCACTAAAGGTCCAACACCGTGTATACACAGGAGGCATAGTGTGAGCAGCTGAATGCTCTGTTAGTGTCTACACACGATGCGTTCAGGCACAGTAGCCCAACACACAATCACTGTAGTAGCACAAAAATATTGAAAGAAAATAGACTTGAAGCATAAAGATACGCTTGGGGTTGCATTTACTGACGTATAGTGTGAGTGACACACCAGCCGTTGGGCAGCCTGTGTAGACAGCTGTGTTGATTAAAATAGAAATGTATCTGTGCCGTCAGACGTTGGTGAGAAGGATGATTGAAAAATGCGTCTGAAATGCTTTCTGTGTAGACACGTTGTAAGTTATAGTAAAGTGTGACCAGTGGTTGGAAAAAAGTTACTCAGATCCTTTGCTTAAGTAAAAGTACAAATACAGCAATGTACAAATGCTTCATTACAAGTAAAAGTCCTGCATGAAAAATCCTACTTAAGTACAAGTACATAAGTATTATGAGCTTGATGTAGTTGAGGTACTGCAGTAAAAGTAGTGGTTTGGTCCCTCTGACTGATATATTATTATATATGACATCCAGTTGTTTAATCCAGTGGTTTCCAACCTAGGGGTCGGGCCCCTCCAAAGGGTCACCAGATAAATCTGAGGGGTTGTGAGATGATTAATGTGAGAGGAAAGAAGATAAAACTAAGTTCTGATACACAGATCTGTTTTCAGTTTTTGGACTTTTTCTCTAATCTTTGGTGAAATATTGGATCATTTGAACATTTATTGAAATGAAACCATGTGAGAAGTTTAGAGGAAAAAAATCACTATTTGGTGGAGCTGTTAACAACTCATAGACATCTGAAATGTGACCCTGACTACACACTGCTTTTTGTAAGACATCAAAAGCTGGTTTTAATCTTTAACAATATGTTGTATTTTAAAAGCTTGTTATATTATCCATTGTGTCAAATCTTCATCTGAAAAGTAATTAAAGCTGTCAAATAAATGTAGTGGAGTAGAAAGTATAATATTTCCCTCTGAAATGTAGTGGAGTGGAAGTATAAAGTAGCATCAAATGGAAATACCCAAAGTCCAAGTATCTCAAAGTTGTACTTAAGTACAGTACTTGAGTAAATATACTTAGTTACTGTCCACCACTGAGTGCAACACACGCCAGCCATGTCAATGAGGTGTATTAATTCCTGCATACACTGAACTTCCTTGACCAGCTACAATACTAAAATGCTACTTACACAGTGATGCATCTGTAATAATGATATCATAATATGTAGATATACAGTATATCACTGACCAGGGCCATTTTGCTGCATAATGGATACTTGATACTTAAGTACATGTGATGATGATATTTCCAAATGGCTTAGTAAGTAAAGGATCTAATTACTTCTACCACCACTGGTCTACAGGAATATGAAAACAATTGTTTTGTTATGTGTACAGTATATGAACAGTGACTTTTTTGCAGCCATGTCATCTGATTTCAAATGAGAAAAGCTAATTACCCATTTTGTTTACCAGTAAAATGCCACAATTTATTTTCTTACAGATATATCATATATAGTCTTCAGTCTGCAGTTTAATGCCTGTTAACTAGTTTGTCTGTGTGTCTGACAGCAGGATATCTCAAAAAGTGCATCACCAATAAATTTGCTGGACTGATTAGCCTTGAGCTAAAGAAAAGTCAATTAGATTTTGGTGGTGATCCAGGTCTGGGATTTCTACCATTAAACAATTATTGATCGAGCCATAGCTGTGAAACTAATGGAGATAGAGGCTTGATTCTAATTCCTAAGGGGGTGTTTGCAAAGTCAAGAAATCAATTCAACTTCAAATTGAAGCCACAGGAATGATGTGTTCGGGTGGAACAGTAAATTGGAGAATTGTTCAGCGTTGGCGGAGGTTTGTGCTCTCTGAGTGCCTTGCTGTTTTGCAAGAGAAGGCATTGCTTTTTGTTTGTTTTTGTTTTTCCAAATGTGGTTATCTTATTTCAGAAGGAAACTCTTGAAAATGTCAGGGAGTTGTTTTGCAGCTCACTTCTTTGTTCAATGTGTGGGTGACTCTGCATGCCTCTCACTCTGTCCCTCCTTGACAGTCTGACACCTAATCAAGTGTCTGACCTCGAAACACGAGCGGACTCAGCCACCCCTGGAAGCAGAGCACATCATGGAGCCCCAAAGACACCACTGACCCCGTTTAACCTGGCACTCTGAAAATGACTTTCCTGTTATTCCGGCTCAGTTGATCGGAGGCGTCTAGATATGTGCATGTAGGCCGCTGGTACCCAGAGGGATTTGATTGCTGGGTGAATCTACGCTGTGACGCTTCGCTAAAGCTCAGACTGGAATCAGGGCACAGTTACCATCAGCCACCCCCATTTAGGACCCTGATCCTAAATATGATCACATGGTTGAGAAAACTCAACCATGTGACTCAAAAGTGTCAGCCATGGACTTAAGAGTTAGAGCACTTATGTACTTGCTTTTTACTACATGTTCAAGTGCGAATGATGGCTACCTCATGTATCTTGTGTATCTCTGTGACTTAGAAATGAATGCAACACAATGGCCAGAATCAATTAAGCACATGAACAGTGGGGAAAGTGAAGTAAGGTCAGCAGTAGACTCTGAACAAAGGCCAACAACAATGATGGAAAGTTATAAAGAGAAATACAGCTTGTTGCCACTTCTTTATCTGATCTCATCAACATACTCCCCTTGAGTTTAGCCATGTTTGGTTATGTTTACATTGTATTAAATTTGAAATTCACAAGGAAGATACTGGCCTGGGATGATCTGTGTCTCATCTGCTGCCTTGTGGATATCCTTTTTAATCCTCCACATACACACATATGCAGGCAATTATGTGAATATTGCAGTTCCCATCACAGCAGCTTGTCTCTGCACTGTTAAAAAGTGTTAAAACTGTTAAAAGTATATGATTTGACAAATTAATCTCAACTCAAGGTCTAGCTTGTTGCAGTTTGATCAAACTATCCGTTGATGAAGACCATGAGATGCAGTTGAAAGGCCTTGACAAAGCTAATAAGTAGGCAGAGAGTCAAGATTCCTTTGTTAAACTACTATTTCCAAGGTCAAATATGAACTTTCACTTACAGTAAAAAAAAAAGGAAAACAACCTTTCTGTTTCTTTTCACAAGGAGTCAGGACACCTGCTGACAGCTGTTTTATGATGATTTATGGACTAACTGAATATAAAGTAGTTCAAACTAGCTCCACCTCCAGCAGCTACAACAGTAACATGCTTACACACTGATGCTTCAGTATTAATAATCTAATGATGTCATACATAATAATATATCAGTCAGAGGGACCAAACCACTACTTTTACTTACTGGTTGATATGACGTGCTGTCTGATCACGTCAGAAATCAAACGTTTTTATCGTTCTGAACAGCTTCACTCAAAGGCGGCGTGAACAGCTGACTGTCACAGAGAGGGGAGGTGGACAGGGAGACATGGTATCGTTTTACTATGGAGATACTATAGTTTCGAACTATAGTTTATTTCATAACTGCAACAGAATAAAATGTTTAAAGTGGTTGAGAAAACAACCTTATCGCTAGCTTTCTGTGATTTTACACACAAACTACATTAGCACTTATTCACAATCAGCCTCAGGAACGCAGTTTCTTTAAAAGTAATGAAGCAGTTATTCTCAAACGATCTTTAATCAATGGTCCACAAGAAACTTTTTATGAACAAATGTTTGGCTGTTTGAGGATGGAGGAACCTTGACTGGCTGGATTGATTAAATTGAGCTGGTGTCTGCTGCTTGGTGATGGAGAAACACATTCCGATGTGGCTCTGAGACAGCGCAGGCTTCAGACTGAGTTTGATCAAATCACTTGCGGATCAACAGGCATTTCTTTGGCCTATTAGGTGCTGAGATGGCACTGACTCTGTTTCTGTGTCCCCAACTTTCAGAAGACAGTTTGAGCTACCTGAGTGACTTGCCTTATCTGTAGGACTGGACAATCAAGTATCAAAAGATGTGAGTGTCTGGTCAGATTAATAATCTCCTTATTCTCTGATCAGATAGTGATTTAATTCATGTTTTCCAATAATAGACTGTATTTTAGAAAGGTTCTTGTATGACTACTTGTTGAGAAGTAACATTTGAGAAGTTGAATTTCCTACACACCCAAGAAAATTCAAATGCTATTTAAATTAATTAAATAAATCTTGTCTTTGTTCCAGGTGTTGAACCTAAATAGTATTTTGGCTTTGGGGATGGGGATGTCAGTCAGTCATCACTTTGGTCCAGAATGAAATTTCTTGACAAATATACGACAGATTGCCTTGAAATTTTGTACAGATATTCACAGTTTAGATGTATCCTAATAACTTTGGGGGTCCTCTGACTTTTCTTCTAGTGTCACCATGTGGTTGACATTTGGTACACACATTAATGTCTCCATTCAGGATGAATTGTAATAACTTTGGTCATTCTGACTTTTCATCATCTGGTCAAAATTTCAATTTGTGTAATACTTTGGTTTATGATCAAATACCAACAAAACTGACATTCTTATCAGTGATAATTAGCAATTGTTGACATGCTAACTAAACTAAGCTAGTTACCATATAGAACATTACATCATAACATCACTGTTATTTGTGAAAAAATTACATATGAAGTGGGATGTTAACATTGTTATTGTTAGCATGTTGCCGTGATAACTAGCACAGCCTCACAGAGCTGCTAGCATGGCTCTAGACTTTTGGTTTCATTTTATTGGTATTTTCACAAGGCGCCATGCAAACTGGCTAGCTGCTGAGAGGCTCCAGATTCCAAAGGTCCCACTCACACTGGCTATCTGCAGTGTCAGTCTGAAGAGTTTCCACTTAAAAAATGATGATAGTTTTTATTAGTCTACCAGGAAACAGAGTTTACACATTTGAGTTTTCTTGAATCTGTTGTAGCAATTCCTGGGTAGTCTCCACTTTGAGACTAAGAACTTATTGTACTATTAAGCATTGAGGCTTCAGAACTAGTTTTACATAAGTCTAGTTTTCTGGTAGCATTGTTTCAGATGTGCCTGCTCATCATCGGCCAAAAGCAACGGCTTTTTGTTGGTCATTTTCAATGTCAAACAAAAGGATAACAGGATAACACTTTTGTACATTAAGACCCATTCTGAGCACTTGTGCCATTTGAGAAAGTAGTTCAGTCTCAGGTTGAGTGTTGTGGGTTTGTGAGGCCGACTGACTCTGTTGACATTTGGATTAAGGATGAAGCTTTTAAGCGCTTCTAGTTTCCTGCTTCCCGGGGGTACGCCACTTCACCTGACTCTCAGAATCCCAGAGACCACTCAGTTAAATTGCTGATAGCATGGCCTGCAGCAACACTCAAAGCCACAGCAAGATCAAAAGTTTCCAAAGCTAACATCATATTAGGAAGATTTTGTTGGTAGTGCCACACAACGAAGCTGAGGAACAGCAGAATTCTACTTAGTGATCCCCTAAAGAATGCTAACACATTTTTTAAAAAGTGACAGATCTTTGATGGCAGAAAAAAGATTACAAACCTTACAAGATAGATACCTTTCTCTCTTTGCTTGGCAAAATGATATTATGGTAGACTAGATTAGCCAGATTTAACAGACATTCAGGTTTTTTCCCTAAAAAATTGATCTTTTTTTTCTCAAAATTCAGTTCCTAAAGACAATGGAAATGTGTACACAATGATCGTAAAATCCAAGCTGTAAAACCCTTTTTGAGCTGTTTTTTGTTTCTTTCTTTGGCTTATCTTAAATCCTCAGTTTTCCCACACACACTCACATACAGTATGTCATCCTCCCTCTACCATTTACTGCAGCATGACAATATAATTCCAGGTGGAGCATTAAGAAAGCTTTTTGCACACCGGTCATGCTGACCTCTCTGTCTCAACCTCTTGCTGATTCAGAAGGTGTGTGTGTGTGTATTTATTCAAGAAAAATCCCCCAATGGAGGACATTTAGCATCCACAGAGATGAGGAATTAAATGTAGTTTTAGTCTGTTGTTATGCTTTTTTGTTCTTTTATTTTCTTGATGTTGATTTGAAAGTACAATAATTGTGGAAAATCTGTATTTTAAAGAGTCAGTTCCTCCAAATTGCAAATAACACATTTTCCCATATACTGAACATATTTTTTGGTTTAATTTGTCCAGATTTTCAGGTATCTGTCTCTGATATTTTTCCACCCCAATACAATGGGGGCAAACAGAATTTTGTTTATGGTGTTTACACTATTTTTAAAAAATGCAACAGCAGCATGTCTGTCCAGTGTTAGTGTCCAGCAAAGTCTAACTTATCCAGTGTACTGAGACACTGTCTGGAAATACAAATGGCTGCTGACTTTTGCAAAAGTCATTTTTCAGTGCTGCTAACTAGAACTGAAACAGTTAGTAGTTAGACAGAAAATTAATTGGCAACAATTTGAATACATTTTTCAAGCAAAGATAATGTACATTGTTTCCAGCCTCCGAAATGTAAAGTTTAGTGCTGTAATGATCAGTCAATTAAATGATTCATAGAGCAGACAATTGTCAAGAATTTTAATCAAATTAAAAATAATCGCTTAATCATTTGTCATTTGCCAAGCAAAAATGCCAAATATTAGCTTTTTCCAGATTCTAAAGTGTAAGATTATTTTGTTTTATTTAATTGTAAACTGAATATCGTTGGGTTTGGGACTGTTGGTCAAACAACACAGCTATTGTGTCAATGGTTATGTAATGGGCATTTTTTTATTATCTGATATTTTGTAGATTAATCACTTAATCGGGAAAATAATTGGCAGATTCATCAATAATAATTGTTAGTTGCAGCCCTTCTTTTAACAACACAAATTAATTCCCATGCACATCCATTGTATTATGGTTGAGGCAGAAATCCCAGAGATGGAAATCTCAAAACCTGGACACATAAAACCTGTTCACAAAAAAATCGTGAAAAAAAATCCCTGCACTGTGATGCACATACATAAATGCTTAGCCAGGTGTACAGATATGTTTTCATCACCAAGCAAACCAGTAAAGCAAGGACTGTGCTTAGGCTGTTTTTAAAAAACATAATAATTAGTCCTCACCCTGTTACTGCTTTTGTGATCAGCAGAGAAGCATCAGGACAAATAGATGAATTGACCTTGCTGCTGCTACAAATCAATGTGGAAATCTTAAAGCGAACTGACTAATTTGCTCTCAGTGGCCGTTAATAAATAGGCCTGCAGCAGACAGAAATGAATAATCCCAGCTGAAGCAGCCTAAATCAGGCCTCACAGCCCACTGATGATAGAGAGAGATGACTTTGAATGACCTCTCCTGGGATCCTGCAGTGTTTTCAGTATGCAGTATGGGATTATGGGTTATGTTTGTGCCTATACCCACACTACCTGGATGTCATAATCCCCAAACCTTTACATTTGCATGGATGTCCACTACCATCAGAGAGGTTCCAGACTGGAGGTCATCATACCATAGACAAAAACAGACACAAGGGACAACAAAAGCCCAGCAGGAGATGAGTGCAGGGCTGGACCAACAGATAAAGATGAAGCAAACAGAAAACTGAAAGATTAAAGTTCTTTTATTTTATATATATATATATATCTATTTTTTTTTATTTTTTTTTTCCTTATCAGCACTCTTGGCAACCATCTTGGCTGATAAGAACTTTCTATGGGAAATGGATTTTGAAATGCTGCAGCATGAGGGAGGAGAGGAGGTCTGTCTGAACGTTCAGATCTGCATCTCCCAGCTCTGTGCTGCTCTGTGTTCTCCACCAAAAACACCAAATGATGAAACTGTTTTGTTACGTAGTTATAGAGTGTGTTGCCAGCCAAGGATAATCCTCTCATTTAGCTTGGATTTTGCCTGTTTGTTTACTGCTGCTGTTCACGATTTACTTTTCTACTGCAGAATGTGACACATGTAGAAATGTATCAGTATGTCAAGAATATAGAGAACACCTTTTCATATTCTTACAACTCTTGAACTCTGATGTTCTCCCTTTAAAGTTATGAAAAACATTTTTGAGACTGTACAGAAAGCAGCAGAGGCCTTTACTGCCATTATGCAACCAATAGCATCTTTTCATTGGACCCTCCCTGTCTAAATCTCCACTTCTTTCCACACCCCAAACTTGGTAAGTTGAGAGAACCATGATTACATCTCTGACATCATCAGGGTTATTTCCTCACACTTGACATAGCTCCTCTAGACCCATGGAAGACATATACAACTGTTTACGCAGGCTGAGTAGTACTAACCATGACAAGTAAACTGAAAATCAGTGGAGTGTCCCTCTAAGATGAACCTTTGTTCTGATCACAAGAGCTGTTTTGTATTCTTGACATCAACAGCTGTCACATCTTTTTTTCTTGTAATCACAGAATAATCATTTTGTAATCACAGAAAAATATTATCTTGTGCTCATTAGAAATCAAAATGAGAAATAACTACAAATGTGTCCCCTCTGGCTTTCTACTCAGCTGTGTAAGCTGTATTTGTAATAATGGACCCACTGGTTGGTTTGGCAAAGTAGAACAGATGAAAAAAATTGTTTTAAATATATAGTTTTAACCGGCTAAGTATTACAGTTTTTTTCAGGAACACAGTCACATCTGGAAGCTGCTAGGTACAACAGTCTGATCTGCTGGCTGCTGAGTGGGAGCACTGAAGCAGTTTGGGGGTTAAAGGCCTTGCTCAATGGCACCTCACTGGTGGTAACGAGCGAGCAGTCTCATTTTACTTAACCCAGACAGATTTATTCTGGGATCAAACTGCCTTCCACAGCTCACTTCTCAACAGAAAACTTTTAGGCTTGTGACAATAAGTACAATAAAGTAATGTACTTATGACATCATCACAGGTTAGGGCAAAATCATATCATTTCAGTGGAGTCATAGTGATCAGTGGATTTGCTCTTAGGGATGAAGTAAATCCACACTAATTTTTCATATCGAGTTCAACTTATTATGAACTCTCAAATTTGCACTGTTGACTAATAGCATGCTATCTTGACAGTGCTGACCTTTTGAGGGAACAGAGCCAGAGTCCAAAATGGAGCTGTGTTCCACCACCCACTTTAATTCAACCTCCTCTGTCGGAGCATAAACAGCTCCAAAAAACAGAGGCATGGTTTGCAGACAGTTATGAGACAGTCAATTGTACTTATACTGTACGTCTCTTAAATAAACTATGTGAACTTATTGTCCTGTTAGCATCTGAGCTAACGCTAGTTCGCAGAACTTTTTTCCCTCCTCCTTAACTCTTTATTGAATGACATGATGTACAATTCCTGAAACAAAATGCCAGGGGTGTAAACAGCCTAGCACAGAGAAAGTAGAAAGAAGCTTAAAAAGTAATTGCGACTGCCAAACGCTAACATGTTCCTGGCTGGCTTGTGTGTTAGCTGTTACAGTATTCTCCCAACTAGCCTCGTAAGTAGTCACCAAGCTACTTTTTTTTTTTTTTTTTTTTTTTACTTTTTTTGACCTTATTGGACAGTGGGCAGTGAAAAGGCAGACGGGAAACAAGGGGAGAGAGAGATGGGTATGACATGCAACAAAGGTCCCTGGCTGGAATCGGACCAGGGTCATCATGGTCATGTGGCATGTGCAGTAACTATTCAGCTACCAGGGTAAAGTAGTCAACAAGCTTATAGAACTACATAGGTTCTGTACAGGTCAACCAAGAGTGATTTTCCTTCATTTGAAGCATTTTTAAAGGCCTGAAAATGTGAAATTGTCCAGAAAAGCTGAAAAATGTTATCTTACCCTTATTGTTTTTTTTGTTTTTTTTCGACCCCAAAATTGTTGTCCATTAATTTTCTGATAATGAACCAGCGGATTAATTGTCTAATCATTTCAGCACTATTTCCTACCACTGATTACGTTGTACAATTAGGTATAATTTTAATGTAGTAAATATCGCAATATGGGAACTCTAAAACTACGAGTAACGATACATGTACACTGCCTGTGTGATTTGGGTGTGTGTGTTTGATGATTTACAGGCTCTCCTAAGTGATCTATAGGAAGTGAGGTCAGAGGGGTCACAGGAAACACACTCATCTGTTTCCTGTGCAGAATCTTCACAGCCCCCCCTGGTTTGTTTTTGTCTGGAAATGTGGTCCATTTTTTCCCCCTTTGCTGTTTTTGAATGCAGCATACTCATTCTCACCCTGTTGTGCAGCCTGTAACCTTGGCAGGCTCTTTGTCCTCACTAAACTTTTTTCTCTGACTTTGTGATTCCAAACATCCTCTAACAGTTTCTCACACGTTATTCAGTGTTCCCAAACACCTCTGAGCCCAGAGGCTGAATACACATATTGACTGTATAACTCGCTGCACTTTTTCAACACATCATAGTTTGAAACTTAAAACTCTCATATGACAATACTGCCCCTGGGTGTGTGTGTGGAGGAGTGGTGCCGGTAGGCGTCAGGCACCAATATACTTTTATTAATTTTAAATAATGTTCTTAGTGGTGTTTTTTGGCTTGACCAATGCATAAATAATTAAATGTGATTTTTACATTTTTTGTTTTTAAGAAATTGGCCGATCCAATTTCAAATATGTGGTCATTTTATCAAAATAGTCCTAATTAAAAATTCACTCTGACGTTTTCAGGATTAGAGTCAGTCATCCCTGTGAGGGTTATCTTACCTTGGCAAACCATTAGTACTAAGCAGGAAATGCTTTTACAACAATTGCAAATTGAGAATACTGCATCTTCCCATTCTTGCAAGTTTGGACCCCTGGGTTCTAACTCAAGAACGTGAGTTCAAACACTGGATCTGTGTCTGCGCTGACACTGACCAATTTAGGCAGATTGGGAATCAACTATGACGTGACCAATCTGCATTAAATACAGTTTCTGTTTGTTACCAATGAGTTCTACACAGTAAGGTATACAGATTTAAAATTGGGGAAAAAATAGAGTGCTGGTAGGATCGGAACTCAGTATAAACAAATACTCCGAGTTGAGAAATTGAACAGTCATGTTAAGTAATCTTAATCTGTATTTATTCAAGAAATATATATAATGATGATCAGCTGTGGAGTCTATAGATGGATAGCATTGGGTCCATTTCTCTGTGTGATCACCCATTCAAAATCAGGATATCTTGACAACTACGGACCAGGTTGACATTTGGATAATCATGGTCTCCAAAGGATAAACCCTAATGATTTCGGTGATCCACTGACTACACCATCAGGTCCAAAATTTTCCTTTTGTACAAAAAAGATCAAAATCTATGGAGTAGATTGCAATGAAATTTCCGTAGCACATTCAGGCTCCCCAGAGGATGAACCCTCTTCATTTTGGACACAGTGTGCTTTTCACTAGTTTCACCCTCAGAACAAGGTTGCACACAAGATATTAAAAACTGATGGCCAGCTTTCTATGAAATTTGATATGGATATTCATGGTCTCCAGAGGAAGAATGATAACGTTTGTCATGGACCCCACAAGGTTAAACATTTTAATTGTGCACATGAAATGGGCAGATAAGAGTGGGGATCATAAAGAGCACCTACTTTTTGCCCTGGGCCCCCTAACAGGATAATCTGTTCATGCACACATCAGTGCATAATGTGTATTTACAGTCTGAGAGATGTTTTTCATATGTATGTTTAATCTTCAAATAGCAAACTAAAAGTAACTATACACTTGAGAAGTTCAAAACAATTCCTCACCTCAGAAATGATTTGTGTAATTTTTCTGATGTGTGCACTGACACGTTGTGTGAAGTCAGGGTGTATTCAAGCAGTTAGTCTCCGGCTGTGTGTCTGAGACGTAGCATGTTAGTGAGGGAATGAGTCTTGGGGCTTGTCTGCTTCTATGAGCCCACAGACAGGCAGACGAGCGGAGCAGGGTTGACACATTTACCCAAACACTGTTGGGGGAAAGCCAACACTGGAAGAAAAATAGTTTGTAGATTTACGGTGTAGCCTCCTTCTGCCATCCAGGAGGGGAATCAAATGTGGAGTCTCGTGCGGCGTATGAATCAGTTGCTTCATGAGCAGGATAATCAGTTTTTGTGGAGTACGCTGCCTTTCTGACATCTCAGACACCGGTGGGATGTGTTCAGACCTAGCATCCTTGCAGGTGAGCTGAAGGAGGATGTAAATCTGTCTGCATGAGTGGATTGTACCACCCTAACATACAGTAGAGGAAAAGTTGAATTGGCCACTGGCTGTTAAATTAAGTGAAGATTTTGGTTCTCAGAGGATTATTCCTAGTGAATATAGTGGCACCCTGACCTTTCTACTAGTGCCACAATAGGATTAGATGAAAAGTTAAAAATGTCCACTTGTTTATAAGAACTTAAAAATTTACACAGAGCATTCATGCTCCCCAGATAGTGGAGATAGTGTCATTGTATTCAAATGCCCTGTAAACATAGTTACTTTCCATCCTTTGTCTGCAACCTTGTCTTCCAAAAATTAAATTCATAACTAAATTTTGTTTTGTTTTGCTCGAAATGTAATGCCAGCAGATTACATTTATAATGTTTTTTTAACATTATAAATTAAAATAATTAACATTAAAATGAATTAACATTAAATTTAACAATGTAATGTTTTTTTAATGTTTTTACACACTTTGCAACATTCACTTTCAACATATTTTTGCTACATCCTATTATTGCTACAGTATCCACTCATGGCAACTTGAACATGGATAACATTCTTAGCTATGCTAGCGGTGTGGCTGTACAGATGGTGTCAATCAGTTGGTCAGTTGGTTGTCATGAAATTTGGTACAGATGTTCATGGTCCCCACAGAATGAATTATAGATAATCAAATTCCAAATACCTGCAAAACTAATTAAATGACCATTGTGCTTAGTGCTAATTAGCGCCATTCATGCTATCTACATTCATGCTAATTAGCAAATATTAGCATTCTGAAATTAGCATTTAGCTCAAAGCGACAGGGAAAGATGCTAGTCTTGGTTTAATGAGGCAAAGTCTGAGAGTTACTTCAGGCAGTTAATTCGAGTTTGCTGCCATACTCACTGCAACATATATCCAACACAACCTGGTGGTGTACTTAACCATTCAGCACTCTGCACACGGTTGTGGTGTTTCCTTGCGGGCAGTGATAAGCTAAGAATCAAATATTAACATTTAACATATACTGCATTGATATAATATTCCATTCCAGGTAAGTTGACTGAAATATGAAAAAGATCAACAGTAATTTATAGAATGAGACTCTTGAATCTTTCTAATTTAACTAAACCATAATCTTTCACTAATCTTAACAAAGTGTTTTAGTTGCCTGAACCTGTCAACACATGGGACAAATGACGCAAACTCTGGTCTCTGCTGTCTGATGTTCTTTGTATGCCAACCATACATGCTGTATAAGAACTTTAAAGAAATTCTCACACTGTATACTGTATAATGACATAATCCAAGCAGGAATTATTCCTCCCAAAATGTATTTTACAAAGCAAATCAATAATAAACTAACATTTTGTTCAAAGACAGGATTCTCATATTGTCTCTTTGTTCTTTGTGTTTCACAGTTTTAAAAACTCTTAAATTTGGGCTACAGAAATGTGCACATACCTGTAGGCGGATCAAGTTGATGAAGCCCTGCCCAGTTAACCTGCCAAGGAACAAACACATACACACACACATGCACACTTCCAGATATCCCTCACAGCAAGCCATATTCACCCTGCCAGTAATAACACCATTTGGATTAATATATGGGTGTGTGTGTGGATTATGAAGAGTCAGCAGTCTTAGCGGTGTTATTACTGATGCTGTCACAGTCATGTGTCACCAGGTGTGTTTGTCCAAACCAGCCAGCGTGACAGCAGGAGCTTGTGTGTGAGCCCTGATGTAATGTTACTGAGAAGAAAATGTACTGATTCAACCAACTGGCTGCTTCACCGGCAAGCTTATGCAAGAGCTGCATTGTCTGGTGGGATGAAGCAACAGAAAAACAGTCATCTGTGTGTGTGTGTGTGTGTGTGTGTGTGTGTGACCTTCACGATATTAGGGTTAGAAATCATAAGAGTCTTTTTTTTTTTTCTTTTGGGATCCTTTTATATATCTTTTATGAGTTTATGTTGTCTAGCCTTAGATATATAAATTTGATTAATAATGATAATGTAATTGGGGTACTTTAATGAAATGTTAAGGAGATAATGACTAAATAAATGGATTGTTTTATATGTTAAGGTCATTTAATGGATTGTTTTTTTTTTGGAGTTTTTTGTGTAGTGTAAAAGTGTAAAAACCCTTTAAAATTACGAAAATTGCCATCCTTTAATTTATACTTTAAACAGACATATTTTGCAATTAAAATGTAGGAATGGTTTCCATCCAATCTAGTAAATTTAAAGGGTTATATAGCTTTTTACATCTGACACCTTAAACTGTGAAGAGAAAAATCCATTAACAACCTCATAATATATTAAAACGTGTTGATTTATCCTTTAATTAACCCCAAATGGGTGGGTGAGCAACTGGATTTGCACTTTAATTTAAAACTTAAGCACCTTACAAGATAGATATTAAGGGGTACCCATTATGTTTATAGTTTAATTTCATTAATTTATTCATTAATTTAACACAAAATCTGGGTAAATCTATTAAATATCTGAATACTGTATACAAAGCTATTGCACCTGTAAATATTTCACATCTCTAACGTAAATCAACCTAACCTCAGTAACACCTTCAATATTTGATTTGGTATTCAAATTAATGCGAAACAGTGAAACAATGAAACAGAGGAAAATCATTCACCATTAAAATCTACTTAATTTTTGAAATGAAAGTGTTGTGAAAGGCTGTGGTTACTGTTGAACCTTAATTTCCATTGTATGCGTTTGGTATCTTTTCAAGTGTTATTGAGGCTATTTTAGGGTATTGTTGTTTCATAGTAAAAGGTTATACTTTGTCTAAATGAATACATTACACAGTTAAAATCGTTCTACTTTTGGAACTGTTAGGAGTGAACTTGGTAACTATGGTGCTGTTTTGTTTTCTATTTGCAACAACAAAGTGATCTGAATTTGCTACAGCTCTGATTTGTGCAAATTTTTGACTTTGAAGGCTGTTAAACAATATGAAAATGATTTTAAAAAATGTTGGCTGACTTGAAAAGTAACACTTAAGGCAAAGTGGTGACTTCAACAGCACCATAGTGCTGGGAAGAGGAAGCATTAGGGACAAATATTGTCACAAATCCACACACACATACATGGTTTAGTGTTTGCATATGTGTATACTAGTAAGTGCCAAATACCAGCAGATGTTAAAAAAGTTCATGAAGTGGAGTGGCTGTCAGGTGTGTGAAACACTTCTCCCTTCCTAAACACACCCACGACCACATACACACACACACACACACACACACACACACACACACATATTGATGAGCAAACTCTTGCAGTAATTCTCAAATGTCCCATCTGGCTCCCCCTTCCCTGCACCGTCTCTCCGTCTTTAGCACCCTGCGGTGCGTTACAGTGTGCCGCTATGCTCTCACATGGAGGCTGATTGGTAGTGGTACAAGTTGGTGCGAGGCAAAGTGTGATTAATGCCCGCTGGCTGGAGAGAAAGGTGGACTTTTCTGCTGCGTTGGCTGTGGTTGGCTTCCTCTGCCATCTGCTCACGCTCGCTCTCTCCAGCTTCCTTGCTCAGATAGATGGAGGGAGTTAAGAAAAGGAATAAAACACTGGGTGCTGCCGGCGCTTGGCTTGTGTCAGGTGGATTAGATAAAGTTTATGGCCAGGAGCAGAAAGACCTGGATGCTCACAACTAATCACTGAGGCTCAGACTACAGCTCGAACCTCCAGGTTGATTCATATAGTGCAGTATAAGGGCCACTTGAGGGAGGGAAGAGGAGGGAGGGGAGGGAGGGATTCTAATAGAGCCCTATTAGAATAAAGTTGTAATATTTTGATAAAAGTGTCATATTGTTATAAGAATAAATTTTAATTTCCTATAAAAGTCATAAGTTGTAATTTTTAAAGAAAGAAGTTGTGAATAGTCAAAAGTCATGAGATGCAGTTGTAACTTTACAAGAAAATGTCATATTATGAGATAAAGTTAAAGTTAGTTTATAAGAATGAATGAGATATAATTTTACAAAAAAGTCGCAGTTTTACAAGACAATGTCATTATTTTTATAAGAAAGAAATCATAATAAGTAAATATAAAATTTTCCTTTGAGGAGAAATTTCATATTATTAGTCATATTTTCATGAAAAAATTGTAATATTATGCGTTAAAGTTGTAATTTGAGTCATGAGAATAAAGTTGTAATTTCACAAAATCATAATATGTAAAATGCTGACTCATTTTACAGAAACATCATAATTTGAGATAAAGTTACAATGTTACAAGTCATAATACTATCAGATAAAGTCATACACTTGAAGAAAGATGTCATAATGGGAAAAAATGTACTATTTATTTCAAGGAAACGTAGTGATGCAGGTATGGAAAGCAGGCACAACATGCACATGTAGGCTAATTTACCCCTCTAATCATAACATGACATTTTGTTATATTTACAAAATATAACAAGTATTGTGTACAAAATTTACTCATAAAATTACAATACAATACTGAAATTACACCTTAATTGCCTCTTTCTCTCTTAATATTTCATCTTTATTCTTGAAATCTCCATTTTTTAAATAGTTTTATTTCCCTACAATGGCCCTAATACTCCATTTCTGCTGGGAGTTTCTTCCCTTTTTTATTTTTATTTTTTCTTTCTTCTTCTTTTACAACCAAAATCATGGATCAGTGCTAGCAGGCTAATGCACAGCTCCCCTGTGCCTCGGAGATGGCACATTGCCTGCTCTCTTCTCTCCATCAGGCTGCAGGCAGGATGAAAAGGTAATCTACTACTGAGGCTGCCCAGGATTACAATGATCGAGGGAATATGGGCTATGCTGTGCCAAGCTTATGAAATTCTCTCAATCCACATTGGCAGCTGCCAGGGCTCTCTCACTACGCTAATGTTCTCAATCTGGGTTTGGAGAGCTGAGCTCAAGCCCACCAATCCCCTCTTCATTGTGTGTCTGTGTCTGTGTGTGTGTGTGTGTGTGTGTGTGTGCGCGCGTGCATTCATGTGTGTGTGTGCAAAACAAACAAATGGATAACATGAATAGGATTTTCGAGGTGAGCCTGCTCCTCTGGAGTCAATAGGAGGCTTATGTGTGGTTTATGATTATGAATTTAAAAGCAGGAGATGGCAGTATGTGAAAATACAAAAGTTGGGTATTTTTTGTTCAGGTCCAGCATCACAGCTCATTGGAATAGAAGTTTTTCCTCTGGCCTCCAGTTTGACTCTCTGGATATGAGCACACACACACCACAAAGCTTTCTTTTCACACACACCCAGAGTGGATGATGTGGAGACAGTGTTATGGAGCATTGTGTTCCCCGCTGCAGAGTGTTCCCCTGTCACAGACTAAAGCCATAAATCGGATGAAGTTAGTGGTGCAGCGTTGGGCCGGTGCTCTTCCTCTGGGCTCAGCAGACAGAAGTCTAACCTCCACTGCTGCCCATTCACACATTATGTTAATGCTGTTTCTGCTTTGGATGTTTCAAGAAGGGAATGTTCACAAGTTAAATTAGTCATGTTTTGGCCTGGTGGACAGCTTGTTTCCTGTGGACAAACACACAGCTGCATTCATGAGAAATGATATAGAGGAATAGAGTACATTTTTAGAGTTTTTGAAAGTGGCATGAATAGGGAACAATATTATAATCTGAAGTAATACTTGAAAATGTATGAACCAAAGCCATGTAAAAAAAACACTGAAGGGGCTGGAATTCCCTTTAGCCTACTCCTATGGATCTTTAAAGGGATCAGATCATATTGTGCTTTTTGTGGTTTTCTGTTATTTATATATTGTTATGATGTTGGTTGATGTTGTTATGATGTATGATGTCAGAGCTTCAACCTGCTCTGAACGCTTCATTTGCCCATAAACGACCGTCTGTTCCTTAGCCTTGGTTGATAAGGTTGTTGCTAAGGTTTTTCCATGTGTTGTTTGCGTTGTCCACTCTCATATTTCGTATCTGATTCTGGCTCGTACATCACGGTGTGCAGATGTATTTGAGAAGTTGATATTTCGAGTAAAGAATGAGAAAAAGTATTGAAATCCTGCTACTATAGTTTGTTTCATGGTTTGCTGATGGCAGATGTCTGCCGAGGGGAAGCTTCCAAGAGCTGGCCAATCAGAACAGAGTGGGCTCATCAGGAGGGGGCCTTAAAGAGACAGGAGCTAAAACGGCCTGTTTCAGACAGAGGCTGAACTGAGGGGCTGCATAAAGGGACAGTATAAGATTAGTATAAGGAGTTTTTAACTGTAAATCATGCAAAGATATTCCATTAGAGGCCTAGAATATAAATATAGAGCTGGAGATGTGCAGAATATGTCTCTTTTAACAGGTAAAATGCACAACAAATGTATTGTACCAGATATAACTTGGCCCCATGAAACAGAAGTTAGAGCATCTTTAGCTTCTGTACTGTGATGTATTACCCAGTGAAACAGAATGTACAGGGGGATTTAAATCAAATCCTTCGCATTTGATTGGACCGCTAAAAAGTGGGCAGGGCTTAGCGTTTAGTGCGATACGGAGCTACAGAGAGAAATAGAGCTCCAGAGGACTGTTGGCTCCACACACACCTCCCTCACCTGTTGTTATACCAGGAGGAAGACGAGCGAGAGATGATTGAATTAGACCTCAGCCACATTGTTTTGGAAATGAAAACAAAGTTTCTGCTCACTGATATCCAAACACACATCTCTTCCTGTCTCTCTTCATATTACTCTGTTAGCTACAAACTTCACAAACGGTGAAGTGCAGGTTTTATATGACTGGTGTGGCTAGCTACTTGCCCAAAGTCACGTTTGGTTGGATGAACTTTTGTGAACGCCCCTGAGTGCAGGATGAGTCATCAAACATTTGAAACCATTTTAAAGGAAGAGAAAAGACAGGGATTTTGATGTAAAAATACTCAGATACTGACTTTTTTGACATATTTGGCATATAACAGGAGATAAATGAACTTAATTGTTCATTTATTAATTGTTCACAGGGACACAGGATTAGAACTGGGAAAATGTATTTTTCATTTCATGGGACATTTAAAGCTCATTTCCATCTGTAGTCTCTGGGCAGGGGTCACCTATGCATTTCCACACAGCACTACTTCCATCAGTACAACTGCAGAGTGATGTCCTAATCACCACTCTGCTGCTCTGTGTCTCTTTTCAACACAAATGCTGATTTCATTCAATAATTATTTACACTCACTTCCACTTCCATTTTTTATTCGTTGTTAAGGTACCATTAATGAAACTGAACACTTCCTGAAGATTTTTCACATTAAAACCATACAGTCTTGACTGATTGAGAAAACCGGCAAAGTGAAAGCACCTAGAAGGTCTGCCTCTAACACAGGCCTGTATATTAATGTCCCAGATACTATTTGAGAATTTCCAGTTTATTCATTGTGTCATACTGGTAACCATTTCCTCTACTCATGAGCTAGCTGCTCTGTTTAGCTACAGTACAGTAGGTGGACAGTGGTGGTGGATGATACAGGTTGTTTGAGGGATCAGATGTAACCGGTAACTGTGGAAACAGAGTTGCACCCTGCTGCCACCTGATCAAAATACAGACTCTGCAGTAATCACTCGCTGTCTGAAAGCACCTGAACAGATAAGTCTGCCCATCATGTTTCTTGCCATAATATTCACTACTGCACGTGTAAGACACAGTAATCCATTCATAATCTGTGACAGCATTTCAAATCCTGTCATATCTCATCTCTGCACAGATTAACTGTATTCAGAAAGTCCCTGGCTGATTTACAAAGGAGAGTGGGCTTCTCTGCTCTTCCCCCCACCGCCGGGAATAAATGATTTCTGTCACCATGTATAAAGTATTTTTTTAACAAGGACAACCACAGTTCCAAAGTACAAGGACCTGCTGGTTCTGTACCATACACTCCCTCTGAAAAATAACTCAGTACTGTTCACACCCACTGAAAAACATGTTTCTGAACTGCAGAAGGCCAAAGAGGACAAGAGCAAAGATGACTTTCATTTTTATGTGAAAGTTGTTTCATTATCTAGACAAAATGAGGCTGTTATCTTGAGGACAGAAAATAATTAGTTTGTGATGAGGAAACAGAGAAGCTGTTCATAATTTATTCAAAGTTTCAAAACAGATTATTTTGGTGATCACAAGGGAGAAATGGTGTCTTGTCCACAGCATAATTGGATTAAAAAACAATAGTTTTTCATTTTTATTGTTAACCTTGGCACATGAAATCTTGAAATGCTTCCGAAATACTACAATGGCACTTCCTTTTTGTCCTAGCACAGGGTGGAGAAAAAAGAAGAGGGGGGGAGATGGGGGGGAAGGTAAAAGTGAGTGAAAGTAAAAACACACAAGAATAGACATGGAGAGTAACGGAAAAGAAAGTAGTCTAGGAAAAAAGGTGGATAGGAGGAGAGTTTAAATGTTGATGACAAGACTCTGTGTGTGTGTGTGTGTGTGACAGTCCACCCATCATTAGCTTTGACATGTCACATTAACCGTCAGTTGATGCATTTCTGCATTAACACAAGTATGACAGCCACATGACATACTGTAATGTGGCATAACCCTAACTGCTCTGCCATAGACAGGATTCATGCATATTTGCATTGAATGCATGAAAAGTAGGTGTCAAAGTTAACCAAAACAGTTCCAATGTATATTTCTATATAGAGCTGCTTCTATTACTATTACTACTACTATTAAATTAATCACCAACAATTTTGATCATTGATTCATTGTTTTGAGTCATTTTTTAAGAAAAACATTTCCAAATTCCAGCTTCTTAAATGTGAATATTTTCTGGTTTCCTCTATGACAGTAAACTGAATATCTTTGGGTTGTGGGCAAAACGAGACATTTGAGGACGTCACCTTGGGCTTTGAGAAACAGTGATTGACATTTTTTGCCAATTTGACATTTTATAAACCAAACAACTAATCAATTAATCGAGAAAATAATCGACAGGTTAATTGATAATGAAAATATTTGTTAGTTGCAGCCCTGTTTGTATACAGTAAGGCTGAGCGATAATTAAATAATATCTTATATTGACTTTCAAACTTTCATCATATTGTGACGATATATTATCACTTTAAAAACATCTCTTGCACATATTCAAAGAAAGCTGTAATTAAAATAGTGCCTGTAAGAGCTCACTGTTTCTGTGTCAGTGTCCACTAACACGCAGCTCACATGCAGCTCCATATTCCTGCTGAACCTGCTCATATCACATATGTTAATGTCCTCATTATTCACATTTGAAATGAAATGAATCTTCTGTTTGGTTTTTGGGCTTCATTTATCGTGTTCCTATTAAAAGCCATTCACAACAATGCACAGATAAAGTTAATAGCTTTAAAAGAACCATTATTTCCACCGATATTGTTCACTAGGGTGTTGATAAGCTATTGCTCAGGGGAGTCTTTCAATAATGTAAAATTTCCAAGTTAAATAGAGAGAGAATTCAATAACACATAACTGAAGTCCCAAAAGAAGTCATGATGAATAAAACAGCACAAAACTTGTTTGCCAAAGCACAAGTGTGAAGTTTGAAACTCTTTCAGTGGATACAGGTCCCACAGTAAACATGGTAAATCCTCACAGTGCTGCCTCTCCAGATATTTTTCCACACAATCCACATTTTGTGTGGTTTTCAAAGCTATGGCATGTAATTTACATGTGGAGCCCACATCATCAGTCACTGCAAGACAACATACCTCTGTAGCCTCCTACTGTACATCATGTCATGTTTAAAAACTAATATTCATCAAACCACGTTAAAATAATCATTTTCCAGAAACCTTTTGGGATTTTACTTTTTTCCATAACTTTTCCAGGCCTGGATTATGTTTTTGGAATATTTTCCAAATTCCCTGACTGTTCCATGTTTTCTATGAGCCCCACAGAGAACTGAAATGTGACCACCTCTTTTCTGCATGGCCATTCATTTTCACCATGGACATTTAAAGAGTTTTAAGCCTTGAACCCAATCAAGCACGATAATGAATGATGAATTCTGGCATTTTAAAAGGTCAGTTCACTCAAACTACTAACATGTTTCTCAATGGACCGAATCATGTAGATAATTTTGCTGTGATTTGTCCAGATTTTTAGAAATCTGTCTCTGAGATTTCTGAAAAACAGGCAGCTCAAAGCTCAGTAAATAATTTCACTAAGATTAAATAAATGAGTGGATCCTTTGTTGTATCATCCTGGGACCTTTGTCATGTCGTCTGTCTGTCTTTTCTTTCTGAAAAGAAATTGGGGCATTTCTTCCTCTCATAATAAAACACTCCACGCCCTTGGGCTAAATTTTAACAAGTTGGTCCCAGTGCAGCTGTACTGTAGCAGCTCTGTCTGTGTTTCACAGTCCGCTGGGGGAACAGATCTGCCGCTCAGCGCTCCAACCAGGTGAAAAACAAATGTTAGCAAACAGTGTACTCATTAGCATCCCCAAATTGAATAAACACTGCAGTAATAAGCAGAGAACCGCCTGCTTCATCAGTGCTGCTGTAACAGGATGCAAACATCCTCCAGGACTGATTTGAGCATTATGGTCATAAATTTTGAGAGAAAAGTTCTTTATTTACTTTGCTGGAGTTTTAACTAACACATTTTCCACCAAAAATGACATTCCTTCTTCTCACAACTCAAATAATGTGGAATGCACAGATGCTTGAAATCAGTGGATCTTAATTCTTTTCAATGATAACAGCTTTTCTGATTTTCATCAAATATAATGTTCATAAATCTGTGGGTGCTTTCGGTTCACTAAAGTATCTTTATGTTATTGGTTGCATTGTGAGCCCACATGGCCACCAGCCTCCTCACTTTGTGTTCAGCAGTGGTTGTGAACATCAGTGTTCAGGCCCTCAGTCAGCGCGAGTATTTGAGTGTTTCAAAGTGAAAGCAGGACAGTTTGATTATGACAGTATTGTTGTGTGTCAGGCTGCTGTCTGACTGTTCGTGAGTGTGAAAGTGACATGATAGAACAGTGACATTACTGCTTTATATAAATGCTGCTTAAAAAGACATCATTCAGGCTAAGATGTTTCCCCCGTCTAGTGTATGCAGTCTCTCAGTTAGGGCTTCTTCCACTGGTCTTTCTGAGAAAATGAAATTTGTTTGCAATCCATATTCTAATTTAACATAAATTAGTATGTGCTATACCAGAATTCAAACCCTTTGAGATTTTAACAAAATTCAAAAACAATTTCTTTGTTTTTGTACAAAAAACTACAAACACTACTATCTCAACATGGAGCTGGGCTGGATTATTTTAGTTTGCATTACAACACTTTCGCCCTTGTCTCAACAATATGTATGCACAGACAGCAGGCGCCATCCTGAAACCAAAAAAATATAAAAGATAATCTCTACATCTTGGGTACTGATTTTTTTTTCTCAGAGGAGAGCACAGGCTGTGTGCTTTACAGAGCTGATCAAAAAAAATGAGTTTGACTTTAAAATACAAAACCAGATCTTTATTGTAGTTATTTATGGTGATATGATTTCTCTTGTGTTATCTCCAGCTTTGTTTGCAAACTATATTTCTCTCGGAGTGAGAATTTTAACTAGATCTATATTCATGTATTTTTCATGACTTGAAATAGCACAGGCTCTCCACTGTAAATGAGATTTAAGATTTTTTTTTAAACACCCCCTCCCACACACAGCGCGCTCAGTCACTGTAAGACTTTGTATAACAAACAGTATAAATCCTGTTGACAGAGCTGTAGTCATGTATATCTAGGCTTGATACAGGAAGCGTGTGTGGATTCATACCTGCACTGTGGATGTTTCTGCTCATCCTCAAATGTATGTTTGCGTGTGTCAGTGTGTTGAATACAGCCTGCACTGCTGCATTGAGATTTCCTGCCAAGCGTGGGCTGAACTGAAGATCATCTTTGCAGAAACACTGACACGTTTCACACCACTTTTATCCTTTCTCTGTTAGAGGTGTTACAACAGCTTTACTACGCTTATTCCCATCATACATTATCAGACATGTAGTCTGACACACTCACATTTAACAAGAATAACACACTTGGTGTTTATGGGCATCATGCAACATCACACATTATAAGTGCAACAGGACTCCTACAGAGATGTGTTCCTCGCTTCCTAGAAAGGTGCAATGAAGATGCAGCTTTACTACACTTTAAACCTAGTGAATTATGTTACCTAGTTCATATATAATGAATCACAACAGGTCACATCCTTCAATCACCAGCAAAGTAACTTCAAAGATGAAAGAAAGTGAAAAAACACTGATTTTCAGCATCACATTATTTTTGGTGGCTGTTTAGGTCACACACAGCTATTATGACATAGTTATTTTTAAAATGGCTAAACCAACAAATGATCCCAGTGCATGGAGTTGGGTAATAATGTGTTGCCACAGACTTCCCTATAACTATAACTATAAAGATGCACATCATAAAGGATAAGGCTGGCAATTTCTATATTGCACATGCACAGAAACATGTTTCCATTTACAGGTTGGCTGAGTCTGAAATCACTCCCTATTTACTATATAGTGCATTACATTTACCCTCTGCCATTTAATTTGAGTGTCTGAATGCTGAGTGTGTAAATATATCCACTATATAGTGCCTCAAAAACTCCACAATAGACCAAAAAAAGTAGAGTGGATGGCATGTACACTACTTTCTGCTAACAATCCCACAATTTTAAAGATGTGAAAATCACCATCACACGACTCTACAGCTGATGGCGATGACGCAAAATGACGACGATTAGTTAATGTCTGAAATCTTGATTATTATGACTATTGAGTAAACTATTTAGTGTCTGTTATATAGGGAGGAGTGAAAGAGTGAATAAGAGAGTGATTTTTGGACACAGTCATTGTGATATGTAGCACACGAGCTAGCAAAGCTCTGTAAACAGAACCGCACATACATGTGTTGGGTTACTATCTTATCATTATTTTTTATTATTTTTATTCTGTTACTCTGGAGGCGTTTCTAAACAAGTTACAGTAATCACTCTCTCCAGGGATGAAGGAACATGTCACCCAGTGCAGCGGTGTGACTCATTTACGTGTTTTTAATAGTTTTTGGACAACAACGGAGCTCTACGGCACAGAGGAATAAGATATATCAGACTTTGGATACACACACAATACTTGTTAGTATTATGAGTTCATTGTTAGTTTGAATCTGATAGCAATATATCAGCTGATATTCTAGTAAAGCTTTTCAAACAGCTGTGATGGTGGAAGATTCACAGCTGTTGTAATTTTCCTTCTATAATGTGTCAATGTAGTTTTTTGGTGAGAAACTTAATTGATTTTGAATATGAAGTCAGTTCATCAAAATAATAATAATTTGGAGATGTGAGGACCTGCTAGCCAGGAAGTAGCGGTTATCTCAGCAGCTCTTTGACCTGATGTCACTGATGTCTCTGTAGCATCTAAAACAGAAGATATAATAACTTTAGGAAGAAAAACTTGGGTGTCAGAGTCAAAATCTAATATTCTTTTCTGCCACATTAGTTTGTCTGAAGTTGATTTTTTTTTTTTTTTTTTGTACACTAGGGAATTTTCAAAATCACAGCATTGCTGCTCCAGGATCTCCAGCTTCTCCTTAATGCAAACAGTTAACACCAGCTTTTCAATGTACTGAAGGCAAATTTCTACATTTACCTAATGCTGCAAGATAAGAAGCATATGACAAAAAATTAGTATAAATTAGAGGGAAGGGTGTAAAGAAAGCAGAACATCTATAATCAGAAGAGGAGGAATAATATGAGGAGAAGAAAAGCAGTTAAAGTGGGAGAGGAAGAGCTCTGCAGCTCAGTGGTAGAAATGTGTCCATGTAACAGCCTGATAATGTTCTTCTCTGTCAGCTTAGTGTCAATGCCCTCTCTTCCTCTATCTGTGGCTCGTCATCTCGGAGTCGAATCCCCTGTCTCTCTATTGTAATCTGTCCCTCTGCACGTATACTTATCCTCCTCCCTGCTCCTTTGTGTTTGATTGCTAGTACTACACATTCCTCTCAGGCTGCACTCATGCGTGGGTGTCTAAACATTGTAAAAAAGGGACCCCCTTTACTGATGACTTTACATAAGAGGGTAAATCTGCGAGTAGGCAGTGGAATGAAGAGAGACGTTCTGGGAGAGAAGAAAAAATCTAAACATTGTTCACACAGTATAAATGAAGCACCTGCACTAATGACTTTATGTAAGATGGTAAATCTGTGAGTGGGCAGCGACACAACAGTGATGCAGAGGGGAAGAGCACAAAGGTGAAGAGAGGAGGTGTTTCGTAAAAGCAGAGGAGGAGTTCAGAGAGGACAGGAGAAGGTTTGGAGGAGAAGAGTCGCTCTTAAAGGAACAGTCTGATATTTTTGGAAATTTAAAAAAAAAAAGAGAGATGTGGAGGTTGTGTGCTGTAAATAAAGTACTTTATGACAGGTGTGTCACTGTTCACGGTTCGCTGATCAATGTTCACTCTCCTAAATTTCCAGACTTGTAAAATCCTGTCTCTGGCTCTGTGTCGTGTTTTGCCATCTGATAAACAGATAAACTCATGGATCTGTTATTCAAACTGGACTTTCTGGATTGTATTTCATCATTTCACCAGTACCTGAAACAACACGTCCCCGCCAACACAGCACAGTGCTGTTTTCAGTCTGAACACTCGCTTACTGTCAATTTACTGTAACGGTAAGAACAGAAGTTAAAGTCCCCCTCCACTCAAAAATGTGTTTTTCCTTCAGTTGGATGTTCTCTTCTGTGTGCAGAATGATGTATGTGCATTTTTTTAACATTCATCTGCTGAAGGGGGAAAGTTTACATTTTTGAGTGGAGAGGGACTTCATGTGCAAATATTAAGTGATTCAAATTTGAGAGCACAAATGTTTAAATGTAGAGAACAAATTTGTTTTTGTTTTTTTACCTTTTGAGACTTACTGGGCTCCAAAGGAGTTGGGAGATCAGATAAGAGAGAAGTAGCTCTGAGAGAAGAGGTGGGGAGAGAAGAGTACAGGAGAAGATGAGGAGGACTTTTAAGAAGACAGGGAAGGACATTTAGTCATTTTTGAGGAGGCAGAAAATGAGAGGAGAGAAAATTGAGACGTAGAATGTAGAAGGAAGCGGGGGGGAGGTTTGAAGTGGAGAGAAAAGAGAAGTAGGGGATGTACTGGATGGAGAGGAGAGGGGAGAAGAAGAGCAGATATGGAAGAAGAGAGGAGGACAGGAAATGTGTTTTTGGAGACGAGTTGTTCAGAGAAGAGAGGACAGAAGTAGAGTCACTTTGAAAAAGCATTGAAGCGAGGAAAGCGGAGGGTTCATGAGCGAAAACAAAGGAAAGGAGAGGGTTTGGGAGAGGAGGAGAAGCAGTTCTTAAAGAAGACGTAGTTTTGGAGGAAGAGAGGAAAAGATAAGAGAAGAGAAGAGAGGAGTGTTTTCTTTTGGCAGCAGAGCTTACAGAAGCTTCAGTTTGAAGAGCCTGTGAATAATACACACATGCAGAGAAACCTGTCTGTTCTCTGCCTCTGAAGCATGTGCTCCACTCATGACTAGTACCTCTGCCTTAATCTACTCAGCCATTGCGTGCAGTGGCATCACACACAGAGTTGGTACGTCCAGGAGTTTTATCTGTGCTGTGTGTATTCTTGGTTGACTGTTTACAGTATATTAAGACAATCTTGGCTCAGTTGGACCTCTTCTCTGCCAAGCATCCTCTCTGAAGTACACACAGAGCCAGGAGTTGACGCACACCTCCGAGATGTAGAGCGAGAACACTTTCTCTTACTTTGGATGCGTTCGTCATGTAGCAGTCTGTCTGTAGGCGCGACGAGAAAAAATGACTGTAGCCCAGCTGCAGAGATAAAATGTAAAATATAATTCAGCCCTCGTTTTCTTCAGCAAACAACAGTGTATGTGTCATGACAGAAGCATTAGCAGAAGAATTTGTTAGCTTGCCAAACTTTATCAGAGCCAAAGAAGGGAGGGATGCTGAATCCTAACCAAAAGCTTTAGTTAAAGGAATAGTTCACATCACACAACTCCTCTATAGTACACCATGTACACCATGGTCCACACCTCGCTGAGTGTACATTCTCAAAGTCAGAAATAAGATAAGATTAAGCAGTAGTTTTGGGAAATACGCTTATTTACTTTCTTGCCTAGAGTTAGATGAGAACACTCGTTATAAAAGTAGCACTTTTTTCTTTAGATTTCAGATAATGTTACATTAATAATAAAAAAATTAATAGAATATTAGTGAGTTTCAATTTACAAATAATAAAATAAACTGGAATGATGTGTGGTTTTGACAGTCATCAGTTATCAGTCACTGTGTCAAGTTGATGCAGTGTTAATTTCATATGTGATAGATGGTAGAGATGGAAAGATGAACCTATCCTAATTGTGACCAGGGTGTTGAGGTGAATTCAGTGGTGTCAATCTCAATCTACTCTCATAGAGGACAGTACAATTTATTGGAATATAGTCAAACTTGTTGTCTGTTGGTACAGAAAAGTAGCCCAAGTTATCTCAACCCAGCTAATTAAATAAAAAGTAGCAGAAAACTGCCCAATCCCACACTGCTGGTGTGTGTTGCTCTGTAGGTTATCATATACAGTATGTTACATTATGTCTTCACACCCTTTGCTCTCATTCTTTATACAGCTGTGATGGTAAATTGGAGGATGCTGCATTGAGGACAATGTTACAGATGGGAGGGAAAAATAACTCCATTAAACTCACCATTGTACAGTTTCATTTTGAGGGCCCTGAATGTTAAGATACACCAACTCTCTTACAAACCACATATTGAACAATTTTGGTTCATTCTGTGTCTGTCCATGTGTCAACCCTTCTTTTTTAGATGTCTATATTGTCATATAGACAGACTGAACTGCTCCATGTTTGCCACTGTTTGTTCTGTTCAGTATTTCTGCTGAACATGACAACTAACAGATTCTCTTTCTGTCGTTTCTTTCCATGTCCCTCTGCTGTACGACTGTCACACCTCCTCACCAGGTAAGATACTTAGCTTTAATGTTTCTGACTGTTTTCTGTTGTGTTTTGGAGCAGCGGCTGTTTGTCTGATGTGTTTCTGCCCAGGCGCTCAGACCTGCTGCATGCTGGGAGAGAGATTGTGGCTTTGTTTGCGGTAGCACTGCTGCTTTATTTTGTTAAAGTGTACAGCAGTGCTGCTACTCAAAATGTGTGTGAAGCTTGCGGCCTCAGTCTGTTAGCTAAAGGCACATTCCTCTATTATTAGTGCAGAGATGACCAGGACTAAAGGACATTGTATTATTAACACAAAACCTCAGGATAAGTACAGAGTGGATGGCTGGGTCAACAATGTGACTTTGACATGGCAGACTGTGGTTTGCATCCCATCTCCTAGCAGCCATCAGAATTGGTTTATTTTAACCATGATGATGTGTGCAGGAAGTTTAACTGACAATTAACAGAAGTATGATGACGAATTTTCAACTCTAGTTATTTTCTTTTACATTGTGTTTCTGGCAGGTGTTGCAAGTTAACTACCTCTGCTCCTTGTTAGTTCTGATGTTGGTTGATTATTATTGAGAAACATCTCTCCATGTTTGTAAGATGTAGGAGCAGACATGAGGATTTTTTGTCTCTGTTCAAATACTTTTTAGCTACATTAGTAGTGTGACTTAAGGGATGCAATGTTGGTTAGATGATCCACCATTTCTGGTCCAGAGACATTTGTGTTTTCTTGATTTCAATGATCCCCTGATTTTTCCTCTAGTGCCACCAGCAGGTTAACCCCTTTTGGTTAGGAGTGAAAAATCTATTGGATGGATTGCCATGAAATTTGGTACAGACATTCATGTTCCCCTCAGGATGAATTGTAATAACTTTGGTGATCCTTTCACTTTTCCTCTTGTCCCATCATCATGTTAAAATCTGGCCAGTACTTTGTTTTCGGTAAAACCAATGACATACCAGTAGCTCTTAGTCTTGTTTGGAGATTGCATTTGCTATTCTGAAGGATTCAAGCTAGAAGCAAAAGTTTTGTGGGAGATGTAATGAGAGAATGCAAAACTTTGCAAGGGAATGCAAATTTAAATCTTTTTCCATAATATTAGTCCCTTCTTGCTCTCTGTAGAATGCTGCTACGTGTCCTTTGTCTAATGTTTGTCAGCATCAGGTGGTGATTTCCCAGAATTACTCTGGATACCCCTCAGAGAGGAGCAAAGAATATCAACTTGTTACATCATCCCAACAGAGAAAAGGGGAGAGTAGCATCCTCAACTCCAAAGACAACATCTCTGGCTGCATTGCATTCTGGTCTATTGTAGCTGTTGGTATCTCTGGTCTTCTTGCATCAGTGTTGAACATCAGTGCAGTTTGAAACAAAACTGTGTGTGAGTGTGTTCACATGCTTTCTTAATAGTTGGTTGGGTTGAAGCAGTTTTCTTATTGTAGCTATCATGTAAATGCATTAACCACTGAAATCACTGCCTGAGATAGACACACGCATGCAAGAACAGGAAACACCGTCTTCCTCTCTCCTCATTGGTCAGTGCGACTTGTGCTTCCCTGTGGAGAACACACAAGGACGAGAACAAAGACAAGGACGAGCTTAATCTGTTTTCAATACTGACATTGGTTTATTGGAAAAGACGCCTTGCTGCAGACTGGAAGTGCCTTGGCTGAAGGATGCCCAAATATGGTTTGAGCAGCTTTTGTTTAGGAGTGAAATATTGCCTCTCTGATTCCATCCTCGCCACAACAAGGTCATTCTATTTTCCTTGTCTTACCCTGTGTACGTGTGTGTGTGTGTCTGTGTGTGTGTGTGGCTTGTGACCTTGTTTACCTGCTAGTGGTTAATTTTCCTCTGGTTCCCCTGGGTGTTTCTCACATGAATGTCAGGTGACGTGTGTTTGTGTGTTTTCAGTAGGAAGGCCTTAAAACCAATAGTGTGTAATGGATTCCAGTTCAAATACTGAAGGTCCTGGTTCAAAACTATTACATTTATCAGCTTAAATTTTTGATATATGAATGAAAGTTTAACTGGAGAACTCTTTAAATTAACATGACATGATCATTGAGAGAAGATGTCTCACTCTGTTGGAGTTGTTGAAAATATAAAACCTCACTCGCAATTGTACAGTGAGAACAGAGTGGAGGTTCTTCCCTCACAAATGATCTTTGTCTGAGTGCATGCATGAGTGCAGACACATAAACCAACAACAACCTAGTTTTATTTTGGCCTCTCATCCAGTCATTCGCCGAATAACATTAATTAGCGACAGCTGATATCACCTGCAGCCATCAACGTTTATCATTTTAAACAGAAAGGGTTAGTGTCAGCTTAAAATGAGAAGCTGCTAGTTGAATGTTCTGTACACTGATCTTTGCTAAGAAGAAAGAATTGTGCATTATCATCGTTTTACACAATGTATTTTGCAAGCCTGGATACCAGAACTCACACTCACTCACACAGAAGCACTCTAATTGTCCTTCATATATGCAGGGACATGCTTGCACTATAGAGCTCAGCTGTCATAAAAGCTAACAGCTGACTGAGGTGAAATGTAGTATATAGTAAAGAAATGATCTGCATTTGATTGGGTTTATTTTAGTCGATACAGATCCTTTAAAATATGCCAGGATCCATGATCCTTCGAATCAACTCAGGACATCTGTAGTGTCAGTGTCTGTAGGCATATATCCTGCCTTTTGGGACTTCATAGCTATAATAGCGCTTTTAATGGTTGCTGTCAGAATTAGTCTTTTAGAATTAAAAAACTTAACACCGGAGAAAACTTTAAATGACATTTTGTTATTGAAATGTTACCAAAGCTTACTGATGAACCTCACTTATTGGGTAATACTAGTTTATAAAAAAAAAATATGGTTATAATTTGCAGTTTTGTCCATCATTTCCATCAGCTATGATAACTCTACTCATCAAAAATCAGAAAAATTGCTGAGATCTGGGAACACAGTTGGAACTTGAGCAGTCAATCAATCAGACAGGTTGTAAATGAGCCAACAGGTAATTCAAAGTATGTAAACCATGTTATTTGGAGGTCAAACTGAAAATGAGACCTGAAATGTCTGTAATAATTCCTCATTGCTCTGCAGTAATCCAACATACTGACCTGTTGGTCAGGACAAATTAAGACATTTAAGGATATCACCTTGGCCTTTGAGAAACACCTTTTTCTGACATTTTATAGATCAAACAACTAATCGATTAATATTAATTAAATAATTGGCAGATTAATCAATCAAAAATAGTCAGTCACATCCCTAAAATGTGGGATAACATAGTAATATTTCTTCAGTTTGTCAGCTGCTTTGTTGCTTCTTGTCTAATGCTCAGGTTGTTGTCCTGACACCAGCAGGTCAGGTCCTCTACTTCCTTCATGTAGGACTTTTCATTGTTATTTGTGATCAGGCCCACCACAGCTGTGTCATCAGCAAACTTTATGATGGTGTTGGAGTCGAAAGTGGCTACACAGTTGTGTGTGTACAGGGAGTACAGCAGGGGGCTCAAAACGCAACCCTGGGGTGCTCTGGTTTTAAGGATGAGGGTAGAAGAGGTGTGTCCACCTACCCTCACCACCTGGGGTCAAGGAATCACATGCACAGTGAGGTGTTTAATCCCAGGTCCTTGAGATTTGTGATGAGCCTGGAGGGAACTATGGTGTCAAACGCTGAACTGTAGTCAATGAACAGTAATTTCACTTAGCTCCCTTTCTTTGGACAGTAGGCAAACGGTGGTGGGTCCAGTGTGCTGGGTAGTGAGGAGCAGATCTAATCCTTGACCAGCTGTTCAAAGCATTACTACAGAGGTGAGTGCGACTGGGTGGTAGTCATTCAGGCAGGCTGGTCTTGTTTTCTTGGGCACAGGAATGATGGCTCAGTTGCTAGAGATGCATCAGCACTTGACGGGGGGTGGGGGGGGGGGGGTTGGTAATGCTTGTAATCTGTCATAGTTGTTTGACATTGCCACATGCTTCTGGGATTGCCCTCCTGGAATTGTAGTTCCACTTTCCTCCTGTAGTTCCTTTTTGCGTCCTTTACTGCTCTTTTGTCATTGTAGGCTGCTGCTTTATAATTGTCCATGTTTCCAGACTGCAGCCCTGTGTGTAGGCTGCAGTGCGTGTGTTTATGGCATCCCGGCTGGTTCTGGTAATCCATGGTTTCTGGTTGTGGAATGATTTAACTGTAGTTTTGGGTACACTTGCTTCTGTTGTTTCACAAATTAAATCCACCACTGACTCAGTGAATCCATTGATGTTATCAGTGACGTTGACAGTGGTGTCCTGGAACGTGCTCCAGACTGTGTCATGTAGTGCAGACTGTAGGGCAGCCTCTGATTGGCCTGACCATTTCAGCTGTTAAAGAGCAAATGTGAACATGTTGAACACGCTTTTCATGAATTATGTATTTCCTGCGCTGGCTCTCCCTGAGAGATTCAGCGGTGGTGTCCTACCTCTGTAGTGCTGCCATCCAGAGAGAGGAGTAAACACAGACCATCAGAGAGCAGAGATGACGTAGCCGCTAATTAGCTAATCATTTTTTGTTTCGCTCGTTCTCACTCTGCCTCTCAGAGGGAGAAGTGGAGAGTAACTATATTTAGGTCTGTTTGTAAGACTGGAGGAGTCACCTGATGAACGCTGGCCGCGGGGAACTGATTACCATGCACACACACAGCTAACAAAATTAATGAACTCTGTAAGAGACGGCAGTGGGAGCAGACAGACATCTGACCAGATAAATTAATTATTCCCTGATAAATGATGCCGAGTTATTGCCTGTTACCTGTACTTTGGCCTGTTTTTGTACACTGTACAACTACATACACACACTTTCACCGTGTGACAACCTGCACTCACCTTTAGGGAATAAAATGGTGCCTTTTTAGGTGGACATTGAGCTGATACAAGGCAAATTTATCCTTAATATCTGAAGAGGTAACAGGTAACAGCAGAAATAAAAGTAGTGAGAGTCATGGCACTGTCATTATTTATTCTGGCAGAGTGTATTTAAGGCTTTCATCATTTGTATTAACTGAAGCATAAAACCTATTTAGTTGTGGAAAAATTAGTGATTGCTAACCTGTGGGTGCAGTCCCAGAGCTTTACGTTCCAAAGGACCAATTGGAAAAAGGTGACACTGTTCTCTTACAAAATGATTGATGACATAAAAGGGACCTGAGTATTATGAAAAGGGTTGTAGGTAGCAAAAGTCCTTGGGCGACACCAATAACATCCTAGGTATTGAATGATTTATGACTGTGATTTTTGCAGCAGGATGCTCAGCACTTTGAACACTTTGGTTCCAAGCAAAATATCTCAATAACTACTGGCCACATGTGATTAAATTAGCTGTGGATAAACATGGTTCCCCAAGGATTATTTGTATCATATGCTGTGATGATCAGACCTTTACTCTATAGTGCCACCATCAGGCCATCATTTCTACATGTGTCCAAGAAATATCAAATGGACAGGTTGCTCCAAGCTCCCCAGAGGATGTACTCTTTTCATTTTGGACACTATATAACATTTCTATAACATTATAGCTCCACTGCTGTATGATCCATTGAACATTTTGTATTGCTGTAATTAATTTCACTCCTGTTTTAAATAGGGTGTTGGGGAATGGGGTACAGTAAGTGTAAACCAATGGCTTATGTGAGTTCATGGGACAGACAAAGACAGGAGTGTTTAAACATTTGTGATGACTTTATTGGTTTGACTTTTTAGTTACACTCACTAGTGCAGCATGAGGTCAACACTAAAGATGTACTGTTTTTGAGAAAGTACCAGCTCCCCAGAAAGGTCAACTGCCCATTTTATGGGATCTTTAAACCCTAAGTTTGTAATTTTTTTTATAGACAGAAAAATAGCAACAAAACAGATGTTCATTTATATGACATTGTCACTGTTAATTAACCCTACCAGTGCCACCAGACAGCTGGCATTTCACACACTATTTGTTGTGTCTCAATGTCAATCTGCATGTCAACAGTCTTACTTCTTATGAGCAAAATGAGCTGTATTGGTTGGATGTAACATTTGCTTGTTGCCATGGCTATCCAAACAACATATGTGCATCATGTCTGATTGTACTTCCGGCAGAGGGAAGGTTTTTGTTTTGTTATTGGCTTTATTTGACAGTCATCAAGGAAAAGAGACAGGAGACACTGATAGAAAGAGTGAGATATGACATGGAACAAAGGTTCCCAGTGCTATGCTCCTTACCATTATGAGCCCTGAGGGCAAGGTTGTAACTGGTTATAGGCCTCTTTTATATATACGTGTGATTAAAAGTTCATTTGAGTATAGGTTTGTTGTTGCATGTTATCAATTTTCACCTATATTTATTGATTATGATGCTGTTGTAAGCCCACATTTGCTGTCAAAAATCTCACAGAATTCACCGATTGGTTCCCTTCAAAATTCTGATAAACATTTCATTAGAGATTTTCAGTGGCAGATAAATAAAAGTAGTACAAAAATGCAGTTATCTGCCTTTAACTGAGAGGTTAAAGGCAGAGAGGATAAACTGAGAGGATAAAAACCTTTGACAACATGAGGTTTCCACAGAGCTGTTGTCCTCACAGCTCCTGTGTGCTGCAGAATGTAAACCATCTGTAAATCAAGCAGACGGGCCAACCAGTTGTTCTACTAGCATTCCTTCCTGTGTCTGGCTGTCAGAGAGAATGCTTCTGTTGGTCACTATACACAAACACACATAGGTGTTTGTATTGTTGAAGCAGATGACTGTATATCAGGGCTGTCACTCTATCTCACACAACCGTGAACACCAACCTCTAGCCAAGAATGGGAAGAATGAGGGAAAGTAGGAGATGAGGTTTTGGTGTCATGACCCCTCTCTCTTTTAGTTCAGAGCAGGATTTGCTGGGGAAAAAAAGGGAGGCCATTATCATGTTAGAGAGCCAGCCTGAATGAAAATGACTTGGCTGTTATCTTGTTAGGAAATGGATTGCTCGTCACAATAGTCTAGACATTGTGGGTTTAGTTCAGACTACAATGTGGAGAAATGTGAATTGTATAATAGTTTAAATCCACAAGGTATTTCACCTGCTCTGACCTGTTCAACTATGATGCCTTCACTTGTTTGTGGTCTCCAAGGTTCACATTAGTCATCAAAATGAATACCAGGATGAGGAGAGTATCCTTCCTGCAGGTCAATGCACAACACAGTGCTGCAGCTCTAAGTCTATATATACATTCATGTTTAATTTGAACATACATACATTTGAACATTTTGATCTATTGAATAAGACAGAAATCCTTTGAAATTCAAGTGATGTACTTAAGTGTGACCTAAGGACTGAAGGCCTGTCTTTGGCATGGGGGTGGCTGACTGGTCAGTTTTATTAACTTTATGCTCATTTTGGAGACTAGTTTGTGTTGAATCTGCTGTTGACTTTTATTGTGTAATACAAAGAGTTATTTCTAATATGTTGTCTGCTCCAACTATATCATTGAGGGTAATACTGGATGCTGTATTTGTTGATTGTTTGAAGCTAGAAAATCCAAATTATGCCACAGTTGTGGAGCTGAGGTGGGCCAAGCAAGAAGCAACAACTACTACAGTTCAGGAATCTATTAAGAATTTTTCCCCAAACAGATCCGATCACTCAGACCACATTCAGAGGTAGTCTGGGCCGCATATGGCCACATTCTTTTAGCAGTGTGTACGCGAATGTGTCCTGGGCCACACTGAAAGCCTGCCAACTCAACTGGCGTCCTCTCTGCGTAAGTGGAAGTACGTACTCATTCGCATGCCAACGGCGTCATATTAAAGTGCGAAACAACAAGAAGCCACAACAAGCAAAATGAATTCTTGTGGATGGAGTACACATGAAACACAATGTCTGATTTCCATTTGGGACGAAGAGTTTTGATTTTGCCTGCACACCAAGGTCTTTGCAAACTTCTTCTTCTTTTAATTTCTGGCAGACTAGGCACAAGAATTGTATTGCTGCCTCCCGTCGGTTAAAAACAACAACGCATTTAGTCTTTGCAAATGGAAATGATGTACATGTTTATTAGCGTATAGAGTGGGGAAGTGAGATCTGATCACAAGTGGTCACTCAAGACGCATGTGGAGACATGTTAATGCCAGGTGTGAACAGGGCCTGACAGCAGACTGTTTGCTCAGTGCTGACATTTGTATTTCGCTGACTGATGGATGGATTGGGCAGGATTTGGAGTTTGAATTAATTAACTGACATGCTTTTCAGTTTCCCGTTTCTTTTCAAACCTCCCTCCAGTATCTCTGTCTTCGGTTTTCCCCTCCTGCACTCTTTTTTCCCCCTTTTCTCTTTCCCTCACCCCGCTGCTCCCTGTGTTTATATGCAGTCCATTAAAGCTGACATGTCTCTGTAGACTCACAGCCTTAAATGGAGAGAGAGAGAGCCAAGCAGACAGGTAGACAGAAGCAAGACACTTGACCTCTGGCAGCTGCAGCAGGCTGTTGTTGTAGCGGGCAGCTCTCAAATGAGAATATATATTTAACTGTGTGAAACTGCAAGAAAAAGAGGATTAAGGCTTAGTCAGCCTTCCGTGGATCAATAAAGATCAAAGCTATAAGACCAGAGGAGAAGAGCATAAAAACAGAAGAACATAAATGTAGGATCGAGCCCTTAGCATTGCTGTTAGCATGTAAATACAGAGCTGCAGCTGCTGAAGATGTTTTATCAAAGCCTGAATCAACACATAAGTCTTTATATTTGCTGGTAGATCTTCGGTGGAAAAAAATCCTCTGCTGCATAGGAAGTTGTGTGTCTTCTGTTTGTTGCAGAAGCAGCAGCAGTTTTTTTCCCCCCCAAACAGCAAGAATGCCTTAGGATGGCATTTAGTCAGTTGACATGTCCTTCGGAACAGCGCTGTCCTCTAGAGCGGGGGTTTTCAAAGTCTGTACAGCCTGTATTTCTTTACATTTTGGTAAATTGGCACCATTAAAAGTATGCTGAATTAGCCATCCCTGTGGCTTACTTTGATACTGAAGAAAATTTAAGGTTAATAAGTATTTATATGGAGTGTCCTTTTCTATGATTTCTAAGTCGATTTGTGGATGTTTATGATTTTGGGGAAGTCTAAGTCACTCTGAATCTAAAAATATGTGCATCATGTCTGTGTGTTCAGATTCATGACTCATGACTTTTGACGCAAATTGCCTCCACGCCCCCCTCCAACTCCCTTGTACCTTCCTGGTTAGACACCTCACAGTTTGAAAACCCTCTGTTCAAGAGCAAGATTTTCCTACTGGCCAGATTGTTCTTGGTCCCTAGAAGATGATTCGACCTGTCTTGTAGTATCAGGCCAAGGGTTTCAGTTCTGCATAGCTGATTGCCATGAAATTTACTGACTGTATTCATGGGATAAGATTCTACAACTCAGTTAAATTATCAGTGACAATCATTTTATCCTCTGTCTTGATGATTGTAAGGTAGATAGTAGCCTACCGTATTCATGTTACAATGTAAGCTACCAGAAAAGTGTGCTTGTAGAATCATTACATTGTGTTGCAGCAAAGGTTGAGCCAGGTTAAACCTTTCTGCATTTCCTTCACCAGTGCTCTTTCCAGTAGCACCTCTGCTGTGCCAGTGCAGTAGTGCCATCATCAGTCTCAACATGACCTTAGGTTCTAATGTCTGCAGCATCATCACTGTGCTAATTGTCAGCACTGTCGTATTGCGGGGTGTAATGAACCTAGAAGGGGCTGCTAACAATGGTTTAGACCACTGTTTTTCTTTTTATATGATGCATCATTTTTTGAGCAAATAACCCTAAACCTTTCAGGTTTCTGGCAATAGCAACCATGGTTTGACTGAAATAAATAGGTATGGTAAAGATGCAATATCTATCAGAGTTGTAGACTTGAGACTTGGATTTGAGTCAGCTTTAAGTCACAAAAATTAGGAATTTAGATTGGCTTGAACTTTACAGCTCAGGTTGACTTGCATGAGACCTAACTCCCTTAAAACATGACTTTGACTTGTGACTGACTTGACTTTTCCCTCAAGGACATGCTTTGACAGGCATTGAAATTTGGCCTGAACCTGTCTTGACTGACTTGATTCTTGACTTGAACTTGTCTCATGTTACTTGAAACTTGATGTGAACTTGCCCCCATAGACTTCTAAAGAGCTCTGGTGTGTATCTATACATACATTCTTTTCGAGGTGAGGCATCACCTTCTAAAAACAGTGACACCTACTTTGACTAAACTATATCTGTAATGCAAGTGTAACTGTATTCTGTATTTTAAATCCTTGTCTTTTATAAGCTCTTACTGTAGAAGACTACATGCTGTGATAATATGTGTTTTTGAGGAATTAAGCAGCAGACACTTTTGTCCCTACAGTGCACATAGTGTTTTAGAATGAAAGCCTTCAATTTAAAAGCTTTCAGCACTCACTCAGGTCCACAAGCCTGCTCAATTTGACCTGTTGAACCTTAAACTGCCTGTCGCCTTTTTCTGGTTGTCAACTGATGTTTTACTGCTGTCTCATTAGTGATCATCAAAGAGCAGAGCAGCTACAGAGGCCTGGAGTATGTGCTGAGAGAAGCACTTCTGTTGATCTGGGCCTAGACTGGCATCTGCGTGTGTGTTGGATGTCTTTTATATAGAGAATAAATTCATTTTCAACCCGATATGGGTTACAAATGTGTGTATACATATTTATGAGTTTTGTTATGCATGTATGTTTATGTGTGTTTGTGTGAATTAATGATGGCAACAGTAACAGATGTGAAGTGTTGGCCATGGGTCGTACAGTTCCAAGTGTGTGTGTGTGTGTGTGTGTGTGTGTGTGTGTGTGAGTTAGCCAGCACCTGCAGGGCTTACAGATTGAAAACAAACAGTCCACATGATACAAGGCCAACAAGCTAGAGCTGTGTGCGTGCGTGCGTGCGTGAGTGCGTGTGTCAGCATCAAGCAGAGTTGTGTGCACTGGGGTCGACAGACACAGCGTGGGTGACTGGCCCTCCTGGAGTTTTTTCATTATTCCCTGTCTGTGTCTTGAATACAATAAATTTTGAAATAAAAAAAGGTGTCTTTATGCATTTTGGGAGTGTTTTTAAAGAGGAATTCCATTTATTTTTTGTGCTGTACACATAATCACATAGATTCTTGTTGTCATATGGCGTTAATACAGGAGATTTTTCCAACAACATACATATTGTTTGTAAAAACAATATGTATGTTGTATAGATGTAGTAGCCAAGACTGAGGCATATTTAATACATTGAGCCCTCAGCTGGGGTAGCAGCTGCAGCACCAGGTATACATAGCGGAAAAGTTGCTGATGGTAGCTTCATTTTGGGCACGTTCATACTCGCTGCTGGTAACATTAGCAAACCTTCGATTTTTTTCTTGCTGGGGCTGTGGAGTTTGTAATATGGCAGGACAAGGCTAAGCACAAATGTGTAGCATGTGAAAGTCAATTTCAAGTATCATATGCGAAATACAAACACTTGTGATTATTTACACTTACAATAATGGCTGAAGTTTTTTTCTCTAACACAGAAGATGTCCACCCAAATACTGAGGTAAACTCGGAAATCTGACTGAAAAAGTACAGCCAGAATAACAGAAAAACAGCTCACATCTAGAGGTAAAAAGCAACAGACAGAGAGCGCAGAAAGTGTCTATAAATTGTATTTTAAGTGACAGAATATTCCAGGTAGGGGTCCTGCTCTTACCAGCTCTGAATGAGGCTCCATTGCTGGTTTGGAGTCTTTCTGGGGGTCTCTCCTCAGGTTGCTGGCCGCTAACAGCACTGCAGGAGTGAGCAGCTCAGGTGGAGATAGTGTATCTGCCACAGCTGGTCTCCAGCTGTTGTAAGTCTCTCTACCTGCCTCCACTTCATTCTGGTTCCTTTGACGAGGCAGTTTTATGGTGAAACGATGCATTTTCATCATGCTGCTAGTGTACCAAAGCAAACTGAATAAGAGTTTAGCATAAATACATCTTGTGATGTGAGCAAAGTAAACAAAGCAGATGATTCCAGCTCAGAGAAGGTCACTATGGTAACTGGGGGCACTTTTGGTCCGGATTAACCAGGGAATGTGAGAAACAGCATCTGAATGAAGCAAATCATACAGGAGTTTATATGTCAAACATCTGGTCGTTTCTTGGTGGGGCTACAGTGGGGCTATCATAGGCCTAATTCTTGGAGGGGCAGTGCAGCTATGTACTGGCTCTTCCCAAAGACACACACACACATTGGGAGAGCCTCTCGTAGTAACCTGCTAGCACAGCTACAACACAGAAACTCTCTCAAAGGGAAATAAATATGCTCCCAGCGACTGTCAAAGCAGAGTCAGTGTCCTTGTCTTTAGACAGACAGCAGCTGCTCAAGCCTGGTTAGCTCTGACTATCAACACAGCAGGAATACATATTACTTAGCCACTCAGTCATGCCTGATGGGGAGAGTTCTAGCAGAATTGGAGGGTGTTCCAGCAAATAAAATGTTTCTCTTTCATTAACTGATTACAGTTTTTGGTAACTTAATTTTACAGGTCCATAGTGTTTGAATCACTTCCTAATAATTTTCTAGAGGCTTCCTGAAAAAGACTGTGTAATTTGATATTAAGTAAATGGATGAAATTATTAATTGTGTGCAAATAGTAGTTCACAGTTCCAGTGAATTCATTCCAATTTAATACTAGCATAACATAGTTTTTAATGAGTGTATATATATGTACACTGTATATCAAGAATAAAGTTTCAATAGAAACTAAAAATGAATCAGTTCAAACCCAATTCTCCCTATAAATAGTACCAAATTACATTACATCTTTGTTATGGATTGATTAGCTTTATCATTGCTAATATCATATGAAACCATTCGTTCTTTATTTTTGTTTGCTATGTTTTCATCTGCTGATTTCTGACAACAGGAATTGAAGCTCTGCAGTGAAATTCTTCTTTATGCTCTTGACTTGTGACATTTTTGTCAATGAAACTTGCCCACAAAGGGAGAGGAACAGGTATCCTTGTATGGTGATTTTAGGGGCGTTGATTATGATTATGCTAAACCAGAATTATCCTTTAAGTGTAATTGCTAACATGTTCCTTAAATATATGCAGTTTAAAATTAATATGGTTGAGCTCTTTAATTGTCACTCTCAGGCTAAATTTCAGTATTTAGAGATTTCATTTGGTCTATGGTGATGTCCCCTTTCTGTATATCTGAGAACTGCACATTTTGATTCCCCTGTATGTATTTTTAATGCTTACAAATGGCTTCAGTTGAAACATCAGTTAATGTGTGTGTCCAGTGAACCTTGTATCACCTCTCTAATAAGCTGAACGCTCAGAATGCAGACAGTGTTTGACCTGGCAGAATGCACTCTTCTTTTCCTTTTTTTCCCCTCATCTCTCCCTTATGTCATCCCATTTTCATCTTCTCCTCGACCTATCCCACATTTTCCCTCTTGAACGGGATTTTAAAGATGCAGAAGGCAAAGCAGCTCTTTTTTGTCTCTCTTGATATCTAATGTGACATCGCCTTTCTCTCAGCGTGACCGCGTGCTCATGGGTATTGTGCGGGACTGTAAGTGGTCCCGAGTGCAGCTGAGACACGGGTGAGTTAAAAGGCGATGACACCAGCTGCTGCGCTGTGTTTAAGCTCATTGCAGTGGTAGAGATTTGAAAGGCGGTCAGGGCTTAAGACCTAATTTTGCAGCATGCACAGAGAGCGGCATAAAACATGGGAGTTCAAAAGGGCAGCGGTTGCTTTAATCCTATCAGGTGACAGAGAAAGACTCCAGACATATACACACACAGCTGTGGATACATACACAGACCTGCCTAAACACAGATAAAAACACACAGAAAAAACCCAGTTCTATCAGCATATATCCATATGCTTGTATGTATGCACATTTGGACACTTTGATAACGAGTGCAAATTTAGACTCCTGCAAGTTCCATCCACATATTCATGGATAGTCAAGAGTGTTTCCACTTTAAAGGGCCAGTTCAAAAACATATTCTCTCAATTACCTTTATCTACCGGAGATTACTGGAGATTTCTGCTTCCACTCCAATATAATGGAAGTGAATGATAAACTACATTAAAAAAAATTCAACAGCAACACTTGCAACTGTCATTGGAATTACTTCCTCAGTTTTTTTAATTGTCAGTAGATGTTGGAACACCTTTGCCTTCAAAGGCATTCCAACAAGAAAAAAAATTCTCTTCAGAAATGTTTATTCTTTATTTTGTGACGTTTTTAAAAATTCTTGTCTCTTATGTAGTGAGAAGAGTGTTTTTGCGTGGATGTAGGAGTGGTGGATCGGTGTGTAGCACGTCTCACTTTCATACAGGAGATGGGAGTTTGTGTCTCATCCCAGACCTGCAAATACTGTTTGGCTTTTCATTAACCCATGATCTTTTAACCATATTGAAGTTGTCATGCAGAGAATTGCAGAATTGTTCAATATTGCTGTCCATGTCTGGTGATAGGGTTAGATTGCATTGACAGATGGTTTTTACTTGTTCGACCCAGTCTCCACATTCTTAGCCCATATTCTGACCATGACCAAGGACATATATTTTTAGTGGCATCCGTCCATGCAGATAGTTTTGGTTTTATTTGTCCAGGTTTTGAGATATCTGTCTCGAATGGAGGATAACTGAATTTAGTATGTGTTACTGACTACATTGAAATATTCCTTTTTAAAAATTCAGCAGCATAAAGCATCAGTACTGTTGCTGTGGTTACCTGTAGTGTCACATACTGTATGCCCGATTATCATGAGAGCTGATTCAGAACGCTGCTTGAACTGTTGACCAGCCATTCTACTGTAGGGCTGCTGCCTAAACATTATGTTGTCAGACTTGTTTTGCTGCGTGTACACAGACCAACCTGCAAAACTGTAATGAAACAGAAAAGTTGAATAGAAAACAGCACTGTTTTTTTTCACGCTGAATGTTGGAAGGTTTGGTTAAACCACTCTTGAACCAGGCTAGACTCCTTTAGTACTGTCCAATGTGATCACCACTGTGACTGACAGGAGCCCAGCAGGAGAGACAGTCTGCAATGTGTTAGTGACCGATCACAATGTGGGTAGAATCAAGATAACAAGAGTGCTTATTAATACCAGCTGCAAATGCAGGAGCTTATGGATCAGATGCCATTATCCAGATAATGTATCCAGATACAGATCACATGTTGATACCAGGTGGGAATTCAGTGATAGATGCTCTGATGTTTTATACCTGTTCAGAGTTGTGGTATATGTCTACATGTATTAAATCCATTGTTTTGAACCTGCCTCCCATTTTGGATGAATCAATCAGCTTGCTTGAGGCTCAGGTCTGCTTGATGCGTTATTGAGATTTGGGAGGCGTGTGCATCTCTCTCTGTGTATGTTTCTTTGGAGAAGCATCATTCGTGAACAAATAAAACCAACAGTATCTGCAAGCTGCTAGAGGTAGGTGAGAAAATATGTTTTTAGTAATATGTGTGAGCTGACTCTTTAACCAAAATAACTGAATCTAACCCATAGTTTCTGGCATGTCCCATCATTTCTAGGCCCAAAAATGCTCAATGCTCTCCTTCACCTACACACACACACACACACACACATGACTCAGTAATCATAGCAGAGTCATTCTAACAAAATTCATGTGAGTGTAAGTCAGAGGCAGCGTTACAGTCACCCAGTCCAACATAAACAGCACTGCAGGGTTGCCAGGTCTGTATGTGACAAAACTAGCAATGGCCAATCAAAACCAGCCTAACACCAGAACTGAAAGTATGCCTCTGCCAAAACATATACGCAGTTTTTAAAGTCCAACAGCACTGCCATCGATGTAATGTAATATCTACAAAGTAACACCATAAATGTTTAGTGTGCCAGTGTTTTTTTAGTGTACAGCGTGTTGTGTGTGTGTGTGAGTGTATGTGTTGTGGTGTGTTGGCATGTGTGTACGTGCTGATCTGGAGACAGTTTGGTAGGATTTGGGTAAAAATAAATTATTTCATTTAAAATATAGATTTTTATTTATAGATAATATTCATGTAATTTGCACACAAAATAGATCTACCCAACCAGCAGACAAAGAATTCGACCCCCGGCAAACCTTCAAAAGTAGCCCAATTCCGCGGGAAAACCACAGACCTGGCAACCCTGCAGCACTGCTACAAAGTAGCTTTGTTGTGTGGCAGGCAGTGACATGTACTGTGTGTTCAGTTCTGTGTGTGTGTGTGTGTGTGTCTCAACCCTAACTAAGGCAAACACAGCAGCAGCTCCCAGCACTCTGCTCATCTGCTCTCATGTCTCGTCAGCATCCCTGGAGAAAGAGACAGTCTGCTGAGGAAACACGCACACACACACACACACACACACACACGTATGCACACAGAGCTAAAGATTGACTTGTTTGTGTGAGAGGCATATTGAGAAAGGATGGCTGCATATCAGTTTCTGCATGTTTTCTCTTAGAAAGTGTCACCTGATTCACGTTTGTGTGTGTGTGTGTGTGTGTGTGTGTGTGTGTGGTAACTGTGTGTTTGTGTGCAGGCATATTATCTGTGTATACTTGAAATTTCATCTGTGGTGGTCTTGTGTTTGGGAAAGAGGTCACGCTCTCTGCTCTTATCCACCCATTCTCTAAAACACACACTCCTACACACACACACACACACACGCACACGCACGCACGCACGCACACGCGCGCACACACACACACACACAGAGTAAATGTGTCAGACCCCTGGCTTGAATTCAAGGGGATAATTACAGGAAAGCGCTTTTGGGCTCTGAATGCTATTTGATTGCACTGCCTCTTCCTCTAGTGGAAGTCAAGAGAGCGTTGAGTGTGTGCGTGCGTGCATGTCTGCGTGTGTTGCCATGGTAACATTATAGGAAGGGGTGTCTAAGTGTGTGTTGTAGATTTGTAATCATGATAAGTTTAAAAACTTGCAGGAAGATTTACAGTTTACATGGCAGTCATCTTTGTCATCTGCTACATAAAGATCATCCAACTGTTTCTGATGTCATGATACTCTCACTGGAAGGCAATTAAAGACTTGCAGTATTCTCAGATGCCATTTCATTTTTTAAACCTGTGCAGCTGTTGCAGAGCATCTGGGTGTTGTGTTAAAGACTGTAGTCAAACAGCTATGGGATGAGCTGTTATCGACTTGCATGAGCATATAATTGCTTTACATAACTACAGTGTACTGAGTTTTGCCCAGAGAGATCCAAAAATCCCCCCAAAATTATCCTGAGCTGTAGCACTCATTCAATATCATGTAAGGCCAGAGGATTCTGCCTCATGGCAGAGCATTTTGTCAGCCACTACAGAAATTATTTATTGTCCTCGACTTTGAACCTCAGGCTTATTTTGCTTGCTTAAATTCTTTATTGACATTTTTTTCAGTCATAACTAGGCATGTCAGTACCACAGCTCAACTACTTTCAGCTATCAGACTTCAAATGACATTTCAGCTGCTTACAGTACACATGCTTGAACTGTAGCATCCACTTCAACTGAAATTTCAAGTACTTTTACCACTTATACATCTACATATCAACTACATTCATCTCATACTCTTCAAATGGCGATCCATTACATGTTAAAATGCATTCATCTCTCTGTTTTCAACTGACATTTCCCCTTTCATTGATGGCACTTAAACTCTTCAACCCATTTCAGGTCTCAGGACCTTTGAACAACCAAAATAAAAATAAAAAAAAATATTGTAAGCTCTTCTGCCTCCCACATCTTCCACTGTTCATACACAATGCTGTTTCAACTTATTTCAACATTTTTATTTCAACTGCCACTTCTACTGCTTTAGGTTTCCCACTGGCAAAATTTCAGCAGCTAGCACCTTTTCTGGTGTGGTATGTGAGTGACACTATACAAGTTCAAGAATAGCTTTTATGTGTAATATAGTAATGTTATATGTGATTTCAAATGGATTTGAATAGTTATTAACACACAAAAAATATCAGTATATGAACAGCTAGAGAAGAGTGTCAGTTTTCCAGGGGTTTTTTGTGGTTCAATTACTGTTTTAGTCTGAATGTGTCACAGGCGATGTTTAATACTGAAAAATAGGTTCACAAATTTTCAAGCGTGTCTTAAAACAGCAGTCAGGTGTCCATATGGACAGTGAAAGAGGTTTTCCTCGCTGTAATCATTCCTCCTGTTCATACTGGCTATTAAAAGATCCCCTTCAAATGTGCTTTCAATGTAAGTGATGGGGACCAAAATCCACAGTGTGTCCACACAGTCATTTAGTGCAAAATGCATTTAAAAGTTGATGTGAAGCTTATATGAGGCTTCAGCACTCTGAGTTAGTCATATCAAGTGGATATCTGCCACATTTACAGTGTTTTTACCATCAAATTCCCTCTTTGTGTTTCCTCAGACAGTGTTTCCCTGTTGAGCTGTGGTGGAAGTATAGTAACAAAAAGAGGGACTATGTCACTAAAAAGACTAACGTTGAAAGATATCTACTTGATTTGACTCGTTTGGACGCTTTTGTCCCCCATCACTTACATTGTAAGTGCATTATGAAGGGATCTTCTAATGGTCAGTATGAACAGGAGGAATGATTACAGCAAGAAAAACATGTTTCAGTGTTCATTTGCGCTCCTGACTTTTGTTTTAAGAAAGACTTTAAAAATTGTGAACCTGTCCTTAAAGATTAAGCTACCATGCAAGGTGCTTGCTACCGTTGGGAGCAATTTGGGGTTCAGGGTCTTGCCCATAGGTACACCTTGACATGTGGACAGGAGGATCTGGGGATCAAACTACCAACCATGTGATTAGTGGACGACCCGCTGAGCCACAGCCACCCTGAGGAGAAGTTGCAGTTTAGCAACAACTGAAACTAGCAGACCTCCAGCTGTGAGGATTCATTTAGATCAGTAATGAGGACACTGTGTCAAAGTTGTGAGTTCATCTGAAAGTAACAACTAACCTCCAGCCAATCACAATCAAGTATTCTCAATGGCCACAGATAAATGAGGGAGAATGCAATATGTGATAAATAAGTTGGATACTGTGCTGGCAGAGATGCAATTAAACAAAGATGTGTGAGCAGTCAGCCTGCCACCCTGAAACTGAAATCCAATCAAATGTGTATGTGTGTGCATGTAGGAGGAGGGGGTAGACTGTTACATCGTGTGTGTGTGTGTGTGTGTGTGTGTGTGTGTGTGTGTGTGTGTGTGTGTGTGTGTGTGTGTGTGTGTGTGTGTGTGTGTGTGTGTGTGTGTGTGTGTGTGTGTGTAGGAGTGTGTGTTTTAAAGAGTGTGTGCTTGTGTGCGTGTTTGTGTTTGCCTGCATTCCTGCTGTGTGTCAGTGTGCTTCTTGTGTGTCCCACAGTCCTGGTGGCTTGTTGTGAGGCTGGTGGTTGACCAGCCCTGTCATTAGATCCACACACACATACACACATACAGATGGATATCTTACTGTACTTGTGTGGGCCTTAGTTAGCCATAATCCTTAGTCAACCCCTTAACTTAACTATAAACATGCACTTAAACAAGAAAAAAACATCTTTGCAGTTTGTCTTTCTGGCGATTAATCTTCTGTTGAAGCTGATTTAATCTTAAGAAAGACAGTTTGATCTACTGTGCTGGTTAATCTGGCACAAAAATGCATCTCTGTCGTTTTCCATGCAAACTGCAGTGAGGTTTCAGAATGAGAACATAACATAAAACACTACAGCAAACAGCCCCACAAATGCCAGGCTTAGATGGATGTTGAAGTCTTACAGCCTGCAGCTGCTCATGCTTTCAAAATCCTTGCATAATAAAAAGAAGTGAGGACAAACTGCTTCATCTGCTCTGAACTGGAATGAATGGGAGAGGAACTTAAAATCATTATAAACCAGACTTTACTTTCACAGTGGATTGTCTCAGCATGTAGTCCAAATAGTCTCCATGTGTTATGATTTGGACCTAGCTGCACACACCCAGCTGTTTACATGCTGTTTTAACTTCAGTGTTATGCCTTGGATTAAGATTTGTATATTAGATTTATGTTCTTCTTTGTTTAATATTGATGACAACGTGAACTGATCCTTATTGCCATGCTGTATGGAAAAACAGATTTTTGTTCATTATTGAAGTGAAGTTATATATGTGATAGCGTGTTCACATTGTCATTTAAAATGGCATTTCAGAGCAAATTAATTTATATTAATTGCGATGATCAGCAGATCATCTAACAGGGCCTTCAAGTTAAACTTTTGTGAACTTTGACATGTGACTTTGTACCATCTTGACCACCCTGGTAGTGTTGTTGAGTTGTTAGCCCAATGGTAAAATTTAAAAGCTACCTTTGTTTAGTGCTAATTAGCAAATGTTTAATTTCTGCTGGTAAGGTGTTCCAAATTTTAGGCGCGCAAGCAGGGAAGACTGCGTCCCCAATGTTTTTATGGGTGCAGTACTGTGAGAGCAGCAGTGGGGTATCAGAGGACTTCAGGGCAAGTAACTGGGAGTCAGTGTAGAGTAGCTAAAATCAGTGTAAGTGCTCACTCTTCCTAGTGCTGGTTAAGAGCCTGGCGGCCGAGTTCATAATGAGTTGTAGTTGTTTTACTGATTTTTTTTTTTTTTTGGAGAGTCCAGTAAAAGTGCATTGCTGTAGTTAAGTTGACTAGAGATGAAGGCGTGAATGAGTTTTTCTGCATCTTTTTTGTTAAACATGATTGAACTCTGGCTATATTGCTTAGGGGAAAAAAAGGTTGATTTTGTGATAGAATTTATGTGGGAGTTAAAACTTAATTCAGAGTCTAAAATCACACCCAGGCTGGTAACTTCTGATTTAGTTTTGTTAGCCAGGTATCTCATTTTGCAGAACACTTTAGGTTTTAGCCCAATCAATAATATTTCAGTTTTGTCCTCATTTAGTTTTAAGATGTTATTTAGTATCCACTGGTTCATTAACATCAGGCAACAGGTTAGTGATTCATTAAATCACATCACTGAATATCTGAAGTATCCAAGGACATGTATAATCTGCAGTCTCTAGCATGTCTCTCATTTTATTATTACTCTCTCTCATTTTATTATATACTCTAATTGGAACTAGAGCTCAAAGAAGCCAAATTTCACTGCCTTCAGTGTAGCAATCTGCTGTGTTACTGTGCGTGTGACAATAAAACCTCTTGAATCTCTGCTGTAGACTGCAGAGGCTTGTTTGACTGACAAAAGAAATTTTAATTTTCCATGTCATACAGTTTAAAATAAGACTGTATAACCTTTTACCTCTTTAATGAGTCTCAGGCATTCATTCAGCAGCTAATCTAATTTGCCCAGCTTGGGGTGGTTTCATTCAATGGCAGTGGCTCAGAGGTTCTCATTCACTGGTGAAAATGACCACTCCTCTGGAGAAGTGACCATCCGTCCCAACGAGCTCAGCGGTGTTATCAGGCTAGGATTAAAGCTGACTAACAGGGCACTCCTCTCTCCTCTCCTCTCCTCTGTCATTATCCCTGCTCCTTACACCTCCCCCATCTTTCCACAATTACAGGGAGAAGGGCAGAGCTGCAGTCTGCAGCACTGCCATAAGCCATACTCGGTGTAATTGTCTTGACCTCTCCAGGAGTGTTGCTGTTGTGTGTGTGATTTAGGGGGTGTTTGAAAATTACAGAGAGAATCAAATCACATTCAGAGAGGTAACTGTCACTTTTGTTATAGGTTTTCCTAACTTCTTTTGCTGTGGATTCCCTCATACATTAACACACACAGGCAAGGTTACACATACACACACATTTTTTTCGATGATGTAATTAATGTGATCCCACATGTATTTCCATTTCTTACAGTTGCTAGACATTGGTGTCTTTTGATGCGTCAGGTTGCAAATTTAAATCAGTGAATGAGCAACAGCATCAGAGTCTTATAGTCTAGAGATAACCAGGACTAAAGGAAAGAGACTGTCCTCACCAGAAAAACCACATACCTGCCAACTGATTTTTGCTGGAGTCTCCCTGGTTTTAACCCCTTCTCCCACTGTGCTCCCGATTGGTAATTACTCCTGTTAATCTCCCAATTTCATAGGTTTTTCCTTTTTATTATCACAACCTGTTTCTGGCACTGTACAGCATGTGTGCGCAGCTGCTCTCTGAACAGGCAGTCTTTCATCCTGTCCTCTGTCCTCTGCTGCTGATGTGATTGCCCGCTGCAGGTGCCGCTGGTATAGAGAGGAAGTACTGCTTTGTCTCAGCCAGTAACTAAGTTTACAAGAATTTGCCAAATGTTAAGATATGTGGCAAACTCAGATAAACAGTTAGGCTACATACAGCTTTCGTTGTAATGCACTGTGGTGTTGTAAAACATACCTGCGGTGAATGGGACACTCATGGGAAAGCAGTTGAAAATATCGCTTTTCTACATGTTTATTATGCTTGTTGAACAGGTGGTTTGATAAAGTACATATTGGCTTTTTACAGAAGGAAAATGACTTACTACTGAAGAACTTAGAAAGATATGGCATCAGCAGGGTTTTATGCTCCTGGTTTAGTTACCTGAAGAATCAAGATAAATGATGATTCAGATAAATAATATACATTCATAGTTATTGTAGGTTACCAGTGAGGTTCCTCAAGGCTCAGTGTTAGGCCCATTTATTGTTTATTTGGTTTCAAAAATATTTTGTCATGTTAATTTGTCGTAGTAATATCTTGAAACAACATTTGGATAATGTGGAAAAGGAAACTAGGTTGTCTGTTTTTTCCTGATTTAGCAGGAGGAAGTTCTGGGTCATCTATAAATTGTTGCCGAAGATGCAGCTTTCAAGGGAGTAAAGGGTGCCAGATCATCAGCATTAACAGCAACATAGAGTTGAGTGTCATCAGCATAGAAACAAAAGTTGATACTGTACTTATAGATGACAGCCCCTAATGGTAATATATAGGCTGAAAAGTAGGGAACCTAGAACAGAGTCTTGTGGCACTCCGTATGGTCATCTGCTTGTTAAATGTGATGGGAAACATTAAATTGAATTTGTGCCTGTTTTAGAAGGTACTGTCAAACAATGTTCTGCCACTAGGAACTCCGCAAACACTCATTGGTCATTTTGAATGGCAAGGAAAAGTTACACATGTAACTGATGCTACTTCAACAGTCATCACTATGAAAAAGGGCTTTTCAAGTTTCAGTTGAAGGCAGAAACAATATCCATATTATATATAATCATATATACATGTTTGACATTGTTTGTTCAGTATTTCTGCTAAACATGACAGCTAACAGATTCTCTTTCTGTCATTTCTTTCCATGCCCATCTGCTGTTCTGCTGCTTACCAGGTAAGACACTTAGCTTTAATGTCTGTTTTCTGTTGTGTTTTGTAGCAGCTTTTCTGCCCAGGTCCTCAGACCTGGTGCATGCTGGGGGAGAAATTGCGGCTTTTTTTTTTTTTAAAGTCAAGTCACACTTGTGTAAGAGTGTGTGGCAGTATGCTGTGGCTGCTCAGTGTGTGTGTGTGTGAGTGCAGCCTTGGTCTGTGACTAGATATTGACAACAGTCTGAGAGCATCACTGTTCAAACTTCACAGACATGTTAAAGGTAAGAGAAAAAAACAAGGTAAGCTGCAGGGGGCCACATCAATTAGCATTACGGTGCTGTTCAGTTCTTGGCTCTAGCTAAACTGAACTTGCACAACATGTGTGTGTGTTTGTGTGTTTATGTTGAACCTGAAAGACTGGCTTCATCCACCCACTCAGCACAGTGTGAGAGGAGACACTGAAGTGTTTGGGCTTGACAGGATGAAACCATAAACAAAGATGTGTTCGTGTGTATTTTCGTGGTTGTTTAGCACTTTTCCTGGCGCAGAGAGACTTTGACAGGAAGATTTTGTTTTATGACTGTGTGTGTGTGTGTGTGTGTGTGTGTGTGTTATAGAGAGGAACAGAGAGTGAGAGTCACATGTCCTCCTTTTGTCTTTCTAATAATAACTTTGAATTATATCCTTTTTTTTTGTCATATAGGTCTCTGAAGTATTCTACTGAATGGTTGGGTAGAATGTGAATATAGCAGCACACGCGAGTGCAGGAACACAAACCCTGCCTCCTCTGACAGGAAGGCAGTGTGTCAGTGGTTGTATCGGAGCTTTTGTTTGCTGTGTGTCTGAGGCCAGCTCTCCTTTAGAGGACAGGAAGGAAACAGAATAGCTCAATTATCCCTGACCACATGCCCTTGCTACATGCTAGCCTTGCACAAAGTCACAGCAGTGAAAAAGATGCTGCGGTACCTGAGTTTTTCCAGGACTGCTGTTTGTTGTCATGTTTGAGGCATTGTTCACTGTTGTCAGTGAACAAAGTATGTGTTTGTTTTTTAAGTATTTTTGGACATATTTTACATTTTTGGCAGATGAAGTTTCCCTTAAAATGTACCAGACAGTTTTAAGGTTTTATACAACTATCACTATCTATATTGCAGGTATTCTCTGTCAGTCAAATATTTTTTGAATTGAATGTTATTTGCAGTTCTTGCTCCTCCTCTGTAAAGTTCTATCCGGGATCTACATCAAGATATCTTAACATCTGCTGGCCAGATTTCCATGAAATTTATAAATAACCAGCAATATATTCCACGTCAATATATCTCAAAAGCAGCTGGGGACACAATAGCTTGAAACAAGAGAAAACTGTCCTCTTTTGTTTAGGTTAGTTCACTTCCGCTCTAAACAATCATGCTGAGCAGCTCAAGAAGCTCCAGCTGAACTTTGTCACCTTTTCAGACCTCAGACAGGATTTCTCCATCCTCCCTCTGTGAGCCATTCAAAGTTTGCACATTACATACACTTTTTCTTTTTTTTTTCTTTCCTCTGTGCAGTAAGTACACATTCCTGCACAGACAGTTTGTTTACTACTGTGCTCATGGAAACACTCTGATTAGCGTTAACTACACTATATCACCTCCTTGAGAACTGAGACTGATCCCCTCCACCCAGTGTGTAAGACCACTTTGAGTATGTTCACCAGGGTCACACATTTAAGCCAGCTGAACCATGCCTTGCCGTTTGCATTTGCGTAGAGCATGTTTGGGGTCTTAGTATCAATTATTATCTTGGTTAGGACAATTAATTTGAAAAGAAATGTCAAAGAGAATGCATAACTATTACAGGCCTGGACAGGTTTCGTGCTTGTCATCTGTGTCATAGTTACGGCAATTTCAGGCCGTAGAGGGATCAATTTGTGTGAAGAACGTAACATGAAAAGCAGCACATGGAAATCAGCTATTTAGGATGCTACAGATCACGGAATGTAAACAGTCACAATAGTCATTTTCTAACCTGGTATCCCCATCCTCTCTATTTTATGCCATGCTTGCCAATTTATTACTCAAGTTGCTTACATAACTAATTCAGAATGCACAAAATTCTCTTTCGCCATGCTTCCATACAGTAAATTATCACCGTCACGACTTCTGCTTTGCGTCAAGGACAGAATCCCGTTGGACACTTGTTGTGGAGGGCCGCATATTTGGGATCAAGTTTGATTTAGTTAAACTTTGGCCAATGTGGAAAATTAGCGTAGTGCTCCCTGCTATTGCTCGCGTAGCTGCCTGAGAGAGTGCAGCCGCTGTCTTCATTAGAATTAATGGCCAAGCTCTGTGTAATGTCGAACTAGTGTGTTTGGTGTGAAAGCCAAAATACTTTTATAAAGTACAAAAAGTCTGTAGCTTTGGAAGCCAATACTGATTTGGACCAAATTCAAGGACTTTTGCATGACTTGTAGGTGATCAATTAGCACTCAATTAATCTTTCCTATGTTGGACATGTTTAGACATCACAGAGGTGTCTCTTTGCATGATATTGTGACTGGAAGTTGGTGACTGGAATATCAGACCAGCTCAGAAAAACATACTTAACCTGCAGTGGCTCTGTGACTGTCAGTGGAAGACTATTCAGCAGCTGTGAGCTATGAGTCTCTATAAGGGTTATAGCCTATATAAGGCTGTTGCTGTTGGAAACAGTCTGCTTAGCTTTCCATTGAAGAGCAGCTTCTTATTATGAGGACAGTTTTAACAGCCAACAGTCTCAGCCTCATTAAGTTCACTGGAACACCCATGGGTGGCTCCCAGGACAAGTCACCAACTGCCCACGGCACTGATCTGCTATCAGATTACCATCTGATACCCTGTTTAAGCCTCTGCTGGGAACAGCCCACTGCTGACTTTGGATCAGGCTGCAGACTCCTTCATCCCGAAATCTGACATCTGTTGGAGTCACGGATCTGTTTCCTGTTCCCACACCCTGCTGTCACTGGCAACAGTTAGCTCTCCACTATAACATTAGTCCTGCTGCTGGATTCTTGTCATTTTATTGCTTGACATTTTAGCTGGCAATAATGTCTGACACTGCTGGCTGTGTCAGAAGTTAATGCTCATATAGTTATGTGACTAACAACAAGAAACCAAACTATGATTACTTCAACTTTCCAGTACCATGGAAGGAAGGGAAACATGATATGTTAATATGATAGGGTAGCTTTGCACTTTCTCCAAATCTTGGAGAATTTGGCCCTTCCTCTTCCTAATGGAAAGGTCCACACCTTGCTTCTTTTCTGAAACTGGCTTCTAAATAAAGTTTAAGTCTAGAAAATGTTCACTGAGCAAAAGATGAGTTCTTGAGTTCCGATGAGTAGTTGAACTATATTCAGTTTGAAAACTGGAAGCAAAGATTATAGTTTGGACTAACCAATATTATCAGCAGTTTTGGCTTGTGTTTTGCTGAATGACATATTAGTCATATTAGTTTTAATCTTTTGACTATTAGACAATGTGTGATATTTTTTAATGTAGTTTGAAACGTTTCAATACCAGTGATACGGTTTTGGAACAGATACCAAAATTATTTTTATGAATGAGAAAATAGAAATGTTTTAAATCAGCATTTAGTTTTATTCTGACACAGAACAGCTGTGCAAGACCCTGCTGAAATAAAATACAATCTGAAATGAGCAAATATCAGGAAATATCTATTCAAAGAATAAGTAAACAAGTCTAAGAATCTGACAGTTTATTCGATGCCAGCTTTTAATACTTGGCAGTTTTCAACTTGATGCAAAAGTATTGAGGTATTGAAGTACATATTGAAGTTTGATACCCAGTCCTAGATATATAAGAAATACACAAGTTGGCTAGAACTGCAGAGTGTGTGGAGGACCTCATTTACAGAGAGACATGGCTAAGGAGTCAGGAAAGGGAGCACCGTATATTTGGATTGTGTGTAAAGGGAGCAAAGGGAACTTGATTGTGATGTTTGGGCTGTGCTGCTGTTTGTCAGACTTGAACTCTGCATATCATCCGTACACACACTGCCCACAAGGACGAACTATATTTTGTAGCCAAAGGTCAGGTGGTGCATATCCCCCTACTGTCCTTCAGACTGGTCCAGAGTTTTGGCGCCAGATCTCAGATGTGAGGATGGCAAAGACGAGACAAGGAGGACAAACACCAAACATCAGCTGGTCCTTTCGTAACAGATCAGAGTCTGAGGAGATAAACTCTCTCCTTCTCCTGTTGTTTATGGAGGGCTGGAGGAGTGAGGCTGTCTGTCAGTTTCTGTCTACATAGCATAGATGGCCTGACCACGGCGACCTTGCAGATATTACTTTATCAGCAGAAAAAATAAACACATGAAACATCATTATTGACTTTTCCATCTGTGGCCGGTTGGGTTTGAATCGCCTCCCCCGCTGGCAGCCGGTGAAGCGGCTCGTCTTCCATTCCAAAACATTTCTGGAGGCTTTCAGATATTCTCCCCTGAACACACACAGCTCCATATAACCCTGAATTCACAGCTGTGCGTGTGTTTGGTTGGAGTAAAGTCATCCAGGAGTGTCCTCATGTTAACTCAGTCATGTCAGCCTCATAGAGGATGTCTTTTTGTGCATCATGATATGTGTATTTATCTTCGCCTCCATCTGGGCTGCTGCAGGTCAGGAGTGTAACAGGAGAGTCCCCCCCCCTCCTCCTTTTTGGACCCATTCTGTTTGTCTTTTGGTTCCTTACCTCAAGAGGAGCCACACAGAGATGGAATTGTGATACTGAAAAAAAGAGAGGATGAAATGAGGAAGAGTGTGAATGTGAGAGGAAGATGGAAAAAGACAAAACAAAAAGAGTGAAGGGTGTAACCTATTGATCATAGAAAATGAGACTCTTGTCATACCTCAAAGACAGGATGAAAGGATCAAAAGTAAAAGGAGGCAGTGATATAAACAAAAGAAAGCAGCAAAACAGGAAATGAAGGAATACAAAGAAGAAAAGGGTGGCACCACGTAATCATCACTGTAGGCTCACACAAAGAAAAGATGACAAAAAAGAAAGACAAAATAATGAAACCTGTTGCTGGTGAAATATTAGATTTAGTTCTGCAGCTTAACTCTTCCATGTGAGCTTTAGAGAGCACTGAGCTCTCTGCAGAGCAGCATCCACAGAGCTCCCAGCTCTCTGCTCATTTACTGAGAAGAGTTAAGCTCCATCCTTCTGCTCTCCTAACCAAGCAGCTGTACAGACACACACCTCTGTCAAAATGTGGCCTCTCTCAGGCGATTGTAGGATGTAACATGAGAATTAAGTAAAATTACTGTTGCTTGACTTAAATATTACTCACAGATAGGGTTAGACACAAATAGCTCTTTCCATTTTGGATCCTGTTCTTGTCTTACAAAAGCAATTTGCATGCTCATGCATGGGTCACAAGTATGGAATTTGTTTTGAATAGTGAAATATGTCAAAATTAATAGGACAGGAAATGATCCAATGTTGCTAATCACAGGTTGCATGTTACACATTTGGTGAAATGGGCCTCAGTTTGACAAGATACCTGGATTCGGTAACCTTCAGAGCTGACTGATATGTTATGGAATTTTTGTCTCCCAATTTTTTTTATCAGTAAACAGCAATGTACATGTCATTAAAGCAGGAGGCTTCTTATTTCTTAGCTTTATTGCTTTTGTCAGTTAAAATAACAAATGTCACTGGTGGCAGATTATATCAGCTGTAGCTACTTAACATTAATGCTGTAAAGCTGCATGAATCAATAGATTTATTTTAACAATGGATCAAATGTGTAATTATGAGAATTATCACCAACTCTTTTTTTTTTTATTTTAGCTCATTGTTTTGGTTTTCAGGCTTTAATTATTTTGGTTCAGTCTCAAGGCTCATCAACCTAATTTCCAGCTGCAGCAGGCAGCTGTTTTCAGTGAAAAAGTTCTTATAAACCCACTGTACACTACCTGCTCAGCACCAAACAGCAGACAGACACAGTTAGAGACTAGCTGGTGAACACAGTGGAGCATTTAGCAGCTACAGAGACAGATATTTTTCTCAGGAGTAACCTTTCCATAACCTTCTTATAAGGTGATGAATGTCAGTGTTGTGTTACAGCTTGTTGCGCTGCCCCCAAGTGGCCAAGCAAAAAAGATTAATGCTGCTTTAAATTAAAGTACTAATTACTTGACTTAAGTGTTACTCATGGCTGTAGAAAATCAAGGCTGTAGTAAAATGAAGCATGTTTACTGCAGACTGATACTGATACTTGAGAATAATGAAAATGTGATAACATCAGATACACATGATTTTCTACATAAAGACAAAGAACATTATGCTATAAAATCTGTCTGAGGACGTTTTACAGTTGAACAACTGTATAACTATATTCAGAGTACAATTACAATAAAAATATGAAAACAGCAAAGTCGGAACAGTAACCATCACTGACATTTAAATGAATTGATTCTAAGAACAGCTATAAATATAAAGGCATAAAGCATGCTCTATACAAAGCCTATACATGGATTGAGGAAAAAGTAAAATATGACTTGCTGCAGTTTATTTTGGAAATCTACCAACATACACACAGATACTTCATTTGTGTTTCATTGTTTTGATGAAAATATATTGAGCTTGAAGAAAACTGAACTGTGTTGTTTGTTTAGGCTCCAGTTACCAGGATAGTCTTCAAGCTAATAAAAAATATGATACTTTTTGACATTAATCAGTGAGAGAAAATCATTAAACCAAATTAAACTTAACATGAGTGAAACTCCTCAGCTCCAGCAGTGGCCCAGGCCAGTAGCCTGTTGTCTTCTATCCTTTTCTGTCTTTCTCTCTTTTTTGTTGGATTATTGACAGTTATGCGGCTGTGTGAAATGGCAGCTGTCAGAGCAATACAGCATTCACTCTGACTGCTTGACATCAGCAGCAGGATGCTGTTTGCTATTCTGAAGCAGTTTGAAAGCTGTTGTGGAGAACGATGCAGAATGAGCTCATGTAGAGTGGAGGTGAGGTGTGGCTGAAAACACTGAGTGCTAACATTTTGTACTTGTGGTCAGTGTGTGTGAGAGAGAGAGTGTGCGGTGTTGGACAGCACTCGGTTTTGTGATTGAAATCTCTGAAAGGTGCTCAGACAGCTGGTCATTCCTCATGTGCACACAGACACACACACACACACACGCACGCACACACACACACACACACACACACAGATGTTGGTCACAGGCCAGCCAGTTAAGCCGATTCCCTCACCCAGCACAATACACACACGCACAGAGATGTCGCTGGCAGGTCAGCAGAGGTAGTGGAAAGTGCTGTGTCATGTTATGTAGCATAGAGAAACAGAGAGAGAGCTGGGATGTCTGTGACTTCTGACCTCTGCACTCTGACAGTCTGCACGTGTGTGTGGCTGAGACAGGCTGGGGGGGATTAGGAGGGAAATTATTTGATTTGCTTACAGAACAAAACGACTCCACTGGTGTGAATTTGTGAAAGGTTTTTTGTGTGATGGTAACAAGGATTAATGGGGTAAATGGAAATACTGGACACACTGTTGGGACAAATTCATGAGACAATATCTGTTGTGAGACAATTTGTCAACCATCTGAGTTTTTTCTATAAAATTTATTCAGGGTGTATCAGGCAGTAATATTTGAAAACAAGCAATCTGAAGACATCACCTCAGGCTGTAGCAAACTGATGGCCATTTTTACTATTTTCTGACATTTTGTAGAAAATAGTCGATAATGAAAATAAACATTAGTTGCAGCCCTGCAGCAAACAAATGTGAATGTGTAGTGTGCAATCAAAGCTGACTGCTTATAAGATTAGAATATCAACATCTTCTAATTTACAGCTTAAAATTGCACCAATGCTGCTGTCATGTTTTGGAGTAACTCCCCTCTTATATGTTTTAATATCAGTAGATCTCCTGCTTTTACAAATGTCATTGTTCATTTGGTTTTCAGAGTTCTTCATGAGCTTATAAAGTTGTTTTCACTCAATACAGGATCATGTATTGCTTCAGCTCATTTGAAAGCTAAAAAAAAATCTGCAAACTTGGAGTCATGAGGTTTTCATCCAAGAGCAGCAAATGTCCATCTGTATTCATTTAGAGGGGATGATGCCAAATAGATTACTAACGTGCTCTAAACATCAACATTAATAAGGAAGAAGTTTATTTGTATGCTGTTAATGCAAAACCAATGTTTAATTTGAGTTGTAACATTCAGCTCAAGTACAAATAATAAACACAGACAAATATCAAGATCAAGCAGAGAAGAAGAAAACATCACATAGGTGAAACTGACAGCCAGAAATGAGATAACATGTAAATCAGCATAGATGAAAATCCTGTTTGTGTGTTTGTGTATATATAGTGACTGCAGAAATGTCTGAGAGCATGACTAGCCAGTCTGCCACAGATGTTGTTTATATCTTTAATAGATTAGATTGACTGGAGGAGCATGTGGAGGGGGAGCAGGGCTCAATGAGGCACTCTTATCATGGGAAAGCTAAATCTGGTCAAACTGTTCTGTCTTTGGAGGTGGACAGATAAGAGACTTGTTTAATGAACTTGGAAGTTGCTGACAGATGTGGCTCAACAAGACAGAATATTTTAAATAATGAAAAAAAAAATCACCTGTAAAATAATCTTTAATATTCCATGTAATTATCTGCTCAATTATCTTGGTGTGTGTGTGTGTGTGTGTGTGTGTGTGTGTGTGTGTGTGTGTGTGTGTGTGTGTGTGTGTGTGTGTGTGTGTGTGTGTGTGTGTGTGTGTGTGTGTGTGTGTGTGTGTGTGTGTGTGTGTGTGTGTGCGCTCGCTGTAGGGCTCACAGCAAAGGGTCTTGGACCATCACCAGCAGAAGTGCCAACCCCATCACAGCAAATGTCAAATGTCTACCTCCCACACACCACACACACACACACACACACACACACACACACACACACACACACATTCATTTCAGCCCAGATAATTTCAATTAGCTGTGGAGGGACTGCATGAATCCCTTTAGTGTTTGATGAGAGAGAGAGAGAGAGAGAATGTGTGTGTGTGTGTGTGTGTGTGTGTGTGTACGTGTACTTTTCCCCTTGTTTACTTGCTGAGGAAGGACAAACTGCACAGTGCAGAGGGTAATATGAAGGGAGCAACATGCTTGGCCTGCTGCTATTTTCTCATTCACCTCAGGGGCTGGCAGATGCACAGTAAACAGCAGACCCACCCTTAAAGGGTCGCTTACCCACATCCCAAAAAAACATTTTCTGGTTATCATTAGTAGTATGTAGCCATGTAGATAGTTTTGGTTTAATTTGTCCAAGTTTGGAGAGAGATTTCTGCCTCTACCTCAACACAGTGGAGGAGAATGGAATTCAGTTTGTGATGTTCACAGCATTAAAAATGACATTTTAAAAAAAATCAATAGTATCTGTCAAGAAGCAGTGCACAGATAATCCGCAGAGCACACTCGAGACAGTTTCCAGGGACTACTGGGCTAGAGATGCACTCATTTCCATTTTTTTTCTTCAATACCCATTCTGATATCCAGACTCATATCATTCATGTATAAGGTAAAGTGAGACTCTAGACTGTAATTAAAAGTGGAGACATTCATGTACACAACATCCTTTTTAAGTTTGTGTAAAACGTCCTAAATCCCATAGTGTAAACATTTAATTGAATAATGATACTGATAAGAAACTACAATATATTTAATAGGGATGTCAACAGTTAACCGTTAATCAGTTAACCACCAAGAATATTTTTGACTGGCTATGCATGTCGGTCTATAAGTTAATTTGCATACTAGGGTTGGGTACTATACTCATTATTTCTCGTTATTCACATTAGATGAAACAGTGCCACATTTCGGTAGCTTGCGGGACTGAGAGCTAGCGCAGCCCTGAAATAAGTTTTAAGAAACACACATTTACATAACTGAAGCATCTCACATGGAGGCTCCGACACTGACAGGAGCACCAACCCACAGAGAGACGTGACGGATCCATTTTACCAACCTGCGAGGAATTGAAAGAGCTAGTTCAGTACCTCAAGCCTGAGTATGTTATGCCATCGAGAGCTACTGTCACTAAACGCATTGAAAACACTTTGAGGTAAAGGATTGAGGATTGGTGCATGTGGCCAACACCTGATCTGCTTAAGAAGATTGGTGTCTGTGCTGATACTGATCAAATAGCATCCCGAACAGGGACACCTCCATTGTATTAGGGTGGAGGCAGAAATCAGAACATAAAAACACACTATTTGCATTGTAGTAATCACTACATTTTTTTAAACATTTTTGTTGTATGAAATATCCAGTTTTGGGAAAACATAAATTTAAATGTTAGTCATATTTAGGCTTAGCTACTCTACTTGTTGGAGGATCTGATCCAAGTTGAGGTTGTTTCTATCTTGCCAGCTCAGGTGGGGATGCTGGGTGGGAAGAGCTAAATTCACAAACTGCACAGAAGTTGAGGGGAGGATGGTGCAAAGTTCCAAAAAATGTCAATACAAGCAGATATTTTATTGTAGAATAGATATTAGAAAATGTTTGCCAGATACATTTGTTAACATTGTGTTTAATTATGTTGATTAAAAAAGCTAAATCCTAACGGCATTATGTATGGTTTAAAATCTATTTGCTTTTGCAAATGAATAAACATAATTTCTGCAAAAACCTGGTACATTTCCTGCTATGTCCTGCCATGTCAGTTATTCATCCTTAATTTTGTAAAAGAAAACTCACAGCTTGTACTGTACACTTGGGTATTTTGAAACGTGCCTGAGTTTACTTGTATTTACTGCTGTTTACTGTTGGCTGTTTGAAAGACAATTTGACTTAATGAGTTGAGGAGGAACACATAACTGTGCCATTAGTCTCGATTTCTGTGAGACTAGACTGTCTCATTTGAGGAGGAGAAGGAGGGACAGGTTCTTCAGATCCTCTGAATGTCACCTTTCTAGCTGTGACCTTCGAATGATGCAGCCCCTGGAATGGGTTTATTTATCAGTCCATCCAGGGTGCAGCTTGTCTGCCGGAATGTCTTCATGCCCCAGTGATTTATTTCCATCAGTGGTCGGGCCGAATTGATTCCACTCATTGATTTATGCTTAGGCTCAGTTTGGACTCTGATAGTAGAAAATAGTGAAAGCACCAGCATTTCATTGATTCATCTACTTTTATTATCGATAGAAACATGTTTCATAGCCTATAGTTGTGTGTCAGTGTATACCATCTATTTTTTATGTGTTGTAGGAAAATTTCAGACTTTGTATTTCCTCACAAGTCACACCCTGAACACACCTATCAATCATCGCTCCATGCCTCCATCATGCACCCACACATCTCCACCTCCTTGTCTCCGTCCTCTCAGCTCACTTAAAATTTGCCCTTCCCTCTGAAACTCAGAGCGTCTTGCCTGCAGAGTTAAGAAGAATTAGGTCATGCTGCTCTACAAATAGGAGCTGTTAGCACAGGGTTAAAACTGGAGGCTGCCACCCTGGTGATGAATGCTAGGCATGTCTCAAACACACAGTCTCACACACATACACCACGGTTCATCCTCCATTCGGGAAGTGTGTGTCTGCTAAGGTGCTTGGTGAAGGATGGAGTTTTAACTCTTCAGTATTTCTTAGTAAATGAACAGAGAGCTGCAAGCACTTTGGATGCTGCTCTGTGCAGTCACCTCTCTAGAGCTCATGTGGAAGAGTTAACATGGAACTCCTATCTCCTGTAATTCCTATTCTGAGTCCCCTCCCAGTTGGATGTGCTCAGAATGCCTCCACAGGGAGGCATCCAGGAAGCATCCTTATCAGATTCCTAAACCCCCTCAACTTTCAGTGCAAAGGAGCAGCAGTTCTACTCTTGAGATGCATTGAGATCTTTGTTTAAATAATCTGGATGAACTTCTTTGTAGTGATGTCGCCACATTCCCAGATCTCAGTAATAATTGTTATCATGACATTCTACTCCACGACCGAAACTACAAAAATAACACCCAAGTTGTAAAGGTAACCTCAAAATCTATTTCCAATAAGTTAATATCAACCCTGCTGTTTACTGACTGTTTAGGAAATCAGCTTTGCTTTCTGTTAGCTCTGACAGCTCCATCCCAGCTCTGGAACCACAGAGGGACTTTTCACTCTGATGTGTTATAGAAATTGTCCAATGTGTTGCTCTCAGTCTGCTGTGGCTGTAATGAATCCATCCTGTCATCGCTAACAGACCAGCCGGTGTGGCATTTCACTTCACACTCTGTCTTTGTGTTCTCTCTCTGTCTGTCTCTGTAACTTTCTTTTTGTCCTCTCAGTTTGGTTCTGTAGCTCTTATACAGACAAGGGGATGAAAATATCAAAAATAAGCTCCCCCACCCTGTCAACACTTACTGACAATTTCTTAGATAGATAGATGGTGCTCACTTTTGATAGACACACCTGTTTTAACCAACAGAACCTGCAAAATAAAGACAGTGACTTTTTCACTCTAAGCAACCCACACAGGCGACTGCTGGCTAAGGATGGATAAAGAATCTCAATACCTTTTTGGTACCAACTAGAGATGTACCAGTATACTGGTTTTACTACATGCTCTGGTGAAACATTGTGATGGTAACAACACTAACAATTTCTATTACTGTCATTCCCATGACTGCCTTTATTAGCAGTTTTATTTTGATTAGCCACAGGGGAGTGCCTTTTTACAAGTCAAACAAAGACACAGCAGAACCAGGCTCAGTTTCCGTCTAGCTCTAGCTGCTCTGAACATGACCTTAACTAAAATTAGCTAGTCTATCTACTGCAGTGCGGCTAGTCTATGGTTGCTGAGTCGTAGCGTTCAGTGAGAGAGAACATTCATTTTATGTGACTTACAAACTCAGGAAACTCACTGTGTCAAGATTGCACACATTAAGTTCTACTTCACAGGTCAGCTTCAGCTCTGGCTGTGGTACTAGTTAATAGTAAGTAAAGTGGACATGGTATGCAGATGGCAGGATAGTAACCCAATATAACTGTACTGTGGTCCATCACTATTATGTTCTAATATTCTGCCTTTCAACTATTAAAACCCGGCAAAAAACATGTCAAAGATCTTGCAGCTTCTCCAGTCTTCTCCAAGTCTTGATGTCGGATAATAAACTATGTCCGTGAAAAACCCCAAAAATCCCACACTCTGAAATTTAATTCATGAATTTTACCTTGTGAAGGTCTGAGGACAGAAACGTCATATATAAAGTGATCCACAGTGTGCAAGATTTTTTGGTTCTTCACAACTATTAACACTTAAAAGTAGTCAGAACATGTACGAAAACAGGAATAGCTACATAGAATCTCAGCACACACACTGTGCTGTACTTGTACTTGCCTTTTATACCTGCTTTTATTTGTGGTGTTTTTAGTGTATTTGATGTTAGTATATGAGTCCATCAAAGTGAATTTTGAAACAAACTGCATTAATTGGGATCATAGAGTTCAAATGAAAAATATATTTTGTAGGGTTTTGTAGTTAATATGGTAGAAGTATAGAAATGGAAGTATAGTTTTTCTTCTCCATCTGCAGGTCACGTATTTGCAATGTTGTCTCTTAGACAGCAGTGAACAGGCTCTATGTGTGCTGAGCTTAATTGCACTCTCAAAGCCACACACCTTCCCTCTGTTCACTGCTGAAATCTAACTATAAACCCTGAAATTGTGATGAGGGACACAGTTTGGGGTTTGTTGTGTCAGTGGAGCAACAATCTAATGTTTAAGTTTAATTTTGTTTGTTTAATTTGTTTTTCACCACAGAAATGACAAAATGCCTGTTATTTCCATGTATAAATTGCCCATTCAGGATATATGGATGATAGTGATGATAAGATTTTTGCAACTGCATATTTTTATTTTTATGTGGATAAAAATGAAAATGAGATACGGTAAATGTTCCTTAATGGAAATGCTCCTGTTTCGTTTTATTCCTCCAGCGTTTCAAACGTTTGTGTAGATGTGGATTGACAGTTGAATGGAACCTCAGCTTTCGTGTGTCCCTCTGTCTTCCCCTCCTCTGTCACAGCCATGTTTAATTCACATCCCGATGGAAATCTCAGTCACACTCCAGCGGAGGAATGAATATTTCAGCTCTGTGAGGCCTCCCAACTCTAAAGCCTTTCACCGCTACAGAGAGGGAATCTTTTCCGCTTTATCTGCACTCCGTCGTGAAATATTGAACTGCTTGTCAAAAGCACAAACCTGCTTTTTCTTCAGTATGTCATCCTCTGTTTGATAGAGTAATCGGTGTAATAAGGAATCCCAAAACTCCACATTATGCATAAAATTTACTCAAAAAACACCGCTGTCTGCCTGTGTTAACAGAGGAGACTGAGGGAATTGAACTGTTTTCTTTTTCATACCTGAAACTGTGATATTATACAATCAACCATTCAACCCTAATTAGTATACATTTCTCTGCATCTTTATACTGAATTTAGCCACATCTAAGAGTGTGTTAGATGAGATGAGGAGATGATGATGAGTCTTTTGGTGATGAAACTAACAGAGAGCGTTGTGTTGTTGGCTCCTGCGGGGCCTGTGCAGGATGTAAAGCCTCCATCGGGCTGCTGAGAAAGGAGCAGTGACGGATGAGATGCTGTTCACTTCATATATCATTCACAACCTTCACTTCTCCTGAGGAGACGGGATTCCGAAAGGACGCTTGGTTGTCAGTGTGTGCGGAAAACAGTGGTGCAGTGTACAAAGCTTAAACTGTGAAATATACATGACATACAGGAACTAACGTGCAGCAGTTGTATATGGACTCCTTAACCAACTTTCATGACAATCCATTACAGTGTAACAGTATGTGTATAAGCAACAGCTGTCAGCAGGTGTCCTGACTCCTTGCAAGAAACAAATAGGTTGTTTTCCTTTTCCACTGCAGCACAACTAAACTGTGTCAGTAATAGTTTTGGCCAATGAGCCATTGTTTGATGTTTACATTTTTCAAAATATAGGACCAAAATGTTATTTTACATTTCTTTTTTTCTGCTGTACCAAAAACATACCGAACTGTGAATTTTGTGTACCATTACACCCCTACAATCCATCCAATCAGATCAGTAAATTCAGTGTTTTCATGTTTACTAAAATAAGTTTGAAATGATCCCATACATGAAGACTCACAACACACACAGACAAACAATCCACATTTTTGTGGACATAGAGTACATGTTACCCAACATACAGTACATACATACATCCCTCTATCCCCGGATAACCTTCAGCCAGTCACAGTGAGTTTGTCTACAGGAATGTGTTGACCAGGCCCAATCTGCCAGATACTCTGGACATGCACTTAATTGTTTGGATTTGCCTTTTCATTGGGTATGTTGTATATTTGTTGATGTAACAGGAATCATGGAGTACTTTTTTTTTAATGGTGGTAGAATCTGATTTGTATGTGATCCTTTTCATAGTTTCCATATTTGTTTTGTCTTTTGTTGTGATGCTTAAGTCTCATGGCATTCTATTTGTGTCTCAGATCTGAATGCATAATAACACATTTTGCAGACACGAGTTATATTTTGTAGAGCATTTCTTATCACACAAAGATTTAATTTGAGCGAGTTTGTTTGCTGTTATCCACAGAAGGGCACAATAATAACCTCTCTCACACATGTTTACTGCTTTGCCCTCTCAGAGAATCAGAGTACGTAATCTGTCTCTGGCTTGACCTCCAGAAACAGATCAAATCTGTGACGGACAGACTTGTCTCAGAGCCAGCTCTCATGGGTACCATCTCACTCTGTGATCTTTCACATAAAAGTAAATGAGATGAGAAATAACATGTAATGCTAATGATTCCATCTTCCTCTGGATGAGTATTCACTCATTACTGAGAGACAGCATGCTCTTAAAGTTTGATTAGTGTGTCACTACCTGACACCAGGACTTCATTTGGTAAAATTTGTCAGCCCTCACTCAGAGGTGATGGACACTTTTATCTGTTTTTGCCCCTTTTTGTGATTTAATAGGTACATTTATACAAGCTGCAGAGCACTATGTGTCATATAGCTGAGGTTCTCTGTAACAGTGACTTCTAATAATGATCATGTCAATTCCCAGATGATGATTAGAGTCAGCTAGCAGTGAGAGGAGCAGGGGTCACAACCTCAGTTCCCATACAGTCTGCACATCCATTACTCTGTACACTGAATAACCTCTAATGGTCTGGTGGCTGACCTCACTTGAATGTGCAAAAAGCAAGTCCTCATTACAGTCAGATCAGAGTGGAAATGACAGACATTAGCAGGACACTGTCAGCACACGCTGGAGCGCAGAATAATTCAGCAAATGGAGCCATTTTCTGCAGGCAGCGTGTTAATTCTGTCTGTCGAGGACATTAATCAGAGCTCTTGTAGTTCAGACCTCTCTGCAGTCTGTCTTGCTTCCTCCTCGTTCTCTCACCAAAGACTCATATAACCAGGTGCTGTGATGAGTGGCTAAAATTCCACAGTGAAATTAAATGACTTAACTTTTATCTGAAGTGTTGTAGCCTCTTGTGTCTGTATCAGGAGGGTGTATTTTGCAGTGAGGAGCTACTGTTTTGGTCATACAGGGAGAAACTCACTGCCTCTGTGGTCTTCTCTGTAATGTTATGATGATGTCATTGGTAACCTGAAAAATACCAGTATGGGAGTATTGATGACCAAACCTGATATGCCGTAAGTTATTAAATAAATGAATGAATGAACAGTCCAATGATTAATACACACAATGAACTTTCATAAATAATTGTAGAAAATGCACAAAGAAATGCAGAAATACAATTCTCCATAAACAACACTCCATAAATGTGTAATACAAAAATATTTCACTACATTATTTTTATGTTATTCTCATATCAAGATGTACTTGACTTAAATACACAATAAAAGGGCATCTGTACTTCCTTAATCTGACCTAAATTGTGTTGAATCAAATCAAGCATAGCCTCAGGAACATGTTTTGAGTAGCACATGCTGCATTCTCACATTGCAATTTTTCTGATGAACAACAAGCACATGATTATATACTAGACAAACTCCTAGCAAAATACAGAGTAAAGGAGTAACTGACCGTATATCAGGCAATATATAACAGTAAGAAAATGGCATAGAATTTTAATAATCAACATGACCACACTCAGCATAACATATTGAGTCAGTCACATATTTTGTGTTCAGTATGGTTTTTCCATTTTAAAAAAGTTGAGTTGCCTCATTAAAATGAGATCTATTTCCTCTCCCTCACTGAAAAATCCACAATCTATGAATATACAAATATGTTTCATTTTTAAAGTTTAACTGCTGGACACAAGATGTCTCCTACTTCACTGTAAAGTCCATTCTCAGTGTTTGTGCACTGGCTTCAAGTTTCTCCATCACATTTTTGTAAATTGCATACTCGGCCATGATTGGCTCCAAACTAGTTGTGATGTCACAAATCCTGCTCATAGGTACATGTGTTAAACTGAGAGAAGAAACTTTCCTCCTTCAGCAGATGGATGTGAAAACAAACTCTGCACATACATCATTCTGCACAGAGAAGCTCAAACATCACAGTGAAGGAATAAGAAGCAAAACATGTTTTTCACTGGAAGGAGACTTTAAGTTTTAGATTTTTAAACACTTTCTAATTCTAAACAGATTGTCAGCTGTGGAATACAGGTAATAATAACCAAGTTCCTTGATTTAATAAGCATGTTGAAGAGTGAGGATTACTGAAATATTTGCTGTATTTGTTAGAGTGTATGTTCTGTTTTGAATTTGCTTTATAGTTGTGTTATTGTTTTGATCAAAAGGTGGGAAACTGACACAGAACTGGCTAAATGTGCATGGAAACTAATGGAATTGTTTGTTGTATAACTTGAAGATGTTGCTATGTAAACCTTGTTAGAAAGAAGTTGTGTTGGATGAGAAGATGCTGAATTGTGTGAAGACATACTGTAGCAGTATAGAACTGACAGTAACTGGAATATGTTTATGTTGAGAGGTTAGGGAAGCTTACTTTCTCTCTTTTATTCTCTGTCATTGTCCTGATTGGTGCAGAATTCCCTCAGCATGATTTATCTTCCTTCTGCAGGATTTTCATCACAGGCACAGTTAGATTTATTCTGCTGTCAATATGCAATGAAATTCATTAACTTACATATGCCCTCATTATGGTCCTTCATACATATGAATTGAAGTCAGATGAAGTGTGTGCCTTATATGTAAGGCAGGCTGCAGAGTGGTGAGAGGAGCTGTGCTGCTACACTGAACTGTGACAGGTCACAGCTCGGATGTGTAATATTGAACTTCCATACAGTTGGACACCCACACTCTGCTGTACTGTAAGCATGACCACACATGTTAAGCCAGTCACAGCTCGGTTGAGAGTGGAGACCATCACGGTTTGTTCTGCTTCACAGAAAGCCCACAGTGTTGCAGGTCAGCACTGTTTTCTCCTGCTCTCAGGGTGTAGTGGAAATGCATATTATGATCATAGCGCAGCTAAAGTGTGATACACTAAGTGGAAAAAAAACCCTAAGACCTTTCCTGTCAATCCTCTACCTCTTGATTGAAGCTCTGGGTCTGGTGTTGAACTGTAACTGTCCTTGGCATCGTGGTTATTGTTGGTACCACAATGCATGAAAATGCCCCAAAATGCCTCATCTGTGGCAAATTTTGTGGCAGTTGGCAAAGTCAGGATATTTCACTCTAAACCACAAATGTCAGCCTCATGATGGCACAGGAAAAGTTCACCGGGATAACCAATCAGGATTTATCCTCTGAATATACAAAATTTCATGGCAACTCATCCAATAGTTTTTGAGATGACACTGACATCCTTAGAGCTGTGGCTAAAAACAATAGAACAGTGTAAGTACATGTATGTGCCTTTCAAAACATACTTAATGTTCACATCTTTGTTTTGTAGTTAAAACTTGGAATTCATTCCTGCAGTGATGTTGCTGTCTAGTGATACACTGGGTCCAGAAACAACATTGGTAAGGTCAGTGTGTAGTGTTAGTGTAAAGTCATAAAACACACTCTTGATGACAATAAATAGGCTAGTGTATTTAGCTTTTTCATTCTAGCCAATATGGGAACAGTCCCATATACTGTATAGCTCTCAAGCTATATGCTGTATGTCTGTATATGTACTGTACATCTTTCTTAGCACCTGTCAAGTGTATTTAGCAGGAAACAAACGGTGTAACTGGACCATAGTAGTTGGCAAAGTAAACAGCCATAACTGTCAGGAGACCAGATATAAAGCTTGAAAGCAGGCCAGGCATGATGATGGGTGAGATGAATACCTCCGCCGGCCAATCAGGTGCAAGCTGAGTTGGGTGCTACTCCACTATATATATCTTGCCATTCAAATTCTCAATATGCAAATTTTTGAATTTTCATTTTTCAATCCAGCAGTACATAGATAAAAAATTAAAAAAAAACAATTCTAAAGTCCTAATTATTGTACCACTAATGTTAGATTGAATTCAGTTTTCCAATTTTTGGAGTAATGTGAGGGTGGAAAGAGTGTAATTTTCCAATTATTAATTTTATACATGGAAAACTGACATGATAAGCGTTACACACACTCTTCTGCTGCACCTGAGCTCTAAAGAGCTTCAGAGAAGGGACGGTACAATAATGGAAACACAAGTATGTGAGGTGCACTGTCCCTGCTCAGGTGTTTACGTGCCTAAAAATAGCAGAATGTATCCGCATGTGACCTCAGCTCAACTTTGGCAACAGCTGGATCTAGTGTTCAGGTCACCCCACAGTGCACTGCTGAGGTAATGAAAGCTTAATCATGAATATAACAAGCAGCTACCAATATCTCTGTTTCTTAATTAGCTGACATGCCTAACATTAAGGCAAGCACCACATCCTGCTGCAGACTTCATGAGACAATAACATGGTTATGTGACAAAGACGTTGGTCAGATGTGCTGTTCAATCATACTTGAACAAGGATTGGTGTGAAATAAATAGAAATGAAAAGTAGCATTAACTAATTATTATAATTTCTGAGCTTATTTGCTTATTTTTGGCCATTTTAAAGCAGCTGAACAAGCTATAAACCCAACACTGACACATTATCTCTTAAGTTTATATTGTGAGCAAACAGTTGCCTATTTACACATCCAGCAAACACAGAGAAACATTAACATTCACCTGTGTTGTGCTTGTGTTTACCTGATAAATGTTTTTGCTGTCAGCTTTAACTGACTGTGTTTAATTCACACATAAACTTTTTCCTGACCCGTTGTACTACACATGCTGTTTCTACAGTTTCTACAGTTAACTTTTAAAAATGTGAAAGTTTCCAATGTCATCGCTGCAAAATCTTATGAACTCTGGTCTCTTCTTCTGTAGTTCCCTCTCCCACCACTGAGCTTCTAAATGCTCATATCCCAAAAAAAATCAGTGATGTTTATTGAGAGGAATATTTCAGCTTCATATTTCATCTATTCGAAGGAGTTTTTTTATGCAATGTGTGTCTGGCATAGTGGAGCTATGAGACTTTGATGAGACTGTTTGACATAAAACTAGCCCCCTCAGCAGTCAGGCTTATCTTCATGCTAGCAGGATAGACTAGTGTGTTTTCTGCAGCTGTTAGAGGCTGTGAATGTCAACTGCAGGATCTCAGTACTGTGATGTACCTAATTGTTTTGCACTAGTTCAAAATTGTCAATCATGCAATGACTTCAAAATGCTGTCACCAGTGTCAAATTTGACAGAGTCACAAATAGCGAGTAAAAAATGCATTTTGAAGAATTGATTTTGTGTTTGGAGCATTTGCCTGAGACGCCACACTGCTGTCTGACATTTTTACACCTTTTCTCCAGCTGTGAGCTCCTCCATATCTGCTGTGACTCATATTCTGGTCAATAGCTTCCATCCAACCCGCACTTAAAAATCAAGCAATTTCGGTATGAGGTTTGGCTTTCTCCCTCTGTGTCTTTCATTCTGCAGCAGGGACACAGTGTGTGTGTTTTTGTTTATAAGTATGTATTCACACTGATTTTTCCCATGTGTGTTTTATTATGGACATTCAGATTACCTCCAACCAAATCCACACCCACATCCCACACACACACACGCAAAGTTGTCAGTTCAACTTTATGTTGTTCTGTGTTATTCTGTCCTTTCTCTCCCTCCCCTTTTTGTCTCTATGCCGCTCAGCTCTATTCAAGCTTTTGCAGAGATCAGACAGAGATCAGTTTGCAGCTCCTTCCACTACTGAAGGCACAACAGGCTTTTTAAAACTTCACTTATTTATTGGGGCCTGCAAAATCCTTTGGCCTTCACACACACGTAGTCTTTGGAAGAGGACATATAGGATTTCCTGACCCCATGCCCTCCAGAGAAGAAGTTTGCCTAATGATCAGACTTTTTGCTCAAACTGCAGTTTTAGAAAATTAAAATTTACTTAAAGAAGAGATCCTTTGGCTACTGCAAGCCCTTCTCTCCTCTCAGATCTTCCCATAGAGTGAACAGGCGATCCATAACCGACAACCCATTTTGCATCCATGTCTTCCATCCCTCTGCTCCGTACATTTCACTTAATTTAGTCCCACACACACCACACATGTACATTATAGTAATGTCTCCGGGCCGTGAGGCTGTTATTATCTGAGAGTAAGAACACACACTCCAGCAGACATGGCTCTCCACACTGTTTTGGGCATAAATACAGGGGAGGTTTGTTTGTATTGAACTGAACTGTTTTCTATTATGTCATTTGGTCCTACAGAGAGCTCAAATTTAAACTCAGTGTTTAAATCTCTTTTAAAACCTTTAAAGTTGTTATTGACAAAAAGATGTGTTTAAAAAGTAGTTTGGTACTGTAGGCAACCATAGCCTTTAGTCAAGAGGCAGTTATGGGAATTAGCACCAGCCAAAGGCCAAATTTGTGAGGTGGCTGGTGATTTTGCTCAACCTACCAGCCACAGTGGCCGACATGCTGTAACGTTACCAGTCGAGGGCGAGTCTCTGCTGCAGTTCATATTTAGTTTTAGCGTGTATGTAACTGTGACATTACTGTCTGTGCCGCTGTGTGTGTGACGTGAACTATCGTACAGCTATGTGCAGCACGTGTGTCAATTTGACCAGCAAAAAATCGGATATATGCGATTGATCGGAGCTAGTCACTGGCCATGGCCGATCAGCTGAAAACCAGCCATTTTCAATCAGTGGCCAATGGATTGGTGCATGTCTACAAACAACAGCTTTATTGTGGGCATGCAAAATTTAAAATTGGTGTTTGTCATGCCAGAAGGAGGTGATCTGCATTGTACAAGTAAAGTCAGCTCCAGAAAAATGGCTGCAATGAGTGTGTGTGTGTGTGTGTGTGTGTGTGTGTGTGTGTGTGTGTGAGGAAGAGAGAGAATATTAAAAATGGATAACCATAAGTGAATAAATATTAAATTAATACTTTTTTATGGGAAAAATGTGTATTAGTTTTGTTTTTTCAAAGCAAGACAAAAGTTAGTTACACACAAAAGTGCAATAACAAAATGGTGGCTGGTAAAAAAAAAAAAAAAAAAAAAAAATTAACATACCAGCCAAAGTGGCTGGTGGATTAATTTCCAACACTGGTTACAGTCCACGGCAGCTCAAATATTATTGTCTATTATTACAGAGAATGTGGAAGAGTAATGTGAGGGTGGAAAGAGTGTAATTTCCCTGGTTGTATTACTGCAGGCCTGGATCAGAGCTCCAGCCAAACCCAGCAGGCAGCAGATGAGCTAATTACTGAAACTACTTGAAAAATGTGTGTGGGGAAGTGAATGAGAAATGCTCTGTGCTCCCTCAGTGGCATCTGTCCAGCTGCTGTTTAAACTGAAGTTTCGACTAGTTGGACTGAGCTGGCTGTCTGCTCTATGATGAATGTAACAAAATCACACCTGTTAGGGTGCTGTTTGACCCCCACATCCCTTTCAAAATCCCTACTTCCACCCTAACATCCACCTGTAGGCTCTGAGTCTACCTTCCTCAAGGAGGGGAAGTCAGTATGGTCACTGTAGGGACTGACGAAAGTATATTAAAGTATAAAGTATAAACTCTCATAATAATCCAATCTATGTGAGTAAGTTTACTGAACTTAATTAATATGTGGTATGTTGGCACAAATATAACAACATAACAAAAACAACATTATTACAGAATAATGTTCTTCCCTAACAATTTTGCGGTCACAAATTTTGGGCTTCACAGGTCCAACATGTTGGACCTGACCAGAAATGGACCCGTGGAAAACCTACCTGAACCCAGTGTGCATAAATTAATTTCAAAAAAGAGAGACACAATCTGAGGGGGACCCGAGCACAGCCAGACCCGACCCAAATAGATCTGAACATAACAGACCCGATCCAAAATGCAGTCGACCTAAACAGAGAGAGAAAACAAACACCAACAACAGCCTGATGCACTATCAATTAATTTGATCAATTAACAAGCAGCCGCGGTGAGAAAGAGCAGCAGTATTATAATAATGCCCTAAGAAAGAATGTAAAGTCATAGAAACAAAAATAATTAGTTTATATGCTTCAAACACAGATAACATATAATATAATAACTAAAAATCCCATTCCACCTACTGTACCAACAATAAAACCTTCTGTAGCCAACTGGGTGATAGACAGACAAAAGACAATGTTATAACCTTTACTCTTTAATATAAATTAATGATAAATAAATCTTGTAGACTTGTAAAATAAGTAAAATAAGTTCAGCTTCAGTTTCCTTGTCAGAACTTTTTTCTCATCTTTGTCGACTATTTGCATAAAACAAGAGCAAACAGCTGATGTGCTGGTTGGTTTTACCTCCTTGTTCTCCTTTTCCTTTTACTTGTTCCTCACGTCAATTCTCTTCACTTCACAGTTTACATTTTCCTCTCACTCAAAACACATTGTTTTCTCCCACAGTGATTGTGACGTACCACATGATCAGAGCTGATACTGCATACATCCGGGTCCATTCGCATCCACTCGGGTATTAGACACATTGACATACAGACCTGAGACCCAGGGTAGTAAAAGGAGACCTGACCTGATTAGTCTGAGTAGAATTTGGATCCGGTCCGACTCGGGTTCTGAGTCGGGTCTCAGTTCCTCAGAACCAAGTGGACCCGTGAAGACCTCTACCACAGAGGGGTCCATGCAGACCTCGCGGACATGGGCAGATGACGTCCATGTGGACCAGCGTGGACCCTCAAACTGGCCACACTGGTTGCCTTGTGGACTGTGCAAACACTTCATAGGCAGTGCCACTTTTTGGTTGATTTATTGATTCAGTGTGATTTATTGATTCAGTAGATTTTGTTCTGCTATTGTGTTCATGGTATTAAACATGGTGGTTGCTTTCAGTGCCAAAGAGCTGTGGGCTTTTTCTCACTTCTCTAAATATAAATCAGATGAACTAATCCATGTTTGATTCTACTGTCAGACAGCCTGAAAGAATCGAGTGGTTAAAGAAAGAAAAAGTCTTTCCCACACTGCCAGCATGCACAAGGAATCGTCTCTGGATAAATGAATGCTAGACAAAAAACATCCCTTTGCTTAAGAGTAGTGGTTTATGTGTAATATTGAGTGCTGGTGCGTAATTGAGTGTTTTGCACCCCCTCAGCTGATGGATGTGGGAACATTGGAGGGAGTCATCTCATTTGCTGCTCTTCCTCCTCTGTCTGCCCTCAGGAGCTGTTCTGGGAAGAACTGCATTACAGAACAACATTATAGACTTTGTCATATTGAGTGGGAATAATCCCCCCACCCATTTATTTTGTATAAGTACATGTCAGAATATGAACCACTTTATTCACCAGATGCAATGAACGCACAGGCTTTTGTCTTGATGACAGTGTTATGCTGCACAGCCAAAGAGCAGACACTGCATCAGTCAAACTTAGAGGAATTACTCAAACCGAGAGCGTTCCAGGTTAAGGAGTGGATTGCATAATGCTTGGAGAATTTACTATGAATATAATTTATGTCAAAGGCTAATTCAGGTTTATTAAAAATTTGGTCTCATTTGTGTAGCTTTGGCCATCATTTCTACTGGTTATGATGACATTATAGCACCAAAGTAATATCTAACATTTCTACAGTGAAGTTCAAAAATGAGCGAGCAGGTCAGAAACAAGCCAGCAGTTTAGCCAGAGCTATACAAACCACTCTATTTGGAGGTGAAAGTGTGCACACCTGAAATGTTACTAATAATCCCTCATTGCACAGGAAAACTGTGTGTACACAATTACAGCAGGTACAGTAGGTAAGTCTGTAAACTGTGATGGATGTTTACAACGGACAGTTTGGGTAGCTAATAATTTTACCGTTCACTTTGGTTTTGTCTTCCAAATAATTTTTAACTTGATTCCAGATTCAGATTCAAATTGGTTGGGTATTGTGCTTATTGACAGTTGTTTTCCTGGTTGGAAAAATAACTGAGTGAATCAGAGCTTTATAGGTGGGATTAGGAATGGGGACATCTTCTTTAATGCAGCTATACAGGTACACCAGCAGTTAAAATGACCAAAGTTCTAGGTAAATCAATTTATTACAGTTAAACTTTAACAGTCAAAATTGTGCCATTGACCAACAGCAAACCACTAAATTTTGAGGCATCATAAAACCTATCCAAAACAGAGGAAGCTAACATTTTAGCTGTGTCCATCTCTGCTGGAGTATAAAATACTCAATAAAAGAGGAATGGTTTGTAGTTTTGATTATATAAGAGACAAATACATCTCTTGAATAAACTGTGTGAATTTATTGTCCCGTTAGCAAACTAGCCACCTTGCTAAATGACAGGTAGCAAGCTAGCTAGCTTGGGTTAGGGTTAGAACTGTTGTGACTGACTAGCGTAAGCATGTTCCTAACTTGGGTGTTTAGCTCATCAGCTGCAGCAGTTTACCAGCTAGCCATGCCAGTAGACACTAAGGGACCAAGTTTATAACACCACCTATTCAACAAGCACACGCAAATTTATTTTATCAATATTACAAATGTTCTGCTCTTAACAACCACTACCAGTTTCAACTGAAAATGACGTAAGCGGGACAGATACCAGTTACTGCAGAAAACAGCTAACATGAACACAATGTCAGAATAATGGTACAAAATGGCAGTTTAGTCTGATTATCAGGCTAAATAACTTGGCTATAACCTGGGGGCTCATGTTTCCTGCCCTGTCTGATATCTTTTAGCGTTGTTGCTGCATTCCCAGATCTCAGCTATTAACTCAGTGAGTACAGTGTTATTCTTACCCAGAATGTTGGCCACAATGACAAAAAACCCAAGTTGTTATAAACTGGAATTATCCTTTAATTCAGAATGTAAACACCGGCTTTAACCTTTAACCTAGCTGACACACAAACACACAGGAACTTGCATTCTATACTGGCACAGAACGGTGACTTCACATTTATTTAATGCCTGAGGTTCTGTGAACAATGTGTAACAGACTGTACAACAGAATTTTGTTCATCCTGCCATCTATCCCAAGTAATTGATAAAAAGCACTCTGCTCCAGAAGAGACAAACTTTATATGAGCCTTTGTAGTTAATTGACTCTGGTTTTGGTCTTTGGTTTAAGTAGAGAATCATTAATCATTTAATCATGGAAGCAGTGTTGTGTAGGCTACGTGCTCAGATTTTACAACAAAGCTCACAAACAGAACAGTAAGACCTTTATCTGTTAACTCATATGGCTTGGTTTTTATGAGATTGTTTCTGTGTGATGAAACGTGAGTGGAAGCAACAGATTTTGACTACATTTTTTCAACTTTTCAAAGTAGTTTGTGGTTGAGAGAACAGGCACATGTTATGCCTTTATCAAAAGTTTGCTATTTTGCGTTTTGTTTTTTTTTTCTCTTTTAAACATCTGATTTGCTGTTTACTAAAGGGTAATGTTTTATCAGTGTCACATATTCATATAAATATGAATATGTATGAACTTAATAAATTTATTAAGTCTCTTTCCGGGCCCTGACTGGTAGGGCAGCGTCTTGTGCCCTCTTGCAGGCGGCCATGTGGTGTATTGAGCTTCTGTCAACTCTTCTGTTAGCCAGCTGAAATGCTGTAGCCTACTGGGTCGGTTGTTAGCTTTGCTTCATGGTATCACTAGTTAACCTAATTAGCAACTATTGTTATTTGGAAATGGAAAAGATCTTTCATAAGGATCATGATACAATAGGTGCAGAAGCCCCTCAACAGTTAATTTTGTCCAACAATGTTGTATAAATCTTTTTTTACTAAAGCAACTGTGTGCCTGGATGTGTGAACAGAAAACTGTTCACACATGCTAACTTAGCTTTGTAGCCTTAGCTTTGTAAGGTGATAATATGCTACGTTTGATTTTCAACTTGTTGTGGAGTTCTGAACTGATTATTGCAGCTTTAACATACTGTAACTACTAAGATGCTAAAGTAAATCATCTGCATTATTATGCATATGTGGAATGTTATTATTACTGTTTCAAACAACATTGTTTTTATACAGCAAATAGTGTTTTTACTTTAGAGGGTCTGTACTTTGGCACACAAAATCATAGAAATGGAATGAATCTGCACACACTACATCTTTGTTTTATTGCCATTGAGACATGCAACAAATCTGTTAAGCATCACACACTTCCTTCATATGCTGCAGGCATAATCACAGACCAAGTCAAACCCTTCAATGGAAACCTCAAAAGCTGTATTTTATTTTCATGGAGCTTGTTTTAAAATCATTTTACAGACAGTTGGAATAGTAACTCTGTAGTAACATCCATGTGATGCTGACTACTGTAACTCATACCATGTGTTTAACTCATCAGGATGCATGTCAGCTCTATTTTACAAATAGGAAAAGTGGAAAGTAGAAGTTTTGGTGGTCCAGAAAGCAAAAATCTGTCTGATTTCTACATGTTGAAGCGGACGTCCTCCCTCTCTCTCCCTCTTATCTCTCTGTGTTTCTTCCTCTATCTCACCTCCTCTCGTCTCCTCCCATCCTCCCCGCAGCTTCTCCTCCTCCACCTCATGCTAATCGCTGCCATCGGGGGGGAAGCTCCGGTGGAGCGGCGGGCTGCTCTGGGCGCTGGGTGCGTGCGTGCAGCATGTCTGGGCGGGCTTTGATCCCAGCTCTCTCCCGGGACGCTGCCGGGAGTATTCAGCACTTTTCCACTCTTGTCTTCTTTTAATTACGGGCCCATAATGAAGGCTGCATGCTCGGCTGCAACACATCACACACTCCGAGGAGGAGGAGGGAGATCCCACCCTCCGTCTCCTCCTCACATCACCCCCTTCCTCTCATGTTGATCCTCCTCCCGGCCTGTACACTCCCACTTCTGTCTCTTTCTGACTGTATTTGTTCTTTTCAGAGGTCTTTAGTGCTTTATTCCTCTTTCATGTATCTGTTTGCTTTTACTTTTATCTCCGCTTTGTTGTGGTGTCTGCTCTTATGACAGGACTTTATTTTAGCTTTTCCTCTCTAATGCTCTGTAATCTCTTTCTTTAATTCAGTGTTGTTCCTTTTATATATTATGCCTCTTTCCTTTATCTGTACTTTTCCTCATTGAGTTTTTTCCCTCTTCATTTTTTTCTTCCTCTATTCCTTTTATCCTTTCCTTTGCTTGTTCTTCATTTTTCTTTTTTCTTTCTTCCATTTCATTCTTTTTATTTATTTTCTCTGCAACTTTCCTAATTTAGTTTTTTCTTGTTTTTCTTTCTTTCCTTTTCCCTTTTCCTTTCCTTTGATTCTCTTGCTCCTTTTGTTTGCCTTTTCTTCATGTGATTCTTTATTCTTTCTTTTCTTTCTTTAAAATTCTGATTCAAGACAAGTTTATTGTCATCGTCTCCAACAACAGGAAGTGCAGTAGCATCTCCAATCAGTTGCAAGTTATTCATATAAAAATAACATAAAGGTACCAAAATATACAATATCAAATATCACATTTAACAAGAAGGATAGCCATTATTTATTTACTGATTATATAGTGAGTGAGACAATGGTCGTAAGAGTAGATGTGGAAGTGTGAAAAGATATTGACTTATTGCACCTGGTCTCTATTAAATATTGCATATTAGCCTGACTGTACACAGTAGTTATCTGCACACTGAGTCCATCAGTGCAAACAGGATGTGCAGTCTGTGGGTAAAGATGTTCCTGTGTCTCCTGCTGGAAGCTCAGAGATTAAAGAGATGATCACTGGGCTGAGTCAGACCCTTCATCAACTCTGTGACCTCCTTTGAGTCAGACAGGAACCTGATTACTCTTTCTTTCAGTGATTCATTCATTCATTCTTTCTTTTGTTCTTTCTTTCTCTCGTTCTTTTGTTCTTTCATTCTTTCTTTCGTTCATCCTTTCTTTCATTCTTTCTTTCTCTCTCTCTTTGGTTCTTTCTTTCATTCTTTCTTTCTCTCTCTCTTTGGTTCTTTCTTTCATTCTTTCTTTTGTTTGTTGTTTTTTTCTTTCTGAGCTGTGTTTGTTTGAATATTTCCATGAGTCACTGCTTGTATCTGGATGTTGGACAGCTTCAGGTTCAGGTTTCTTCCCCTCAGTGTGAGTATAACTCAGCAGGGAGAGCTGGACTGTGATTAAGCCCTTTCAGGCATGAAATACGTAACATCGGTGGCTTCATCTAGCTTCACTCAGACAGAGGTGACTTTTACGTTAATGTTCCTTACGGCTTCATTCAGACATTTACAGAAAGAGCCAAAAGGGAGCAGAGAGTGAGAGAACAGCCGTGAGTTAAAGATGTTATGATAGCAAGGAAGAAGAGTGTTCACATGTTCGTGTCTTAATGACCATTGTGAGTGCGAGGGACACTAGCCCCTGCTTCTCTCACTGAATCCACTGATACATTTTCACAACACATTCATCATTTAATGTTATTAGACATTGAAAATTGGAGATATTAAATTTATTAAAGTAATCTTGGAAGGTGGAATAAACATATATTCCTCTCTCTCTCTGCATGTTTGACCTTGTGCTGCTGTGGTCAGTAATTTTTCAGGTGCAAACTCGTAAGAATGCCGTTATGACCTTTCTGTAAAAGTGACTCAGGTGTTTACTCAGACATGAGACCGACATGTTATATTGGTGTCAGATTAAGGTAATGAGGTGCATGTGTGAAAGAGGCTTCACTGGCTCTGACTGAGTGAGAGCCTTCAGGAGGAAGTTGTTCCTCAGCAGTGAGCAGTGGTTATATGCTGATTTATCCTCACAATGGGCCATGAATCAGCTCTTCATGACTTATTATTCTAAACCCAGACTGCTTCAAATTTATTTTACCTTAATGACACAGTCAATCATTGTCTTCCCCCAGGCTTCTTTTTCAGAACTTCTTAGATTAGCTGTTGATTGTCTGAGACTGTTATTAGCATGAATAGGTGAGACTGTTCATAATATTGTCAGACAATTTTCTGTCGAGTGCTTTGGAGCTTGGGTTTAAGGCTGTGTTTTGGAGTGGAGTGGAGTGTATAGGGTGGGAGGAGCAAGCAGCCTGAGACACCTGTCAATCAAGCTCAACATGGCCCAAAACATGCTCCGCTTCAAGTCTTTATTTCTTCTAAATGGAGCAATTTTCGATTTCCAATATTGGTTCTAAAGCTTAACTGATCATCAATTATATAATGCTATAATGATTGATGTTGATTTTAACTTATCTCAGTGGAATAGCATGAAACCATTGACAGGACTGTTTATCACGTGACCCTCGTGTCCTTGTGCGTGTGCATGTGACAAACAAAACAGGGACCCACTCATAAAAAAAAAGGTCAGAAACTCCACAGGGTACCTTTTAAGTTGTGACTTCATTATTTATATTAGTTCATTATATCTATAAAAAAAATCACAAAACAGTTCTTCTGTCCACACAGACTTCCCTGCAGCAGCAGATCACGCACTCATCATCTTCAAACCTATTTTTACTCATTGCCCTTTCTCTACATCTGACACGCTCTTTTCTGCTCTGTTGCTCTTCATCCTGCCTTTTGTTCCCTTGTGTCTTCATTTGCTTTCGGCGCCCCATGCTGTTTTATAACCCTCCTGTTTTCTGAACACTTTACCTTAAGCGGTTTTTGAAGTGGTTCTGAAACTATATTTAAGTAATGATGAAGTTTTTATTGAATGAACGCCTTAATCTAGACTTTACAAACTGGAGTGCAGGGACCGTCCTGAGGGGATTCTAAATGTTCCTCTGGCAAAGTAAGGAATTTATGAATTTCATTTTATTTTTATTTTGTTCACTTAAACATCATTATAGAATTATTTCACCCTCTTCCCATACAGCTCAGACAGAGTCCAGGGTGAAAGCTGTTCATTAGATGATAGTCTGTCTGTCAAGGTGTACGTTGAAATATCTGGGAACTCCTGGAAAGAATGATTATTTATATGCTGGATTACTGAGTAGTGGTCATGTTTGTTTGTGGCCACAAGAGGGAGATACAGCTCTACTGCTGCTCAGCATCTGTTCTGCTGAGAGAGTCCAGCTCTGAATCACAGGAGCTTCATAGTATTCAGATCCTTTACTTAAGTAGTGGTTTGGTCCCTCTGACTGATATATTATTATATATGGCATCATTAGATTATTAATACTGAAGCATCAGTGTGTAAGCAGCATGTTACTGTTGTAGCTGCTGGAGGTGGAGCTAGTTTCAACTACTTTATATACAGTTAGCTAGTTTAGTCCAGTGGTTCCCAACCTAGGGGTCGGGCCCCTCCAAAGGATCACCAGATAAATCTGAGGGGTCGTGAGATGATTAATGGGAAAGAAGAATGCATCAAATGCTACTTTATACTTCCATGCAAGTTCCATGCAAACATTATAAAATGATCTAAAGTGGTATAAAACTCATAACCAGGATACTGTGCATGTGTGCAGTAGTTAGCCAGTTAGGATACAATGATAACAGGTCATCTACCCTGAAATTAAAGTAAGGATCCTATATCAATCCAAAATGTCGAGATTATGGTCAGTTCAGCTGTCAAAAACAACCAGTTGTGCTTGTTTCAAACATAAAAATGTTTTGGAGTGACAAACAGCAGCCAGTAGTTTCACTTAATATGGTGGCTTGGGTTTCAAAAAGCACAGTTTTTCCTATATTTCTGTGACATTTTGCAGGTCAACTACACCTCTGCTGCTGTTGGTTGCTGCTTTCTGCAACAACACATCCACACTGACATCATCTCTTAAATGCTATAGGAAACTATGCAAAATATTATAGAAAATCATCAAAGGAAAGCTGTGAGTCAGGTTGCACTTTGCTAATGCGGAGCCAGTCAGCTGTGAAATAGCTGCATTAAGGCATTGCTTCATTAATTTAAATGCAGGCAAGTGTGCAAGGTTAAATTGTATAATGTAGGGAAAAATAGAATTGAAATAAATACTGAGATTAAAGGTTCATTTTTGACTTTGAAAACAGCTGTTGATAAAAAACAAAATCCATTTCGTAGCTATTGTGAAGCTTTCTTTGAATATCAGATCTTAAAATGTGATCATTAGAGACAGATTACATGTTGATGCTGACGTGACAGACAATTTGGCATGTTAATAGAGACAAAAGGATTTGCTTACATATTTATATGACAAGGACATATTGGTCAAAACCTCCTCATTTCTCCTGCTGCACAACAGGGCCTCTGCCATACAAGTGTGAGACGTCCCACAACATTTACAACACGTCGTATTGACATCAGGCTTTCAATGTTGCACTCATTGATGGTTGTGATGAGCTCGTTCCAGCTGAATGTGTTTGGCTTCAGCTCTAAAATCACTAAACATTTATCGGAGATCCATTAGCTGCCCTACATACTCTTCAGTATTTGTTGACTGTGTGTGTGTGTGTGTGTGTGTTATTTTGGGGAAATAAATTAAAACACATTTATATCTTTAATATTATCTCAATGTCTGAATGTTGTCATTTCAAACTACTACTACTAATGATTTCTGTGCTACACATCTGTCAACACTGCATTAAAAAACATTTTAGCCTCAAATATATTTTAAATCACCAGAAATCAATCCTCTAAAGCACTGTGTCAGCCTGCCTACTGCTTTAGCTGTGATTTATGTTTAATTCTAACTTTTAACTATGCTTGTGTATCGCAATGATATATCTTATATATATAATTAACTATTATATATCAGAACATCCAAAAATACCCTGGAAAAAAAGCAAAAAATACTTAATGAGGAATGCAGTTTTTTCTGGGCCTGAGGGTTTTCTGCAGAGATCTCCACAATCAGATGGTTATGGCAGCCTGAAACACTGCCTGATTCTTTGGCTGCAACAACTCTGTGGTCACTCACTCAGAACATCACTGTGTCTCTGTTGTTCTTTGTCTCATTTGTAGTTACTTAAGTGTTGCATTGAAATAATTGGGAAGGCAGCTCAGTCACTGCTGTGCAGGTCAGTCAGACGTGTTAGAGGAAGGTAGCTGTCAGGCTGCAGTTGCACGGCTGTGTGTAAGGGGGGCAGTGTTGAGCTGAGTTTGTTAGATGCAGGGAGTGGACACAATAAAAGCAACACTTGTGCAAAGTCTTGCAATCCCCTGCAATACATCCCACTTTCAGTTACCTTTCATGAACCCTCAGCTCAGTTTTTATGGGTGAGAGGTGTTGATTCAACTCATTCCACACGGTGTAGTGTTTGTTAGTGACATTACATCATCAGGTGTGCTATTTTGTTTACCCCTTCCCCTGTGAGTGCACATGGGTGGACTAATAGTATGGATGTTGCTGTGAGCATCACCTGTACTGTGTGTCCATATGTGTGCTTATCAGAGCTGCTGATGTGTGACTCGGACTTGAGTCAGACTTCAAACACAAAAATAAGGCCTTTTGAAACTTGACTAACAGGAGACTTCACTCCCCAAAGACTTGATGTGACTTGAAACATTCAAGTCTAATGTTTTATGCATGGTAAAATCTCATGACAACAAAAAAGACAGTTCCAGAAGGCCTCACATAGTTTGAACATTTATGTATCAGATCTAAGCAATGAAAACTTGCTTTAAGTTGCTTTAAAATTAAAAAGAAACTTTTTTTTCCACAAAGTACATGTACAACAAAGTATAGAACTGTTACATTGTGTGGAATATTCATGGGTGCACGTTTTTTTTATGGCTACATGATTCTGTCTGATCAAAACAGTCTACATGTGTTGCACCATTTTAGGCATAAGAGGTTTTATTGATGAGGTGAAGAGGTGCAGAAATGCTGTTCATCACTAAGTCTTTTGTTTCTAAGTTCCTGAATTTCATTGTTTCAAGTGAAGGCAATATTGTCATACATACATATGTTTGACACTGTTTGTTCTGTTCAGTATTTCTACTAAACATGACAACTAACAGATTCTCTTTCTGTCTTTTCTTTCCATGTCCATCTGCTGTACGACTCTGTCACACCTCACCAGGTAAGACATTTGATTTCACTGTATCTACCTTCAATTTTCTGTTGTGTTTTGGAGCAGCGGCTGGTTGTCTGATGTGTTTCTGCCCAGGCGCTCAGACCCCCTGCATGCTGGGAGAGAGATTATGGCTTTGTTTGCGGTAGCACTGCTGCTTTTATTTTGATTTTTAAAGTTGAGTCACATTTGTGTAAGAGTGTGTGGCAGTATGCTGTGGCTGCTAATTTTGTGTGTGTGTGAAGCTTGCGACCTAAGTCTGTAACTAAAGAGATATATTCTTCCCAGTTTATTTATTGCATTAGTCATGAACCACAGATGCCCCCCCACCCTCTGTGATATAATCCATCTCTGTCTGTTGGTCTAAGCCTTCTGAATGTCACATACCATCTCTGCTGTCACATCTCAAGGTTCCCCATCACTTTAAATAAACAAGAGCTGTGTACACTTTTCTGGATAGGCTGTGTGTGTGTGTCTGTGTGTGTGTGTGTCCTTGTTTGATGTTTTTGGATTGTCTCAGATTTGATGGAATCAGGGGCTGATAGGAAGAATGGCTTGATGGACGAAGGAGGAGATGGATGAGCGGGTGGATTCGCCCTGGCAGTTAGTCTTTTCTTCCCACTCACTCCATCACTGGAGCGTACATCTCTCTCCTCCTCTTTATTTATCTCTCCATCTCTGCTTCTCCTTATTGCTTCTTTTCTCTGTTTGGTATGCAAACTGTGTGTGTGTGTGTGTGTGTGTGTGCGTGTGTGCGTGCGTGTGTGCACAGCCCTGTCCATGTGTGCTTGAGGCATGTATGTATGTGTGTGTACAGATATAGTATGTGTGGAGATGGGTAACCATGACAACAGCAGCCTGGAGTAGGAGCACTTGTGGCAGGCGCAGCACAGTGCCCTCGCTCTGTTTCTCTTTCTCTCTGTGGATGGAGATGCACAGATACCACATCTCCTCTTCATCTCTTCTTCTTACTGCTCTCTTTATGTATACAACTTACATTCATCATGTTTCCATTTAGAATCGCATGCAGTTCTACATACAGAACACTATATCTCTGCTCTGTAGTCCCACCATTCTATGGCCCTGCTGGCATCTTGGCAAGAACAGTACATTTGAAGCTCTCATTCACTGTATATTAATTAATTTACAATGCAGAAGAATAACATGCACAAATGAATAACAGGCTAATGTCTATCTCAGTGTGCAGCATCACTTTTCAACCTGCTTTAAACAGATAACAGTTTCCCCTAGGTGGACTGCCTTGGGGCAGCGGTGGAAGGGGTTGGGTGGTTGCACCACTGCAGAATGAATATAGAGGAAACACTGGATAAGTAGTCTTAGGTGCACATAATTAAAACACATCACTGTGTTAGTGATAGAACCAACACATCCTCATTATTAAACCACAGTATAGGTCTAAAATTCAGCTGGCAAAAAACAACCTATATTTATGTTTACGCCTTTAAGTCAGAATTCTGAGATTAAAGTCAGAATTCTGACTTTGGTACATAAGAAATGATAAATAAGAAATGTATTACAAAAAGGCAGAACAAAACAGGACAAACTGTCTCTCTATTCAGTAATGTGCTGCTGTAGCCTGAAGTGACAACATTCAGTTCAGACTTGAGACTGAGGAAAGTGACAGAACATGAGACCAACATGTAAAATTGCCATTTCTGTGAATAACGTAATAACGTACATGTTTGAAGGCACTTAAGTTAAATGTACCTGCCGTTAGTTTTTTATCCATATTCACTTCAGATATTAAATGGAATGCTTCTCATGACTGACATGGCTAACAGGTGAACTTATGTCACTGCGTTTTATCAAACTTGTGCTGTGTTCCAGCACACAAGCGAGCGAGCGGCAGCCTCAGTGATGCCTGCAGCAGCAGCTCTAGCAGCAGCAGCAGCAGCTCTAGCAGCAGCAGCAGCAGCAGCAGCAGCATCACGGACACAGTTTTTTTCAAAATGTCATCAGCATCCCTCAGCCTCTTCCTGAAGCCGGCTACAAACTGACCCAGTTTGGCAATGCTCTGCTGCTGCTTTCAATGTCAAGTGTAAAACTGTGTGTATGTGTGGAAGAAAGAGAGGGAGAGAGCTAAAAGCAGACCAACTGCAGTCGTCCGGTTCCCGGTTAAACATAGGCAGAGATTGGTAGAGACAGACAGAGGGTGTAAACATCTCTGTCCCGTGTTCCCAGCACACCCCTTGGTCATGGTAAGCCCTGAACACGTCCTGATTTAATGCGCTTTTGTTTGGTTCACTGCTTGATATTCATCCACAGTACAACAGCTGCTTTCCTCTGCAGCTCCACTGGAAGCTGCTGTGAACATCAGGCTGACACTGGAGATATCTGATGCTTTCATCTTTGAATCTGCTGTGTGAAGCTTTCATGATATGAAACCTTTTTGATAGTTTTTGTCTTCGTCATGTAGTTTTTTGTTTTGATGACTGCTGTGGTTGTTTGTATATGACTTCTAACAGCTACATGTCAGATATTTTAAGATTCATGTGATTATATAATCCTTTTTTGGATTACACTGGAGTGTTGTGTAATGTGCAATTGTGTCATCCATCAGATTTGAAACATTTCAAGGATGCCCTGTGTAACTTGTTAATGGGCCCAAAGGCAAGAATGATCTGTAGGCCTCTTTTTATGCCCCCTTTTCTACCACTTTTTTAAAAATTTATTTGATTAAACACAAATGTATGCACCATAGAAGTATCCATAGAAGAGCTTCAACTGTGAGTCACTAACATTGTCTATGGGAAAAATTAATGGGACTTTTACTTCTAGAACCAGGGGCACCTGAAATATCCCCATCTGCTTGGCAACTCTATTGTTTTATTTGTTTTCAATATATGTCCCTCGCACTTCCTCGAAAGCAGTATTGATACTGAGCAGATTATCGTGAAGTAAGAGCTTGAACACTGCACACACTGAAACTCCACTCTCTGTGACAATTACCATTTTGATTATGGTCGATTTAGTTTGTAGTTGTTGTGGTGAGTTTAATGTGAAATGAAGCAAATACAATGTAGCACTGACTGTTGACTTTACAATGAAACGTGTGACCAACTTAGGTTCAGCTGGTGCACCAGGCTGCAGGACACTGAGCCTCTCAGTGCTATTGATGTCTGATAAGTTATTTAAATTCAGAATATTTTACTTTTGAGCCTCTGGCAGTAGAGACAACACTCTATGATGTTAACCATGATGTTTACTCCTTACATCCCAAATATACACTACAAAGATACAATGAAACCATGTTGATACCTTACAGCAAGAGAAAACATTGGAATTTCAATCAATCTAATAACAGCAGTCTCGATATAAAAACATTGTTATCAGCCTTTTAAAAATTGGTTGAATCCTACTCAGACTGCTCTAAGGTACACTGTGGCACTATCAGATACATTCTGAATTACACCCAGCAGTTTTATTAGACTACAGGGTCTACACATATACACTCACATAGTTACCCAGAAGCCTTTTCTGTCCATTGAACTGTTAAATCAGTGGTAATGAAGCACCTCCAGTCAGTCTTTTCCCCCAAAAGATGTCTATCAATGTCTGTTCATTTAACAGCTACACACAATTTTTTGGAACAACACAACTTATACTGGAAAAAATCATTTTACTACCCCACCAACAGAGTATTTCATGTTTTAAAGGACCAGTGTGCAGGATTTAGTAGCATCTAGCAGTGGGGTTGCAGATAGCAACCAACTGAGTACCCCTCCCCTTCCAAGCCTGTAAGAGAACCAAGCAGCAACCTCCAGGGCAGCAAAATGAAGCCAATGCGGAAGTGCCAAAAACTGCAGTTCCTCGAATGGCCATTTGAGGCTGGCTCCAAAAGTGAGTCAATCCCTATAGACCCCCATGTTAAAATGCCTGTATGGGGGGTGAATTTTTTTATAACTCACCCATTTAAGTTTTATTAAGCCGTAAAGTTATCCATAATTAAGGATGTGGCTGCTTTGAGTGACAGGTTGCTAGCTGCTAGGTGGCTTGTTTCAGCAACCAGGCTTCATTCAGCCCACCTCAGCTCCACCTCTTTGCCCGTTTTGGATTCGCCGGGAGTAAGGTGGAGTCAGGCACTGCCGGAGCCACCCACTTTGAGTTTCAAAACCACTCTTCAGAAACCAATGGGTGACGTCACGGTCATGTCCATACTTTTTACAGTCTATGAGGAGAACCTACAGTGGCTACAGACTTGTAAAAAAACGCAAAAGGCCTTCTCTAGAGCCAGGGTTTGGTTTTTCCGTTCTGGGCTACTGTAGAAACATGGTGGTGCAACATGGCGGGCTCCATGGAAGAAACCCACTCCCTATGTAAATGTAAAGGGCTCATTCTAAGCTAAAGAAAACACAATGATTCTTATTCCAAGTCCATTCTGCTAGATGCCACTATATGCTACACACTGGACCTTTTAAAAATCTTCAACAAACACGGCTGTGGCTCAGGAGGTAGAGCGGGTCGTCTACTAATCGGAAGATTGGCGGTTCGATTCCCGGCTCCTCCAGTCCGCATGTCGAAGTATCCTTGGGCAAGATACTGAACCCCAAAATTGCTCCTGATGGCTGTGCCATCAGTGTATGAATGTGTGTGAATGGTTAGATTTCCTCTGATGGGCAGGTTGGGACCTTGTATGGTAGCCCCTGTACCCATTCAGCGTATGAATGTGTGTGAATGGGTGAATTGACTCGTAGTGTTAAAAGCGCTTTTAGTAGTCGGATGACTAGAAAGGCGCTATACAAGTACAGTCCATTTACCATTTACAATTGTGGCAGTAAATGTGGTCAAACATAGAAAATGGTGCTTGTAGCAGGAAGGTCAGTGGTGTGAAACTGCAGGGTTAAGCTGTAGAAGAGCAGTCAACTTCCTCTGGGTAAATAAACCCCTGCTGCACCAGAGATGGATACAAACTGACCTGCTGCCAGTGTGGGTTTCATCCTGTAAGTTAATGATGTCATTCATCAAGTTGACACTTTTCAAGTATATATGAGCTCCACTCAGAGTCTCTGCTTCTACATATCTGGCATTCATCTGTACGATTATCTCAACTGCAGTCTGCATGAGAAGTAACGATAGAACTCCCATTTTGTCCTGAAAAAACAGTATTGCATTCCCATCACATACGTTGACTAAATTATTGATCAGCTGACCAACCTTTAAGTCAGTTCAGAGCCTTTTGAAAATTCTGAATATAGTCATATGAACTCTGCCGAGTCAAATATTAATTATTGCATTGTCATAGATTTTTAAGGCACTACCTTCAACATACTAATTCAGAGATAGAAAGATTAAAACTCAAAAACTCAATACAGCACAAAATAATACGATAAAAACACCCTACAAATATAGTCATGTCAATCCATGATAAGAGCATATAGAGAGCCGAAGTCATGTCATGTCTATCTCTCATTCAGCGTTTCTTTCATTGGTTTTTCTGAAAAAACGAATCGTGCTTCTGGAGTTTACTTTCCATATTCTCAGACCACTCGGCTCCACTACAGCAGCTGCTATCTGAAATTTAAACCTTTGTTATTTAAAAAAGTTAGACAACTTTTTCATTGTGCGCCCAGAAAAAACTACAGCCCCCATTAAAAGAACTACAATTGTAGCAGCGTGGGTACTTACATCAGCATAACTTGGTTTTGTCCATATCCATAAAACTCCCCAACACTTGCTTCTAAAGTTTTTCATCTTTTCATCTTTGTAGCACAGTAGTGCTGTGTTCCAGCGTTCGTCTGAATTAGCCTCGTCTCCTCGTCTCCTCTGTCAAGCTGTGATGTTTAGCCCACAAACATGGTTTTCCTGCTTCTGGAGCAGAATCTGGAAGTTCCGATTTGACTTTGGCTCTCTATAGCCTACAAACATGGCTAGGTTTAGCATATTGCATTTTCTCTCTGCAAGACGCGCAGTCTCTTTATAAATTTAAGTGGAGGTGAAGCAGGTAGAATAAAGGACATTACTTATTCTGTGTACAAACAAGAAAGTTCTTCTTTCATCTTGCTTTTCAGGCAGAGCTAGCTTTTTGAAGCTAGCCTCAGTTCTACTCGGTCTTTCTTAAAAGCTAGCACATGTCCATATTTTAAGAAAAATGGGTGCTGTGAAATATGATCATCAGTTGAATTGAACAAAGATAAAACAATTAGTTGTGGTATGCTTACAATTGGTCTTTAATGTTAAAATGACAATTTGCTAATACATTACTGCAATATAGTAGAACACATTTATTGGAGGATTTAAAACCCTTGGAACATTTTCCAGCTTTGGAGAAAAGTCATAAAAGATGCCCTCTATGAGACACTACATTTAGCAGTAGCTAGTAGAAAACAAGCTAACCCAGAAGTAGACAAGATTCCAGCTGTCTATACTGTATATATGGAGTTGTCAGTTAGCTTGGTACACCTAGCTAAATCTAATTCAATACAATATAATAGCTCTACACTAAGTTATATCTTTATTAAGCTTATCACCTTCATTTGTCAGAGAAGTATTGATTAAACTCAAAAATAACCTTAACTCAAGCTCCTATTACTAGCTTCTACAGGAGCTTTTAATCATATCTCACTGTCTTCATCAGCAGTATCAAGATTAGTTTCATGTCACTCAAGCTTCGGAAAGTTCTGGAAAAAGCTAGTAAGGGGATATTGATTTCAAATTATTTTAAATGACAATTTCCAAGGTAAAGATTGAGCTGTCATGTTCAACTATGCTCATTTAGGAGGCTCTTTGTGTTTTTCATTGTATCTAAAGGTGATTCTAATATTGCATTCATCCCATTGGTATAAAAGGGTCTGACAAATAATTTGAAACACATTAGTAAAAACAGAAATGTATTTGTATACAGACTTCAAGCCCACCTGCAACTTTCTTGTTATGTAATGTGTTGCCAGCAGCCTGATGGAGGTTATGCTGTGCAGGATGTTGCTCAGGCTGATATTCAGAGGCTGTAACGCAGAGCTCCAGGGTTCTGTCAGCTCATCCAGCCACGTAGAAGGTGTGATAAGAAGGAGCCAGACAGCAGAGCAGACTGTTCGCCATTCACTACCGATGGTGATGGGAGACGCCTGAGAGATTTTGTGCAGCATTCAAAGCATTTTGTTCAAATCTTGACTGAGAAAAGAGGTGGAAGAGATGAGAAACAAAGATATGAACAGAGACAGAGAGAGATGTTCAGCTCTGCCACATCAGTTTTGCACCGACAGCTGACGAGTGAGCACACACACATGCAAAGATAGTGAGACCTGTAAGAACAAAATGCTGTGTTTGAAGGGGAGCAGCAGAGAGGCAGGTGAGGTGTGCACTAATCCACTGTGCTATCTGTCTACCTGCCTTTCTGTCTGCCTTCCCCGACTCTTCTAGCACCACCATCGAGCTGGGAGTGTAGAATATGGATGGTGAAAGCTCGTTCATCTGAGAGCGGAGCTGCTGCTGGTGAATTCCGCTCCCAGCGATGGATCACCTTTGTGACACTATGTTAGAGAGGAATCTCTGTGCTTCCTCCTGCATTGTGTCTTTCTCCGTCTGTCTCTCTCTTTGACTTTAAATCTATCTATCTCACTCTCTCCAAATTGTGTTCTCTGTGCCGCACAGCTTAGCTCGCTCCATCAGCTTCACCTTCAGTTGACACTGAAATATCTTCTTCTCCTCCCCTCTCATATGCTCATCTGTTCAGCCAGGAAGACTCTGCAGGTGAATTACTTAAGCATCACGTTCATGATCACACATACATACATGCAATAGATTTTGCAAAAAGGCATGTGATTATGAGTCATGTTACTGTTATCCCATTTACTCATAGCTACTTCATGTGTCTTGGGTAGCTGGACAGCTACCTGATATTTTTTTTAAAAACAAGTGAACAATAAGCATTAGAGACACATTGAAATCTGCTCATTCATTGCATTCTAGACAGATGCTGTAAAGGTACAGTGTAAATACATCCCTTTATCCAAGCTGTGTATATAATTTTTTCTTCTCTCAACGTCAGTAACCAGTCTGTGGAAGTAGACATTTTAGTCTTTCCCGTCATAATGGCCAGCTTAACCCTCTGAGCCCAAGAGACGCAATTTGTGTCAAAATTTGTACCCCTGATCTTAAAATCATAACTCTGTCAAACCAGAACGCACAGATATACACACAGTGTAAAAATCAGCTGAACCTACTCTTTACAAAGATGGCAGTTTCTCTGCAGTCTGTTAAGGATTCCCAGATTTTACTATAACCACTGTAATGTCAAGTAAAAGTTAACTGCTCCGAGCAACCACAACTGCTTCTTCTGTGGTGTCGGTTATGTCACATATTAATGATAATATATATAAAATTACTGAACTTAATGAAGTGAAAACAAATGGCAAATCAGTCTAAATACCAGGCTACAATTTATTATTATTCTGCTGTTTTATGTCAGCAACCAAACAGCTTCAGTTGAATTGAGTATGGAGATCCAGATCAGCATGCAGTCCAGGAAAAGCAAAACAGTATTTGCTGATAGAGACCCAGATATGTGGCATCAGATACGTGTAAAAGACAGTACATACAGTAAAATTCTGAGACATTGATGAGTGTAAATGGAATCTGCTGGATCCTGCCAAGAAATCAAAACACAAAAATGCCATCATCCATTTAATTACCCCTGGCAACACCATCCTCGCTATGAAGACTGCCACCTTAATCTCTCTCTCAGTTTGTGATTGAGGTCAGCGCACACATACTGCTTACTGTGGAGGTAATCATTTCCTTTCCCTTCCTCTTGTCCTCATCCCTCTCTCCTCTTCTTCGCTGGTTTGTCCCTGCAACCCGGGCCAATAATTCACCACCTCAATTAGACAGAGGTTTAATGAAGATGTCCGGCCAATATGATTACATAATTAGCTCTACGTTACCTAAGCAAAGTAGAAAAAGTGACTTCCTGGCTGATGCACAGATGGAGGGAAACAGAGGGAACAAGAACTTTATGTAGGTTAGAGAAAGGAAAGTTTGATTCCTGCTGACGCCTCCAGAAAAAAGGCTGCAGGCTGCTGTATAGAAACACATCAACATTGCCACTGTCAGCTGTTTGTCCAAAAAACTTTTTGAGGATGTTATAAGCTGTCATATTTCTGCTCCTTGCCCCCGAATGAAATGATGATATAAGTTCTAATAGTAGGAGAGAGCAGCTGTCATCAGAGTGATGATTTGGGATAATTGATGGTTACAGATTACAGTAATAAGACCAAGCTGCTGTCAGTCAACTCCTCCTTCAGTCTTATAAAGGAAATGTGTCAACTTATTGAATCTTTTTGACTGGCTTCCATTTCTGTACAAAATGATTGTTTTGATTTTCAAACAAAGTTATTATTACTTTGATACTATACAACACAAGTACAAAATAGAGCATTTTCTAACATGTTTTCAGATTGAGTTCCTACTTTTCAGGAAGCCACTAGTTTCAGTATGAAAATCCTTTGCAGAGACTTTCTGAAGAGAGCTATTCTATCACAGTGAACATACTTACCTGGACCTACTGTATGTCAGAGTTGCATTAAAATCCTGTGATGTGCCTGCAGGCAGGGACTAATTTGAAAACTCCTCTTTTGTTAGTGTTTGGAATTGAAAAATTGATGCTGCTATGCTTTTAATAAGGTTCTGCACATACTGTGAATTACATTTAGACACTAAGCATTATCGCATTATCACCCTGGTCTAGGGTATCTGAATCGGAAAAACTGAATATAGCTTAATACATGCTATGTTATGTTGGGTTATGTTTGGTTATATATTGTGTTATATGTAATGTAATGTTATGTTTAATGTTAGATGAGGTTTTGTTATGTTTTATGTTATGTTATGGTACATTTTGTTATCTTGTAGGATAGGTTAGGGTAGGTCAGGTTAGGTTAGGGTTAGGTTAGATTAGATTAGAGTTATGTTAGGTCAGGTTAGGGTATCAGTGATTTGTATCAGTCATCCACTGAGCTGCTTTCAACCTTCATCGTCTTACTGGAGGATGTGAGAGACCAGCTGTAAAAGGCAGCAGGATGATAGACAGGCTTTGTCATTTGGCTTGACATTTGTGTGTGTGCGTGTGCGCACGTATGGGGTGTGTGTGTGTGCGCGCGCGCGCGCGTGCTTTTGTGTGTGTGCATGCATGTGCTTGTTTCTCAGAGTGTGTGACCTTATGTATGGGTGATTTGTGTGTGGCTCAGAGGTAGGTGAAGCACTGAGATGATATGTCAGGCTGGAGGACACAGGCTCCCCCTTCATTCTGCCATATCTAACCATGTGTCATTTTATATTAAAGTGCTGCAGCCATGCCCCTGTCTGTGTGTGTGCATTTTGTGTTCACATTCAAAGGGCAGTTAGCTGACTTGTGACTCAGTGCATCATGTGGCACAGCTGAGGGAAGGCCTTGCAGAGTGCAGAGCAATGGCCATCTCTGACGTAAAGAGTGTGTGCTGTGGTGAAAACCAGCACATCAACACTGACACTTAGCTCTTCACTCATGTAGAAATCATTTCCCAGTGCCCTCAGGAGGCACATAGAAGTACTTCACAGATACCAGCTAGAGCACTCTACTTTTCATTCAAGCCACAGCACTCATCAGCGCACATGTTAGCATTAATGTAGCGGAGGGCATACAGGTATTCAGATGAGATTATTTCACCCTTTCTGTCAGATACACATATCTGCAGGTCAGTCTTATCACATAATACACTGCTAGCATATACAATTCTCCCAAATGTCAACTTTTCAGAAGCTAAAAGAAACTGTTTTGTTTTGACTTTGCATGGATTTCGTTAGCCTGAAGTTGTTGTTTTTTTTGTCTAAACATAAAAGAGCATGTTATCCTGAAAATATGAAAGAGTGCTGGTATGAATACTACTTCTGTAGAGGTAGTATTACTTCCACAGTGCTCATGAAAAAAGGCCAAACTGTGATGCTCAGGGCTCAAATGTTGTGAATTCGACAGGGGACAGATTAAAGGAACAACCTGTATAAATGAGTGTGGAAACAAATTCAGAAACTTCCATACAAGTCGCAAGAGCTCGCTGATTGGTTTGTTGAATGTTCCATCCAGTCAGTAGGGTTCAAAAACATTGCAGCACCTATGACAAGGAGCATTTAGGCTTGTGGTGGAACAACACTTTACGAAGATTCTTTATGTTGGTTTTTCCCTTTATGTGTCATATATCTGTAGTTAGTTTTGACACACAGCTTTTAAAGAACAGCTAGGTTTGGCTTCCGATAGCTGGTTCCATTTTGGATCTGGTACCTCTGCAATAAATATCTGTGTTCATTCAGCTACAATGCTCACGAATCTTCTATCAATTTTTTATCGGTCCTTGCTCATTTTAATTACCAAAGTGCAAAGAAGAAAAGCGCTGAATATTGCTTTTGCCGGTTAAAATGACACCCAGTGGCAGATTATATCAGATGCTGTTAATTAACCTCAATTTCATAAATAAGTCTGCTGTCTGGTTAAAGTGCTCTCTGCAAGTCAGTGTCTGTACTCAGCAAAAGATAGTTAGGAAAAAAAGACATTTCACTGTGTAACACCACTCTATCAACCATGTGGACTGTAATAAGTTGTCTCAACTGAAATGCTCATTGTGTCACATTAATTTTAGGAGCTGGATATCATATCATATCAATAATTTACAATGATCAACTTCACAGTTCTGAATCAGAACTTGGTCGTGAAACATAAGGTGTAAAAGTCAGCAGGCTACAGCATTTACATCAGTGTGTCAGATACATATTTAATGCTGCTCATCTTGTTTTCAGGTTATAGATACAGGCTCTGATCATTAATTAGGGTGACACTAAAATCTGTTTCTGCTTTCTGATTCATCAAAAGGTCATTACAGATCTAGATCTTTGACCTTGAGTTATTTGTAAATGTAGGTAGTTGTAAATGTAAAAAAACTAAACCAAATTGATTTGATAGGGACTGGAAAGGATTCAGTTCGATAAACAGATTTGATACTGAATTAGATAAGATGCTATTGAACCTCAATTCTAAGCGTATAGCCAGCAGCACACGTGTGGAGTCGCAGTCTGATTGGCTGTTGAACACAGTGGTAAATTTTTATCTTTGATCCTTTTTAAATGTACTGCATGTATTCCTCAAAGCAGCTTTATTGGATTGTAACATAAGCGTAATGTTTCTCTCTGTTGAAAATCTCTTCAGTAACAGTAGTAATGCTTGAAGCTTTGCAGCCTACTGTGAGCAACAATCATGGTCGCAGTGAGAGGGTCAATGCTGCTGCTTGACTTTCACCATTTCTATGAATACCAAAGAACTTGAAATGAGAAACCTTTCTGATTGAGCCACAGCAGCACAAATGCTCTGGAATTTTGCTTTGACTATAATAAAAAATGTGAAGTTTAAGCAGAATTGCTGATATTGAAATATTGTCAAAATGTACACAAGGGACACAAGCTTGTTATGCTACATATCACAACCTCTTGACTTTGTGCTACATTGTACATTTCTCAAACAACTTCAGTAGGCTACAAACACAACAAGCTAGCAAAGCTCTGTAAACGCGACCACCTGCACATGCTCAGTGACGTCTGATTTACAAGGACAAGCTCTCTTGAGACTGAAAATGTGATCAGTATTATTAGTCTTTAGAGCCATTTCTAAACTAACTAACGGCACAGAGGAATAAGATATATCAGGATTTGTTGACAATAAGAAAAATATAGATAATTGCCAGCCTTTTTCTCTAAGTTTGGGAAAATGTTTGCAAGCAACAGCAATATTTAAGAAATAGTTGCTATAATCAGTATTTTTTTATTAAAAATGGATCAAATGACAATGAGAAAGTGGTTGCATGTAGTGACACACACACACATATAATTATCACCTGACTTTGCTGTTCTTTTAAGCTCTAAGGAGCATTTTAGCATCTTTTAGTTCATTGTTTTGGCATTAGGGCTGCATCTTTACTGTTTTGGTTTACTCTCACCGCTCCCATTGGCATCATTCCAGCCACAGTTTGTTTTTTGTTTTTTTGTTTGTTTTTGTTTTTAGCAAAAAAGCTCTTATGAACCCACTGTACGCTACCTGCTCAGCACCAAACAGCAGACAGATACAGTTAAAGACTAGCTGGTGAACATCGAGGAGCTTTTAGCAGCTAAGAGGAGAGTGAGAGCCAGAAGTATGTGCGTGTTGTGTTGCACTGCCTTTGCTGTGTACTGATTACTACAACAAGTAGAGTTTTTCACGTTCCTTAATATTCTGACGTGGGCTTCTAATTTCATTGAGGTGTGGAGGTGGAAAGCAGGAGGTTAACAGAAGTTTATCTGTAAAATTTCAGTTTACCTACTGAGATCCACCAGCCTCCAGACAAACAAAGAATATGTGTTTATTTCTAGCTTATTTAACCAAGTTCAGTTCAGTTTTGTGTGTCACACCAGGATCACCACACCCAACTATGGTGCCGTGGACCAGTGCAAACAGCAACACACACCAGCTGGTATTTCAGCCATTACTGCCAATTTACCATCATAAAACTAGAGCCCTTGGTATCTAATCACCATTCTGAAATCTGCAACTTTCAGTTGACCCAGGACACTAATTAAATATCTGTAATATGGAAATAGAAGTCCCAGCAGCATTTTGACTGGGGAAATCAGAGAACATTGTGCTTATAAATAAGCACATTACTAATCTGAGAAGCCAAAAAAGTTTGTTTTTTTTAAATGTTCCCAAAGTTTTGACAGAAATAACTGCAACCTAAGACTCGTTTTAACTCATTTTTCCAGCTTCCTCCTAAAAAGTGGAGCAGCAGGGTGGCCTGGTGATTAAAAGCCCTGAGGCATTCACACAGTATATTTGTCTCTCAGAGGGAAATGGGTGCAGCAAAACAACTATTTACACAGTGTGTAATGTGGTAAAATGCTCTAAATTGCTGAAACTAGTCAGCACCACTCTGCTTTAAACAGCCATGTAAGACTAATGACTTCATTTGATCGTGATGGCAGGCGTTTACTTTTTTTTTCTTTTTGAAGTTGCATCACAGCAATGTCTTAATTTGCCACTCGTTGAGGTGGGAGGTGTTTGGAATTCCTCAGCGGACTCAAATGTGTCATGTGCAGATGAATTTGTGGTTCAGATCCTTCCTCTCTGGGTAGCAGGCGGGTTTAAAAATACTGCTGCCTTTGCTGATGCAAACCTCCCAGGATGCTACTGGAGAGCAGAGGCTGAAAGTGTGGGGTATGCAGGGAAACACACACTCACACAAACACAGAAATATAGTACACACATACAAAGTGTAGAGGAGGAGGAAGGAAGTGAAAAGAGGGTGAGAGAGGAGGTGATGAAGAGGAGCTAATTTTAAAGTGTAAAAGGGAGCAAAATGAGAAAAGTGTTTTCTTTAGGGCAACTATGACAAATACAAAACACATTTTGATGTTTAAATGACAACAGCTGGGACTCTGTGTTCTGCAAACACAGGGGGAGAAGTTAGTGAAGGTGGAAAAGAGAGAAATTGGCAGAGACAAAAAACATTGACATCAGATGGTATTACCATTGTCAACTGGACCTGACAAACCTGAACATAGCAGTGTTGACTCCAAACTCATTTTTCACCACAATCCACTGTGAAGAATATACACTGAATATAATAATACGTTACATGATCTTATTTACATCAATGGCAGAGAGAAACAGGCCTTTATTTCGGACAGACTTACAACAAGAGAGGCCTTTATTATTAATTTCCATCATTTCTGACCTAATTTCAGTTAATGCAAATGCAAAACTCCATGTTTAGCTGGTGTCTTAATATCAGTTCAAGTCAGTACATAATCAGTACAAGAGTCATGACATACTCACCACTTTACTGCTCTGAGTTTCTCTTTTTAACAAACCTACTGTTCTTATTCACTCCTGTTTCCTGTCTCTTCCACCTTGCTGTTTTTTGACTGTTGTTAAGCTACTATCAATGACACTTACTGCACAGGTATGTTACATTAAAAGTCTTCCAGCCTTCACTTTCCTGTTAGGCTTTAACTGCAGAACGTCACAAATCACAACCACAACAACAGCAAAGTAGAAGCGATTGGAATTTTCTTGCTGATAAAAAGGGAACCGTACTCGGAACCTCACTCCTGAGGGTGACTGTCTTATCGCTGTTTTTGCTCTTTGGAGCCGTTTCTAAACAAGCTACGGTAATCACTTTCTTCAGGGACAAAGGGACATGTCACCCAGTGCAGCGGTGTGACTCACTGATGGGTTTTTAATAGTTTTTGGACAACAAGTGAGCTCTCTGGCACAGACGAATAAGATATATCAGACTTTGGATACACACACAATACTTGTAAGTAGGATGAGTTCATTGTTGGTTTGGCTCTGCTCATCAGATTTGTTGACAACAAGAAAAACAGAAAATCACCAGCCATCTCTATTAACAGTGAGGAAATATAGCAAACTGGAAGCAACTGACAAACAATACTTCTGTTAAAAAGAGAAAGTTAGGGCAGTAGAGTGGTGAGTATGACATAACTGAATTTACCCTGTGAGCCATCATAGTGCAGGTAATTCAACCCAATGTTGTTTTCAACAGCTGACCTTTATTTGTTAATGCTGTTATTTGAGACACAGCCATTATTTGAATGCTGGCTTTTATATGATAATTTGCAGATCGATATTATTTTTATTGAGTTGCTTTCCTTAGATTACTTATCAGAGCTGTTTATCACTAGCATGTCTCAAAGGATTATGGGACACCAGGTGTTTTTTTTTTTTTTTTTTTGGCAGATAATGAAGAAAAGCCTGCAAGCTTGTTCAGGCAGTCAACTCAAGTCCACCACTGCACTCGCATGACTCATTCCTCACTGCAACATATATCCAACACACCCTTTTAATCGCGGTGGTGTAGTTAAGTCATTAAGGCGCTGCTCACTCTTGTGCTCTTATGTCTGCTGTCACACTGCTCAGGAGGAAAGCTATATTGGCATTCCAAAACCCCACCTCACCTCCACCCCAGTATCCACCTGTCGGCTCTGAGGTACATTCCACTTCAGCAGAAGTTGGTATCATCACTCCCCACACAAAAAGCTGCACAGGACAGTTTCCTGATATGCCGTAGTTATGATTAAGGTTTTGTTATGTTAAAAACTACTTTGTTAAGGTTTGAGGAAGGTCATGGTTAACAGAAACCAGTGCTGACTGTCGGTATAAACAAACAATGGTCTGTTATGTAAAACTCACACACTTTGTTGACCCATCCATCCACCCCACCTCTTCCCTATGAGGTGCTGTAGCTGTATAATAATGTCATGCTAATTCTGCCCTTGTTCCTGACAGACTAGAATCATAATTCACACAGTCGCTTCAGGTCCTTGTTAGTTTATCCGTTAGGTCGTATTCAGCCACTTGAACAGGCGACAGTCTCCTTGGTTGACACTTCGTGCAACAAAATACATTTTGTCTATTTCATGTCATGAAATTTCATGCATGAATTAAGTCTCGTGAAATCACATTCTGAACAAAATGCTAATCAGACATCAAGACAGTGCATTTGTCATGAGATGCATTTCATGGTATGAAATGTTCACTGAGTGTCACAAACTCCCATTTCCTGCAGGAAATTGCTTCTCTGTCACAAAATGCTCACCAGGAGTCACGAAAGTGAACAAGAAAATCAAGAAAATGCATTTTGTCCAAAGTATTACAAATGAATGTGGTAATGATATTGTAATTTTATTCTATTTACTTCAAATGCACTGTCTTCATTCCAGGATAGGAAATGCATTTCATAGCACGGAAAGTGACTCTGTTTGCCCCAAGGTGCATTTTGGGCTCCGAATGTATTTCAATGCAGAAAAGCTAGTTTGTGACTTTTAATACATGTTTGCTTTTACCAGGATTCACCTCATAAACACATAAACACAAGTGTTACATTGTTTAACAGCTAAAACATAACATGTCTATCCACAGACGATGTATTCAATTTGATGAAATACAAATGAATGAATGACAAGCTATCAACAGCACAATGTTCTGCCTTAAGCATCATAAGCATCACGCAGACTGATGAATTGGTTTATTATCAGACTGATTTTGCAGACATGTAGTTCTCTTCCTTCACCTCTCCTCTCCCCTGTGGAGCTGCTAAATTGCTGCTCTCAGACCAGCTAACATCCCCAGGAAAGCATCAAAATGCAGTCATGAATCCTTTTGTACACACAAGTAGATTCTGCCTTTGTTGCCAAGCAACACAAAGGAAAGTGTCAGAGGTGGTTGTTGGTTTATCACACAGCTGTAAAAGATGTGCTACAGTCACCTTATTGGCTGCTAATTAGCCGTCATCAGTTAGAAACACATACCCTAGTATGTGATGTAACGGCTCCTTGACATGGCCAGATTAATCTGAGCTGCTTGGCCCTCATTAACCCTCCATTCCTCCCACTCTCTGTCTGTGTTAGAATACCTGGCAGGGCGGTCACAAGGGGTGTGCAAATGAAGCTTTGTCAAGTCTGAGAAAGTAACCTTGCCATACTGATGTCATCAGCTTGGGCTTAGAGATTATACATTTATAACAGAAAGCCTGTGTTCTAAACCAGAGCCATGTACTGTGAAAGTCAGATGTACAGTGGAAAGTGACCCATTCAGGAAAGTGGGCTCACACTTTTGGACCTCACTGTAGGTGTTTACCAGGCAGGGAGGGTCTAGCAACAGATACTTTCAAGTTGCATTTTGGGAAATGTAGGATCCAGTGTTTTTAAAGCTTGACTCACCCTAAAGACTGAAAGTTAAGATATCTGTCTCTGCTGAATCAGTTTTGATCTTTTTTTTTTAAATATGTGTCTGCACTGTATGGAAGTGAAATAGTAATTTGCTGCTGTGTATCTCAAACCCAATAGTACTTTAAGAATGAATTTCAAGTCTGAAAATTATTTCATTCACTCATATCATTATGCATAATCAAGGTCATAATCAAGGTCAGACGAAAAAATCTGTCTAATTATTCTTTTTTTAAAGGTCAAGTGTTACCTGAGTTAAAGTCACCCTGTAGCAAATGTCAGAATGCAAGAGCATGACTGGTTGTGTGCATGTGAGTCAGGGGCTGAGAAAAGAAGGAAAATTAAAGTTAAAACAAGTTCAAAACTATATGTGCACATCAATGCATGAGAGCAGAATACAGTATGTGGGTTTGACGTATCCATAGCAAAGGAAGCTGGATTACACAGATCTTATTGCTGGAGAAAGCAGAGAAAAGGGACTTTCACACAGTTCATCCCTTTTATGGTGAGTCCATCTCGTTTGTTGAAGATGCAACATTCCGGCCTTTCTCACAGTGCTCCCATACTAAAATATGCAAACATGACAGCTGACATTTTGACTTTACTATAAGCTAAGACTATGTACACAATGCTGTTGGGTGTGCATTTAGGTGTGTATAATGCTGACAGGAATTATGGTCACATTGGACAATTATGCAGCACATGATTTCTGTCCAGTGCCAATGTTCAGTGTCAGTGCAGGCGGAAAGCAGAGGGGGTGGAGGTCAGTGTGGTGGATGCACTGCAAACAGCTTTAATGATGACCAGAGCTCATGTCTCCTTACAGTCCAACAATTAATGTGTTTTTTTGTTGTTGTTTTATTTTTTACCACAATCTTTCCCCAAACTTAACCAAATGGTTTAGGTGTCCATAACCATACATTAATCATACTAGTCATGCACAGATATCATAGAAATAATAGTTCCTGTGGTTGTCTGGGATCAGTGTGTTCTAACTAGTGAGAGTTAGCATAATACTATACTGTAGAAAAGCATAATGATGCTCTAGTGTGTGCATAGTGCTGTTTTGGCTTTGCATTATTTTTCTGTAGCTGTGCCCACAGTGCGTGTTTGCAAGCTTGAAAAAAAATATGATGTTCATACCTTTTGTTTTAATATTTAATTTCCATGTATATTGTGCTTCAAACTGCATTTTTATGAAACTGCGCCCTGCAACTTGAACTAGCCACCATATGTGTGTTGCATTGCGCTTCATGCATGCATGACAGTGATCAGGGCCCTGCATCCAGCCAATTTCTCAGAGACACTGAGGAAAAAGTACCTTATTCTCAGATAAGTGACTTGTAATGAAATCTTTGGTAATAGGGAAGCTGAGAAACGTCTTCAGTCTTCTATCCAACTTTGATGGTTCCAATAATAAAGGTATCATATTGGCATTATCATCAGGGTACCTCCATGAAAAGGGTTCCCATGTCAACTGGAAGCATAATATATTTCATCTCCCATATCCAGCATGAGTACACTCACACAGCTTTACCACTGCTGCCTTCCACACATAAATGCTGAAGTGTAATTTCCCTGCAAAAAACAGCTTTCTGCCCATTTTTCCTTCTCAGAACCAGTTTTAATATCCTCCTTCTTCCCCAACTGGCAAATTAATTCTTTTTAATATCCTTTGTTCCCATTTGCTGCAGCCATACTGTACATTTCAGCAGCTGTTAATCATTGCTGTTGGGAGAAAACCAATGAAACTCCAGTTTTGAGGAATTTTTCTGTTTAATTCAGTTGCACATTTTTAACAAACTTCCTCAAATAATTTCAGATGTAATTAGACAGACTGAAAGGTGGAGTCTGAAAACAAGGATGGCACCTGTGCTGTTACATCCTGACAGAAATATATGCTGTATGTGCAGCTATGCCACAACATTTTCTTAGGCTTTAGGGAATGGAAGATCATCATTAGTTCCTCTGATACCTACAAAGCTTCACAGCCTACAAGTCACTGCCAAAAGTTTCTTCTTTATAATTATCTCAATATATTCACTGAGCTCGCCTCCACTGGTGAAGTTTCAGAGCTCATAAAGCCTCAGAATTGGGAGGGCTCTGTCTAACAATTTTCTACAATTAAAAATATTTTCTTGTGACCCAATGTCATATGTGTATATGTCTGCAGGTTATGTCCACACCATCCAAAGATGAATTCTTTCCCCCTGTTTTACCCAAACGTTTGGGTGAACCAAAGGTGAACATTTCCAGTAATTTAAAAGAAAAAGATTACAGGAACATCCGAGAAAAACAACAAACTTTACAGTGATAGAAAACAGAGAAAAGCAGCAACCTAACCTTTTAGATGCTGGAACCAGCATGTTTGACTTTTTATTTGATAAATGACTTAAACAATTAAATATCAATTATTAATTGTCAAAATTGTTGTCACCAAATTTTCTGTAAATTGCCTAATCAATTAAACAACAAAATGAGCATAAAAGTTCATTCTTGACCTTCGAAATTGTAGTTTGACAACAACAACAACAAAAAAATTGACTCAAAGTCCACTCATCACAGAGATCTGACAGCAAATCATTAAATTTGAACTAGTTACAGTATGTTATCTAATCCACTATTTTATTAGTTAATTCAAGAATTGAAAGATTATTTACTGGATGAAAAAGAGTTTAACTGGCTTACTGCTGGTAAAATGTTGTCAGCTTCTACAGGGAGGCATAACAGAAAAGGTTTAGGAACCACTGCTCCAAATGTTTGTTTTGCTACCACTAAACTAGCTGCTGGACAGATTGATACAAATGACAATAGTGGTAAACCTCAATGTTAACATATTTGCTGCATTCATAGTGAATTAATACATTACAAGGCACGAGCTGTTCATTTTTGTTTGACAGGTTGCTGCTCATTCAGTTGCCAGCTAACAGGTGAGGATTACATTGCTCGTAAAGAGCAAACATGCCCAGCTGACTGTCCTTGGATAAATAAAGCTTTAAACACTCCTCCATTACTGACGCAATTAGACTCAGAGCCCCACATAACATAGTAGTTAACTAGCTTCTGAGACACAACTCATAAATGAGACTAAATAGCACCAACTTGCTTGTGACAGACCATCTTATTGAGGTTTTGACCGGCTGCTATATCATTGGAAGATGTTAGTATGTGCTTGCCAGTTTCCCCTAAAGAAACATCCAGCGAACATCTTGCTGATTGTCGGCATCACTGAACCTGAAAGAGTGAATTCAGCACTTCAGTAGTCACAGTGTACTTTCAGACCTCATAAAAGCCAATATAGTAAATAAGCTGAATGCACTGGAGTGTCTTTGTTAAAAATTCTGGTTAAACCATTTTGCACAAAGGTAACTTGAGCTGCCTCTCACAATCTCCCTCACACATCGATAAGCATAGAGGATATTTCACCTGTTGTCTTGGTAACATGAATTAAACGTGACAACCCTGAAATACAGTTAATGTGTGTGAAGAGCATGGCAAAGTGGCTAACCGCCACACACAAGCAGGTGGAGTGAATGCCTTCCTCCTCTCTCCTCGCTCCACCTCTGCTGTCAGTGTGGTCTGGAGCTCAGAGCTGCAGGTGCTCCAGGCAGCTTCCAGGAAGAAATGTGTGAATTAGTGGAGGTTCTTCAGATTGATGAAGAAAATTTTCTCCTCCTCCTGCACTGTTTGTGCAGTCTGTGTTTGTTTTCTTCACTGTCCCAATTGTTCAGACATAAGTTGTAGCTATAGCTAGCAAAGTATGCCTCTGTGTATGACTGACCAGAAACTCCACTTTTCTCTATTATCCTCCTCCAGATCTCTCTCTTTTTCTTCTTGTCCTTGTATGTTCATTGTAGTCATGTCTTGGGGAATGTATACATTTCCAATTCACGTGATCATGCCTCAATTTGCACTACCCAGAGCAAATTTTCATCTGATTGCATCCACTGATGTCTATGATTTGACTTTATATGCAATCATGAGAAACGGACATGCTTTTCAGTCCCTCCAGGAAATTGCAGTTATTAATGCAAATTCAAGAAATCTCTGCAATGATTATGACCATTTGTCGCATTTCGTGTCATGACATGACATGTTACACAATATTTTTTCTTTGCTTGCAATTTTTCCCGATTCCTGCAATGTTTCCACAAAAAGAGCACATAAAACAATTCTATTGCAATTTTTGAGAAAAGCAGCTGCAAATTCAAACATTTTTGGCCGCAATAATTACAAAAAAACTCTGTGAAATCCTCGAAGGACTGGCTTTTATAGCACATCTTTCAGTATTTTATAAATCATTACAAAAAAGTTGAACTGGTGAAAAATTAGTCGTGCCCTAGATGAATGAAACACTTGCTGGGCTTTTAATTTTCAACCCGGAAAAAATGGTCTGTTTTAAAATTTTCTTCTTGTATAATAAATTTAAGGTGACATTAATCGATGCAGTGTTACATCTGTTCAGTTAGTTTAGTTCATGGTCGGGGTCTTAACCCCCTGAAAGATCAAATGTTGTTCACAAAGCTGGGGGGTGATTCATGCCATCATTCCACGACCCCATTTAATAGCTCCATTAGTTGTCTTTGCAAGAGCATCTCTTTGCCGGAAATCAGAGCATAAAAAATGAAAGCCCCACTTGCAGGGCTGCAACACAAAGTATGTTTGCGTGTTGTTGTGTATGTGAGGATTTCTTTGTGCCATATCAGTCACCCACAAACAAACACACATGTCCTCTCTTCATGTACGTTCCAAGACCAGTATCTCAGCTAATGTGTTTTCCTTCTGGATGTCCCCTCTACTGTACCTGCCATTACCTCCCACTGCTGAGCGGTGGCTCTGGCTTTTTTTTCTTAATGCACCACATGTGCTCCATCCACTGCAGCACTGTAGGCTAAGTGCATGGAATTCCCAAAATCATTACATTAGACCAACCTCTGAGCCCCCGAGTGCAACTTTCATCGACGGAACAGCTTCTCAAGAGCTTACCTTTTACCGCTCTCTTGAAGAAATGGAAGTAGAAAAACAGCATTACTTGTCCCAAATATCAGACTATTTTTGTCTCTGAACAGTATGGCGTATATCTCTCCAAAACACTTTGTGTTTACTGCTCTTATTTTCTGTTTACTTCAGTGAATTGGCAATGTTTTTCAAAAGCCTGGTTGGTCTGTACGAAGATGACGAAGGCGCAATGTTGAAGAAACAAACTATTTCTTTTCAGTAGGCGAAATCCCATGCCGCTTGAGAGGTTGTCCTCAAACTTTCTTTATTTGAGATGCAGAGGAAAGAAACAGAGAATTGAGAAAACAGCCCCACATAAAAGATACAGCAGTGAGAAGCAGAGGAGTACCAACTTCAAGGTGAAACTTTAAGTTTGACCTCGTCAGTGGAGACAAAGGCTTGACCCCAACAACCCTTTTTCCACATTCCCTTTGTGTGTATTTAAAAATTTTAGAGCTGGCTTAATTTAGCATTTAGGAGGCAGCCACCCCAAATATTCTGCTATAAAAACTTTTCACATATTAGAAGAGTAGACTGTTTACTCTCTACTCAGATAATCTCTTTAATTAGCATGAATGTAGCCAAACCTGACTAGAAACCTTTTTTATAATTTCTGTACCTTAAGTTTCTTTGACACGACTTGGAGATATTTAACATTCACACAATGCAGGACAAGTTTTCTCAAGTGTTTACATCTTGCTCAGTTTACGTCCCCTTCTTGCAATTCTCTTTTGACATTTTGTTAATGGCACCTGCATCATTATTCCCCAACTACTAAATGGGAGCAGCATTAAGGTTTAGGCATCAAAGTTAAGGCTTTTTCCAAAGATTCATCAATTCATCAGTTTAATCATGATTTTCGGAAATGGGGTTTGCTCCATTGTTGTTGATGCAGGCTTGGTGGCTGTAGTGGTTTCATCCCTGGTGCTTTCTGGGACATCTTGTGTTGACTTGGGGAGTTCCTGCATCAGGATTTGTTATTGGCCTTTGAGATAAGACAAAAAATGGATAAAAGCTAGTCAGTAGACCTTGAGTTGGGACTGTTTTGTCAAAGCATTAAAGTTGTTTGTGACAGTACTTTAACCAAGGCCAAATTCCAAACAATTTTACTGCTATAGGGGCTATAGGGGCAGCTGTGGCTCAGGAGGTAGAGCGGGTCGTCCACTAATCAGACGATCAGTGGTTTGATCCCGGCTCCTCCAGTTCGCATGTCGAAGCGTCGTTGGGCAAGATACTGAACCCCAAATTGGTCCTGAAGGCTGCGCCATCGGTGTGAATGATCAGAAACTCCTGCTGATAAGCAGCCTCTGCATGGCAGCCTCTGTCATCGGTGTGTGTGAATGGGTGTAAAAGCACTTTGAGTGGTCGGAAGACTAGAAAGGCGCTAAATAAAGTCCATTTACCATTTACCATCTATTGTTGCCTGCAAGCCAATTATTGAACTGAACTCACTCTCAGTTCTCCCTCACACATTCCCTTTACCTGCACACAGAGACATAATTACCTGTTAAGGCAGAAATAACAGACATAAACTGCAAAAATAACTAGGAGTATGCTTGAAATTATCTAGTTTATATGAAGTGTTGTCCGACCACATCAGAAGGCAAAAATGTTCATAGGTGTTCTGAACTGGCCAGCAGGTAGAAGGCGGTGCAAAAAGCCTGTCATCATAGGAAAGTGATGAATAGTTTAAATGGGGATAACAGCGCACACTTTCAGATAGTCTCTCCTCAGAGACATTCATGGCGTTACACAGAAAGAGACAGAAGGAGCTGTGTGAAGAATGAAAAAAGAAAGTTTGAGAGAGAAGTTCAAACCCTGCCTACATTCACCACACCTCCACACTCACTGGGTAAAGTGAGCGTGCTTGTCAGATTGTCGTTTACAGAAAGTTAAAAAAGATTGTTGGATGTAGTGAGGGGTGGAGTTTCAGATGCTCCTCAACCATCTGACATTTCATTTGAAGCTACCTTCACAGAAATCCCCAGACAAAACTACAAAACTATGTCCTTACATCCTGACCCCAAATTGCTAAAATGGGTTTGACATAAACAAAACTCGAGCTTTAAAAGCATAATGAAATCTGGAACAGTCTGTGACATCCTCCCTACATCTGCTGCTCCAGGGAAATCATCTGCACCACTCATCCAGCTTCACCTTCTTACTGGTGACAGTACAGACTGTACAACCTCTATTACTGAGAGGGACTTGTATTGAAAATGTATTACTTTCAGACTGTCCTTCCAAGAAAAACAACAAAATCAGTTGCTTCAGCAAGTTCTCCAAAACATCTTTACCCTCTAGCAGCCTTAGGAATTATGACAGGAGCAAAGGTGGAAATCAGGTGACGTTCGTCCTTTAACCATAACCATGTGGTTATTATTGTAACCATGACAACAAACCTTAACTTTAAGATAAGGTTAAGGTTTCCCTAAATCGTACCAAGTCGTTTTTCTTTGCCTAAAACTACCCGAGCCTTAACTACAGTATTAATGGTTTTGGAGGGTACAGACAATTTATGTCATCCGCCTGATAAAGGCATCAGATCATAAAATGCTTCTATGTGACATTCTGGAGTGCATGGACCAGCAACATATTTTGTTGTTTAGTTTGGAGGACTTATTGGATTTTCAAGTTGGCTTTCAATCATCTTGTGGTGCATTTCTTCATCTTTTTTTTAGCTTGTTCTCAAATCCCAGAAGCAGACTCTGTGGACCACTGCATTGCTATTTTTTACCCATTTTTGATGATTCTGATATCTGCTTTCTCCCAGTACACTTAATGTCATCTTTTGGTTTGTCTAAGAAAGTGGATCCCAAACTGGGGTACAGTAGGTTCCCAATATATACTGCTTATGGCAAGTTAGCAGAACAAGATCAGATGGGATCCCATTGATCACAATCAGTTTCCTCAGAATGTTCCACAGAGCAGACAGGAAAAGCATTTGCAACAGTATCAGACACCACAACACTCCAACAAAACTCACTTAAAAGAATGTTAACGTTCAGTCTCTGTGATCTAACAATTTGTGTAGAGGCAGTGGGTTACGTCCCTTACTTGTTTATGAGGTCTCAGCTCGGAGCAAACAATATACATGTTTAATGAGTGATACATTCTTTGAATTTTAAAAGCTTCACACCCACGACATCTGTTCTGGAAATAGCTAAGTTATAGAAAAATAGTGGAGCATAAAGAAGCAGACTGCTATAGCTGGAAGAATCACACGGCTTAAAGAAGTAGACAGATTTCACAGCTGAAAAGGATTTTCATCCGCAGAAACAAATGAAGGCACTTATGCAGGACACACATCAGAAGGAGTGATATCAAAGCATATTCATCGCCCAGAAATGGCTTTCTTTCCTGCTGGAAACTTGGGAAGATGTTTGACAGAAGAAAAGCACACACAAAGCTTCACAGCTGGTTTCTCACTTCAAACATGAACAGAAGCTCTACACACACAACACAGCGAACACCACAAAACACTGAAGTCTTCACACCTGAGCTGCAGTTTTAATCTCTCATAATCCTCTTTGTATGCAAATGATTGTTACACATCAGGCAAATTTAAATCCGGGCCCCTTGTTATTAGTTAGCATCAACTCCTAGTGATGTTCCTGTTTTAGACTGTAAGGGAACAACCCAGTCTCACATCAAAATGTGTAATAGCTGCGTTGGTCCACAGCACAAAATGTATTCGTTTCACAATAATGGCTCTAAAATTGTGAGGTGTCTACATTTTTTTAACATTTACACATTTTTAGCGAGAAATGTGCATTTTATTTTCATAATCTTCGTTCAGTGAATGTATATGATGTTTAGTTTGTCAGTTATTACGAAGATTCTTGCAGGCTTTCTATCGTTGCTGGTGGTTGCTATGGTGATTGCTAAGGACGCTGCCATCACTGAAACCACGTAGTTGCATGTTGTTTGAATCATTGTCTTTGCGCTGTGTAGTTCTCTGAGCTGTTATGTTTGATAACGTTATAGTTATAGTTATAGTCAACAGCTGGGGGCGCTGTCAGATATGGGAAATACACGTTTAAAATTAATTTCACCCATTTAACAATTATATATTTAAAATCTGATTTTTAAAACCATGCCCTTAAACTCCTCAGTGTACTATCCATTCAGTATTTACAATTTGCAATTCTAGGAAAAACACTAATATTTTTTAAAAACTACCCTTCCCTAGATCTGTGTCATGCAGCTTGATACAAATCAGCACCACAGTTGTAGTATATATACGTAATATATCAAATATCTAGTAGAGCCGAACTAGTAATTACACTGCATCTAGATGATCTATGTTAAGAAAAAGTAAATATGTTGGTTTATTTCAGATATTTTAGCTAGTATTCTTAAAATGGGGTTTTGGGTTGGTGTTGAGTGTCAGTGGGAGTTATACATCACTTTAAACTGTGTTTGAGCTTTTTTGTTATGGATTCAACATGTTTGTTCAGTCATATCATGCATGTATTAAAGTGCCTCCTGAATGCTTACCAATATTTTAACAATTGCAGTAGATTAATGGCTAACTTTCCTGCAATTACAACTGATCTCAGAGCAGTTTCTATGGTAACATACTTTGAAAAGTCTACTTTAACCGTATCTTAACAGCAGCAAATTTCATAGTATGTTACCTAAGGGACTACATGCTCTTGCAACCAAACGGCAGCAACTTTCATAATGTGTTGCCAAGTCACTGTTTAGGTGTCTCCTGTGGTCAGCTTGCAGCCAAACACTTGTGGATGAACATTTTTGCTGCACAAGCCCCAATGATGCTTTGGTTGGTCTGTCTGTCTAACACATTGGTCCTCATGCCATGAACTTGGATTCCACAGCCTGAATTTTGATTACTTTTGTGACCCCCTGACCTTTCACAGTGTCAGGCCAATATTACCCCTTGACAACAACAACATTTTTGTCTCTTACAAGCAGCGAGTTGACACATTGAAACATTGCCTTCCAAAATAACGCATACATACACAACATACAAGCTGTTTTCTGATCTGACGCCCCCATTCACCAGGAAGGCATCCTTAGTCAGCGCCTTCATAACCTGTTACAAATCAGTGTTATAAAAATGACTCATATTACAGGTTTCTTAACTACCACGGCTATGGTTAAAGCTGCTGTAATCAATATTTTTATATTAACAATGAAAGAAACAACATAAAAGAAATTGCTCGAGGTGACAAATCCACAGAGAAGCTCTGTGGAGCTTTTTAGCATCTTTCAGCTCATTGTGTTGTTTTTATGGCCCACAATTTTAACACACACAACTTTGACACACAAATAAAAAATATTTCTTAGTCTATATTGAATCAGGTGACAATAGGAAATGTAGCTCATAGTGACAAAATCACAGAAAATTAAAAAACCTGGTTTCCAGTAGCGGCAGGGAGCTGTTTTCAGTAAAAACGCCCTGATAAAGCCACTGTACTATACACTACCTGCCCACCAAACAGTAGACAGACAAAGATGGCAACAAGCTGGTGAACATAGTGGAGCATTTAGCAGCAAAAAGACCCAGACCAAACCTAAAAAAGAGTGAATGTTGGACTTCCATTCATTAGGTGGACACAAACACCACTCCAAATGAATGATAATGTTGCTGGATGTGTAAATAGGCAACATGGTCACCATACAACTTTATATTTGTTTCTATGGTGATAATATGTCTATGTTTGTTGGTTTGATTGGTTTGTTGTTTGGTTTAAAGCTTGTTGTGCTGCCCTCAAGTGACTAAAAAACCTTTTTAACAAAGGTTTAAGGGCAGATTAGATGGTGTTTGGGGACAAAAACTATTTGCTTGACATTCAGGAACGATCAAGGTCATGGGTAAAAGAAAGAAAATGTTGGAACACTGACAGACTTCTAGACGTTCTTGCCAGTAAAACGTCAACATAGCCCTTTGAACAATTGATAAATGCTGTTGTTTTTTCGTGTGAGGAAGGTGACAGATTTCCATGAAAGTTGGAAAATTGGTCCCCAGAGTATATTTAAGATTAAGGTGACAAAGCAGAATACGACAAGTCAAGGCAGTATTTTTAGTTTGTTTATGAAAATGGGAATGGATGTACATTAAGCATTAATGTTGAATTCAAAGGTTTGTTTGTTTTTTTCAATAGGATTCTCCAGCTTTATGAGAAAAGAGACAGTTAGATTAAGTGTGTCTCATTGCCTGTTGTTCCATCCTGGTAAATCAGCAGCCGACACTGGATTCTAGCACAGATTTATGCTTCTAGATAATTCTAGATGTGGGTGAGCATTTCTTTTGAGAGACAGATATTGCCATATGTCAACCATTATTTAAGATGCTCTAATGTCAGCCAGCAGGTGTTGTAATAAAGCAATCAGACAGCCGATGAGCTAGTTAGCCAAAGAGATCAAATCACATCTAAACAATATGATCTTCCATTCCTATGGAGGCCATGCAGCTCTGTACAGAATCCATACTCTTTTCACTCTGACATCTGAGTGGACATGCCTCCTTGGCTCGGCAGCCTCACAGGGCTTTCTTGCAAGATCCCACTCCACTTTGACACATGTGTCTGGTAACACTCGAACAGTGGTGGTGCAGGCAGAGCAGGAGAGAGAAAGCCAGGGAGGGAGGGCTGTTTAGCAGCACTTGCACAAGCAGCGCTGCTGCCTTCACCCGGAGCAAAGCCCATGTATGAGGCAGCCGTCCTCTTCCTGCTCTGCCTGCCTCCTTAACTCCTGCTACAATTCCTCTGGTGAGTCAACAAGCTGTGAGCTGTGGACTTCATTGCCTTTGTGTATTTTTTACAATGTGTGGAGTGTGCATATTTTCCTCATATGCAGACAGTGTGAAATGTGCTGTACAGTGTGGCATATGCTGAGAGGTTATTTATTGGCACAGTCTTACGCTGGAGATTGCAATGCAAGATTCACACATGCTGTTGCCAGGGCATTCTTTCAAAATATGAGCTAAATAAAATGAGCTCCTCCACCGTGGCTCTGAGCTGTTTATGTGCTGTTTCAGCTGGCTGATTCAGAGGTGCAATTTCCTAACAGATGCTAATGTCATTACTGCTGCTGGACGAACTGTCACTGGATGGTTGTGTTTGTACAGTAATCTGTATATTTTGGAGCTATGAAACTAAATCAGAGTTAGATGTTTTGTTTATTTTGTGGCATTACATGGTTTCCCCAAATCAACTGTTACTAGTGATTTTAGGTTTCATTATAGCTGGATGTGAATCGTTCTTTCTTTTCTATAGGCATGTCTTTTCTATTTACTAGTAGGCATAGAAAATCACAATTTCCTTTCTCTATTAGGGGTAGAAAATCACAAAATCTTACCTACCTACCTACTGATGGATGTACCTACCTACCTACCTATCTATCTGGTCGCTTATTCAGACCCAGGACTTTCGACCATCTCCAGCTGGCATTTGAAAGGCTGCAGCAGCATGATGTTGACAGGCACATCAGATAGCTACAGCTTCACTGATAGATCATCCATTCAGACGGCTTCATCACAGTCCTAATGGCTGTGAGGAAGTGGAGTAAAGGACCGCGTTTGAGCTGATGGATACCGTGGAAGTTGGACAAAGCTTTGCCAATTACACACAGGCAGAGAAATAACAGGAAGTATAATGAAGCATCTCCATCACTGCGACAGGATAATACCGCTTTTGTTGTTTTCCAGACAAAACTGGCCCCCAAAGACAGCTAGCTCTTGGTAAACAAGGTAATGGAAACTGACCGGGGTACAAGTTTCGAAATGAACAGGAAATTCTGAGTGGAGCATGACAGCAAACTACTTATGTTTGATCTCTCTTTGAAACCAGACTTTAATGCAAATTGAGTGGAAAGCTCAGTTTTCACTGTGGCTTCATTTAGCGATGCAGTGCTTAGTTTGCCTGACCTGTTTGTGTCGCTGCCTATTTGTGTGCACAGTAAGTCCACACAGCAGTGTCCTATATGTGTAGTGAAGACATGTAGTACATAATGTATAGATTCTCACATCCTGTGAGTTCTGCTTGTCTTCATGTCCCCTTTCCTTGCTCTGTTCTCCTACTGTTGTTTTTTCTCTTTTTCTTCTCTAATTTCCTCACATATGCTCATATCCAGGTAGCATCAAAGATAGTATTTTTACACATTAGTATATCACTGTCAAATTAAGTGTGAATCCTGAGTTTAATTGCCGCAAACAAAAGAGACAGTGAGCCAGATAATTGGCAGACCAGTGCCAATTATCTCAAACTAGTGGTATTTTAAGTCAAGACCACACTTAAAGTAAAATTCTGGTTTCATATAACCTTGCTTTCATACTTTTGGCCCCCATTCCTATTGGTACTAATAACATTGTGCTCACCAAGTTAATATATGAGATCTGCGAACATGATTACATCACTGAAAAGACGTCTGATGGGTCAAGAAGCAGTCAGATGATCAGAGAGGCTTTAATCATGTCATGGCCTTCTGACTGTAATTGCAAACAGCCAAGTGAGAAAAATCGTTCATGTCAGGCTCCTTCTTGCTTGATTCAGCTAATTAAAACAGAGCTTTACAGAGTTTGTATATATCTGGTTTCCCTTCTTAACAAACTGCTACATTTATGCAACAAAATACAAGCCACTTATTTAGGCTATCTATGGTGTTTCTACAAGGGTACAATGAGGGTCATCATCTTGGAGTAATGCCTAAGCGTTCCCAGGTCGAAATAACGGGTGCTTTTCCTGGTCTTCCAGCTCTGCCAATACCAATTATTGCCAATTATTACCAACATTTCAGGTGCACTCACTTTAAATTTTACCTCCAAATAAAGTGGTTTAGATAATCTGGATAAACTGTTTATATTATTATCTGATCATCTGACTGCTCGTGTTTCTAGCTTCATTGGATTTTGTTGTGGTGATGTCGTTGCATTCCCAGATCTCAAGAATAAAACACGTTATTATAAAACTGAATATTCCTTTAAGCCCTATTGCTTCCTTCCTGTCACACATAGGGCGCTCCTTTTCTGCCGTCGTATTATGTGTTTGTTTTCGTTTTGGCTTTACTGATACACTGGAAGTGATTTTTCCTTTTTGCCATCTGCCATTGACAGAAAGTCTGAAAGCTTGAGTTCCATTTGTACTGGAGAGAACAGCACCCGCTTCATCATGTCTTCTTTAAAGTAATCAAAGACCCAGTGGTGGGCAACATACGGTGTAACAGGCAATATATTGGACAATTAATGGATCCATCAGTTGACAGAAATGTAATTCATTATAATTTTCATTTGTTTTCAACATTCTACAGATTTCATGATTAATTCATGAATCCAAAAATAGATTCACAGGAAATGTCAGTAGACATCTTTTTACTTTTACCATTGTTAAAAAAAAAATGAAAGTAGTAATATGAATTTTAAAATGCTTTATGTAGCACCTTTAATACGTCATAAATGTGAATAACATAACCCTACGTGTGATTATGCAGCTGATATGAGCAAGGTTTAAGTGCTTGGTGCATAATGTATGACTTCATCCAGCACTTAAGTGCTCATATTCAACCCAGCACACCCTTCCTGTAATAGATAGTTAATGGCAGGTCTTGAAGCTTAAGTCTACCGTTGCCCTCATTGTACCTTACATTGAATAAGAGCGTCAGCCAAACACTTAAAGTTTAAAAATGTGAAAATGTAAGTTGAGTGGGTTTTGTCTCTGGCTAAAGGCAAGGAGGAGGATGATATCACTTGTCTTTTTATGCACTGAGAGGCTGTGGGCGTCAAAGCTAACTGCAGCTGACGGTGATGATGATGATGATGATGATGATAGGTGGAGAGAGGAAATATGGAGGAGAGGAAATGAGGAGAGCAGAAGAGAGATAGCCTCTATTCCTCCCAGATCTCCTCTCTCCAGTATTTCTTTGAATTGTTTCTTTGGTGGAATCCCCGCCCGGCTGATAGCGCTCAACTCCAGGGACCTTCACAACAATCGCAATCCCATCAGCCATCTGTCGCAGTTACCAATGGCAACATGGGAGTCAATACAGGAGTGATAGGAATATGAGTGATGTGCTTTGTGTGGCTCCAATCCTCAGGGTTGTTGTTTGCTGTTACATAACTCAAGGTTATTTCCGAGAAGCACTAAGAGGCTCAACACGTGCACTTGTGTATACTGGCTACTCTATTCATTACTGCTTGTTTAGATGGATTTTAACATGACGAAAGGAGACATTGTTTGTTCCAGAGCCAAGGTCAATCTGGTTTAAAGAGGACCTATTTTGCTCATTTCCAGCTCTATATTTTTATTCTGGGAGTAGCTTTGCATGATTCACAGCTCAAAAAAACTCCTTATTTATCTTATACTGGCCCTTTCTACAGCCCCTCAGTTCAGCCTCTGTCTCTAACAGGCAGTTTTAGCTCCTGTCTCTTTAAGGCCCCCCTCCCAATGAGCCCACTCTGTTCTGATTGGCCATCTTCCCAGAAGCCTGCCAAGGGGCAGCTGTATCAGAGTCGTAGTTTCTGCCGATGCAAACCCAACATTTCCCGTCTTACTGCTTCATATTTGGGAGACTTTTATTGTGAAGAATTTACAGGAAATGAAATGTGTTCAGTTGTGTCTCAAATCACACTCTTTACAGCAATATTTTTTGTCATTTGGAGTCTGTCCATCTTTTGCGCAGATTACAATAAATTACTCTTTGTGGCTTTTTACTCGTGAAGCTTTTATTGAACTTACAGTAACACACAGTGCAGCAGAGGAGAGACAGTGAACCAGGTGAAGTTTTCGAGTTGACAACTACATTCATTACATTACTGTAAGTGCAATAAAGATGGACAGATGATTGAATCTCCCTTGACTTGTTTGTGTTTGTATGAGCCATGTAGTCGTGGTGATGTAAATGCCGCTTTCACCGCTGGAATTTGGCGGCATATCTGCCGGCTACAGTAACTGTCAAATGGTGTGCAGACTCTGCCTACTTGGTGCGGACCCAGTCATAGTGCACAGCGGGCTGAATGTTGTCATGTGATTCAGTTTTAATCTAAAAAAAATGTTAATTTGTGCATGTCAATTTTCATTTATTTTATTTTAATTGTATGGCACCATGAACAAAGAAAATGTTGCCATTTGTATTTTACCAGAGTTAGCTTTAGGCTAACGTTCATCTGCAGTCCCTTGGCATTACACACTATAAACATAAATGCATAGAGTCATATGTCACTGAAACTTTTTGCCATGCTTTATATCTCAGGAGTCTACAAAAAAAATTAAGAAGAAGCTGAAGCTTAAAGACAGGTTTGCAAAATAAATGAACAAAATAAAAATCTTTTTAATTTCCTTGTAATTTACATGTTTAGATACACTGATGTTGTTACTGTTTACTTTTACTTGTCAACCCATTTAAATTGCTCTATTTTGATATATATGTATGGCCATGATGTAATTTTATTGTTGGATGCAATGGTCATGTTGTAACTGTATTGTTTAGGAGCTTAATATCAAAATTTTTTTTCTAAATCGGAAAGGTACAAATCTCCCCATATTAAGTCAGTTGTGTCTACTACTTTGAGGAAAACATAAATAACTGTGTGGTCTTACATTATATTGTTACTTTGTGTATTAGGGAGCCTTTTATCCAGAACTTTTAGGGTTAGGGTTACAAAAGGTTAAAAAATTCCCGTAAAGTCAAATTGAATCATGACTACTTGTTATTAGTATTCATGCACCATGCAGTTCAGATATAATCCACAGGTAAACAGACTTGCCCAACAGCACAGCGTGTCTCTTAGCTAACCTGATTAAGACTCTTCCACAAGTAATAATGTGAGGGAGGAATTGCTTTCTGATTGAGCAACAAAAGCGATTTGTTGTGCTGCTGGGTCTCAGTGTAACAAAGAGGCTTTGGCTTGTTACTGGTTGAATGTGTTGACACGCTCGTCCAGACGGCTTTGTGCGAGTGGAACAGCACATTAACTCAACAAGCTGAGTTGGTATCTGAGGTAGAGCTGCTTAGGATTGCCAGGCAGGAGTTTCTACAAAGTGGAACATGAGCAGTGGTGGAATAAATATGCGGATTAGATATTTAGCAGTACCCTCGATAGCAAAATAACCAGCAACCACTTGTTAATAATATGGGTGATAATTACCTTTCATGGTTGTACATGTTATATAAACTCATTGCTAGGTAAAAGCTTCATGCAGCATAAGTAAATCTTTCATTAACCTGTATACTTGTTTATGGAGGAATGAATAAGAAAGCACCTGGATACTTTGTTTTTGAAACGTCCCATTGTAATACCACTGTTTTAAAACCATCCAAAAACAAGTCTAGCAAATATTAACACATATTAGTCTAATACATAATCACAAGATCAATTGATCATGCTGGCCACACTAGCAGCCAGTCCCATGAGGCTGTAGTGATCATTACACAGCAGAGAGAAAAACTGTTGAATAAATGAAAATGTAGACAACGTTGGTATTCTTTGAACCTTACTAACACTGGGGCAAAAATGTAAAAGTTGCCATGAGGACTGCACCAGAGGAAAGGTCCATGTTGTTACCTGAGAAATGATGATCACTGTATGGTGACCAGTTTAGCACATCTCAGACTCAGCATTTCAGGCTCCAATCTGTGTTGTGACAGTTGGCTCATCTGTCATTATTATAAAACCTCTACTTCATCAGGCTCAGCTTGTCAGTTTTAGCTGTACATTGTCAGTTTCAGATATCATTTATCAGCCTCAGCGTCACTTTGTCAGCCTCTGGTATACTTTGTCAGACTGAGTACTATTCTGTCAGCCTTGGCTGTTATTTATCAGCCTCAACTATATCAGCCTCAGCTATCATTTATCAGCCTCTGCTGTCATTTATCAGCCTCAACTATATCAGCCTCAGCTATCATTTATCAGCCTCAACTATATCAGCCTCAGCTGTCATTTATCAGCCTCAGCTATCATTTATCAGCCCCGGTTGTCATTTATCAGCCTCATCTATCATTTATCAGCCACAGCTGTCATTTATCAGCCCCAGCTGTCATTTAGCAGCCTCAGCTATCATTCATCACCCCGGGTTGTCATTTATCAGCCTCATCTATCATTTATCAGCCCCAGCTGTCATTTATCAGCCTCAGCTATCATTTATCAGCCCCAGCTGTCATTTATCAGCCTCAGCTATCATTTATCAGCCTCAGCTGTACTTTGTCAGCCCCCTGTATACTTTGTCAGACTGAGCAGTACTTTGTCAGTTTGAGCTATCATTTTTCAGATCTGGTTGTACTTTATCAACCTGTTTCACTTTATCAGCCTCTGGTATATTTTTTCAGACTGATCTATCATTTTTTTCTGGTTGTACATTGTCAGCCTCAGCCCTACTTTTTTAGCGTCAGCTACTATTTGTCAGACATTGCTGTACTCCTGTACAGGTCAGAGCTTTGGGCTTTTGTCCATTTACAATTGTAGAATGGTGTGCTTCTTCAGGGCATCAGATGGCCAAAGTCCCCAATAACATTCATCATAAATCATTTATTTCACACTGTGCCATGATTTATTCACTGAAATTCAGGCTCTACATTTCAGATCTATGAAAGTTTCTGCTGTTCAAAGAAGCTTCACCCTCTGGAACCCTGAACAAGGGCCTTTTGGGCCTAGTTAGTAATCTTTTTGATGTTTTATGTCTGTCTTATGTCTAATGAACTGTAACAAGGAATAAGATGGCCTACGCATTATAGTCCTGCTAATCTTGATTAGCTTTAGAGTGTAGGTCACACATGCTCACTAATTATAATATCTCATGTCTCTGACAAAAAAAAGTATTTTGTTTCATTTTAGGTGTTTTACTTTGCAGGTAAGAGCTTTTACATGCTAGACCAATCTATTACAGGAATGGGATTGAAGTATTTGTTGTTAAAAGTATGTGATTAAGTATCAGATGCTAGGAAGTCAATAATTAATGTCTTTGATCACAGTGGTTCAGCAAAAGTCTAAATTGCTTTCCACACTAGATGTAAAATGTCATTATTGCGCTTCTACAGATGAAAGGGTGCAAATATCCCATCTGTTTCTTGTGAATCACTGTCAGATGATTTCTATACAGGACGTTTCAGACCGTTATTACAATCACTTCAATGGATTCATTTAACTCATTCATGGGAAAAAATGCATGACTGTAGGGCTTACACACTCAATACACCTGATCCTAGCTCAGTCAGCTCATTAGGTAGAAGTAGTCATGGACAGTAGGACATTAAAATGAAGAAAAATGTTTCAAGCACTATTTATTTTTAGAGGAAAAAGAGAGGGAAGTGAAGAGAGGAGGAGTGGAGTGTTTTGCTCATGCAGTGGCACAGCTGCTGTAAGTGGTCACATTTGCTCGACACATCGTAAATGTAAATCAGGTGTCAGTTTTACTGTGTGTCTGCATTGAAGACAGAAACAGTAATGATAGAATAGCTGGGAACTTGTTCAGGCATAACAGATTACAGTGTTTCCCATAAAAAAGACTTGTGATGGCTCACTACCTGCACAGTAACTGTCATATCATATACGACTACCAGTGCACCGCTGTCAAGTGAAAATGTGTCTATTTCAAGTATTCAGGGGCTGAGATTTACAGCTGAATGTAGTTTTGACAATATCAAGGATTTCCTGGGAGAATTTTGTCAACTCACAAATTATTGATCAGCAACCTGTCTTCAACATTAATATCACAAAACTGGAGACACTGGGTTTTTATCCAGTCCAATAGTCACCAGTGCTTCTTGTGTTCAGTTAAGACATTTTGTCTTTATGTTCTAATATTCAGGTCCATGAAATGACTTTGAGACGGATTTAAATGGGTTTTACTAGTGCTGAAACAATTATTCCATTACTTAATCAAGACAAAATAACACTTTTGGTAATTGTGTTAGTCATTTATCAAGCACAAATGTCAAACATTGTCAAATTCCATCTTTGAGGGTTTTCTGCTTTTTGTACATTTGTAAACTGAATATCTTTGACAGACTAAAGGATTACTCAATTACTTGAAAAAATGATTGTCAAATTAATTTATAATGTAAACTATGTTAGTTACAGCCCTAGATTTTTAAGTACTTTTAGGGGATTTTTATGCATTTATTAGATAAATTACAGTAGAAAGATGACGGGATATTAGAGTGAGAGATGAATAACAACATTCAAAAAGTGATGGTGATGTTGCAGTTCACAGTTGGAACCCTTACCCCAGTGCCACCATGGTGCCACTTGCAGCTCTACTTTTGCAGATGTTGACTGAATCACCCAAACGTGTTACTGGATTGAATTTTTGTATTGAAAAACTACCTTAGATTAATTACATAATCATGTAATTATACTATCAATAGATTCTGGTCCCTGTATGTGTCCATTGTTTTTTTCAAAAGTATATCAAGTCCTTATGTCCATTAGACCATCCAAAAAAAAAGTTTGTTTTTTTTTTATTCTATTTCTTTCATACTGTCTCTGGTGGTCATCCATATTTGCATATGTAACCTAAGTTTGGAGAGATTGAGAGCATGCAACCAACCTTAACTGGGTCACATTTTTGCAGGAGTGAAACAGAATCCTTAAGGTGTCAGTATGCGTCAAACAAAGTGCTTGTTGGATCTTCGATCAGATCCTACAATTCCTACAACTTTTCAAAACCAACAACCAAAGTGCCGCAGTTATCCTCATTTGTACAATTAATCACATCTTAGCCTCTCTCTTTGATGGAGGCTTTTCACCCCTTTTTACAGAATGGCCATACAGAACAGGTAAACACAAGATTTCAGTTGGATTAGTTCATTTGAAACATACTGAACCATTTACTCTTTTGCATAACTTTTGATGCTTTCTAGGAAAGGACTCAGAGGAACAACCTAGAGAGGTTGTTTTTATTTAACAGGTCCTTCTAGTTTTAGTATTAGCATTTAGCGTTTGATTGATTGATGGAGTTTTTCTCTCCTTCCCCAAAGGAGAGGTGTTTAAACATTAGTGACCTATGCAGGCTAAGACAGAGGGAGGGCCAATGCAGACAGAGAGGAGGAGGAGGAGGGATGAGAGAGAGGCAGGGAGTTAAAAGGTCAGAGGGGATGAAGAGAAGCAACTGAAGAGCTGGCAGACAGAGAAAAGCCTAATTGAGGAGGTAAATGAGAAAATGAGAGGGAAAAGGTCAGGGAGGGGGCAGTGAGAAGAAAGACAGAAGCACATATGAAGAGAAAACCAAGAGCAAGGAGGGGTGGAAGGAAAGAAAGAAATGGAGGGAGGAGGAAAGGAAAGGGTGGGGGCAGGGCTCTCAGTGCTGGTGGCCTTTCTGAAAGGTTAGTGGCCTGGCCAGAGGGAGAGACAGTGAATGGCAGGCGGTCTGCAGGGAGGAGAGGAGAGTTTAGCACTGCTGGCCAGGCTGTGGATGCAGGGCTACATGGCGCACACACAAACACACACACACACACACAGTCATCTGACCTCCGGGTGGCTTTTTTCACATGGCATTTAAAGCAAAGCACGCTCATCCACACAGGACTAATGACATTAAACATTAGCTGACATTTCACATGGATGGAATTAGCTGAGCTATTGTTCAAAAATGGTGTTAGTGTGTAGGCAGGCGTGTGTATTTGTCTTGAGTCATGATACCTGGTGCTGCGTCATGTTTCCACAGTGTGTGCAGACAGATTGTTTATTAAAATGTCAGCCCTGTGGTGGTTAGCTCCACTGTGCAGATGTTAATCATGTTGAATTTAGATTTGCTGTGCAGTGAGAGCAAACCTCAAAGTTTAAAATTCCACTTATAAAATGGACATACAGTCGGCTCACTCTTCTTTTATGGATTTAAATGGTTGATTAGAAAGTGTTCCTCTCAATGTGGCAGTGCTCAAAGGTTAGATAAAGAATGAAAATTGCAAGACCCAAAAGGTCCTTTCTGTTCATATTGCTTTTCTTATACCACGTCTCTATCTGTTGTCACCATAATGGCTTTGACATTTGCACCTCTGTTTATTACTGTTAAGGTGGGTTTTCTGGGAATTTTAGCACATTCTATTGTTGGAGTCACTAATCCATTCTGGATAGGAATGACAGCTTAAATGTTTCAAATACAGTTTCTAGGGTGGATTAGAAAGACCTTTATAGTGGAGTGAAAGGTAGACAGACAAATGGAGAAACAGATTAAGCAACCCTATCCCGAGAAAATATATTCATATCCTACTAATTTGCTTTGCCAAATAGTTGAGCAGGAAACTAAAAGTAACTCATCTAAAAGTATGACATCCTTGTACTAAACAGAAGTCATATGGAGGTTTGGATTTGGTTTAATATTGAAAAAGCATTATCAATATTTGCCTAAGATCATAACTGTTCCCTAATTATTTCTTAATTGAGTGCTTTTAGGTTGCTTAAACATGGCCAAAAGAAGACTACAGCCATTCTAGTGGATCTGTGAGGCTGTACTTAGACACAGCGACACCTTGAGCTAAATGCTGTCTCTAACAAATTTTATGACAAATGATGAAATGACATTTCACTTAAAACCACAAATGTCAACCACAGTTTACATTAAATATTAAACATTTGAGGAGACACAGTGGGATTTAGAGTAGTCACAACCAAACGCTGCATCGACTATAGGGATAGACCAATAATAAATTGACAGAGCTTATAAATTAGCAATATAAGCTTAATGCAGATATATGAGTGAACTGTTAAAGTGACATTTCAGATATTTTTGAGGTAATTGAGAAACAGCGTCTCTATGACATAGTTTGTCCACCAGAGAGCACTGATGAGTTTGTTTTTCAACTGTAAAATGTCCCGCGCATACTTGGTCCCAATACTGAAAAAACCCAACAAATTTAAGGGATTCTTATCAATAATTGGTGTGCATTACCTTTTCGTTAATACCTTTAAAACGTTTATCCATGAATGAGACGTCTTCCACCTTTAGTCCACCGTAGGTGATCTTTGACACAAAAGGACAGTTCTTCACATTGTGTCTTTGGGAAGAAAAAGCAGTTTCAGTTCAGCAAATACCCAGAATGAGCAGCTTGTAACAGTGGGACATGTTGACCACGCAGCCAAGCAGCATGAGCTGAAAAACACAACTCACCAAAGAATACTGGGAGTTTGATTGTTTGGAGGCAGAGGGAGGAAAACAGCATGCTCCTCTTCTGTTGACTCAACCTGACAATTCATCACAAATCTGAAACTTGAATTTGGTTCAATAAATGAAGGAGTGTTGCCTGACGCATTGGCATCTTTATATTTTTGGCATATTTTTTTCTATATTTCATTTTGTAAAATCATGAGTATAAGTAAGTATAAGTACAAAATGATAAACAATGCTAATTCAGAAGCTGGTAAGAATTGACCTTAAGAAGGACCAAAAGAAGAGGCAACAGTTCCCTCTGAAACTAACGATTCTTCACCCTGCCTCACATTTAATCCTAAAACACAATTAAACATTGGTTAGCTAAATGGACAGAGTAACTAAGTGTAAGTGAATGTGACAGTGTTGTGGTTTAAACCTTCTTGCCTTTCCCACACAGCACTTTTTGAACACCCCTCCTATCCTCAACATCTTCATCCTCCTCCTCCCATCCCATTATGTTTCTGTCCTTACATCTGAATTGGAAGTGCTTGGCACCACACCAGGGAGCCGCTGTGAACTGGCACTCTGTTCTCTTTGTTTATTCCATTTATTTGGTGGTTTTTCTGTCTTGGCCTCACGAGTTTACAGTTTATTTCTCACCTCCTACCTCTCTATCACTTCATTTTTTCCTTTCCATTTTATTACCTTCACAACAACTTGATGGCTTGTGCTTTTAAAAGCTGCCTGATTTCTACCTAGAGAATGGCTTTAGTTTCTTGCTCAGGTGGCAACACTGGCTGGAGTAATGGTTGAACTAAGACCTTTTGTCAGCAGTAGAATCATGCTGGGATGTTGGAAGTCAGGATGTGTTCAGGACTGTGTAAGGAAAATATGCATCTTGGTTCCTTATATACACACACAGCTTACTGCTACAAACCATTCAAGAGTTCTGTTCTTTCCAGTTTGTTATATTCATGGTCAGAATATCGAGGTGCATTCAAGGTCTGGAAAGTGTTTGGTTTGGTGACATTACAGTCCGGTAACCCCAACAAATTACATTCATGTTGGACGATTCTGCAGCTCACGATTTACACCCATTTCCAACGTTCAGTTCCAGTGCAGGAAGTAGTGTGTCCTTGATATAGTGAGGTACAAAGTAATGGTCTGGTGGTGGTTGGTTGTGAAGGGTGTCCAACTTCCATGTGGGTGACTGGAGTTCTTGTACTCTCATAGATCAACAGTTAAAAATCCCCTACAGCCAAACAAAAATATTCCACCATCAGGTTGTTGAATGTGTGAATGGATGAATGAGAGGAAAAGTGTCAAGCGCTTTGCCCGCTAAGGTAGAAAAGCACTATGTATAAATGTGCGTAAGTTGCATGCTGGACCATGACTGGCTCCAAACTAGTTGTGATGTCACAAAATTCTTAGGTGAGCACAGAGAGACTTTCCTCCCTCAGCTGATGGATGTGAAAACAAACTCTGCACATACATCATTCTGCACAGAGAAGCTCAAACATCACAGTGAAGGAACAATAAGCAAAACATATTTTTGAGTGGAGGGGGACTTTAATTTAACCGCGATAGTAACCATACTGTAGTTTCCATGCACATATATTGTTAAAAGCATGTTGAGAATTTTAAAAACATGGGCATTAAATCATTTTGGGTTTTGCAGGATTGTCCAATATCCTCTTTCTTGTCTGGTGATAGGTATGACCTGTCTCTTGCTCATATTGGAGACTGTCCTCCCAAGAAATACAACACATTAGGTCGTAATGTCAGTTGCCCAAAAAAGACCTATAGTTACGCTTGAGTGACCAATCCCATCTAGTGGCTGTGATAACTATGACCCAGAGAAATGGTGCAGTTCAGATGACGTATATATAAGTTGATAAATTTCCTCATTCAGAGGTGGTGGGTTGGGTGGATGGCTGAACCCAGACTGTGCAACAGTGGACTGTTTGTTTCCTGTTTCCAACCAGTCAGGACTATGATCATCCCTAAACCTGTGGTTATTATTGTTGCCATGACGACGAAAGTGGCCTAACTTTAGGGAAATAATAACTTCAACTAACACTGCATGTTTCTCTAACCTCACTAAAGTGGTCATTGTAACCCAAACCATGATCTTTCCCTAAACCTAACCAGACCTTCAGCATCGTCACATCATAAAACATCATTATTTTTTTAACAGTGATTTGTAATGGTTTTGGAACGCAGACAAATGATGTCATCCCTCCTCCTATGAGTCGTTCTGGAGTGCACATGCTGACACACACAATCTTCTCTGTCTCAGCGGAGTCGCATCAAGCCGTGCAGGGGAGCAGCTGAGATGTGTCTGAAGTTAAAATTGAATAAGGCACCGATCGTCTAGAGTCCGGTCGCTCGACGTGTCGCTGTGATTCGTCTCACTGCGTATCTGAAACTGAGCGTAATGATGCTCCTGGTTTGAAATGCTGCTTTAAGTTGGAGCTGAAAGCCTGTTGAAAGCTGCTGTGCTGGTTTATTCACAACTTGTCATTTTTTTATGATGTTCTGCTCCTTCTGTGCTGTCTTGTTATCGGAGGCAGATGTGTTTCTTCTCTCTTGACTTGTTTTGTTTTTTCAAAAGTCTAGTGACAGTATCAGCAAGATGTGACGTGTGCTTTCCTTTATTATTTTGAATGTGTGTATTTCTCTTTACATGACAAATAAGACAGAGAAAATAATCTGGAGTGATCAACTTTTGTATGCGCAAACATACATGCACATATCTTTCTGTGTGTGTGTTCTTGCCCTCGGTGGCTGGCCTTTGCAGTCCTCTGGCCTGGCTTACCTCCAGCTGCAGGGGACTTGAGTAGCAGAGAAATCCCAGTTGTGCTACTGCACGGCTGGCTAGATTAGACCCAGGAGGAGCCCCCTCTACCCCTCCCTCCCTTACTCCCTCCAGTTCCCGCACATCTGGTGTCCCCAGATGTGAGTGTGAAAACAGTGTCTGTGTGCAGCCTCCATCTGCTGCCAACACATGCTGACCCCCCAGAGAGCACAGAGTTTATTTAAAGATGCTCACTGAAGGTGTCAGAGCTGAGGGTAAAAAATCAGTCTGTTCACCTTTTATTTTATGAATATTTATTATATATCATGTTTAGTATGTGTATGTGTCATGGTGGGAAGCATCAAACTGCTGTGAGTTTTATTTTTATGCAGTTTGCATGGAAAGGTGATTGACACAAGTATTTAAAGGACTGGTTCAAGCAAAACAAACAAAAAACAACCAATATGTTTTCTCACTTGCAGACACATGCAGATAGTTCATTTTTTTCATTTTTTCACCCAAATTACAAATGTGATTTTGTGGTGCTCACAGCATTCAACAGATACATTTTTTAAAAATCAACAGCATCATGCCTTTTATGAAACAACACCTGAGTTACTCTGTAGAGTCTGCACTGTGTTTTTGCTGTTGTCATTTTTTTGTCATTTTAAAGACTGTGAGCACCACAAATTCATTTTGTAATTTGGGTGAATCAACCCTCTAGTGACTTTGTTGGGCCTTTTCATTGCTGACTGTGACTTTCCTCACTGGGCATGAAACTTTATAGATGTATTTCGAAGAATTTCGTCAAAGCTTTATGCTTGCACTGCTTCTATCACAGACTGTGTGCAAATGTTACTTTGTGTGTATGTGTTTCTCAGTACTGGTTCTGTCCCATTAATGACAATGAAGGTTATCAAAATTATTTAAGATTTGGTCTGTCTGTCTGTCTGTCTGTCTGTCACAAACAATACTCCTAACTTCATTATCATTGTCATCATGCTATCAGGGTCAATAACAAAACTCTCCTGTTTGGTGAGAATGAGGAGGAAGAGTCAGCGTTTTTTTTTTTTTTGTGATAACGCAAAGAGAAACAGCAGAGGAGGAGAGAAGGGAGAAAAGAGAGAAACAATGAAGGAAAGACTGAAATAGAAAGGTGTGGAAAGAAAACCAATAAGAGGAGAGAAAAAGATGGGAGGAAGTGATGCCGCAAAATAGAGAGAGGAAGAGACAATATGAAGGAGATGAGAGCAGAAGGAGAAAGTGGGCAAGAGACAGTAAAATAAAAGGAGAGAGAGAGTGAATGAGGGAAACAGGAAGCATCAACAACAGGGGGAAGATGTTCTGAGATAGAAAAAGAGGAGAAATGAGATAAAGGAGTGATTAAAGTGATAGAGGTAGAGCATAAGGAGTCTAGAGTGTACAGCTTACACATTCTTTCAGTGTTTAGTTATAATAAAATTCAGCAGCAGTTCACATGGTGGTAGCTCAGTTTGTCATCATGGAAACTCAGTCACATGATAACAGGTGGTCATCATGTCATAATTCCTATTATGTGTATCCAAAAAAGCTAGTAAGTTGATCTTGAGTTAAGATTTTTCATCAAATGAACTTTTATCCTTCATTTATTTTTTATTTTATATAATAATGTATTGTATTATGCTTAGAATTTATTAATATTTATTAATGTCTCATTTAAATTCAGGTTTTAATCTATTAATTAAATTGATTATAATTAAACACTGCCAGTCTACAGTTTTTCCAGTGGCACATTCCAGACTCCATATTAGGAAAGAGAAACAGAGAGAAGGAAACAAGCTGAGAGAGCTGCAGAGAGATGATGAAAGAAGGCAAGAGAGAACATGATGACGGAAGAAAGACAAAAGACAGAAGGAAAAAATAAAAAAGGGATACAGGAAGTGCCAGAGAGAGAGAGAGAGAGAGAGAGAGAGAGAGAGGTTCTCTGTTCTCTGCTGCTGTAGTCGCTCTCACACTCTCCTGTCTGCTGTGGACTGGACTGGATGTAGTTTTGTGGGAAAAGGATTTTTATTTTTGTGTATCATACAACTTTACTTTCTTCACTTCTGAAAGGACTGCATGTCATCTGTAACAACTTGAATTTTCAGCCAATTTTTAGCCTTTTCAGACCAAACAGGACATTATGCTGAAGTTTAGCGTCAGGTGTGTGTATGAGTGTGTATGGAGTGTGCTGCTTGCAGGTCATTGTTTAATTTGCTTGTACAAGGCACAGATTTACATTTTATTTCATGAAGGCTTGTGATGCAGAGGTGGAACTTTTACAACTGACAGTAAAGTCTTGTGTTTTATTTTGACATGACTTATGTCGTCTTGTCTTGAACTTTGTGTTTCAAGTGTTTTTTCAGTGATTTGAAAACACTAATTACCCCTTTTTTGTTTTTTCTCTCCTTTCTGTCTGTCTCTCACTCTATCTTTCCCTCCAGTCACAATGAGCGAAAGGTGACCTGTAAGCACCCGGTGTCAGGCGTCCCCTCCCAAGACAACTGCATCTTTGTCGTAAATGAACAGTAAGTCTCTCTGCACTGTGACACACCCACACAGCATTGTGTGGTTCACAGTGATTTCTGTACTGATCTGAAAAGGTCAGGCCGTCTAAAGACCTATATATATACATAGATTCATTCATCACATGTGTTGCAGCTGTACTGGGCAGCTGTGACAGCGTGTGAATGTGCTCTACAAGAGTCAGTCTGGAGGGACAGAAGACAGTACAGCTTCATTTTGCATAAGAGCATTTAATGAAGCTTTGACAGTGGTGGTGTGCAGGAATGACTGACTGCAACATCTATTCGCCATGTTAAAGCTCTGACTGTTCCATGACAACTCTTCCTACATGTGATAAGCAGAGACGGTGTGTTGGGTCTCCATGCAGCTACAAGACCTCTAACAGAGCAAAAAGATCATGGTAGAATCCGTTTTCAATCCCGTCTCTGAACCCATCCTCTCTGTTTGTCCAAGCTTCCTGGAGGTGGTGGTTGAATGGAAAGCAGAGGATTGTGGTTGTGTTGTACCCACAGTAAGCTTAGGATAATACAGGCCAACAGCTCTGAGTCTGTTTCTTTTTCTGTTTGTTATCACCTCACTTCTCATGCTGAATACAGAAGTGTCTGTCTGACCTTGTGACTGATCCAAGCTAAGGACATAATGGAGCATGGGTGTCCAATTTTCCCACTTGCTAATGGAGAAATTTGCTAAATTAAGATTTATACTGTAGCTATAACTTTTGTGACAGACTTTTTCAATGCTTTTTCCTATATAGTTCAGTAAGGGTACAGGGTACATGCACGAAAGTAGTTGTTATACAAAAAAATGTAGACTGTGTGAATCAAAAACTCAGACAAGATGTATCAACATCTCTGTCCAGGGTTTTTACATTACCAAAATAACACAACAAACAAAAGCAGCCAGCAGACACCCCTTATACCCAAACCCCCTGACTACAAAGAGAAAAAGAGAAAAAACAAGCACAACAAAATAAATAAAATAAAATAGACCCAACATCAACAAAAAACAAGCTAAACAACAAAACAAAACAAGACAAAAAAACGTATCATCTATTTGTACACACATATTTAAATACACAGTACATAGCATATGTCTACTGCTGCAGAGTATACAGGATCTTATCCTCAGGCCAATCACCCAGATGGAAAAACAGCATATTAAAGAAACTGTACCCCCCCCTCCTCTCCCCTCCAAATGTGTTTACCCAAGAAAGATTAAAGGAGTACTGTAACTGTAACTTAATGTATTTTGTATAACTTGTATTTTTATACCATTAGAAGCAATACAATCTTTCTCACTTCCACTCAGAGATAAATCTGTAAAGTACTGGCTAATTGCAGGACAAAGTATTGTTTACAATAGTGCAACAAGTCATCCAAAATGACTGACAAAATATGTTGTTGGTAAATGCCTTTTAAAATAATTCTGAGGTCACAGAGGGATCAGGAGTAGATATGTGGAGCAACCTGGTCTGAAGCGATGTGGATTCTGTTTTACCTAGACCAAATCCCAAACCACACATCTTTCAGTACTCTGATCCAGGATTAAACCCAATTCAGTGTCTTTTTTATAGCTGTGCAGATTTTCACATTAACATTGGATCCATGGATATCTAGTCGCCACTTTCACTAATGTCGAAGTGACGTTTAACACCCGAATTTCACAACTTAACACATTGCATTGTTTTCCACATTCTGATTAAGAAGAAACTGAATAGAATATAGATTAACCCATGAGTAAATAATGTAAATTATGCAATGACAAAGTCGAAATTGTCCAACCGATCAATCAGGGCTTAATTAAAGCTAATAATAAGACTTGACTTGGACACCTGAATTGTAGTTTTTGCTTATGGTTTATAAAGTATAACTCTGGTGTATTTTTCCTAGTTTTGGCCATCATTTCTATTCACAATAACATTGTACTCACCAAGCTAACGTCTGAGATGTGGTAACACAGCAACATCAGTAAAAAGAAGTCAGACAGCAGTCAGATGATCAGGTTGGATAGAAACTTCCAGTTTACTCTAACTTATTCTTAAAAGGAAACATAAGCAAACAGTAAAATCATGACCCAATCTGTCCATTACAGTTTACAGACCTACTTCCTGCTTCAACTTTTACCTACTGACATTTCAGGTGCACTCTCTTTCAGTTTGACCTTCAAATAAAGTGGGTTAGATAATCTGGATAAACTGTCGGCTTGTTTTACAGCAAATGTACACATCTTTCAGCTGTGCTGCATCTCGGCTGTAGAGTTGTTTTGACAACATTTTTGTGTTTTACAAGCATAAATACAAGTTTGCAGTTAATTTAAATCTGGTTTACAGGTGCTTTGTGGCTGTACTTGAATATGATAAACATTTGTTGCCTCTAACTTTCTCTGTGACTCATTTTAAATGTCAATACAGCCCATCTCACAGCTGCTTACCTATGTTTTTGTTCATTTTGTTGGACAATGCAAAACAATCAAAATAAAGATTTAATCTGCAGCTCAGTAGTTTGGTAATGACTGCTGGTTGACCAGTAGTATTTATGAGCTCCAGTCAAATTTCTGATTCAATTCTGACAACAGAAACAGCAAAATATGCAAATGAGATCAACTATATCCTGAATTCTTCTTCTATAAAACACAGTGTATGTGTATGTCACAGAGATCTTTCTAGTTTTACTGTACATGTGTTGAGACAAAGTCAGTAACAAATGAATTACATCATTAAAAGTTCATTTTTAAGTCAACTGTCCATAAATACAGGCCTTTATATACATTCACAAGTGGATTTCACGCTTAGACCCGGCACATAAAGATAGCAGAGCGGGGAAAAGAGTTGTGTGAGAGATACAGACCCAGTGGACACACACACACACCAGCTAGAATGGCAGCGGATCGTCTCTGGCAGCCACAACAGAGCAGGAACACAACGCAGCCGGATTCTGTGGACATTGGCCCTGTTTTAACCGCTTGCCTCTGTTGCAGCAATGTTGCTGTGTTCCCAGATACCAACTCTTAGTTTGGTGAGAATTATTTGACCATTACTGATATAAATGATGGCCAAAACTACAAAAATAAGACCTTGAATGTCTGTCGGCTGTCATATCTCTGTCAGAGAAATACTTCCATGTTTCCCTTCTGGGCCCTGTTCTGGATGCAGCTGCAGACAGGCTGGACTGTTTGACACTGCTGTCAAGTTGTTTGACTGTGGAGAATTGAGCACTGCTGCAGTCCACTGTCAGACTGCAAATCCTTCTTGGTCTTCTTGCTTTGAAGAGTCCCAGTCTGATTGTGTGTGTGACTCACTGAGGGTCAGTCAGTCTGTGAATGCCACCACTGATTAGACTGTTTCTTTGCATCTCTTTGTCTGGCCATCCAACTTTATCTGCCTTCTAATTTTTTTCAATCAACTGCTGTCCGTCTCTGAAATCCATCTTTCTTTCTCTTTGCCTCCTCTGTCTGTATCTGTGCAGCTCTGCATGTTTTTGTTTTGTTTTTTTACAGCAGACACACTACAGTCTCACAAACTGAAAAATAAAACCTCTTTGAATGTTTTGCCTCCCACACTCTCTGCTGTTGGAATGACTGACTGGTGGATGCTCCCCACCCATCAACTCTGAAATGGGATCCATTCTGTGGACGACACAAACAGTTTTCACAAAGCGACTACCCTCTACTCCCCGAGAGATGAAATAGAAAACAACAAAAAGTCAGGATGACGGAGCTGAAATGAAATTTAGGACCGGAGCTTCTGAGAAAGACAAACAAACTGCAGCAATTACACGGTCCACCTCCAAAAGAGTCGTCATGATGGTATTTCAATCCGACCTCGTCTCCAAACTGTGTGCAGTGGAGATACCGACCTCCCCCACCGCACACACACACGTACACACGTACACACGTACGTACACACACACACACACACACACTTCCACACACTGTTTTACTGCTAACAAGTTCAGTGGAGCTGCACTTTCTGTGGCAGCACCTCTCTCTCTCTTTTTTTTTTCTCACACACTCTCCATTGCTTTCACACACACCCCATTCATCTCCCATCCCAATTATCTCCTCTGTCACACTGCTCCTGTTAAAGAGTACTGAAGTGCGTGTGTGTGTGTGTGTGTGTGTGTGTGTGAGAGAGAGAGAGAGAGAGAGAGAGAGAGTTATGTAAATGAGGAAAGCATGGTTTGTATTTTTATACTTGTTGAGCAAAGTGGAGGTGAGAAAGTCACAGGGAATGAAAGGTGTTTAACTGCGGCGGTGCTGCTAATGAGAGTTTCACCTTGTTCTGCCCTGACTGGCATGAAAATGACGAGTGAAAGTGCAATATCTTTGCTTTAAAGTTCAGGCTAAGTAACTTGCAGGCATGATGAACGGACATAGACCTGCAAACACACAAAGCTTGGTGTTTGTGGTTGCAATGTTTACTATGGCCTGCAAAAAAAAAAGTAATGATAGAATCGATCAACAAAGTCAGGATTTTGCTAGATCCTTACCAGATGTAGGGCTGATGTCAGTATTTTTATGTACCAGAAAAGTCTGTATCAAAAGTTGTGTATGGAACATAGTTGTTACTTCTGAAATTAGCCATCATGTTGCAGGACTACTGCATACATGAATGTTTTGAGGGATTTTGGATTTGAGCATTAATTTCACTAAAAGTTGCATATGCCAAAGTGTATGCACATTAAAAGAGTAATCCACTGATTGAGCTTTGAATTCCTATTGTCAAAAACCATTGTAACATTGTCAGACTCACAATGGACAGTTTTTTCAAAAAAAGGATGAAAATTGATACAGCAGAACCAGAGATGTTGTCTTTTTTATTCCACACATTCTTCTTCCTTGTCAAAACCTGGCAACTACATTACCCACAATACAACTTGACCGCTGACAGTTCGGTCGGATATTCAGGTATGTTAAGCTAGTAGCAACTAATGTAGCGTGGAGCTGCTAGCCTCCATCAGAGATGAGGAACAACAGAGGTCTGGTAACCTCACTTCTTCCTAACTCCACACCCCCAGATTCTTTTACTTTTCAAACTTATAGTCTTCAGCCCCAACCAATGCTGACTCAAGTGACATCAATTTTTTCAAATTGCCACCATAGCTTACTGTACTACAATTGCAATAACAAAAACCAAGAAAAAAGATACAGGAGCTGATTTTACTGGTACCGGTACTCTCCACAGCCCAGTATCCCAACGATGATGGTCATATTGGACAATTCAACGTCTCATGATGTACATCCAATGCCAACTTACAGTACTAATGCAGGAATTAGCGTGTCCTTCATGTAGTGAGGCGGACAGTAACAGTATGGAGTTCCAGGTGGTGGACTGCCATGTTGTACATCCAGTTTTCATTTAGGAAACTTGGAATTAATGTTCCCTCTTGTTTTAGCCATACCCTACCTTAACGCAGTGTATTAGTTGCCTAACCTGAACCATACCTTAATCTTTTCCTGGCCTTAATCATACAATACGTGCAGATATTGTAGAAAGAAAGAATTTTAAAAACGTTGGCATTGAAAGTACTTGAATTTTGTACAACATATACAACAGCCTTCAATGTCTGGTAACAGGGTTGCTCTCCAGCACTGAGAGGCAACTGAAAGGATGTTGAAACTAAAGCAAAGATGGGTTGAGTTGTGGAAGGTTGTGTTTGGTGATGTGTGTGAAGCGCTGTTGTTTATTTGAAACAGCCATTGCAAGACTTGGAAGACACAAAAGATAGTCAAGTGTAATACTCTTGGGCTTTGCACTGTTGATTTTTGTAGAAGTACAAACATGTTGTTAATCGTATCCAAACCCCAACACAGCAAAAATACATGAATTGCAACTGCAATCTGTAATCTGAAGCTTGTTGCAATCAGATGTAATCAGTACAGACAAACTAATCATCCATGTCGGTAGAAGTCTAAAGGCACAGTAAGGGAACACTTCTGGTGCTACACATACAGTAGCACCCATTTTCATCTGACCTGGACCACTGGCAAAAAAAATCGATGGCAGGTATTACTTGAATAAAGTGGTCTGCCCTCTGGAATACACTACTTGTGCACTGTATTCAGTTTTTTTTAGTAATCCCCTCTAGTTTTTTTCTGCTAGAAGAAAGCTTCAGACCTTCACTGAGACTTAATGGACCAAAACTACCTTCACACTGATGGTGTATAGACTGTTAATGTTCAGCTGTCAACATCGCCAGCAGATGGACTGTTGTATTTTTACTTTCTTTCACTTTCATCAGTGTAGCAGTCATGAGGAGTATTACTCAGCCCATAAAAACAGTTGTATAATGTCTTCTGTGGCTGTGGAGGAGCTTTGTCAAGTCTAAGAAAATACTCATGTTTTATCAGAAAGCCTGTGTTACAAACTGGGGTCATGATGATAGAAAGACATGAGTATTTAGCGGGACAAAAAGATGCACACTATTGATTCAAGTTCTGGATATCTTCTGGATTTTTAATTTGTGCAGAGGTAAACTGTTGGAGCATGGAGAGCTTCATACACTTTATAATTTGTTTTGTGTGGATTAAACAAATGCAATATAACCTTTTTACTGTTTTTTTACATTATTTTCACCTCTAAATTAGCCAGCTACTTTAGATATGACAGAGATGCATTGCGGGACATAAGGGATTCGACGATCACTTACACCAATCTAGAGTTTCTCCAGCAAGGTCACATGCTTAAAAGACTGGCTGTTGCCCTCACTCCCATTGTGAGCAAATGCTTTGAGAAGCAGGTTAAAGACCTAATCTGTAGCATGTTACTTCCCACCCTGGACCCTCACCAATTTGCTTACCAACAAAACAGATCCACGAACGACGCCACAGCCACAACACTCCACACCACCCTCACCCACCTGGAGAAGAGGAATTCTTATGTGAGGATGTTGTTTGTAGACTATAGTTCAGCATTCAACACCATAGTCACCAGACTCGACACCAAGCTCAGACACCTAGGACTCAACCCCAGCTTGTACAGCTGGATCCTGGACTTCCTATTAGGTTGACACCAGGTGGTGACGATGGGCTCCAACACCTCTGCCTCTCTGACCCTCCACACAGGAGCCCCCCAGGGCTGTGTCCTGAGCCCCCTCTTCTACTCCCTGTACACTCACAACTGCAGTGATTAAGTTCGCCAACGACACAACAGTGATAGGCCTGATTACTGACAACCTCAGCGTTCACATCACAGAGGACCTCATCTGCGACAAGCACACCGGCCATGTGGTGAAAAAGGTATAGCAACACCTCTTTCACCTCAGCCCGCTGAAAAAGTTTAGCATGGGGCCCAAGATCCTACTGGCCTTCTACAAAGGCACAACCAAGAGTATCCTGATGGGATGCATCACTGCCTGGTATGGGAACTGTGCTGCACAGCAAAGTGCTGCAGCAAAGCGCTACAGAGGGTTGCATGGACAGCCTAGAGCATCAGTGGATGTGTGAGCTTCCCTCCATCCAGGACATTTACTATACAAAAGACAGTGTGTCAGTTAAGCCTGCAGGATTATCAAAGACCCCAACCACCCCAACCATGGACTGTTTCAGCTGCTGCCGTCTGGCAAGCCGTACCGCAGCCTCAAGGCCCGGACCAGCAGGCTCTGGAACAGTTTTTTCCACCAAGCAACCAAGCTTATGAATAATGGACATTAACGGCTTGTTGCCTGTCTGTCTGCGACATACACGCACACGTACACACAGACATAGCTGTGCATACACAAACACACACAAACATGCAATCAACAACATACATATATGCACATTATATACCATATAGACATGAGTGTGGTATATACCGTACAGACATGAGAGTGGTATAAGGTGAATAAGTGTATTTACCAAAACTTTTTCTGTAAACTAAATCATATGATCATATCTCTGTCTTCTAATACCGAGGGTTGGGAGGACAACTGAAGAAGTGGCTTCAGATAGCAGTAACAAAATGAGTTAGCTTAGCATTATCTAAGTGATGTGGGAGTTGAGGCTCTGATCTGGTTTCATGTCTGCTTTGAGATAGATATGGTTCTGTTCTACCTTCTGTTGTTCTGTTAAGTTATTCTGGTAAGTACATTTTGTTTTAATGGTTTTAAGCTTGTTTTTTGCTAGCAAAAATTAGCATTAGCATTATCATAGTTAACCATAGACTGTAAATGCACCTTGCTAACCAAGCTAGCAGTTAGCGTTAGGGTCAGCCCCACCCTCTCATCAAACTATGGTCACTTCTCATCACTTCTGGCTCCAAAAATCCAAGATGGCGATGGTCAAAATGACAAACTCAAGGCTTCAAAATGGGAGTCCACAAACCAATGGGTGATGTCACAGTGTCAACGTCCATTATTTTATTTTTTTTACAGTGTATGATTAAATTTGCAACTTCTTCAGGTTATGATCCTGTTTAGGGTGTGACAGGCTGTGTTCCCACATCATCAAAAAAGAAAAGGGAAGACACCTGTAGCAAAGTCTGAGTCTCACAGATGCAGGTTCAGTAAAAGAAATAACTGCATCACACCCATAATTCACGCAAGATATTATGGAGCTAAGGTGGAAAACAGTAACATCAGTGTTCTAACATTGGCTGATGTTAACACTAACAGACAGCCACAACTCACATTAGCTTTCTATTTAATGTCTACTTCTAATCTACAAACATATCACATGTCTTTTCCTGCACCCTTTCTTGCTGCTACTGTACCAAATAAAAAAAGTGCACTTCTAACATCAGTTTACAGACTAATTAGCTTTTCAGCTGTAGCACATTGCTTACTAACCTGAAAATGTCTACATTGGTCATTCTTCAACACAACCACAAAGTAAACAGTCTGTCCTCTGTTTGTAAGCTACTTATTAGTACAAGTTTGTTTAAATTGTCATAATCTGTCAAACAAACAGGCCCACCTACTTTGTAAGAGCATTTCTGATGTATGTCCAAAGACCTTTTTTCTTAGTTTCAATAATTTAAAAATCAACAATAAATTGAAAAAATAAAAATACTAAAAATAAACTCATGTTGACCTTATTTTTTACAACATAAAAATGATGATTAATTGTCATTTTAGTTGGACTTTAAGGTTTTTCATGTCTCTTTCTCTTCTTAATCATCCCCTGCCACCACAACTACCTATCACACATCACCGTGTGATTTGTGCTCCTGCACTGCCTGAGGCTTTTTAATAGGAGTCAGTGCACCACAGCTTTTCACCTATTTAATTGCCGCTCACTGAGGAGAAGTTTAAATTAAGAGATTCCTAAAACCCACATCCAGAAAGTTGCTTTTTGTCCTTTGGGTGATGTTTCCCTCCTCTCATCTCTTTAGTTATGTACCGTACGCCTCTGCAACTCTTGCTTTTATTAATGACTCTCTAGTTTCCTCTTTTTCTCACCTCACTAATATCTTGTTCTGTTCATCTCCCTGATGTTTGCTGCTCTCCCCTAACAAGTTTAAAAGCCATGCAAGTTTTCAATTTTTGGCTCTGACCACTTTTTCTTTTTCTTTTTCTTCCTGCTTCCTCCGTCTGCCTCTTTGCTTTATTATTAACAGATTCTGCTCACACATCTTCAGTTGTCTGATTGTGTAAACAACAGAGAGATAAGATGGGAAAACAATAGAGAATGATAAAAGACAGACATGCAAGACGGAAAATCAGCAATAAGGAGAGACAAAGAGAATGAAAAGCAGGGAGTTTGATGTTGCGCTAATGGGAGGCACTGAACGATGGTGGTCTGATGGGTTGATCAAAGCAATGTCTGGGAAAGCTGATGGAAAAATAGTGTGGCTATAAATTAATAATCAGATTGTCTGGAGAGAAGCACTGATAGATTGCTGTTTATAAGAATAAAGAGTTTTGGGTTTGACCACAAAATCTTCCTCTTTTCAAATGCACTCATGTGAAGTGAACCACTTTTTATTTGCATCTACAACAAAGGTTTTTTAGTTGACCTACCTCCCCTACAGTAATGTTAGAATTACCTTAATGCACTTATATTTGCCAGTTTTTATGTTTATTTACTCTGTTTATGTTTTTCACTTTGTTTATGTGTGTGTGTGTATATATATATATATATATATATATATATATATATATATATATATATGGTTTCTATAGCATGACTGAATTTCATTTTAAAGTCACAATTTGAGTTGTTATTATTTTGTCATTCTCTCTCCCTCCTTTGTTCTGTTTCTAGTGTGAGTTGTGGAAAACTTGTCCACCCTGACAAGCCCCTAGAGGCTCTCACCAGGTAATGATCCCTTATATCACTGGAAGAGCTGCTTTGGCTTCAGCTTCTCTATCAGCCTTGATGCTTTCAATACTAATTTGCTATTGTCAGTGGCTAAAAACAATCGTTGCATGCAGTACATCTTGTTAGCAGTGGGTTTGCAGATTTAACTGGATAAGGAACAGTTCCTCATCTGGGAAAGTTGCCATCTTGACCAGTCAGATGAGAAGATCTGTATCAACATGTTTAATTAGAAGATTATAAAAACAAGACACTGTAGTTTTAAAAAGAGTTATTTCGGGACAACCATTTAGTCATCCGCCCTGTAGCTTTTTTATAGGTGTTGCCAGGTTCGCTCTCTAGCTAGTCACTGGTAGTTGTGTTGTCAGCTCCAGAGAGCTGACAGAGAAGAATCCAACAAAAAAGCACAAAGTCAGCAAAAAAACCTGGACCAACTTTTTTTGCTGGGCTGCAACATCTCCCAGCAAGGTGCTGTGGTGGCCAATCAACTACTATCTACTGCAAGAGTTGCAACAAAAGATACTGTAGAGGTTTTCTCATAATTTTATAAACTGTTGTGCAGTGTTTTAGCATTTAATAACCCTTAACCCTGGATCTGTTACACCAATGCACCCCCTTGAATATTTCTAACCCAGGACATTTTCAGTTTGACTTAGATACAGCAGGTTTTCATTGGGAGATACCTGCAAATGTTTCAAAAGTGATTTTACCCCTGTAATCCCTTTCCACTATTTGGATAACATCCATCCAGGAGGAAGAAGAAGAAGGATACCACAGAAAGACCCAGCATTATGTTTGTGTTGGAAATTTTTATTAATAAATGCCATTACATTAAAGGAACAAATTACAGAGCTCTATTTTCACTTAATTTATCATTTCAAATCCTGTGTTATAATCCTGCAATATTCCCTGTAAACCCTCATAACATGTCTGGTAGGGTTTAGCAACTTTACACTGACCTGAACACCATTTTAAATCCAATTTCTCTTACTACCATACCTACAATATGTTCAGATATTGCTGTAGTAACTCATTGTATTTCTCTGTCACTCACTGTCACTTGTACTTATACCATAATTTTGTCTTACTTCATTTCATTGTTATTTACTTCATACACATTCTGTACTCAACAGTGAGTTTATAGTATTTTTTTTATATTCTATCAGTATTATATTATGGAACAAATGCAAAAAAGCAAACAAATAGGTACACATATGCAAACACATAGCTATTAGATGATACATACGTTAAGCACATGAAGGAGTTGTTGGAAGCCATGGAGCTAGGTTAGCAGTTTTTAGGCTAAGTTAGGACAAACACATACCCAGATACCTATCTCGACACAGAGATGAAAGTGATAATGATCTTCTCATGCGTCTCTGTAAGATGGCAAACAAGCCAGGCTGTTTGATTAATTTCTGTACAATATAATTGGTAAAACCCACTATGCTAGCAATGATGGTAGGTTTCAGGTAAGTCAGTAATCAGTGTAGAAGTCTGCTTAAGAGATAACACCCTAATCCAAAATGTCAGGATGCCTCTGGCTTTGTTTTCATCTCCATCCATCTTTTATTCAAGACTTCATTTCTCTGTTTAGAAATTCTTTTTCTTCTTCTGCCTCTTGCTAACACTAACTTTATTTCAGACTATGCGTGCATTGCCTGATGAGCTGATATGCAACACTAATGCAGAAATGATATTCTGGATGATTAATGTGTTTGCCATGAGTTGTGTCTCCAGCATACAGCAGGGAGAGTTAAAGTTTCCGCTCTGAATAATGCCTATGTGTGAAATTTAATAGGAACTAATGCTTTTTTGTTGCCATCAGAATCAAATTAAATCCCTTTCTCCTCCAGCAGTGGCTTGTATTACCTCTGAAATGATGAAATGAAATCAGGTGTCAGACTGCCACTGCTACTACACACACTTTTACTTGCTGAATGACCGGGTTTCAAAGTAGAAGCCTGGTATTTTCTCCTAGATAAAGTCTTGAACTGTCTTATAGGGAACTGCACCCCATCTGATTGAATCCAGAAACATAAAAATAGAATACCATTACTCAGAGATACAGTATACTTTAATAATTCACACAGTTAATGCAAACATGATTCAATCAAGAAATATACTTTAGTACTGGTGTCCTTTAGCGTCTGTCTGCTTCAAATTTCCTTATGTCAAGTAAACTTCATGTCATATACAGTAACTGCAGAGAGCAAAGACAGTGGAAAAGGCTTATGTTAAAGACAGGCTTTAATTTTTACACTAACATTTTATTACAGTATATTCTACTCAGAAACTTCAGTGTTCTGATCTGCTTCTGTTCTGATTCATTTTTTTTGTTGACATGACATGCAAATTCAGCATAATGTACATTTCTACTGCACTAATTCCATCAATACAACAACTGAGGTATATTATACTCACCATGTTGCTACTCTTCATTTATCTTTTGAAGCAGAAATAATGTTTTCATTCACTAATAATTTCCATTTCTCTATCATTGTTAAACTACCAACAGTGAAACTTCCTGCATTGATGTTTCACAGATGACTCATCCATTTCTTTCCGTGTAGGCTGTTAATTTGAATTTTTATTTAAGATTTTACTGCAGATGAAAATGAGCTATGGCTGCTACAGCAAGGGAGGGATGTTTTTTCTGAGTGAAACAGAGCAGAGTATTTGGTCCTCATTTCAGCAACTCACACTTCAGAGAGTGAATCACTGTTTCCTGAAATGAATGATCTTTCTTCCATGGAAATATGGAAATACCTTTTCATACTATACAAGAGTAAATGGCAGTGAATGTCCTCTTCTGATGGAGGGAAATAAGTCTATAGCCGATCTAATAGTTGGTTACTGCAGGGGAACAAGGCATTACAGCAGTCAAAGAGTCCAAGAAAAGCATTTCCAAATCTTTTGAAATGTTCCTTAATTGGTAAAAAAAAAAAAAAAAAAAAAAAACAGTGATCAGTCAGTCAGTGATTTTTCCCAAACATATAAATAATTTAAAATAATATTTTGGGCAAGCCAACCAATTAAATTTGAGTAATTGTGCATTAAAAATAGTACCAAAGGTTATTGTGATTAAAAGAGAGATGCAGCTTGTATGTTCAGCATAACAACAGATAAGAGAACTCAAAGTGACAAAGTGAGAATTTATCAGTGCACATGATAAAATGTGCCAGAGAACAGAATTGGACCCAGGATTGAGTCTTATGGCACAACATGTTTAAAGAGGGCTGGTGATGGAAGAAGCTAACAAACTCACCATCTCTGTTCCTCCATATTCCCCATATATATTATTTTTCTGAAAACTACAAATTGAAAAACACAATGCTGATTCACATCAGGAAATTTCTGATGACAGAACCAGACCCAGAATCTGACCATTCTGAACATTCACTGCCAACTTTTAGTACTTAAAATATACTGAGCGTCAACATGTGGCCTGAAACATCACTTTTGATTACAATGCAAATCTCCAGCCATGGATGATGGATTTTCCTTACAAACACAGACCATTAGCCTTGGCTTCTGGATGTGGATCCCAATCTGTCAATCACAGAGTCGACTCAGGTCTAGTTATCATTTAGATATATTCCCTTGATAGTGTCATTATTAACATTGCCTGTGTCAAAAGTCATGTTTATTGAAAAAGGAGCAGTACACTTACCAGTTAGATGTTCACACAGAGAAATTACCTTTGACTGAAACCACAAGTAACATAGTACTGAGAGCAAAAAATGGATGTTTGAAATAGAGCTGAGTCATCTGTAACATTGGTCACATTCAGAGCAAATAAACACTGACGCTCACAGAGCACAGGAAGCTGTACTGCAAACAAGTGGATCAGGGGAAAAAACTTTTATTTCATTCAGCTCTCTGATGCTGCTTAGATGGCAGAGGAATGGCCTGAACTGCCAGCGCTCATACAAACATGTTTCATCAGCATCACTGAAGTAAGAATAAACAGAGCAGCCAAAGGAATGGTAATGGAAGAAAGGTTAGTGAAGGCTCAGATAACCATGCAACTGAAAGATGAAAAGGCAGATGAGATGAGACAGTGGGAAGGGTTGAAAAGGCAGAGAGAGGGAGAAACAGATTGGCTGCGCGATCTGTGGGCGATTTTTGTTGTGTGTGTGTTAGTCACCTTGCTTTAGATGTAGGGCTCTTGTTACTAGAGGCAAGTGAAAGCCCTCCTCTCTCTCTCACAGTCAATTGGCCAGCAATTCAGTGTCACTGACAGGGCCACAAAATGGGAGCAATTTCAGAACATCTGCTTCTGGCACAATGGCTCTATGTTTCCTAAAGGCTAAATGCCTTCTCTTGCAAACATTGCACACACAGACAATTGAGAGTGGTATACATGACTGTTGCCAACTCAGCTAAAAAATATTTCATAATGTATCCTGACTCTGAATCTCTGAGCTCATTGGGTTAAGTCAGTGAGGTTGCTGCTGTGAAAAGACTGACTGGTGTTTTTGCGCCCACACTGTGGGTGTCTTAGAGATTTAAACACAGCAGGGTGGACAGATAACAGAAACACTTTAGAATACAATATAATATCCAGCAGTAAATACCAGCTTGGTGTAGCACACAATGTTAGGCTTTTGCTAAGACTTCCAACTCACTGGCCATTTTAAATAGCTCCTCTTTAATGCAGGTTTCATGTTTGCCATTCAGAATCACCTTCTTGTGTATGAGACTTTTTCTCTCATATGATTCTCATTTTCCAGTATTTCTAAATGATTATCTGGATAGATAGATCTGGTCTCTTTGCACCACCATAGTTTGCACATTAAAGTTGCAATACTTACATTTTTTGGTCACGTGGGTAGAACAACTCCACAATATCTATTTTTGCTCTGTAATGGCAAACTATTTCCCATTGATATGGTAAATCCAGCAGATTCATTCATTTGGAGTAATTTCTGTCATAAGTCCACTATTCACTCTCCTTTTAGGTCTGTTTTGGTCTACACCAACCAAAAACTTGTGGATCTTTAACTACTAGATGTTCCACTTACTTCACCAGCTAGTCACTACTGAGATCTGTCTGCTGTTTGGAGAATGTCCTCCCAAGAGAAATGCAAGCATAGCCTACAGCAGCTACACCGTAACCCCTTGGTGCATTTACCTCTTCCATCCTATGACCTGGAAGAATCTTCACAACCATGCTGCGTCTAAAAATGTTCCATAAGGTATATATAATATATGTCAATGTGAACAGGAGAAGTATAAACTGCTTACTTGTTCACGTAGACTCCCAAATCTGAAGAGAATCAGAGCTATAATTGGAACAGACCTGCTGTAGCAGTCTCTAAACTACTCAAAAAGGCATAATTAACCATAACTTTAATTCACCGCCGCAGCTCCCTCAACTAATATTAGTCATTTACCCCCTATTAAGAGCTAAGTATCAAATGTGACAAGCTAACTTGCCTTAAGTGCTTTTGCCAAACTGAGGGATGGATAAGTACTGTGAATATCCAGTTCAATATAAAATCTCCTCTTAAAATTCATGACATCAAATCCTGCACTGCAAAGAACTTTGATTGGTCAAAAACATGCCATTGATTCTTTTGAACCCTTTGAATAAATGTTACTGATTATCAAGTGGTCGTTCCATTTTAAAACAGATTCTAATATGTTTTCTGTATTGACATTGACAGTGAGGATTCTATTTGAGTTTAGTCAACATTTAATTTGCAGACTTGGGGTTTTCCATTTGGTTTCAGGGGACTAAATGTTGCTGAGAAGGCTGGAATATAGAAAAGCAGATTATCAGACTTGTCAGGGGAGAATATAGAAGAGCTGCTAATGTGCTGCAAAGCATTTAAATGGTTGGTATGCCAATGTTTATGTAAGTACAGTACTTTAGTAAGTAAGTAAAGTTTATTTATATAGCAACTTTCACAGACACCAGTTACAAAGTGCTTCACAGTCAAAATAAATACAAAAACAAAGATAAACAACAGATAAAACACACAGGGGAAAAACAGGTAAAAAAAACACAAGTTAAAACATAAAATACCATGTTATCTACAAGCCTGTGTGAACAGATGGGTTTTTAACTGCTTTTTAAAAAATCTCAGAGTCCAGAGATCTCAGACTTATTGGGAGACTATTCCAAAGGCTATAGGTGCTGCCGACTATGCACAATCTCTCAGAGTCTTAAAACGTGTCTGAGGACACACTAACTAGATGGACCTTAGAGGACCTAAGAGCTCAGCTCGTGATGTGGGGGTGTAGAAGGTCCATAATATAATGTGGAGCCTGGCCATGTAGGGATCCGTAAGTGAGCACCAAGATTTTAAAATGAATTCTAAAATTAACAGGAAGCCAGTGCAGAGAGGTTAAAATAGGTGTAATGTGTGACCACCTGTTGGGTTGTGTTAAGCCTAGCGGCAGCATTTTGGGCCATTTGTAAATGATCCAAGGAAGATTTATTAAGGCAAGTAAAAAGAGAATTAATGTAGCCATAGTATGGTAAATTATAAGGATTAGCAGTGATAAACTGGAGTTATTTTCAAAAGATTGAAACTGTGCAGGAGTGCAAGAGTGAAATAATAAGGAGATGATGGCATAACAAAGGGTTAATAAGGCAGGAAAGACAGCTAGCTTTTATGACAGTTGGAAGTGCTGGAGGAGAGATAAAGATGTCCTTTTTTCACACAGGAGCAGTTACTGCTGCTATCTTACTGGTTATCTGATCCACAGTGTGGGACAATCACGCAATATACCTGGGAGACATACACACACACACACACACTGATAGTAGTACCAGAGGAAAGAGGTCAGGAAGTTATCAAAGAATCAAAGGAATCATGTCTGCAGACCATGAATATCCATATTAATTCTGGCTTTTTAGCTGTAAAATGCACTAACTGGGTCTGTGTGTTTGGTGCTGGGCAGGTAGTGTACAGTGGGTTTAACAGAGCTTCTTCGCAGGAAAACGGCTGCCTGCTGTTGCTGGAAACTGGAATTTGCAAGCCAAAAAAAATGTTTAAATGATCTAAAAGAGGCTAAAAAGCTCCGTAAAGCTGAGGTGTACTACAGAGTTGGTGATAAATCTCTGTGGGTGCGTCACTATGAGTGACACCTCTAACTCACACAATCCTCACATAACTTAATCAATTATTAATATAAAAACATTGGTAAATTGAGCTTTAACTGTAAAACAAGAAACAAAAAAACAGCTGTTACAAACTACACAATTTAAATGGGAAAGAACTTACAAATAAACAGCCTTACACTGACCCAGCACCAAATCTGCTCAGCTTCACGTGCTGCTTCCTGTCAGGCAGGAAGTCGGTGATCCACCTGCAGGTGGAGTCGGGCCCGTGCAGCTGGGAGAGCTTGTGCTGCAGCAGAGCCAGGATCATGTTGTTAAAGGCAGAGCTGAAATCCAAAAAAATAGGATCCTGGCATAGGTTCCTGCAGAGTCCAGGTTGCTGGAAGATGAAGTGGAGGGCCATGTTTACTGCATCGCCCACAGACCTGTTGGCTCTGTAGGTGAACTACAGGGGGTCCAGGAGTGGGTCCATGATGGTTTTAAGGTGGGGCAGCAAAAGATTTAATTACCACAGAGGTCAAGGCGACAGGTCTGTAGTCATTGAGTCCTGTGGTCCTTGGTTTTTTGGGGATGGGGATGATGGTGGGAGTTCTTGAAGCAGGTTGGTACATGGCATGTCTCCAGTGAGGTGTTAAAAATGTCTGTTAACACCGGAGACAGCTGGTCAGCACAGTGCTTCAGAGTGGAGGGAGAGACAGAGTCCGGTCCATGTGCTTTACAGGGGTTCTGTCTCTTGAACAGCCTGATGACACTCCCTTCTGAAAATGTCTAAGAATACACAATCCATGTATGTTCTCATTTGTGAAAATAATGAGTTTCATTGATGTGGTTTGCTTATATTATGTTGACCTTGGGAGCAAAGGTAAAGCTGTCACTGTGTGGTAGTTTTAATCAAACTCAGGGACCTTGAACTTTCTTTTTCTCACATTAGCTATTGTCCTTTTACTCGTCTAGGGGCAAAAAACTTTGAACTAGTTGAATTTGTCAGACCAAGCTGGCAGGCCATTTAAATTGGTTGGATGTAGAAGCATATATCAGAGGTGACAGCTGGAAAATAATAGCTGTGATTCATGCAGCCAACTCTCTTCCCTCTGTCTCGTGTTCTCACTTTCTTTATCTCAGTTTCCAGTGCTCTTGTCTCCGTCGCTTCCCTCTCTACTTTCACTCATTCAAGCCTCTCTACCGTTCCTCCCATTCTCATCCTCCTTCTTTTTAATGGCCCTAACAGAGACAGTGTGTCATTAAGAGAGTGAAGATAGGGTCTGCTTGATGAGATGGTGGGGGTTGGCTGATTGGCTGACTAGATTCATAGATTGGCGTGGAGACAGATTCTGCCTTAGAGATTAGCGACTCCTCTCTATCATCTTGGTAGCACAATCAGTTACGATACAGTACACACGCATTCATACACATCCACCTGAACACATATACTAATTATTGTAACAGAATGAAGTAATTTAACCAAGGGCACATTCGTACCAACCACCTTTGTAGTTCAGTCACACTCTGCACTGTTTACGCCTTAAATTCGATTCCTTTTGGGCAAGTGACTTTCAACAATTGACAACAGGTGGACTAAAACTGTGATTATGGTTCTCTGGGCTGCACATAGGTGAACGTGCATGGGGGATGTTCGGAGACCATTCATGTGGCTGTTTCTTTTATATTTGTATGCAGCACATTTACATTTGTTTTCAGCAACCAACTTGCTCAACGCACAGGTCCGTACTACACGTTCTTGAGATTTGGAAGGCGTGCACGTTGGCTTCTCTGTGAGACTCTGTGACCTACAGTTACTCGTAACACTCTTCTCTGTGTAGGTTTGCATAGACATTTACCTGTATCTTTGGAGAACCATAAATCCAACTTAAGAATGACTATAAGACTAGGATGGATCGGTATCTTCAGAAAAGAACTTCTTCAGGAATAGGGAGACATGGACCACCTTCCGGAGCCAGGCCTGGGAAAGGAGCTTGCTGGTGTATGCATCAAATAGCCTTACTATGACCCAGCTCACACTTTTATAGATGTTTGGGCACACCCTTGAATACTGGGCAAAGCTTTTAAACCTAATGTGGTCTTTATATTTGGAACCACCAGACCACACATTTTGTGTTATAAAAATAATTGCTAGTTTCTTAAATTTCCATGTAATTTTCCTTAATGTATTGTAATTTTCCTTCCCTGCATTTGTGTCATTTTCTAAGGGGGAGGACTGAACTGAAGAGGAAGAAAAGAATTGTGTAATTAATGTGCGAAAGTTCATACATTGACCTCGGAAAAAGTAGTTTGACAAAATAGGATTCATGTTTAAATTTTAGTGATGGATGTTGCAGTCTGCAGTTCCTTATGCCTATAAAGCAGAGCATAAAATGAACTCAAGGTACACCACAGTCTGGAGTCATGTTCGTGGTCACTTATTTTATCATGTGTTGTCCAAGTCTGTTGAGCTCAGCTGAAGTTAGATGGCTGACCACCTACTGTACTTCACCTACCTGCTGCCCATGTATGTCACTTTGTAGAATTATTTGTCAAAGAAATGTGTAAGTTCATGTAACTTTGCTTTTCCAACTTTGCTTTTCTTGTAATTGAGTTTGAAGGTACACAACCAAATACAAAAATGCAATGCTTTGTTTTTTACCAATGAAAACAAAACAGAAATGGTAACACCTCCGAGCTCTTTAAATGTTGCATGGTAATGAACATTCTTTATATACAGGTCAAATGTCTGACTGACTCCTTCTCTCTTTGTCTCTCTATGTCTCTCGCCCTGTGGCAGGCCTGCCCCGAAGACTTCGTCAGAGCAGGGAAGCAGCAGTGACAAGAAAGAGCGTCCCATGAGCACCATGAGCGAGGCATCAAACTACACAGGTGGCTCTGACTACAGCACCTTCCCTGGCAGCCCCACCACCACTGTCACTACCGCCACCACCACCTCCACTTCATCCACACGGGTCAGTCTCCCTCCACACATCCTTAAACATTAAACATGGCTCTGATGAGCAGTTTAATCACCATTCTAAATCTGGACTCAGATAACTAACTGCTGTGACTGTAGTTATGACCTCAATCTTAAAGTTAAATTTATCAAACATTATTAGCAGACAGGGGCTAACTAAGGTGGGCAAGGCTTGAGGGCCACCTTTAGGTGGTGATATATTTTGCATATGAGGGTCAAAGAGGGGCACTTGTTTGTTTGAGTTATTGGTCCACAACCTTTGTACAGACTGAAATATCTTAGCAACTACTGGGTGGATATTCATGAAATTGAGTACAGACATTCCAGGTCCTCCAAAGATGAATCCTACAACTTTGGTGATCCCCTGACCACCATGTCATGAGGTTGACAATTTTGGCTTTGAATGAAATATCTCAACAATTATCATGTCAATATCAAGTCTAATAGACTTTCATGGTCCAGAGAAGATAAATCCTAGTGAATTTTGTATCTATTGTCACAAGTAGTTTTCAGATATCCAGTGAAATATCTTCACAACTACTTGATGGTTCTGCAAAAACATCCAATGACTTTGGTGATCCCCTGACCTTTTCTCTAGCACCAGCAGCAGGTTGACATTTTTAGTTGAGTGAAATGTCTTGACAACTATTGGATGGACTACGATGGAATTTGTTATAGACATTCGTGTTTCTCTCAGGATGAATTGTAACAACTTTGATGATCCTCTGACTTTTCCTCCTGCACCATCATCAGGTTGAAATTGTAATGTCCAATACTTGAGCTGAGGCTTATTCCCATCAGCCTCAGCTGTACTTTGTGTTTGGTGCTAACATGCTAACATGCTAAACTAAGATAGTGAACATTATTCTACAGTACTATACTGTACTACACTTAACCATTTTCCTGAAACACACTGATGATGTGATTCAAGGTTAAAGCCGTTATTTTTGGTTGTTTCCTCTTAGTAAATCTATAGTAAGGCAGAAGAGTTAAGGGAAACTTTTGATAGACTTGATGCATGTCAGAACATCCTCACCTATTGCTTTCTATGTGCAGTAAACCCACTCACGCATGCTGTCGGGCATAATCTAACTCTTAATTGACTGTTTAGCATATACCATATACAGATTACCCAGGATATGTTCAATGGGATAAAAGTTCTATTTTGCTGACATGTTGGCACACATCAATGTTGGGAAATAGGATGGTGTACTATCTATTAGTACTTTCTTACTGTCATTATGGTGAGTTCAGTGTGTGCTATGGGTATGAAATAATGTAGCTGATGTGTGTTGTAAGGGGCTCCAGTAAGAGTGATACTCAGTAGGCCTATATTAAGAGTTTGGAGAGTGCTCTAAAGTAAGCTGCAAACATTAGCATGTCCAGCTAGCAAGCTTACTACCTGAGATAGTTACATTTGGCAAACACATTGATTTGTCCTCATCCTGAAAGGTTTTTACTCTCTGTCTCTTGTAACGTTAAAAGTGAAAAATTCACACGTAACTTAACTTAACACTGTTAGGAACCAAACAGGGTTATGTTAGAACAAAATAACTGTCAGATCTTGATCTTAGATTTGTCCATATTATATTGGACTATGCAAAAAGTTCAAGATGTTGTCCTTGTTATTTTTTTACATTCATTGTTGAGCATACTGTATTGATAATTGATGGAATGAATGAAAGGAATTTATGGAAGTGATTCATATCAACATTAAACCGTCAGTGCAGCCGCTAACACCCCTGAAAGAGTTGATTTGTTGTTCCCATAATGCTGGTGGAGGTCAGCCTCAGGTTGTTTATAATGGTAACATGCTGAGTCGTCACTGACTCCCAGCACTCAGTGACTCTCCTGGAATTTGTCCATGTTGTGTCATTACTGCTTATTTCAGGTTAGAGAAGTGGGAGTGTAAAGCCGGCCAACTCAGCTGTATTTGCAGTGAGTGTGTCATCTGCACAGGTCACTGCGCTGTTAGATTGAACAGCATGTCTGTTTATAAATGGTTAATGAACCACACAAACACACAGGAAATAAATATGCATGGTAGATCAAATCAGAGGTTCCATGCTTTCATGAATAAGTGATATATTACTTCTGCTTACACTGGCCAAAAGTATAACACCGCATATCTTCATATATTCATGACAAGCCATTATTTATAACCTAGCTGTATGGGTCCAGCTCCGTGCCTCGCCTGAGAAGCATTTAAAAAAGAACGACACACAGCCTGCCTATAGAAGAAGATGCCTTTTTGGAAAAAAGGTCAAAACAGCTGTGCAGAAGCTGATAACATTTTGGGCATATTTTTGCAGTGTACATAACTAAATTTTGTGTGTTTATCCCTACTTAAAATGCCACCACAGTGACAATATGCAGGCAAGTTCTGCCACAAAACAAATCCGTACCTAAATTAAACTTAGTCCACACACAATAACAGCTTGATGATGGTGACAGAAAAACAGCCAGGTTCCAACATCTGCTGGAAAGCCTGAAACCAGAATTGTAATGTTCAGTTATCACATATGGGTGTAAAATTCATGTTGATGTATACTTTTGGCTATTTTACAGTATTTTATATTATATTTTCAATCAGTTTTCTCTCAATTTTATCAAACTGTGATTTCAAATATACTGTATGCAGTATCTTGTGTGCAAAAGAAAACTTTTAAGTAAAAGTTGAGCCCCTGCACCATTGGTCTGTGTTCGCAGTTAATAATTTGGGTCATAGAGGAATTGTGTAATGAACAAAATGATACAGAAATTCACTGGAAAGTATAGATGTTCTCAGTAAAATTCCATAACAATCTGCTCATTTGGTTTTAATTTTTGATGAGCTCAAATCTGATGGTGGTGCCAAAGGATGACCGTGACTCTAAAAATGACATCCATATACTACTAATTTGCAAAAGCAAAAAGGTTGAGAAAGAAATGTAATGCCACCCACATCATGTTTTTTATCATGACAATCAGAAAATGTTTTTGATTAAAGCTACCCTGTAGAGCTTTTCACCACTACTAATTCTATGGAGCAATGTTTTTAAGAGCAGGACGTTAGTTAGTTAGTTTTGTTTTAATGCATGCACACATGCCAGCAGACAAGTATATGGGTGACATGATACGCAATCCTGCCAATGGGTTCACACTATGCCACAGATCTACAGGTGCCGGTAATGTGCCAAGAAACGCAGGTCAACATGTTTGTTAGACCTGCATTCAGGGTTTGTTAGAATCCCTGAACATAAATTTAGCTTGTTGCCAAGAAAATTGCACAGGGTACTTTTAGCGTAAATCACAAAATATTCATACAGAACCTACAACAAAATGTTCGTAAATGTAGATATTTGTTCATAGCAACCAAACCGTGATTAACGAATTTATGTTTATGTTTTATGGCAACTCAAAACACTTGGTTACAGAGGAACACTGTGTTTTCATTTTCCAAATTTAACCAAAACCACAATCTTTCCCTAACCCTAGCCAAGTGTTTGTATTTTAACCCGAACCATATGTGATGTGAAGGATGTGAACCAAGCTTAAGGGGACCAAGCTTTGTACGCCCACCATCCACCCTAACCATCTTCCTACAACTAATGTGCAGTACAAGAAATGTATTTGGCAATTTAGCATTATACATGTGATTTGTAGGAGAGGAAAGGTCAGGGGTCACCAACAACATTAAGAAACATTTTCTTGAATGTAGATGTAAAGAGAATTCTATATCAGTTGTTGTGTAGTTGTTAAGACATAGTGTATGTTGGAAGGAAAAACAGACTAACAGATATTATCTGCCACTCAGGCAGAGCAATAAATATGCAACATTGTCATGGTTTCAAACATAATGTTAGAACTTATGGTAAATGGCTCAATAGTCATTTCATCCGATTAGCATCCTATCAACATACATTTTGACTTAATCAAAGGGCTTCTTGTAGCTTTCTGCCATTGGCATGAAAGACATTTTCTTCTACAGTGCTGAATTTTTCAGTAAGTGAGCCATGATGTATGAGGGACGTGGAATATGCTTTGTTTAATGAGCTGAATACATCTGCCCCTGTTGTTGCTTTTTATAGCTGCTGGAAAAGCTGCTGTTTTTGTATACAAGGTTCTTACAACCAATGCACCAAACACTTGTCATGTTAGACTGTTGTGCTGCGACTGGAGAAGAAAAGCTGATATTTTGGGTTGTTCTTTCTCTCTCCATATCTCTGGAGTTCTCTCTACTATGTTCACTCTGTAGGAGATGCAACGTGGAAAACACAGGCACAATATGTGTTGTTTTTTTCTTTCTCATAAAGGCTTATAAGTTATTTTGTGTGATTTAGTTCTTCAAAAATATGCATTTCAATAGGCCTATGTGTCATGTAAATTGTAGAGTTGAATATATTATAAATGTACAATTTCTCTACATTTATTATCCATTCATGTATTTCAACAGCCCTCTAGGTCTTCCAAAAAAGTTCACAACTTCGGCAAGAGGTCCAACTCCATCAAGAGGAACCCCAATGCCCCGGTGGTCAAGAGCAACTGGCTTTACAAACAGGTACAGGAGAAAGGCAATTTAACTTTAACATTATTAGATGTGTTTGTGAGTGTGAACAGATGGAAGAAAGCTGAAGAAAAATAGCAGGGCAGCAGATCTGAATGATGAAAGGCGCACACAGGCATGCAGTGCATGTGAAAAGTATTTACTTTGGATCTTTCATGTTCTGTGTTTTGTCACCACATTAAATCCCAGTAAATATAATTATAGATAAAGTTCAACATTTTGGGAAATACTCTTTCTTTCTGAAAGTAAGGTGAGAAGATTGATATCAATCTCCAATGATATAAATAACAATGTTCTCTGTAAGTGTCTGTGGGTTGATTTAAATTCTGAACAGAAATGCATGTTAGCCACTGGCTGCCTGGAAGGTAGGGAAACCAAATTCTAAAATTAAAATGTCATGGCCTTGGAAAATGGTTGGCAATAATGTAAAATATATGTTTGAAGGGCAAAAACACTGACATGGTTTTTCAATTAATTATCTTTTAAATTACCTAAAAGTACTTCACTTTCAGTCGAAGCTAGTAAAATTCAGCCTGGCTCCAGATATCTGAACCACGCCTACTTAATTGACTTATTCAGTGATTCAGATAGATCTGGTGTTGTGCAAACTGATAGACGTTTCCCCTGTTTGGAGAAACAGAAACAAATTGTCTTTGCTTGTTAACTTTTTAGGCACCAGAATGTTATTTTTTTCAATAGCAAGCTAGCTAGCTAGCAACGTCCATGAAAAATAGGAACAGAAATATAGCCACCAAAACTGTGAAAAATGTTGGTAATATTGGCACAACTGTATAGGTTGTTGTAAGTCAACTTATAAATAATAAAATAATATTAAATAACTGAAATAATTCATCTTAAGTCGACATTTCTTCAAACTATCAATCCAACCAATCCTAGCAACTGCTACAAGCAAACCAAGACTGGCTAACATGAATACAATGTCAGGCTGATGTGTGAGAGAAAAAAAACAAAAGAAAAACAAAACGGCAATTCAGTCTAATTATCAGGCAAGTTTACTTGTCCTCTAATCTTTTCCGCATCTGGGTGGGAAATTTTGAATCTGTGGAACCTAAGCAAATGTGAGGGCTATGTTCCTGCTGCAAGGCTTGACTGGACTCTAGCTAACCTAGCTTGACACTCAGCTTGTTCACTCATTACCTTTCCACAACTTGGTGCAAGTTGAGCAATGTAATTCGCCCCACAGAGATGTGCTGTGGGTCAATTTTTCAATTGGTCTATGGACCTCTGACCACCATGCGGCTCCCTGAAGACGACCTCATTGAGCACTATCAACTCGGCTTTCAAACCCCAGTTAGAGCCACTGTCAATAACCTCTAACTCAGCCTCTGCGGTGCTATATTCACATCAAGAGAAGAATCGATTCACTTCACACCAACAACCCCACAGTCCCTCCCCACAGACCTGTCAGAAAAAGCGCTCCCTCACAGAAGTCATCAGTGTTTACCCAAAGCCCCCCACCTCCCTGTGCTTCAGGATCTGTGGCCAAACACATCTCAAACAGCGCTAAAGACCCAAGTGGAATGAGCGAATTGTCTTGAAAAACTTGTTATTGTCGCTGCAGTCATTTCAGCACCAAGGAGAGGGTAAAAAAAAAAGAGCTTGAGCAGCAGCGTAGAGAACAAAGCACAGGCCTTTGCCCCGAGCACCACAGAGGCAAATTTGTCACTGCATTATGAAGAGATAAAACAGAGCAATTTGTCTCAGAGGAGGAGATAGAAGCTGGCTAATAGAAGCAGCCAGAGGGAGAGACAGCGAGGGTGTCAAGAGGAGGGAAGTGAGGGGAGATCAAAAGAGAGAGAAAACTGTGGATATGAGTATGTGTGTGAGTGTGAACAAGAGAGAGCATATTGTTCTCTGTAATTACTACACTTTGACTGACTGACTGATGGTCTGTGACCTTTGACCTCTGCAGGACAGCACAGGCATGAAGCTATGGAAAAAGAGGTGGTTTGTTCTGTCGGACATGTGCCTCTTCTACTACCGCGGTGAGGACACACACACACACATACACACACACACACACACACACACACACACACACACAGACACACATATCCAAATTTAGGTTGACGGCTGTTTAATTAGATGCATTTAATGTATTTAAATGCATTTAAAAGCTATTTTCAGTGAGAGCAGGTAGAGACTTCATGTTTTATTCATTTCTAGAAAACACACTTTCTATTTTTAAGGATTGTGCTAATCTTGTTGTTTGAGTTATGGGGTAGGCTTTATAACCAACTAAGGTCATGTTTACCTCTTCAACTCCTCATTACAAGCATACAGACCGGTGACATACACACACAATTATAGGAAACAGCTAGAAGAATGAGTGGAGAAACATAATGAATGCAGATGCTTCCATAAAGTCCGCGAGGGCTCACTGAGTGAGTGTGAAAATGAGGTGAATGATATGCTATGACCTTCACAGTCACCTGATTTTAATCAAACTGGACATATATCTTGGAGATTCAGAGTGACGTGTTAGACAGCACTGTCCACCACCATCATCCTATGATCTGTATAATGACATCTGATCACAAACCTTTGTATTTTCACCTGGTGTTAATAAGCAAACAAGCAAATTATTTGAAATTCCAGTCAAAAGTACCATATACATCAGCATCATCATACATCATCATATACATCTGTCCTCTGATTTAGGGATGGAGCCTTCATCCTGCATGTCTGATTAAATCATGTTAAACCACTGTTTCGTTCACACTTATTCTGAACAATATTTTGCCATTTAAGCATGAAAAGTAAAAAATGCTGCAGCTGAAAAGTTAATACAGTTACATTTACATATTAACGGCATTTCATGGTTGGATGAGCTTAGACAGTTGTGTGTTAGTGTTAATGGGGTTTGGATGAAGCGTCTTGTCTTCAGCACATGAACAAACAGGCACACAGTCAAAATCCCAGGTTCCCACAGGTATTAGTCCCACAAAACAGGAGCGAAAATTGGCGGAAAATCCCCCAACATTCAGTCCTAGCTGGCGTGCATAAATGATGAAAAATATAAAGATTACTGTGTCAGTTCTGTCACCTCTACAGGTATCAGGCCGTGCTTTCAGTTTGAAATTTCTGTTTGTGAGATTTTTGCCTTACCAGTTCCATTGAAAACTTTTTACACCGAGTTCTGTGAACAGTTGAGAAGTGAGAAAATCTTTTTGTTTGTTTGTATGGTTTCGTTTTTTGTTCTGTTTTGTTTTTTGGGGGGGTGAACCAACCCTTTATGACACAGAATTTTTGGACTGAACATTAAAACAGTGTCATATACATAACCTTCAATAAATCAGTGCTAAAAGCAAATAGCATGCATGAGAGAAAATGTTTTTTCTCTCTTTAAAACGAATCAAGAGCAGAGTAATGTGAAAATCAGGGTTCAATAGGTCAAGTGTCCTTGCCAGTTAAAAGTACTTGTCCTTGCTTTCACCCACAGTTGCGACGCCCACGTTGCAGCACTGCTAATTTACAACTTTATGTTAAAAAAAGCTCATCTGTTCCTCCTCCGTGTCTCTTAAACCCTTGAGACAGATTTTTCCATCTCCATAAATTGACAAATTAGCCGCTCCCAGAGCGCAATCAGCAGCCGCTTTCATGACAAACCCAGGGGAGAATTGGATGTTTATTGGCTTAGCCAGCCAGAGACGAGAGAGAGAGAGAGAGACAGAGAGAGACAGAGAGGAGGCGTCCTCTGGAAGGACAATAACATGCTCAGTTTTTCAATAATAACCTCTTCTTTTTTCATTTTTCTTCTGCTTGCTTTCTCACTTTATTCTAAACACCTACTGTCACTCAGGTTGGGCGGTGGTTGCAGAGTTTAGAGTTAATTCTCTTTGTATGAGCCGGGACAATAAGCATTGCTTGTATTGCAAATATTATGTAGATAAATTAATCCAGTGCGTTTACTGTAATAATTCACTGATACACTAATGATTGCAGCTGTCATGTAAACACTTAAAGCAGGTTATCTACATGATCAGAATCTGTGGAAGTTCAACTTGATAAGCAGAGCAGCACTAATCCTGCATGAGCTGAAGAGTACCAGTAAGTTACATTAAAGATATTTTACTGAATTAAAACATGTAATAGCTTTAAAAAGTAAATCATTTACTTTGTTAATTTCTGAAAATGGGTGGACATGCTGAAGATGTATATGTGTGTATGATTGTGCACTTACACTGACTTAACCAATTAAGATCAGTAACTACAAATAATAATATAAAGTGGGCTTTCAAATGTAGTCAAGGTTTTTTTTCTAAAGTACCCTCAGACGAATTTAATAGACATTCAGTTGAATTTAGAAGTTTTCCAATTTTCCGTAAATGTGTACCCTGTCATTATTTTATTTATAAGCTTGAGGCCCCCACTGGGCTGCCTCGCATTCACAAACAGAAATAAACAAGCAAGAAATTTGGTCCATGAATTGAATTCAAACTGGAGTGCAGACCTGTACTGTAGCTACATAAAACCCAGTCAAAACACAGAAATGCTTTATTATGAAACAGACATCATATTGGATGCAGAGTGGAGTTCTGCATCAAAATGCGTATTCACATCCACTGCTGTTTGATGCACTGACAGCTTGGGTTTAATGATGCTGTCAAATCTGTAGTTCAGTTAATTTGGTCCAGACAAAGAGAAACAAATGATACATTGTTGTCTTTTAGTTCTGCTCCGATTCATGTTCACACTGACTTTTTACAAACTAACCAAGAGTTGTAAACATGACAGGACTTGGAGAGTTCTGGTGATGTCATCCTGCATCTTTAGAGCTACATGGATCCACATGAGGAAATGGAATTGTGGTGACTGACAGCAGGTCATGCAGCACTTTAATGCTTATTATGTGTATATTAATTTTCTCTGGTGTCACCAAGAGCTCATGAAGAAATAACTGATTATGAGTATTATTAGTATTATTAGACTCAAAATCAACTGCATGTTATGAATAATGAAAATGGGTAGAGACAGGGTGAAAACAAGGTGTCCTTTACAGCAGTATTGCAGGTGGATTACTGTGGGATCGCTATGTCCAGTTAACGGTCAGTCTGGTTAACATCATATTTACAGCTGCTGGTTCTTTTGTAAAACAACAGTGTCAGAATTAAAAAGGCAGCGAATTATCATTTTTTCTCTTGGCTGGAACCAAATGAACTGAACTACAGATGTGAAAGTACCTTCAGAAACGTTGATGTACACACAGTCTGCGCTATATCACATTTTTAACATAATTGCAATGTTAACCTCCAAATTAAACTGGACACACACAGTGAGGCATTGGACCTCCGTCAATCATTTATCTGTGTGGAGTCATTGATCCAAGAGTACGTGTGTTCATGCCAAGCTAGATGCTTTACAGCCCATCAGCTCATACAGTCACTGCTAATGAAAACAAATTAAAGCCACAGTAAAATAACAGGAAAGAGTGTGCTACTCTGCACAGACTACACTACCATTATGTGACACTGACAGCGGGAATAATCTGTGTCCATCCCAACCACAGAATGAGTTTCCTCCAGCTCTTCCTCACCTGCTGAGCAGCATCCAACCCTACAGCCTGAGAGTTAGCACACCTACAGTGATGAGAGTAAATGTAATTAGTTACTTCCATCCCTGGATTTGAGCTACTCTTTAATGAGCCAGTAATGTATTACAGTTGTACAAGTTGGTGTCTTACAAGATAAAAATATCTTTTAGATTTTCTGAGGCTCAGTAGATTCCCAAAAGTACAAAAACAGGAGAATTATCCTTTAATCAAACTTTTCTCATAATATTAATATTAAGAGTTACAGTTATTTGTGCATGCAAACTCATCTGAGCAAGCAGAAGTTTGCAGGACAGATTTGCAGCTTCAGACCTCAGAGAACCTACTGCAGAACCTTGAAATGTCAATCCTCCTAAAAGGCATTCTTAAAAGAAAACACCCACTTACACTGCAGTGTATATAGCATCTCTCTGCATGCCAGCTGACTCGTTCCCTCTCTTTCTCGTTCATTTTCACTGTGTGTGTGTTCTGGATCTCAATAATTCAGCAGCAGGGCTGGGTCCGGAGGAGCTGCAGGGCTCACGGTGCAGGCTCGGGTAAAGCAAACAGCAGCGCTGGCTGGAGGCTCTGTAGGTTTTTGCTGCAGTTGGTGCTGCAGACGTGTTTCTACCTTTTAGTTTTTTAGCCTGTAAGCTCCCATCAAAGCAGCATTGTGCTATACAGGGCACAGAGAGGTGAGGCAGTCATTACCATCCCAACATGAATCAGCTCAGATTGTTGGTACAAGGCTTTTTTTTTGATGCAGCATCAATAAATATTTACTTGGTTAGAGGAGTCTGTAATGCATTCATGGCGGCGTCTCACGTCTTTTGTGCTTTGCAGCTGTTTAACTTCTGAAATGTGAAAAAGAAAAGAACAGAAAGCTGTGTTTTCTGTGTGCTGCAGCCTGTGGAGAGCCTGTCCTCAGCTGTGTGTGCGTGTGTTCCATGCTACATACCACACACAGGGAGAGAAACTAGATGGTAGTTCACACAGAAAGCGAACAGAGCTCATAGGGGTGTCCAATAATCTCTCTCGCTGTCGCTCTCTCTCTCTCTCTCTCTCTCTCTCTCTCTCTCTCTCTCTCTATCTCTCTCTCTCTCTCTCTCTCTCTCTATCTCTCTCTCTCTCTCTCTCTCTCTGTCTGCTGTTGTCTGATAAGCTTCAGTAGGTTTTGTTCCATCATCATCCATTAGTCATTCATCACACCATCCACCAGATAAAGCTAGACCTCCATGTTCTCATATTTAAAGACGAGACATGGCAACACGTTCCAGATCATCAGGACAAGTCTGGAGACTGACAAATATGCAATGATATTTTTATTCTTTTGTTTTTTGAAAGAGGGTTCCTCAAAATTTCTGGCAGTGTATTAATACATGTATTAAATATTCTTTTTCAATTCACTTTTAATAGCAGTAGCAGTCCATGAGAGTTCTGCGTAGTGTTAGTATCATGCAGGCAGAACAGTGGGTGGTAAAAGAAGGAGTGTAGTTATGCGCACATCAGATGTAGGTGTTATTGAACATCAGTGGAGCAATAATGCAAAGTGTATCAACTAATCGGCTCATTGTCAGCTGTCACAATATCATTATCTTATTGATGCATCACCTGTTCAGTCACCAGCTGACTAGGAGCATCCAGTCACATTCAAGTGTTTTATAAACTGTCAGCTCTCACAATAACTCAACTGATTGGCTGATGCTAACAGTGAACTCCCTCCACCACCTCAAACTCCTGCTAATGTCATTGAAGCTTTGGTATTGTTATCTTGCTGACCTCTACATTCACGTATGTTTACATCTATCAAATGCTGTTCTGTATGTTGGTTCTCCTGCAAAATCCTCCCTGCTGCTCAGATTGTTTAGAGCTCCTTCAAACAGCAGCCTTTTCCACCAAATCTTACTGTGAAACCATCATTGGTACATTTACTCAAGTACTGTACTTAAGTACAATTTCGAGATACTTGTACTTTACTTCAGTATTTCCATTTTTGCTACTTTATTCTTCCACTCCACTACATTTCAGAGGGAAATATTGTACTTTGTCTTCCACTACATTTATTTGACAGCTTTAGTTACTTTACCTTTTTGGCTTTTGATGTCATTACAAAAAGCTGTGTGTAGTCGGGGTCTATGAGTTGTTAACAGCTCCACCAAATATTGTCTTTTCCCTCAAAACTTCTCACATGGTTTCATTTCAAAACATGTTCAAATGATCCAATATTTCAGCAAAAATCTCTCCCATTAATCATCTCACGACCCCTCAGATTTATCTGGTGACCCTTTTGCTGCTAATACTGTACTGTACTTTTACTTAAGTAGGATTTTTCATGCATACTTTTACTTGTAATGGAGCATTTTTACATTGCTGTATTGGTACTTTTACTTAATTAAAGGATCTGAATACTTCTTCCATTACTGGGAACCATTTGCTACAAATGGTAAATTATTGATTTAAGTGTCTCTGACTGAACTTAAGTATAACAGACAAATATCTAAATATCAGCCTAAAATCTTCTTAATCAACCCCATCTGCATATCAGGCAACCCCGCATTCTATTTGACATGTGACTTTGACCTGTGTAAGTTCATCCCCTCAATAATAATCTCACTTAAAGCGAACCAAAGTATACCAGCCAACTCCTTATCTAAACTACAGTCAAAACATTGATGGGTTTGGATGCCAGTGACCAATTCTAATATGTTAACATATTAGACTTCTGATTCCTGACTCCTTATTATTATTATTCTTTGTTGCAGATGAGAAAGAGGACAGCATCCTGGGAAGTATCCTTCTACCCAGCTTTCACATCTCCATGTTGTCAGTGGATGACCACATCAGCAGGAAATATGCCTTCAAGGTAAACACAAGTTTTTGTCTGTTTTCAATAGCTTCTTTAAGTTTAAATTAATGGTGATGACGATGTTGAAGCTTACTTAACTCTTAATTCGTATTGATTTTTGTTTCCAAATAATAGCTCAAGATAGTGGTTATAGTCAGTTTTTATCTTGACTGGCAGAGAAAAGCAGCTGCTTTAAAGGGCTGGTTCCATTTCCACAAGCATACCATTCCTGCAGGCAGCCAATGGGAGCACTTTTCTCATGCACTGACCTCTTGTTTTAGGAATTTATACTATAGAGGGGTTTTTTTTTGTTTTGAGAATGAGATATTCCGATTGATATAAATTTCATGCCTACCTGTTTGAAGTGCCCCTCTACTCAAAAACATGTTTTTCGTCTTGTTCCTTCAGTTGAATGTTTGAGCTTCTCTGTGCAGAATGATGAATGTGCAGTTTGTTTTCACATTCATCTGCTGAAGGAGGAAAGTTTCTCTGTGCTCACCTTAAATCTCAGTTTAACATGTGTACCTACAAGCAGGATTTGTGACATCACAACTAGTTTGGAGCCAATCGTGGTGCAGTGTGTAACATACATAAGTGTGATGTGGAAACTTTCACCTACCCCTTCTTTTCTTGGCTTAGCTTTGCAATTGGGAAGGACGTTGACTACACTTGTGGCTGACTAAGCCTCCAGCAGCGGCCAGTTGAATGTCATCAGCATGTCATCTGATGACTGATCAGCTGATAACGTGCTACCAGCTGATGACATGCTGATGACATCATCAGCACAGGCCACATCAGCATGTGGCATCAAAAAACTTGAGGATTTTCACACTCAGACTAAACTGCAGCGAGTGTTGACCACTGGTGGTGATCAATGTTGCAAATGACGAGGGATGGTCCATCCTAGAGATGTGGCTGACCCACAGCAGCACCTACCTCTAAAGCTTGCTGATAAACCTGTTTCTCATTTGTTAAATCTGTACGCAAACAAAAATACAAAAAGTTTGTGGTTATGTGCTGGAACTATTTCTTGATGAACAACAGTGAATCCATCCACTCATGCACCTTCGGCTATAGTCCAGATCGCCAGATACAGTCTATGAGAACAGGTTTTGGTGTTGGCCTCCACCTGGCACCCTCAATATCACTGCTGCATAAAAATAGTTCCATCATGTAACTTACCCCAAAATCACACATAGTTGTTTTTACCTATCTATTTATGTAGGAGTTAAAGAAAAGAAATAGAAGGTGTTAATTAGTGAGCTTTAGAGGTGTTGATAGACTTTGTTTTTTACTTTGAAGAGAGTCAGGCTTGCTGTTTCCCCCTGCTTCCAGGCTTTATGCAAAGTTAAGCTAACTATGTCCTAACTTCAGCTCTGTACGGTAACACACAGACATGAGAGTAATATCTAATATATACTTATCTAACTCTCAGAAAGAAAATGAATGAGCGTATCTCTCAAAATGCTGAACTATTCCTTCAAGGTGGCAATTTATTTGACTTACAAGAGTTTGGAGGTAATATACAGTAGTTTCCTATGTGCAAGTATGGACTTGATGATAGGAACAGCTGTTAAGAGCTTCATCAGTACACATAGACAGTATAATTAGACACATACAGTACACACAGGAAGTTGTTAGTTGTTCACCTCAGTGTCGTTCTTATTTATGCAGCTTTACGTTTGCCAAGATACTCAGGAACCTTGAAGAGTTTCACACTTCTCTGTTTTCACACCTGAGTTGAAACACACATAGCGAGGCGGGCAAGGAGCAGCCAAATACCTGCACACACATACACACACCCATACACATATTAGTCATACTGTACACAAACACACTCTTCTGCCAGCAGGAATGATGTAAAGACTCCCTGCTAGTATCTCAAGGTCATCAACCAAAGCTGTTTGTCACACTGCTGTTTCATCTCCTCCTCTGTCTCCTCTTTATCTCTCTCTCACTGCCAATACCTCTCCTCCCTCTCCCTACACTGCCAGGCCACTCACCCCAACATGCGGACGTATTATTTCTGCACCGAAACAGCCAAAGAGATGGAGTGCTGGATGAAAGTGATGACAGACGCTGCCCTCGTCCACAGTGAACCAGTCAGACGGTTGGTGTCATGGCTGTGATGGTTTTGAAATAAAATATGAGACACACAGCTGTCATGGAAGAACCACACATTATTATCCAGATTAGCCTGCTATAACATCCCAGGAGCTGGATTCATTATATCTCTAGTCCTCCTAAATGCCTCTAAAAGAGAACTCCTCAACTGAGACAAATTGGGGGGCTGAGCTTGTCAGATATGACATTAGGTTTTATACACAGGAATTTGTTTCATTGAGCAACATAACCATAATTTAAAACGGTAAGTAAACCTAATTAAACTTTTTGTTAGCAGAACATGTATTGTGTAACTGTAAGTAACTATGTGGATGTGTGAGGATCCACAGTCTGCAGGATGGACACTCTGTATTCCTCTGAGTGACTTCCAGCTGGGACATGCAGCCACTAGCGGAGACAGCAGTTTAGCCTGGTCACTTGACAATATCAAGTATAATTTAGCTCCCATCATGTTGATATTTAAAGGATAATTCTGGTTTATTACAACTTGGGTCTCATTTTCCTATCAGTAATTACACTGTACTTACCAAATTAATGCTGAGATCTGGGAACACATCCCACTGACAGAGCGTCAGGGAGTGTGAGGGGTGCAGTCTTACTGTACCTGGTTGCTAAAGCTTCATTTATACTTCTCTGTTAAGGGGTTACCTTACCACACCTGTGGTGCTCATGTTTCTTTTTTGTAGCGATGTTGCCGCATTCCCAGATCTCAGCAATTCAATGTTCAAAGAAGTTAGAAAAACAACCTTTTCTTCACCCTTCACAGCAATGTCCCATATACAGTGTATTCTACATGTGTATGAAATGTTTTCACACTGAGTGAAATATTCACAACCAAATTTAAAGTCTTGGCTCTGAATATGATATTATTCCTAAAGAAAAGGCCATAATTCTTCACTGTTGTTAATATACCAATACCCAGTGTGCCCAGACTCCTTCTGGTCCTGCACTGTCAGAGGTTCCTGGCAGAGATCAGGAACTTCTAAGAAGTGGAAGAACAGAAAGAGATGGTGGCAGAGATGGAAGGGCTGTCAGACAAACACAGGACTTCTGACTCTAAAGTTATCTTTGAAATCTTTTAGAATTTTTCTTTTAAATTCTTTATCACATTCCTGTCTTTCCTTTGACATCCTACTCTTCCTGTCTCTCCAGATTGGACAAGTTGAAAGTGGACCAGCGGGTGCCTCAGGAGTTGAACAACTTATTGAACCACAGAGTCCTAACCCGGCCCGAGATCCAGAACAACGAACGCAACCGCGAGCCTGTGCGTCAACACTCCCTATCCAGGGCCGACGACAAACGTCAAAAAGATGCAGAGAAACACAACGGCCAGAGGGAGCGGGAGTACTACACCTTACAGAGAGATGGGGAGAGGTACTCCCTGAAGAAAGACGGGGTAAGCTACATGCTTCAGAAGGATGGAGAGAAGTATCTCCTCCACAAGGACGGAGAGAAGTACCTGCTGCGAAAGGACGGAGACAAATACTCGCTGCAGAAAGACGGAGAGGTGTACGCCATTCACAGGGATCTGGAGAAGTACGCTGTTCAGAAAGTGGACGAAAAGTACACAGTGACACCAACGGAGGAGAAATACGCTCCTAACAAAGATGGAGAGAAGTACTTGCTCACGAAGGATGGAGAAAAATATGCACTGCAGAAAGTGGGAGACCGGCACACGCTCCAGAAAGAAGGACAGAAATACGTCCCTCAAAAGGAAGTGAAGAGACAGCTGTCGTTAAAGGAGACAGAGAGTAAATATGGTACCATACAAGTTGTGGACAAATACGGCACTCTGAAGGAGGTGAGGAAATACAGTACGCTCAGAGAAGGGGATAAGTACGCTACTCTGAGAGACACAGAGAAGTATGCTACGCTTCGTGAGGGGGATAAATATGGCTTCCAAAGAGACCCCAGCTCAGAGAGGTCTCTGACTAAAATCAGCAGCATCAAGCTGCAGCCGGCTCAAGCCGCTGCCATCGCAGCCGCCGTGTCTGCATCTCGTCAGGGTCAGGCCAACCTCGCCCTGCAGAAGCCCACCCAAGTCAATGGTTCGGGGTCCGTGGCAGGGGAGCAGACAGGGGACTGCAGTCCAGCAGAGGTGGACGGCAGCCTGGCCAGGGGTCCAGGAAAGGCCCCGACTCCAGTCCAGGAGCCAGAGAGGGGCCTGTCCAGGACCAACTCCATGCAGCAGCTGGAGCACTGGGTCCGCACGCAACGGACGAGAGGACTGGACGACGACACCAGGAGGTGAGCCTGACTCAGTGTGTGCCTATGACGTGTGCTTTTGTGATTGTACTGTCCTTTTTGGAGCCATTTTGGGTTTTGCGATGTCAAAATAAGGACTTTTGTGTGTTGTGAGGACATTTTGGCCAGGACCGGACATCTAACATGTCATTTAGTCTTATAGTCAGTGATAGTGACCCACACTTGTTGCCATTTCTCATGGATGTAGCCACCAAGCTGTGTTAATGACCACCACACCAGTTAGAATGACTGAACAAATCAGAGGTCTTGATTGACAGGTCTTTTTACATTAAAGCTAATACTCAAAAGCAGGTAAATAGGCCTATTAAAGCTCTATGGTTTTATTTTTATTTTATATTATTTAGAAGATGTATGAAATTGCATTGTTACAATGCATTAACCTTATAATTACAGATAGGCTGTTATGTTTAGGGCTGATCATCAGAAAATTAATCTTAATGGTTTAATGGTTTGAGTCACTTTTCAAGCAGAAATGCCAAACATTCACTGGTAACAGCTTGGAAAATGAGAGGATCTGCTGCTTTTCCTTGTCTGATATGATAGTACATTAAATATCTTTGGGTTTTTCACTGTTCACTATTTTTCACTATTTCAGACAAAATAAGCTATTTGAGGTCACCTTGGGCTGTGGAAAACTAAATTTTTCTCTATTTTCTGCATGTTTTTAGGCAAAATGAGTAATCGATTCATTGGGAAAATATTTGAAAATAATTGTTAGTTGCAGGCCTAGTTACATTCAGCTTTTCTTACAGGATTACTGTTGTTGTGTTTAGAGCCAGTTTATGCTTGCCTCAGTAGAGATAGACAGCAGAGATATATCTATGAGATATATCTATGAGAACCATGACTTTTCAATGCATATAGAATCTGTATCTTCAAATGTAACAGTATTGTCAGAACACCTACAGTAAGAGGCCCTCCACTCTCTCTGAGAGGATTGTCTTTGAATAGTGGAGCTATTTTATTGCAGTTGCTTTAGTTGTGATAGTGAAACTGTATTATTGTGAAGTACAGTATGTGTGTGTATATGATGTTTTCTTTTTAACCAAAATAACACGTGTTTTCAACACAAATTGTAACCCTGCACACAGTCATTCATGCAAAATACACACTTCACTACAATCCGAGGGTGACCTCTCATCTTGGCAGGTCTGCTCCTCTGCAAGATTTAAAACCTTTTCCCATCTCCTGCTCTGCCATTCCATCTTTCCTGTCCGCCCCTCATTGTCTGTATATCTCCCTCTGTCTTTACTCTGACCTTGAAGACCAAAGGAAACTGAAAGCTTTTTGTGCCACTACAGATGTGAATCTCAGTTGGGAGCGCTGGCATTTAGCTGCCGTTTAGCCGGCTTTACAGAGGAACGCAGCAGAACAGAAGTGCAGTGCGCCGACGCTCCGTTTGCTCTCAGCACTTCCCCTCTCCTTCTGCTGCCATGAATAAGTCATGGAAATGAGACTGTAATGAGAGCAGAGCAAGCTGAGCGCTGCCGAGCCGCATTTGTCATCTTTATCAGCACTCAGTGCAAAGGAGGGGAATAGAGAAACTTAGTTGAAGGACTGATTGTTATTGTTGTTAACATGGAGTCCTGCTTCTGCTAACAGCTATATTATTTAAAGTGAGCAGAGTTAGATAAAGTGACTATACAGTACAGCCGTGTACAGCATTGCTGGTGTGTGTGCATGTGTGTTTGCATACCTATTTATATGCTCACTGATGTAACGTGTGTATTCATTTATTTTTTTTTGATTTATTCCTTTTGAGGTTCCTATCAAACTTTAATGAACCCACAATTTACTGCATGACACAATTTAAATGGTGAATTCTCTGAAAAGCACATTCATATGTAATGTCATGTAACACCAGTATTCAAATAATGTTCCCAGAACAAGCAAATACAAGCTAATCGTAATACTCACCTCTACTGCTCTCACTTTCTCCTCTCAGACAGATTTTTTTTTAAATTTTTATCGCTGTTAAGCTATTGTGAATTAAACTCAACACTTCCTGCAGATTTTCACAATGAAATCCTGGATTATAGCTACAACAATTAGTCAGTTCATCTGCAACTATTTTGATAATCAATTAATCAATTAAAACTTCTCCAATCAAAGAAATTTCTGCTTCTCTCTGTTGTTCTACACATCTTTCTGTTTTGGTTTGTTGGTCGGACAAAACAAGCAATTTAAAGACGTCACCTTGGACTCTGGGAAACTGTGAGGGACATATTTCACTATTTTCTGATATTTTATAGACCAAACGATTAATTGAAAAAAGAATCAGTTGGGGAACTTTTTTGCATCACCCTGTCAAATAAGTGCAAAATATCCAAAAAAAACATCTTAAAAATGTTGTGTATTTATATAGCACGACAGTGTGACAAACTTTTTTACATTTTGCTACTACAGCACTTAACAACACTTAATAAATAAATTTCCACTACCCAGTGCCTATGTTAATACACTGGACCGAGGCCACTGCACTGTAAATCATTATATTATTCCATTACCCTTTTCAATTTTAAGCTCGCTGTCACTGTTTTTCTTTTAACCAGGGCTCCAAAAGGCAGAACCAAGCCTGTATTCTCCCAGTAGTCAAAGCTGCTTCACTGACAGAGATTTTGAGACCAACTGTCTGTGGAGTTTAAAGCCTTTGCATCCAAATTAGCAATTAATAATTCATTGAAATGAATTCATAATCTTGCTAACTTTGATGTTCTTTTTTGCCAAATGTTTCCACAAACTTGGAGAGCATTCAAAGTCTGTTCTATTGTTTTTGTATCAGCAATAAAATCTTGTTTTTAGCGTATGCAGCAGAATTGGAGAGTTAAAAAATATCGATAAACTGCCCAAAAGCACAGAAGGGATGTATTTGTCAGTGTGGATGTCCCCTTTAAAGGCCTGAATCAGAGCAATGCTCCCCTGTGGCACGCTGTCCCACAACTGACTTTCCTCTCAAACTGGCTGATTAAGTTATACTATAGTTACAAGCACTGAACTTACTTAAGATGAACGATGATTTTTAAATATATGTTGACATTTTGATGGTTTATCATAGCCTGGATCCACAATAACCATCCACACCTCAGATTTGTCCAGTGACAGCCGACTGTCGCTGTCTGTGGTTAAAATGACAGACATCACCAGCGGCAGATTAGATCAACATTAATGTTAATTCTGTAACGATTAAAATAATAAATAAAGTTAGTCTGTTCTCTGGTTAAGCTGCTGTCTGTATTCAGACAAATATTGTTTGTGAGTGAAAAGACACATCACTCTGTAACACCACTATACGACCACCAGTGGACTGCGTGTTTGTGTGGTGGAGTGGAGACTCTTCTCTAGAGAAATGATCAGCTGATCACCTCACATCACTTTAAGATCCTCCCAGTTAAACTTTGATTCATATCAACATTTGATTGTGATTAGCCTCATAGTTGAAGGAAGTAGCTGGTGAAGTACAGTAGGTGTTAAAAAACAGGTTCACAATTTTTCCAAGTGTGTCTTAAAACAACAGTCAGGAGCCCAGATGAACATTAAAACAGGTTTTTCTTGCTGTAATCATTCCTCCTGTTTATACTGACCATTAGAAGATCCCTTCGTAATGCACTTACAATGGAAGTGATGGGGGATAAAATCCACAGTCCTCCTTCTGTGCAAAAATGTATTTAAAAGTTTATCTGAAGCTAATATGAAGCTTCAGCGTCTAAATTGAGTCAAATCAAGTAGATATAGTTAGTGCCAAAGTCCCTCTTTTTGTTACTGTACTTCCACCGCAGCTCAACAGGGAAACACTTAATATGACTAACTCAGACCGCTGAAGCCTCATATAAACTTCAGATAAACTTTTAAATACATTTTTGCACAAAATAATAATAATAATAATTTCATTTGCATAATACTTTTCAAGTTAGGAGTACAAAGTGTTTCCCATAGACAGCATAAAAGAATCACAAATATAAAAAAGAAAAACACAAGAACAACAGCAAAATACAAGCACACAATTAAAAGACTGTAAAAAAGGAATTTACAAAAAAATCATCCAACAAGTGGAACTATTAAAATAAACTTAAATTCCAGAAATGCCCCAATCCTTAAAGCTGCAATATACGACATTCAGCCCCACTCGATGTCACGCTAGCACCAGCATCTTGGACCAAAACAAATGCGCACGTTGTTTACTCACTAAAGTTTGGGGGGAAAAAAGAAAGCAGCATATGAACAGACAGCTCATGAAACTCAGATCAAACTGTCAAACTAGACAGTGCTGATCAAATATGGATCAAGATTCTGTTGGTGCATTGCCTATTTGTCGCCTCAAATGTTTTCAGAAACATATTTTAGTGTACTGTTTAGCTGTAATTTGAGAACGTTTGTGACCCGGCCGAGGACAGCGACGGACTCACATGCACTAACATGCCCGTGTGGCCAGACCGGCTATCAAAGCAAAGAACAGAGAGACTGGGATTACAACACACACAGAGAGAATGTGACCTCATTCTCTGCTCAGGTCGCATTACTTCACTATATCTTTACATAGCAAATAGTTGCTTGCTGTCATCTAGTGGGGCTGAATGTCGTATATTGGACCTTTAAGTCTATTAATTAGCATAGCGTGATCGATGGTGTCAAATGCTGCACTAAGGTCAAGCAGCACCAGTACAGAGTAGTGTCCAGAGTTTAAAATAATTTAAAATTCTATTTTAAAGTAATCTGGGACACATACAGAGCAAAGGGAGCTGTTTAAATTTCCTCCATCACTTTGGCTGAAATGATATCCAGATGACTGGATGAGGGTTTCATGTGGGACACAGTGTCAATGAGAGTTTCCATATAAACTGACTGGAAACTATCTAGCAAATGAGGACATGGACAAGGAAGAATCATGGGAGAAGTTGAAAGGGGAATGTTTGCTCAAATTTGGTGAATTTTGTAGAGAAAAAAGGAGAGAAATTTCTCACAGTCAGCAGCAGATGAAGCAGAGGGACTAGTGTTGGGAGGTACGAGCCGATTAATGGTTGTAAATAAAAATCTGGAACTGTGCTGATTGGTGGTTATTAACTGAGAGAAATATTGGTCTCTTGCCTCTTTTACTTTCTGATTGTAGATGACCAGTTGATCTTTCATTTGTAGGTAATGGACTTGTAGTTTTCTTGTCCTCCATTTGTGTTCTGTTCTCCTGCATGCTTTTTTAAGGCTTTAAATTGATCCGTGGGAAAGAATCGACAACATTTTTTGTTTTAGTTGTAAGTGAGGCAACAGTGTCCAGTGTAGTCACACAAATTTGATTGAATTTTCGTAGCAGCTCGTTTATATCTGAATTAAAAGACAAGTTGTGTTTTAGCTGTATGTTCAGTGATTATCTGAAACGGAGTGGTGCGTTTACATGTCTGTTAAAATGACTGTGTGGACACACTGTGGATTTTGGCCCCCATCACTTACATTGAAAGCACATTTGAAGGGGATCTTTTAATAGCCAGTATGAACAGGAGGAATGATTACAGCCAGGAAAACCTCTTTCACTGTTCATATGGACACCTGACTGCTGTTTTAAGACACACTTAAAAAAATTGTGAACCTGTCCTTTAAACCTAATATTAGATATAGATTTGATAAGGGATTAAAAAGGATTCAGATTCAATAGGTGGATTTGATACTGGATTTTAATTCGATAAAATGCTATTGAACCCCATCCCTGTGCTTGTCAGATTGTTGATTGTTGATCACAAAAATTGCATAAACGACATTCCCACATCTGCTCCTAACAACCTCTACTGGCTTACAGGAGTACAATGTCAGAAGAATGAATAAAGTGGAATAAAATGGCAATTCAGTCTGAGTAACAGGCTAGCATTATTAACAAAAACAGAATGTACAGGTCATGTTTTCATAGCCTAGTGAAATCAAGTCACTGCCTGGAAGGTGGAAAGTGGTGTACAGTAATGATGAAATATATGCATTGTATATTAAAAATATTAAAACATTTTAAATATTAACAATACACAATCACAGTATAGTCCTTCAGTCCATGCTAATTTACTGTAGGGATGCTTCCGATCAGAGCATTAGCTTCTTTTCCTCTGTCTGCTGATTGCAAAGGTTAAATTAAATGAACGCAGACTGTGGTGCTCTACACATCCAGGTGACAAATGGTGAATATATCTTACTGTTGATACATAAGGTCAAAGCCACAGTTCTAAAGAATGAAGGTCTCAGTTTTATGATGACGCGCGAATGGCCGCAGTTGTAACAAGCTCCTCATTACTTCATGTTCCCAGGTCAAATAGAAAGTGAAAGTGAAGCAGAGTTCTGTTAATAAAAGTTAAAGTTTGATAATTAACCCAGTTGAGTACACCACACATGTCAAGGCACATGCATGCAGATAATTACACTGGTTCCTATTCAGTACACTCTGATTAAAGACATTGATTCACTGGCTGCTGGGTAACAGTGAGTGCAGCTGTTATGAGTGGAATGTGTGGATGCCTTCAGTCCTAGTTCTTGTCCAGTATTCCTCATTGTTTAAATGTCTGAGGGTGTTGTATGTGACTGTGTGAAGCTTAAAGGACCAGTGTGTAAGATTTAGCGGGATTTATTGGCGGAAATGGAATATAATATTCATAAGTATGTTTTCATTAGTGTATAATCACCTGAAAATAAGAACCGTTGTGTTTTTGTTACATTAGAATGAGCCCTTTATATCTACATAGGGAGCAATTCAAGCCCATGATTCTCTCTGCACATGGCAACAAGGAATAGTAAAAACAGCATCCTGCCCTTACACAACAGAAGATTAATGGGGGTTTTAATCTTTATTTCCCAGCTTAGTTCCAGTTAATTTAGTGATTCAATGATTTTACCACTTTTCCTTGTAGTACATTTTTCGGAGCACCGCTCCAAGCTCAGAGCGACTCTGAATGAAGCAGAGGGGTTACAGAATAGATTCAGTCTATCTTAATACATACTCACATGCCATATGCACATTGAAAGAGAAGTGGTTACTGTCCATACTGACCTTCGTAGTCCAACTCCACAACTTAGTAGTCTTGAGGGGGAATTAAGTAAGAAATTCACCTTCAAGCGTTTCCTGAGCCGCAGCAGAGGGATACTTCTTGGTAGTCGCATGTAGATTTGTTTTGGGACAAAACATCTGCAATAAACCTAGTCACCTCTGCCAGGACAAAAATATCCTCATGATTTGGCTAAATCGAACAGCTACATCCTCATATTAGCAAATTATTGAATGCATTTTTACACAAAAGGACTGTGGATTTTGTGCAAAATCTCTTGAAGTGTAGTCGCTCTACAAAGGTATCACTTCACGGCCAGTATGAAGAGGAAGAATGATTACTGGAGATCTTTTAGCTGGAGGATTTTGGGGTTGACAAGCATCTGCCCTGCTGAAGTGTCTTTGAGCTGATGTGGGTTCCCTGTCGGATTACAACTCTGCACCTGACCCTAAGCTTGTGTAAACTGTCTACTCATAAAAATCAGAGGCCATTATTTTAGCAAGCTTACAAGTTATTAGTGCGATGGAGCAGCGTATTGTTCACTGATATGGATCTGCAGTTCAAATTTTTGTGGGAAAAAGTTAAGAACATGTTTGTCACCTGGCTTTACACAGATGCAAAAACATTTTTTTTTTACCTGTACTACTCTTAACACTTTTTACTGAGTGTTATAAAATGTTGAAGGACCATACACATGTTTTTGTAGCTTTGGTCTATTCTGGTGCATTCAAAAGAAGTTCCAACACCAAACACTTCAGAGTCAAGGTCAAATCATGTTTTCTGCATTCCGCATCAGTGGACAGCTATGGACTTGCACACAGACCGTAGACGCGCACACGGTTCCATTCATAGTACAAACAGGGGTCCATGGACAGAGTCTGTTTGCAGTCTGAATGCAGCTGAGTAGTTCTTTTATGTTGCTGAACAACAAGAAAAAGTTAAAAAAAGAAGTGACAGCTTAATGAGAATAGTAATACAGTACATACATACAGTAGACCAGACAGACATTCCTATTTGCTTTTCTAGCACATGCTCAGTTGGCATGTACAGTCCACATGGTCACAAATTTTGGGCTTTGCACAGATGTCCACAAACGGGTCCACACGGACCCTCATGGACATGGGCAGATAAGGAAATTTACATCACGCAGACCAACGTGGACCCTCGCGGCCATGCAGACACAGAAAGCATGAATTGGCCTTCAGGTGCTGACTCTGAAGCAACCTTTCTTGATGTGGAAAGCTACCGAATTTGCTTTCCTTCCTATATTGTCCAAGTATCTGTAGTGTTTGTCTTCAGACTTTTTGACAACGTACTGCAACTCTTTATGCAGTTTGCCAATCAGTTCAAGACTCAGATATCAGAGTTTCCCACCTTCCCACTGGTTCCCCGTCTGAATTACCTCTTTTGTTTCTCCCTGAAGAGTGAACACAGGATCCAGATACAGATCTAAACCCAACAAACAAACCTCTGACCTCTCTGTAATGGGGGTGAAGAGGGAAGAGCCTTGATCTGTGGTGATTAGCAAGTACTCATTAGTCTGTCTTCTCTCCCAGTGTAACGTCCTACCAGACCTTACCCAGGAACATGCCCAGCCATCGTGCCCAGATTGTTCCCCGCTACCCAGAGGGCTACCGCACACTGCCACGCAATAGCATGATGAGGCCCGACAGCATCTGCAGCGTGGCGGGCTCCGTGTATGACCGGGCCCTCCGTCCCGCCTCCACCACCACCACCGTCACCACAGCGGAGAAGAGGAGGTCGATGAGAGACGACACCATGTGGCAGCTGTATGAGTGGCAACAGAGGCAGGCCTTCTCCAGGCAAAGTCTGGCTCAACCAACAGGTACTGATACCACAAAGAATTCACCCCATTAGCCTATACTGTAGCTTGCTAAGCTAGATGTCTAACCTGCTAACCCTCTGGCATCATGCTGCCAATTTTTCCCAGTGGGCAACCACAGGACAGCAACTGAAATATACCCTGCAGCCGAAAAAAGTATAGACTATCTATACCATAGACTATCATAAACCAGACATCTGTAAAACTGTTGACAGGACAACTTGAACTGCAAATTAAGTCAACTATCAATTATTGTATTTTGAAACCATGAATGTGTCATATTTGTAAAATTTTCCCACAGCCTCAAAGCTATTTTTATGTCTTTGACATTATCCCATGTACAAGTCAATAGGACCAGCAGGGTTGGCAATGTGAGCAAATGCCCGAGACTCTCAGGCCTGAAGGCCACAGGTTGTTGGTAAGGGTCTCTAAGGTGTCTTTTTACCCAGTCTTAAGGCCCTGACTATAAGGGACCCTGTGTCAAAGTCTAATATACCAATAGCAACCCACAGCTCATTTTTGCCCTGGGGCTTCATAAGCAGATTAATCCAGCCCTAGAGTAAGACAATAAGGTTGTTTTCAAACTTACGTTGTTTAGTCCAGTTATTTCAGAATCTGGTTGGTTTTCCTCCTTGGAACAATTCATTTGGGCAGGTCTGAACACAGTACCCTTTAGAGGAAGTGGTCTCAGTTCAGTCCCAAGCATATTCTGGAGTGGTTTGTGGTGGGAACATGATCCAACCACGATCAGACTTAAATCACTTAAAAAACATTTCAGTCTTTACAGTGTTGGTTATGTATCCTGTAATAGTCCCGAGTTTCTTTAACCAATGAAACTTTTGTATTACCCAAATGAATGGTCTGATTTTAAACTCTGTACTGAGTAAACAAATTTTTTCCTAATAGGGAGTTGCAGCTCCTTTTGCATAATCCACATTTCATGTGTATCTAATATTTTGTATTGTTCAGGATATATATTGATTTTGCAAGATGATTGTCACTGGCATTACTTGTTTTACTTTGTTGCAAATCATTTCAGCCTAAAAAGTATTATTAGGCATCCTTTTAGGCAGGCTAAGTGCTCCATAATAACATGTCTTATGCCGTCTTTTTTAAATGCACTGATGAGCTGTTTTCTCGAATGGCTAACCTCTATTTTGGAATACAACTTCAATTTCATGACCATCATAGAAAATACTGAAGGCAAGGAAAGCTTTTGACTCCACTGTGACATTCTCTCCCTCTGTTCCTGTGATTTCAGCTGCAGGTCATTATGGCACCCTGCCCAGCACAAAGACCATGGGCAACATCTCAGAACACGCTGTGGCACACTCCATCCCCACCTCTCCGTCTCACGGCTCTCTGGCTCTCTACAGCACCTTCTCCCCTCCCCGCCAGCAGGCTGCACACAATCCCAGCACCTCCCACTCCGAGGTGTCGTCACCCGTCTTCAGGGGGGACGTGACGCTGGACCGCCGACACAGGACACACCTCGCCAAGGTAGAGGAGATGTGAAGTTTTTTACCTGCATAATAATTATAATACTTTAATTTATATGTCACATTTTACACAAAAGAAGCAATACAATGCACTTCAAAAAAATAGAAACCAAACAAAAGGACAGATGCAAAAAGTAGAAATATTAAAAAGATTTTTAAAAAGATACAACAAATAAAAGAGATGTTTAAAAGCTAATACATTTAACAGTAAATAAATAAGTATTAATATTGTAGGTCAGGTCAAATACAGTCAAAGATTCTAGCTAAAAGCAAGTTTGAAAAGATGAGGTGGACAATCTTAAATCTACAGGGATGCTAGTCCAGTACAGAGCATTGAAACTGACAAAAGGCCAACATCTACTATTCAGAAATGTTAGACATAAAAGCCCACAAACTTTCGTTGGGTGGTGTAGTAATATACGGCTCTGGAACTCGTGGTGGTGCTATACTAAAAGACAATTATCTCTTCTGATCACCCAGTAGACTGAAAACTTGCAAGCTACAATGCTAATGTTGCTACATTTCAGAAACTCAAACTGAGTTTTTGTAACAAACCTGGCTACATCTGCATGCTGATAATTCGCCAAGCAAATATCTTTTTTTGTCTGGTCTAGATATGAGGTCAATTTGTTATTGTACAGGTCTGGAAATTCAGAAACACAAGTCATCTTTCAGTTCAAGCGGTGGTCAGCAGCGTTTAAGTGCACGCATCTGAGGACAAAGTTACACAAATTTTAACTTCTGCCGTGCGCCACTCTATTTGAAACACCATGGAAGTCCGTGCCAAGCCGTGACAACACACCACACAATGAGAATGTGCAATAATATGAACATGCCATGAGGAACAGTATGAAGTAAAATACCCTGCAAGAAGGGACAGATATGACTACAGGTCAATGATAGTCATTTTCCGTAAGCTTTTGACCTGCACTTTGCCATGTCATGAGCAAACAACTTTATGATGTATTTTCCATACAACAGAACGGCAACAGAACACATTGTTCACCTTGATGACATTATTTGAGTTTGTGTTCATATTCTCACAGACCCATCGCCTGCAGCTGTATAGATTGCTTTCACTGTGAAACTGGAACAGCAGGATGTGATTGCTTTGAATTAGCAGTAGTTTAACACATCAAATACAGCTGTGATACAGCTGTAGGAAAGCATTCATTATTTGTTAGTATAAACTAACAAAGGACCCTTTTGAAATGTTTCGCAATCAGCTTAGACCACTGATTTAGCATATGTAGAAATAATAAGAGAAAAAGACTGGGTTTCTGGTGTAGTTACATTTCTTGGCCAATAAGTGCTGGGTGCAGTGACAGCATGCAGAAACTCAAAAGTCTTGCCCTTATAATTAAGTCTGACTCAGGGTTTGACAGGAAAACAAGTGTCCCTTTAAATGTCAGTTCATCCTGACACAGAGCTGAATGCAGACAGATAATAACTGGAAATTTCTCTTTGCAGTCCCCTTATTTATTTTTCCACCCAGAGACAGAATATTAGACAAAATGCAGCTCTCTCCTATTCAACTTCACAGATGTTCCTTTTGATTTTCCCATGAGACTCTTCAGAGAGAGATGGTGCAGAGTTGAGTTTGCAGTCGGTGGATGAATCCAATCCTCCTGTCACAAGTGCAAAGCCCAGGTCCAATCCCTGTCCCTAGGCTGTCAGCCGATGTGACACCTCTGATCAACTTTGTACTCTGACTCAGACACACTAGACGGCTCACGTAATACACCCAGGCAACACACATCCCGCTCTGTATTCACACCCAGGAAGAGGAGGAAGACACTGAGAACACCTTCAGATTAGGAAATAATGAGTCGAAGTGAGTTGTAATGACGCTGAATCTGTAAAAGCTAAGAAAACAGATGCTCTTTGGTTAGTGTAGTGAGTGAGAAGTGCATTTTTGAAATGTAAGAAAGACATTTTTGTCAAATGGACAGATAAGAGGAGAACCTGATTTAAACTTTACACAAAATAAATAATCTTGTTTCATAATTGTACAAAATTAAGTGCCATTTTGTTGATACTGTAGTATTACTGTAGTGCCACCAACACTCGTTTCTACAAAATTCCTGAAAAAAATAAATGTGCTGCAGGGTCTTATTAACACACAGGCAGGCCTCAGGGCAAAAATGAGCTGCAAGCCCCAATTCAGACCAGGAGCTCTGAAGTAGTTTGGTTATAATTTGATTATTCACTATCTAAGAACAATAGGATTACATGAAAATGCAGAAGCCATCTTAAAATTTATTTTACTTTTGTCTTTATAGTTTAACAATGTTCTGCTTCAGTGCTATAAATTCCTTTTAGCCCATTGTAGCAGCTAAATTTAATTACATTTAAATTAATTATAATAATTGAATCAAATCATTGTTCTGTGTTTGCTAACAAAGAAAACTGATGTTGGCAAATAGATAGCAGGATGAAGCCATGAATGAATGTTTCTTTTTGTTACCATGTCATTTTAATAATGTTCTTCTTTTATGTGTTTTTATGTGAATGAATACATTCAGTTAAAGGCATTACAAATGCTTCCGCTTGCATTAGTAATTAACTAGAGATATTCTTAACATTACTGCCAGTCATTTTCCCCTGGCATGCCATTATTATTTAGTTTGTAATTATTGTTGTGGGATGATACTGGATTTTTCCTGTACTGGAGTGCATTATATTGAAAAGTGTTCCTAATATTTTGAGTTATTAGGAACACTTTTCAATTGAATGCACTCCAGTACACCACCACCCACTACAACCTCAATAATAAACATTAAGTAGAATAATCACCTTTCTGACAATGTCAACAAAAACTGAAAACGTATAAGCTTCATAAAAGTAGAATCTACGGCAGAGCTGTTGTATTGGATTGCATTTCATTGTTTATGTACTCTCAGTGTTGTTTTAATAAGGATCCTGGTTGCAATGCTTTGAACCAATTATAAAAAACAGAGCACATAGTTGGTACAATGTTGCTAGCTAGCCATAGCTAACATCTACACTCAGTTGCCAGTTTATTAGGTACACCCAACTAAAACTAATGCAGTGTGATACACAGCCCTGCAATAAGTGACAGTTACAGTGTTCAGGATTAGCTAAACCTGTTTCAGAGAGGTGCTGAATTCCATGTAGCTGCCTCAGTTTCAGGCTCCTGGTAGTGTGCATGCTGGCCCACTGTCACACTGTCATGGCTTACTGGGACACTTGAATAGAACGAGACATTGTTAATGTTATTAGTAACACCTGCGCTTTTCCCACTATGACAAGTCAAAATCTCTGCTGAGAAAAGCTAGCTGTATTGCGTTATACTGAAAGGTGTTTGTAATTAGGGCTGAAACTACTAATTATCAAATAATCTGTCAATTACTTTTTCGATTTATCAGTTTGTCTATAAAATGCCAGAAAATTGTGAAAAATTCCCATCAAAATTTTCCATAGAGGACGTCTTCTAATAGCTTATTTTGTCTGACCAGCAGTCCAAACCCATTGTTATTCAATTTACATTATAAAGCAAATATAAAGCAAATAAAAGAAGCCAATCCTCACATTTGAGAAGCTGGAACCAGTAAATATTTGGCAAATTTGCTTGATAAATTACTCAAATGATTAATCTGTCATCAAAATTGTTGGCTATTAATTTTCTGTCAATCGACTAATCAAAGTAATCAAATAATCATTCAAGCACTATTTCTTATATTTACTCTACTATCATTCATATACAGTATATGGGGTGTTCCTAATAAAAGTGCAGTTAGTACATTTGGCTGTTTGGGGTGTTGAAATCACAGATTTAAAAAACAAATTTACAATCAGAGGTTCCTCAACTAATGACTTGAATCACTGACACTGGCATGATGTGCTGTAGAAAATGGTCAGCAGTCAAGTGTAGCTCATTTTCACATCATTGGCCACAACATGTACAGTATGTCATTTAAAATGAACTGAATTAAGGTAACATCACCTGAACTGAAATAAGTGAGACTGAGATGTACCTTGTTTTGTCAAATTCAGTCCAATCTCTTCCCTCTTCCACAGTACGGCTACCCACCTGACCGCCGATCTATTGCAGCCGGCGTCCCCCCTCAGACCATCACCCCACAGTCGCTGCAAGGCAAGACGGTGAGTGTTACAGTGCACCTCCTCTGCTCCCACGCGCTCCATACAATGCTCTCAGTAAACTCTTACAAGCAGTGAATAGAATTTAGAAAGCATTTACACAAATGAAAAGTAGTCTCTGCTGTTCATCGCTGGCACTCAAACACTCATTGACACACAACACACACGTCTATTTCAGTGATGTTTTGTTCTAAGCAGCCTCTTATTGCTGTTTTTTCCACTTGTCTCAGCAGGTCCAATGTAATTATTGACAATGCCATTGTCTCTTAATGACAGGGCACGCACACACAATTTGGCAGCACAAGTGAAATTGTATTTGCTCTGAAATTGAAGCGGCGACAATCAAGAGTGAGGTCTGATATTTATGTTTGAAGCAAGCTGTGAATAATGATGTGATTGCTTGACTGCAGTCGAGTGCCTCACAGTTTGATGAGAAAAATTTGTCCAGTAATTTTCCACATGGCTTTTGCAGTGCACTGTTTGTCACAGTGGCTGCGTCCCTTTATTTCACTGTGTCATTAGTGAGTGTGTGTGGGTGTGTGAGAGTGAGACTTATCTGTGTGTTTGTAGGAGTGTGTTTGTGTGCACCAGCCCATCTATAAATCCATAATGGAAATCACTCAATTGCTCTTTACCCTCATCTAGCAGTTTTGTTAAAACTGACAATAAAATTGAAACTAGTTGTTAGTAACACAAGATATTTTGACCCTGATTGCTGACATGTAGTAAATCAAGGAGCTCACAGACAGAAGCCAGTCAAGGTTACCAAATTTTCCTCACTGGTTGACACATTATATTGAATTTTCAGTACATTTTCGAGCTCACTTAATGCCGAATGTGTTAGAAAACAGTTGTCTATTTACACATGCAGCAGACACAGAGTATCATTAACATGCATTTGGAGTCATGTTTCTGTTCAACAGGGGATTGTAAATCCAATATTCACACTCCTTTCTACTATGTTTTGGTCTTCATCAACTGCCAAGGAAAATATCTGACTATTTAGCTGCTAAATGCTCCTCATGAGAGCGATGAGACTCAACCAAAACAGTTAAATTGCAGGTTGTAAAACCAAAACAATGAGATAAAAAAGGCTAAAAAGCACTGTAGAGCTGCAGAGTTGGATGATAATTTTCTGTGGGTTCACATTTATTCATTAGGTGGGAAAGACATGACTCCAAATGAATGCTAATGTTGCTCTGTGCCTGCTTGATATGTTAATAGACAACTTCATAAAACACTAATATATCATGGCTGTGTGTTTTCTGCATGCTAGTGGCAAGGAAAATTACTTGAATTTCCATGAATATTGCAAATGAGGACTCCACACACTCCACACATGGGATTTCAAGCCCAAATCCTTCTCCCAGGCTTTCCAAAATAATTCAGAAGTTGTATCTTTTCAACCTTGCAACATACTGTAGAACTTGTAAACCACCCTGCATGGAAAGGTTTCTGTTAATAGTATCTTAAATGTAAAAACAAGAAATGTTATGCTGTGAGCTGAAAAGTCTGTTATAACTGTAACATAAACAAGATAGTCATTTACATAGAATATAATCTGCATCCAGATTGAGATTAAGGGGTCATCCAGTGCTGGTTTAAATGCATTATCTTGCAATTATAGGGTTATAAAAGTCTTTATTGGACTATTAATCAATGCTGAGAGACCAGTATGTTGTCACACAAGAAAGCTGTTGAAGTGGTTCCTCTATTCTTCTGGGTCATCAGAGTCACTACATCATGTTTTATTTCAATAAGTCAATGGGTGTCATTGATATTGTCAGTGTGGCAGTGCTTCTTCTCTCCTCTGTGTGTTGCTCTGTGCAGCCCGAGGAGCTGACACTGCTGCTGATCAAGCTCCGCAGGCAGCAGGCGGAGCTCAACAGCCTGCGGGAGCACACAGTAGCTCAGCTAATGGCCCTGGGCATGGAGGGGCCCAACCCTAAGGTCAGCCCTGGGTGTATACATACGTGTGTGTGCATGCACGCATTTGTGCTTTCCCAACCAAGTAGTCAAAATCCCATATTCTCTGTGTTGATGTGTGTCTGCAAGGGGAGGTTCCTTGTATACATCTGGGAGTTAATTCCAAATGAAATTGAATGTGGTGTGTTCTGAAAGGTTCTGTGAGCAACAGACAATATACTCTTTATGACTCAAGCCCTGTTCTTTGGGATGGCAATGTCAGTTGATTGGTCCACCACTGAAGTTTAGACTCAAATGTATCAGCTACTATACAATGGATTGCTTTGAAAATGTGTAGACATTCATTGTTCCCAGAGGTTAAGGCCTACTGACTTCTGACTTATTAGCAGGTTAACATTTTTGGTTCAGAGTGAAATATTCCAATAGTAGATTGCAATGAAATTTAGTAAAGACATTCATGTTCCATCGAGGTTGAATTGTAATAACTTTGGTGATCCCCAGATTTTTCATTAAGCACCATCATTTGGTAAAAATTCCAATTTGCTCAATACTTTTGTACCAATACCAAAGCCAGAGCAAAATGCCTCAAGCTGCAGTTTATCAAATGGCCACAAGATACCGACTCACATCAAAGGAAAGGTTTCTCATACCTGTTCCAACGAACACAATTGGCCATTTTCATGTGGGAAGCCAGTGAGGGATCATATCTTCCTGGCAGATGAAAAACCTAACATGCATGGTGAGCTGTTGAAGCCATGTATCATGGAGGTAGGACATGTCTGTCCTCTCCATCCCAATGTCAACAGTGAAGTTGAAACACAAAAACAAAAAACATGATATTAATATGATATTTTTATGGGGCAATCTATGATTTTTGAGCCAGAAAATGTATTTTTAAAAATAACTGAGAGAATGATGACAAGTAGTAAAGCCAACCTCCAACTAAAAAAACACTTTTAAGTCAACCTTGGCATCAGCTTAGAAATACAGAATCTCTCTTAGAATCTCATATTTTGGGATATTTTAGTGGCCAACCTGTCATTTGCCTATTTGACACACCAAATGCAACTTCATTTTGGGACTATTGTTCTGGCATGAATGTATGCACGGGCTGTCAAGTGCATAATTTTGAATGTTGGGAATTGGTGCATTGATACATTCATACTTGTGTGTGTGTTTGCATGGGGGCACTACTCCTGTCCATGCATGTCGGCTTAAGGTTTCTGGAGAGCATGGATGCATCAGAGCAGATGCATCAAACAGTGTTGCATTTGTTGTGTTTTGCTCCAGCACTGTGCCTCACAAGTGTTGGTTTAAACCACTCAGTGTGCTCCATTTTATTCATTTTTGTGTATATATACCTGATCGGTTCTAAGACAGATTATTAGTTGTTCCTTATTTGGAAAAGACTCAGTTATTTTAAAATGCATGTAGAGTAAGAGTGCAGCATGTTTCGTATTCCAGGTGTCAAATTTGTTACAAATTGTACAGTGCAGCATGTTGTCACATGTTTTGAGTTCACTGTATGAATTCTGGTAAAGGATATGTGCTTAACAATATGCATTAGGAGTCACATTTTTTAATGTAAAATTATATTATGATGTCAGACTGTATCATCTGGCATTTTGGGTATGGCAATATGGTGATGTTGGGGTTTTTTGGCTGCATTGCAGTAAAGTTACTAGACTTTTGCAGCTATCTAGAAGGAACAGTGAACCCCTCTACCTTTTTGACATCACATCCACATCAATACTGTGATTTTCTTGGCTGTATATCTACTGAAAGTGTTGTCCAGCCCTCCATGTACTGCAAGTGTTATGAACAAAATACTTCAGTATGAACATAGAATCCCTTTGCACCTTCTCAATGTGCTGCATGACTGCTGACCCTTTTTATGATGGCCAGTCACAGTTAATAGTCTTGACGATGATGGAAATACACTTTTGCATCTTATGTGACCACCTTTCACCAGACAGAGCATCAATATTGGATGATTGGGCCAAACTTGGATTATGTACAAGTCAATGCCAACCCTTTTAAAATTCTTTCTACAATATCTGTGCATGGCCACTAAAGTATGGCTATGATCATTATTATGATAAATAAACTAAGGACAGACAACTTAAACATGTTCCTCAAGTTTATTCTCATTGAAAAATAAATATAGACGGATACATTTCAAATCATTTTCGATTGTCACTATCGCTGCCTTCTCTTTTTATTATCTCTTCCTTCCTGCTTAAACGTGCCTTTGACTCCCTTTTCCTCTCCCTCCCCTCTCCTGTCTGCTTCTGTCCATCTCTACCAAACACAACCTCACTTTTCTTGCTTCTTCTCTTCCTTCCTCTGCGGCTACTGCAGACTGATGTTCTGTCCCATCACCTGCAGAGGAACCTTATTTACCTGGACAGCCAGGTGAGGACTTCTGAGCTTGCTCCTCCCTGTTCCGAGCTGCTTCTGCTATCCAAAATATAACATTTGAATCAAACAAAACACTTGTGATGCTTTTCTAACTTTGAACCTCAGTTTTCACTCACTGGAAACATTCTGTCTCAATTTCTTGGCTTCTCTTTTCTACCTATTTGCCTGTTTACTCAGAATCCTCTAATCTGAACAAACTAGCTATTAATCTTTGGTTTGCCACTAGTGAAAAATGGTACCAATGGTTAACTTGAACTACTCTTGGGCTTTAACACAGCAGGTTTAGTTTGCAGCTAAACAATACAGTAGCTGTAATTTAGCTAACATGTTTTTTCTAAGCTAATCAATGATACAGCTTCTACAATATTAAGGGTTTATTTGGATAATTTAATTATTTTATGTATTACTGAGTGTCTGTGGAATGAAGAAGCAACTACTCCGAAAAGACAAAAAGACAAGGTTGAATTTTCAAAGATGGCTGTTAGTCTTATTAATCAGCAAGTTGTAATTTTTCAAGTACAATAAACAAAAAAGGCTATATCAAAGATCCAATTCACAGCCACAGCAAAAGAACAGAAAATATGCCTTTTTCCACCTATAATGTTAATACAAATTGATTTTATATGTGCTTGTGAAAACCTTTTAAAAACTGAAAGAAGCTCCTACATGCTTCACAAACATCCAAAAGCTAGCCTAGGTCACTCCCAATATTCAATATATTTTCAGCCTATTCACAGACACATAAAAAGGCATTATTGAGATAGAGAAAAAAGTAATCCAAACACAAAACTGTATCTTTAAGAAAACTTACAGTACATACTCTTGGCTCAATAAGTCCAGTGGTGAAATACAGCTCGACTGTAACACCTTAGTTGTCTAGACACATTTTTGAATGCAATAAACAGTTTGAATAAAGGTCAGGGCCAGAAACATTCTCACAGATCCTGTCACAGTTTACCATTTTCTATTTCTATTTGAAAGTTAGCGTGAAACATTTTTTCAACTTTTGTGTAGTTTGGGAAGGCCTGTCATTTTTTTCTTTATTAACTTAATTAAAGGACAATTCTGGTGTTTGTGAATGGTTTACTAATTGCTGCTGACTATTTAGTTGCAAAACAAAATACAAGCAACAAATGGCAATGACATTGTAAATAATGTGTCAAATGCAAATTTGATAGTTTTGCATTAAAAAGACTTTAATGTGATTACCTTCAGAGGCGTTTTTTCAGACCTGCTTGATAGCACAGATGAAAGTTTAAAGTGAATCATTTCATTCAACTTACTTACCATGTAACAATAACATGACTCAGGTTGAAAAGTAATAAACTAAAAGTGATGGCTGCCTGAAAGGGAGGAAATAAATCTTAAAAACCTTGGCTATGTTCTTAAAAAATATTAACCAGTAAAAGTAAAGCATTATACTGTAGCAGATTAACTACAACATGCATAAACACCTGTGTAATCCTTGATTGACAGGTAGATAAATAGCTATCACAGTAATGCTTCTGTAATTTGCCTACACAACCTTTATATATGCACACTGCTTGGAGGTGTATTAAACACTCACAGCCTTATTTGGATGTACCAAGTGCAGCAACACTCAACCTTTCTGATTGCTTGCAAATGTCAGCCTTGCACACTCACGAGAAAAACAGCTCAGACAACAAACTGAGAGAAGTGCTGGGAATTAAATGTAAATGTCAAAATTCTATTTACATAGAGGCTGTGGTTTGACTATAGGAAACAAAGATGAAGTAATTTGTTGTTGACTGTAGTGTGCAGCCACCGAATGATCAAGTTATTTAACTGTGGCAAGCGTTTATCTTCCCCAACCCTTACTGGCACTAATGTTAGAAATAAGATGGATGCTTCCACTGGAATCTCATTAACATTGTATTTCAGTAATGCTCAGGCTGCCGGGCTAATTGCAAGAAAAGCATAACCTGTCAACAGTTCACAGAGGCATACCCTGATCATGGCAGGCATCTAAATGTGTTGTTTATTTTTGGCCTCTAGGTTTAGAACTCACCTTCCCACGGTTCCTGCATTATTGAATACGACTGCTCAGCTCTGAAAAGGTCATGTGCTTCAGGGAGAGACTAGCCTGTGTAGGGCGTGGCAAGCAGTTCAGATGCTAATGAAAAAATTAAAGAAATGGTTTGATTGTCACAGAGTATAAAGTGTCTATTTGTGGAGTTCTTCCTCAAAAAGTGTTTATCCTCAGTCAGTCAACTGGGTTCATATACTGTCACAACTTTGTCAGCTTTAAAGGAACGTAAAAGTGTTTTTGCATTGTTTAACCTGTTTATTACACACCTTCCAGTCAGCCTTTCATTTGATTTCATGTCCATATGCTTGAACAATCCCTTAACAGAGACTTAAAATTTGTTTGAGAATTGCTTGAAACTTTCTTATGATTAGTGATCATCTGTCTCCTTTTTATTTTTGGTACGTAGCTATCTCAAACATATTTTCAAGTTCTTATTATAGGCCTTCACAGGTCCAAAATCTTAGACCTGATCCAGGAAAAACATAACCAAACCTAATGTGCATACATTATGCATACATCAGAGGACAGTCAGACCCGATCTGAATAGAGCTCAGAATAATCAGACCTGATCCAAAATGTGGTTGATTCAAACAGTCCCAAATTCAGAGAGAACAATGAAAGAGCCATTGCAGTCAAAAGAGTGGCAATACATGCCAATTTTCCTGCACTTCATAGATCCCATGGTCACCTTAGGAAACATTTTTCTCCTGTGATGATGATGATGTCAGGTCTGACCTGAGACCTGTGGCAACAGAACACTACCCAACCCACTGTCAGACCCAGATATACTGAATATATTCTGGACATGGCCCTATTCTGATCCCGGGTTGAGTTTCTGTTACGAGGAACCGATTGCACCTGTGAAGACCCTATAGTTCATAGTGCACTGGAATTAAATGAAACCAATGGCTGCCTGGAAATACATTTAACGATGTAAAACTCTTGGTGTGCTTTGAAAAATAATCAATGCTAATATAAAGTATAGGTATTTGTTTGTTTATAAGAAATTAACTAATGCAAAAACACCAGTACGAGATCCCAGGAGTTACAGAGAAGGCCGTAAATCATGTTCTTCAAGTTTAGGGTTAGAGTTTGGATTAGAGAGTATTAACTGTCCATTACAGAGTGGCGTTTGTTTTTCTCAAATAGATCAAGGGGGTTAGTTCTATTTCATCTCCTGGATATCAGCCATTAAGGATATCAGCCATGAAACAGTTATTATACCACTGTATCCTCTTTCTCCTTGGCGCTCCGCTAGATGAAGGAGAATGAGCCTCTAATCTTCATGATTCACACTATGATCGAGAACTCGGCACCGAGGCCGCAACTCTACCAGCAAGTAAGGTCATTGGCGAGTTCTGGCTTGAGTCCCTGTCAAGGCAGTCCATTAGTCTATTGACATACAGTATATGTTGTCTTTTGTTGGGTCAAAACCTTATGGCAATCATGCAATTTTCACTTCATCCATTAAGGTTTTGAAAGGTCTCCATAAATCAAGTAGCATGTTTGTAATCCTCCAGGTTAAGTTTAAACTTGAAAGCACCTATGTTCTAGTTGTGAGGTTTTTGCCCAACAACACCTTAATCCCTCATTGTACATCAGTGTACTTAACTTGAAGAGTTCTCTCTCAAAAGGAAATATCCTGTGTTAATAAAAATATATCTACATTACAACTATTTTATGATATACTCCAGATATACTGTAGCTTGGGGGTTGATTTCCCAAAATGGATGTCTCTGTTGTTTCCTAAATGAACTCTTCAATTGACTCAAAGGGATCAGACTCAAGCCAGACCTTAGCCTTGGTAGCCCAATGGTTGTGTATCTACATTTTCCCCTTTCACCATCAACCTATTATTTCACCACGTTGGATGCAGTCAGTCCGTTCATCAGCCAGTTGTTCCTCAGCAAACCTTCCCAGGCGTCATCACAGCAATATTTGAAATGTACTGTATATGAAGTTAATTTTGGTTCCGGCACATCTCATTTCATTGCTCTCTGTTTGATGCTGTTTGAAGTGATCTGAAATGAGCATGGCTTATGCTACATAGCCATGAATTTCCCCTCTCACCGTCTGTCTTCATATGGCACTGTTCATTGTTGGATATCACTTTGGAAATGCTGACTGTTTGTGCTCATCTTAATGGTTCAGTTTTTCAGATACTCTGTGGCTACAAAGAAGGATAATACTCATCATATTTTGTAATAGTTTAAAGAATAGTGTGATATTTTGGGAAAGAAAGAGTCAGGGCACGGTTAGCCTAACTTAGCATAAAGACTGGAAGCAGGGGGAAACAGCTAACCTGGCTCTGTCCAAAATACAGCTACCCGCACATCTAAAGCTCACTAACTAATATGTTGTATATTGTTTTTTTAATTTGTACACAAACAGAAATTTAATAAATGACAAAACTGTGGTTTCAGGGGGAGTTATGTGTTACACCTATTTCTTGATGATCCATCCATCCAATATTTTTACATTTATCTTTGTGTACAGATTAAAGAAAAGAGATACGTGTTAATCAGTGAGCCTTTACAAGTAGGTATCTTTTTAAATTTTGGACAAAGCCAGGCTAGCTGTTTCCCCTAGCTTGCTGTCTTTATGCTAAGCTAGGCTAACATCCTGACTCCAGCTCTGTAATTAGCACACAGACATGAGATTGATATCAGTCTTCTCATCTCATTCTTGGAAAGAAGGTGTATATGAGTATTTCCTAAAATGTATTACTATTCCAGTAAAAGGGTATTCATTGATGTTATGGTGACAGTGCATTCACTATTCTGGGCTTCCTCATTTATATGAGGTATTCTATGAATGAATTCAGCACAATTGAACAATATGTTTCCTTTTAATGGTGCTCAATATTTTCCAACAGGATGCAAACCGTACATCCATTGTAAAACCCCAACACAACCGTGACTTATAGAAAAACTACAGTGTACACTGGGCATTTTACAAGGTTAAGCATATATATTCACATGAATATTACTAAAGAGGACACACAGAGCAGTATTCTTTGCCTCTAAAGTAGTATCAATGCTTTGCATCAGGACTTTCAGCAACCCCTTTGTGTTTGGGAACTTTGGCAGTTCTGAATTCAACCCTGCTGGTTTTGCGTTTCAAATTTTCCTAACAGGCCTAAACAAGGAGAGCCAGTCACGAGCATCCAAGTCCATCCAGACCAAGTCCAGCTGTGATGTACTGACTAGATCAGTTTGAAAGTGACTATAAAACAATTGGACTTTGGAAAATACATTATTAAATGGTGTCCAGTGAAGTTGAATTAAAAAAAACTGAACAGTGTCTTCATTAAACCTCTTCTTTCATTTCTGCATATGAGACAATTTGAACTCCTGAAATAGGGCCTCTATAATGCAATTATTTGTGACTTACTACAAATCTAGAGAGCCTTTCAATGAGTTGAATAGTCTTCAAACAGTGCCATTTGAAGCACAAGGTCCCACATTAATGCAGCCTCTGGATTCCCTGTATGTGGGTTTGTACCATCGTCTTACCTGTATTTCCTGGAACAGATAATAATGTGTTCTGTAAAATTCAGCCAAGGAAGTTGTCAGAGGATTTTATCACTTTATTCCAGACCACTAAAAATCCTTCTCTGTCTGTGCTCATCTATCACTTTTTTCTGAGCCAACAGCCTATCTCTTTCTTTTTTTGTGAAGAAAATTGCATTGCATCAAGCAATGAGCCTATGCATTCACAGCTTAGTAGGTTGCAGTTGAAGTCTCTGGTGGAGGTTCATGTAAAGGATTGCCTGAGAAATCAGATAACATGTTTACATCAGTTGCCTTAGTCTGAATAATCAAAATCTCCAGTTTATATACTGTAAGATAATCATAATTGAGGAAAAATCAGAAACCAATTGGGAGACATTTCTACAGTATTTTATATCTTTTGGTTTCATGATGGCACCCCCTAGTTTTACATTAATTTGATACACTACTGTTAGTTTTCTGTCTATGTAGATGGAGACCTTCTTTTCATACAACCAGTCAAATCTTTGCATAATTCAGTAATGTAGCATTCTATCATAGGCAGAGCAGACGGTCACACTGAGCCTGATAGCATCCTGCTACACAACACAAGAGCCACAGACTCTGAACAACAACCCACATTTGCTTTCCTGCTAAAGTCTCCTTCTTATCTAACTTATAACCATGAACACACAGTTTGTGCACCACTAACGTTAGTTAGCAGGCTAGATAGCTAATTAGCTGCTCAGCTGCAACACATTAAACAGCATGTAAACATACCTGCAAATGTCACTTTGGTCCCGTTAGATGCTCTTTAATGCCACTGCTAACAACACACCATCTGCCCTTGACATATAACCACAGCACGTGTGTAGCTACAAAATCTTTTTTATTTATTTTAATAATAAAAAGCATGTGGACACAAAAAGGGATGACTACATTTGATTTAAGGAGTCTTTTAAGTTTACATGCTGTGTCAGAAAACTGTTCTGTTACATATTATTGCTCTTTAGAGAGAGAGCTGTTAGTCAGCGATTTTGGACTGAAGGTGCACTGACTGAACAGACGTTTTTTTTTTTTTTCAAATTTTATATATTCTGCTTAGTTCTTGAAACTGACACCCAGCTTACACCAGCAAGACCAGTAGGTTTTGTGATATATAGAAAAAAAACCTGTTGATTCTGCAACATTTTTTTTGCCATGGGAGGTTTTTCCGAGCCCGAGTTATGTTTTTGCAAATGCAGAGAAATAACTAGTTCTGATCAGATCTACAAGGCGACTCAGGTTTCCAAAGCAAAAATATAGCTTTGTTATCCAGTTTTTTCTTAATCCTTTGATCTGTAAAAGGAATCTGGGTTTCCCATTATGATGACATTTCTAAAATCAGGTTATTGTTAAAAGTGAGGATTACTCAGGAACGCTTCTTAAGTTTAGAAGGCAATCACAACTGAGGATGTTCTATAGGAAATGAGAAGAGAATAAGGGAGGATACATAATAAATAGGACTGATTAATGTAAAGCAACCAGGATCAATGGGAAGACTTTTTTCTTAAACACACAATATGGAAGGATATATTTCTATTCTTTTTTACATTAGGGAGTCCTGCCATAAAAATGAAATGAGCATCAGTTTGTAAAAGGACTTTTTGAATTCAGTCTCCCAGGCAGACTTTCCTCTTAGATCATAGCTCTCCTTACCTTAAGTATCTGTACGACCCGAAGAAACATTTGATAGACTAATAGAAGTTTGGGGTTTAACTTTCTCTTTATCAGCATGCCCTCCATCCTCTCAGGCTACACATCCCTCTGTATTTTTCAACATTATAATAACCGGCCACAATATCCCTGGTAACACCTGGGTAAACAGCTTCAAGGGAAATTAAACAGGATTGGTGAATATTCATCCCCTTTATTCCCTCACTCTCTGACTCTGGAATGAACAGCAGGAAGCATATGAAGAGTTTCTCTCTAAAATCTGAAGCATTTGAAGGAAAATGACTTTGAAAAAACACCAAAAAAAGTATACCAAAAAAGTAATTAAATTCTGGAATTTTGAGATGTGATTGTCAGTCACATTAGAGAGCACCCACTATCATTTGGGTAAAAAACAGACTGATAAAATTTCAGGTCAATCTTGTCCCCCAAATTGCAAAAAATAGCAGTTGGGAATACTCTTCATGGCTCTTCCTAACAGATATGTTTTTGTTGCCCCCTGCTGTCCATCTCTGACTGTCTCTCCTCGTTCCAGATCAGCCCAGACGACAGAGACTACAAAGATGGCTCGTTCATCCAGCGCACAGAGGAGGCCGACATAGATGTAAGACACACACAACCTTCAGTGAAATAGACAACACATTTCCAAGAAACTGTAGTTCATGTGTGTGTGTTTGTGCGTGTCAGACCAAGCTGAGCAGACTGTGTGAGCAGGACAAGGCGGTGAGGATGCAGGAGGAGAAACTACAGCAACTACACAGAGAGAAGGTACAACTGTCAAATGTGCACATTCTGATGTTTGTGTGTGTCTGTTTTCAGTATCAGTAAGTGACTCTGTGTGTGTGTTGTGTTGCAGCACACTTTGGAGACAGCCCTGCTGTCTGCCAGTCAGGAGCTGAGTGAACAGAGCGGCTCAAACGCTGCAGCCATGCAGAGCCTGGTCCAGCAGAGAGATGTGCTGCAGAACGGCCTGCTCAGCACCTGCAGAGAGCTGTCCAGAGTCAACACTGTGAGCACGCTTCAACACACTCTCGCATACACACATCACTGCAGGACAGCTTATTGATGAAAAACTACTACAGGAGTTTTCACACTGGCAGTTTGGTCCATTTCTGGTTATAAGAAATTGTACTTATTGTATTTATCAAGCATCTCAGAGTAGGAAATCAGTCCTAACTGGCCAAAAGTGATGAGAGTGACACATTTTTCATCTCACTTTTAAGACCAGACCTTGTGCTGGATGCACACAATAGGACAATAGCATCTCTTTTTGCAAAAACCAAAGTTCTCACAGCCTTACAGCAACAGAGACAATGCAGCTTTACAGCAACAGTTTTGGCAGTAAAAAATCTAACTTTGATCCCTTTTTTGCGAAGATCCTTCTACACAATATCAGCCTGGAAATAGCCTTATCCTTCAGACGAAAATGAGTGCAGGATGCTACAATTACTCCTTTTATCCTGTGGATCATTTTGGCCTAGTGGAAGAAAAAATGATGCATCATCCCAGAGGCCCCACGACATTCTGAGTAAAAGACTAGCTTTTCTTGCATTCTCTGTCTTAGTCTGACAACTTCTACAATGTGTTCCGTGACGTTAGCCAGCAGAGAAGTTTTATTTCATTTAAGTGAGTCTGTAACTATTTGACCATTGACAGAGAAGCCCAGACAGATCTTCACCACATAGTGAACATGAATGGTTCCAGCTTCACTTTCAATGACACTGTGTTAAAGGACCATTTTGCCAATTTTCAACCTTATCTCTAGCTATCCGAATTAGGGATATAGTGTGAAAAACACCTGCAGTTGTTGCTGATGTTCTCTGTATCTCTAGGGCGCAGCTACAAAATTTGTTGTTCTTCGGCACCATCACCGTCATTTGATGTGTACAGTGACATAGTAGAATTACAGATTATTTCAGCTTGGATTTCTAGTCTCCGCCTCTGGGTAGCCAGGAGGCGTGCTCTAGATGCCGCTCAAAAACAAAACTTCCTTGTTCTCTTCACTTGTATTGCAAACTAGCTGCGTTTCCAACAGTGACAATGTAATCCCAAAATATGAGTGCAGAGAATATTATGGACGAGGATACATTTTGTGTTTTGGCTGACTTGGATATTCAGTCGTATTTATATAAGCCAGAGTATACGGCCGAAGAAATGCAGCACAGAGAGGCCGAGGCTTGGATTGGACATCCACATCAAACGTGGCGAAATTTCCCTTTAACCGTACATACATAAACATTTGAGGTTGGTGCTGTCAGTTGGAACTATGAATTCCCTTGGCACCTTACCTATCACCTCCGTAGGTCATGATTGGTCAGGGTCTAATGTGCAGTCTGCCATTTTTCTCTGTCACAGCAAGAATGACAAAATTATTCCATTAAAAAAAACAGGGTTCAGGTGTATTCAACACCCAAAGCATGATGGGAATTGTAGCATCAAAACTCAACAACATATTCATCCCAAAAGAAGTTCTTTAGATTTTTTCCCCCGGCTATCAATACATTCTAATGGCAAAACTAAGACACAGAATGACTCATCAACATAGTTCTTATATCCCTGGAACACTGATACACTCCTCTATTCATTTATATACAGACATTTACTGTGTATTTAAAGCATGTGGACATACAGTACAGGCAACAAGGCTGAAAATTTCAAAGTTCTTATTTGGAAGTAAGAAGACGGGTTGAAAGGATTTCTTTAGGGAAGCAGAGCTTTGGGCCCACACACACATACACACACACAAACACACACACGCACAGTCCCATAACCCCGTTGTTGGCTGGCATCCTGGTTTCAGGAGTTGGAGCGCTCCTGGAGGGAGTACGACAGGTTAGAGGCAGACGTCACTCTGGCCAAGTCCAACCTACTGGAGCAGCTGGAGGCCCTGGGAAGCCCACAGGTAACATACACATCCACACATACACAAACACTCACACCTTTTCTGCAGTGTTCAAATTTTTAACACATTTGTGTGTGTGTTTGTGTATCCTCAGACAGAGCCTCCAAGTCAGCGGCACATCCAGATCCAGAAGGAGCTGTGGAGGATCCAGGACGTGATGGAGGCTCTGACTAAAAACAAACCACAGCGGAGCACAGACAGCAGTGAGTGTCTGTAACAGATCACATTCTCAGATTCTGTCGTTATTTACTATAAGGGAGGGTTGTTTTTTAATAATTCCTATATTGCACTAAATAAATGATGGAGAATGAAAAATGAATTTCTTGGAGGGACATCTTCTTATCTTGTGCATATAGTGGATCTGACACAACTTTCCTTTATTCCATATTGGGTCTGTGATGTAAAAGGAAACATAGTCACATGACTAAGATGAGGACTGATTACTTTGCAACAAATGTTTCAGCAGGTGTCTTTTGTGATAGAGGATGACAATCTGTTTTCTCTTTTGTCAGCAGGTTTTCCTGGTTCCAAACCGCTCTCCAGCATACAGAAGAATGAGGTATGGCACAGTCTAACATCCACATAACGCCACTCTCTACTCCTTAAAGTTTGGTTTAGCCTCTGGCTCCAATCATGTGTGCCTTAAAAATCATTTCTGAAGACAGAATGAGTCTGTGATTTTGCTAGAAGTAACCAACATGGGTGTAATGGTATGTGCATTCATTCCAGCATCATACAGGTGGCTTTGTGAGTGTGACCTGCTGTTGTTTGCTAAATAGTTTGCATGGAGCACAGCATCCATCAGGAACAAATGGATGGTTTTTAGCTCTGTATATTTTCTCAGCACTGGAGCAACTGACCAAAATCTGGATGTTTTGCAAGTTTTAGCCAATTAACTGCAAATTGTGTATGTTTTACACTGTTGCAGACCATTTTACAAAGCACACTAAGGGTGTTTTCAAATCTGCGTTGTTTAGTTTGAATGAGACTCTGGTTGGTTTTCGTCCTTAGTATGATTTCTTTGATCAGATCTGAACACAGCAATCATACGTAGGTGCAGACCAAAACAACCACACAAAGACCCTTTAGAGGAAGCGGTCTCAGTCCAGTCACAAATGAATTCTGGAGCAGTTAATTTGTGGTGGGAACACAATCTGACCTCAGTCTGAACTGACTACAAAGTGCACTCTAAAAGTTTGAGCTAAACAGCTCCTGTAGCAAGGTGCACTTTGCATGCTAGGATGTGGATGAGTGAAATCAACAGTTGGCAGCTAGCAGCTAGCTGGAGAATGAATCGAGGTCCGACCATAGATGTATTATAAGAACTGAATAATGGACTCAAAGAAGGCACCCATTTATTCAAATCGAAAATTGCTCGTCTGGTGCATGAGCCAAAAAAGTTTCTAGCTTCCACGTTGTGCAGCCCACTGAATATGTGCAGTAGTGTTTCTCCCACTGACCCCACCCGCAAGTTCTTGCTTGGCCCATAGACTTTACATTGGGATATCAAAACATTTTAAATGTTTTTTCTAGGCCCAAGGAAAGTTTTACAAATATAAAACCTTCGTGGATTAAAAATTCATAATACAAAGAGTAATAATTGACCTTATTTGCAGTCGGTGTCCTGTCAACAGTTTCTTTTCAGATGTCTCTTTTATAATGGCGGTCTGTGGGCAAAATGCCTTTTGGGCCACAGGGGATTTTTTCGCTGCAATACCATGAGTGGCCACTGGAAAAATCGGCAGCAAGACTAAGCTTATTACAAGCTCTTATTACATCCAGGGTATGACCTGGACTAACAATGAAGTATGTTGTCTTCTTCATATTTGGGCAGATAGGACCTTCTTCCTGTGTTTATGTTTTCAGTCCAGCCCCAAACACATCTGGCCAATGAGAGGAGAGAATGTTCTTGAGTGGCTTTTAGTGATGTATTTTGGTTCTTTTGAATTTTTTTCTGTGTGAAAAGAAACCAAACAAAGTTTACCAACTCATCCACTGATTCATTCCACAGTGAACCTATATGTAGGTTTGAAAACACCCTAAATGCTTCGATTAATTTCCTACCATCCAGGCCTAAATCAGCTTGATGAATCTTGAAACTTGCTTGAGATAGAAACGCCTTGTTGGTGTGTTCATGATTTCTCAGACATTCGAGATTGTAGTTTCCTCTTTAACAGCAATCTTTTTTATTCTGGGGGGGGGACTTGAAGGTTTTTTCTGAGCATTAAACTGCATCTCACTGCGTTTTTAAAAGCGGGTGCTCAGTTTTCATCACATAACATATGTATGGAACTTACGTGATGAGGTGGAGGATGGTAAGCTGCTTTTCCTAGAGTTCAGGTGAAGGCTGACGGGTGCATAAAGACCATAGTGTCAGGAAACCCGCTCACACTGACCAGTATTTTAATCTTAATTCCAACCACCACTGACAACATATAAGATCAGTGAGGACACTCCTACACAGAGCAAAATATCTTTGAGGAAGAGGATAAAAAAAGCTAGTAAGTGGACCTTAAGGTGTCCAAATTAATATTATCCTTTTCATGATGTCCAAAACATTGTTTGTCTTGTGGGTTTCATTTTCAGACAATGTAGCTCTGTACTTTACAGTATGCTGTATGGAAGCCAATAGTCAACATGTTCTTGAACACACTAACAAGAACCTCTTGAAATAGTAAAGTAGCCCTGTTTACAGCTCATGACAGGAAGTTCACTCCACTGATACCATAGTTTCCTTGCAATGACACCAGCTGTGTTAACTGTTAACAGGCAGTGACGCTGCTGCCACTCAGTCCTCTCAAGGAGGGTGAGAGCGTGCCCCCCCGCCCGCCCCTCCCCCAGTACTACGACTCATCAGAGCGCCCCCCTCACGTGCCCCCCTACCACTCACACCCCAGCGGCCGCCTGCCTCCCCACACGCACCGTCCTGATGACCGCAAGCCTGGCTCCAGGAACGGAGCGCACAGCGTAAGAACCGCTGCAAACGTTCATGCCCTCCCATCTGCTCCCTCCATCCACCTCTTTGGTTTGGTTGTTGCTGTGACCGCCATAGCACACTGACCCTCTGCATCTGAACTTTTCATTTCAGAGGACTTTTTGTGCTTATAACCATTTTTACATGAATTCTCATCATTTTCACATTTCAACTCTAGAGGCTGAATTTGCATACATTGAAGTGACCCCTTTCCTCAACACGTACCATTTAGCATAGATGTTATTCATTTCAGTGTTTTTTTTCTTTTTTCCCTGCAATTCATCTTCCATCCAGCCATTATTGTCATTCTCCCACAGTGTCTTGTTCAGACCTGTTCTGGTACATATATTCGTATGTGGAATATCATCATTATGAGATTGATGTTTTATTGTGTGCAGGTTTATGCATGCATGAGTGTTTGAGTGTGTCTTGCCTTCTACTTTGAATACAGTATATAGTACTTTAAGTCAGTTGCACCAGGTGTTTGTAAGATCAAACGTAGCCTAATTGTAACCTAGTACTAAATTAAAACAGGTTGTAACACACAAACTAGTTCTTACACAGAGATGAGTTGTTACTAAATATTATGTTACTAAATTTATAGTATATTACTTTTGATTGGACAGGGATATCAATGATTCCTAGCAAACAATTTACACATTACTGAAGACTTCACTAGTTAAGACATCTCTTAAGTCTTAATGGTGCAACTGGATCGAGTTTGAAACTAGATGTTACTAATGACATAGGAAGGACTTTACATACTAACTTAGGCATGGATTTACAAATAACTGGTGTGACCAGATAACTACTCTTCTTTGTGCCTGTGCTATTTTAGTGCACGTTTTGGTGCCATGGAGAACACACAGAGGCTGTCAGTTGGAAACCTTACATCTCCAAGTGGTTATTTTCATGTTTTTACATAAGACTAAGGCAAGCCCAAATCTGCCTGTCTGTGTCATTTACTTACATATCACCTCCTCTGCAACACCTTCATTTTGTCCTTGTGTCTTTTTTAAGTCTTGAACAGAAGAATAGAAATTAAGTTGACAATTGGGAGATACATGGTTTTCACCCAACAAGACATTATCCAAATCAACTGGTTTATTTCTATTTATTTTTAAAAAGGTTCATATGAGCTGTTATGAATGATATGATATGAATGTTACTGTAGAACCACTCAAAACTCTCACGGTTTTTATTCTGACCCTGAGTCTGCTCTCCCCCTCACAGCAAGCTCCGGACTATCGGCTGTATAAGAGCGAACCTGAGCTGACCACAGTGAAGGAGGAGGTGGACGAGGCCAATGGCGAAGAAAAAGACAAGACCGACACTGCTGCTGACAGTAAAGAGACCATCTCAAAAGGTACTTCTAGACTCAGTCTCATAAAACTAACATTCTTGCACTTACTCAGTGTTGAACATGCCACCTTTTACTGATACCCAGATACCGTTCTCTTATCAGGACTTCTGAGCATTCACATTTTCTCTGTTCTCCAGTCCAGTGGTGAAACATGTATTGTACTTGGATTGGACACTGTATCAAAGGAAAATTCCACCAAAATTCTTTGAATATTAAACACTCAATGCTTGTAGGCTTGAGAGGTGACTCTTAAAAGTTTGTAGATTGCTTCTTGGATGACAGCTGTAGCCACCTTGGATAAACTCTTTTAAGTCTTTGAACCAAAGTAACCAAAGTATCAGACAAATTTTAATTTTGATCTGATGATGGCACAATGTGAAAGTTTAGCAGATCACCTCAGTCACTGCAATACTGCCTGAGGGGGACATGAATTCTCTGCAATCCATCCAATCCAATCCAAGTAATGAGACATTTCACTCAAATCCAAAAATTTCAACCTGCTGGTGGCCCTAGAATAAAAGGATTCAACTCCTAGGAACCATGAATGGCTGTAAAAAAGTTTGTGCCAATCCATCAAGTTGAGATATTTCACAGGATAAGTGACCTGCTGGTACTAGAGGAAAAGTCAGGGGATCACCAAAGTCATTAGGACATACCCTCTGTGGACCATGAATGTACAAAATTCCAATGCAATCATTCAAATAGTTGTTGAGATTTTCAGCCCGTCCGACAGAAAGACTATCAATGCCATACATGCAGCATGCAGCTAGCGTGGCCAAAAACTGAGGATGTAACAGTCGTGCAGTAACAGGTGTTGTGAGGTCAGGTTCAGTTCCACTCTTCCACTGAATCTTAACTGCCTTCGGGCTCCATTTATTTTTTCCCTGGTTTTTAGTATTAAGACTTTAAAAACAACAAAGATATGCCATTTTAATTCTTAATTAAAGAGCGGGCATTGTCTGAATGTTTTTAAGCCTATCAGTGGAAACACACATGATATTTGGGATTTCTATCACATTCTTCACAATTTCTTATTTGTACAAAACAAAAGAAAAGGTTGATTTGTTCTGTTCTAATTGCACTAAAAACACTCACCAAATATTGTTCAAAATTACGACTTGCTGCTAAACAGATCTGTTTTTGTTCACATGTTTTGTGTCTTTTGTGAAATGGAACGTGGCTAAATGTTCTGCCACAACATGAACAATTAGCCTGACCGCAGTGTTTGTTTGCTTAAGTGTAAGTGACAGCTTTCCCTGTCATCTCCCCAACAGTGCCCCCCTACCCGGTGGGCATCGTTCCTCCCAGGACTAAATCTCCCATGAGCCCTCCCGAGTCCTCCACCATTGCTTCTTATGTCACCCTGAGAAAGACCAAGAAGCCTGAATCCAGATCAGTAAGTTTTGCCTTAAGCATCAACAGAGACCAAAAAAAGGTTGAGATTAAATGAACCGATTCCAATTCAGCAAACGTGGCAGAAACAGCCTGGAGGATAGGAGGATTCCTTTGAGAAATGCTTAAACTGCACCATCACAAAGGAAATACATCTGCATTTACAATCACATGTCACTCTCATTCAGAGCACGCAGTATACTTGCTATAGGAACAATTTTTGCATATATCACATGTTTGAGAGTGTTACCTGACAGAAGACTTTCCCTTTTCCCTTCAGGTTCACTGCTTTTCTTCACATCTCAGAGCAGAAAGTTCAAATCTCTGTCTCGTGTGGGTCGATTCAGCGGTCAAACATAATGTCTTCTTTTTCCGTTCATAAGAAACATTCAGAAGAGACATACCAAAAAGTGCCTTTGTATTTGTTATTCTGTCAGGGCCCGTATTTATCAAATAAAGATTAACACTGATCAAAAAAACGGCTAAGTAAATGTGATTGAAACAAATTTGTGAATTCTCAAATACAGCTGGGGCCTTTATGTACCTCAACACTAGAGAGAACCAGGCCTTTATTTGGAACAGGCTTATATTAGAGACAGACCTTTATTCCTAATTTTCCCTGTCCCCTGATTAATGCAAATGTTTCCTACATGTTTACCTGATGTATTGATAGATTCAGGATGATGTATATTTCCACAACACTAATTCCATCAGTATAACAACAGAGCCACACTCACACTCACCACTCTGCCACACTGAGTTACTCTTTTTAACAGAAACACTGTACTTAAAATAAGTTCTACTTTGATGTTTTTTTTATCCAGTGTTACACTTGTACCACTGAAAATCATCACGTCACAACGCTTGTACTTAATTTTGTCGGTGCTTTGGAAATGAGATGTCTGCTGGACTCTGTCTCTAACTCTCTCTCCTTACATCAAGGTTGAAAATATAGATACACTGTAACTATAGATAAAGCCAGTCCACATTTACTCAAACAGAGGATCTGATGTAACTATCCCTCATGGCTGTTATTCCTACAGTCACCCACACTACACCTACGCTGCACTGCCATAACACTGATATGAGGCATACATCCTGACTATAAACCCTCACCCAGAGATTTAAAAACATCAGACTAAGTAAGTCTAAAGCTCTGCCAGTGGCAGAATAAAACAGACAACATACTTTTCCATTGCCAAGGAAAGGTCAGACATATTACTTATTGAGATACCTTTGTTCTGGACAAAAGTGAACCTGTTAACTGACATTAAGGCTAGTGAAGCAAAAACACAGATTCACCATTTAATGAAAGAACAAGAAAAAGTGTAACACTGAGTCTTGTCCTGTGCAGGATCGTCCCAGAAGTGCAGTGGATCAGATAGGATTTGGGGAGCGAGAGGTGGGTAGAACGAGGATGAGCGTGGAGGAGCAGCTGGAGAGGATGAGGAGAAACCAGCAGGCTTCATCACTCCGAGAGAAGAAGAGAGAAACCCCATCCCGCTCCCCGTCCTTCAGCAAAGAAAACCCCTTTGTTATCCTGCAGGTAACGTCACCCAATAAGTGTGTACCTATTCCTTCTTTCTATTTCTTAGGCCATGAAAAATTGTCAAAAATTTTAAATTATCAGTTAACTCAAGTGTGGATGTGCGACTGTGTATGTGTGTGATCAGACCCGGGCCCATGCAGAGGGGGCTTGTGCAGACCCTTTGGAGCTGGAAGCGGCTCTGCAGCAGCTGAAGGTGGCTCACATTGAGCAGAGCAGGTCGGCTGCTGAGGCTGCGGGGACTCACACAGAGAGAGCACCGACTACACCACAGGTTCATGGGGTTTTTTTTCAATTTCTTATATCATAGTCATAGCCACTTTATTAAATTCTGAATTTCAATCTCTGCTAGCAACCAGTTCCAACTGTAGAATCATTAGTCATCATCCAAACATTGTACATGGACATATTATACCTTTTCTGGTTTTCTGTTATTTTTATATTGTTATGATGTCGGATATCTATGCTAAACATTGTCAAAGTTACAAAACTTAAGGTTAACGTTTGTAGAAATGCTCCCTGCAAGTCAAAAGTTTTTTTGTATCTTGCAGACGAGCTGACGTCGGCTCATCGTGTATTCCCATAAACAGCCATCCGTTCCCTAGCCTTGGTTGCTAAGGTTGTTGCTAAGGTTTTTCCATGTGTTTGCGTTGTCCGCTCTCATATTTCAGATCGGATTCCAGCTCAAACATGTACGGATGTATTTGAGAAGTTGACATTTCAAGTAAAGAACAAGAAAATCCTGCTGATATAGTTTGTTTCGTGGTTTGTTAACGTAGCCTCCAGAGCCGCTGGAAGTCGGCCATGATGCAACTTCCTGAAGTTAACCAATCAGAACAGAGTGGGCTCCTCAAGGGGGGGGGGGGGCTTAAAGAGACAGGAGTTAAAACTGGCCGGTTTCAGACAGAGGCTGAATCGCTGTGTAAAGGGCCAATATAACATAAATAAGAAGTTTTTTGAACTGTAAATCATGCAAAGATATTCCAGTAGAGCCCCATAATAAAAATATAGACCTGGAAATGTGCATAATACGTCCCCTTTAAGTAAAATTCTAAAAACTCAGCAAAAAAAGTGCAAGTATGTCTTTTATTAACTGTTAAGTAAATATTCTGGAGAGTTTTATGTAACAAGATTACCTAATCAAATTTTGTGTAACACAGCATTTTGTTATAGGCACAGAATGAAACAATGTGTCTAAAGTGGTGTAACACATTTAATAACAGGAGTTACCTGTGTACAGTTAATAGTTAGTAACCCTGTTCATGTCGTGATTTGGCATTAACTCAACTCATGCTGTTGTCCCAGAATGCAAATGGGGTCATGCTATAAACTTCCCAGAAGATTTCATTTTAATATTACACAATAACAGAAAAGCTTTAAATGTATACACTACACATTAACTCAGTTACACTCTGTGATTACTGTTTTACAGAAATCAAGTTAAATAGACACTTTATACTTATTTTCCCATCTGTATAAGTAAAACTTTCTATGTCCACACAGTTCTCTCATTAACTATTCTACAGGTTTAAAACCCTGTGTTACTCCTTTAACTGCATTTTCTGGCCCAGTCAGTCTAACTAGCCCTATCAGGTGCTTGTCTCTCCTGGCTGGCTAAGGCCATATTCAGACTTACATTAGCCTACATGAAAAAACACAGTCTGGAGTCACAGTGGGGGTGCCAACACAGAGGCTCCTGCAAAAATCCACAGGGTCGTCTAGAAAAAAACAGGCTCAACATTTGTCATAAGGTTACGTCATCTGGCAAGGCACTATGTTGGCCAATCACATATATGCAAGCGCACATTCCTGGTGGATTACTTTGTAACATGAACAGCGTATTTCTACTTTTTACCCTATGATTGTCACAACAGAAGAAAAAGAAAAAAATGCCACTTTGATAACTTTCCAGAGTTGTAATATCCTGTCTCTGAAAATTATAAAATTGCCGTGCAGTGTTTTGGCGTCTGATAAGAGACGCTTCAAATTCACAGATCTGTTATTCAAACTGGACTTCCTGGATCATATTTCAGATCTTGCTGTATCTAAAGATCACAGTATAACCTATAAAATACACTAAACAAACTGCTTGGTCTGGTCTACATCAGCTGGTTTTACTAACTCAAGATAACCATTAATGCTAACCATTAATACTTATATCCTATTAATCACTAATTGTATCTCTAACACTGCCAGCATTTTCACAGCCTTACATGTAAACTCAGATGCACAGTATTATCTGCAACCCAACAAATGTCTTGAACTCAAACTGTATTATTTCATTATAACAGACACTGTATGGAATAAGTCTGATTTTAACCCTATATTGGTCATTCCTCACTGCCAGACAGGTTGTCATTTGATGTGCAGTGCAGTGAGGTCACAACTGCTGATTAATTGCCTGATCAATTAACGATCTGGCTGTCATACGATCAGTTGGATTTGTGTCAGATATTTTTCATCTGCAGTTTGAGCAGTCCCTGATCAGATTTCTTACATGGCTGCTCTAAAATGTAGCGATTTTTTCAATTGTTGTATAAAGTATTTTTCACTCCAGTGGCTAAAACTGTAGTCGTGACTAAGACTGCTGTGATATAAAACCGAACATTTATTACATTCATGACAATAGCCATTGATGTCATCTTTTTGCTACATGAATCAGCCCTGCTATTGTTCTCAAATTGGGGTGAAACACTACAGGAGTGATACGTACTGATGCCCAAATCTGGCAGCAACCTCTACTGAACCTTTCCCATACTTGCACATACACACATGGAACACACTCTGGTATCGTCACTGGCACAAAGAATACAGTAAAACTACACAAAATGTCTTTTAAATATAATTTGTTTCCAGTAGTCATTCAATAGTTATTTTGGTAACCTGTTGTAACACTATATAATCATATAATCACACATGTCCTGAGTAAGGTGATCTAATAACCCTTTATGAGCCACACTTTCAAGTAATTTATGTTTATGTTTATCAACCAGTTCAAGAATAATCCTTGTGTCTTCTTCTGGTCACACATGCGGTTTTCTTTTTGGTCCACCATGTTTTACTTTATTTTATTCTATTTTATTTTCTGTTTCTTTCTCCACCTTTTCTACAGCATGATGAATGTGTATTCTGCTGTATCCAGTTTATAGAGTCGCAAAGGAGTGGCTCCAACTTGCTTTGTCACTTATTAATGACACACACACTTCTCTTTTACTCTGATGACTGTACAAACAGCTCATGACATGGTTCTGTTTCAAACTACAGGAGGTGCAGAGAGTGGAGGAGGTGAAAAAGGACAAGTGTGAGTCAGCGCAGCAGGACAGCGACATGACCCTGCAGAGTCTGAAGGAGTTGCAGGCTGAGAGAGACAGCATAGACAATGAGGTACTGTAGAGAAGCCTGCACAGCCACAGTGGACACATAGGCTTGTCATAATTCAATCAGTTCCCACAGTGTCTATTCATTTTTGTTGACAATGGTTAAGCTTGATTCTGAGTGCTCTGGTACCTTCCAGGGAGAGAGAGGCTAAATGAGAATATACTGAATTTCTCACTGCAGTTTTGGCACCAATGACAAGAATTTTAGTTGTATGTAGTGATGCATTCAATCAGTGATTTAATAGGGTTTAGGTCTCAGTGGACAAGGATAGGTATAACTGTGTGTCATCTAATTATGATAACATATGAGGACCCAGTATTGATCCCTGAGGGACTGAAAACTTTCCCAGATGTAAAATTCCCAATTCCAATTCCCAATAGGTAATTCCTGCAGTCTGATGCGTCTGCAGGGGCAGCAGGTGGAGGAGAATCAAAGGAATCCTGACACACTTCTCAGCTCTCACTGTTAAATTCACCATCTGTAAACCCGGCCCTGTCTGCCACACAACAGCTAATCGGCCATTGTGGCCGTAACATCTCCAAGTGTAATCTGGGACAATAACAGAGGATTTGTGGAAATGTGGAGGAAGCCAGGTGGGCTTTAAGGGGTTTATCTGCTGGATTCAGCCAGGACTGGGAGCTGGACTGGGCTGCTCTCCAGTGGGATGCCACCCCTGAGCTCTGTGTACAACATCCTCATTCCTCAGCAGTGAAAGTACAACAGATTTATTCACTTCAGTCATCCATCCATTTACTTTTTCATTAGAAATTTCAAATACCGTTAATTCTTTTTTTCTTTCCTGTGTTAATATAATTTTATTTATTATGTATTTCTTTATTTCAAGCTCTAAAAAACTTAATCTTAAGCACTTAACATGATGTGACAGCACAAAAGTCTTACTGACATAGTAGTCGTCTTGCGCTGCATTTTACACTGACAGCACATTTAAAAGCAAAATCCACGTTGCTAAGCAAAAGAGGGGTTACAGTTTGCTTTGAATAAAGACACCTGAACTGAGTAATCCTTTGTACCAACGCTAGTCTTAATGAGCAATTCTAAACACAATGTTTAATCACAGCAATGCAAAGCACGCTAAACTCTCCAATTTCTAATGTGTGTGTGTGTGTGTGTGTGTGTATGTGTTTCAGCTATGTGAAAGCCAGAGGGTGGTGATTCTGGACCTGGGCACAGAGCCTCAGCGTGTAGAGATCGTAAACTTTCAGGCCTTTGAGGATGACGAAAGCAGAGAGCAAGATCTGACCAGCTCACCTACAAACACCACCACTGAAAACAGGTGTGTGTGTGTGTGTGTGTGTGTGTGTGTGTGCTAGCTAGGATCTTGCTTTAATTTTAATTTTAGGTCCCAAAGCCCTAATGACTCCAGCTAATAGTGATATCACCCAGAGGAATCAGAGAGGAGAAACCTGATTAGATACTGAGTCCAGAAAATCCAAATTTGGTTAAAGAGGCTACAACCACCACGGCAGACTGTGACAGGCTGAGACACCTGTCAGTCAAAGCAATTTGCCCCAAGACACAGTTCACCTCTTTTCTTTTTAGCTCTGGGAGAAAACAAAAAGCTAAAAGAGCCAGGGGAACTGCAGAGTGATAATTCTGGGTGTGGCAATACAATTGCCCCCTTTCACGTTACACATACTCATTTGATCCATTTTTAAAACAAAAATATTGACTAGTGCAGCTCTAAACCTTAATATGTCCCTGATTTAACAATGATTCTCAAAAAATATACATTCGAAAAGGTTAAATTAACTACTGGGACCTTTTTTTTTTTTTTTTGGAATTGTATTCAGTCTGGGATGTTTATGGAGCCAGAATCTTGTGTTCATTTTTTAAACTGCAGATGAAATGTTAGTAGTGAAGAGTGTGGAACAACGGCAAAAGGATCCCAAGCATGCAAAACAGAGGATACCAGTTCTTTCTTGCTCTATCAGTAGTAGTCAGTTTTCATGTCAGAGTGTGACGTGTTCTGCTGCTGCTGATTGTAGCTTCCAGACACCTGAGCCTGAGACACCGAGCCCAGAGCCTAAGGAGGAGGAGGCGGATGTGACGCAACAAACCACCACAGAGGAGAAGCTGGAGAAGAGCCTGGAATCCTACAACCAGCTAACATCAGACGACAAGAAACACAACAACAACAACAACATGTTGGCTTGTAAGTGCAAATGAGGCCTTTGAAATTGTAACATCTGCATCCACATTTTATAGAATAGGGAAGGTGTGGGGGTAGTGGGGTGTTTACATTCTGCACTTACACACATTGGGCTGATTTGAAAAATTCTTTAGACGAAATATCCTAAAAAAAAATTATTAGGCAAAATACTAAATTAATTTATATAAAACGTGTATTCTCCACTAGAAGAACATACCTGGCTGTGTAGAAAAGACTTTTAGACCATAATGTAGGGACATATTTTTTTACAGAAAATATAGCTGGGCAGTTCAATTATTTTTTTAATTCTCTGAAAATTGCACTGAGTTTGGTTGTTGGCTAGTCAAAAATGAAGGTTGGTGGGGCTTCTGCTGGGGGGGAATTTGGACTCCAAACCTCAGTATTTCCAAAATCCTAACTACAGCCCTGCACACAGTTATCTGGTAAGGCTGATACCAATGTTTTTTAGACACAGTGTCTCTAAAATAAAAAGAAGTACACAAATAAAAAAGGACAGTAAATCATGTATTTGCAGGGATTACTTCACTAGAATTGTATCTCTAGCGGAGTGGAGAAAGCTTTTAGAAAACAAAATATTCTATGCTGTATGGAAACTCTGGGACACCAATGCTTTTAAATGTATAATAAAATTGACCATTTGAAGAGTTAAATTACTGAGTTAAAATACAACCTAACAGGAAATTTTCCAGGCGATACATAACATAGATACATAACACGTATTTCTGTTTGTGTGCAGATTAAACAAACAAGATACAACTTCTTAATCAGTGAGCTTTCGAGGTATTGGTAGGTGCATTTTTGAACTTTGGACAGACCCAGGCTAGCTGTTTCCCCTTTGCTGTTTGCTACCAGTTTGACAGTAGCTTGATATCGATCTTCTCATCTCACTCTCAGAACGAAAGCAAATGTTGAACTATTCATTTGACCCTTAATTGCCACCTACTGTTATTGCTTGTCTGTGGCCGATAGCATAAATCATACTGAGCGGCTCCCAGGTGTGTGTGTGAGTGTCTTCTTCCTTTCATATTGTCAGCATAAGAAAAGCTCTTTCTGAAGTGTCAGAAAGGTAAATTCCTGCTGCGTGCCTGCAGGGAGAACTCACCTCCTCTCTTTCTTCCATCCTCCTCGCCCACACAGCAGCTGCTCCTGAGGCTGGAGTTTAATGCACATGTGTCTGAAGTTTACTTAAGACAAATCAAACTGTCAGTAAAGCTATTTGCAACATGTTTCAAACTATCTTACTTTTCATCTTTCTCTTGGCTGCGTGAGTTAAAGCCCAGACACATGCGATCTATCCACATTTAACTGACATTCACAGATTTTTAGTCTTTCCTGCAATACTTTATGTTGACTGTTGAGATTTCTTTCTCCTTACACTGTTTGAAGGTCAATTTTCATTCAGTTATTTTGATTTGTGATTTTGGTTTGGGCACCTGGTCAGGATGCCTCCTGGATCCCTCCCTCTGGAGGTGTTCCAGGCATGTCCAACTGGTAGGAGACCCGGAGGCAGACTCAAAACATGCTGGAGGGACTACATATCTCTTCTGGCCTGGGAATGCCTTGGGGTCCCCCAGGAGGAGCTGGAGGGCACTGCTAGGATGAAGGATGTCTAGGTTTCATTACTCAGTCTGATGCCACTGCGACCTGGTCCTGGATAAGCGGCGGAAAATGGATGGATGGGTTATTGTGATTTGAGTCACTGATGAAAGTATACCTCAAGACTGTGGAATGACTATCCATTATTGTGTTTGTGACATTGATGAATGGGAGCAAGAAATAGATTTGAGGCTTTCACTCACACGGCGGCTGTGGTTCAGGAGGTAGAGCGGGTCGTCTACTAAACAGAAGATTGGCGGTTCGATTCCCGACTCCTCCAGTCCGCATGTCGAAGTATCCTTGGGCAAGATACTGAACCCCAAATTACTCCTGATGGCTGTGCCATTAGTGTATGAATGTGTGCGAATGGTTAGATTTCCTCTGATGGGATGTGTGTGAATGGGTGAATTGACTCGTAGTGTTAAAAGCGCTTTGAGTAGTCGGATGACTAGAAAGGCGCTATACAAGTACAGTCCATTTACCATTACCATTTACATTTAATGATGACATAGGGATAACAACAGCAACAGAACTGCATGAGTACAAAATTGCTTCTCAAAATGTCAACTGTGAGCATAAATACATGGACAACATCTGCTGTCTCTGATGGAATATGTGGCTTGTAGGCCTAAGCCAAGCAGGCAGCACACTCTAGTGGGTCAATAACAAAATTACAATTGTTTTTCAAATGTTGGGATCTGGGAAGATAGGCTGAGACATTCAGTGATTATTGTTTCTTGCCTTGAGTATCAACAGAGACATGATTCAATTTCAGGAGAAGTTTGAACGGTCCGAAACTCAGCTTAAGTTAGAATTAAAGTGTCAGGTTTGGTGTTTGTGACACAGCAAGGTGGAGATTGGTTGAGCCTCAGCAGGTTTGTGCTGCCAAAATGCTTTCTGTTGTGAACAAAGTATGGTCAAAGCTGCTAAAATTAATATTTTTATATCAACAATAGATCAAATGACTAGGTGTTTATGAAAGTTGATGTTCATAGCCCACATATAATTATCACCAACTCTGCAGTTCTACTCAGCATTTCAGCAGCTTTTAGCTCATTGTTTTGGTTTTACCTCCCACAACTTTACTGTTTTAGTTCAGTCTCACGACTCTCATCAACCAGGGTTCCAGCAGCAGCAGGCAGTGAAAAAGCTCTGATAAACCCACCGTACACTACCTGCTCAGCAACAAACAGCAGACAAAGTAGCAACTAGCTGGTAGCTAGCTAGCTAAAGAGTCAGACATTGTTCTCAAGAGTTGGTGAAGACCAAAAAAGAGCTAATAGGAGAGTGAACATTGGACTTAATTAATGTAAGTGAACACAACACATCAATGTTCTGCTGCCCCTAAGTGGCCAGATAATCCATTATTGCAGGCTTAAAATGTCAACTATGTTCATTAATATGAAGTTCACATCTACTGTGCCTGATTGAACAAGTCCATGTGGGCTGTCCATGTGTCAACACGTCAACACTCGCATGTTCTCAAAGACCTACAATCTGCCAAAACTGCAGAAAAACTGAAAGTGGATTTCGAAGCAGGTGACCATTAAATCAGGACTACTATAAATATCTACTATAAAAAATCAGTTCTACATGCTCTCAGATCTTGACATGTAGGCTCATTTACCAGCCTCTGTTCCATGCACAGGATGCTAGCTATGTAGAACTTTCACAGACTGCTAATGCTAAGAAAAGTTACTAATATAAGAACATTTAATATATAAACTTAGCACAAAAAGTAAGGTAATTTGTGTTTGGTAGATTATTTCTTTGTTGTAACATTGCTTCTTGGCAATAAATCTTATACCGTTGGAAAGCCTGTTTATTTCCCTTTTAAATGGTGCCAGGAACATGCATGTAAGGAACATGCATTTGTGGGATGAGCAGCAGAGCTGAGTATGTGGGTTGCTCCCATGAAAAATTTGCCAAATCTTCTCTGCCAGCTTATTTTGCTGTTGCTATTGACACTTGTTTTGAGCTTCTGGTACCCCCAGGTACAGTACTGATTGGCAGCACCTGTGAGCATGGGCCCTGCTACAGTGGTCAGTAGGTGTCTGCTCCAAGAATCAGCATGCCACATTTGACTGATCTAGATAGGGCCTGTGCGATAGGGCAACTTCAAGCTGGTGTTCCACAAAAGCAAGTTGCAGCATTATTTGGAGTGAGCCCTATTACCATCTCCAAAGTGAAGGCCAAGTTCCATATAACAGGGGATGTCAGATACAGGCCACCAAGTGGGCGTCCCAAGAAGACGACACCCCAAGAAGACCGGTCCCCCACCCTGTCAGCACCAGTACCATAGGCTGTCTTCTACAGATTTGCAGTCAAGGTTTGCAGGACGATATGGCCGACGGCTCTCTGCCTAGACCATCCAGAACAGACTGCACACAGCCAATCTCCGGTCTCATAGGGCTGCCAGGAGGCCTTCCATGACTGCCCTTCACCATCAGGCCCTTTGCGCTGGTGTCAGTAACACGTGCACTGGAACCTGAACATGTGGAGGAACGTTATGTTCAGCGCTTAGTCCAGATTCTGCCTATGGCAGTTGGATCATAGGGTCAAAGTGTGGAGAAGACGCGGAGAACACTATGCTGATTGCTGCACCAATAGAGTAACATCTTTTGGTGGAGGCAGTGTGATGGTGTGGGGAGGCATCTCCCTTACTGGAAAAACGAGGCTTGTCATCATTGAAGGCACTCTCAATGCAGAGATATATTGAGATGAGATTCTGCAACCAGTGGCAATTCCATATCTCCACAGTCCGGGACCAAACTCTATCCTCCAAGATGACAACGCTCACCCCCACAGAGCGGGGTTTATCAGAGACTTCCTCCAGAATTTGGGAGTGGAGAGGATGGAAGGGCCTGTCCTGACCTCAACCCCATTGAACACTTGTGGGATCAGCTTGGGCGTGCTGTTTGTGCCAGAATGACCAACACAACCACGTTGGCTGACTTGCGATAAATGCTGGTTGAAGAATGGGATGCCATCCCACAGCAGTGTGTGACCAGGCTGGTGACCAGCATGAGCAGGAGGTGCCAGGCTGTTGTGGCTTATTATGGTTCTTCCACACGCTACTGAGGCTCCTGTTTGTTAAATGAATAAATTGTTAAATTGCCAATATGTCTTGTTTCTTCAAACTTCAATCTAATCCACCAAACACCTAACGAGTCAATCGCAGAATAAGCTGTTTGGCATTGGCAGAGAAGATTTGATAATTTTTTCATGGGAGCAACCCACATACTCAGCTCTGCTGCTCATCCCACAAATGCATGTTCCTTACAAATGTGGCACCATTTAAAAGGGAAATAAGCAGGCTTTCCAACGGTATAAGAGTTATTGCCAAGAAGCATTGTTACAACAAAGACCTAATCTACCAAACACAAATGTCCTTACTTTTTGTGCTAAGTTTATATGAATAGACAAGATGCACTGTCATAAAAGTAATCCAGGTATAATGCATGGTAGAGTAACTGAAACTTAAAAGTATGGCATCTTCCTACCTTCAAAGCAGTCTGTCAGTCCTACTTTGTAATAAATCTTTGAACATTTTCCCTAAATTAATTGCAAGGGTTTACCAATCAAAAATATTCCATTTGTTTTAATTTGGGAGGTGTTAAACTTCCATAGAAGGGCAAAGCAGAGAAAACAAGTAGAAACAGTAACATCACCAATACAATTTGTATTCATCACTGTGAATCATCCTCATCTCTGTGACTTACACACTCATTTCCATTCCCCCTCTCTTCTTCTCCAACCTGCAGCGCAGACGTTCACCTTGGTGAGCAGCGACACGTGAACGACGCCGGCCTCGCCATCCACAACAGCGTCCCGTAGAGCCCAAATGTAGCCAGCCTGCACAGAGCATGCTCCACGGCTTCCTGCGTTTACAACAGAACTACTTTGATACTACTGTTACATGCCCACAAGGAGACTGAGAGGATGACAGCCCTGCAAACAGACTGACCAACACACAGACGGGCAGCCATCACATCCAGACAGAGAGAAAGGCAGATGTACTGTATCTTTAGCACCTGTTAGATCTGTCCATACTGATATGTCCCTGAGCAAAATATTATCCTGTAGAGTTATATTTGTCCCAAAACATTTCTGCATAAAAATAAGATTGTGAAATGGTTTAGTCACAAAAAAGTTACAAATTATGTTTCCCTCATAGCTGACATACACCTGCGCAAACCCAGAAATGTAGCAGGAAGTCTGGAGAATTGTAAAATATGTGATGTTCAAATTTTAACACTTTTTTGGGTTCCAAATTACTTTTCAGCTGTGCAATAGCAGGCAGCTATGGGTGAGGTCCAATATTGAAACAGAAGGGGTGGACCGAGGGAAAAGTTGTTTCTTTGATTACTTTAACTTTACCTCACATGATACTCATCACTACAGTCTCTGACAGAGGTGACTCTTTAAAGAGGAGTGTCCGTTAGTTTTATCTGTTTCAGCCAGGATTTTGTCAGTTTTGATGAACAGAAATGAACTTTTTTTTAAAATGAATTTTCAGAGTTTTTATTATCCGTTTATCCACTAGAGTTTTACATATTTATCGGTGGTATATGACTAAGCACAGATGCTTTTTGGCAAGAACACCACACTCAGTCACACACACCTGAAGGTGGCCTAGTACAACCACAGTCTGACCTGCGTGCCACTGAGCAGTTGGAACTTAAAGCCATTGCACAACAACCGAAATTTTGATGCAAAAATGTGAAAAAATCATGTGCATAACTACTGCATAGGGACAATACACGTCACCTCAGAGATGGAACTTTACTTTGTTTTCTTTTTGCACAACTGCTGAGCAATACAGTCTCCAAACTTTAGCAGTGATATATAATGGTGAGTTGAGTTGTGTGTAAACCCTTATTTCTGACACAACTAAACTCCTCAGGTGCAAAAAGAAACAAGGATTTACCATGCATGTAAATTTGGACTAGATGGGGCAAATCAACAGTACCTTAATTTTTCTTTATTTTAAGTTTTTAGTTCATATTTTCAGCAGGTAGTCAAGCGCATTCTCAGAGGGGGTTGAGCTCTGCCAGGGTTGCTCCTTGTCACTGATCCTGTTTGTGATTGATTTTTATGGATAAATTCGCTCAAAGCAGCCAGAATGGTGGAGAGTGTGATGTAGCTGTGATAAGCCCCTCACCTATGAGCTCTGAGTATGAACCAAAAGAATTAAAGGGTCTGAAATTAGTTTCCTTGGCATGGTCACTGGGCTTATACTTAAGAGACAGGGTATGAAGCCCAAAAATCAGCATCCTAGATGTGTCTCTTTAGAGGTTTTCTAGGCACATGGCAGTGGGAGGAGGTACACTTGCTACTACACACATTGTAGAAGAAAATGCCAGCTAGTCCAGGTGCTGGCCACAATATAAACTCAGTGTAACATGTTGTTAGAACTTGTGGGGTTTTTGCCATTTATCCAGTCAGGCTGTGTAAAAAATAGTAAACAGTGAACAGATAATCCCAGTCTCTCCCATCCCAGAAGCTAGCCCATTGGCTAATATCAACAAATTACACTGCGTGCACAATTATTAGGCAAGTGAGTATTCTGACCTCATCATTATTTCTATGCACATTTTCCAACTCTAAACCATATCAACTTGCTGAATGCTTATTGGATTTAATCATTTTGAGGTGAGATGTATTTGTGTAATGAGGGAGGGTGTGGCCTAAAGTGATTAACACTTTATATTGAGGTGTGCATAATTATTAGGCAGCTTCATTACCTCAGGTAAAACTGTAAATGCCAAAAATTGTAAAATGCCTTTCAGACGGATGCAACACTCTTGAAATAGCTAAACTACTGCGGCATGACCACCGGACAATCAAAAGTTTTGTTGTGAATAGTCAACAGGGTCGCAAAAAACACATGGAGAAGAAAAGGCGTAAATGAACTGCAAAAGACTTGAGAATAATTAAACATGAAGCTACCAAGAACCCATTATCCTCCAGTGCCACTATATTCCAGAACTGCAACCTACCTGAGTGTCCAGAAGTACAAGGTGTCAAATGCTCAGAGACATGGCTGAGGTAAAGAAGGCTGAAGCACGACCACCACTGAATAAGATTCACAGGTTAAAGCATCGAAATTGGGCCAAGAAATACCTGAAGGCAGATTTTACTTTTTTAACACATTTTACTGTGATTGCTGCTTTAGCAGAGGTTGATCAAGAACAGAATGTGAAACTGACAGATTCCATGGATGGAAGGCTCATGGCAGTTATTGAAAAGATGGCTATATTGGTCCCTGAAATTCTTTTTGTAATTTAGTTGTCTAATAACTCTGCACACTAATAGTTGCTTAATAATTGTACACGCTTATATATTCCCCTGAGAAAGACAAAACTCACTTTTCTTTTGTTAAACATTCAGGTTTGAGGTTCAATAACATTTTGGATTGACTGAGAGCATTGTATTTGTACAACAATAATACAAATTAATCCTGAGGAATAGATTTTTGCCTAATGATTGTGCACGCAGTGAATTCTAATCCAAAAACCTTTTTGTGTGTCCATACTTCTGTCCGAACAGACACTAAAGAGTGTTTGTGGGCACACAGGAGTTAGACCTATAAATATATAGAATTAAACCATTTCACAACTTCATGTATGACAGGTTTTGGGGGTAATATAACTCCATAGACTTTGTGTTGCCAAATACATACACACACGTCGATATACAGAACTTTTGATACCTTACTAAGTATTAAAGTCATCTTAACATTATAACATATAATTAGAATATTCTATTGATCTGGAGGAGGGACATTAGCTGTTACTGAGTTGCGAACACTGCTGGAGGTGAGTGTACAGCTGTATATAGGAGCACTTGAGAAGTCTCACCGCAGATGGGCTAAGCACCAAAACTCAACACACATGCAGTGCTTTACTTTAACCCCAAAGTGACCACCGATGCTCTTCTATTTTAACCCGCTCTGATTTTGATTATTTGTGTTGATTTGAGAACGAAGGCTCCCTTATCACTATATTTTCACATTTTTTGCACCTGCAACATAATAGATTGTCCTTCATTGGATATACATATATAAATATATAAAAGTATATATGAACATAAAGCAGATTTCTACTTTAACAAGGTGCCACTTCATGCTGCTGTTTTCCCCTTTTTTTGGACAGAACAAAGTATTTTGCAGAAGTTGCGATTATTTATCTTAAGCAGACGTGTGAATCTCTGTTGGACGACACACACAGTGTGTGAATGTTTTGGATTTCCCGTCTGCTTTTTCAGTTGTGTCTCGTTTTTTCTGCCTTTGGTTTACATTACGTAGAAGATATACAGTAAAGAGGCTGAAGACATGAAACAGATCAGACATTTTGGGTTTGAATCTGTTCTAGGTGGAGAAGAATCAGAGAATAGCACATGTACGAAGCAATAAGTAGGACTTTGGATCTCCAGGACATAAAAGAAATTTAAAAGAGATGTATAAACTGTAAAAAAAATAATAAAATAAAATAAAAAGATAACATAATTTATGTACACACTGAAAAGAAGAAGAGCGAATATTATAACTATAAGAGGTTATTATTAATATTATTAGGGTCAATATGCAAAAAGTTCATACCCCATCTGTTTTATATCATGTGAAATAAATGTTGATGTTCTTAAAAACATGCTTGTAGTTGATTTTTTTAAATTATTGTCTGTATGTTTTTCAAGTCTAGTTCTCTAATCTGTCTTTTTGTCCATTTATCTGATATGCTTGGACTAAACCTGTGGGTTCCGGCCTTTTGGGCTTGTGTCTGCTTAAAATAAATACAGTACCAGTCAAAGGTTTGGACACACTTTCTCAGTCAAGTAAATGGGAAGGTGTGTCCAAACTTTTGCTACTGTACATTTCTACTTATGACCCCTCATTACAGGTTATGGACACAAGTTGTGAGCTTATCCACCAAAGAGGGATTTTTCTTTTTCAGATGGGATCCCAATGGGAAGTGAGCATTTAGTACTGAAGGTTAAACCCAAATACAAGATATATAGTATGAGTCTGTCAAACACTGTGGTTGACACAGGCTAAATAGGAAAATGTCCCATTTACAGAATTAATGAGGTATTTAGTGTGTCAGGGTACTGAACTGTCATGTAAAATGGGTGAAAGTGCAACCACTGCACCTGCAGTCTGCACCTTCCATAGATCTGCTAGATTATATTGATAAATATTGGGGGGTATAATGGACTAATTTTTTCAGCTCTAGTTCAAAGCTCTGGAAAAAGATAGTCAGTGGAGCTTGGATTGAGATGATGAATGAACTTTCATGCTTCTTACACAACATGGACAATTAAAGTGCTGTGGATAAAATGTTAACAGCTACTGAGCTTGCTTGTCCACAGATCAATCAACATGAACAATCCACATCATGGTTCCCAATTGAATTATTAAAATACATCAATAAATAAATTGGTATGCTGCAAAAAATGCTGACTAATCCTGTTGGAATGATGTATGTGCATGCAAAGAAATGCATATTTTCTATTTTGATTATTACTACTACTATTATTACTATTATTAATTAATCAACCAGTTGGATATGAGGTGTGTTATTTTGTAGCCTTAAATACCGACAGTTTAGTAACTTAAGATGTAACTTTTTCTCCATCTGAACGCAGGCCCTCATTTCAATGCAACAAGTCGCCTATTTAGGTCAGCACGGTTCAGAATATCCACAGGCTGAGTAGAGTTAATTGTAGATTAAGACAAAAATGGCTTTGCACCAGTTTTAAAGGCTAAAGCCGTCTGAAAACAGTTCTGGTGCCTTCAGGAACATGCACCTTGCTAGGATAAGAACGTGCCTTTTCAGCACTTTTTGAGTTGGATAATTTTTCTGTTTGTCGTAACACGTGGAGCTGCGAGGCCACAATGCAAAGATCGTCTATGTTTGCGAAGATGATCATCTTATTTAAAGAAAAAAGTGGTGCTGTCTTTTACCCATCTCTTTAGAATTCATCTTTATATTTTTTCTCATTTAATATTCCATCAAGTTCAAAAATAATGAATACGGAAGGAAAGTTTTTTTTAAGTCTAGCTACTGTACATCGGGCAAGCTTAACTAATTTGAAGGAAGGTTGATGGTAGCTTTGCTGAATTAGGGTTGATTTTAACTTTAGCCTAATTCGATCAGTATGTAGATATTTATTATAGGTTTATATTCGTTTAGATATTTACAGGTATCTACAAATTGCACTCAGATGTCAGAGTTTGGCTTTTTTCTGTTGGTGGGTGTCAAAAAGACAAGATAAGTAGATAAGTAAATAAAGTATTAAACTACGTCAAAAAGGTCCAAGTGGTATGAATAATTTTACAGGCACTATTACCTTCACATGAATTTGTTTGGGGTTGATATTATAGTTATTGCTGAATGCAGGTTTAGGTACGGAGTGATGCACTTGTCTATTTTGTAAACGAGCTTTGGCCATGCGGAACCTGACGTCACTGCAAACCCCCTGCTGTGCTTTACGCTTGAAGCGGAGAGCGTGAGTAGAGGAAGAAGGGCAGCCTGGGGCAACTTTTCGAGTGGAACATCACAAAAATAGATTTTCGTGTTGTTCGAAAATGGCTCAAATAACGAGCGAAGGGGCTGAACAAGATTCTCAGCCGACGTCGGATCAAAACGGCACCGGAGAAACTGCAGAAACCGGCATGGAGGGACAGGCCGTGCCGGACCCCAAGCAGGAACCGGGCGACAACAACGAGAACAGAGCAGGAATGGACGTGAGCAGTGGTCGTGGCGCGGCGGAAGAGCACCGTGACAACTCGTCTCCTTGTAACGACGACAAAGAAACGGCTTCACCGACCGAACAAAGGGAAAATGATGAAGGGGAACCCGGCGGTGAACCGGTGAAAAGTCCTGTACAGGGGAGTTTGGCGAGTAGCACTGATTCCGCACAAGAGGGCTCCCGGGTGCTGAAACAAGAACAAAGAGAGGGGGAGAACGTGTCCTCCTCACCGCCTGCCGACCGCACAAAGACCGCGGAGAAGCCCGAGCACGGCATCAAACGACGAGCCAGCGTGGAACTGACCTCGTCGGATGGAGAGCCGCTCAGTCGGATGGATTCAGAAGACAGGTCTGTTGAAGTAGTTTGAACAGTATGAAGAGGCCGTTTCTAGAACAACCGAGAGGTTGTGTTAGGTCACAACATGAAGCTAAGTTTACTGTTTTTTAAGTATTAGCCAAGGACAACCGTTAAAAGGTTAAATCGTTTTTCTTCCGCCGGGAAATATAGTTCTTTAACGTCTCTAGATGACGTGCTTGTGTATGATTTAGTTCACTATAACTCACCTGTCTGTAGGGAAGTGGTGTATTTTATCAAAACCGTTTTCATCCTAAATCTGCAGCTGTTCTGTTTTACTTATTTATATTATTTATAACATAACATTTGTGGTCCCCACACTCCACTGTGGGAACCTTTACCTCACCTGTGTTATCAAACTTCAGGCTTAATACAATACATATTCTGACTGATGGCAACATATAACATTCCCATATGGAAGTCAAACCTGAAGTAAATGTAGTGCAGAGAGGATAGGAGGGATTCATTGTCTTGCTCAAGGGCACATCAGCCTGGGCAGATGACTGCCATCATGGAGGTCAGTCTACCAAAATACACCCCCCTCCAATTTCTTTTTCTTTAACACTGTGTTTCCATCCACCTGTTTGTATGCGCATTTTCAATTTGCGCTTAAATAGAGTGGAAACAGTAGAAATTCAAAAAATAGTCAAAATATCACCAAAAAGTTTATTTGCTGTGCAGAGGTGGAAAAGTTCTAGTATTAACAAATGCAATAGAAACAGATTTAGTGAATAAATCATGATGTATAAAAAATAATGTGACTCAAATGTCCACTGAAGAGACAAAAACTTCACATCTGTGTGGAGCCATGAGGAGACTGTAATGTTCAAATGAATACATGAAACAAACAGAAATGTCATATTTCCATCATGTTTTCCACATGGTTTTCATTGGTATGAGGTTTGACTTCATTGCTTTGTAGTAAACTGCACACACACTATAGGAAAATGGTTCCCAACTTCTTTGGCTGCATTTTACTTGAATACTTTATAGAGGTTTGAAGATGTAAAAATGACAGAAAAAATTGAGGAGTCTGAAAAAATATTTTTTAAATGTTTTCCCATAATCTTAATCATCTTGCTCATGCTTATTTTGCAGCCACTTATGGGGGTCCCTAACACCATGTTGTGTACCACTGCTAGAGGACATAAATGAATGTCCATGCACATGGCTGTACTCAGTCTGGCATTGTAATTGTTGTAATCAGTATTGTCATCAGCATAACCTGATTTTTATTTATTTATTTTGCTTAAAAGTTGCTTTTACTTAATAAACACGTTTTGTTTTTTTTTAACTGATGGGTAGGAAGTAAATAAGAAGTGCGAGTGCAGACAGTAGTTGTTAGAAAGCAGATGTTTGCCATGTGAGCATATATTTTTAATATAAACATCACACTTCCTGCAGCTGTTTCCTGGTAAAAGTCTTCCAGCAGCTTGAATCGTTATGGATTTTAACCAGGAAGCAGCTGCAGTAAGTAGGTACTTATTGTAGTTTTGATGAATCTCAAATATCCAGGTGACAAGGTGAACAATACTTGCTGTCCACCCTGTTAGATATCCTCTCAGACCTGTGCTGGGTCAGAGAAAACACCAGACAAGGTACCACAGGGATGTGGATGCATAGCTCTGTCTGTACATAAGAAGTAATTTGGCTCACAGTGTTGACAAATGACAGTAAATTAATCAGCACTTAAAAAACAGTGCCAAAGTTTCCCTCCAGTAAAGTCATGTAAATGCTAGACACGCACCAAACTGGCTTTACCTCTTATTTACCAGTTGTGATACTAAGTGTTGGTGTGGTGTTATAGTGCCAGACTGAGTACAGCCATGTCCATCACCTTCCTGGTACCTACTCTGAAATTTGAATATCTCTCAATTAGAAAGTGAATTTTCCCTCCAGATGCCAGTGACAGATTGAAACTGTGTGAATCATTCAGAATAAACTGATGTCACCATGTTCAGAACATAAACATCGATCATGCCTTGCAGGTGGGAAATGACTGAAACTGTACACACCTACACTGCTGCTTATTAGGTACAGTATGAGTAACATCACAGTCCACTGCTCATAGTCTAATTTTCAGTTTGACTACAGGAAATGTAACAGGCTATTGTCCGCTGGTATGTGTAGCTATGTAGCTTCTTGCTGATTAAATATTTTGCAGTGCCTCTATATTTGCTCATTTTTCAAACATTAAAAGCATCAATCTGTCATTTTGGAACAGCTGGGGTAGTTGTATATTTTCTGTCATCTGGAGGGAAATTTTACCATCAGGTTTAAAGAGGCTCGTCCCCTCCGCCTTTTGGAAATCCCACAGTTACCATCACAACATGAGCAGCATGCACCAGACAGGTTTGATATTTGCTGTTGAGTCACTGCACCCGAAAACTCTGCTGCTACCTACACTACACACTTTTACCAGTGAATAACAGGAGAGAGGCAGATCAGATCAGCACATATCTAAAACTAAACGTGGTTGCAGAATAACTCTCCGTCTCCATCTTTGATATTTCCTTGATTTGACACGTTGTGTGGTGTGTTCTGACGTGGTGGACAGGATGACTGCGGTGTTAGATATTTCCCTTTTTGTGAGCCGTTTGTGTGTGTGTGAATGACATCACATACAGTGTGTCACTGTACACCCTAAAAGCCCAGCAGGAGCCATTTAGATGTACTGAACATGTTTCAGGCTGCAACTAACAATTATTTTCATCTACATTAATCAGCCAATTATTTCATCCATTAATAGCTTTGTCTGTATATGACGGCATGTCTTTTGTTAACTTCCCAGGGTTAGGGTTTTGTAGGGTTTTTCAAAGATATTTAGTATACTATCATATAAATTCATCCATATGTTATATGGATGCAAATCTGTGTATTTTGTCAACCAGAATTCAATATTTTTCACAATCACACACTCTAATTTTCACTCTCATATAAGAGCTAAATGCTGTTGCAGAGCAGTGCTGCAGCACCAGCAGTACAGTGAAGAAAGGATCTGCATTTGATCAGCTCCTTTAAAATATACCTGGATTAGCCCTGATACTGATCCTTAGGACCGGCTTTGGAGCAGTATATGACAATAACAATGTTGATCAGTATTTGTGTATGGCTGCTACAGTACAGAGGAGTTGTAACATGTTGTCCTCTTGCTTAGGCTGCTGACCAAACAAAGAGAAGAAGCACCAAATATCTGTTATTCTGTCCCTCAGATTCCTCTGACCTGCTGCTAGAGACAACTGTGCAGCTTTTTAAAGAAGAAAGGGCTGAACAGACTGAGCTGTCTTATTACTGTGATGGTCACCTGTGTGTGAAGAATACAGTGGCAACAGCTGAGAGCTGACATGCTTTAGTGTCCCTGTCTGAGGTGCCTGTGCTTTGTTAGAGTGCAGTAGAGGAGTGGCAGGGTCAAAAACTGATACTGAAAGCTTGACAAACACAGGCGTGTGTGTGCGCACACCTATTGAACAGTAACATTTTAGTGTTAATATGACTTTTTTAAAATTCACATACACTCCATGTCCCAGCTCCACTTTGTCCTACAGGACAGTCACAGACATGAATCTGCAGTGTCTTCCAGCAGTATATTCAAATTCATATCTCACATCGCTCTTCCCCTCAGATTTACAGAGAATGTGAAACTAATCTCCACTGAAGCATATCACAACTCTTTCACAACTGTTCAACCAAGACACGCTGGTAGAAATGGAATTGATTACCGCAGTGGACATCTGACAAGACTTCCTAAAAAGACCATCAGGCACCTGCAACTTTTTCAAAATTCAGCCACAAGAGTTCTGACCAAACCCAAAAGGACAGCTCACATCAGCCAAATTCTTAAATCTCTACACTGCCAGTAAGCCACAGAATTGATTTTAAAGTCATATTACTTATTTATAAATCTCTACATGGACTTGGCCCTGAGTATATGACTGATATGCTTGAGCAATATAGCCCTGCGAGACCTCTTAGATGATTAGGGAGTGTTCTGCTAGTGGTGCCCAGTGCAAAATCTAAACAAGGAGAAGCAGCTTTAAGTCATTGTGCAGCACAGCACTGGAACCACCTGCCTGATGATGTCAGGACCAACCCTCACAGCTTTACATCCAGACCGAATACATTATTGTCCTTAAGCACTTTTAACTAAATGTCTTTAAAACTCAAGGTCAGGGTTATTATTATTGTATTATTATTTTTAATCTTTTTATTTTTTATTCTTTTACTCTATTTTTAGTTTATTTTTATTTCAATAGAGATTTATCTCGTATTTTGCTTTTTATTTGTGTTGTTTTACCTTTGTATTGTGTTTCTTAACCTCTCTGTACAGCACCTTGAATCTACCTCTGTGTATGAACGTGCTTTATAAATCAAACAGCCTCGCCTAATGAGCCACAACAAGATGATACACAATGTACTGAAGGAATATGGAGGAGGACTTATCACCACCAGCTCACTTGTAATCACCACCATCAGTGTTACCTGCATAACAACAGTGTGTTTACACTTAGTTCAATTACATATTTAATCATCTGTTTTCATCCAGTAGAGTTGGTCAATTCCAAAATGCACTTTCCACTATAGCTATTTCATCAGCCACATATTATTTCAGACTGCAGTAGGAGTCTTTGGACAGTGTTCTGTTAACTGGCTCATTGAGGAGATAAACTCCATAAAAATAGAAAATCTAATCCACTGCCTGCTTTAATGCCCACTTGGCTGCCTCTCAACTGTTAGTGATCCTGCTTTTGTGGCAGCTGTAAGACTTCAGTGTAACTTTTGTTCTCACACAGCAGAGTGGCAGCTGGACGGTGTGTGTGTGTGTGTGTGTGTGTGTGTGTGTGTGTGTGTGTGTGTGTGTGTGTGTGTGTGTGTGTGTGTGTGTGTGTGTGTGTGTGTGTGTGTGTGTGTGTGTGTGTGTGTGTGTGTGTGTGTGTGTGTGTGTGTGTGTGTGTGTGTGTGTGTGTGTGTGTGTGTGTGTGTGTGTGTGTGTGTGTGTGTGTGTGTGTGTGTGTGTGTGTGTGTGTGTGTGTGTGTGTGTGTGTGTACAGTAAACGTGAGGGGTTAGTCTTTTTGTAGGATGTGTAAGCACAGCCCCCACAGAGAGTCAGTATGGACAGACTGATCAGAGCAGATGGTCATCTGGCTCAGCCCACACACAGATTTCAGATTAAAGTCAAAGAGTTTCAGCTCACTGAAGAAAAAACTTAAAAAATGAGCTTGACTCCTGTTTGAGATTTCAGCAGTAAATGAGTTAAAACATGCAGCCTGTACGCTGCTTTACAGACACTGAGGTGTGATAACTGTGTGAACACCTCCACTGTTCCTCTCATTCTGCATTGATTTTAATAACAGATTAGTGATGTTTGTATGTTAAAGTGGAGAATCCAGAGAGCAATCAGGAGTTTTTAAATGTATTCAGAAAAACTACATGAAAACAAAGTTAGTGATAACATGTGTACAACAGTTTTGACTTTACTAAATCAATAGTAACCAGTGCAAATGTCATAAACATGCAAAATACCCTAATAAACTAATAACATTTAAAACATAAATATAAATTATAAAAATATATATTTTATAAAATGTTTTCATCATTTCTTATTAGAATCTCATAAATGAGTCACATGAAAGAATTCTGATCCAGATATTTGCTGTGCTGGACATTTAACTTGATATAAACCTGACAGACTGGACAAACTGTAATGACACTGGATGAGACTTTTGTTTTGAATGGCCTCAAATAAATCTTTAGCATTTCTCTAATGCAGTTTCTTGTTTCTGCTGACACAATATCTAACAAACTAATATCTGTTGATCTAAACTTAACTTGAATCTTATTTCTTGTACAGTGTCACATATTCCAAGTGTGTGTTGTCTCAGGTAATGCTTGCAGCCTGTTGACTCGCCCAATCTTCATTACTGTGACAATATTGACCTCTTATCTCACCCAAACAACCCAGAGATTCTTACTGGGTTTATTCAACATGTGCATGTGTGCCGATTTGCAATCAGTGATTGTGTAGAAAGCTGTTGGCTGCCTCTGTGTTGAGCTATCACATGACACTACCTGTGGCCTAAATATGATGTCCCATAACCTACAATCCTTCTCTGTAATTTGTCTTTTCCATTTGTCCTGTAGTCCAGTCAGTCTAATTCCTTCTGTCGTGTGTGTGTGTTCTCCAGTATCAGCAGCACCCTGATGGACATGGAGAGCACGGCGTCAAGCGGTCGCTCCACCCCAGCCATGCTCAACGGTCACGGCGGGGTTGCGGTGGCGGGCGGCGGCTCGGCGCCAACAGGTGGCAAGTCGCTGAGCTACACGTGCTGCTGGGATCACTGCCAGCTGCTGTTTCCCAGCAGCCCCGACCTGGCTGAACACATCAGAGCCACACATGTGGACGGACAGAGAGGAGGGGTGAGTGTCTCCTCGTCATGTTACTGTGTGTGTGTGTGTGTGTGTGTGCTGCTCCAGAGTGTGTTCATGTTTCATTTAGAAAGGTGGAGACTGACATGAACGCTCCGGTGGCATCAAATCACTTACAGTTAGAGCAAGAACGTAATCTGAACCAACCACAAAATGAAAGGTTTAGTAGGAATAAGTGGACAGATGTTAACTGCCGGCTGGAGTCTCAGACAACTCAGACTTGTCTGAACAATATCAAGGAAAAGAATCACATTGCTGTATGTTTTTTCTTGACCTTTTGAAAAGTTAATGCCATTTTAACACTACAACAATCTGTGTGTGTGTGTTTGTGCCACGCAGGTGTTTGTGTGTCTGTGGAAGGGCTGTAAGGTGTACAACACACCGTCCACTAGTCAGAGCTGGTTGCAGAGACACATGTTGACACACAGCGGGGACAAACCATTCAAGGTAAGAACACACACACAAACCTCATATCCACCAGAGATTAAATCACACTGCTCACCACCAAGTACCTGTGATGCACTGTGAAATCACTCTGACAGTGTAAATGCTGTGTGTCTTTCTGCAGTGTGTGGTGGGGGGCTGCAACGCCACGTTTGCCTCTCAGGGGGGGCTGGCTCGACACGTCCCCACTCACTTCAGCTCACAAGGTTCCTCCAAACTGTCCAATCAGGGCAAAGTGAAAGAGGAGTCTCCATCCAAAGCCGGCCTCAACAAGAGAAGGAAACTGAAGAACAAACACAGACGCTCCCTCCGTATGTACAACACGCACACACTGTATAATTCGGGTACAAGGCCATATTTTCACATTGTTACACACACAAACTTTTTAGTCATAATTACTTTTGAATTTTCCAGCTCGACCTCATGACTTCTTTGATGCTCAGACCATGGACGCCATCCGCCATCGAGCCATCTGCCTCAACCTGGCAACACACATCGAGAGTCTGGGCAACGGACACAGTGTGGTGTTCCACAGCACGGTGAGCTCTCTCACACACACACACACACACACTGCAGCAGAGCTCCACATGTAGCTGTGCAGTGATGCATCGCTGACTGGGAAGCTTATAGAACAAGAGGAAAGTGCAGCATGTTCTTCACCAAGCAGCACTTTGCACTGTATGAAGTGTTATAATGGGTTAGCTGAGTGGGAGCTGAGCTTCAGTAAAAGCAACAGAGTGATGAGAGATAACTTGCTTCTGTGTGTGTGTGTGTGTGTGTTCAGGTAATAGCCAGAAGGAAAGAGGACTCTGGGAAAGTGAAGCTTTTGTTGCACTGGACACCTGAGGACATGTAAGTTGTGATTTTCTCTCTTCTTCTTCTATTCCTCTGATCACTCTCTCTGTCTTCCCCTGCTTCAAATACAGAATAAGGCCCTGATCAGACAGAGTGCTTTTTAGCAGCCTGGGGCTGCTTTTTGTAATTGTGTTCAATGAATGAAGCTTTTTGCTCGCTGCTTTTGTGTTGCTGAGCACCCCGAACGCCTCAAGTTAAAAAAAACTTCAACTGAGAGCGGAAAAGTGCCCAACATCATTTGCGTTTTTTCCCATTGTCCAATCAGATGAATTTAGAGGTGGGCCCTCTGTGGTGCTGACGACAACAAGTGGAGATAACAGTCATGGAGGACAAACTAGTAGTGGCTGTTGCTGGATACCTGGAGCTATATGACTATACCAGTTACTATATGCTATTACTATATGCTATATGACTATATAGTTACCATGATCTGAACAGAAAACAGCAGGCCTGGAGTCATTTTACTTCACAGCAAAATAACGGTTAGGCCAAGGACAGGTGATTCAGTGGTTGCCTAGTAACAATTTTAAAAAAAGACGCAGGAAGCTGCTATTTTTTTAAATTGTAGGCTTCAATAAAGAAGGCAGTGTGGTCCACCTACTGTTTTGCAAACCTGCAAAAAGTGCTCTGTCTGATCAGGGCCTAACAGGTCAGATTGAATCAGATTATTAGTTAATTATCCAGATGATTTCGTATATATATTCTGTATAAAACAGGTTTTTAGATGTAGCCATGATTGTTTTTTAACGTTGCATATAAGGATGCAAATTTTAGGCAATGTCTTTCGATAGTCGGCCGTATTAATAAAGCCATGTTAACCACTGACATGACCTGTGTTCCACACAAAATCAGAGTAGGCTTCATTAGTAAGTAGTTCAAAGAACAGATAAAGTAAACACCAAGTTACTTGAATGATAAATTAAATAACACAAAATAATTTAAAATTGCAGAGCTCCACTCTGGTCTGTCGCTGTCTGTTCAACAGCTGGCCAGACAAAATCCAAATTATTAAACACAGCAAATGGTTGCACATCTTCCAGCTACATTAGAGGACATAATTAGATCAGACTAGATGTGTTGGACATATCGAACAACTAATTAACATAATCAAAATTGCTGCAACGTTCAATAGTAAATAACCCATAACGTTATCGTATAAATGTAAAACAGTTTACCCCAAAACGGACTTCAGTCTGACGGGTTTAATATAAAATAATCTGCAGACCTGATCTATATGATGGAGTGATGTGCGTGTCCACTGTAGCTAACGTTAGTCCAGCTGCTGGGAAGAGCTGCTCAGCTGCAACAGACGCACAAATCCTGTCGCTCCAACTTTATCTTTATCTAGCTTTATCTTGATTTACTGCCACTGCTAAAATGCATTTATACTCAGAGCAGGGGAGTGTAACTTTATACAGTTCATGACTTTTGTGTTTACTTTGGAAACTTGTAATTAGAGTCCTGCTTGTCCTGAACGTTAGCACTGCTATCTGCTGTCTGACACTCAGCTCTCAGCCTGCATTAACCAAGCAGCTGCTTCTGTTCAAGATGCTCATTTAACATTAGCATGAGCCTCAGGCAGCTTAACTGGATATCTGCCAAACAACTCCGTGGAGTTATCACAACTTTATGCTTCAGAGTTCAACACAACACAGCGAGCAGATCGAGGCACACTGTGACTTTTTTCTTCCTTGGACGTCGGGGAGGTGTGTTTGTTTTACAATTAGTGCGGCCCTTGCAGGTGGTCACCAAATACACCTCTAATCCCACTTTATTAAAGAGAACATTACTCCTCCTAGTGGTGCAACCATGTACTACAGCAAACCTACACAACATTTTCTGACAGTTACAGCACACGTGCATTATCGGTTAATATATTTTCAATTGGTTGAATTATTAACAGCAATTAATCGATAATCGATTAATTATTAACATCCCTAGTTGTATATACTACACACTGACAGGAGTGTCAGTCTCTCGGCTCTTGAAGCTGCTGTTGTAAATGAAATGATGTGGTTATTTTTTTTTTCAGATCTCATCCCAACTCCAGATCTACTCCATTTTAAGATCTACAGTGTTCTAGGCTTTAACTGGCAGTTAAAATGCAGCTTTGCACTTCCCACACAGAAGGAAACATCAGTATTTTATTTGATGCACAGTGCAGATGTGAGCTTTGAGCCAGTGAATGTAAATGTGTTCTTTAAACCTCTCACTGTCAGACTGCCAGATGTGTGGGTGAATGAGGGCGACCGGCTGCAGCAGAAGACCAAGGTGGTGCATCTGTCCAAGCTGCCCACAGACACAGCTGTACTCCTCGACCCCAACATCTACAGGTGTGTGTGTGTGTGTGCGCAGAGTGAATGGAACTCTCTTTGCTTCAGGGCACTGACCAATAGTTTGACATTGATAAAATTTCTGAATCTTTTTATTTCCACACAGGATGTTCTTCTAACCACCTCCAGAGGAACTCCACCGTCACTTCCTGCTATTAACCACCGAGTCCATCTCTACGTTCCTCCTCTCCCGCTCCTCCCTCTCCCAGAGGATGCTGGGAGTTTAGTGACGTGTTTCATGGCTGTGTGAGGCCTGCGTTAGGTGCTGAGTTTACTGAGGACATTTAGGGGGAGACGTTGCTTGTTTTAGGTAACACAACTAGACTGAAAACTAACTGACAGAAGTGTAACTGTAGACACATTTGTAGAGAGACGCTGTCTTTGTAAATACTTGAGATTTGTAATATATTTTTATACTTTGAATTTTTTTACTGTACTGTAGATAGATGTCCCTTTCTGCCAAACATTCTAAATAGATGTTTTAAAAACTGATAATAATGGTCACGTGCATATAGCTGGCATTGCTCTTGTTTGATGTCATTAAACTTTTCCAACTCCCACCTGGTCTGAAGTCCTTACCCGCCTGCCAGACTGTTTGTCACACAGTAATCAGGCATTTATTTCTTTATATAAATGTACACAATCTTAAATAATTCAATATAAAACAATTGAAGAGCTTTTTGGATCTGACAAGTGTGACACACAGCAGGTGCTCTTGATGGCACAGGATGGCAATCAGAGTCCCCAAGACATCAGGGCACAGTACTCCGATAACGGGTACAAAGGTTAAAAGGCCTTTATTATAGTGGATATATGATAAACTGGATTAACATGTATGGACCACACACTGTACGTCCTCACAGTTGAATTTAGTACAAACTTAAATCATACACTTCACAACCATACATGCCGACCTCCTCGTCACACCTGTAATCAAGACATGATACAAATAAATATTAATGTAATAAAACAATAAAATGTAATTTTTGTTTTACTTTACCCTCTCAGTAGAGAGTTCCTCTGGTATTGGTTGTATATTACTTACTGGTATTGATGGTGTATGGTTTCATATATGCTGGTGACGTCATCAGGGTTAGTCTGGATTGGGTTTGAACTACAGATTTATAACAAAACCTGTTACACTGGAGGTGAGGTCTGAAAGTATTTAGGAGCTGGGGGTGTCTAATGAAAGAAACCGCTGATGTATGGGAAATGTAGGCTGTATGGGTTTGGATGCTTAACCCATACTAGTGACCTTAACTCAGGATATTTTGGCTGCTGCTGCTTCTATTCTGACCAGTCTTTTTTAAATCTGTCTCTTGCGAGTCCCCTAAACGTTACAGGAGTTTGATACTAAGTTGCTGCAGTAACCCTGACTGGTTTCATTTGAGGAATAGTGTAATGAATAAATATGTGCATTTATTTCCACCCAATACCTGCATGATATTACAAATAGCAAAAATTAAACCTGAATAATGCAGCATGAAAATATTTTTGCAGTTTTAACATTGTCAAGATGCTGAGATTCATAAATTCAGAATATCTTCTGGGAATTCTAGATCTCACATCTCAGTTTTTACATGGCCCCACTGTTTTTCCATCAGCAATATATTGTAGCTATTAGTAGCATACAGTGAATTTATTAATCTGGTTTTAAATTTCCTGCTAAGAACTGAACAATTTCAGTGTCTTGAAATAGAAATGCAGTTTGACCACAGACCACAACTAAGGTGTTAAGACAAGTTATCAGGCTTACAAACGTGTTCAGTACAAGACGCCAGAAAATGTATTTAATAAATGACACTAGAAGTGTTGCAGAGGGCGCCATGCTGGTGGTGAAATGGAATAAATCATAAAGTGGGTTAAAGTCACGTAGTGCAGAATAAAAAGCATTAAATGCGCCTCAAAGATTGATCTTAGCAAAGTACATTGTCTGTGAGTGTTAAAATATTTCCAGATGCTAAGTTTTTATGGACAATCAATAGTGAATGATATCATTAACATAATTATTATGCCTGATATTATTTCTAACGCTATACGGTGTGTTCATGTATGCAAATAATGAAATAAAACATTAAAAAAAAAAACTACAAGGTTAAAAAAAAAGGAGATTGCGCTGACGTCATATTTAGTGGCCGGAAACCTCAAACGGGATCCTGTCCGCAGAGATGGCCGGGCTGCTGAAAAAGGTTCGAGCAGAGGTCATTTATCTCTTTCAGTGATATAAATCAGAGGTGGAAGGTTTTCTGTGTACTTTACTGACATTCTGTGACCGTGTAATTCTTTACTTAACTCACAGCTCAGTTTGACTGCTAGGTTTTAGCTTTGTACCGTTAGCATAGCTAGCTGGGTAGACGCAGTATTACTCAGTATACAATTGTTCCACATTTTCACTAAAATACTAAATACATTCTCTTCTTTTTCTGTTTCATTAATTAAAGTTTTGACACCTGTGTAACTGTAATAGATTCACTAATACCAGTAATTAGTATGCTGCCATTTCGGCATCTAGACACATGACTTGCTGCAATATGCTGAATTCTGTTAGCAAAGTGCAATCATTGTAACTTAGTGATTTAATATGTTCTGTACTTAAACGGGTTCTTTCATCATAATCTAACATATAACAAATTGTCTTGTTTTGTACAAGCTGTAAGCGGGTCTGTTGTTTAAAAGAGATCATGGGAATAGAAATGACAAGCATAAGTTAAGCTTACTCTTGATTGTATCATAACGTTAGCCATACATGACTTTTTCTTGCAAGTAACCTTCAATAAAAAGTTTAGACAGACATTAAACTTCTGGACAGTTTTTGAATCATAGTTACCAGATAAGTTTTTTTTTGTGGCCTTTTGTTGTGACTCCACTGCAGGTGACTTAATGTGCTGTTAGCTGCAGATGCTAAATCTAGTTGATCTAGATCTAGTAATCTAGTTTCATTCAGGATGTGAGCTTTTAGGGCCGTGAGACAGTTTAGTCCAGTGTGTGTATATGGTAGATTTATGAATGTCATTCATATGGGGTCCAGTACTTGACGATGACCTCAATCATAACATCTCTGATTACTCACTGTGTTAAAGATGATTTATCCAGAGTCATATCTACACATCAGGATCAGGAAAATCTACTGGAGTGTTGTAAATAAGCAAATCCAGTGTTAATCAGGAAGGAGGTTGATTAAGTGAAGAAGTATGTTGATGAAGTGACTCAGACTTTAGCGTTCGTCTTTCCTGTTGTTCTCTTCCAGACGACCGGCCTGGTTGGCCTGGCAGTGTCCCACAACCCTCATGAGGTGAGCAGCTGTGCAGTGAATGCACCACACACGCCAGTGTAGTCATACCTCAGTCTGATCAGTGATAAACCCTGATCACACAATGGCTAATGCATGCAGTTATTAAACCCACACAGTAATGTTCTTCATGGCTCATTGACAGCTGTTTAACACTCTTCCACTAACCTGCTCTGTTCTCCCTCTCAGCGTCTGAGGATTCTGTACTCTAAGATCCTGGTGTCGCTGCAGGCCATGCCGCAGGACGCCGCCTACAGGAAGTACACAGAGCAGCTGGTCAACGAGAGATTCGGCCACGTCAAAGCAGTGAGTAATAGATCTGCTGCGTGAGCAATAGATCTGCTGCGTGAGTAATAGATCTGCTGCGTGAGCAATAGATCTGCTGCGTGAGCAAATAGTCAGCATGGAGCTGGTGAACTGTAGGAGATGTGTCTTTGTGTTTGTATGATAAAAATGTCTCTCTTCACAGGAGCCTGATGTAGAGAAGCTGGAGAAGAAGATAAACTGTGGGCAGATTGAAGAGGTCATTTTCCAGGTAGGTCACTATGAGCCATATTGTGTTAATGGGTTCATTCACTGTCAGATTTTATAGAGTCAAGTTGGATTGAGTTGTTCAGTTGGTGTTGACAGTCAGCAGATAAAACCATACAGAGGGTGTTTTTAAAGTCTTTTAATTATGTTGTTGTCAGTGTTTCTCACCAAGATTATTTTGAGCAGTTTTGATATTTACAGCTGAATCAGGGACGTAAACATCAAGTGTGAGCTTGAATTACTAAAAAAAAAAAAAATGAGTCGATGCAGTTGATCAGGCGTTTTTCTCTGTAGAGTTTAGTCTTTGTTGCTCATGTCTCCCCATCATTTCAACCAAATCTAGCCTCTTTTCTCCTTTGCTTATGTTATCTGATTTTGATGGTTGTCTGTTTCATTTTTGTTACAAACACATTTGAAAGGTTTTCTCGCTTAGTGACGCAACTGGTTGCTCATAGTCTGTTGTTCAGTGTTAGTCATTCAGTATGTGCTCCTTTTTGATTGTCGTCTGTTATTGTTGGTAAAAGATACCTTATATTGGCAGTTGTAGTCTTTGTTGGCTTCAAGTATCGGGAGGTGTGCTGTCACTGTGATTGAAGGCTGATCTGTTTAGGCTCCATGTGGACGACACTGTGCATCCTTGCTCTTGTGTAAAATCACCTTGTCAGACAGATCAAATGTCGTATATAGATTATCCTCTGTTTATCAGTGTGTGCACACTTTGAAATCTCATCTCACTTCCGGTTTCTCATATTGAATATTTACAATATTCAGTAATAAATAAAGCGGAACTGTAGACATTAGTCCTGAAAAGAGTAGTAAAATGAGTAGTAAGAATGAAGCTGGGGTCAAGGGGTGATTAGCTTAGCATAAAGACTGGCAGCAGGGGGAAACAGCTAGCCTGGCCCTAGCCCAAGTTTGTGCCTCTAATGTAGTAGCTTTACATTCGAGTCACAGAGCGAAGCATCTATTTCTGTACAAGATAAATACTTAGATTAGATTAATACTGAACAACCCAGAAGGTCGTATAACTCTAACTGATGTTCTGATGGTATTTCCAGAATATCCTAAAACTCTTCTAACCATCTAGATGAACATATTCTGTCCACTGCACAATAGAAAAGATTGTTAACCCTTTTTCCAAGTTGTGACTGTTTCCTTATCCAAATAAAGATGGTAGCTGGCGGCTAACAGGATTGGAAACAAGAATTTCAACTTGGGGAAAAGGGTTAAAAATCTTTGATCTTGCAGCAGGCAGATATTTTTAACTCCCTGTAAAACCACTGATGTTTTTACATTTGTTTCTGTGTACAAATTAAACAAATGAGATACATCATGTTAATTGGTGAGCTTCAGAGGTGTTGATAGTTATATTTCTAGACAGCAGTTTCCCCCTGCTTCCAGTCATTATGCTAAGCTAGGCTAACCACATCCTGACTCTTCTCATTGTCACTCTGAACAACAAAGTGAATAAATGTCTTTAAAGCAGGATAATGTGCATGTGATGCTGTATCAAAGTGTTTATATGTTGTGTGTGCAGGCGGAGTGTGAGCTGGCTCTGTCCAGGAAGATGGCCGAGTGGAAACCATGGGAGCCGCTGATAGAGGAGCCCCCTCCCAACCAGTGGAAATGGCCCATCTGAATACACCTGTGTATACTGCTGCTGTCATACTGTTTGTGTGTGTGTGATCCATACTTCTGCTTCTAGTGAAGTAATAAATAAAACTCTGCAAAATTTCTCCATTTATTTCTCAAGAGTCACTGATTCACTCACCACAGATGGACACATTTAGTTGTAATAGTTGATGTTTTAGTCAACAACTAGAACTCTGTTTTATTTCATAAACAGATAATGAATGACAATATAGTAAAACACAAACATGTCTTCATAGGAGAAGTTAGAATTGTTGACAAATATTGGACCTTAATAAAATGTCCTTATATCTGCTTACAGCTACTACACAGGGGGCCTTGAAGTAAAGTGTTACTACTACAGTATGTACACCATTACATCGTCATTACATTTTTACAGCTGTCTTTACAGATGCCTGTATTTAGAGGTTTTTTTGTCTAATACACAACTTTTGATGAGCTTTGGTCCTGCAAGATAAATTTGGAGAAAGTGACCTACATTTTTATTTCAATGAAGAGCTGACTTATTAGAATCAGAAGTAAAAAGAACAAAATGAAATATCCCATGCATCCCTACACAACAGTCACTTGATTCAATCAAAATGGTAAAAAATAAAGTCAGTTTTAGCTGTTAGACTAATAAATACATATAACCAGAGGAAGCTTGAAGTAGTGTGCATAGAGTTAGACCTGATCCCAAGAAACAACATCCTCTGCCTTCACATACCCTCTTAACACCCTCCTCACAGTAGCTATGACACAGAGCTGTACTGTGCAGCCAGGTAAATGCTGCACTGCTTCGATATTATCACACATACAGATGTGTCGTCCTCCTCAGGCTCTGACCTCCTGTGAACCACTGGTGGCTCTCTGCAACAGCTGGAGCATGATAGGATAGATGGGCGCAAACTCCTTTCCCTGCCGAGCCCTCACCGACTGCACATAGGCCTCCAGAGCCCCCCTTACAGAGGAACAGACAAGGACAAAATGATTATATGATCAGATTTTATCCTGTAAAGACTTCAGCGGAAACAAGGGAGAATGTTGGTTTTTATAACAACTTGCTTTGACATGGAAATGAATGTATCCACACACAGATTTCAGACTGGATGGAAGAAGATTTTCCTGCTGAGCTCAGCTTGATTATATAGTGTTTGCATTCAAATCTAGTAAAAAGACCAACTGTGTAGCACATTTGGAAACTAACCAAGTCACAACTGTCTGTGTGTTTCTAGTCCAGACATAGAAACAAGACTATTTTATTCACTAGTATTACTGTACTCTATCTTCCAGCCACCAGTGGCAACACTGAGCAGCACAAAGAGCAAGTCCTGTGTGCACTTCATGCCCACCATTCATCACAGTGCCTTGCACCACATCAGTCCATGTGTCAGCAGTAATGCTGAGTTTTGTAAGCTAGTTGCTGACAATAATCGACAAACACTAAAGTATTGAAGCAAATGACCTGTCGGATTTACTTCATATCAGAACTCTTCTTTGGCATAATAGCCTACTGCATATGTGACACTGTCAACATAAATATTACATTTAATATGTTTATCAGTGATTTTGAGAAATTTCCTTCGCCAAAAACGTAATCAGACAGAAATCATTCAATATAACATCAGGTAACGTTTTATGTAGTTAGGCCTATGAGCTTCTACAACTCAATATAATTGATTAATTAATCTATGATTACTCCCATCAGACCCTGAATGAAACTGTTCTTCACTTTTTGCCTGATTCTTGTATGTGTGTGAATGACGGGATGTTCTCATTAATCAAACATGTTGTCCCAGTAGTCTGAAGTGTCAGTGTGGGCACTGCTGGCAGTTACCAGAAATATACACAAGTGGGCACGACTACTTGCAAAAGCTGCATGTGTGGGTATTGTGGTAGATCAATGGTTTGTATTGACTTTAATGGAAGAGTGCTTTTTCCCATAAGTTGCTAAGAAAAGTGCCTAATATCCAACAAGTTTGTTTTTCTAACATTGTTCCTGTACAAAATGTTCTTAGCTGCAGGGTTCTGGGAAACGAAAGACCATTAAACTGTCTCAGGACTGTGTGGTTAAGTCTCTGCAAGTTGATGACTGATGACTGAAACTGATGATATGCTTTTTAAAATGGTCAGCTGTAATTATATAGTATGTAAATTTGTATTAAAATAAAATTAAAAAATGTAAAAAACTTAAGGTGAAACAATCTGTATGGTCCTCTTAGAGTTCACCACTAGAGGCTGATCATCCTCCACAGTTAAACGACTTCTTCATGTCTATGCTCTTCATGGTAATGTGGTGTTAAAAAATGCCTGTTGTCAGGAATAAATGCCCTCACTTTTTTATTCTCAAGAATTTAAGTGTCATTGTCGATGGATGTTTGTTCCTCACAATCACATGGACTTCCTACAGGCAGGTAATGTAGACAGAGGCTTAAATGTGCGTGATTACCTGATGAGGGAGAGCCGGTCTCTCTCAGAGGGATGATCATCCAGCCACTGGGAGTACCGAGCGATGGACCACTCTGCTCTCTGTGGGTGACGAGCTCTTTTAGTTAGTATAGTGACAAAACTGCACTCCTAGTGCTTCTGATTCCTCTGCAAACCTCAAATGATTGATAATGATGACATGCTGTAAATTCTTACTTAGTATGTGAATATTGTGAGTGAGTGAGTGTGTGTGTGTGTGTGTGTGTGTGTGTGTGTACAGGCCTGGTGAGGTGACTTGAGTTCAGACGGAGCTCTGGTGAAGAAGAAGTGCAGCAGGGTGCTGTAGGGGATCAGGTCACCCACAGCTGGACTGCTGGCTATCAGCTCACTGGTCTGAAACAGCAGCGGCCTGAAGCACAAACACACAATTAACAGTCGCATCCTTTATACTGACAACAGCCAGTCTTATTATAGTGGTGTCTTTGTACTGTGTGAGAGTGTGAGAGAATATGAGGTTTTAGCATGAATTCAAAAGCTAAACTGCTGATTGAGAGCTGGCAAAAAAGCAATATCCTAGATCATTTCGTAATCACAGTAACACCTGTGTGTGTCAGCACAGGAGTACAGGGATTTTCCCTGATCAATCAGAAAGTGAAGAACAGTTGAAAAAAAAAAGGTGGACTTATGTTCTACTTCATGTAGTCCTCATTAAAAAGTGCTGCTTATTCATGTCCTGTTTCTATCTGTTCTGTCATTATTCATGCCACTTGAGGGCCAGTAGTACTTTGTGAATATAGGTATGATTTGTTTAATTCATATCTGCATACCTGGAGAAATATGTGTGTTTTAGAATTTGTAGTATTCAGCAGCTTACAGTGAGAGGGAAAATATCTGATTATGCTAAGCTAACTGACGTTATTTGGTCATTTAGTCTAATGTTTTTTTAATTTGATGTATTTTTTGTGTGAAATGTAATGGAGAGTGTCATGGTCAGATATATATCGACCATATTCCATATGACCTCTTTTACTCTTCAATGTAAACAGGAATTTGAACTTCAAAAGTAAAGCTATCTGAAGCTTGTGTCAGATTTATTTCCTGCTGCACCTTCCAGACACCAGTGGTTTTTGTTCATTTCAGTAAACTAACAACTGATGTTATGCTTTGAAACCAGTCAACAATAATGTAAGGCATATGTGATTTATAAATAATGTGCTTAAACATGGAAAACTGCAGGTAAGGTGCTTTTTTACTCTGTAACAGCGATCTTAAAGGGTCAGTTCACCCAAATTACCATCACTGAAATTTCTGCCTTCACCCCAACACGGCAGGTGAACTGACGTTTAATTTGTGGTGCTGAAAGAAGTGAGTTTTTATGTAACATTGTGTTTACATTATTGCAGAAAAATAACTTTAGTGCTAATTTGTTGAACTTTGACACCAAGCTATACTGACCTGCTGTCTGAAGGCTACTCTTTTTACTGTGATTGGAGGATGTAGGCTCAATTAATAAAGTGTGTTTCTGAATGTAACAATACAATAATAAATCTTCATCATACTAAGACCAAAAACATTAAATTAAAAAATATTGGCTGGGTGAAATATGATACTTCAGATTCAGTTACCAGGTTTGTTAAAAAAATGCTGTTTGTGTGCCTGCATTGATCTAACCACTGTTAGCCACATTGTAGCCTGCAGATCTTTGCTAAAAATGATTTTGCCTGGTGATCAGAAGAGATCATGATAGGTTATAAAACTGGCTGTTCTCCAATTCCCCCTACAACCCTGTGCTGAGAAAAATGCAGCACAAAACTCCTTTTGATGATTCTACTAGAAAAAAACTACTCTTTACAGTCAAATCCAAGTGCACAATATGATTGTGAGTGTTGATCTTCATGATACTTGAACGTACACACCTGAAAGAGCGCAGCATTCTGTACGGTTTTCCCAAATCAGACACTCTTCTGCAGAGAGGGGCCACTGCCATCTCCATCTGACACACAGAAAAAAAACTGAGCATGAGCCTACAAACGCCATGCATTTCAGTCTGGTGAAGCCAGGACCTTGGCATTGTTGAATCATCTGTCAACCATCTAGGACAGAAGGGATAGTCTAGAATGAGCCTGGGAACAGTCTGAAAAACATCCGCCTCAGAAAGGAGGCCCTAACCTGTGCAAAGTCTGCTGCCAGCCTCATCTTGCCACCCTCGCCCAGCGGGCGCAGCAGGCTGGCGTGGCGTATGAACAGCTCAATGGCTCTCTGAGCGATGGACTCGGTGCTCTCGTAGATGAAGTCCACACATTGGAAGTGTCTGAAGTAGTCGGCCATCACTCTGGAGATGAAGCCTTGTAGCTCCTTCATGTAGAGCGAGCAGGGAACGTCAGGCTTATCAGGGCTGGACAGCGGCCTGCAACATACACACACACACAAAAAACAACACTGCAACCAGAGTTTTAATGGAGAACACAATATGTGCTTAAAGCAACATGGGTCGAAGGCTAGGTGTTACTCAAAGTTCCACAATATTACTAGTGCTAATACTATACCTGAGTTTCTTTAATTTGAGGAAGATAAACTTTACTAACAAAACTCCTTATCATTTTAATACAATTCTCAATTCATAACTGTATAAGAACTGTGCCTAAATAAAGAAAGTCCAAAATTGGCAAAAATTTAGTAAATATGTGATAAAAATAAGTAAAAAAGATTACAAATGATAGCTTTTGGAACTTTTTTGCGACCATCTATTTGTTACATTTGGGAAGAAATCCAAAGTTCATCACACACTTCCAAAACAAACGAGAGAGAGAGAGAGATGCCCTCAATTCTAAGGGACAAAATGAAACACTTTAGTACTAATACTAATTTCTCTGAAAAAAGAAAACAAGGATACTGTAAAGAAAGAAAAGACAGCAAAAATAGGAAAATAATTCTACAAAAGGGAGAATAGAAACAAAAGGGAAAACATATATATTGATGCCAATATTATACCTGAGTTACAGTACCTGGGTTTTTCAGTCAACTTTTTTTTTTAAACAAACCTCTTTTGTTCGTTTAACAAAAAGAGCCAAAGTTCTTAAATGTTAATTGTTGTCTAAACACAAGCAGCCGGACAAGAACTTTGACTAAATAAATAAGTGTAAAACTGGCAGATTTTTTATTTAAATGAGCAAATATCAGATCAAAGAAAAATTAAAGTTACATAAAAGAAAAAGAGCAAAAAGGAAAAAAAAGAACAGTTTTCCTTAAGATTATGGGTAAAAACTTGATACCTCTCTCCATACAGAGATTTTATCAGAAGAACAAAAACAATCTGGTGAGGATCTGACCCTCAGTAAATCAGTTTTTAATACCAGGACTAAGGTTTGATACCCAGGTTCAACCCTGACATTGAGGCGACTTTTCAGTGAGACACAGGACAACCCATTCACACTGACACTAGTCAGTTATGTTCACTTCATGTAGAGCTATGAGAGAAAATGACTGACCCTGAGAAGTCTTCCTGGTGTAACGTAATGATGATGGCCTCTATGGAATCAGTCACTGACTGCAGCAGAGGCTGTACTGCACTGCTCATCAGGGCATGCACTCCCTGAATCACAAAACAGGGACAGATGATACATTCTGTAAGAAATGTACAGTGCTTGAATAACGCAGGCAGGGACAGCAAACTACTGTGAGAGCTAATGTGCATCCACAAAGACCAAATCACATTTAGTTTACTGCTCATTACCTGGGTCTCAAGGGCTCCCTGTCGCCATAGTTACCTATGTAGTCAGGTGAGCAGTAGGTACATACATATGAGGTTGGATGACTGATTTACATTTGAGATACAGGTATGTTATCAGCTGTGTGGATGTGTGTTTGACAGTGTCTCCACAGAGATCAATTGAAATTCAATATCTGACCCACTACACTGTGTGCTCCCAGGAGTGTGTGTGACAGGAATTTAAACCCTGCAGACAGATTCCCGTCAGGAAAACTTCCTCTTTGCAGGCAGAAGTGCAACAGGTAGAAAAATAGAACATGTGTGCGTAGGTTATTGATCAAATGTGTTCAAATAAATAGAAAAGCGCAGAAAAATGTCTAAAAAAAGACATTTAACAGCTGTTGCATGTGTTTGAGATTAAATGAACAGTCTCTAAAAGATGCATGCACTCCAGCACACTTCTCACAGTGCAGAGCTGTGTTCATTTTATGAATAAAATCTATTAAAAAAGAATCACTGATGACCATTTTTTCCTGATGAAAGACTAAATTTATAAAAATGTTCATAAAAGGAATGAAAACTAAATGCTAATGTGAAAGATGGACAAAATGAACTAATTCATATTTTAATGCATCTGCAGATTTATGCACTGTAGCTCCTGATTAGTAAACGTATCCTTCACCATCCATAAATATCTCTTCTTCTCTAGCTGCTTGACCTGTTGCACTAATGAGCAGCTTCTTGCATTTCAGTAACACTATGCCTCTGCCAGTAATGATGGCCAACCTTACCGGGTTCTTGGAAGGAAGAAGAAAAACAACTACTGTAACATTATTAAAGGTTGTGGATGTGGATGTAATGCTATGTTCAGTCACAATTTGAATCCTTCTGTCTTCCCTTTGGCTCACAGACCTCTGGGGTCCCCAGACGTGAGGTCTGCAGCTGGACCCTTCTCAAATGCTTAAAAGAGAGGAATTAAAAATGCACAAAGAAAACTAGACTAAAATGTCTTTAGCTTTTGTTGATTTAGTGACTAAAATGTAACTAAAACAGTTTTGTCAAAAGACAAACTAAATCAATACCAGATGCCAAAATTAACACATGCAGAGAAAAAAACGATGCATCAATTTAAAAAATAGGACTTGCTCACTTAATAAAAGAATCTCCTGAGAATTTAATCAACTGTGCAGGTCCAAGTTTTCTAATTCATAGTTATGATGAAAATATGTGAGCTTCAGGCCTTTTCTAAATTGACAAAAATCTCCATTATAATAATATACCCAAGAGAACATTGTTCCCTGTGATTATGTTACAGCAGTAACGCAGCAGGTAAAAGACACAGTCTTCACACTATCAGCACAAAAGAATGTGACTTTTCTACCAAAGCATGTGAACTGAGAAAGATTTTTTAAGTAGCATTTATGATAAATACAAAAACACAAAAAAGACTACCTGGTTTGTATAGCAGAAAATACGTGTGTTTGAAAATGAGCAAAAATGTGTGAGTATGAATGAAAATGACATGCGTGTTAAAAGTTGCTTTGATACCTCCAAAGAAGAAGAGAGGGCCTCCGCAGCAGCCGGTGGACACGACCCCAAACCTGAAATTATCTGCAACAACAAAACACAAGAGGTTAAAGTCAAAGTGCTGAGGCTGTAGAAACAGCTGTACAATGTCTTGTGTGGCTCTGGAAGGAAGCTTGAAAAATGAACCCCGTTGATGTCATCAGTTGAAAGATGCTATTGATCAAGTGTTTTCAGTGCTTGACCCATAATTGAGACTAAAAGTCAGAATATATCTGCTGATTCTATTTTGACAATTATTTTTTAAATCTTTCTTAAAATCATCGGGCACTAGTAATATATGCCGTTGTGTCTTCTGAATCTATGAAATTTTACATGTTTTGTTGTAAAAATGAAAAGAAAAAAACTGTCGCTTACTGCTGGAATATTTATCAGTTTATGATATTTCAGTCTGTTCACATATTCAGGTATGCTGAGACTTTTTTAAGGAAACATATCATTGTATAATTTTGTTGAATGGGAAGCTGCTAACATCAGAAGAAATTATTATATTTTTATGAAATATAATAATACTTTTATTGAGGTTCATGGAAAACAAGAAGTGGCACTACGTGACATAGTAAGTAACTGCAGTGACCAAAAGATAAATGTGGCAGGATCTGTCTGATTCAGGTCAGCAGATGATTGATTGGGAGAAGTACATTTGTTTCGCAGCAATTAATCAGAGCTGCATGACGCAATGTCGGGGAAAAAAAACTCTTGAGGAGGTGAGGTAGCGTTGCCACACTCCCGCTATTTAATTTCCTGGGGAAAACACACTGATGTATAATGAAAAAAGGAGTGGACCAAATATGGAACCCTGTGGAACGCCATATGGAATGTAATGGGTATTTAACACACCAACACATAGAAAAAAACATTCTCCCTCTTAAATATGTGAGAAACCACTTGAGGGTCATTCCAGAAATATAAACTAAATGTCTCAATCAGCAGTGTGACCATGGTATAAAATGTGGCACATAGATCGAGGAGGACCAGGATGGAAACATTACCTACCCTAGCACTGAGGTCATTCAAGACTTTTACTAGCACAGTTTCTAATATCTGTCCTGTATGTTATCACTAAGGAAGCTGTTAAACTGTTCATATACTGCTTTCTGAAGGGTAGATTTGAAACAGGTGTTAAGTTATTCAAGATAGTAAGAGATCAAGATTGTTTTTCTTAAGGAAAGGTCTCAAATAGTATAAAATAACATCATGCACAATATGCATCTGTATTTGTTTACTATTCTACACTATTAGTATTCTACACTATTCTACCTGTTTTACAACCTGTCTTTGTCCCTCCACCCCCCGCCCCGCCTGCCCAGAATAAATTTTCACTCTGTTTTCACACAGTAAAATTTTAAAGCCTTGAGGTTAAATATTTAATACAGGAGTAATCTGTTTTTTTATGCTATTAATCAGCCGGGCTGCTGTGCCAGGACACACCATACATCTTTAATGGAGGAAGCTGAGAGAACATACTGCACCCTGACTGCTTTTCCTTTTATCCCCCTTTAATTTCCTTCGCTTCCTTTCACATACGCATGTTTGTGTGTGTCTGTGTGAGAAAGGTAGACACCATTTACTGTGACATCTCTATGCATTAGAAAGGTAATACTCTCATCACATACAAACACAGTTGGAGAACTACGTGTGCTACAGTGTGTTTCAAGTTGGATCTGTCCCTGTCACACCTGTGGATGATCATGAGAAAGAAAACTGGAGTTAACTAATCTATGTAGCTGAACACACAGACACATGCACAAGCTCCTCTCTTTAATGAAGTAAAGCTAATTAGGCAAGTAGATAATCTCCAACCTACTCGCTCATATTCACCGTGCTTTCAAAATGTAGTCACTGATGTTCTGTTCTCTCCCCATGGACAGGACATGTGTGTAAGGTAAAAAAAATTCTTTGTGTTTCTTAGAGATCATCAGTGTATAGGATATTTTATTAACACTGGTATGAGCCATGTGTTCTTCCTTCTTCCCCGCCCCCAGTTTCTCTTGTGCTCTCATTGGATACTGCTCTTCTCCCGTCTATAAGCTCATCTTGTTTTTGCCTTTGTATGTATTATAGTCTCCTACCTTGGCGACAGCCTGCTGCAGACGGTAGAGGGAGTTGACCACAGACACGTTCCTCCTCTGGCCTTCTGTTAATGGACCAATCACTTGACTGGCATCACCCTGAGTACACAACTACAGACAGAAGTAGGTAGGATTGATTGAAAAGTAAAGTACACACAGGTAGGCAGGCAAGAGTCTACATAGGATACACAACTGCAATAAATATTTTTCCATAATGTTGTAATATAATAATTAAACTCTCAATTTTTCCATTAATTTGAATATTTCTTAACTGCTTTATTATGTTACAGAATTATGAGTTGATAAACCAATTACAAGGTGGAACAAATAGTGCCCTCATAGGTAGTTAAACTGACACAAAGGGTTGGAAAGATACAGAGATACACATGAATGCTTTTTCATTCAGAACTTGGGAACAACAACATAAACACACACTACACCGTACACACCAGCTGTTCAGACTTGACACAGAAGAGTTGGACAGTCTTGGCAGCATTCTTGGCCACAGCCAGAGAGAGGTTTGGATCCACTGATGCTACATTCAGTTCACTGCAATCAAGCAAACAAACCAACCAACAAATAAATACATAAGACAGATTTTCCATGCCATTAAAATAACAGCCTGGCTAATTATCAAATGCAAGCTGTATGTCAGTAGTTAAACTGTAGCTTGGGTGCATAGTGTTTTTAACCAATAATGATTCACCTCATATGTTTTTAAATATGTATGTATCTGCAAGTCAGGGAGAGACCGATGATGCATTTTTTATGAGAATCCAATACTGATTACTGGGAATTTATATTACCATTAAACAAAATGTCTACTGATAAATACCAATTCACTGAATTGTTGTTTTTTGTGGGTTAAAATGCTTCATTCTTTTCTTATTTCTCATTTACTTTCAGTGTATTTTTATTTAAGCTGTAAGAGAGAATGAGACAGATGAAAATTTGTTGTTTTTTAATAAAATGTTCTTGAGCAATAGCAATATGTATAATGTCAAGTTATTGAAAATGTCCCAGACATTAAAAGCTTTTTTTTTTACTGTTATCCGTGTAGAAAGTTATTGTTTTATAATGACATGCTAATACTAATGTATCTACTAATCAGTTAGTAGTAATCACTGAAGTGTTTTTGGTGTCACTTATTATCTTGGTTTGACATTTGCTAGAAGGTGTTGAACAGAGCTGCTACAGAATTTTAGTGTGAGATAAAGTTAGTTTAAACTCAGACATGGTTGGCATTCTAACTAAGAACATGACTACATCAGTGAGGAGAGACAAAAGCTGCAGCCATGACTGAACATCTGTCACTTCATACATACTATGTATAAGTACTAATAAATAATTACTGGTGGTTTTGTTTTACATTACATAAGTGTTTTTGCAGGCTCTCCAAACTGCCCCTAAGCCACCAAAACCAGGAGAGCCTCTAAGCTGGATGATTTTACATATAACTATTTAAATAAACACTACACTACACAGCCAGGCAACAGCTGTCTGATCATTTTAAACTGAAGCCATAGTTAGCGTGTATACTTGAAGCATGTTCAATTGAATGAATCAGGTTCCTTTAAGTCTATGTGTCTTAGAAAGTTTCATCCGAAAAAATATGTGAACCGCAGTAAGTAATTAGCCACATGCATTATGCAAGACAAGAAGAGGGGTTAAAAGCTTTTTTTGCAAGCGGAAGTGGCACTGTGATCTGCCAAAAAATGATGAAGAAGATAGAATGGACCAACAAGTTTGTATCTTCTTTTGTCTGACCTTTCCCTCCCTGATTACAATGGTTAACAAAGTACTACTTTGCGCAAAGTTGTTTAAATAGTTTTTTAGCTCCCAAAAAATGTATTTAACTATTTATTTAACATTTCTTCATCAAGAGCACATGACAAAGAGCAAGGTATATATATATATATATATAGCTGCCCTAACAAGTCTCTAAAGACTCACCAGCTGGTCCAGAATGCAGCTGCACGTGTACTAACAAAAACTAGGAAAAGAGATCATATTTCTCCCATTTTAGCTTCGCTACATTGGCTTCCTGTAAAATCCAGAATAGAATTTAAAATACTTAGTTATATACTGAGTTTTTGTGCTTTCTCGTCTAACAGGATGAGGGACTTTGACCCCCTGGTTATGGACAGTGAGGACCATGGCTGCAGGGACGCTGTGTTGGCATGGTCCTGTGGGTCTCCTGCCTCGACAACCACTCCTGCTATTATAATTACTAGCCATTTTTCTATTATTATTATCGTTGTTATTGTTGTTATTCTGCTTCTCTGTGTGTCTCTCTCTCATCTCTCCCCTCTCTCTCAATCCAACTGGTCAAGGCAGATGGCCGCCAACCTAGAGCCCGGTTCTGCTTGAGGTTTCTTCCTGTTAAAGGGGAGTTTTTCCTTGCCGCCAAGTGCTTACTCATGGGGGAATGTTGGGTCTCTGTAAATTAAAGAGTACGGTCTTGACCTGCTCTATCTGAAAAGTGCCCTGAGATAACTTTTGTTATGATGGCGCTATATAATAAAATTTAATTTAATTTAATTAACATAAATTGTACATATAATGACATCAGAATGAATGATATAACTAATTTGGTGTCATGTTTCCCATTTACCTGATGAAGACACAGTACAGTCGAAACGTTCAACTTTTGGGGAGCTAAATATAGGATGGGATGTGTGCACAACTACATCTTTGTAAGCTCATTCACTAGCCCTGTTTCAGAACAGTCACACTACATATCATGGTCCTGGATTTCTATCTTCATAAGTCAGAATAAATCATGTTTTTTGTTGTTTTACACGTCTGACATCATGTTTTTCTACTTTAAAAGTCACTAAAAAGATGACTACCACCCGGCAAGTGTTTTAAACATTCTTTCTGTAACAAATTCTATAAACGCCTGAGTGACTGTCTTGTGGGCTCAATAAAAGGCCCTCAAACATCTCGACACACTCGCAGCGAAAACCAAGAAGTGGCAGAGGCAGTGTTGAATGATTTTGTCACTTCCAGTGGGTCTTCACTGCAAGGCAGCCAAACTGGCATGTACTTGCCTGCTGATGGTCTTGATGATGCTGTCCAGCTCGTCGTTGGAGGGCGGGTTGCGGCCTCCCATGGGAAACACGAGGTTGATGGGATCAAACAGGCGAGAGAGGGATTTGGAGAGGTAGGCTGCTTCATACGGCTGCAAAGAGTCCTTTAGAGCCTTCTCTGGGCTGCACACACACAAAGAAATACCCACAAAAAACATGCAGATCATTTTTAGTAGTGTGGATCTGATGGCTGAACAGGTAAGACACTCAGTTTTCCTTTCACTCTGCCACAACAGGCAGCAGAATCAGATCATAGCATCACTTTACGGTAAGGTAGCCTTTAAAATTTCAAATATATCATGGTATTTTGATACCCACAATCTATTCACTGTCTTACATTCACATACAACATCCTCTAATTGACTTGAATATCTGTGTTGACATTTACTAATGTCTGAACTTAAATGGAAGTAAAATGCCACCGTGTCTTATCCTATTACTCTTCAAAGCAGGCATGCTGCTAGAGGTGTGTGTGTGTGTGTGTGTGTGTGCGTGTGTGCGTGCATGCATCATTTTCTCATGGCTGTTAATCACTGTGATAGAGGACAAGAAATAGAAGGAGAAAATGTTTATGAGCTAACATGCTTCAACAAAACTAGCAGGTATGTTTTCATCAGTGTTTGATGAGGCTGAAATGTGTGTTTCTGGCAAGCTGCATGAAAACATTTTTACATGTGATTGTGGTTTTTCTTTCAGCTTTGTTTATCACTTTTAGTCAGCAGGTGGATTGACTGGTGTGTACTAGAACTCCTCTCCATCCATCTTATCCATCATTCCTTTGTTCCTCAGTCTCTCTCAGTAATGTGTAACTACACATCACTTTTTAATTATATCCACATTCTGTTTAGCCCAGTGTGAAAATTATTGATATTGTTCTAGAAGTTTTATGAATGTGTGCTGACCATGAAAATTATTGATATTGTTCTAGAAGTTTTATGAATGTGTGCTGACCATGAAAATTATTGATATTGTTCTAGAAGTTTTATGAATGTGTGTTGACCATGAGCAAGATACAGTGTTTAGTGTAGATAGGTCTTGACTGGCCAATAACTGATTTGCTTAATACGGTGCAGATCCAGTGTATTAGTGTTACAAAATGCCCCTCAAATTACAATGAAATATTATGAAACCTGTTTTTTTCTTACTAGAGCTGCAACAATTAGTTGATTGACAAAAAAAAATTGGCTATTTTGATGGATTTATCAGTTCAGTAATTTTCAAGCAAATATGCCCCCCCCCCAAAAAAAAACACCAGTTCCAGCTTCTCAGGTGTGAAGAGTTGCTGCTTTTCTTTGTCATATATGACAGTAAACTGAATATCTCTGGGTTTTGACTGTTGGTCTGATATTTGAATTCATCTCCCTGAGCTGTGGAAAATTATGACGGGCATTTTTTACTAAACCCTGACAATTCATAGGCTAAACAGTGAATCGATTAATTGATAATGAAAATAATTGTTAGATGCAGCCCTAATTAATGTGTTTTAGGGATGCAGCATATTTTTAACTGATGGTGCAATGGTAACATTAACTGGTAACATTACAACATTTGACAATAAGAATGTAATAACTTCTATTATTACATGTGTGAATGTTGTACTTTGATGTCTGAAAGCTTTCAGTTACTTTCTATTATTTTTTTTTCTATTTATTTTGTGTTCCAACTATTTGCATACACTAAAAATAAGGGGACTAGGTGCCATCTCCATGCACTATACTGGCAGTTAGTTACAACTACTGTATTTAACTTACTGGAAATTATGTGAGGTGTGTGCCAACAGAAACTGTATGTAATCTGTGACCTAAGAACCACCATCTCAAATCACCTCAAATCCTGTCAAAAATTACGGCGACCAACAATTATTTTTTCATTATCGATTCATATATCAATTTTTAATTTATTGATTATTTTGTTTCTAAAACAAACAAAACAAAAAAAAAAAACAAATATTCTCCAAAATAAACTGTTCCACCCTAGTTTGCTCAAAACAAAATAACCCATATGTGTGATCACACCCTGAAGAGACTCACTTGTAGTCTTGTTTGCCATGCGTGAAAAGGTCCTGGCTGTCTGTCTCTGTGGCGGTGATGTCCAGAGTGGCATCCATCCCTCCGCTGCTTGTTAGTGCCCCCTGCAGGCTGGTGCTGTACTGCTGCAGGCGGCGCCACAGTTCGTTGTACAGCCGCAACAGCTTAGGATACTCTCCTTCAAACGCCTGCTTCAGGAAGGACGAGGCTAGAGAGAAAAGAGGCAGAGGCAGTGCGGAAATACTTAATTACATATTCTGAGGACAGTAAAGAGTGAGTCAGTCAAAAAGAAAAATCTTTGGTAAAGCTTTAAAAGGTTTTTTTTAATCACAGATTTGTGAACAGAGCGTTGTTAACAGCCTGTAGACAATTCATCATGAAGGATAAAGCCTAAGCAGAGTGCTCTTCCTGTCAGTTTGATAAACGGGGCTTCTACAGTATATACTGTACATTAAAGGAATGGAATTGTCATGAAGTCCACCTCTTATGGACAGAAGTCATAACATCATTTACAAAAGTCCTAGTAATAGTTCTAGTTCATAACTAAAAAAAAAGCCCTGCTCATACTTACATTTCAGTTTGCGTACAGATTAAAGGACAGAGATAGATCCTGAGTGTAAATTCATGTGTTTCCTAAAATGTTGTATTTTTCCAGTACATCTCTAATTAACAGCCAAAGAATGACAGAATGCAGAGTGGTAACCAATAATATCAAACAACAGACAAGTCAGAAAGTGCAAACTTTATTGTGGTACTGTAGTTTTTCTTTCTTTCTATATGTTTCTCCTTTTTCTTATATCTGATTCTAGGCTTAGGAAGCAGGACCAACTTGAGTCATGTTTCTTTCTTTTTTTTTTTTTTAGGAATGTTCTGGTTTATGTAACTGTAGTCATTTTTTCTATCATTGCTGATTAAAATGTATCTCTTATATTATAGAACACTTACCACAGTTTCTTCCTTCTACCAAATGCTTCTTATTGTTTAAAGTATTTTTCTAACCTATAAACAATCACTGTTTTTCCCCTCATATGATCAATGGCATTTAATTTAATAGGTAGGGGTTTCAACACAGGAATGACAAAAGAAGCTAGAAGAGGTTGGTATGAGAAAGACAGACAGTCAGAGAGGGAATAATGATATCATTAAATCCAAATCCAACAGCTTGGGAAGATAGGAAGAGGTAGAAAGAGGAAAAGGGTAACAAGTAAAGCTTTGATACAAGAAGATAACATAAAAGGAGGATACAAGCTTGATGTTAGATCCAGAAGCTTCACAGTGTGTCCATTATACATAAGATAACCTCCATTACATCAGGGGCCATGGCCATAACTGTAGTTCTTAATGAATGTTACTGAAACAGTGAAAAAAGTGCATTTTTGGGGGTACTCTTTTTAGTGGCGGATTAATTAAGTTTACTCTATTGAGTATTTCTGGCAGCAGGATGGTGTGTGTGGGATTGAGTCAAAATAAACTACAGTGTGTGTGTTCATGTTAATGATAAACATGTCACCCAGTGCAACAGTGTTGCTCAGTGATGTGTTTTTAAGTTTTTGGACAACAATGGAGCTCTACGGCACAGAGGAATAAGATATATCAGGCTTTGACACACACACACACACACACACACACATTACTTGTTAGATCAATTCATTGTTGGTTTGAGTCTGCACATGAGATTTGTCTGCACATGACAAAGAATGTAAGGGAAAGAGAGAGAGAACAAGTGGAAAAGGGAAATCGAGGACAATCAGAGGCTTACACAAACATGCTTCTATATTACTCACATGTTAACAAACACGCCTCCCTTCCTTATTTATATTTGTTCCAGAATATCTTCACTACACAGCTTGCATGCACACACAAACACACACACAGCAGGATAGAAAGTGCAGGTTTTTCAGTAAAGTGAGAGTTTGAAGCCAAGTATGTTAGCAAGCAGCCAAATCCGCCTCTCCTGTTCTCACTTTGTTATTCCCTGTAATCAGACAACTCTCTACTGAAACGCCTCCATCTGATCTGTGAGTGTGTGTGTGTGTGTGTGTGTGTGTGTATGAGTGAGAGAGAGATTTTATTGTTTAATTAAGTCTCTGTTCTCCAAGTCCATCCCTTACTCTCTAATACACCCTGTATTTATCTCTTTTATTTTTTGTAAGGGGGGGGGGGATTACTTTGTGGCTTTATTTGATGGCTGTAGTGAGACTAGTGAGACTGGTGTGACTGGTGAGACAGAGGAACAAGAGAGGGATAATAAGGGAGGCAACACAACAATCAGCGCACATTTAGAACCAGTTCTAAACTGTTCACTTCCTGAGAACCACTTTACTCGAAAATGATCAATTCCTCTTAATGAAACTTACTGCAATCACTGACTCAACACTGGGATGCACCGCCTCTACATTTGTTTTCTTGTTGGACTTCAGCCCCTCAGCATTAGTGCCACACAGGCTGTTGTTTCCTGTATATGTTTAAAAGTCTGTTCTTTTAAACAAGACAGTTTAAACCATGTTAACCATCTTAGTTTATCATGTTAGCATGCTAAAATTTGCTAATTAGCACTAAACGGAAAGTACAGCTGAGGCTGATGGGAATGCCATACATTTTGCAAGAGTTTAGTCATAAACCAACATATTAGACAAATTAACATTTTGACCTGATGATGCCACTAGAGAAGCAGTCAGGGGATCAGCAAAGTTTTTAGGATACATTGTCTGGAAACTATGAAAGTCTGTACAAAATGTTGTGCCAATCCATCCAGTAGATGTAGAGATATTGCACAGGGTGGCACAGTGTCTACATTGAAAGCATTTCAGCTGCGTTTTTCAGTCATCTGTGTCACGTGCATCACGTGCAGTTGCAAGCATGGACATACTATAGACAAAGGTTGTACCAGTCCAACACTGATGAAGCTGCTCAGTGCTCTGATAGCTCCATGAACAACAAGCTGTTTATTACTTGCAGCACCACTGATTTCCTGCTGTTAACTGAGCTCTTGTTACAGCCTGATGATTATGGCTCACTAAATGAAGCCTCCCACTAGTTGTTTGTGCTGGTGGCGGTGCAGCAGTCATCAATTGTAGACATATCTTGGGGAAACCTTAAAGATTTACGTTCTTTGAGCAATTCTTCTTTCCCCTGAATAAGCAGCTTTAACTGTATCCTGACTGTCATTTTAACCTGATAGTTACAGGAAGTATAGGAAAGAAATACAGAGTATAGGAAAAAAAGGTGCATGCTAACCTTCAGTTGCTCTATGAAACTCCTCACTGAGTGTGTTGGTTACATCAGTCCAGAAGGTGTAGAGGATATCAGGCTGACCATCCTGTAAAAAGGTAGACAGAAAAACACAGATTAGCTAGTTTTGTGAGTTTAGACAAAATGTCTCTTTTCAACTGGCTTTTGATTATAAGGTCAATCTATGATGGTCTGAATGGCAATGTGTTTCATGATTACTAACTGAAACCAAAAAATCTGAAACTGACATCACACTTGAGACTTGACTTATTTCAAGAGAAATGGTTGAACCCTGAGCTCTACTGACCTGAGAGAAAACAGGCTTAATTAATTAATTAATTTAACATTTAATGATTAAAGATCCCCTTCAGACATGTTTTATACATATACAAATACTCTGCTTTGAATATTTTGTCTTATGGTTTTTCCACAAAAAAAACAACTTCAAAGGTAAAAAATGATGGAAATAGTAATAGATTTTATGTAGTTAAAAACAGTTAAATACCAATTTGACATTGGACTATTATTTTCTCTTGATTTGGCATATTCTACATTTAGTCCTATCATCAGGAAAAAGTGCCTGTCCATTGACAAAAATAAGTTTTTTATTTATTTTATTTTCATATTTTGTCCACTTCTTTTTTTATTCATTTTTTATTTCATCTTAATTTCCTTGAGTTCATTTATCAATCAGTTTTATTTTTTGGCATATACATGTATTGTCTAAATATTCATTCTGCTTAGCAGGCCTTGTGAGTGATGTTTGTTGAGAAGTTTATCAAAAACACCTTCTCCATCTCACTACCTTTTTCCTGATTGGCCATTGCTGTTTGTCTGGTAGATATTTTAGTTTCTAGAATGATACGGTCTGTAAGTTGTGCTGAGGATGGTCCTGTGACAGATAATTCACATTTTCCATGCTTTGGATATTTAATAAATTGATCCTTTTTGTACATGGAGTGCCTCATTTGAGACGGTCCTGAAAGCCCAGAACAATCTGAACATCTGAATGCACAACAAAGATATGTGTGAGAAAACAGTTAAGATAGAGAGACAGAGGAAAATCCTCCTCCCTCACAAAAACATTACTTTCTAAATCATCTGGTATGTGAAGACAATTTTGTTTTTAACACGATTACATTAAGATTCTGCTGAAATGTATCTCCAGTTGGAAGCTTCATCCCAAAGTAATAAAGCAATGATATTTATTATTTCAACAATAATAAAGAACATAGAACAAGAAAAAGAGTAAAAACTAGAATTCAGCTACTTTCAGCACAAACCAAAGTGTGTTCATGTGCGAAACAACAATAAAATAAAAATTTTATGACAAAAAATCCTGCATGATAATAACAATAAAGTCATCACAGTGATCATTTGAAATACAGTTATCTCTAAGGTCTGCATATACCTAAACCTTCTGCATGAACATTTGACATTAGTGTAATGTCAAAGAAAGAAGAAAAAGATCACAAAGTGCTGTCAGATAGGCACAGAAACCCACCCACCCACACACACACACACACACACACACACAGCCTGACTAAGGAAAGTGCTTTAATTATTTAATGGGATTGGACATGTGTGTCTGTGTATTCTCCCCTAATCCTCCATTAGAAAAGGCTGCTGCAGGGCTGCTACCCAGCTGTCTGACCTCTCCTCCTCACATCCACTACATCCTCCATTTATAGTGGTGCTGAAGTGATACAGTTTTTCTTTCTCAATGGACTCATTGCACAAGTGTGGAATAGAACAGAATAGTAACAACAGAATAACACAAAACAAAGCAGAAATAGAGCTGAAACTATTGGTCAATCAATTAATCGATCAACAGAAAACTAATTGACAATTGAACCTCTTTAGGTTTTGGACTGTTAATCAGGCAAAATGTGACATCAAGACATCACCTTGAGCTTTGGAAAACTGAAGAGTAGGGATGGACGATCACACCCTAAAATAGTATCATGATATTACACTGTATTTTGTGATATTTATGACAATGGAAAATTGAAAAAAACATCTTTAAAAAGTCACTACAGTAAACAGACCACAGCAGTCGCAAATGCATAATTATGATATAAATGCGTCAACACGTCACAATATTGTTATCGCAATATGACAATATGATCACATTAAAATTTTTACCAGCATTATCATCAACGATACAATCCTAGTGAAGAGCACTTTTCACATTTTCTAAAGTTTCATAGATTTAATGAAAAAAAAAACCCAGATAAATAGAAAAGGAAAATAAGAATAATAACTCACAAAAACATGTAATTTTCATTTAACATTAAACTTTGCCTTTGTCTTAAAAAAAAGGTACCAATTTCTACAGGTGGGTCCCCATTGTGTTTTGTTTCTGATGCATGTACATGAGGCACGTGGATGAGCGTGAAGACGATGCAACACATTTCTGGTGACAGTGTCACACTTCCGTTCAGCTGGTGGCGGTAACGCTCCAAGAAACACAGCTATGTGCTAACAATATCGGGGAAGAAGACAACTGCCAGCTGGATGTTAACAATGCAGGATTTAAGATGTAAAAAAAAAAAAAAAAAAAAAAAAAAAAAAAAAAAAACCTGCTTTGCAATGTTTTATGGAGGAAGAAAACGCACTCCAAACTTTTTTGGACCTCATGGATTCACACAATGCTCAATTTAAACTAACCTTTTGCCCTTTTCCGACATGGAATACATAACATTGCTGGCTTCAGCTATCTGTTTAAGTGATGCTTTGTGCAGCAGTGAGATAATGATCTGACAAGCAGGAGGAAGACAGTTTTTTGTTCGTTCACAGTCTGCATCACTGATGGATGCACAAGCATTAAATACAGGGTGGACATTAAGTTGCTACTCTCCTTGAATGCCTATTTGCTCACATACTGCATGAGGAGCATTTTGATATATTATTCATTTATTTATCATCAATGCAGCTTGCATGAATGAAAATTTAAAATGTGCTCACACCACAAGGGGAGAAACAGTTCTTATAAACTGATCGATATAATAAGAAACTCCTCAACAACTTCACCTCTTTATGTTTCATAGTTTATTAAACTGATTGTATTTTCTTTATGCAGAAGAGATGAAGATTGAGATATTACATCCATTACAATGATGTCAGAAGGTGAAATAAGATGTGTTCTTATTTTGGGCGATCTCTTATTGCCGGGGATCTCCAGCAGTGATCAGACTTGTAGGGGATTAACAAATCAGAGATACAAGCAGGAGCCTGATGAAACAAAAGTCTAAAAACCCGCAGTAACACCTGAAAATCAATTGTAACACTGACAGGGAACCAGAGCCTTGCAGCAAGGACTGGAGTAATAAAGTCTTTTCTCTTGGAGCGTGTTAATAGCAGGCAGCAGCACTCCGCACTCACAGGAGAGAAAAGACTTGTCAGTTGTCCATCCTGTCAAACTGCAGATGCTTTCACTGGCTTTCATAGCAGTTTGTTTTTCTCTCTGCTTAGAATGAGTGGGTGGTGGGTTAATTGTTATCACATGAAGAAACCGTGATTGAGGGGAGGAGACAACATGTGATTCCAGATCTTACAGAGAAACAAGACTAGGTTAAAACCCAGTATATGGCTGGACTGTGTATGAAATGCTTGAGGGTTTTTAATTTGAAATGATGGATACAGGAAGTGGCGACACTTGGCCTAGGCGACTGAAGTTACACCACTGGTGTTACACCATCAGTCGACCAATGGTGTAACTTAATCACTCAGTCAGTCACAGACTTTCATATTTATAGGGCTGGCCTGCTGCGGTCCAGCCAAAAAAGTGCAAGAGAGCGTACTAACCTGTTTAACTATGCTCAGAAAAGCCCTGTTGATGTGTGTAACAGCTATTTCTCAACTTGAGGGTTTGCGCATTTAAGCTACACTACACTCCCAATTATATATAAAATATTATAGAGTTACAGCTCATTTGTCACCATTCATATCTCAGATGTCTATCTGTTTCTCTTTATCTCCATTGTCCCCTTTTGTGATTTGCATACATATTTGACAAAAGAAATCAGAAGAAATGATAAAAGCTTGAACCACCTTATCCTCATGAAAAGTACATTGAATATATTTTGATGCAACAACTCTAAGAAGTAATTGCTGACAGTAGAACTATGTGGCTCATTTTTCTGTGGACACATGGCACTCAAGTCTGTGACACTGAAGAGTGATAGTGCAGCTGTACTGCTGAGGAGCCTTGCATTTAGACATGTCATTAGGTCTACAACTCACACCTCCATTTCTGGGTAATTGGTGAGAGCTTTGTTTCCATAGTAACAGTCTCCCGCTCTGATCTGTACAACTAGGTTTCTGTGGAGGTAAGAGAGTGAGACGCTGATGATGGTCATGATGATGTGTTAATGACTGTCATGATTACTATTGATATTACTACTACTACTTAGGTGACCGGGCCCCTAGGGGCTGGGAGCCTGCTGTTTTTGCCAGTTTGCTTTCTTGCCATCTACTTTCTTTCTTTCTTGCTTTCGCTTTTCTCTGAATAAAACTGCCTTCCCATTAACAAAATCATATAACATTTTGCACAGTAGTTCATTCACAATGCTGTGTGCTCCAGTCCACTTCAAAACTGTAAAACTGACTTCATGGATATTTTAAACTTCAACCAGAAATTGCTGTATATTACTTTTAAAACTTTAAAAACATTTTTGTATTTGTGTATAAAAAATTAAATCAAAACATGCAAAAATACTCTGTAAGTAAGGTAATAATTATCTAATCTGAGATCATCTCTGAAGCTGTGAGACAGAGGACATGTGGTACATGATTTAAGTCAAGTTTCATGATTTATCTTGAAAACTTTTGACTTTTGACACTGTTGAACTAAATTCATATTATAAATAAACTGAGAAATGGAGACTAAACGTAGTTTTGGTAATTTTTATTTCTTTGTTCTCTTCTTATCAAACTTAATATACTGAAATATACTTTAGTATTATCAAGTATTTTCTTGATTTTAATTTAAAATTAAAATTTCAAAATAAATAAAGAAAAGCATACAGTATATAATAAGCAGAAGTTTTGTTTAGGACATGTACACCCTATAGTACAGTACTTCTGTTCTGGAAAAAATAGAACACATTAAATGTGTGAGAATATTTGTGATGACCGCTGGTGTAATCTTCTTTTTACCTTGTGATTTACCTGTCTGCTCTGTCTCTGCAGGTGCTCGTTAGGGCAACTGGCGACACCTGATAATGGGGTTGCCAGGTTATTAAAGTCCGGGCTGCAGCTGCGGCAGTCGCTCTCCCTCCTCTTACTGCTGCTGCTGCTTGCAGCTTTCTGCTCCTCCCTACAGGCACCCGTTTTCACTCATGCACACCTTACACCACTGACTCTACTGACATCCACACATGCTGTGTTAAATATTTAGTGAAGTCTTTAATTCTTTCAATTTGATTTAATAAACTATCTTTTGTTAAAACCTCTATGTTGGTGTGTCTCCCATTTGTTGTGGCCACTGAGCCAGGTCACAACAATATTTTACACTGATTGTGCGCAGTACTGCCTACTCACCTTGATGATCTCATCAATGAAGCACACGTGAGTGACAGGGTCCCTCTTCTTCACCAGGACCTTCTGCAGATGCTGGACCTGGAAAAACATGCAAAAAAGAAAACTTTATACCTAATTTATCAGGCACGGAGGATGTGGAGCTGCTGACCACCTCGCTTTTTGTTTTTTAATGTCTTATTCAATACTCTGTACAACACGTGTATAGGCCGTTAAAGCTCTCATGTCAGACAGTTAGCTTTGTACCTGTCTGCACGCAGCACATATCTGGTCCATCAGTTTCTCCAGGTTTGTCCACAGAGCAGCACGGAAAGCTGCAGTGTTCCCTGGTGTCGGCAGTACTGCTCTGCCAGGGGCACCTGGGGTAGAGAAATTCAGCAGGTTTAAAGTTTTTGTTTGATTTTTCAATTAATTTCATTTGAGACCAATACCATTATCATCCACCTAAAATAACTGATTTAAGATTTATAACCATTTATGATTCTTAGCACAAATGCAGGAACACAGTAAGATGAACTTTACAGACATGCCAATCTTAAAAGGATATTTTTTCTAATGAACATCAATTTCCACAAAAAGACCAAAACCTACTACACATTAGTTCATCTTTCAGTACTTTTGTCTGCTGCTCTCACCTCCAAGCGCATTGGGAGATCAAAATCTTTAAAAACAAGTCACAATAATATAAAGTTTCATTTATAAAAAATTTATAAAACACCTTTTATAAAAAAGGTCCGTTATTAAAACAGAGGAAATAGTGCATTTGTTGGGGACTATTTTCAGCAGTGGATTAATCCACATTTTGTGTTCTAGTGAGAATTTCTGGCAGCAGGACGGTGTGTGTGGGATTGAGAATAAACTACAGTGTGTGTGTTCACGGTAATGAAGGAACATGTCACCCAATGCTACAGTATGAGTCATTGATGTGTTTTTGGACAACAATGGAGCTCTATGGTACAGAGGAATAAAATATATCACACACAGTACTTAGTAGTTAGTAAATATATATATATATATATATATATATATATATTATATCATCCTCTAAGATTTGTGTTGTGTTTTTAAAAAGACAATATCACATATATTCTTTTGCTAAGTAAACATTGTATTAAGTGTACATAATCCTTAAAAATTGTCCTAAAATGCGGCAGTAGAATCCTTAGCCTGATAAAGCTCGGTTATTTGAAAATACGGTGTGTATTAATTAGAACAATGATGTGGCCGCAACATCAGAGCCATGAAAATAACACACGCCCTCCAGTCAGACTATTCTCTGCGGCCATGGTATAATAATCTATTTTGGATCAAGCCAACTAATGAACTAGGTCAATTTATCAAATGCCATTGTCTTTAATCTTTTAGAAATGAGGACAATGTATCCACAGTGTGTGTATGTGTGTGTATGCAAAACTGCTCAATGAAAGTAGGAGCACATACCCACATGCTCCTTGGTTCTTACCTCTGGGGTTGGCTGGCTGTGTTAGGCCCTTTATGTCCAGGGCGCTGGTGATGTTGTCCTGTATGGTGGTCCGGTAACCCCCCACTACAGAGCTGATGGTTTCTCTCAGACTGCCCAGGTTGTAGAAGACCTGCAGGGCCGTGCCAACCTGAGTCGGATTCTGAGACACAAAAAGGAGAGAGGAAGAGAGAGAAGTGAAGTTGGCAGTTGTCCATGGTACTGTTTTTTAACACAATGAAATCAACTTAATGGGTCTGGTAGTTTCACACACAAACACTCACTTTGCCAGTGAGCACAGAGGTGACAGCAGCAGCTAAAAATATACCTTACATTGATTTAATGAGAGAGAGCTGTGAAAATGTAGCAAGGCAAGAAAAGAAAAACAGAGGAGAGGAGAGGAGAGGAAGAGGGGAGGGGAGGGGAGATTGTGTGAATTTTTTTTGACCTAGCAGACAGTTGCATTGGCTTTGACACTGAGATGTAAAACTAAGACTTCAGCTGTTGCAGCCTGTGTTGAGATGGTCATTTTCCCTCAAAAAGAAACGGGGTGGTGTGGGAATCACAGAGCAACAGAGAATGATGCATCACACTACTATATTCCATCACTCAAAAGTATACTGTTTACTGTTATCTAAAAATAACAAGGGTAACGTAAATGTATCATCTGAACTGAAATGAATGTATTAATAAATAGCCTCACAGCCTTGCAAAGCCAGCTCACAAATTTTGCTTCACTCATTGAGGTCTAAAAAGGGTTCATTATGAAGTTACTTGGGACAGACATAATTTTATGGAAGGCCATTCTTGCCAGGAAAAAGAAAATGGATGACAAGTTAGGAATGACAAAAAATAATGACACCTTGTAAGGACAATAACTCAAGCTAAGTCAAAATCATATGGATGCTGAGAACAGCTGTGTTTGCATTTTATCCTGTGATCTCGAGAGTTGCTTTCTTGCATTAACAGGATAAAAATGTATTTGACAAGAAAACAAAAAGTTGTATTCTTGAAATAATGGGTTAATTACACTATTATTTCAAGAGAATGGATATTAGCAAGATATTTTATCATGTCAGCATGCACACATGCTGTGGTCTTGGCTAATGCAGCATCTGATTTGAGCTGATAACATCAGATCCCTTTATTGACCATCAGTGCATTAGAGTGTATTAATATGGTGTATGCTTCTTCCTCATTTAACACTCCAGGGTGCAACCTTACAGAGGGATACATTTCAGACAGTGATCCTGCTGGTTATTGTAAATGTCACTATATAATGAATGAGAGATGCAAATTATTTAATGGACTGTATGTTCCTCAGTCAGGAGCTCTAATTTCATGATCCAAGACATTAAAAGATAAAAACTCAAGTTAAGCCGCATACCACATAACCGCAACATCCTTCTCTCTACCCATGTTTCTGTCTCTCTACACTTTCAAATGTCAAATAAAGGCAAAAAATGCCAAAAGTAATCTAAAAAAAAGTTTGATTTACTATGTCAGAATTATGAGATGGGATAACTAAACTAATGACTTTTTGTCATTGTTAACTTCTCAACTATTGTGCGCTTTTTTTCCTGGCAGGAATGGGCTTCCATATTATTTATTATAAGTAGGTTTGTGCCTAAAATGGATTATATTCACTCAGGCAAGATAAACCCATCATACACCTGACCAGAGAATAGGACGAGAATCTGTTTAGAACACTCTGTGTGTTAGATTTTCAAAGTGGAAAAACATGGCTGCTGTACTGAATGCATTCAACTTTTTATAAACTGTACACCACAATTTGTAAAATGGATCTGAGTCAATAGATTGTGAAGCAAATTGTGCTTCAATTTAGGTCTCAATGTCCACTTTAAATAGTTGCTCATTCAAAGAAAGTTTGGAGAAGCAGCAGGTCACATCATCATCTGAATACTCCCCAGAGTTCCTGATGGGTGCAGCTTTAAGCCACTGAGGAGAGGAGGAGAGGAGTTTTTGTACGTGGGTCAGTTGAGCTCCCACTCAACAGATGGGCTACAGGGTCTCTGCTGGCACAATCAGAGCGCTGAGGTGAAACTAGCTCCCACACAGCCGAGGCAACATGTCCAACTGCTTACATAACATTCACAATAAACAACTCCCAGGGCTGATATAAGAAGCTGTTGCTGTGTGTGTATACAGTACATATGTATATATGTGTGTGTGCGTGTGTATAGAGCCCCATATGTCCATACACATAACGCAGTGACATGAAGTTGTTAGCCAAGCCTACTTCAGCAGTAGTCAGGATAAAAATACTTCTACTGAGGGTGAAATACACAGTGAAGAGAGGAGTGTGTATGTGTGTGTATGAGAGAGAGAAAGAGAGTGCATACGTCTAATTTTAAAAACAGCTTATTGTCTAGACGTAGAAGTAAAAACCAGTCACAAAGACTTTTGACGGGACTACAGAGTCACGGAATCCTGCTACTTCACACTCTGTCAACAGCTTCAGACACACCTGTTAAGCCTCCCTTTGCCTTCACACACACAAAAACAAATCCAGGTTGTACTATGCTCTTTTCTTACTTGGTGTTGATGTTGCTACTGTCAATTAACTCAACACTTCCTACACAGATGTTTAATTATAAAAGCCCACCAGCAGCATACTTGCTCCATTTGTTGTTAGGCTTCTAAGGTGAAACTGCATGAGTGAATGTTGTAACAATATCAGGGTGACTTACTCAAATAACATTATCATTACATCAATTTCATGTTTGATGTATGTTTCTCATGTTGTGCAAATGAACAAAAACTTTGCCAAACTGCCAAAATCTTTTCTTGATTTTAGCTCTTTTATAATGAACATTAACATTTTCATAATTGCAGGATTCTGCCTATTTTCTGAAGTAGAATCGTAATGAATATTTTTTTTAAAGATTCACTTTATCTGTTTGTGATACCTCCATCCCCTTGAAAAGTAACACCAGCATCATTTTACCGTGTGACAGACTGTCATCACATTATTGAATTTGTCTTTCTGAAATGCAATGTTTGTGTAATTCTGTTCTATTTGTAACTTTTACAATGTCAAAAAGAATCAGCCCAGCTGAGGTAAATACCACCCCTTCTAAATGTCAGAAGAAAAAAAATCCAGAAGTATATTTTGTATCCCTTTTCATCTGTCTGATGAAAGATTTTCAAAATCCTTCTTTAATCCTTTACTGCCCCTTTACGAACTGTTTCCATTTCTGTCTTCGCTTCTCTCTCCTCAGGGATTCATGTTCTCCTCCTGGAGAGGAAACATGCTCTGTGTGCTGTCTTCGTGAAAGCTACTATAGGTCTGATGAATCCCTCGAGAGCTCTATGTGCTCTCTTTGTGAAAGCTACTGTTGGTCTGACAGTAACATGGTAGATGTGATCACCCTGCAGAACTGACTGGGTGGCACAAGCAAAAAGACTGACTGTTTAGGCTAAATATTGAACAATATAAGGAAATAGATCTTAAAAGAGCTTTAAGAAAAATTTAAATGTCATTTGAGGTGGAAAATATGTCCCAGTACTGTAGGTCAAGTGGTAAAGCAAGTCACCCATCAGTTCAATGGTTGGTGGTTCGATACTCAGCTCCTCCTGTCCACATGAAGGGACAGTGAGAAGGACAGTGAACCCCAAATTGCTCCCCATATATGCGTGGGAAAAATGTAAGTCATTGCATTGTACCTCATTTGTACTTGGACAAGTGTCTGCCAAATGAATAAATGGATATGTACTGAGCTTGACGTAAATTCTTGTTTATTTTACTCAACTACAGATTATTTCAAACAGGCTTATATTAGAGACAGACCTTTATTCGTCAGATTTCCCAGTTTTCTTTTGAGAAACTCCGAGTGGAGTAGAGTGGTGAGTAAGACATGAGTCTGTTACTGAAAACTTCATTATTCTGAATTTATGAGCCCTTCTGGTACGAGTGAATCCACCAACGCCCGAAGTTGTTTTTTTACCCGACCTTTAACAGGGGCTATTATTTAATAACTGACTTTTATTCGAGAAGTTAAGTACACTTTTGAGATGCTGGGACTTCACCTGAGCACTTCCATTCTGTGCGACTTCATGGTTTTACTACATTTCAGAGAAAAACATTGTCCTTTAAATCCACTACTTTATGTGATCACTGTACTAACTAGCAGTTACTACTATGAAAAACAAGGACTTGCATGAAAAACATAAAATAGCTCAAGTTTTGTGGGTCCCAAGGAGAATTGTGCTAGCATCAACAGTAAGGGAAATCAAATTCAGAAACAAATATCAAAGCATACAAAAATGACATCAGCAAAACTCAAAAGCAACCTCTCTTTTAGGATAGTCCACAAACCTCACTGTGAACAGTTATACTATTTTCAATATTTACATTTAAATGAACAAAAAAAAAAAACTGTTCCAACAGCATGAGGAGAGGTGTAATTAGAAAATGTGAGATGTCCTGTGATCGTAAAACTCAAAATGTCGTGTCGTGTTGCTCCTGGTTGTAGAGAGAAGTGTTGCACGCTACCACTAGCCTGATCAGCATTTCATCATCTCTCCACACCGACTCAAGGTGAAACAAAGCAGAACATGGCTGCACCACGAGCACACAAGGTGAAATACAGCAAGAACACACTTCTAGACACTGGCAACATGTCATCATGGACACTGAACAGACTGTCACACACACACGCAACAACACACTTTCTTTAATGGGACACTGTCCCCTGGAGAACAAGGCTTTCTGGGGCAGATGAAGGTTAGCAGAGCTCACATGTGCTCCCTCTCTCACATGTATTTCACATATACGACAACACATATATAAGGTGCTCATCTCTCTTCTACTGTTGTCCTTCTGTTTTACTCAGGACCAAAAAAAAGTTTTAAAAAATAAATCAAATGTCCTTTTCTTTTTAAAAAACCAAAATAAAAAAAATTTTTAAAAAATGAAGACCTAGACAGAAATGAAAGGCACAGGGGCATCTGGACAAAACATTTTTTTATTATTACTTATTATTCCAAGAGTATAAATGCACCAAGACTGTTGGGGTGCTTTCATTTCTGTGACCTATTTATTCTCTTGAAGAGAGCAGAGTCAATACGCAATGTTAACACCCAGGGAACAGAAATAGAAGCTGGGTGGAATGACAGGACTGCTTGTGGGATTTGCTTGGCTAGTATATTTACATGAAGGCGTTCACTCTTATTAATATTCAGTAAGTCCTCAAAGTCGGCCAAAAGTATAAGAATAACTATATACTGAATCTGACTTAATTACTTCTTTGGTTTTTTTGTTTTATGTACGTGCACAGTAAATACCTAAAAGAACTTTGCGAATGAATCAAGCAATCTATAGTCTGATATGTCAGACCCAGCAAGAGTCACTACTACAGCAACAAGAACCCTTGCCAGCTTCCCAACTATGAAGACAGCCAATTGTGTTTGTTTAAAGACATGACTAAGCTGGAGGTACCTCCACCAGGAATCAAACAGACCTTTTTTGCGGTGGTGGGCAAGAATCTTTGCCTGTGTACCCCACATGGGTTAATTTTTACTTTAGTCACATATATTTAATGTCCTAGAGTGCAACAATAAATTCTCAAATAAAAGTCAGTATTCAAATAATGGCAGAGTCAAAATTAATAGCTGAGGGTATGTCCAGCACCAACAAATAGAAACCGCTAGCTAATAAAGACTGGGTAAAAAACTTTAAAGGGGCCATATTATGTATATTGTATATGTATATTTCCAAGTCTATATTTTTAATACTGGAATATCTTTGCATGATTTAAAGTTCAAAAACTCCTTATTTAACTCATACTGGCCTCAGTTCAGCCTCTGTCTGAAACAGGTCATTTTAACTCCTGTCTCTTTAAGGCCCCCCCTCCCGATGAGCACACTCTGTTCTGATTGGTCAGCTTCCGGCCGCTCAGGATGCTACGTAAACAAACTATATAGTAGTAGAATTTCACTACTTTTTCTTCTCAAATAGATCCATAATGTTCAAGTCGGAAGCCGATCTGAAATATGAGAGTGGGCAATGTGAACAAGTTTTGGAACTTTGTCCATGTTTAGCATAGATATAACAGTATATAAATAACAGAAAAGGAAATTGGAATCACCTACCAGGTAAAGCCCAGAAGCAAAGAGGGGATTAAGTTGTGTGAGCCACTTGAAGGCTTTTAATGTGAAACATCTGTGAGGAAGTGTTCAAAGTTATTGCCAGTATTTTAACACCAAATACACCAAGAACAAAACCATAGGCTGCACCACTACACTATTGTGAATTTACCAAGACAACAAGAAACACAGAGGAAGTGTTGAGTTTGCATTAACAGCAAACAACATCAACAGTAAATTAAAACAGAAGTAGATCAGCATACAGTTGTGGTAAATGGTGGTCACTGTTTGAGAAGCTGAAGATTTGACTCTGATGCTTTACTGACATTTCACTCATTCCTGAAAAGGTTTGCTTGGTCAAAGTTACAGCTGCAGAGTACTATTTCTCTGGGTGTGCTGTGTGTGTGTGTGTGTGTGTGTGTGTACCTGGATCTCCATGCCCTGCTCCAGTAGTCTCTTGGCCTGGTTCTCCACCTCCAGCCTGGCTCTGCTGATCAGCAGCAAGTCGTTCTCAATCACCTCGATGCCACTCAGATCCACACCTTGAGACAGATAGTCTGGAGCATATGCCAGCAAACATAAACACACACAGACAAAAAAGAAAACAACAAATAATTAAATTAAAACATTTTCAGCTTCTTCCACATTTTCATCTGTTTACCAAGACTCAAGTAACCAAAGGAATGTTCTAGAAAGCAGGTTTAGTGAGAGTTTGTTAACCTGCATATGCATGCATTTCTAGCCCCACTGCATTAAAATGGAGGCTCTGCTCTTTATTTCCCTATTGAATCACAGTATTGAAGCTCAATTGACAATGGCTTTTTTCATCACCTGCATCCGCTTAACTCAGAGTCAACATACTCAGGGTTGATTGAATTGACTCAGATCATCTGTTCTGGAACCCCAAAAAAAAGAATCTATGAGGCCACGATTAGTGTTGGCGTTGGATTGGAATGAATCATATTGCTCCAATAACATGTATAATGGAAACATTTCAGATAATTCACATACAATACCACCATTGGAAATAAAACAGTTCAGACTTTCACCTTCAACATAAGTCTTTACATCTGCTTTGGGTGAACAGAGAAATTGATATTATGATATTTGATTTGTGTGTGGGTTTATAGCTCCAATGTCTTTTAAGGAACCCCAGTACTCTTCAACTTGGTAGATGGATACTGGGGGGTCTGTCATGTTCAAATGCTCAAACAAATTAAAGAGTTTGCAATCACCTTTCCCCAACACAATGGCCTTGTCAGACTGAAACTTCTTTAACACATCCCCTTTGTGATTGAATTATCACGTGTGTTATTTATTTTGCATCCCGTTGACAGAAAAGATGACAGCGGGACTAGTCAGCTTGACAGATTTGTCAGCAACACTTGTTTCAAAGAAGCACATAGCACTTCTGACTGTGTGTTAAACATTTCATTTCTGCTTTTGCCTCTGCATCATTTGTCCACCCACCGGCTTTGTAAAGCCTGATCATGCATCAGAGGAAGAAATATTGACTTGCTTTGCAACTGAATCCTGTTTTGGCTGATATGAAATTGAAATTGATGTAACCCTGTCGATATGTGTGATTTCACCCAGTAAGGCATGAGCGACTTGAGCAAGCACTTGAGCTTTGCCAGATGATTCTAACAGCAATGACAGTGAAACTACTCCCATGATTTCTGTTGTTGTTGTTCATTTTGAAACATTTTCATTACATCTGTGATGTGATTTACAAATAAGGAAAAGGGCTTAAGTAACCAGAGAGTAAGGGTCCTTTTATAGAAAGCATGGTGAGGAATGGGCGAACATTAAGTGTCTTGTCTCTAAAGAATTTAGGCAGTGACTCTGCAGTCCTGACTTGTGTGGGAAGTTCATTCAGCCAGGAAGGAAGAGAGAAGCAGGGCCAGGCAGAGAGATGAGCAGGCTGGAACAGGGAAACAGAGTCAAGATGTGATGGGAGAACGCAGACAACAGACTGATTGGTGTGACTCAACCACGGCCTGCATGGTGTAACCTCCTTCTGGCAACTTTATATGTTGGATTCAGAAGTAAAGCAGTAGCCAGTGAAGGGCACACACAAGCAGTGTGAAATCCTGTCCTAAATGACAAATGATTCTTTTTGGAAAAAGGCAAAATAAAGAAAATCAAATATTCTCTATCTCGCTATGTTGAATATTTGCAGTGTCAGCGTTTTTATTTCACTTGGACAAGCTAGCATTAGCTGATTATGGTGCATTATGATTACAAGTTTGGACATCAATAATGCTACATTCTTATAAAAGTCTGCAGTAAATATTGGACAGATTTCTTTATATATAATAAGTCCAGAACTAGCTGTTAGGAATTGATAAGCAGAATTAAAAATAATGTGTTTTTTAAAAGATCCTGGGCTCTTGAAAATTGATGGCTCAATTTTGGAACTGGTTCTTGATACTGAACAACACTGTGGTGAAAACAGGGGCAAAGCTGGAAAGTGATGTTAAGTTAGAATAAAGTTTTGTCACAATGCCCCACTTCCCCTTATGTTGGAGTCACCCTGAATTTGAACTTGCCCTACAGTAAGAGAGAGGTCAGAGGGTTGTGGTAAACCTCAAGGTTATGTTTTCTTGAGCTACTTACAAGTTGCCGTGGGTAGTAACACCTGGGACACACAGCCTACCTCTACCTGAGTAGTGCGTGTGTGTTGCTGAACTGCTGCAGTTTACACACATGTGGTGTCCACACAGACATTGTTGCTGCTGCGGTGCTGCTACTGCCAGTCCTATCTTTCTACATAGAGTTTGACTTCATAACAGCCATCAATAATAGAATGTTTCATATCATTTCATTATAAATTTCATTTATATTTAGTTTGTGTGAGGTGAAAGAAGCTTTCTTTCTGACGGGCATGGTGGGGTCTGGTTGGGGTAGTTTCTGTGTCAGCCACATACACTCCTCACACAGGACAGATTTTTTTTATTGATTGTGCTGATTATTCCGCCAGTTAAACCCCTGCTGTCACTTCTCCAAGTGAAGAAAATCCTGACACCAAGTTCCCCACACTCTGACAAACAAACATCCAAACTAACTGTCAGAAGGGAAACTGACAACAAATAAGGAAAATAATAACACCAAATCTCTGTCTGGAAGCAGGTAAAACAACAGGCAGGAGTCCCAGTTTGAACTAATATCAGCAGGAGTCCAGAAAAGAAGCTCTGTAAGTCACCGATTCTCTGTGCTGGAGTTCCCCACCACATATTCTATAGATATAGACATTGAAACTATAGTAAAAGGTCTAATGTTGTAGGTATCATGTCAATATGACTATCAACATTTCACTGATCATTTTCACTGTCTATTTTTGCTGAGAGCCACGCACATCAGCCACGCAGGCTATGTGGCTGCTCTAACTTGTTCTAACCTGTTAACATAACATGGGCGCCAAAATGAAAAGCAAGAGGTTCCACGCAGGCAGCGTGTCCCAGGTGTAAGTTGTCAAGTGTGGTGTGAGAAACAGAGGAAGGGGACGAAATAGCAATTTCACAGAGCAAGGTTCTGTAATGAGACACTACAAGGGTCAAAATCTAAAGGGGAAGGGGAGGATAAGGGCATGGGATGCAGCTTTAAGCTGCTTATATACTTGATTTTAACAGTGAATACATGTAAGCAGCTGCGATTTGAGCAGCAATGTTCACATACTTGGCTGTATACACTGTGTACCTGAAGGACATATCCACTAGGGGGTAAATGAAGGCCAAAGCAACCCAAGCTGATGCCAGGTTAAATGTCCCTGAGAATTTTGAATTTTGCGCAACATGAACATAACTAAACACATCAACATTCTGGGAGATTACTAGATAGTGGCACCAATGCTAAAGCAATTTGAAGAAGAAGAAATGATTAATCGAGAAAATAATAGGAAGATTAATTGATGAAAATAATCTAATAGCTCTAATAGAGAGGGGCAAGACCTGATAATTGTTCTACTGGGGATAATGGTGCACAGTCTCTCCTTAAAGGCATTTATAGTTCTGCACTTGTTTGTACACATGAAAAGTAACAGAAATAATTGTGTGAAGAATGTATTGTTCGATTGTTGTTTCAGAAAGTTACAGAAGTTGTCGGGGGCAGCCAGATGGGGTTTCAGGTGCTTTCGACCATTCGACAAGCAGTTCAGTGGAGGCACACTGATGCCTTTAGAAGCCAAGATTATTCACATCATAGGAGCATTGGGCTTTTAGTTGATTTTGTAATGAGTTATCTTCACACCAACAGTAACTTCTGATCAAGGAAAGTAAGCAAAATTTAAGTTTTCCCGTTACATTTATGGATAAAAATGGGAATATGGAAATTTGGGAATGTGGGTGTTTCAGTGAATTAAAACATGAACCATTATCCCTTTCTTCTAATATGACATGATAAGGAGGGAGCTTCATTCCTTCAATCTCATGCCATCACCCAAACTCTCTTTTGATTACAGCCCTAATTTTAATTTTAAAGTATTAGCATCTTTCTGATGGCCATATGTTTTGCTAAAGCAGGAAGACAAAAAGTTCAGGGAAATCAGCCGTTGATTATGAGAGGAGAGGCAGAGAGGTGCAGGGAGTGGGACTGATATCAAACCATTTCAGATGTGCTGTTTGTCTAGAGCTGCAGATTGTTTGCTCTTCTTCCCACAGAGAGAAAGACCGAGAGTATTATCAGGCAGGTGGTGGGCTGAGACACATTGGACTAGGGAATTGGACAGGAGCCACATTCAATTCAGAAGCAATCCACTCGAAGCCTCAACCCAAGTACACAGCCTGCTAGGGACCACGATCGAACAGCTGAGCCCTGCATCCCTTTGCTTGTTTAGATATGTGTGTATGTGAGAGAGACAGGAAAAGAAAGAGGCTGATCTTTTCTGACTTGTGTCATAATATGCTCAGAGGTCTGTCTGATACGCCATGCTTGAAGCCACACGCACACACAACAGACAATACACGCCATTGGATATTATGTGTTGGTTCCTAGGGGATAAGTTGTGCTCTGGCACAGATGTGCCCTTGTTTCTGCGCTGGGGGAATTCATCACAGGATGATAAGGTGTATATTACCAATAATCAATGTTACCCATAGATATAAATATTCTTTACAACATTGGAATGTACCACAGCATTGCCATGCTTGAAAACTGTAGCATGGCAGAGTATACCCCCCCCTTCAGCATCACCTTGGTGACGGAGGTAATCAGCCAACTGGCTTGTGGATGAAGACAGGCAGCAGGGGGGATCTGCTTTCCACTTATCAGAACATATTAAACAGTCAGGAAATAATTATCACTGAGTGCAAATTAAGAAGGCTGAGGTATAGGTGAGAGGTAGACCTGAGGGGGAATCCATAAGGGAAGCTAAAAACAGCAGCTTATCAATACAAAGCTTTGCTTCATTAAACATTAAAGGGGATGTATTTTGCTCATTTCCAGCTCTATATTTTTATACCTGAACTCCACTAGAGTAGCCTTGCATGATTCACAGTTCAAAAAACTTATTTATCTTATACTGGCCTTTTATGCAGCCCCTCAGTTCGGCCTCTGTCTCTAACAGGCAGTCTTAGCTCCTGTCTCTTTAAGGCCCCCCTCCCGATGAGCCCACTCTGTTCTGATTGGCCAGCTTTCCAGAAGCCTGTTGAGGGGCACAAGTATATCCAGCTGCAGCACTAACGTGCAGTATCTACATGACACACCCACTTGGTTAGGTTTAGGTATGGGGAGGGGGAGGGGGATGGTTATGGTTAGGGTTAGTGGTCGGGGGGGTGTGTCGTGTTGGGGTTAGCGTGAGTCTGCAAGACTACAGCTAGACCCTTCTTGAGGGGCAGCCCTATCAGAGTCTTGTTAAGTTACTACCAATGCAAACCCAACATTGCCTGCTTTACTGCTTCATATTAAAAGCTTTTAAATGACTAAATAACAGGAGATTTTTATTGTGAAAAATTTACAGGAAGTGAAACGTGTTCCTCACTGAATTAGCAGCTTCGGTAGCAACACAAAAAAACAGTTGACACAACAACATATGGAGATATTTGGAGCTCTTTGAGCGGATCAGTTAGAAACAAGCAGAAACAGCCACAGTGATGATGATGTTTGATGAAGAGCTGCAGATGACCAGCACACCTCCAACAGATATACATTTACAGTAAAAATGAAAATCTTGGTGTCAAAATTTAGAATGCACAATTTCTGTTGCAATTATTTAAGTGCAGTGATGGAAAGTAACATTGACTCAAATACTGTACTTAAGTACAATTTTCCTGTCCAATTCCCTGGTACTTTTTATTTCCTTTTGATGCTACTTTATACTTCCACTCCACTACATTTGACAGCTTTAGTTACTAGTTACTTTCCAGATTAAAATTTTACATAAAATAACATAATGATGAGCTTATAAATTACAACACATTGTTAAAGATTAAACCAGTGGTTTCCAATTGTTTCGGCTTGTGGCCCCTTACAAAAAAATCAGTGTATTTGTGTCTCTTTAAGTCTTTAAGTTTGCAGTTCCACCAAAGAGACATTTCCCCTCACATGGTTTCAAATTAATAACTGTTTAAGATCCGAAGAGGTTAAACTCTCCAATATTTCACAAAAACGCAAAGATTAAAGAAAAGTTCTGAAAAATTTATCGAAATTCAATTTTATGTAGCAGAACTATGTTTTTTCTTCTTTCCTACCCAATCTATCATCTCAACACCACTCAGATTTATTTTATAATCCTCACAAAGCAGCTCAAACTAGCTCCACCTCCAGAAATATAACAATAAAAATAATTCTGGTTGATTGTTTCTTTGGAGCCTAACATTTCAAAGAGCCCATTACGTCTGACAAATATTTAGTCTGCTTGGTAAGCTGATTAAAAAGAGGCTGTGTAGCAACACAAAGCAGACTGCTTTGCCAGAACCAAAGATTTTTTTGCAGGATGTTGTTTTTAAGCTTTCAAGAAGAAGAATGCCTGTAACAGCTTCTCAAACATAAGGTGTATAAAGAAGCACAAGAGCTGTTAACTGCCAGGCTGCAGTGTGTCACAACTAGTGTAAACCATGATGTGATGCTATGTGTGCATTTGCTTAAAAGGTCCAATAAAATTTTATTTTACATTCTGTAATCTGGTGTAAGTGAGGCTAAAATTGGATATTAGAATGGGACAAAACTAGAACTGGGTATTGTTCAGATTTTATCATGTCTGATTTTTATCCCCTCACTATTACAATATCTTTTCTAGTTCTTACCGACCCCTTGTACAGATTTGCATCCAAAACTGGAAACCAAAATCTGTTGAAAGGAAAAGGCAGCTTTCCCACAAATTCAGGGTCCCATCGACAGTCATTTGTCATAAAAGACCAGATATTTTGTTATTCGTCAGTGTTTCCCCTCCCATATCTCAACCAAGAATTCACTGATCTCTATCAACAATTAGGCAACATTACAACAGGTAGCAAACTACTTTCTCATCCACTCTGCTCTAAGTTGTAATCACATCTGTCTCAGTAGGTTTTTAATATAATGCAAACATACACCCTCGGTCGCTGCTCCACAAAACCATTCTAAAGTTTTTATTGTTGAGCAGCTACAGCTTCCTGTAGCCTTAATCACGAATGTTAGAAAATGCAAACTCCTTAGGACAATAATAGTAACATCATAACAATAATAATATTTCATAATTAAATTAATAAGTAAATAAATGCTAAGTAGGTGTATATTATGACATCGAAAGCCAACTTAAATCGTTTTTAATTCATGGCAGCTTTAAAGGATACTTAAGATGAAACGGACACTTCTTATCTCTTCATTTCCATTGGCTATAGTTTTATTCTAGTTATTCTAGCCTTGGGTTAGAACTAGCAAATTTTTTTTACTAGTGCAGTCCCCATTCAAAATGTGCCTGTTCAACACGGGCCGATTGCTTATCATTTCTCAAGAACCGTATATATGTATCAACTGACAAACATATCAATTAAAACGATAAGGAATTAATACATTAAATGGTTTTAATCCAGACAGAAACCTCACCAGGGAGACAGAGGTTGAACCATAAAAGCAATTTATGGCCTTCCATTGGTTGATTCTGCTGCCAATCAAACATCTATGCAGTCCTATTGGCTAGTTTTACTGCCTCCGCCTCTTTTTTTCTCCGGTGTGCGCTCATTCTTCTCTCTCAGGCAGTTTAACTGAGCGGGGGCGCGTGCCGTTGTCCCGCTCAGCCAATCAGGGCCCGGAGGCCCCGCCCCGCTGTGATGTGACGGTGTTTGTACCAAACAGCCCCTGCTGCACTCAGACATGGAGCTGAGCAGCTCGCTGTTTGCTTGTTTATTCAAAGTTTATTAATATTAAATGTGTGCGTTTCCAAATTGCACCAAATTCAACACTGCCTGTCCTTAGCAATACACCCGCCAAGTGTGAGGTAGATCAGATGAACTGTTCTCGAGATATGCAAAGGACAGACATACATACATAAATACAAACAGACATACAAACAGACAGACAGACAGAGATTCCTTGCTTTTTAGTTAGATGAACTGCAGTGTCCGTTCAAAACGTGTCTGAGACATCTTGAACGTACATGCCAAATTTTGTTCACAGTACACTGTTCAATAGTAGAGCTTAAGTCTCTTAAACTTTTTCAAGTCATTAACACTACAGATGTAATCCCACCTCCAACCACAATGTGGATTGCAATGGAAGAAGCAAATCAATGTTGTTTATAAGGTATTTTTATATATTTCTCAAGAACCACTCATCTAAACAACTTTACACTTGACATTGCACTCCATTGGGTCTCCAGCAATACCTGCAAGGTGTGGAGTCGATCAGATGAACAGTTGTCAAGATAAACGAAGGACACACATACATACAGAGAGTCCTTCCTTTAGTAGTGAGATTACCAGGTAGTGACTATTTTTCTGATTAATCATTTCATTGTTAAGCCTATAAATGTAAAAAATAATGACAATAGACAAGAGCCCATGCTGACAAATTTTCTATTGATTACAAATCTATTTACTGTGCTAGCATTACCTTAGCTCCCCAAACACCATCCAGATGTCTTTCTGGATATTCCACCACTAACACCTTGTTCACATCTTCACACATCATTGGGTTAACAGAGACTCAAAGTAACACATTGCAATGGTAGATAACTAAATAAGCACACTGGAAAACAAATATGCTTAATTTTTTCAACTTTCACTTACAATGAACAATGAACATTGCACAAAGTGCAAAGGAAGCTGTTGTATCATAAAACTGTTGCACTAGTTTTACGTTACAAAAAGCAAACAAAATAGATTTTGATAGTCACCTCTGTAAGAAGGAGCTATTTATTTCCATATAAATATATACCTTTTCTATAGAAATCTTTACAATTCTTAATAAATTGTGATTTTGGTTTGGGAGAGTAGCAGTTAAACTCTCAAACTTGCTCTCATTCTCTTCTCTATAATGTAGCTATCATGGCCAGGAAAACATGGTAAAATACCCATCACCCGTCTACTCAAACATCCATAGCCAGAGCATTAAAAAGATTCAATACCTGGCTTAATTACGCCCAATGCCTTGTTTCCCAAAAGCATCTTAAGGCTAAGATAATCTCAGACAATGTGACTAAGAACAAAGTCCCAGTTTCCCAAACCAGAAAGTTAGTAGCATGAAGGTAGTTATCAATTTGCTTGGTTAACCCTGGGTTTACTCATTCAGCTATGGAGTTGTTCGCATGAAAGAGGCATACTGTAATTCTTAATGAGAAGCCAATAACATTCAATATCAACAGATCAAAAGTAGAGTATCTAATATGACATCAGACGAAACTTAATAATGGGGGATATTATGTCATTGCCACAGCAAGAAGTAAAATTCAGCCAGGTAAACAATCAAGAATATAAACACCCTCCTAGAATAAGTAAATACTAAATATATACTAAAAATAGTAGAAATTATTTCATTGATTTGATTGTACATTCATTGGGTTTTTGCCTCTCAGGTTTTGAGAGAACACTACTTCACTTGTAAATTTGGCACAAATGGTTTATAAAGAAAAGTTTTGGTGCAGACAAAGACTCAATGATACTTGTGGTCCAAAGCTGGATCAGATCATGACAGTGCGCACTCTGAGCACTTCTGAGTCTGCTCAAGTGTACAAACGTGTTAAAACCACCTGTTAAAATGCTCTCAGCTTATCAATCACCTTGGGTTGGTTAACCTGAGTGGTCGGACACCGTTATACTTGCTTGCAGATCTAGTGTTAGGATTATTTTTTGTCAAGCCACAAGGAAAGTCTTTAATCTTGCATCATTATTCCACACACTAGCCAAAAGATGTAAGTATATCTGAATTTATTTTGACTGTTATTTTTCAAAGGGATGGCTTTTCCAAAGTTTCACTATGTTTCATGTTATTATCTGTTGTTGTTTTATGAATTGTTGTCTGAAGACAATCTTAATCTTGACCTTGAGTTTGCAGCTGTCTGTGCCATGGGACCATCATCAAAGCTTCAGCATTTACTCATGTGGCATTTATCCCTTAGGCACAAAGTCCATGACTGCACTGTCATAAGTACAAAGCACACACACAAACACAGCCCTGCACTTCCTTTCACCCATATGCACCTCTGTTTGAAATAGCCCAGCTGGGGACTACACAACAGCCAGCAGCCTTTAGTCTCTCTCTCTCTCTCTCTCTCTCTCTCTCTCTCTCTCTCGACTTGTATCTGGGGGAAAACATGCCTCCTGCTGAGTTGCGCATGTCAAAACAGTCAGACTGGAAACTATCATCTTTGCTTACACTCCTTGAATAAACAGATGAAGAGTGAGAGATGAAGAGGCACAGAGATACAGTGACCAGATTGGGGGGAGATGTGAAAAATCAGGTATCATTATCAGCGGAGTAAGTGTCTCCTGGAAGACAACAGACGGGCCCTGATTTGAATTCTGATCTATCTTTCTGTGTTCACTTTGGACAGTGGTGCTGTTGTTGCTATGCCAATGTCAAGTAGCCCTAATTAGTCCACTCACTAGCTACCTTGCAGATATGCTCGCCAGGCAATAAGCGCAACACTGTGACTGCTCCAATGGTGGCCAGATTGGGACAATTAAGCATGTACCATCCGGCAGGTACTATGCAAACACCAACAGTGGAGGAGTGGCCAAAGTCCCGAGAGGAAGGATGCTACCATTAGTATTGTCATGGTCACCGTTTCTGATCTGGGCTCTCTAATGAGGACAAACAAATTTGTGGAGAGATGGCTGAGAGGAAAAGAGAGGGAAACAAGGACTCAAACACAAAAAAGACCCAGATCTGTGTTGTCCCTAGATGCTGGAAACAGAGTTTTCCCACTTATTAAAGGCAACACAAAAGACAAAGAAAGCTATCAAAAGAAAAGAAAGAGAGAGAGAGATAAGAAATGAGAGTGAAAAAAATGTGTTTTTTGTTAAATCTGCTTTGTGAATCCAATTAGTCAAGCGCAGAGGTGTAAAAGGAAAAGAAGAGAAGGAGGAGACAGTTTCAGAGAGGGGGGAAGGAGGGGGAGGGAGCGGTGGATGAGTAGGAAGGGCTACTGGAGGCAGATACAGAGAGAGGCAGAAAGCAGGACAGAGAGACAGACTGACAGAAAAAGAAGCACAGCAGAGAGAAGAGAGGGGGAGGCAGAGCAGCAGTGTCAGTATCTCTCTCGCTCCCTGCAGGCTCTGTGGCTGCATGGTTTCTACCAGTCAAATTTTCATCTTCAAGGGGCATCAACAGTTTGGCGATGTATGATCTTTGAATGATGGACTACTAAGCTAAAACTCAGCCACTCAGGCTTATGACCTGTGGGGACGTGCCACACTACGCTACCTTTGGGGACTGAGATTAAAAAGCCCTACGGGGAAGGAAAGCACTCCGACAGACCAGTGGATCACTGAGGAATGGTCGCTGTCTAGAGGTAAACTAACACACAGCACAATCGTATACTAACACTATTATCAGTGAGCTAATAGTAAGGCAATGTGAATGCGTTGCATGAAGGCACTGTAAAGTAAACACATTTAGCTGCAGATAAACACACTGTACAAACAGCATGCTGACATGTTGTTGAGCCTGTGAGTCATGATTTTCAAGCAGTGATTATTATAAGTGGAGAATAATTTGACTAAATGAGTGGCTGTCAAACAGCAAGGAACATGGGTTTTTACAAGCTAAAACATAGTTCACTGCCTCCCAAAAAGACTGGCTCTCCTATTGTAGGAAAGCTCATACAACACAAAACCAATCAGCCTGAAGACCTGTTTGAATCTGTCCTTAGAGTGAGGTCAACTAGAGGACAGATATTTCATACAACAAAAAATACAGGTACAAGAAATGATGAGTTTGACAAAAAGAGCATGGCACTCAAATCACAGACCAAAAAAAATATTAAAAAATATTTTTTTATACAGCAGCAATTATGCACAGTAAAAAACAATAATCAAGACCATAAACTGCAAAAGAGCTAGAAAGGTAATAACTGTAACTCAATATCAGAGCAAGAACCTGTCATGGAGAAGACAAGGAAGTAAAAGCTGAGAGCGATTGTTCCTTTGTTCAAGGAACTAATAGGGCTGCAACTAACAATTACTGCCATTACTGCAGTTTATTCTGTCAATTTAACTGATCAATTCTTAAGGTTATAAAATACTGAAAAATACCTATCACATGTTTCAATAGCGCAGGGTGACATTTTCAAATTGCTAGTTTTGTCAATATAGCAATACGTAACAGCAATATATAACAGAGGAGCAAATCCTCATATTTGACAAGCTGAAACCAATGAATGTTTGGTATTTTTACTTAATAAATAACAAATTATTAAATTATTCTAAAATTGTTGCTGATTAATTTTCTGTTGACTGACTAATGGATTAATAGACTTTGCCTTTCCCTCACTGATTTGACAGACATAGGCATCCTTTTAGAGATATACTTTAAGTGTAGCATTTTGCCAGAAATTAGTAGGTGTATTGCCAGTAGTAGGTGTTCCATCAGAGTGAATGTGATTGGCTGGTTGGGTTTAGGTACAAGTTTTGCATGGTTAAGGACAGGGTCAGACCACATCTGTCAACAGGTCACACACACCTGTGCCATCTTTTAGCTTCAGGCTTCCTTTGTGAAGCATGCTGTTTATTTGAAATAACCACTGTAAAATGTAGAAAATGCATCAGCTATTCTCAATAACAGCATATGGAGAGCACAACCACTGCTAATGTGGTTGAATGTATGATTCTCCACCATACTTAGGGATAAAGTAACAACATACAGTATTAGTTACAGATTTATTTATATTGGGTATTATTGTGTGTCATGGATGGATATTCCATTTTAATGGCACAACACAATAAAAAATTAATTAATTCAAAACATCATGGATTCTAGCTGTAACCCTCACATCTTGGACCACATTTATGGCAAATACACAAATCATGATTGGTCTGAATTATGTCTCATTTCAGTGACTTGATAATTGTAAACTGCAACTAGCTTTCCAAGTTAGAATAAATGTTTTTAAAAGATATTTGGGAAAAATGTTTTCTGTTTTTTCATTTAACAAAAGAAGCCAGCCTTGCAAGGACATTACCCTTATAAAATATTCGTAAAATTGGACAAATTTTGATCTAAATCAAGAACTATCTGATCAAATAAGTAAACATGGCTATAAATCTGGCCAGACATTCAATAGACACTTTTCAAGACTTGACAGTTTGATACTTTGTACCATGGACATATTTCAGTCAGTGCCAAAAAAAGACAATCTCAAGACAATCCAGCTGAAGTCCTGAACTGACCTGCTGTTTTGCAAGTCCATCAGCATATCAGTTTATACATTAAGACCGTCTGCCGAGAACCAGTTCACAGTTTTCAGCGCTCATTTGCTGAGCAACACATGATGAGAACCATCAAAGACAAAAGGCAAGACATCAAAAGCCTGATTAAACACATTCGGCACACACACAAACATGAACGCAAACACTCACAGACACAGGCGCCCAATTAGCACAGAAAGAGCAAGCTATCTGTCAGGGGATGATAAATGAGTTGAAATTAGGTGGAAGTTATGTGATGCAACATGCAGGCCAAGGGGAAATGATCTGATTTCAATGTGACATTTCTTTCTTTTACCCTATTTCTCTGAAATCTTCCATTCTTTCCCTCTGCAGGATCAAAGATGAAATGTGATGGTGAAAGAAAGCAAGGGAAGGTCATGACAATGAAGGGACATGACATCATTCTCTGCCTCAGTCAATTTCTCTCTCGCAGTCTGTCAAGGATAAAGTGGGAGTAAGAAGGCTGTGAATGTGTAAGAGTCAAGGGATAAGTGTGATTGCGTGGTCTGATCTTTTGGTCACAGGGATGTGAAAGGGTCAATTGGGTCCAGTCCAGAGGAAAAAACACACAAGTTTGTTTTCTCTTTCTCTTGGAACCTCACATCCTCTCTGTCATCTCTACCATCTCCCTACTCTGTTCTCTGGAATATGAACAGACCATATCAGGACCTTCACCATTCCCAGAGTGATCAAGAGACAAGTGAAAAAGATGTATAATACCTGAAAAGTGGAGAGTAGTGGAGAGAGGAAGATTGTTCTGGCACTGGCATTTTCAGGCGGAGATGACACTGGAGGCAACAGTCCAAGCACAACAGACAATGACGAGACAGAGCTTTGCATGAAAGAAAGCATTGATCTTAGTGCGTCGCACTGATGTTGCAAACCACATGCCCCCCAAAGAGGGGCGGGTGTGTGTTGCTTTCTGTGTTTGACAAACAGACTTTTCCCTTTGCCTGAGTGGAGGCAGTATCCCCAAAGCTAAAGCTCACAGAAGACTTTTCATTGTCTGTCACATTTCGATGCAGCAAATCATGTGGATGAACTGAAGATTGATCTCGTCAAGTCAGAATATGGTGGGATGGTTTGACATGCTCCAGCAAGTTCCTTGTGGCCACTTCGATTGCTGCTGAGCTGGAGAGGATACTGTTGGGAGGGAGCGGTGAGTTTAAGCTTTCTATCACACCTGCACTCAGTTTTCTTTAGTCCAAACCATATGGGAATAAAGGCCCATGAACCATATATTCTTGTATTCTTGCATTTGGTTTGTTTGGGCTTAGCAAGCAACCCAGGACACAAATAGCTTGTTTGCTGGACAGATTCTTTTAACTGGTCGCCCTATGAGGTTTCCAAGGCAGTGATGTAAACAAAAATCACTCCAGTACCTGTTACTTTGGCCAAAGGTGTGTACTAGTACTTACAATGTGTTATCCAACTGCGTCTGAAAGCAAAAGTGTTTATAGCCTTTCCAAAACACCTCACTAGCAGGCAGGTTGAAGCACTAGCACTTTGGTTGAAGCATACTGGACTTGTCTGCTCTGTGCCATGATATATCTGGCCCAGTGTTGAAACTAATTTGCCCTGACACAAAATGCAGATTAGACAATATACATTTGACAATCTAGCACTTGCATTTGATGGCATATAGTATATATTTCTGAATCTACAGTGAAAATGTTGTGTTTTGATAGCTTCTTTGCTCTCATCTCTTTAAACTGACTTACAAGTATATACAATATGACTGACCCCTGCTATTACAGGAAGCTTCCCCTTAGTGGAAGGGTAATGTTATTTATATTTTTATGCACTACACTGCAGCACATACACTAGCATCAACCAGATGCATTATTGAATTTTGCCAGGGACTGACCTCTTCAGTCACAAGTCTTGTTACGCAATTAGGCTTCTGTATCCCTGATGTTTCCAAGAAAAACATATCACCACCCTGTAAAAAATACAAAGGATGTACTTTTCCGAGAGTTTTGCCCCCTGTGCAGTTTCAACTTGAGTTAAAATTAGCAAGCATCCTTAAAAAAAGCCACTTGAATGTTTTATACAAGGTGATGTTATTACCTTTAAATCATCAGGAGTCTGACTCGTTATCTACAAACAATGTGTTTCCAAAATTGTATTTCAGGTTTCTGAAGAAGTCACCCCTAAAACCTAAAATCCCAGTGATATCATGATGTCAATTTTTCAATTCAAAGAGGTATTCAAATAATTACTTACAAGAAAAACATATTTTAGCCACCCTAGGCGCAAATCAAGGTAAAAATTTGACTCATTTTGTATAACAGAAATGCTGAACAGTTCTTTTCCAGATTATTTATACATGTGATGACTTGATAAAAGCAAAATAATTTCACAAACCCCTTTATTTACAGTGTGCACATCATTCTTTAATTTCCTTTCCATTTTAATAAAGAAGTACTTAGAAACACTAAATTATTCTGTAGCAGCAATGTCGAGAGGTGAATGCTGTACTATCTTGCAACCTTAACCCTACCCTCATTGCACGTTTATATTCTTAACTAAAAGCACTAAAGGCAGTGCCAGTTGCAAGCTTGCTGGTCGACAGTTCATGGTTGAAAAAAATTATCTGGTAGAATTTAATATGCCATGGTTCACTTTTTAACAAAGACCTTTTCTGTCCAAACTGCTCTCCAGGCCTCTTCCTCCCATCAGGATAATGCACACATACCCAGTGTTGATTTCTGCAGCCACCATGAGCAACATGACTGTGCTCGACACTGCTGACCCCTATGACCTTGACATGACCTCCTCCGAGGCCATCTACCCCATCAGCTTTCAGGTACTGCTACAGCCTCAGATAGCTTTCTAATTGCATCAATGTCACATGACAAGATATATTCCTGCTAGTAAAATCATTCCACAAAAATCTCCTAAACATAATATTAGAGCTGCACCGATTAATCGATTAGTTCTCGATTCTCTGATTCCAGTTTCTCAAATGTGGATATTTTCTGGTTTATTTAGTCTTCTATGATAATAAACAGAATATCTTTGGGTTGTTGACTGTTGGTTGGGACAAAACAACACATTTGAGAACATCACATTGGGCTTTGGGAATGGACCAAACAACTAATAGATTAATCGAGAACATAATCAACATGAAAATATAATGAAAATAATCGTCAATTGCAGCCCTAAATGATACAAATAAATAACCTTTAAAAGTAAATAAATGATTCCACATTATTATTATTATTATTAATTATGACTAAAAATGTAATATCACACTGAATGACATTACTGCCACCATGTTCTTTCTGTTGGTAGGTTTCTCTGACAGGCTTCCTGCTTTTGGAGATAGTTTTGGGTCTGAGCTCCAACCTCACGGTGCTGGTCCTCTACTGTATGAAACAGAACCTCATCAGCTCCGTCTCCAACATCATCACCATGAACCTGCATGTGGTGGATGTGTTGGTGAGTTATTATCAGTTACTTTTTTGAACACAGGGACTTATCATATGGCTGGGAAGGTTCTAAATAAAATTAAAATTAAAAGGCTTCTTAGTGCTGCTAGCATATTTCACTATGCTTGGGCAGTTAGTTCCACTTATATGGAACACTGTGCTTCCCATTTGCTGTGACAGTTGCACTGAATATGAAGTTCAAGTATCACATTCAATTTGTACACCTAACCAAAAAGTGCCAAAATATCTGCTGCTGTACCATATGATTGAGGTGTATCATATTAAATTAGATCGTTTACTGTACCCCAAAACAGGCAGCATACTTGTAGCTGTCTTTAATCAACAATATTTCACAGTTGGAACCACCAGTTCCAAGTCATGTTTTTTGCATGTAAGCTCTATATAGGTTGTCTTTCAGACAGATTAATCCTAAGAGGTCAATTGTGAGCTCACCCTCCACAGCAATAACATGGCAAAAACAAGACCTCTTTTCATAACCATGTAAAAGTGATTAAAAATGCGGGCACTACCATAAGAGTACTATGAAAGCCAGGAATTTAGCAAAATTCCATGGTTGCCCCACCAATGATATGAAGTATTTGTGGATGCTAAATTTTGCATGCAAAATTGTTTGAAAGTTTAGGCAACGCCATGATACAACTTTTTAGGAGTGGATATTTTGGAATATGAAAATGTGACTATATGACACAATTACTGATAAAATAAAAAATAATACTGATATGACTAATATACCCAACTATTTCTATTAAAATGTACTGTAAATTTAATAAAAATGTGGTTGACAGTAAAATTCAACCACAATTGCATTTACTAACCCATGCCATCTGAACAAGTGGCAAAATGTGGGCCAATGATTCCTAACCAGTTCAGCTGTGTGTTACAGTAAGGATAGTGATAACTATCTATAATTGACACAATCAAATAATCCCCTTTAGAATCAACATATGGATTACAATCGATATGATTGTTATGATTATATTATATATATTGATATGATTGATATGATCATGAGTACAAAGCATATTTTCTAGTTTTATCTGGTCCTAAATTAATTTGAAATGTAACCTGAAATCCTGTCTGTTTCCAGGTGTGTGTATGCTGCATCCCGCTGACAGCTGTGGTGGTGCTACTTCCTTTGGAGGCAGACACAGCCATGATCTGCTGTTTCCATGAGGCCTGCGTCTCCTTTGCAAGCGTAGCTACTGCTGCTAACGTCCTGGCCATCACTGTGGACCGCTATGACATCTCAGTGCGGCCAGCGAACCGTGTGCTTACAATGGGCCGAGCCGTGGCTCTGCTGGGATCCATTTGGGCTCTGTCCTTTTTCAGTTTCCTGGTTCCCTTCATGGAAGTAGGCTTCTTCATCAATTCTGGTTCGGACCTTGTGAACCAGACTGTAGTGGTCACAGTGGCTCATACAAATGAGTACTACACGGAGCTGGGTCTGTACTATCACCTGCTAGCACAGATCCCTATATTCTTTTTTACAGCTGTGGTAATGCTAGTGACTTACTACAAGATCCTTCAAGCACTGAATATTCGCATTGGAACACGTTTTCAGCACAACCTACCTAAAAAGAAGCAAAAGAGTAAAAACACTATCTCTTTGAGCACTGCGACACAAGCAGAGTCGACTGACGCTTCACAGAGCAGCACAGGGGTAAGGGCAGGTGGGAGTGCACCTTTGGGCATGCGTGCATCAGTGTCAGTCATTATTGCACTAAGACGAGCAGTAAAGCGTCATCGGGAGAGACGGGAGAGGCAGAAACGAGTCTTTAGGATGTCTCTTCTCATCATCTCCACGTTCTTACTTTGCTGGACTCCAATAACTGTGCTCAACACCATCATCCTCAGCACTGGGCCCAGTGATTTGACTGTTCGCCTCCGCTTGGGCTTCCTGGTGATGGCCTATGGAACCACCATCTTTCACCCACTCCTGTATGCGTTCACTCGGCAGAAGTTCCAAAAGGTTTTAAAGAGCAAGATGAAGAAGAGGGTGGTGTCTGTAGTCGAAGCTGACCCTACACCAAATAATGTGGTCATTCATAACTCATGGATTGACCCCAGGAGAAACAAGAAGGTCACCTTTGAGGACACAGAAGCCAGACAAAAATGTCTATGCTCACAGGATGCAGAGTAATCGGATTAACTCATATGTAAATATGTCAAATATGTAGAGTAAATTGGAATTGGTTACACTCAGAGTGAAGTAACAGTCTATGTCTAAAATTCAGAAGGAGGTGTTTTAGAGGGAAATATGAAGTATTGTTTATGCAAACAGAGGTGGAAAATATTTGGAAAAAATAAATAAATGTGACTATGATGGGGTAACATACTACAAGTCTAAACAAGCTTAACAGAGGTACGCTCATTAACAATGGAGTACATAAATCTTTGGCAGCTTATTAATGAATAATAAATAATGACTTCAGAAAAGGAGATGTGTTCCTTGAGATCAGAGGAATAAATAAATAAAGGTGAGGAGTTTCCTTAATATACACCTCACATGTAAAAAGGGATACTAACATCAGCTGATGTGTATAAGTACAAGGATTGCATTTACAGTTAATTATTGCCTCAGTACAAAAAAAGTGTCAAAATAGGCGTCATGTGCACACAAAGGGGGTAATTTATTGCTATTTATTGTGGAATGTCGTGGAGTGGTATCAAGGACAATTCAGTCATTACTCTGTATTTAAGCAGCACTGCGTGTTGTTCTCCAGTTAGCGTAATATGAGACAAATGTCTATGTACAGTCATAGAATACCTTGATATTGTTTGTCACCGTTTGTAATAAACAACCAAAAGCACAATATGTGTCAGTGTCTGCTCTTCTGCTTTTCTATGTGGAATTGGATAAGGACAGAAAGCAGAATTGGCATGTGAAATTTTGTGTCTCCTTCTCTTTCCTCAAAGAGGTCACCTCTATCTGTGGTGAAGAAATGGAGGAAGCCTTTAAAATCTATTATCAAATCTAAGGTCACTGTGTGTGTGTCTTTGCATTTTCTGCCAGAAAATTACATAAATGACTGAAGTATGAAGGGGAAGAAGTACTGATAAACACCCTGTTTCTTCTATCAATGTAAGTTATGTGTTTGAGACCCAAATTTACCAGTTCACAAGACTTTAAACAACTATACTTTACCTTTAAGTTTGTTATGTTATTGTTATGTGGAGGTCCATTTCAAAATTTAGGAGAAGGAAGAATGAAAGCATTAGCATGATGGAGTAGTATTCAAGGCTACCTTCTGTTACAAATTGGAACATGATTTTAAGAAGGTAAGAGAAAGAGAAAAAGACAAAGGAAAAAAGAGTGAATGCACTATATGGCCGAAAAGTATGGGAACAGCAAAACATGTATGACTGTTGAACATGTCATTCCAAAACCATGGGCATTAATCTGCTGCTATAACAGCCTCCACTCTTCTGGTTTCAGGCTTTCCAGCAGAAGTTGGAACCTGGCTGCAGGGATTTGCTCCTATTCAGCCACAAAAGCATTAGCAAGGTCCAACACTGATGCTGGGTGATAAGACTTGGCTCTCAGTCGGTGTTCCAGTTCATCCAAGGGTGTTGGATGGGGTTCTAGTACACCAAACTGGGAAGCCATCTTTATGGACCTGGCTTTGTGCACCGAGAATTGTCAAGTTGAAACACACTGTTGTCTAAAATACAACAGTGTGTACTGAAGCATTATAATTTCCATTATTGTAACCAAGTTGCCACAAAAAAACAAAAGTGTATAGACCTAACTTTGTTTTTTCAAGTTGTGGTAACTTCTGGGAAACATTTAAATACCACTGAAATTAAACTATTCTTCAAATGACCCTCTTTAAAACCCCACTGAAGTGATTCCAGGACCCCACCGAGTGAACCACAACAAAACACAAAGCAGCAAAGCCCACTTGAGAAATTGTTGGAATTGTTGGACAACAACCGGCTGGCACAGCAGAGACCAGAGCCGACACTGTATCACCTATGAGAGTGTTGCTGTGCTGGAGAACACCAAGGACACTGACCCCATTTAAAGGCTCTTTGCAGCGAATGGAATTTGTGCAAGTCTCTGTGTGTTTATTTGTGGTGTGTGTGGTATGAGAAGTGGTCACAGTTTAGCAGATACAGGCTGCTGAAAACACTTGTCCTTGTGAACCCTCTCTGTCACGCTTAATGCCTTGTGATAACTAAGGGTATTATGGCAGATAGATAAATAATAGCGGTGACATGCAATGCATCAGTATCACTTTTCCTCTGCTGACACCAAAAGGTCAGACAGTCCTCTGAACCTATCCAACCACTGTAGGACACAACAATTCTAACCAAGACTATGAAACCAAGTATGTGATGGAGCTTAAAGGGTACCTGCAGTCAAGGTGGCTATCACTGCTGTGACCTCATCATACATTAAACAGGCCATGACTATATCCTTCAAGTTCCCATGAAATGGTATCAATACTTCCTTGATGTGATGTGTTTCCATGTTGGGGCGGAACATTAAACAGTGAGGGTTCAATCTTATGAGCAACACTGTGAATACCTTTGAGAGACTGACAGAAAGTGTGTGCTGTTATCGCCATTTGTATGATTCATCCCATCTTGCCCTTCTTTATGATGTTTTCACCCCACCATTTGGAACAGCTATAGACACATTTGTCTTTAGACGTGTTCTGACGACACTTCGTACAACCTAGTTTGGTTCAAGCATATTGAACCCTTAGGCCACCTTCAAACTGACAGTAGCCCTGTGTGAAAAAACGCAGGCCTCTCATTCATTTGAATTAGGCCAGTCTGGCAACATAATGCAGAGGGCTCTGGCAACTAAACACATAAAAGTCGAACCTGGCTCAACCATGACATCATCCAGCAAGGCGCTGTGTGGGCCAATCACATAAGCCCAAGTGCACAGTCCTGATTGATAACTTTGTAGGGGATCACGGTTTTAATTCTAAATCAAAAACTGATTGAAATGAGCGTTCGATTTTGACCTTCGAAATCTCTCTCCACCCCCGCCTGCTCGCACGCGTCTGATGCATGTCCGAAGAAATAAAAAACAACATTTCAAAGACGACACAGTGTAGCTTACTGGCCTGCAGCTGCATTACTTATCCAGACACCATAGCCACTGTCGGACTCGGAGATGATGGAGAAACAACAGAATTGGAAAATCCTGCTTCCCTGAGGTCACCGGTGTAGCAACATTTTGCCTTCCCCGTGTGTTGTGTAAACAATGAGCATGTCGTTGACAGAAAAACTACAGATTGTACGCTACGCTACACACTTTGGTAAAGTCGGAGATATATTGACAGATTCAAACTTCCTGGAACAACGCCTCTTTCCTACTGTAGTAAGGTAGGCAACGAGCTACAATTTTCACCGCAACGAACCGTCCTCCAAGCCTGCAAATAACATTGGTCTCTATGTACAGCTGGCTGTGAGACGAGTGCGCAGGGACCGTCTAAAAAGTGCTGGAAGGTGAGGAAACTCAAGCTGTTGTGTGTTGTTGAAGTACCCTTCTGTCATCTAGTGGCTCTTCTTTTTGTTTTTGTGTTTAACAGTTTGTTCCCAATTGACTGGTAAAATAAGTTATTGTTATTACATTTCAAATAAATTATTTGAATTTGACCATATGGCCTTGGTGTGGTACATTTAAAAAAAATATGGCAATTTTATCACACTTGATACCATGTAGCCTATCCTTTTAAAGAATAATTTGAATATATAAATGACAGTTGTCAGGGCATAAAACCAATGATCTGTTGACCTTTACAAATCAAGACTTGATAGTCTAACAATGGCATAGCAGTTTGTGCTGAAAAAAAATGCTTAAATCGAATTGAATCATGACCTTGAAATCGAAAGTCAAATTGAATCATTGATCTGGAGAATCATGACACCCTGATTACTTTGTAACGGGAACACTGTATTTCTACTGTCATGATGAAAAAGATAAAATAGTTGCTGCTGTGATAATTTTTCAGGGAATCCTGTCTGTGACCACTGTACAGTGTTTTGGCATGTGAGAGGCCTTCAGATTCACAGATCTGTTACTCAAATTGGACTTTCTGGATTGTATTTCATTGTCTCACTGGTGCCTAAAGCAACATGCGCCCACCAATGTAGCTCCTAGTGTTGTTTTAACACTGGTTAATTATACAAAAAAGGCAGCTTGGTTTGACAGAACGTGCACCAAGATGGGGTTAAAAAAATGGGATGATTTTATTGGTTATCCATATTACAGTATGATATATTTTTCATATAGTATATTTTTCAGGAAGTTCAAGGAGCCATTTCATGGGATCTTCAATAGAAGTAGTAGAACTGGTTGTCTGACTTTATCAGAAAAAATAATTTAGGAACTGATACAATACACTGACAAATCTATCTTGAAGCACATGACTTTGAGCAACACACCCCAAAGAGAAGTAGCAGCATGCTTCAGGTTTCAGCTCATTGTCTTGGCCCACAAGTCCATCTAATTGAGCCCCCCTTGTAAAGCTGTGAGCAGCAGCACCAAGCTCACGAGCTCACATAAGGTGTTTCATGCTGGGCTGGCAGCTAGCCAGTAGAAGCAAACGGATGGCCAGTGAATAGAGTGGAATGCAAAGTATGCCAAAGACACCTACTGTAGATATGTTTTTCAGGAACTGAAGGACTAACCCAGAGCTAAAAAAAAACCTCATTTACTTTTGGAAACATACAGGAAACCTCACAGTGTTTTGTCCTTCAAACTTCTAGGGAGCTTTGACTCATACATGTATGAGTACCTGTGCTTTCATTCTGGGGTTGAACTATTTCTTATTCAGTGTATATTGTTTTAGGTAAATTACTTTTTTTTCCTTTTATCAGTTACTTTAAAGTGCACTTATGAGTTATTGTGCACTGACCTTGCAGTAAAATGTTAACACATGGGTGTGCAAACTGTGTGCTCCAGTGCCTCTCCACTTTTGTTCTGAACATTTAGTGTGCAATGGTGCGCATGGTGAAACTTAAGCTAGTAAAAGCAGCAAGCAGTAAGACTACCCACGGAACTATGAAATTATAAGTTGATCACAGAGCTTACGAGTCAAATAAGTTTGTGTGTGTGATTTCAATAGTTCTGAATGGCAATTGGTTTCACCTAATTGAATTTAAATTACCTAAAATATAAAACTACTGGCAGCCAAAACAAATAGTCATCAATGCAAGCTGTCCATGCAGAACTTAAATTCTCCTTACTTACATTTCTATTTCTATTCTACTATGAGGGCGTTTCATCAACAGAACTTGTATACGATCATATGGTGCAACAAAAATAAGAGGATGAAGAAAGACTGAAATGAAAATATTTAAACCCAATTAAAAGTAGTGTCAGTCATTCTGGAGAAAGATATTTGAACTGAACACCCAAACAAAAACAGCCCTCCCTTTGAGCTCCTTCAGAAGCTCCGCCCCCCAAATTCATGGACGCACATTGCCAAGGCAACGACCAAAAGAGAAATATAATGTAGAATCACTTCTGATTCTCTCACACATTATCACGAGCGGAAAAAAAAAAATCATCTCATGTGAGCACAACAGTTCATCTACACCCTCCGCCTCATCTCTGTCCACAGAAGCAGCTGTCGGTCAGCTGCAGCTCCTGGAGAGCTGAGAGGACAGCAGCCAGACAACCTGCCTTCACCAGGATGAAGGACAGAAGAAATTTACTGAACCAAAATAGTTTGCATGTTGGCTCCAAAGGAAGAAGCCGATCAATAATGCTTGTATTTATTGATTCATTGATACAGTTAATAAGTTGAAAACATATACAGCGGAATTTGTGTGATTTAACAAGCTGCCTGCTCAGATTACGCTTCACTAAACGTGACAGAAACAGAATCAGAGCGTAAAACACTAAGAAAAACACTTTGTAAGAAAACACTTTGTGAATTGGCCATGGCCTCTCTCTCTCTCAGCCAGCTCTCCCCCACCATTCAACAGGTGCTGGAGATGGGAGACTGTCATGTCCTTACAAAGACCAAGGAAACTATAAAAGAAGGAAGGGTCATTACGTCACTGTGTAGCACGTGAACACACATTGGTGCCACACTTGAAAGCTCTCGGCACAGTTAGCGTAGTGGTGAAGGGGCAGACCACTCCTTCATCTCCCCCCTTTTCAGTTTAACAGGTTATCAATCTGGGTGATGGAGGCACCACTATTTTGTTGTGTTGTTATTTAGCTAATGTTTCATGTGTATTTAAGGTACATTTCGTTTGATTTGTATGTTAATTCATTAACTTATTGGCTGAAGTAGTGTTGTGTGGCTTGGTCTGAGCCACTTTGTTTCCCATTTACAGAGCCAGTGCTGTATATGAACACCAGCGCACACACAGAACGGACAGCTAGCCGTGAGGAGATGTTCACTGAATTTGACAAAAAGAACACAATCTTGAACAATCTTTCTCCAGAATCACTGACTCTACCTTTAATTAAACAAGACAGATAGACATAAGTGAGAGTTAATAAATGAATTGAAAAGATAGAATAGTATAATTAAAGCCCATTGATAAAATGACAGAGAACTAACATTAGCTGTCAGCCATGAGGAAAAGCTACATTTGGATTTAAGGTGACATTTAAAAGCACCAACAAACAATGACAGCAGACCTAATACTACATGCGAGCACACAAAAGCTCAACCATCTTTATTAAAATAAAGATGACTTAAACAGAGGCAGGCATTAGATACAAAGAAGCCAAAACTGGGGTGATTGATAGCCTAGTCTGGCTATAGACTTTTGTAAGCTTTCATGTTAAAATTCAGGCCAACTGTTGTAGAGGTAAATGAACAAAGCCTTATATAATTGAGGTGAATGAATATAAAAGCATGTGAAAGTCTGGCAGTGTTACTAAAGACAAACCTGCTCTGCTTTTCAAAATATTCCTAAATTGTTGAATGCGTCACTGCTCTACTTATCTTTTTGTATGTTTATGTTTGAGTCTTCTTCAAGTTCTGGATAGTGTTTAATCTGTCCAGCCGTCCCAGAGCAGCATGCCGAGCACCCTACAGCTGACACAGCAGGCCCCCTGCTCTGATTTAAAAGGTCAACAACCCTGTCGTCACTGAAGCTGCTGTATGATCTTCTCTTCTCTTCTCTTCCTGTGATCCTACAAACCATAATACATCTATGCTGTTGGATGTGTACTGTAGCCAGCCACTACTCCTGATTTTCTGCAAACATCTTGCTCTGTGTTCACATTGATACTTAGTGGTATTCTTAAAAATACTCTTCCTTAATATGATGTAATCAAAATGTATAACTAGGTGTCAAGTGGTCATGGCCTACAGGAACCGGCTCCCATTCTGGTTACGTAAAATGTGGCTCGGTACATTTATGTAATCTGCTTTTCATTTATTTTGTTAAAAATCTATATGGGTGAAATGTTTGTTTCTGTATTAAATATAAAAAATTGAGCAATAAATATAATTTCTCCCTGTCATAGTATTTGTAACCTAACACAAGCACACAGTATTAACAGTGTTGAAGGTGTTCTAAGGATCTGCACTGGTAAAAAAACCTACAAGTGTTGCTTTCTGGCAAACAGATGTTTCTACAGATTTGTAAAAACAGATGTGGGCTGTAGATAGGGTTTACGTTAGCCAGCATATGCCAGCTTTTTGCCAGCTTTTTTTTAACTATTTTTTTTACTCTACTTTTTACTCTCTTTGCCTTGACAGTAGTTAACACGACTCTGAAAAGTCTTAACATTTTCTGTCAGGTAACGTTATATCTAGCATTGGACTCAGTGAAAACAAACGGATCAGCCCGGTGCTCCACAGTTAAATGATGTGTTATTGATCAGTAGGAGGATTAACTTTTCCCCGGCCCCGGTGAGAGGCGGGCTCGGGGAGACCGTGGCAGGTGGAGCCTGCATAGGTGCATTAAATTAACAATAGCCAGGCTATTTGTTTTATTTTATTGTTGTAGCCTATATGCTCAGTTTGCAAAGTTTGTGAAGAGTTCATTCTCCTGACTACTTCTAATAAAATACATTTGTTGGATCATAGTGTTTGTGTTTTTTGTGTTTTATTTCTGTTTAAATGTTATATGGCTATTCAAAACACATGTCCGGCAGATGTTCTATATGGCTGGAATTTGGAATATTAACAGACATAATGACCGTCAAAAATAAGTCTAGCGTAAACTCTGGCGGTAGATTAGACACCAATAAGAATGCATGTCCTTACCTAGTTCATTGAGGCTCTGGGCAGCTTTAGTGATCTCCCTGCTGCCCCCCTGTAGCTGAACCTGGAGCCTTTTGCTCAGGTACAAGATACGAATGATCCTCCGCAGAAGGTCACAGGCCACCTGGAGCAGGAAGAGAAGGAGGAGGCAAGATGGTGAGGTAAATGAACCAAACCTTAACCAAAATATCCCGGGATTAAGCAAGTATTAAATTGAGTGATGCACAGCAGACGTGTGCTTGAGTGAACTCCAGTTTGAGGCCACAGTTTGTGGGAAAAACTGATTGACCTCACAGTAACAGGCATGTGAAAATAGAAAATATCCATTGGAACCCAAGTAAGAATTACATTACACTGTATGTACAGTACCAGTCAAAAGTTTGAACACAGTTTCTCATTTCTTTGAATTACAATTTATGATATCAATGTTTTCCCAATATGCACTTTTATATAGTTCAGGGGGGAGTAATTCACAGATTCACTCCAACTCAACCAGACAGTCGTCTAATCTTCATCCTCCCAAACATCTCACCAGCAGAGGTCAATTTTTAATAAGATATACTGGTCCTAACTTTCGTTAAAAAGACAGTGGCCTTTAAACTCATGTAAAAAGTCATTTTAACTCTGTTTCATAATTTAGTTATTTGTTACATAACTTTCCCATTTCAATTTTGTTAAATAAATAAAACTCAAACACAATACAGAAAGTCTAAATTATAATAAAATTCCAAGACACATTTTTATGTTTCAGTGATAATGTTCCCTGACAGCCTGAGCTAAACTGGGGGGAAAAAGACATCATCACTGCCCAATAAAGAATTTAATGTCAAAGTAAAATGTTACTAGTTGTACTTATATTATTATTGTACATGTGACACCTTCAGTCAGGCAATCTAGTTTGTTGGTTATGCTTGCTTTCAAAGGGAGGTGAGGAAAAAATAAAAATATATCACGCATTATGGTTGCTATGCCAACTCATATAGTTACCATGGAGCTACTCCTGCTTTTTAGCTATGTACAAGTATGTGCTGGGAGGAAACATTCTCACAAAACAGGAAACAGAGATAACACTCTTGAAGATCTGTTTACTGTTGTTTTAAGTCATTTAAGCTATGATCATAGTATTATTTCTCTCATGAAGTAGCTTGTAAATGTAAACCATTCACTGCTGGGGAACACTACATACATGATACAGATGGAAAGCAGCACACAGTCACCTGAGTAGTAACAATGCAACCAAGAAGAAACACACAAAACAAGGAAGCTGGGGTAGAATGATCACACAGTGCAGTTTAAACACCTGCAAGGAAGAAAGAGGTCAGTATACTGTAAGGAGCTGTAAAGAGGAGGAGGAGGAGGAGGAGGAGGAGGAGGAACAGAGGTGTAGCTGAGGGCCTGTCATGTCTCTGTGATACTGTGTCCACTACCTATCTGTGTGTGTATGACTATAACAAGACTAGGAGTTTACAGCCGCGCTTTGAGCTGAAGGTTACCGTCTATATCTGCTAACATGCTCACAGTGTGGGACTGCAACTGATCATTTTCTAAACACAAAGTACAACTAAGACTGATGGGAATTCATTAGTTTTGTAGGTATAAACCAAAATATTAAAGAGGGATGGAGGATGGTGCTAGATAAGAATCATACAATAATTGCAATTCATCCTGATGGGAACAGGAATAACTGTCCAAATTACAATTACAAACAGACTGACTGATATTGCCATCCTTAGAGCTATGCCGCTAGCATGGCTAAAAACATCTTCAAATGATGTCTGTGGTATTGTTAAGATTATATTGATCCTTGCAAAGGTGTGTAACAGTGTGGCTGGATGCAGACTTGCACGCTGGTCTTGTGTGGATGATTTGAATTCTATACCTTGGCTGTTTGATGACTTTTACCTTGCAGTAGCAGAACCTCTGAATAGGAAGTCACCTGTCAATAGACTGATAATCAGCTTGAATTGCAATTTCTTTTCACTTCAAATCAATGAATTTAGTGGAGGCTAACCTGTTAGCCTGTCAATCCAGTCACAATCCAGTCAATTCTACAACATGAGTTAGAATTAGGCTACAAGGGTTCTGTACAGAGCTGCAACAATAAGTCAATTAATCGATTAGTCAAGCGACAGAAAATGAATCACCAACTATTAGGGTTAGAGTGATAATTGAATAATTATTTTAGTCATTTTTTAAGGAAAAACGGCAAACATTTGCTGGTTGTAGCTTCTCAAATGTGATGATTTGAAGCTGTTTTGTGATGTACATGATAGTAAACTGGACTTTGTTGGACTTTGGACTGTTGACTGGACAAAAGAAGACATCTGAAGACGTCATTACGGACTAGAAATTACAACACTATTTTTTGACATTTTATAGACAAAACAATTAATCAAGAAAATAATCATCAGATTGATAAAAAATAATTGTTAGTTGCAGCCCTAGTTGTGTATGTGTCTCATTTGTTTGAACTTTTTCAACTTTTTTGATTGTTGTCATGTGATAGCCATAGAAAGTGTGTGTCCATGTGTATTATCTGAGGCGGAGAGAGAAAAAGATATTGTGTTGCTGACGAGGGGGAAATGACAGACGCCTCGGATTCCCCGGTGACTGATCAGCTGCTGTTTGAGTCGCGTCCAGCTCATACTGACAGCTCAGACCAGAAACAAGACTGAGAATGATATCTCACTCACACACACACACACAAAATCTGAGTGACACAGAGCCATTAGCCCAGGAGAGAGACCTCAGAATCACACTGACCTTTTTAAAAGCGGCTGTTTCATTAATATTTAATCATGATTTCCCCTCGGCTGCACACACAGACAAACAAGTACAGCCCAGTGTTCTCACTGAGCTGCACGCACAGCAGCTTGGAGCTCTGCACAGAACAAATAACTTGCCTACATATAGGGAAATGTTGCACCTCTCTCCTACACAGTGTTGATTTCTCTGTGGGTTTTGGAAAGCTTTGTAACAAATGTAAAACAATGTTCTTTGGTAAAACTGCCAAGCAAAGAACTGTCATGTATTTCTTCTGCTCTCTCAAAAGATAACTTGATTGATTTTCTGTGTGTAGCAAGCTAGGTGCTATGACCTCCACTCGATGCTGCCACACACACACAGTCGCAGAAAACTTAATATAATACCATGATCATGAAGTGTGTGGTGGAGAGTGTATTACCTGCAGTCTGGCAAGCTGGGTGATCCTGGCCACAATCTTGTTGTACGGATCAACAATCTTGGTCCTTATCCTGGAAAGACATGCATAGTTTGTTAAATCAAGAACCAAGAAGGTGCACATAAAAGTATCAGATAGCACTTTTCCACAGAAGGAATTTAACAACCCTTAACTTGGGGCTTCCCATGACCTGAACTTACAAACTTACATTTCCACTGTTTGGTAGGTGAGTGAATTAAGTAGTTGTGGGACAAACAACAGTGGAAGAAGTGGAGCTGATTTATGATATGATGATGATATTTTCTTCCACGTTAATGCTGAATTCAGGGCACTGCTGGGCTAAAATGTACATTTTTACCAGTGAATTTTGACATTATTACTTAATAAATTACTTAAATGATTTTTAAATTGTTACCAATTAATTTTCTGTATTTAGTAATTGATTAATCCACTAATTGTTTCAGTTGTAGCGTGTTGTGATCCTTTATTTTTATGTTTATGTTTTTTTATCTTTTAACTTTTTTCCCTGCATGGTTTGGTGGTGGTGTTTTGTATCCCCATTTTGTCAGATGCTAAGTTTCTAACCACTGACTCCACCTCCCTCTGAATAGTTTCCTCTCCACAAATACTGATGAAGGTCTGGACATGTTTTTGTCTAACAAGTGTTCTCCATTGCTGGTTGACAAAAGGTGAAGTAGTAAAATAGTGGTTGTCCTTGTTGTGATGTGACAACATATCTGCATCTCTACTAACACACATCATTGTGATAAATAAAAAATCATACAGGTTTATCAAAAAGAGACTAAGGAAAAATGCAACTATTTTGGGAAATATGCTTGATTGCAGTCGTCAAGAGATGAGATGAGAACAATAATTCAATAATAATAATAATAATAATAATAATAATTTTCAACCAATGTATGTATTATTGAGTGATCCAGGTTATCAATAGAGATTACTTGTCAATAATTATCAGTAACTAAATGACTTATAATATTTGAAGCATAAGAAAATGTTCTTAATGCCAGTCTAATACTTTGGCCTCTAATTCTACTCTATTGTGGTGTATGAAAAAGCAGCAACATCGTTGACAAAGCCAGCGGGAGGAAACTGAAAAGGTTGACTGGCCCTGTACCAGCCGTATCAGCTAATAATATCAATCTCATTGCACTTTTTGACATCAGTAAAATCTAGTGCTGCTGATTATTTTCTTTATCAACTGATTATTTTTTTGATGAATCATTCAGTCTATTAAATGTAAATGAGAAACAGCCATCACATTATCCAGAGATTTCCTCAGATATGCTGGACAGACTGTAAAGCCCTTTGAGGCAAATTTGTTATTTTGTGCTGTAGAAATAAAACTGACTTGAATTTCCTGTTGATTGACTAATGGACTACTTTGTCAGCACTAGCTGGTTGCAATATGTTTTATTTCATCAGGTCCACTAGACTGTTCCTTGGATCAATATTATTCCTGAATCAGTCACATCAGTGGGTTACACAGACAGGCTAGAAACAGAGGATATACACTTCAGCTGGGCAAAATTCAAGAACTTTTGAATGGCATTCAAATTCGTGTTTTGGCAGATTTAAGGACTCAACACTAGACTATTTTAGGATAAAGCAAAATCAGACACAATCATCCATGATGCTGCATGAATGAAAAGAGTGAGGCATATCTGAATGCTACATTTTGTTTTTTTAAATGTACTTCAGTGTCATACACAACTTTTTAGAACTCAAATCAGCTAAACAATCATGGAATTGCAAAGCACAAAGGACCATGTTTACTGCAACCAGCAAAGAATAGAGAATGTGGTTGTGTGAATGTGAAGCAGCAGGCACTGATGCAAACTATATCTGTGTAAATATTGACAATGAAACATGTGATCTGACTGAGGCCATGGGAAACCATATTTACCTGTCAACAGCCGCCTGTAGAGCACTGATCCTTGTCTGCATCATCTGGAGGACCCCTGAAAACAACAACAATTCATTTCCCTTTGTACATTTTGACACTGATTTAAAGATCTACTTTGTTAGCAGACTTCATCAGAGGAATGCCAGCACCATCTTGTGGTAAAACCCAAGAACTGCATTAGTGGAAAAGGCAGAGTTTCAAAAACAAGTCTCTAGTCTTGCAGATAATTCATACAAACATAATGCTTGATTTTGGTCAAAAGTACATTATCATTGGTTGGTAATACTGCTCAAAGATCAAAACATTCCAGTATGCATTCATGTGCTGGTTGGAAAGTCTGAAATTTGAGACTTTACAGTTGGTGTCTGAGCATTATTACACTGACAACATGTATGCTGTGATAAAAATCCAACCCTGAGGACAAATGGTAAGAAATCATGGAGGATGTGACAAAAATAATGCCAATGTAGCAATAACTTCTGTTAAACAGCCAACAAAACATAGTACTGTAATGCATTATTCTGGCAGACTGTTCAAATCAATCTGTTTTCAGCACTATTACCACACAACCAGGACATATATTTGACAAAATAAAGGGAAAAACACAAATCATCACATTTGAGAAGCGAGACCCAGAGAATTGTAATTGTTGCAAATCTAAAACTGGCACTTCTTGCAATTCGATTTGATTAGTTATGAATGACCTATCTCAGTCAAGTGATAAGTGTCTGCAATTGATTTGCATAGAGGACTAAAATGAACTGAAACCAAAGGCTGTTATAATGGTAGCATAAATTATTTAAAAATGTATCTTTACCTTCAAGAGACTCTATTCCAGTCGCCTGAGCCAGTAAGTCTTCATGTCTGGCCACCACCTGGAAGAAAGATATGGAAAATAAATATATGGAGAGAGCATCCTATTATGATTCCTCTCCATTACAGGAGTGCAGCACACAGGTTATGTTAAGGTTCCTCTAATGGAATCTCAATGGAATATACATATATACATACATATATACACACACACACACATATATATATATATATATATATATATATATATATATATATATATATATATATATATATATATATATATATATATATATATACATATATATATATACATACATATATATATATACACACACATATATATATATATATATACACATATATATACACATACATATATATACACACATATATATATACATATATATATACACATATATGTATATATATATACATATATATACACACACATATATATGTATGTATATATGTATATATATACATATATATACACACATATATATATGTATGTATATATGTATATATATACATATATATATACACACACATATATATGTATGTATATATGTATATATATATACATATATATATATACACACACATATATATGTATGTATATATGTATATATATATACACATATATGTATACACACATATATATGTATGTATATATGTATATATATATATATATATATATATATACATATACATGTGTGTGTGTACTTAAACTCTTATGCCATTCTTCTTTTTTGCGCTTTGCTTGCAAGGAGTTTATTTAATTAATTACATTTAATTAATTACATGTGGAAAACTGGAGTGGCAGAAATTAGTTCCACCTCTAGGAGTGCACAGCTGTGTTTTCTATGCAATAGTTGCCTGAAAAGTACTGTAGTAAGTAAGTAAATGTAAGAACTGTGTAAAAAGACAGATATCATTAAGGTTAAGTGAATGCATTTACAGTTATGATTGGAACACAACAACAGACAAAAACTGTTATAATATTATCAGAAGATTTAGGAGATCCTGTGTGTGAGAGGCAAAAGCTTTCACCAGTAAGGAGAGCTGCAATGATTTGTCAACTATTTTGGTAATTGATTAATCATTTAAGTCATTTTTTCAAGCAAATATGCCAAACATTTGACGATTCCAAGTCGTCGAATGTGAGAATTTCCTGCTTTTCTTGGTACATTATGTTGGAGAATATTTTTAGGTTGGGACTGCTGGTCCCACCTTATGCTCAAGGATATTGTGATGGGCATTTTCAGCATTTTCTGATGTTTTAAGACCAAAGCACTATTGAAAAACATAATCAATAATACAAATCTGCAAAATCATTAGTTGCAGCCCTACCGATATGCTATTTGTTCATACTGTGTTGGAAGTGGCTTTGAATTTAATGTAGAATATTCAGGTGCCAGTTATTTCCTCCATGGTGATGGAGGTCATATGGCTCAGGTCCTAAACACAAATTTCCTTACTTTGTGTGCTAAGTTTATAGCACACAATGCTGTATTTCTGTAATGTTACTTTCTTGTTCTACTCTTTACACACAACATCTATTGCATGTCTGTCCATCCCAGGAGAGGGATCCCTCTTCTGTTCCTGGGGTTTCTTCCATTTTTTAGGGAGTTTTCCTTATTCAAATCAACAGTCTAAGGACGGAGGATGTTGAATTGCTGTACAGTCTGTAAAACCACCTGAGGCAAATTTGTGATTTGTGATATTGGACTATACAAATAAAAAATGATTTGACTATTTGCAGTTAATGGCAATATGCAATGTTTTATATTAAGATTAGACTAATGAATCTATTTCTGAAAAAGTGTGTCAGGAACACTTATTGCTTCAGAAAGCTACCACTACTAAAAGCTGTCCTGTCAGACTGCAGTGTGGTATGTGGGGGACAAACCTGGCTGTGCAGCTCCTTGTCCAGCTGACTGATGCCTTGTGCCAGCTTGGCCAGCTGCTCAGCAATGACAGCATGGTGGATAGCCTGAGCAGTGTACGTCTTCACATCAAAGTCCTCTGCCAGGAAATCAGCATAGCACTCTGCAAACACAGCAGCACGTCCTCAAACTGTCCAGGGAATTCACATTCACACTCACCTGTTCATGCTATTCCTACATATTTGGCTTCTGGTGTATTGCAGCGAAAACAAAACCAGCCTGTTTCTCTGTTGTTTTCTTCCACTTAGTTGCTCTCTTAATTTAAGTCACCAGTGTAATTTACAAATTATACCAATGATATCAACAGTAGTAAGTTACAAATGAGAAGTACAGCAATGTTTAACCAGTGCTTAAAAACAGGTTTTTGGTTAATGTCACGTCTATGGACAAACACGTCGTAGTAACGTACGTAGTAGGACGGATGTGTAAACTTGACAAAGCTGTTGATAATGTTTTTTAAAACTGTGGAAGAACACATTACAATACTGTACACAGCGCCGCTGCCGTTCATAAAGCAGTTTTTACCATCTTTCAGAAGTGAATTCGTGGAAGCTTCTCTACCGTCCTCCATGTTGATACTTCCGCATGTGACGTTTAAATTGCGAGACGGAGCCGGAGGCTGCTTAAAGGGCCACACGAACGCCTGAACGTCCTAAGAGTTCCTCCTACCACAATAATAGAAAGTATGCATTATTAGTTGCAGAGAATTGTCCTACAAGAGATTGCAGTGGAGTAAGAGAGACTAACAACTGATGATTAACCCTTGGTTGTTGCCTAAATAGCATACACCATAAGGAACTCTTTGAGAAAAATCATGCTCTGAAGGAAAAATAATTCTATAGTGACAAAGAACATTTAACTGTGGCTTTATGTCTCTTTCCTGAATTTATTAAATTTTTACTTATTTAATCAATCTTTCTTCTATCAGGTGGAAGGAAATCCACCTTTCTTTTTATGTTTCTGTCATTTTTCTTGGTTGTTTCACTTTATTGTTGCTGTGACAATAAAATGGTCTCTATGCCTTTTTTCCAACAGATCCTTAAATGATAATCACTCTTGTCACTGTTTGTGTTTTTATTTCATTTAATGTGATGAATTACATCAAAAGGGATCAAATAAAACAAAATGTACATTTATTCAGGGTTAAACAGAAAGGTATTTCTGTAAAAACAACACAATACAAACACTTACATGAGTATAAAAAACATAACCATAGGGAATGTGGAACTTCACAGTTCATTAATGCATATTTAGTAAAGGTCTGGCGAGGACTTCAGCCTTAAAACTGCAGTGCCAGAGGATTGATAATTACAATTTGATTACATATTTAATATTTTAATAGGCCTATTTAAAATGGACATTGAGTAAAACTCCACCAAAAAGAATACATCCACCAAGGCTGCAGAATACTATTAATTAACTAAAGCGTTTTTATGTTCAGTCCTATTTTTTACTTTTCTGGTGACCTTTCACCACAATTTATCAGTTTGTGGGGCTCAATGGACTCTTGGCCATGTCAGGAGGACATTTAATGTGACAGAAGCAGTGGTCTGTTCTAAGCATTAACAAAGCAGTAAAAACATAAGTTGCATGGGAAATGACTGGGCTGAAGCCCCTCAGCAGCCTAGGAGCTACTGTGGCTGTATCTCACCTTGCATAAAAGCTAACCCAGCTGCACATAAAAGAGCTTAAAGCTATAGTAAATTGAGGATATGAGGACATCAGGATAAATCCCTTGAGATGTATCATCTCATATTCAAGGAGTCCCAAACAAAAACTTACAAAAACAAATAGAAAATATAACAATACAAAATACAAGGCACAATAATACATAACACAACAAAAAGAAAAAAAAGCAGACAAAACAAAAACTCAAATGGTTTTAGAAGCATTTATAATAAACAACATTAGCATAGTGCACTATCTGTAATACAAGTTGTGAAGCAAGTGTCTTTCTGATATTAAATGTAACGCAGTGCCTGGAAAGATATACACCAACACCAAAATGAACTATATAATGTGATCAGTGTGTGGTTTAAATGTAAGTTCAGAGTCAGTCCATAAACCTATAAATATTAAATTTGATCAACTTTCTGGAGGGATGTACCATCATTACAAGTTAAAACCATGTTTGGCAACACTACAGGCATCATGTAATATACTGAAATGTAGGACAAATAGATACAAATAAAAATCATGTTTACATGACACATACAGTACAAAGACAAATATTTTTTTCTCTTAGTCTTCAGGACATGGATGCTAAAAGGGGTGACCATATATCATTATAATCAAGAGCACCAATTTTAAAGTAAATGACTTTTCAAGTTTAGCATCAACAGAGCATTTAACCAGTCTGGAATATTAACTTTTTGGCAACAGCAAAAGCTATAGCCAACCACTTATCATATTGTTCATTAGACAGTCTACACAGAACCCCTACAATAAATATGCAAATTTGTCCTTATATATGTTTTTGACACACTGATTCTCTGGGGAATATCAACAGTCAAATGAATTCATTATACAAAATGTCAGGCCTTAACTGACCCTGAGTAATTTGGTGCAGTTCATTCATACCAGTACCAGTCCAACAATAGGTTTGTAGAGATACATATATATACATATATATACATATACACACACACACACACATATATATATATACATAGGTTTGGGTGCTACAACTAAATTAAGGAGAATTCCTTTGAATGACTTGACTATGTGTAGAGGAAATCAAATGATTAGTCAAATTTGTGTGGCACAGGTGAGGGTTAAGGGGACAGTGTTTGTGCCACCATGAATACTGCAGGGACTGAAGTATGGGTAGAGTTTCTCAGTGAAGTTACAGTCAGTAAAGGAGTAGATAAGAGCTGCAGCATCTACATCATAAAAGGAGACCAGACCCTCCTCATAATCCACAAACACCCCCACCTTCTGAGGCTTTGACTTGAGAGAGAGAAGGACACCAGGGCCAGCAAGAGCTTTGTATTCATTTCCTTTTCTCAACCATACAGTCCAGAAGCCATTCTTAGGGGACAATTTGATTTTTCCTTTCCTGATAACTGACTCACTAGCCATTCCTAAATCCCACTCAGTCTTTCCTTTAACCTGAACTTCATAGTAAAATCTGCCTGAAGAGAAATGTTGCTTTCCCAAGACAGCATTACAAAAAGAAAATCTCTGTGGATTGTCTGGGACATCCATTTGTGTCTCACTACATCTGACTTGTTTTCTGTCATCAGACAGGATGAGATAGGGGCTTGCAGTGTCAGGATCAAGAGTCACGTCCACTGCAAACTGCTGGACCCTCTTCAGCTCAACATCAGCACACAGCTTCTTCATCTCTTTACTGAGTGTCTCCTCCAGCTGAGCCACAGCTCTCCTCACAGTCCCCTCATATGATGAGTGAACTCTGACCTCTGTCCAGTCTTTGGTGGGTGGAGCAGGGTTCAGGGATGGGAAGCTTTGGAGGAACTGGAGGTGGTCTTCAATGCCTGAGAGCTGCTCCACTTCAGCACTTCTCTTCATCAGCTCAGATATTTCCTCTTCCAGGTGTTTGATGAAGCCTTTAGCCTGTTTCTCTGTTCTTTTCTGCTCCTCTTCAATCATCTCAATGAGCTGAGCCAGACCTCTCTCAACAGACTGGATCAGAGCAGTGAAGACCTGCACACTGTCTGCTGTCTCTCTGTCTGCGTCTTCCTTGCTGAGCTTCACTGACTGTTTGATCTGCTGAATCTTCAGTCGTCTCTCCTGGATCATCTGCTGAATTTCAGCCTCTGTTTTCCCCAGTTTAGCTTTCTGTAGCTCATATTCTCCTTTCAGAGGACCATAAACATGTGACTTGTGATCTGATTCAGTGCAGAACTGACACACACACATCTGATCTGTTTTGCAGAACAGCTCCAGAGGTCGATCATGCTTCTTACACATTCTGTCTTCCAGGTTCTCCACAGGATCAATCAGCTTATGTCTTTTCAGGCCTGTGATTCTCTGATGAGGCTCCAGGTGAGTCTCACAGTAGGAGGTCAGACACACCAGGCAGGACTTTAAGGCCTTCAGTTTGGTTTCAGTGCAGACGTCACAGAGAACTTCTCCTGTGTTGGTCCATTGTTGCACTGAGCAGCTGCTGGTTTTATGTAGAACTGACTGTTTGAACTGTGCAGCCATCTCAGATATGAATGTGTTGACCCGTAGCTCAGGCCTTCTGTCAAAGACATCTTTACACATGGGACACTGACACTGTAAATTAATATTCCAGTGTTCTGTGATGCAGTTCTTGCAGAAGTTGTGTCCACATGGTATGGTGACTGGATCAGTGAACACATCCAGACAGATGGAACACAGAAACTGGTCTTCAGAGAGGAAACTGCTGGCAGCAAGCATATCTGAAAAAGAAGACAAAAAGGGGGAAAAAAATCAACCTTACTCACTCCTACTTCCTCCAAACCCTTTTTAAATGTTTTACTATAGGCCCCCGAAAAGTGTGTTTAATAAGATCACTGCCAGAAGTCCTTGCATAGTGTTCCTCATCAAGCTGCATGATTTCACATTTATATGTACATGTCGCCAAAACTGTGAAATAAATTTTCCAGCAAAAAGTGCAGTCATGAAATAAATATGTATGTAAGGTGGTAGTAATACTGTGTAATACTGTGTGTTGAAATAGTCATAGGAATCCATCCAATAGTTGTTGAGATCTTTTACTCAAAATCACAAATGTAAACGTCATGGTATAGAGGAAAAGTCAGGGGATCATAATAGTCATTAGGAAATTATTCTTTGGGCACCATGAATGTCAAATTTTCATGGCAATCCATACAATAGTTGAGATATTTTAGTCTGGACAAAAGTGATGAACCGACTGACAGTCAGACAGACCAACAGACCGTCATTGCCATCCTGAGAGCTATCCTGCTAGCATGGCTAATAAATAACTACACTATTACTCCTTTGTATTTGCAAGTAGTCAAGTGACTACTTGTGTGCCGTATTTCCGGCTACTGTCACAGTAGTCAAGTACCTGTTAAGACCACAAGAGTGTGGAGGTTTATCAGAGCTCACTGGGACACTCTTGGTTAATAGGACATCCCGTCACTCTCACAAATACCAATACTATACATGGCACAATCGAGCACAATCAAGCTTATGATTTGTAAGAGTTGTAACCAACCAAACAGTGTTACAGTTATGATCAGATGACTGTTAAAAAAACTCACATTCAGGAGCTGAGAGGAGAAATACAAAGCAATTAAATCAAGTTATCTAGAAGCACATAGGTTTACTGAACATAAAGGAGACATAATACAATATTATTTTGAATGGTTTCTGTCTGAAACACATTTCTCAAAATCTTTGATAATGGATAGACAGTGTCAGATATATAAAGATATTATTCTTATGAGTCTAATAAAGAAGAACAGATTAATTGTTAATATTTTGTGATAACCATCTGTGGGGTTTCTGTCATAATTTAGTGTTCAGATATGAATAATAATATTCACGCTAAATTCAACTTATAAACTTCTTCTTGTCAGTTGATTATTGTTGGTCCTAAAACCAGTCTATCTGCCAACTACTGGACTGGTATTAGGAGAAGTGTGCATCAGTGTGGGTTAAGTGTAGTGTGTGTTGGTATATTTCAGACGTGGGACACACTTGCCTGCTACGTGGCAGTGCGTGAACGCGCACTTTAGTGCTCAAGACTGCAAGTGTGGTTGTTGGGACGCACCCAACAAAAACTTCAAAAAGGCTTTATGTACTGTAGTGTTATTAGATTGCATAAGGCAGGTGTTTGTGATATTTTGCACACCCTTTTGTGTGTGTTGCATTTCTTTTTGACTGACAGAAGGCAGACAGGAAGGTTTTGAGCCAAACACAAGAACATACACAAATGGCAGACTAAAGAAAACCAACTGACCATTTTCGCATCTCTGACTTGTTTCTGTCAGGTTTACTCATACGAGTGTTCCAAGTTGGACTCAACAAACTCTCTTAACTGCCCGAACTTGTCATACATCGCAGGTTTCAGTCTGATGAATGTCACCTGTTCATGAGGAGGTGCGCGTCCGTGTGATGTGATCATTAGCATAATCCACGCCCCTAAAATTGCCACATTAGGCTCCGTGTTGCTCCGTTTGTGGGCGAGTTTCATTGACAAAAGGTTTCCAAAGAGTAAAAACGCCGCGCAATGTCAAGTCTTGCTTTCAGAAATCAGAAGACAAACACATAACAAATTTAGGAGTGTCAGTAGAAGACCTGAAACAATTAGAAAATATGAATCCAGCTGAGGTGTCATCAGAAGAGCACCGTGACAGAAATAAAGAGGGAATGATTTGACATGAAGTTAGATGCCAAAAAACGTCTTTCTAAAGCAAAGTGCTCCGTACTAATATGTGAGGCGGTAATGTGACCGTCACAGAGATATTAGAGGAGAGAATATTATAGCCAACAGTAGCTGATGTTACACTGTCAGCTGCAACACAACATGATGCTGAACAGAGAGCTGCAGAGACACAGAGGCAGCTGTCACAGTGAGAGAAGTTTCCCAGAAACTACTGAAATGTAGAAGCTGCTGCAACACAATATATCAATAAAAATCATAAAATCTAAAATCCCTCTCTGTAAATTGGCAGCCATGATGATGATAATTTGGTAAACAGAATATTAGTTTTGCATTAAGTTTGTTTTAGTTATATATCTATTTCTGTTATTTTCGGTATCATATTTAAACTCCAAATTAATTCAGATTAAGACGTTATAATTGTAAGTCAAACAAGTGTTTCTCCTGTGAAGAAAGACAGAGATGATCTATTCATGATACGTATGACAGGTCTGGACCAAGAGAAAATTCTAAGTACGAGAAAACTGATAAATGCCACAGATGTTCTTAAATCACTCATACATTCATTTTAAGAACAAATCTGTTCGTGCCAGTGCTTCTTGCATGAGGCCCAATGAAACCGACTTTGCAGCACAAAGTGGCTAAAGAATCTAATTTAAAAAAAAAAAATACTGACCTCAACATATTTTTCAGCTGACACCCTCACAAAGAGCATGCTGGTACATGTAGGCTTTGCCATTCATTCAAGTTTACAGACGATTTTCAAATGTTGGACACTCTGATCCTTTTCCCTTGCTTTTTCACAGAGTACCTGGAACAGCAGTTCAAATGCCCTTTGACTTTTAAAATAACTTCAAAATAACTTCTAATAACTTTACTGCAATTCGCTAAAACTCTCAGCACTAAATAAACCCGCTAAACTCCCCTATTTTTGCTTTTGTTTAAACACACTAAATATCTGCACTCACCTGTGTCTTTTATTAATTTGGGGGAGCTGCAAGCTGAAACAAACTTTGATTGTGTTAGAGAGAACCAGAAATGTGTCTTCTGCAGCAAGGAGTTCCTTTCACTTTCATTTCAGGACTGCGGCTGGAAAACACTCCCTCTGCCCGCTTCTGCTGCTCCGCCTCTCACTGCGCTCATCATAATTACAGCAACATTATCTAGGCCAATGTGTTCAGTTAAAATGTGAAACCATAGTAAACTGTCCTTTCATAAAACACAGTGAGTCTGAGAGATTCTTAATTAATAAATAACCACACTGTATTTGCTTCCCATTATCTGACGGGATGAGAGCTGGATGTGCTGTTCAGGATCGAGAGTCACACCTGCAGCAGCAGCAGCAGCAGCAGCTTTACTCTCAGTATTGAATCTCAATTTTTCATAAATGTTAAAGGAAGAAAGTGTCTATTTAAGTGGTGCTTTATATGTGAGGTAGATTTGTCAAAAATGTCTTTATATTCATAGCTTATCCCTAAAATATTTCATATTCAATAGCCTACACTGCTGTATTCTTTGCTCTTTGTGGACATGAATGAATTTCAGGATGTCTGTACAATGCTTGTTACATTGGCATTAGCATGTGATGTAGGTCTGCACTTAATCTAGAGAAAATATTATAGTAATCTTTCTCTATCTTTGCAAAGAGGTGCACTATGCTTACATTTGTATACATGCTTGTAATCTCTACTTGCTCAATAAGTGTTTGCTGACTGTAATACAGCACCTGGCTGTATACATGCACTTATACGGCATTATTACTGCCACCAAAATATTTGTTCAGTTTCTTGATATAAAAAGAAGACATTCTCGTTATAGCGAGAAAATATCACAAATATATGCTCTTGTTCTCTTTTACTTGTTACGTAAAAGGACAATAAGTACAGTTTCTTGTTATTATGAAAATAAACACTGTGAAAACACTGTCACTAATGTGAAAGGTGTTTGAAATATTATCTGTATCTCATAAAAAACAGCAGAATTAATTAATCAAGTCTTACTTTTGTTTAGGGCTTACACATAATGAAATTGTGATGGGGTTGTTGTCATCATGTGGACGCTTCAAGGGATCTTGTCCACTCTGTGTCTCATATTGGAGAAAGAACCATAGTGACATTCTAGATGGGTTTCTGAAAGGTTTCATTGGATGTGTTTGTCACAATAAAAACGCATACTATTATGAGAAAATGTTCTCATTAAAACAAGAAAGTTTTCTCATTAAAATGATGTTTCTTTACAAGAAAATATAAGGCACATTGTTTATTAAGGGTGGCGAGTCTGTGCTGCTGTATGAAGAGCTCAGTTTGTCCTTTTTAAACCATTGGTTATTCTACTTTAACCAGACTCTCCAGCCAGAGACTCTCTTTAGTACTGTAATCTTCACCGTATCTCACCAGTGTAGGATAAACATGATTAGAATAAAAATTACCATAATTGAACTGTTGATAACATTTTCAAGAAAACATTTTATTTTTTAAACTTTAATAATAGTTAAACATAAAAAATAAAGATTCATGAAAAGAATGGACATCCAATGACACTGATCCATTTCCATTAATTTGTTATTTATTTGATGAAATCCTGAAAAGCCCAGATCACATAATTACTTTTTCATCAACTGCTCTGTAAAAAGATTTCAAAATCCAACACTTATATGTACAACAATTTACCCCTATTATTATTATTATTATTATTAGCTATATTATTATTATTATATGACTTCTTAATTTGTCATATTTAAATAATTTTTTCAACTGCTTCTGATTGAGGATGGTGGTATTGTGTGATGCACTAATGCTATTGCAGGCCGCTTTTGCAGAGTGACTGGATGACTTCATGAAAAATATTTTATGAATTACTGTCAGTAAATAGGTGTCACATCAGTAAGTTGTACTGGAATAAACCACAGAAAAATATGATGGAATTTTAAAAACAAACAAAGAATAATAATAAGTAATAACCACATTAACCAGACTCTGAATATACGAAATATGTATATATGTATATATACAAAACATGTATGAAATCATGTAGGATTAGTTACCACTGCTTATGTAAGTACATCAAAAATCAAAGCACAAGTCTAATTAGTGTGAATGACAGGAGAAATGATCAGAGGGGCTGTGTTTTTACCATCATTATTACAGGAACCAAAGAACAGATAGAGTTTCTCAGTGAAGTTACAGTCAGTAAAGGAGTAGATAAGAGCTGCAGCATCTACATCATAAAAGGAGACCAGACCCTCCTCATAATCCACAAACACCCCCACCTTCTGAGGCTTTGACTTGAGAGAGAGAAGGACACGTGGGTCAGAAAGAGCTTTGTATTCATTTCCATTTCTCAACCATATGGCCCAGATGCCATTGTTTGGGCTACCTTTGATTTGTCCCTTCCTGTTGATCGACTCTCTGGTCACTCCTAAATCCCACTCAGTTTTGCCTTTAACCTGAACTTCATAGTAAAATCTGCCTGAAGAGAAACTTTGCTTTCCTAAAACACAGCAACAACAGGAAAATCTTCCTGGATTCTCTGGGAGATTCTTCTTCACATCACCACATGTGACTTGTTTCCCGTCATCAGACAGGTTGAGAGCTGCATGTGCTGTTTCAGGATCCAGAGTCACATCCACTGCAAACTGCTGGACCCTCTTCAGCTCAACATCAGCACACAGCTTCTTCATCTCTTTACTGAGTGTCTCCTCCAGCTGAGCCACAGCTCTCCTCACAGTCCCCTCATGTGATAAGTGAACTCTGACCTCTGTCCAGTCTTTGGTGGGTGGAGCAGGGTTCAGGGATGGGAAGCTTTGGAGGAACTGGAGGTGGTCTTCAGTGTGTGAGAGCTGCTCCACTTCAGCACTTCTCTTCATCAGCTCAGAGATTTCCTCTTCCAGCTCTTTCATTAAACCTTCAGCCTGTTTCTCTGTTGTTTTCTGCGTCTCTTCAATCATCTCAATGAGCTGAGCCAGACCTCTCTCAACAGACTGGATCAGAGCAGTGAAGACCTGCACACTGTCTGCTGTCTCTCTGTCTGCATCTTCCTTGCTGAGCTTCACTGACTGTTTGATCTGCTGAATCTTCAGTCGTCTCTCCTGGATCATCTGCTGAATTTCAGCCTCTGTTTTCCCCAGTTTAGCTTTCTTGTGTTTATATTCTTCAATTAGAGGAACAACACGATGTTTCTTGTGATCTGATTCAGTGCAGAACTGACACACACACATCTGATCTGTTTTGCAGAACAACTCCAGAGGTCGATCATGCTTCTTACACATTCTGTCTTCCAGGTTCTCCACAGGATCAATCAGCTTATGTCTTTTCAGGCCTGTGATTCTCTGATGAGGCTCCAGGTGAGTCTCACAGTAGGAGGTCAGACACACCAGGCAGGACTTTAAGGCCTTCAGTTTGGTTTCAGTGCAGACGTCACAGAGAACTTCTCCTGTGTTGGTCCATTGTTGCACTGAGCAGCTGCTGGTTTTCTTTACAGCTGACTGTCTGAACTGAGCAGCCATCTCAGATATGAATGTGTTGATGTGTAGCTCAGGTCTTGTGTTGAAAACCTTTTTACACATGGGACAATCATTTTCGGCCTTAATATTCCAGTGTTCTGTGATGCAGTTCTTGCAGAAGTTGTGTCCGCATAGTATGGTGACTGGATCAGTGAACACATCCAGACAGATGGAACACAGAAACTGATCTTCAGAGAGGAAACTGCTGGCAGAAGACATGTCTAGAAACAGAAAGCCAAATGACATAATTCTAAAATTATATTTGATTAATAAATGATCAAAGTATGAATACATTTTATCAGTCAGTCTTTCAGTGTTTGAAGTAGTGACACTGAACTTAGCTTCTTCTTAACTTACTACCTTAAATACTTACAGTACTTTTTTTCCTAAGGAAACACAAACACAGTAACACAAGACTTAATGTTACAATTGGATATCACGAGGGCCATTTTGCTGGCTTATGACAAGCAAGACAAAGAAAAATCAACACTGAGCAGAAACTGACTGAAAACACGTCTTCATCACTTATCAAAGCAAGTGCAGATTATCCACCAGCACTGTGTTCAGGTGAAGCAAGCCAAACCAAAAAAAAAAAAAAAACAGCCTGTGCTGCCATCATGTGGCCACTTGAGGCTACTGCAGTAGAAGTCTGACTTTTTCTTTTACTAATAACATATTAACATGTATTCATTATGAAAAAGTAGGAGGAATATTTATGTTAACTCTATGTATTTAGTTTATTTATTCATATTTTTCTATGTCTGTGATCGTCGACTGTTATGCTGCACTACATCTTTCTCTCATATAGGATCCATTCTGTATTTCCTTCTGGTCACACCAAACCTTATTCAGCGAAGGCTTTGATGAAAACCATACTAGTACAAACATGTTGGCCATATATACAACAGATTTTCAGTTAATCGACACACAGTCTTTTTTCTAACTCTGACAAAGTTATACTGCACTTCACTAAACCCCTTTCTACTGTAAAGGAAACTCCCACGATAGATACAGCTCTATCTTCTGACGTTGCTCTTTTTAAACACACTTAATATTATTGACTATACTCACCTGTGTAAATATGTGAGTCTGCGATGTATTTTGGTGAAGGACAAACTGACGTTTGTCTTCTGTAGCAAAATTGTTTTGTTTCACTTTCATTTCTGGGGTGTGACAGTGAAACACTCCTCTTGCTCTTCCAGTGTTGCTCTGCCTCCATCTACACTCACATTACTGTGTTAATTCATCATTCATTTTTCAACATGTTTACAGTAAAACCATTTGAAACAGTATATTTAGATAAAATCTCAATGTTTTAATTACAATCAGCACATTCCATACTACATGTCTATTAGTGACAGCAGGTTCGTATGGTGATTAGAGAGAGAGAGAGAGAGAGAGAGAGAATACTTCAACCAGAGGATCTGGGTTCAGGTCCCCATGACTTTCAACCTGCTGAAGTCATCAAACATGTCATCTATATACAGAGACAGACTAAATGCTGTTTGTTTTTCATATTGTTGTATTATGATTTTAATTAAAATCTAATTCAATTCATGCATTAAATTTAGAATACTTTGGCCAGAGAAAAATGTTTTTAGAAATTCCATGTTTTTAATTATAATAATCTTATAGAGCACTTTTCAAAACCCTGGTTAGAAAGTGCTTCACACAAAACAGAAAGTCAAAATCAACACATTTTAAAATAAAATATTAAAAAAATAATCAAATGGGAATAAATTACATTAACTGGACTAAATTACAGTGACTGGACTAATCAAATAGAATAATAAAATAAATCAAGAGACAATAAAAGTAAAAATCAATTGAATATCAACTACATTAAAGCAAAAGCACATTTAAATTAAAAAAGTTTCATTTAATTTTAACCTCAGAGTTTAAGTCAATGTTACTTTCTAGAAACAGAGTTGGATATGGTCCTAAGAGCTTTAAAAAACTGGAACAGAATTCAAACCACGTTTGGTAATGTTTTCTGGTGTGACACATGCCAGGCTGGTTTGCCTACCAGAGAAAGCAGGCAACTCAGCCGGGGACCCAGACTTTAAAAATGTGCAAAAGCAAATAATGCAGTACAGGTGAGAAGTTGAACTAATTTAACTAATTTGTCCTTTTAATATCTGTGAAAGTGTGCATAAAAACACCTCCAGTGTTGAAGATTAACTCTTTATGCGGCATCAAGGCTTCAGGTGTGCGACTGCATGCTTTTCTCGAGTACTCACACTTACTTCTAGTACTTGCAAGTGTTTTTTTCAGATTTACCTCTCACAGAGCATTTTGTCTTGTGGGCACTGTTAAAGAGTTGTATCACCCAAATTACTTTAAACCCACATTGCTTTTGAATTCTTTAAAAATACATATGTACAGTATTTTTTAATGTTTAAGTAATTTACATGAAATGTCCCTTTACATTAAGACTAATGCAGTTTTTTGATAATGATAGAATTAAATGTACCTGTAAAATCAAAGTTGTTTTGGTTAGGTATGTTTCTTCACAATCTGACCTCAAATTATCAGTTTTGCAGTCTAAAGTAACAAATGTCTGCTTTATAAGACTGTATTCTAACAGCTCTGCATGCACCAACATACCAATATATGATGTAATCAGTCAAATACAGTATGTACAGTACGTTTATGGTGGTCTTGTTAACCAGTGATGTCAGTTTCTTCCATCGTGGTAGCTCAGTTGCACAGTTTGACAGTGATGCATTTATAACTTTTGATGTCCAAACTCTGTCAACCGTAAACAGATTAGTCTCTGAAACAATGTGCAGACTCCACTTGTGCTGGCGTCCTCCGTCTCTATTGGAAGCTACTCTAAGATACTGAGTCACTTCAGCCTGCACTTTCTCCTCCGTCACATCCTTGAGGTTTGGGACTCTGCTTATGGCACCTAAAAGACAATATAGAGACAATGTCATGAATAATGCACCATCCCCCAGGTGCAGGGTGGTGTTCACAGTTAAAAGTATCCTAAACAGGCCAATTGAGACAAAGGAAACATGATGCAGTTCAGTGTGGCTGCTCTGCCCACAATCTGTAGTCTGTACTCCAAGCAGCACAGAAGGTCTCACACTGCCACCTACTGGCATCAACAGGTATCGGTGTACCTAAACTAAGGAGGTAAAAAGTGCTGCAAATATTATTATTCTGGTACGTTATCAAACATAAAAAACTTAAATGTGATCATAAATTTTGTGTATGTCACAGCTATACTTATATTTTTTTCTGGCCAATTCTGATGAAAAGTTGTCTTCTAGTTTTTCTTCTGAGGATACTGAAGAAAGATGCAGATCACTTTCTACGTCTGTTAAACAGTCTTTACTTTCTGTCCTTCCTTCAGGGACAGATTCAGTGGCTTCTGATTCGTCCTCAGCACATGTGGAGGAGGAAGTGTAGTGACGGTCAGGCTGAAGAAACACAAATCTGCTAGGATTATCCTGATACTCCACTGCCCTAACAATGTGACTGTTCTATACATGTCACTTTCTGCTCAATCTCTTTAAGAAACCTTTTCCTTTGCTCCAGGAACTAGTCATCACTGTTTGGTTTTTGTTAAACAGAGTAAGATGTGTTGTAGTGGGAAAATGTTGCCTTTAAATCCCACAGCAGGCTGCGTAAATACAGACCCCCTCCCTTTACTGCTCTGAAAAAAAGACAGAAAGAAGACAAATGAGCACATAGAATTGTTTGTTGTAGTCAAACATGCAAACAATGCAAGTCAGTTAAGAATGACTACAGAGTTAGCATTATTATATTTTAGTTTCAGTGGTTTTGGCCCTTAATCATGAATAATTCCTGGTTATCTTACCATTTTATGATAGTAAGTTGAATATCTTTGGATTTTGGATTGCTGGTTGGACAAAAAAAAAAAAAAAGAAGACATTAAGAGATGTCATCTTAGTCTCTGGGAATGTGATGGACACAATTTGCTGACATTTTATGGACCAAATGATTGATATAATATCAAGAAAATAGTCAATAGATTAATCGATAATGAAAATACTCCTTAGTTGCAACCCTACATAATTATACCTCAACAAAAGTAAAAAGGCTATCCACCGTAACTTAATATATTGCTTATCGTGCTAAGTGACTAAAACCAACACAACCACAACATGATTCTGTGGACAACAGACGCTCATAAATCCATGACAAAGAGCGAGACACACTGTTTTCGAAAGTAAAACAAAGTCATATAATCAAGCAAATTATATAATACATACAAATTAATACAAATATAATACAAATTATATAATACATACATACATAACAAAACTACAAAAGAACATGGAGTGTGGAGAACAGTGGTGTCAGTAGTATATGGTGTGCACGAGAGTGGGTGAGTTAATGTTGTGAGGTGCATGAGGACAAAATTTTTAAAAAAGAACTCGAAGAGGGACTAAAGCTGCAACATAACCAAATGGGTTCCTGCACTGAAGGAGAAAGAGAGACTGTTAGTAGCAGCCTAGACCTTATAGGCTGGGAACAGTGGGCCCATGTGTTCCCAGTAGGTGCTGATTACCCACCTGTGGACCAAAAACAAGCAGTTGGTGAATAGTAAGAGCACTGCTGACCCAGCAACAGCGGGGATCGCCACATTATGTATATACTTTTTTTTAAGCATTTAGGAAGACCATAACTTGCTGGAAAACTGCAGGTACTTCATACCAATTTATTTTGTTTTAATAAGAAACTTCCTGTTGTTACATCAAAGCACTTTATTATACTTTTCTCATTATTAGACAAAATCAATGTATCATTAAATCAATAAATGCATCTTGTTATGATGACACACAGTTTTTTTTTCTTGTTATTACATAAATTGGTATGTTTTTATAACAAGAAACTTTAATCTGTTGCTATTAAGAGAAAAAGATCTAGCCAGGACATAATGAAACATTTTAGCCTGCATTGGCCAGACAATGACTGGTTTTGTCTTGTGCTTGAGATGAGGCATCCGTCCATCCATCCATTATTGGTACACACTTATCTCGTGCAGGGTCACTGGGGCTATAGCCTATCCCAGCTCACACTACCCAGGAGGTGGGGAACACTTGGATAGGTTATCCAGTCTATCACAGGATTGACACATCATTATAACATGAAAAATATATTTTAACATGAAAAGGATCTTATTAAAATTAGAAAAACATGTTATAACAAGTAACTGAGCAGATTTTTTTGTAATGGTGACAGCAATATGCTGCTATAGGAACTTATGTTTCCAACTAGGTAAGATGAAACATGGATTTCCACTGAGAGACTGCAGCAAGTAAGCAGTAATAACAAAGTTAGCTCTTGCATGTGGTGAGAAATCAGCTTATTCCTACAGTAATAATAATTTTCAAAAAATATTTTTTGAGTTTTGGACCCAGCTCTTCATTTACCCCATTAAGCAACACTGTCCCACCCGTGGGACACTTAGCCTTGATGGCATTATTTTCAGGAAAACTTATGCTCATTCTGACTTTTTGGTTGTAAAATTTAAAGCTCTACCTTCTAAATGAGACCAGGGTTCTGGCTGTAGTTAGTTGAAGAACAGTAACTTTCTTATTTTGGGTACATTTATTTTCAGGCTTGTGCACAAAAATGGGGTGCCTGGTAAGAGGTTCATGAACTTACACAAAAATAGATCATTTCCCACACAGAAATACACTTCTTAGATTTAAATAACTGCTGTTTCTGTGAATCTGATACAGACACATCTAAACACTTATTCCACAGCTGTCATCAAGAAAATGAGATCATTTTATTTATAATTGGCTCCATCACTCCCTTTGGGGGATATGATTGTAAATCATATTTCTACTCATGAACAAAAGCTCTGAAGAGGATCAACAACCCCAACTCAAAAACTTGATGCTTTACTAACTAAATACAATCTAAAATAACCCCTTATTTTATTCTATTAATTTTGTTTATTCTTATTTACTTTTATGTATATACACTCAATGATAAAGATTTTTTTCATGTATTTATTTTATTATCAGTTCTGATATTCAGTTGTTTGAATCACTTTAAAAAAAACTATACTATATGGTCGAAAGTATGTGGACACCAATGGCCGTAGGTCTGCAGCTGTTTTTCATGGTTCAGTCTAGGCCCCTTAGTTCCAATGAACAGAAATGTTAATAATTTTTTAGACAATAGCTTTACTCCAGCTTTGAGGAAACAGTTTGGGGAAGGCACTCTCCTTTTTTGCCCCTGTGGACAAAGCCAGGTCCATAAGGAATTGGTTTTCCCAGTTTGGTGTGAACTATTTGAATGTTCTAACTTACTTATTTATTAAATTTCTCCAACACTTTAAAATAAGAATAAAAAGCATCCACAATTATACACTTAGGCTGTAACATACAAACATAATAGCACACCATATGTATATATGTGAGTGTGTGTGTTGATGTTATTAGATTATGAGTTGATTCTTATTAATTTTTTGTTTATTTATTGGCCTAAAAACAGTCAAATGTAATGTTCCAGAATGCAGGTGATTATTGAAGTTTTGTGCAGCACTGTGCAGCTTCAATTTCATTCGAAGCCTAGATATGAAATTTGTACATTTTGAATTGTCATTTTTGCTCAGGTTTTTGTAACTTAGTGTCTAAACTCCATTTCAATTTAGGCTGCTAGTGACAGAGCAGGCAGTGTCATATGGTCCTTTATGTACGTAAATACTATATTTAACACATTATTTCACTTTAGCTTTAGCTGGTCACTAGCTGTACTTTGCACATTTGAGGCAGGCTGGACAGGAAGAAGTACTGGATATCAAGCATTGCACACAAACCAGTAACTATCATGTACTTGGGCCGGGATCATGGCTGCACCTGAAGAGGTGCTGAGTAATTCAAAAACTGTTGTAGTTATGAAGTCATTAAAATTAATAAAATAAATGGATTCACGGCAAATATTTTTAATTATTTTAATGACTATTTATGTCTTTTAATGAGATGATTATTTAACACAATGAATGGATGGGAGATAATTAGAATAATTAGATAATTAGAACACATAAATGCAGCTTCCTGAAACTTTTTGCTAGCAGGCAGTTATGTTGTCATTGTGTTTGTGTTATTAGTTTCAGACATTAAAGTAAAGTCAAAGTAATTATATGTACAGTAAGGGACTGTTCGTTATTTATCAGTGGGAGGGGGTGGCTGGGGTGTGACTTTGCCCTCCCCGGAGCTACAAATATTTTTAGTTGAGCCTCCCTGAGTTACTGGGGGAAAATGCATGACCCTCCCTCCACCATAAACAACCATATTTTACTATATTCACACCAAAGGTAGGTAGTATTGGAGAGGATAAAAAGCAAAGGCTGACCTTTTCCAACCATTATGTTTAATAGCGAACCATGACTGTCAAAGCTTGGCCCTCTGACCTCCCTTTCCTCGTCGGGATAAAAAGAAAACTACCAGGCCAACTTACTGTGTCCTCTCCCATAGTACTGCAAAAGTTCCCTATGACAATTCCAACTCTGAAACAATAATAAGACCCTAACTTAGTCCAGTCAATGTAACGAGCAAACAGCACGGAGGGAGTGAGAGTTAATTTCTTAAGCAAAATGCAAATCCTCCTTACAAATAATCGGATCATCACACAAGCTGTGTGCACTTCAGCAGATATTGGTGCGTGATAGCCAGCCCTCCTACCACACAAAACTAACTAAATTTAATAAGCCTACACATCACAATCACCGTTTCCCTAAATAAACTGTAACATACACAACAGTGGCAGCAGCGGCCAGAATATCAATATGTTGGCACGGCGGCCGTTATTAGATTTTAAAAACTTTTGGTGATGCATGAACGAAAGTTACTTGAAAACGAAATCCTGGAGTTAAAAAAAAGTCTTGGTTTTCTGCATCAAATGAGCTCTGGTGTAGGTCTTCCTTTGCTGTTGATCTTGAAAGAGGCATGGATAATCCTCACTAGCCATAGTTAGTCCACTCCATCTCAGTGCGCCTGTGCACTAACGCGTAACCGCGAAGGCCAGGAAAACTGTTTAAATGGAGTGTAATCTGTCCGAGGGCCTTCGACCTCTAGGGGGCCTCCAAACCCCCACCAACTGTGACCTCTTTTTTTTTTTTTGAAAATCAAATAAATTAATTGAGTGTGTGTGTGTGTGTGTGTGTGTGTGTGTGTGTGTGTGTGTGTTCAAATACGAATCAATAAATGTAGAGTTATTTGCAAACAATAAAAATATTATGATTGATTTGCTAGCTGTGTCTGTATCATGATGATGATGAGTCAGATCAGTTGGTGACCGTGGGAAATTAGCGGTAAGGCCGGCAGGTGTGAAAGACGCTTCAAACATCATGGACAACAAACGTTGGAGCAGTGGAGCAGCAAAGAGAAAGACAAAAAACCAAAGGATATCAGAGACATTGAACTTCGGAAAAACATACCGTCTATCTCCACTTTTTCAAAAGTCGGCTTGCTAGCAAAGAGCCTGGAGAGGACAATAATAACAGCGAAGAGGAGGAGGACAGCAGCCACTGCTAGTTCAGCTGAGGCAGAGAACTACAGATCTGCAACAGCAGAGCCACCTGTTCAACTGCTCCACCCTCCTCTCCACCTGAACCCGACACTAATGCGGCTGGCAAAGACCCAGTGGCGGGTAGGTTACCGGGTTTAGCAGCCCCACAGTTTATCTATAACTTTTTTACCTATTTCAACCATACTTTTAGCTAACTATTTCAACCATTCAGGCCAGGCGCCAGGATGGAGTGACTGAGGGGGCTGTTAAAAATTGCGCGGGAGCACTTTTTTTCATAATATAAGATTCATTGAATTAATCGCATGTCTAAATGACAACAACATAAGGGCGTGTGACCATATAGTGTTTTTTCTCTGGCAGAAAAACGATGGCAGGGCGCTGAGGAGCGCCGGAATGAAGCGCTTGTGCCGTGAAAGTTTTTTCTCTCACCGCACAAGCGCTTCAGGTTCATCCCTAAGCCTACTGTTTCAAAATCAAAGAATACATTTAGTAATCAGACTACTCACACAATTAGGTCTTCCTGTTTAAGCCTTAAAAGCTAAGTAAATCCATAGACATAGGTAGGCTGTTTTATAGTATAGTTTATTATTAATAACTTAGTGTGTTTTTTCTGTAGTCATGTCCTTAAACTCTTGTGTGTTAAGTGTATATTCCCATTTTACTAACCTATAACTGCATCTTTTAACATTTTATCAAGATCAACATAATGATTATTGTATTTTATCTATATCTACTGTTTATTGGTGCTCCACATGTCAGGCTGTATCAAAAGATGGTTGTGGTCAGAAATGGTGCTGAAATGGTGTTTGTTGTTGCTGTATTATTGTACTGATGTTTTGCTATTTCCTGTTGCTCTGCATGGCCTGTGTTCTGAATCATAGAACTGTATGTGGATGGGGGGCAGTATGTGCTTGCGTATGCCGTTGAGCTACACACTGTAGGCTAATGTGTTGATATTGTTGCTGCTGGTCCAGGAAAGTATTGTTGCAATCATGTAGTGTAAATCCTGTGTGATAGAAGAAATCTACAGGTGTTGATATCGTCCTTCAGGTTGCGATCATAGGCTGTAGCCTGTTAGTGTAAATCCTGTGTAAGCTACAGGTGTTTCTAACAGATAGTAGCCTACACTGAAAACCTATAATTGCACATGTGTGGAACGGTGGGGGACCCTCCAAGATTTTGTGCCCAAGGGTCTCTGCATTCTTAGTCCATGCCTGATGGACGTTAATGTTCACAATATAATTTTTATGAGCCTGAATGACATTAATCACTTCTGTCTTTTTAATCTCCCTTGACTTGTTTGTGTTTGTATGGGCCATGTAGTCGTGGTAATGTAAACATGGCTCTCGCTGCTGAAATTTGGAGGCGGATCTGGTGTGTCTGCTGGCTACGATAACTGTCAAATGGTGTGCAGACTCTGCCTACTACAGGTGTAGGCCTACACCAGCATGGCAATGGTGTGGACCCATTCACAGCGTACAGCTGGCTGAACTCGTCATAAAGTAGCAGCAACAAAGCCCGCCCATTTAGAGAGAAGATATGGTCATGATTGCTCGATTTTACTGTCATTTGAATTACTCGGCCTTCTATAAAATTATAGCTGGACCACCAATCACAGAGCTGAAAGCAGCACTTTCTTCCCAGCAACTGTGGAGGCGCAAAATTCTGACAAAAGGGGCTTCTTTCATTTAACCATCGGAAGGGCACCCAATTCTCCACTTTTGTATGTTAGACTTAGGGGAACCCTAAATTGCACTTTTTCCTTTTTTTTTTTTTTTTTGTTCACTAGAAGGGCATCAGAACCTTGCAGTCGCCCCCTCCTGAATCCACCAAGTGCAGGTGCAAAAGGGCAGGATCACTATATTTGTAATTTGTATTTGTCACTTCATTGCATCTGAGACTGCTCCATAATTTACTAGATTTATATATTATTATTATTATTCTAAGGAACTGCCCTACCATCCTCTTTTCCATTGTTACTGTAAAAAATAGCGCTAGGCCAATGCTTAGTCATTTTTTTTCCTGTTGTATTATTAAATGTCACTATAGCAAAGCCAATGCTTGTGTTGTCTTTGCTTGACATTTAACCTCCGGTACTTTCCTTCAGCATCATCTCCTTCACTATGTTTTGCAAACTCCAAAGTGTCAGTGTTGTCAGTGTCAGAGAGCTGTGTAATATGATTGGCGTGGAGCAACCCTTCTCACACACACACACAGTGCCACACTTTCTCACGTACATGTGGTGAGTTGTGATTTTTTTTTTTTTTTTTAACGAAAATAAACAAACCCGTACAACCGAGTTCTACAGCACAGCAATATTTTTGTATATGTGTATGTTTTTGGCTGGTAGGTAGCAGGTCATTTAATAGCTGCCAAATGTGTGTGTCTGTCTTCATCACAGTCTGTGAGGCCATCGTATGACAAGAGCGTGTCCACTACATTGCATTAAACTGACAGGTTTAGCCTGAAGTCTCTCCCACTGCGTTTTAGGAAGAAGAAGAGTAAAAGGAGGAGGAAGAGAGGAAACAAGTGCACAGACTTTCCTCTGTAAGTCGAGTACAGGGTCTTTTAGTTAGCTGCAGTTTAGAAAGTGAGAGGCTGAGCAGCCAGAACTACTGTACTTAATTCATGATGCTAGTACAACTGAGACTGGATTGTGTGGGTGTGTGTGAGGCTCAACCCTGACCTTTCTTTAAATAAAACAGCCAAATTCAATTGTCAGTCTTAATGAGGAAGACAGTGTCTCTTTTTACAATCCAGCCTCAGAGAGCTTTCTGTGGTTTTCAATTATCTTCTAAAACACACACGCACAAATTCAAACCAGACACTCAGTGGTACTTTGACTTGTGTTGCTGTTGTCTGTAAGCTTTTCTACTCTGTAATCACAACAATTTATTCACACAACTCGTTTCTAGCACAACAAGCATTCTTGAGCCTCTCCTTCACCACAAGAAAAAAATTCTTAGAAACTAATGGAAATCACTCAAATAAACTGTGCTTGTACTGTAAAATACACTTGAATTGAAAGCACAATATTTATATCCCTGCAAATGAAAACCTAAATGTGTGCATTTGTTAAACAAATCCCATTTCAGTTATAGTTGTAAAAGAGTCATATTTATAAATGTGCCAAATACATTTTGTAAATGCATGTTCATCTGGAACCTGAAGTTTGAAGAAAGCCATTACCCCTGTAACGTCAGTTACTTGTGCTGATTCCTGTTGAACATAGAGGTATTAAGGAGAATGTGTGTTGAATGAAGAGCAGGTAAAACTTGATTTACTTCAGTGTTGCAAGCAATCCTGAACCCTGAAGTTGTTTTTATGAACTGGATGACATCTGCAGGAGCATGAAAGTTTTTAACAGCAATAAAGTCTGGTATCCCGTTTAATACGTTTAAGGGATCTCAGAGATAACACAGTGTTGTGCTTACAAACCAAAACCCAAAATATATGTTAGGTAGAACGGAGCAGGTGGACCGAAATGCAGGAGACCATTAGCAGAGCCAGGCTGAAGAATAATTTATTTAGGCTTGTGTAGGCAAAAACAAAGCTGGCAGGTCAAAGCAAAACTGAAACGGAACGCAGTACAAAAAGAGCAGACTGTACAAACTGAACAAAGGATCCAACAAGACTGAACTGAAACACAGGGGAAAGTGTCCTGGGGGTAGAACAAGGGTGGAGCATAAGGCCTCAGGCGGGCGGCCTGGGGCCTGGACAGGGGCAGAGCAGGTGACCTCAGGCACACGGCCTGGGGGCTGGCCCGAAGGATGTTACAGATCTGGAGGGTGACCAGGATGCAGGACCGAAGGCCGGACGAAGTCGCTGACGCTGAGAATCCCACCGGGGGAGTGTGTACCGCATTCTGGCTCCAATGCGGTTTTGCTCCATCCTCTGCATGGTGTCCTATCCCACCAGGAGCATTTCAGAAGCTAAGCGTCTTGACTGTGGGGAAGCAATCTGCCTTTTTAAATTCAGTTGCACTCCTACTCCAGTAATTACACCAGCCTAGCCAAAGCTGAAAAAGCACCTTTAGGCTACTGTAATTACTGCAGTAGCAGGGCAACTAAACTGCCCGATTTTGTTAACTTGCTCAACTTTCGTTGATTTGGTCATTTTCCTTGATTTTTGTGCTTCTACTATGGTAAAGTAGGCTACATAGTTAAATGGTTGCTTTATTTGTCTGGTTTAATTTTTAATTGTTGATATACAATCAGGAGTCTGCACAGGGTGTTTTATTTTGAAAATTGCTCTATACTATTTCTGTGTCTGACTTCCTGCCCAGCTCGATCTGCTCTGTGCAGCTTGACACGGCGGCACAGACCACTGGAGAAATCTGGCTTGGTGTCAGTGAAGATGGCTGACTGATGATCTGGGAACGTCTGGCTGTGGGTCAGCGGAGACAGCCAACTGATGGTCTGGAAGGTCTGGCTGTGAGTCAGCGGAGACTGCCGACTTGAGATCTGGTAGATCCCAGTCTCTTTCATTTCAGGCAGTAGTACCAGCAGCCACGGCTTGGAGGAACAAGCAGGTAGTGCCAGCAGAAAACTAATAATCCAGAAAACACAATCCTCTTCATAATTAACCGACATAAATATACATGAATATACCCTAAATATACAAGTACATCATAACTTGCAAACTCTCTTATTTACAATTTCATGATGATGCAGTTCTTAGGTGGCACACAAAGGCTGTAAATGCAAATTACTCAAATCTACAGAAACAAATGTTAAACTCCTTAGTCACATTTCACCAGTAGTGTGAACGCAAACTTCAATGTCTTATACAAGCGCCTTCTCCCACACTTCCAGTATAACAAAGAGGGGAAAAGGTCTGAGGGCATTTCCATGACTGGTGGATAATGGTAACTATAGACAGAGCCAGACTGTGACAGGATCATGACAGTATATCCACATATCTTAGTCCAAGATCAAGATAAAACCTTATTAAATGCCAGCCATCCCTAGTGTGGGTGTACGCAGGATGAGAGAATGGTATGAGGGGGAATTCTGTTAAATTGAAAGCACTAATTATTAAATTGAAAGCACAAAATATTAAATTGACTTTTAAATGATGTATCAGGGATACGATAAACTCGTGCATCAAATACTCACCTTATTGCCTCAGTTTTCCTCTCTTGCCCTAGCTGCTTCCCCCTTCTCTATTTCAGACAATCTTCTTGAGAATCAAACAGCAGACAGACTTTAAATAGCTCACAGACACCTCCTCATTCTCACCACTTTGTCTATCTGTCTTCTTGTCCTCTGTCATTACTCTAATCATTGCTTTATATCCATTTCTATCTGTCTTTAATGAAAGCTATAATGGTGTGAAAGGAATGAGAAAGCCTTGTTAGCCTGCAGTCAAAACACACGTAAGTTTTCACTCAGACACAGTCCCCCATGTGCCAGCAGAATATGATGAGAGCGTTTTTGATGTCTGTGTGTGTATGTATCCCAATGAAGCCAAAAAGCAGAGCAGTAAAATTGATCTCTTGTCAGGTCAAAAGGATTTTTGCTACATAATTGCATTGTACATCTCTACAATCATGTAGGAGTTCCGTTGACTTATCATCTAGACCATCATTATGATATTTAAGCGATGTAGTGACAGCTTTTTACCAAGTGCTGTCTCAGGAATCCTTTCTAGATGAGTGAGGAAAAATTCAATATTACAGGAATGTTTGTGTTCTATTTCAAACGTGCTATGCCCTCTAACAGGCTTTGATGCAAGCAATCTATGCGCGGTCTTCCCAGCCACCGACCTGCATGTTGCCTTGGCTGGTAGCACCAGGCCGATGCCTGTTTCGCCTGCTCCCCCAGCTGTAATACGCATCGTAATGGAACATCCAGTACTTCGCCACCGGCCCTGCCCATCCACACACCAGACAAAGGCACCGTGTTTCATTTCCGCCCATGGCACCTAACTTGCACTATGTGAAGCAGGACATTATGCTAGCGGCCAAGCCTCCAGTTGTCAATCTGGCCATCGAGTGTGCCAGGAATTTACCATAAACAGGGGCCACTCCATATATAGCATCCATATACTCACATACTCAACTCATGACACCCCAGCTTTCCCTGACCAGGAATCGAACCCAGGCCGCGGCGGTGAGAGCGCCGAGTCCTAGCCACTAGACCACCAGGGACGCATGGCGGTGGGCAAGGATGAAGCAAAAGTAAATCAAACACTGATCACCCTGTTCCAAATTTGGCTTGTTTGACTAAATTACTGGCATGGCTATGAAGGCGAGCAACTCAACTCATGACACCCCAGCTTTCCCTGCCCGGGAATCGAACCCGGGCCGCGGCGGTGAGAGCGTCGAAGCCTAGCCACGAGACCATCAGCCTACATTTGGAGGAAACAAAAGTGTTTCAAATAATTGTCACCCTCTCCAAAAGTTTGCCTTTTTTGTCTCAGTGATTGAACTTTCTAATATACAGGCAATTCATCTTTTTTTGATGGGATGAAGTGCTGTTATGTGTTCATCGCGTGTTCAGGCATTTCAACGAGGCTTTTCGTGGCATTGGTGGTATAGTGGCGAGCATAGCTGCTTCCCAAGCAGTTGACCCGGGTTCGATTCCCGGCCAATGCATGATGGGGGACGTCTGCTGCGCCGTCAGGTCGTCTTCGGCCCCATGTGAAGTTCTTTCAGATCAGTTGTAGTACAGTGCGAATTGCTGCAAGGCTTGTTGTGTTGTGTTGCGATGGTGGCTGCTTCCCGCCCAGCTGGCCAATCCAGAGGAACTTGGGCTTCATGTCAGTCTTTGGCTTTTCGGGGGAACCTCTGTCCATCTTCTATGTGTACGTGCAGTTATTCCTCATCCGAGTCACTGGGGCGCAGTGAGACAAGGAGTCTTGGGAGGTCACAAGCGCATCATAGTGGTAAGACCAGCTTCCGTGTCTGGGAATCCAGCCCTGGCCGCGGCGGTGGGACTGCCAAATACTAGCCGCTAGACCATCAGTGAGCCGTGAAGGCGGGAAAGGATGACACAAAAGTAAATCAAACACTGATCACCCTGAACAGAAATTGGGCTTGTTTGAATTACTGGCATCGCTACATAGGCAGCCAACGCATCTCACGCCACCCCCAGCTTTCCCTGACCGGGAATCGAACCCGGGCCGCGGCGGTGAGAGCGCCGAATCCTAGCCACTAGACCACTAGGGACGCGTGAGCTAGGGGAAGGATGAAGCAAAAGTAAATCAAAAACACTGATCACCCTGTTCCAAATTGGGCTTGTTTGACTAAATTACTGTCATGGCTACAAAGGCAAGCAACTCATCTCATGACACCCCAGCATTCCCTGACCGGGAATCGAACCCGGGCCGCGGCGGTGAAAGCGCCGAATCCTAGCCACTAGACCATCAGGGAATGTCTTGCCTGCAGTTGGAGGAAACAAAAGGGTTTTCAAACAATTGTCACCCTCTCCAAAAGTTTGCCTTTTTTGTGTCAGTGACTGAACTTTCTGATATACAGGCAATTCATCTTATTAAAATGAGATGAAGTGCTGCTATGTGTTCATCACCTGTTCAGGCATTGCAATGGGGCTTTTCATGGCATTTGTGGTATAGTGGCGGGCATAGCTCCTTCCCAAGCAGTTGACCCGGGTTCCATTCACGGCCAATGCGTGATCTAAAAAAACTCTAGTGCACCGTCAGGTTGTATTCGGAGCAATGTGACGTTCTTTTAAATCAGCTGTAGTGCAGTGTTTCAAAAGTGTGGAAAATGCTGCAAGGCTTGTATGAAAGTTGACAGTTTGTGTTTCAGTAAGTACCTGCCACGGTTGTGATTGCGGCTGCTTCCCGCCAAGCTGATCGGGTTCAAACTCCTGGCCAGTCCACAAAAACTCGTGGGCTTCACACAGGTCGCTGATTACACCTCTTTCACTTTTCAGGGGAACCTCTATCCATCTTCAATGTACGTACAGTTATTTCTCATCAGGGTCGCTGGGGCCCGATTAGAGATGGGTACTGAATGGTGCCTTGGGATAAAGTGAGACAAGCAGTCTTGGGAGGTCACAAGTGCATCATAGTGGTAAGACCAGCTTCCGTGTCTGGGAATCCAGCCCTGGCCGCGGCGGTGAGAATACTAGCCACTAGACCATCAGTGAGTCGTGAGGGTGGGAAAGGATGACACAAAATTAAATCAAACAGTGATCACCCTGACCAAAATTGGGCTTGTTTGATTAAGTTACTGGCATCGCTATATAGGGAGCCAGCTCGTCTCACGCCACCCCTAGCTTTCCCTGACCGGGAATCGAACCCGGGCCGCGGCGGTGAGAGCGCCGAATCCTAGCCACTAGACCACCAGGGACGCATGGCGGTGAGCAAGGATGAAGCAAAAGTAAATCAAACACTGATCACCCTGTTCCAAATTTGGCTTGTTTGACTAAATTACTGGCATGGCTATGAAGGCGAGCAACTCAACTCATGACACCCCAGCTTTCCCTGCCCGGGAATCGAACCCGGGCCGCGGCGGTGAGAGCGCCGAAGCCTAGCCACGAGACCATCAGCCTACAGTTGGAGGAAACAAAAGTGTTTCAAATAATTGTCACCCTCTCCAAAAGTTTGCCTTTTTTGTCTCAGTGATTGAACTTTCTAATATACAGGCAATTCATCTTTTTTTGATGGGATGAAGTGCTGTTATGTGTTCATCGCGTGTTCAGGCATTTCAACGAGGCTTTTCGTGGCATTGGTGGTATAGTGGCGAGCATAGCTGCTTCCCAAGCAGTTGACCCGGGTTCGATTCCCGGCCAATGCATGATGGGGGACGTCTGCTGCGCCGTCAGGTCGTCTTCGGCCCCATGTGAAGTTCTTTCAGATCAGTTGTAGTACAGTGCGAATTGCTGCAAGGCTTGTTGTGTTGTGTTGCGATGGTGGCTGCTTCCCGCCCAGCTGGCCAATCCAGAGGAACTTGGGCTTCATGTCAGTCTTTGGCTTTTCGGGGGAACCTCTGTCCATCTTCTATGTGTACGTGCAGTTATTCCTCATCCGGGTCACTGGGGCGCAGTGAGACAAGGAGTCTTGGGAGGTCACAAGCGCATCATAGTGCTAAGACCAGCTTCCGTGTCTGGGAATCCAGCCCTGGCCGCGGCGGTGGGACTGCCAAATACTAGCCGCTAGACCATCAGTGAGCCGTGAAGGCGGGAAAGGATGACACAAAAGTAAATCAAACACTGATCACCCTGAACAGAAATTGGGCTTGTTTGAATTACTGGCATCGCTACATAGGCAGCCAACGCATCTCACGCCACCCCCAGCTTTCCCTGACCGGGAATCGAACCCGGGCCGCGGCGGTGAGAGCGCCGAATCCTAGCCACTAGACCACTAGGGACGCGTGAGCTAGGGGAAGGATGAAGCAAAAGTAAATCAAAAACACTGATCACCCTGTTCCAAATTGGGCTTGTTTGACTAAATTACTGTCATGGCTACAAAGGCAAGCAACTCATCTCATGACACCCCAGCATTCCCTGACCGGGAATCGAACCCGGGCCGCGGCGGTGAAAGCGCCGAATCCTAGCCACTAGATCATCAGGGAATGTCTTGCCTGCAGTTGGAGGAAACAAAAGGGTTTTCAAACAATTGTCACCCTCTCCAAAAGTTTGCCTTTTTTGTGTCAGTGACTGAACTTTCTGATATACAGGCAATTCATCTTATTTCAAATGAGATGAAGTGCTGCTATGTGTTCATCACCTGTTCAGGCATTGCAATGGGGCTTTTCATGGCATTTGTGGTATAGTGGCGGGCATAGCTCCTTCCCAAGCAGTTGACCCGGGTTCCATTCACGGCCAATGCGTGATCTAAAAAAACTCTAGTGCACCGTCAGGTTGTATTCGGAGCAATGTGACGTTCTTTTAAATCAGCTGTAGTGCAGTGTTTCAAAAGTGTGGAAAATGCTGCAAGGCTTGTATGAAAGTTGACAGTTTGTGTTTCAGTAAGTACCTGCCACGGTTGTGATTGCGGCTGCTTCCCGCCAAGCTGATCGGGTTCAAACTCCTGGCCAGTCCACAAAAACTCGTGGGCTTCACACAGGTCGCTGATTACACCTCTTTCACTTTTCAGGGGAACCTCTATCCATCTTCAATGTACGTACAGTTATTTCTCATCAGGGTCGCTGGGGCCCGATTAGAGATGGGTACTGAATGGTGCCTTGGGATAAAGTGAGACAAGCAGTCTTGGGAGGTCACAAGTGCATCATAGTGGTAAGACCAGCTTCCGTGTCTGGGAATCCAGCCCTGGCCGCGGCGGTGAGAATACTAGCCACTAGACCATCAGTGAGTCGTGAGGGTGGGAAAGGATGACACAAAATTAAATCAAACAGTGATCACCCTGACCAAAATTGGGCTTGTTTGATTAAGTTACTGGCATCGCTATATAGGGAGCCAGCTCGTCTCACGCCACCCCTAGCTTTCCCTGACCGGGAATCGAACCCGGGCCGCGGCGGTGAGAGCGCCGAATCCTAGCCACTAGACCACCAGGGACGCATGGCGGTGAGCAAGGATGAAGCAAAAGTAAATCAAACACTGATCACCCTGTTCCAAATTTGGCTTGTTTGACTAAATTACTGGCATGGCTATGAAGGCGAGCAACTCAACTCATGACACCCCAGCTTTCCCTGCCCGGGAATCGAACCCGGGCCGCGGCGGTGAGAGCGCCGAAGCCTAGCCACGAGACCATCAGCCTACAGTTGGAGGAAACAAAAGTGTTTCAAATAATTGTCACCCTCTCCAAAAGTTTGCCTTTTTTGTCTCAGTGATTGAACTTTCTAATATACAGGCAATTCATCTTTTTTTGATGGGATGAAGTGCTGTTATGTGTTCATCGCGTGTTCAGGCATTTCAACGAGGCTTTTCGTGGCATTGGTGGTATAGTGGCGAGCATAGCTGCTTCCCAAGCAGTTGACCCGGGTTCGATTCCCGGCCAATGCATGATGGGGGACGTCTGCTGCGCCGTCAGGTCGTCTTCGGCCCCATGTGAAGTTCTTTCAGATCAGTTGTAGTACAGTGCGAATTGCTGCAAGGCTTGTTGTGTTGTGTTGCGATGGTGGCTGCTTCCCGCCCAGCTGGCCAATCCAGAGGAACTTGGGCTTCATGTCAGTCTTTGGCTTTTCGGGGGAACCTCTGTCCATCTTCTATGTGTACGTGCAGTTATTCCTCATCCGGGTCACTGGGGCGCAGTGAGACAAGGAGTCTTGGGAGGTCACAAGCGCATCATAGTGCTAAGACCAGCTTCCGTGTCTGGGAATCCAGCCCTGGCCGCGGCGGTGGGACTGCCAAATACTAGCCGCTAGACCATCAGTGAGCCGTGAAGGCGGGAAAGGATGACACAAAAGTAAATCAAACACTGATCACCCTGAACAGAAATTGGGCTTGTTTGAATTACTGGCATCGCTACATAGGCAGCCAACGCATCTCACGCCACCCCCAGCTTTCCCTGACCGGGAATCGAACCCGGGCCGCGGCGGTGAGAGCGCCGAATCCTAGCCACTAGACCACTAGGGACGCGTGAGCTAGGGGAAGGATGAAGCAAAAGTAAATCAAAAACACTGATCACCCTGTTCCAAATTGGGCTTGTTTGACTAAATTACTGTCATGGCTACAAAGGCAAGCAACTCATCTCATGACACCCCAGCATTCCCTGACCGGGAATCGAACCCGGGCCGCGGCGGTGAAAGCGCCGAATCCCAGCCACTAGACCATCAGGGAATGTCTTGCCTGCAGTTGGAGGAAACAAAAGGGTTTTCAAACAATTGTCACCCTCTCCAAAAGTTTGCCTTTTTTGTGTCAGTGACTGAACTTTCTGATATACAGGCAATTCATCTTATTTCAAATGAGATGAAGTGCTGCTATGTGTTCATCACCTGTTCAGGCATTGCAATGGGGCTTTTCATGGCATTTGTGGTATAGTGGCGGGCATAGCTCCTTCCCAAGCAGTTGACCCGGGTTCCATTCACGGCCAATGCGTGATCTAAAAAAACTCTAGTGCACCGTCAGGTTGTATTCGGAGCAATGTGACGTTCTTTTAAATCAGCTGTAGTGCAGTGTTTCAAAAGTGTGGAAAATGCTGCAAGGCTTGTATGAAAGTTGACAGTTTGTGTTTCAGTAAGTACCTGCCACGGTTGTGATTGCGGCTGCTTCCCGCCAAGCTGATCGGGTTCAAACTCCTGGCCAGTCCACAAAAACTCGTGGGCTTCACACAGGTCGCTGATTACACCTCTTTCACTTTTCAGGGGAACCTCTATCCATCTTCAATGTACGTACAGTTATTTCTCATCAGGGTCGCTGGGGCCCGATTAGAGATGGGTACTGAATGGTGCCTTGGGATAAAGTGAGACAAGCAGTCTTGGGAGGTCACAAGTGCATCATAGTGGTAAGACCAGCTTCCGTGTCTGGGAATCCAGCCCTGGCCGCGGCGGTGAGAATACTAGCCACTTGACCATCAGTGAGTCGTGAAGGTGGGAAAGGGTGACACAAAAGTAAATCAAACAGTGATCACCCTGACCAAAATTGGGCTTGTTTGATTAAGTTACTGGCATCGCTATATAGGGAGCCAGCTCGTCTCACGCCACCCCTAGCTTTCCCTGACCGGGAATTGAACCCGGGCCGCGGCGGTGAGAGCGCCGAATCCTAGCCACTAGACCACCAGGGACGCATGGCGGTGGGCAAGGATGAAGCAAAAGTAAATCAAACACTGATCACCCTGTTCCAAATTTGGCTTGTTTGACTAAATTACTGGCATGGCTATGAAGGCGAGCAACTCAACTCATGACACCCCAGCTTTCCCTGCCCGGGAATCGAACCCGGGCCGCGGCGGTGAGAGCGCCGAAGCCTAGCCACGAGACCATCAGCCTACAGTTGGAGGAAACAAAAGTGTTTCAAATAATTGTCACCCTCTCCAAAAGTTTGCCTTTTTTGTCTCAGTGATTGAACTTTCTAATATACAGGCAATTCATCTTTTTTTGATGGGATGAAGTGCTGTTATGTGTTCATCGCGTGTTCAGGCATTTCAACGAGGCTTTTCGTGGCATTGGTGGTATAGTGGCGAGCATAGCTGCTTCCCAAGCAGTTGACCCGGGTTCGATTCCCGGCCAATGCATGATGGGGGACGTCTGCTGCGCCGTCAGGTCGTCTTCGGCCCCATGTGAAGTTCTTTCAGATCAGTTGTAGTACAGTGCGAATTGCTGCAAGGCTTGTTGTGTTGTGTTGCGATGGTGGCTGTTTCCCGCCCAGCTGGCCAATCCAGAGGAACTTGGGCTTCATGTCAGTCTTTGGCTTTTCGGGGGAACCTCTGTCCATCTTCTATGTGTACGTGCAGTTATTCCTCATCCGGGTCACTGGGGCGCAGTGAGACAAGGAGTCTTGGGAGGTCACAAGCGCATCATAGTGGTAAGACCAGCTTCCGTGTCTGGGAATCCAGCCCTGGCCGCGGCGGTGGGACTGCCAAATACTAGCCGCTAGACCATCAGTAAGGCGGGAAAGGATGACACAAAAGTAAATCAAACACTGATCACCCTGAACAGAAATTGGGCTTGTTTGAATTACTGGCATCGCTACATAGGCAGCCAACGCATCTCACGCCACCCCCAGCTTTCCCTGACCGGGAATCGAACCCGGGCCGCGGCGGTGAGAGCGCCGAATCCTAGCCACTAGACCACCAGGGACGCGTGAGCTAGGGGAAGGATGAAGCAAAAGTAAATCAAAAACACTGATCACCCTGTTCCAAATTGGGCTTGTTTGACTAAATTACTGTCATGGCTACAAAGGCAAGCAACTCATCTCATCTCATGACACCCCAGCATTCCCTGACCGGGAATCGAACCCGGGCCGCGGCGGTGAAAGCGCCGAATCCTAGCCACTAGACCATCAGGGAATGTCTTGCCTGCAGTTGGAGGAAACAAAAGGGTTTTCAAACAATTGTCACCCTCTCCAAAAGTTTGCCTTTTTTGTGTCAGTGACTGAACTTTCTGATATACAGGCAATTCATCTTATTTCAAATGAGATGAAGTGCTGCTATGTGTTCATCACCTGTTCAGGCATTGCAATGGGGCTTTTCATGGCATTTGTGGTATAGTGGCGGGCATAGCTCCTTCCCAAGCAGTTGACCCGGGTTCCATTCACGGCCAATGCGTGATCTAAAAAAACTCTAGTGCACCGTCAGGTTGTATTCGGAGCAATGTGACGTTCTTTTAAATCAGCTGTAGTGCAGTGTTTCAAAAGTGTGGAAAATGCTGCAAGGCTTGTATGACAGTTGACAGTTTGTGTTTCAGTAAGTACCTGCCACGGTTGTGATAGCGGCTGCTTCCCGCCAAGCTGATCGGGTTCAAACTCCTGGCCAGTCCACAAAAACTCGTGGGCTTCACGCAGGTCGCTGATTACACCTCTTTCACTTTTCAGGGGAACCTCTATCCATCTTCAATGTACGTACAGTTATTTCTCATCAGGGTCGCTGGGGCCCGATTAGAGATGGGTACTGAATGGTGCCTTGGGATAAAGTGAGACAAGCAGTCTTGGGAGGTCACAAGTGCATCATAGTGGTAAGACCAGCTTCCGTGTCTGGGAATCCAGCCCTGGCCGCGGCGGTGAGAATACTAGCCACTAGACCATCAGTGAGTCGTGAAGGTGGGAAAGAATCACACAAAATTAAATCAAACAGTGATCACCCTGACCAAAATTGGGCTTGTTTGATTAAGTTACTGGCATCGCTATATAGGGAGCCAGCTCGTCTCACGCCACCCCTAGCTTTCCCTGACCGGGAAACGAACCCCGGGCCGCGGCGGTGAGAGCGCCGAATCCTAGCCACTAGACCACCAGGGACGCATGGCGGTGGGCAAGGATGAAGCAAAAGTAAATCAAACACTGATCACCCTGTTCCAAATTTGGCTTGTTTGACTAAATTACTGGCATGGCTATGAAGGCGAGCAACTCAACTCATGACACCCCAGCTTTCCCTGCCCGGGAATCGAACCCGGGCCGCGGCGGTGAGAGCGCCGAAGCCTAGCCACGAGACCATCAGCCTACAGTTGGAGGAAACAAAAGTGTTTCAAATAATTGTCACCCTCTCCAAAAGTTTGCCTTTTTTGTCTCAGTGATTGAACTTTCTAATATACAGGCAATTCATCTTTTTTTGATGGGATGAAGTGCTGTTATGTGTTCATCGCGTGTTCAGGCATTTCAACGAGGCTTTTCGTGGCATTGGTGGTATAGTGGCGAGCATAGCTGCTTCCCAAGCAGTTGACCCGGGTTCGATTCCCGGCCAATGCATGATGGGGGACGTCTGCTGCGCCGTCAGGTCGTCTTCGGCCCCATGTGAAGTTCTTTCAGATCAGTTGTAGTACAGTGCGAATTGCTGCAAGGCTTGTTGTGTTGCGATGGTGGCTGCTTCCCGCCCAGCTGGCCAATCCAGAGGAACTTGGGCTTCATGTCAGTCTTTGGCTTTTCGGGGGAACCTCTGTCCATCTTCTATGTGTACGTGCAGTTATTCCTCATCCGGGTCACTGGGGCGCAGTGAGACAAGGAGTCTTGGGAGGTCACAAGCGCATCATAGTGCTAAGACCAGCTTCCGTGTCTGGGAATCCAGCCCTGGCCGCGGCGGTGGGACTGCCAAATACTAGCCGCTAGACCAGCCGTGAAGGCGGGAAAGGATGACACAAAAGTAAATCAAACACTGATCACCCTGAACAGAAATTGGGCTTGTTTGAATTACTGGCATCGCTACATAGGCAGCCAACGCATCTCACGCCACCCCCAGCTTTCCCTGACCGGGAATCGAACCCGGGCCGCGGCGGTGAGAGCGCCGAATCCTAGCCACTAGACCACCAGGGACGCGTGAGCTAGGGGAAGGATGAAGCAAAAGTAAATCAAAAACACTGATCACCCTGTTCCAAATTGGGCTTGTTTGACTAAATTACTGTCATGGCTACAAAGGCAAGCAACTCATCTCATCTCATGACACCCCAGCATTCCCTGACCGGGAATCGAACCCGGGCCGCGGCGGTGAAAGCGCCGAATCCTAGCCACTAGACCATCAGGGAATGTCTTGCCTGCAGTTGGAGGAAACAAAAGGGTTTTCAAACAATTGTCACCCTCTCCAAAAGTTTGCCTTTTTTGTGTCAGTGACTGAACTTTCTGATATACAGGCAATTCATCTTATTTCAAATGAGATGAAGTGCTGCTATGTGTTCATCACCTGTTCAGGCATTGCAATGGGGCTTTTCATGGCATTTGTGGTATAGTGGCGGGCATAGCTCCTTCCCAAGCAGTTGACCCGGGTTCCATTCACGGCCAATGCGTGATCTCAAAAAACTCTAGTGCACCGTCAGGTTGTATTCGGAGCAATGTGACGTTCTTTTAAATCAGCTGTAGTGCAGTGTTTCAAAAGTGTGGAAAATGCTGCAAGGCTTGTATGAAAGTTGACAGTTTGTGTTTCAGTAAGTACCTGCCACGGTTGTGATAGCGGCTGCTTCCCGCCAAGCTGATCGGGTTCAAACTCCTGGCCAGTCCACAAAAACTCGTGGGCTTCACACAGGTCGCTGATTACACCTCTTTCACTTTTCAGGGGAACCTCTATCCATCTTCAATGTACGTACAGTTATTTCTCATCAGGGTCGCTGGGGCCCGATTAGAGATGGGTACTGAATGGTGCCTTGGGATAAAGTGAGACAAGCAGTCTTGGGAGGTCACAAGTGCATCATAGTGGTAAGACCAGCTTCCGTGTCTGGGAATCCAGCCCTGGCCGCGGCGGTGAGAATACTAGCCACTAGACCATCAGTGAGTCGTGAAGGTGGGAAAGGATGACACAAAAGTAAATCAAACAGTGATCACCTTGACCAAAATTGGGCTTGTTTGATTAAGTTACTGGCATCGCTATATAGGGAGCCAGCTCATCTCACGCCACCCCTAGCTTTCCCTGACCGGGAATCGAACCCGGGCCGCGGCGGTGAGAGCGCCGAATCCTAGCCACTAGACCACCAGGGACGCAGGGCGGTGGGCAAGGATGAAGCAAAAGTAAATCAAACACTGATCACCCTGTTCCAAATTTGGCTTGTTTGACTAAATTACTGGCATGGCTATGAAGGCGAGCAACTCAACTCATGACACCCCAGCTTTCCCTGCCCGGGAATCGAACCCGGGCCGCGGCGGTGAGAGCGCCGAAGCCTAGCCACGAGACCATCAGCCTACAGTTGGAGGAAACAAAAGTGTTTCAAATAATTGTCACCCTCTCCAAAAGTTTGCCTTTTTTGTCTCAGTGATTGAACTTTCTAATATACAGGCAATTCATCTTTTTTTGATGGGATGAAGTGCTGTTATGTGTTCATCGCGTGTTCAGGCATTTCAACGAGGCTTTTCGTGGCATTGGTGGTATAGTGGCGAGCATAGCTGCTTCCCAAGCAGTTGACCCGGGTTCGATTCCCGGCCAATGCATGATGGGGGACGTCTGCTGCGCCGTCAGGTCGTCTTCGGCCCCATGTGAAGTTCTTTCAGATCAGTTGTAGTACAGTGCGAATTGCTGCAAGGCTTGTTGTGTTGTGTTGCGATGGTGGCTGCTTCCCGCCCAGCTGGCCAATCCAGAGGAACTTGGGCTTCATGTCAGTCTTTGGCTTTTCGGGGGAACCTCTGTCCATCTTCTATGTGTACGTGCAGTTATTCCTCATCCGGGTCACTGGGGCGCAGTGAGACAAGGAGTCTTGGGAGGTCACAAGCGCATCATAGTGGTAAGACCAGCTTCCGTGTCTGGGAATCCAGCCCTGGCCGCGGCGGTGGGACTGCCAAATACTAGCCGCTAGACCATCAGTGAGCCGTGAAGGCGGGAAAGGATGACACAAAAGTAAATCAAACACTGATCACCCTGAACAGAAATTGGGCTTGTTTGAATTACTGGCATCGCTACATAGGCAGCCAACGCATCTCACGCCACCCCCAGCTTTCCCTGACCGGGAATCGAACCCGGGCCGCGGCGGTGAGAGCGCCGAATCCTAGCCACTAGACCACCAGGGACGCGTGAGCTAGGGGAAGGATGAAGCAAAAGTAAATCAAAAACACTGATCACCCTGTTCCAAATTGGGCTTGTTTGACTAAATTACTGTCATGGCTACAAAGGCAAGCAACTCATCTCATCTCATGACACCCCAGCATTCCCTGACCGGGAATCGAACCCGGGCCGCGGCGGTGAAAGCGCCGAATCCTAGCCACTAGACCATCAGGGAATGTCTTGCCTGCAGTTGGAGGAAACAAAAGGGTTTTCAAACAATTGTCACCCTCTCCAAAAGTTTGCCTTTTTTGTGTCAGTGACTGAACTTTCTGATATACAGGCAATTCATCTTATTTCAAATGAGATGAAGTGCTGCTATGTGTTCATCACCTGTTCAGGCATTGCAATGGGGCTTTTCATGGCATTTGTGGTATAGTGGCGGGCATAGCTCCTTCCCAAGCAGTTGACCCGGGTTCCATTCACGGCCAATGCGTGATCTCAAAAAACTCTAGTGCACCGTCAGGTTGTATTCGGAGCAATGTGACGTTCTTTTAAATCAGCTGTAGTGCAGTGTTTCAAAAGTGTGGAAAATGCTGCAAGGCTTGTATGAAAGTTGACAGTTTGTGTTTCAGTAAGTACCTGCCACGGTTGTGATAGCGGCTGCTTCCCGCCAAGCTGATCGGGTTCAAACTCCTGGCCAGTCCACAAAAACTCGTGGGCTTCACACAGGTCGCTGATTACACCTCTTTCACTTTTCAGGGGAACCTCTATCCATCTTCAATGTACGTACAGTTATTTCTCATCAGGGTCGCTGGGGCCCGATTAGAGATGGGTACTGAATGGTGCCTTGGGATAAAGTGAGACAAGCAGTCTTGGGAGGTCACAAGTGCATCATAGTGGTAAGACCAGCTTCCGTGTCTGGGAATCCAGCCCTGGCCGCGGCGGTGAGAATACTAGCCACTAGACCATCAGTGAGTCGTGAAGGTGGGAAAGGATGACACAAAAGTAAATCAAACAGTGATCACCTTGACCAAAATTGGGCTTGTTTGATTAAGTTACTGGCATCGCTATATAGGGAGCCAGCTCATCTCACGCCACCCCTAGCTTTCCCTGACCGGGAATCGAACCCGGGCCGCGGCGGTGAGAGCGCCGAATCCTAGCCACTAGACCACCAGGGACGCAGGGCGGTGGGCAAGGATGAAGCAAAAGTAAATCAAACACTGATCACCCTGTTCCAAATTTGGCTTGTTTGACTAAATTACTGGCATGGCTATGAAGGCGAGCAACTCAACTCATGACACCCCAGCTTTCCCTGCCCGGGAATCGAACCCGGGCCGCGGCGGTGAGAGCGCCGAAGCCTAGCCACGAGACCATCAGCCTACAGTTGGAGGAAACAAAAGTGTTTCAAATAATTGTCACCCTCTCCAAAAGTTTGCCTTTTTTGTCTCAGTGATTGAACTTTCTAATATACAGGCAATTCATCTTTTTTTGATGGGATGAAGTGCTGTTATGTGTTCATCGCGTGTTCAGGCATTTCAACGAGGCTTTTCGTGGCATTGGTGGTATAGTGGCGAGCATAGCTGCTTCCCAAGCAGTTGACCCGGGTTCGATTCCCGGCCAATGCATGATGGGGGACGTCTGCTGCGCCGTCAGGTCGTCTTCGGCCCCATGTGAAGTTCTTTCAGATCAGTTGTAGTACAGTGCGAATTGCTGCAAGGCTTGTTGTGTTGTGTTGCGATGGTGGCTGCTTCCCGCCCAGCTGGCCAATCCAGAGGAACTTGGGCTTCATGTCAGTCTTTGGCTTTTCGGGGGAACCTCTGTCCATCTTCTATGTGTACGTGCAGTTATTCCTCATCCGGGTCACTGGGGCGCAGTGAGACAAGGAGTCTTGGGAGGTCACAAGCGCATCATAGTGGTAAGACCAGCTTCCGTGTCTGGGAATCCAGCCCTGGCCGCGGCGGTGGGACTGCCAAATACTAGCCGCTAGACCATCAGTGAGCCGTGAAGGCGGGAAAGGATGACACAAAAGTAAATCAAACACTGATCACCCTGAACAGAAATTGGGCTTGTTTGAATTACTGGCATCGCTACATAGGCAGCCAACGCATCTCACGCCACCCCCAGCTTTCCCTGACCGGGAATCGAACCCGGGCCGCGGCGGTGAGAGCGCCGAATCCTAGCCACTAGACCACCAGGGACGCGTGAGCTAGGGGAAGGATGAAGCAAAAGTAAATCAAAAACACTGATCACCCTGTTCCAAATTGGGCTTGTTTGACTAAATTACTGTCATGGCTACAAAGGCAAGCAACTCATCTCATCTCATGACACCCCAGCATTCCCTGACCGGGAATCGAACCCGGGCCGCGGCGGTGAAAGCGCCGAATCCTAGCCACTAGACCATCAGGGAATGTCTTGCCTGCAGTTGGAGGAAACAAAAGGGTTTTCAAACAATTGTCACCCTCTCCAAAAGTTTGCCTTTTTTGTGTCAGTGACTGAACTTTCTGATATACAGGCAATTCATCTTATTTCAAATGAGATGAAGTGCTGCTATGTGTTCATCACCTGTTCAGGCATTGCAATGGGGCTTTTCATGGCATTTGTGGTATAGTGGCGGGCATAGCTCCTTCCCAAGCAGTTGACCCGGGTTCCATTCACGGCCAATGCGTGATCTCAAAAAACTCTAGTGCACCGTCAGGTTGTATTCGGAGCAATGTGACGTTCTTTTAAATCAGCTGTAGTGCAGTGTTTCAAAAGTGTGGAAAATGCTGCAAGGCTTGTATGAAAGTTGACAGTTTGTGTTTCAGTAAGTACCTGCCACGGTTGTGATAGCGGCTGCTTCCCGCCAAGCTGATCGGGTTCAAACTCCTGGCCAGTCCACAAAAACTCGTGGGCTTCACACAGGTCGCTGATTACACCTCTTTCACTTTTCAGGGGAACCTCTATCCATCTTCAATGTACGTACAGTTATTTCTCATCAGGGTCGCTGGGGCCCGATTAGAGATGGGTACTGAATGGTGCCTTGGGATAAAGTGAGACAAGCAGTCTTGGGAGGTCACAAGTGCATCATAGTGGTAAGACCAGCTTCCGTGTCTGGGAATGCAGCCCTGGCCGCGGCGGTGAGAATACTAGCCACTAGACCATCAGTGAGTCGTGAAGGTGGGAAAGGATGACACAAAAGTAAATCAAACAGTGATCACCCTGACCAAAATTGGGCTTGTTTGATTAAGTTACTGGCATCGCTATATAGGGAGCCAGCTCGTCTCACGCCACCCCTAGCTTTCCCTGACCGGGAATCGAACCCGGGCCGCGGCGGTGAGAGCGCCGAATCCTAGCCACTAGACCACCAGGGACGCAGGGCGGTGGGCAAGGATGAAGCAAAAGTAAATCAAACACTGATCACCCTGTTCCAAATTTGGCTTGTTTGACTAAATTACTGGCATGGCTATGAAGGCGAGCAACTCAACTCATGACACCCCAGCTTTCCCTGCCCGGGAATCGAACCCGGGCCGCGGCGGTGAGAGCGCCGAAGCCTAGCCACGAGACCATCAGCCTACAGTTGGAGGAAACAAAAGTGTTTCAAATAATTGTCACCCTCTCCAAAAGTTTGCCTTTTTTGTCTCAGTGATTGAACTTTCTAATATACAGGCAATTCATCTTTTTTTGATGGGATGAAGTGCTGTTATGTGTTCATCGCGTGTTCAGGCATTTCAACGAGGCTTTTCGTGGCATTGGTGGTATAGTGGCGAGCATAGCTGCTTCCCAAGCAGTTGACCCGGGTTCGATTCCCGGCCAATGCATGATGGGGGACGTCTGCTGCGCCGTCAGGTCGTCTTCGGCCCCATGTGAAGTTCTTTCAGATCAGTTGTAGTACAGTGCGAATTGCTGCAAGGCTTGTTGTGTTGTGTTGCGATGGTGGCTGCTTCCCGCCCAGCTGGCCAATCCAGAGGAACTTGGGCTTCATGTCAGTCTTTGGCTTTTCGGGGGAACCTCTGTCCATCTTCTATGTGTACGTGCAGTTATTCCTCATCCGGGTCACTGGGGCGCAGTGAGACAAGGAGTCTTGGGAGGTCACAAGCGCATCATAGTGCTAAGACCAGCTTCCGTGTCTGGGAATCCAGCCCTGGCCGCGGCGGTGGGACTGCCAAATACTAGCCGCTAGACCATCAGTGAGCCGTGAAGGCGGGAAAGGATGACACAAAAGTAAATCAAACACTGATCACCCTGAACAGAAATTGGGCTTGTTTGAATTACTGGCATCGCTACATAGGCAGCCAACGCATCTCACGCCACCCCCAGCTTTCCCTGACCGGGAATCGAACCCGGGCCGCGGCGGTGAGAGCGCCGAATCCTAGCCACTAGACCACCAGGGACGCGTGAGCTAGGGGAAGGATGAAGCAAAAGTAAATCAAAAACACTGATCACCCTGTTCCAAATTGGGCTTGTTTGACTAAATTACTGTCATGGCTACAAAGGCAAGCAACTCATCTCATCTCATGACACCCCAGCATTCCCTGACCGGGAATCGAACCCGGGCCGCGGCGGTGAAAGCGCCGAATCCCAGCCACTAGACCATCAGGGAATGTCTTGCCTGCAGTTGGAGGAAACAAAAGGGTTTTCAAACAATTGTCACCCTCTCCAAAAGTTTGCCTTTTTTGTGTCAGTGACTGAACTTTCTGATATACAGGCAATTCATCTTATTTCAAATGAGATGAAGTGCTGCTATGTGTTCATCACCTGTTCAGGCATTGCAATGGGGCTTTTCATGGCATTTGTGGTATAGTGGCGGGCATAGCTCCTTCCCAAGCAGTTGACCCGGGTTCCATTCACGGCCAATGCGTGATCTAAAAAAACTCTAGTGCACCGTCAGGTTGTATTCGGAGCAATGTGACGTTCTTTTAAATCAGCTGTAGTGCAGTGTTTCAAAAGTGTGGAAAATGCTGCAAGGCTTGTATGAAAGTTGACAGTTTGTGTTTCAGTAAGTACCTGCCACGGTTGTGATTGCGGCTGCTTCCCGCCAAGCTGATCGGGTTCAAACTCCTGGCCAGTCCACAAAAACTCGTGGGCTTCACACAGGTCGCTGATTACACCTCTTTCACTTTTCAGGGGAACCTCTATCCATCTTCAATGTACGTACAGTTATTTCTCATCAGGGTCGCTGGGGCCCGATTAGAGATGGGTACTGAATGGTGCCTTGGGATAAAGTGAGACAAGCAGTCTTGGGAGGTCACAAGTGCATCATAGTGGTAAGACCAGCTTCCGTGTCTGGGAATCCAGCCCTGGCCGCGGCGGTGAGAATACTAGCCACTAGACCATCAGTGAGTCGTGAAGGTGGGAAAGGATGACACAAAAGTAAATCAAACAGTGATCACCCTGACCAAAATTGGGCTTGTTTGATTAAGTTACTGGCATCGCTATATAGGGAGCCAGCTCGTCTCACGCCACCCCTAGCTTTCCCTGACCGGGAATCGAACCCAGGCCGCGGCGGTGAGAGCGCCGAATCCTAGCCACTAGACCACCAGGGACGCATGGCGGTGGGCAAGGATGAAGCAAAAGTAAATCAAACACTGATCACCCTGTTCCAAATTTGGCTTGTTTGACTAAATTACTGGCATGGCTATGAAGGCGAGCAACTCAACTCATGACACCCCAGCTTTCCCTGCCCGGGAATCGAACCCGGGCCGCGGCGGTGAGAGCGCCGAAGCCTAGCCACGAGACCATCAGCCTACAGTTGGAGGAAACAAAAGTGTTTCAAATAATTGTCACCCTCTCCAAAAGTTTGCCTTTTTTGTCTCAGTGATTGAACTTTCTAATATACAGGCAATTCATCTTTTTTTGATGGGATGAAGTGCTGTTATGTGTTCATCGCGTGTTCAGGCATTTCAACGAGGCTTTTCGTGGCATTGGTGGTATAGTGGCGAGCATAGCTGCTTCCCAAGCAGTTGACCCGGGTTCGATTCCCGGCCAATGCATGATGGGGGACGTCTGCTGCGCCGTCAGGTCGTCTTCGGCCCCATGTGAAGTTCTTTCAGATCAGTTGTAGTACAGTGCGAATTGCTGCAAGGCTTGTTGTGTTGTGTTGCGATGGTGGCTGCTTCCCGCCCAGCTGGCCAATCCAGAGGAACTTGGGCTTCATGTCAGTCTTTGGCTTTTCGGGGGAACCTCTGTCCATCTTCTATGTGTACGTGCAGTTATTCCTCATCCGGGTCACTGGGGCGCAGTGAGACAAGGAGTCTTGGGAGGTCACAAGCGCATCATAGTGGTAAGACCAGCTTCCGTGTCTGGGAATCCAGCCCTGGCCGCGGCGGTGGGACTGCCAAATACTAGCCGCTAGACCATCAGTGAGCCGTGAAGGCGGGAAAGGATGACACAAAAGTAAATCAAACACTGATCACCCTGAACAGAAATTGGGCTTGTTTGAATTACTGGCATCGCTACATAGGCAGCCAACGCATCTCACGCCACCCCCAGCTTTCCTTGACCGGGAATCGAACCCGGGCCGCGGCGGTGAGAGCGCCGAATCCTAGCCACTAGACCACCAGGGACGCGTGAGCTAGGGGAAGGATGAAGCAAAAGTAAATCAAAAACACTGATCACCCTGTTCCAAATTGGGCTTGTTTGACTAAATTACTGTCATGGCTACAAAGGCAAGCAACTCATCTCATCTCATGACACCCCAGCATTCCCTGACCGGGAATCGAACCCGGGCCGCGGCGGTGAAAGCGCCGAATCCTAGCCACTAGACCATCAGGGAATGTCTTGCCTGCAGTTGGAGGAAACAAAAGGGTTTTCAAACAATTGTCACCCTCTCCAAAAGTTTGCCTTTTTTGTGTCAGTGACTGAACTTTCTGATATACAGGCAATTCATCTTATTTCAAATGAGATGAAGTGCTGCTATGTGTTCATCACCTGTTCAGGCATTGCAATGGGGCTTTTCATGGCATTTGTGGTATAGTGGCGGGCATAGCTCCTTCCCAAGCAGTTGACCCGGGTTCCATTCACGGCCAATGCGTGATCTAAAAAAACTCTAGTGCACCGTCAGGTTGTATTCGGAGCAATGTGACGTTCTTTTAAATCAGCTGTAGTGCAGTGTTTCAAAAGTGTGGAAAATGCTGCAAGGCTTGTATGAAAGTTGACAGTTTGTGTTTCAGTAAGTACCTGCCACGGTTGTGATAGCGGCTGCTTCCCGCCAAGCTGATCGGGTTCAAACTCCTGGCCAGTCCACAAAAACTCGTGGGCTTCACACAGGTCGCTGATTACACCTCTTTCACTTTTCAGGGGAACCTCTATCCATCTTCAATGTACGTACAGTTATTTCTCATCAGGGTCGCTGGGGCCCGATTAGAGATGGGTACTGAATGGTGCCTTGGGATAAAGTGAGACAAGCAGTCTTGGGAGGTCACAAGTGCATCATAGTGGTAAGACCAGCTTCCGTGTCTGGGAATCCAGCCCTGGCCGCGGCGGTGAGAATACTAGCCACTAGACCATCAGTGAGTCGTGAAGGTGGGAAAGGATGACACAAAATTAAATCAAACAGTGATCACCCTGACCAAAATTGGGCTTGTTTGATTAAGTTACTGGCATCGCTATATAGGGAGCCAGCTCGTCTCACGCCACCCCTAGCTTTCCCTGACCGGGAAACGAACCCCGGGCCGCGGCGGTGAGAGCGCCGAATCCTAGCCACTAGACCACCAGGGACGCAGGGCGGTGGGCAAGGATGAAGCAAAAGTAAATCAAACACTGATCACCCTGTTCCAAATTTGGCTTGTTTGACTAAATTACTGGCATGGCTATGAAGGCGAGCAACTCAACTCATGACACTGTTGGTCCTCGACCATGAGGTCAGACAAAGGCAGGCCTACATGTAAAACCTGAAGCCTGACCACGAGGCTTCCTTTGTCCTTTGTCCCCTGAAACAAAAGCAGCAGCACCAAAATGCTGCTCGCAGAGCCCTCCTCCCACAATGCTTTGCCAGTTCGCACCTAAGTGAGAAATCACAGCGGGAGCTCAAACCCAGGTCGCGGATTGGCAGAAATCCGCAACCACCACCAGGAGTCACGGCAACACAGCCGTGACGTCACCGCCCCCTTAAGAAGCGACTGCACGGAGTTGCCGTCGCCTTTCCACAGTAACCGCGCCAGGAGGAAGTTCGCTTTCTTCACCGGCCAGATTTGCTACGGAGGTAACCGTACACGTGTATTCCCCCTTTTTCTTTTGGAGTTTCTCCCCTCGCTGGACGAGACGAAACCACGACCCGTGTTCATCCAGAACACAATCATCGGATCCACAGAGAGCGCTGTGTGCAACCCAGCCCTCTCACCTTGCCTGCAGAAGGAAGACAGGATTTTCTTCGCGGAGAAGCGGATAACTTCTATGCCCCGCTATCTACCGACCACGTCGACCACCCTGAAAGAAGAGGGATTTTCGCCACGGAGAAGCGGATAACTTCTATGCCCCGCTATCTACCGACCAAGTCGACCACCCTGAAAGAAGAGGGATTTTCGTCACGGAGAAGCGGATAACTTCTATGCCCCGCTATCTACCGACCAAGTCGACCACCCTGAAAGAAGAGGGATTATCTTCACGGAGAAGCGGATAACTTCTATGCCCCGCTATCTACCGACCAAGTCGACCACCCTGAGTTTCCTCGCTGCCCCACCGAGAAACCAGCCGCCGTTATCCCCGAGGAATTAAACGGCACCGCCAGTACCACACACCGGAGCCCCCCGTGGTGTACGCCGACGGACTAAACACACATCAGTTCGCTATAAAGAGCGACACAAGTAAGAGGTTGTCTGGGCAGAGACTATAATATTTTGTGTGTGTTTCATAAGTTTAGTGCTTATTGTATGTTGCTGATGTTTAACGGACCGCCGAGTCCTTGTCTGTTTACTCTAGCGAGTAATTTGAAGTTGCTGCCTGTTTAGTTAGTGTTTACCACGCTAAACTGTTGTTTTGTCCCGATCGGGACCACTGTGTTTGTGCCACCGTGAGAGGAAAGTAAGTTACTTTATCCGCTAACCACCAGACAACGGGCGCACAGATTGCTATCCGTGCGCGCGCTCTCTGTAGATAAAGTAACCGCTGCCTTCCCCCTACGGTCGTGAGACTCCGCCGAGAGTCGGTTTTTCCCTTTCTCTCTCTTTCCCCTCTCTCTCTTCTCCTACTAACCCGCACACACGCACACCTACATAACCGCACATCTCTTACACATCTGGCGGTAAGATAACGTGGGACATAGCGTTGCTCTGTCCCTCATTATCCGCCATCAGACACGTGTGCTTGTGAACATAAGTTGGGTGAGTGCAGAACCGCCGATTGCTAGGTGGCGCCATTTTGCCATTGTACTGTTTGAATACCGCGGCACTTCCGCCGGTTCATTGTCGCGTGACGTGACTTCCTCACGAGGCCACGCCCGCCATCTCAATTTCGTACAACGTCATCTCCCCAGGTCACGCCCGCTACCGTAAGGTGCGCGACGTCAGCTGGTCAGATCACGCCCACCATTCCTGGTCCTGCACGACCACTCACTCACACATCCACTCACTCACATACACGCGCACATACATATACACATACACATGCACACCCACATACACACACATACACACCCACTTTGCTTACACATTCGGAACTTGTTTATGCTGTTATCTGTGTATTTGTTGTAGCCTTAGCTGGTAGTGCAGTGTTAATTGATCGAAACATTCGTTAACTTTGTTGATTTTGTGGAGATTAATAAATACTGTTATAGCTTTAAAGAGAAGCCTTTCTGTCATTATTGTGTATTTGTATTGTGATAAGTGGCTGATTGAGAGAGTCAGAGCTCGAATTCAAACCTTCTTTGTTCACCTTAAATGTGGATGTCACTCAGACTCTCACATCCAAGGTGAACACTTTTATGAGACTACCTTTCTACCTGGTTATTGGTCCCGGTTTCCGGGTGGTGCCCCGTAATTGTTAATCAAAATTAATAATTTTATTTGTTTTATAATTAATAATTATCTCTGATAATCATTAATTATTGCTAATAACCAGCCGTGCTCCTTGAGAACCAACAAATTGGTGCCCCGTGTGAGGTTCTTGATATATCAGCCCTGTCATAATATTGATTCACAATAATCCAGAATTAACAATTTAGTAAAATTTTTCTTTCAAAATTTTTTTTGAAATTGTGATTTCTCTAGTGCTCTGCCAAGCATATGCTATAGAGTAGTTATACGGTATACAGTGTGCACTAGTAGTTGTTTACAGAGAGTTACTAGCAGTTGCATGCTAATAGGAATAATCCCTAACACAACACCGTTATTGGTTGAAATTCATGTTAGTGCTAAAAGTCACTACTAAGGTCCTGCTAAGACAGAAATAGGTTGCAGTCCTTGAATAATCAACCGTGTAAGTCACAGGTTAACCTCTCACCTGTGCATTTAACAACAATTAACAGGAGTCACAACATCCAGCCACCGTGTGGAGTGTGCCAACATGAGCTACCAGAGACCCCACGTGGCTGGAGCTGAAGCTCTACAGTGGGAGGACTCATACATGCAGGATGTGGTCTCTAACCTCATTTGCCTCTCCACACAAGAGCGGTACAACCTGGCTAACTGTAGCCTCAGTGCATGCAATGACATGCTCAAGGAACTGAGGGATTACATAAATAACCCAGCCGGGAAGCCCGAGCATGCCCTCGCACATGCGATGGGGCAAATGCTCCTGCTCAACCAGCGCAGAAACCAACTGCAGATAGCCCAAAACCAAGAGCAGGTAGCCCAAACCCAAATACAGGAGGCCGAAACCCGACTACAGCTAGCCGAAACCCGACTACAAATAGCCAAAGCCAAACTACAGATAGCTCAGCTGCAGCACAGGAACAAAACTAGGCAAACTTCCTACTTCAAGTTGCAGCAGGAAGCCACGAACAACCAGGCTGAGCTAGCCCGAGCAAGGAGAGACACGGAGAGCCCGCGTTCCCAGCTCAAATGTCTCCAACAGGACAGCGACGAGTCCCAAGCCATCCAGGTAAGGGAGCCAGTGACCCCATTCTTCCAGGAGGTGCAAGCTAGAAGCCTAGCAACCCCTGGTGATGCAGTCGCTGACCTTCCCAGCCCAGATGACTGCAAGGTACCTCCATCAGCCCACCTGATGGATGTAGGTGCTCCACCCTCTGATGGTGCACCCCTCTCACTCCCCAGCCAAAGCCTGCTCCAGAAAGCCGCCCAGGTAACGGAGCCGGTGACCCCATTCTTCCAGGAGGTGCAAGCTAGAAGCCTAGCAACCCCTGGTGATGCAGTCGCTGACCTTCCCAGCCCAGATGACTGCAAGGTACCTCCATCAGCCCACCTGATGGATGTAGGTGCTCCACCCTCTGATGGTGCACCCCTCTCACTCCCCAGCCAAAGCCTGCTCCAGGAAGCCGCCCAGGTAACGGAGCCGGTGACTCCAGCCCACCAGGGGATGCAAAGCCTAGCAACCCCTGGTGATGCAGTTGCTGACCGTCCCAGCCCAGATGACTGCAAGGTGCCTCCATCAGCTCACTTGATGGATGTAGGTGCTCCACCCCCTGATGGTGCACCCCTCTCACTCCCCAGCCAAAGCCTGCTCCAGGAAGCCGCCCAGGTAACGGAGCCGGTGACTCCAGTCCACCAAGGGATGCAAAGCCTAGCAACCCCTGGTGATGCAGTCGCTGACCTTCCCAGCCCAGATGACTGCCAAGTGCCTCCATCAGCCCACTTGATGGATGTAGGTGCCCCACCCTCCGATGGTGCACCCCCCTCAATACTCAGCCACGCCACCTCCTGCCCTGACCAAAGGGGGGAGGATCACGCCCAAGCTGAGAGCGGCGTGGGTGCCTCCGGGCCCCCCTTAACCAGCGAGCTGCATGCACCGCAGAGCTTGCACCCCTGTCCTGATGAGACTCCATCCCCACCACGAAGGAGGAGAAGTCGCCCTCCTCGCCATGACGACCTGAGCGACTCTGGAGTCTCCGATCTGTCAGACAGCCCGCTGCCACATCGACACAGAGGCTTGCACACTCAACAGCTTGAGTCCCCTGCAAGCAATGTTGAATGCTTCAACCCAGATAATCATGAGTCAGACATCAATGATTATCTCATGAAAGTCGAATGCTGCCCGGGTGACTTACCTCACCCCAAGCGCCCTGCCAGAGGGCACAAAGACCATGCTGAAGTCCTGTGGGTACACACCTCAGCAGACGCCAACCTAGTGCGGGAAGGCAACAAGACGCCTCGCACCAAGATGGATGGCAGAACAGGACCTCTCAGGCACCGACCACCTCGCAAGTGGGGTGGGAACAATACCAGCGGGATGATGACCAGACCCATCCCCCAGCTAACCTCCATGAACTGTCTACTCCCTAAATGGGTGGAGCAGCCTCCACACCGAAGGGGGGTGGACCCACCATGGTAGTGTCCCCTGCAGTTAAGCTTAGCATGCTGTTTCCACAACCGCAGCATGCAATAACGCTTAACACCACTCCATCCGGTACCATAGCTCCTGTTAAGTTACATCCTGTCCAACCCACATCAGGTTCTGTAAGCCACTCGCACCCCCTCAAAGAGTGGAGCAGACTCAACTCCAAAGGGTAGAAGACGCACCACAGTAGCGTCATAGGGACAGCTGCCTGCTTCAACTCACCCATAAACATGCACTAACTCCTAATACCTTCCCATCCAGAGATGTAACAGGGACTCCCCCTCTAACACCGTGCATGCTTTAGCTACTATGTCAGAAGTGTGAAGTCAGAAATAACTTAGGTGAGTATGTAGTTTAGACTAAATTCTTAGCTCGGCTACTACCACTGTTATGCAACCTTCACAAACACATCTGGTATATGGTCTTGGCAGTGCACTCCTGCAAATCCTGTTAGGACTAGGATTCGCACATCACCTACAGGTACACCCCAAACACACACAGGCCAGACTGGACTCCCTCCTTCCCATTCAGCACACCAGTCTGCGCCATTCCACGGGCTAACTCCAACCTCTCTCAGGAGTGAGCCTACTAACCTAACAAACTTTCTTTTTCCTTCTTTTCTTTTATGATTTTGTGTTATTGTGGATAACCAAAAGCAGCAAAAGAATTGTTTGTTAATATTTTTTGTGTGTACCTAGATGTAGTTAGTAACTGCCCAGACATTACCTCAAGTTTAACTATCCAGACATTACCTCAAGTTAACTGCCCAGATGAACCTCTGCAAACCCATGAACTGTTGAACTGACTTTCTGACTCTCCCCTCAGGGATTAAGGACTCTGTGTTTCAGGAACATGGACTGTATAACCCATAGGTCACGCACCCTGTGTGGACCAGTCGGCCATTGGGTTGCTCTGAAGATTGTGGCCGGCACCCCATTCTTCAGACCAAAAGGGGGGATGTTGGTCCTCGACCATGAGGTCAGACAAAGGCAGGCCTACATGTAAAACCTGAAGCCTGACCACGAGGCTTCCTTTGTCCTTTGTCCCCTGAAACAAAAGCAGCAGCACCAAAATGCTGCTCGCAGAGCCCTCCTCCCACAATGCTTTGCCAGTTCGCACCTAAGTGAGAAATCACAGCGGGAGCTCAAACCCAGGTCGCGGATTGGCAGAAATCCGCAACCACCACCAGGAGTCACGGCAACACAGCCGTGACGTCACCGCCCCCTTAAGAAGCGACTGCACGGAGTTGCCGTCGCCTTTCCACAGTAACCGCGCCAGGAGGAAGTTCGCTTTCTTCACCGGCCAGATTTGCTACGGAGGTAACCGTACACGTGTATTCCCCCTTTTTCTTTTGGAGTTTCTCCCCTCGCTGGACGAGACGAAACCACGACCCGTGTTCATCCAGAACACAATCATCGGATCCACAGAGAGCGCTGTGTGCAACCCAGCCCTCTCACCTTGCCTGCAGAAGGAAGAAAGGATTTTCTTCGCGGAGAAGCGGATAACTTCTATGCCCCGCTATCTACCGACCACGTCGACCACCCTGAAAGAAGAGGGATTTTCGCCACGGAGAAGCGGATAACTTCTATGCCCCGCTATCTACCGACCAAGTCGACCACCCTGAAAGAAGAGGGATTTTCGTCACGGAGAAGCGGATAACTTCTATGCCCCGCTATCTACCGACCAAGTCGACCACCCTGAAAGAAGAGGGATTATCTTCACGGAGAAGCGGATAACTTCTATGCCCCGCTATCTACCGACCAAGTCGACCACCCTGAGTTTCCTCGCTGCCCCACCGAGAAACCAGCCGCCGTTATCCCCGAGGAATTAAACGGCACCGCCAGTACCACACACCGGAGCCCCCCGTGGTGTACGCCGACGGACTAAACACACATCAGTTCGCTATAAAGAGCGACACAAGTAAGAGGTTGTCTGGGCAGAGACTATAATATTTTGTGTGTGTTTCATAAGTTTAGTGCTTATTGTATGTTGCTGATGTTTAACGGACCGCCGAGTCCTTGTCTGTTTACTCTAGCGAGTAATTTGAAGTTGCTGCCTGTTTAGTTAGTGTTTACCACGCTAAACTGTTGTTTTGTCCCGATCGGGACCACTGTGTTTGTGCCACCGTGAGAGGAAAGTAAGTTACTTTATCCGCTAACCACCAGACAACGGGCGCACAGATTGCTATCCGTGCGCGCGCTCTCTGTAGATAAAGTAACCGCTGCCTTCCCCCTACGGTCGTGAGACTCCGCCGAGAGTCGGTTTTTCCCTTTCTCTCTCTTTCCCCTCTCTCTCTTCTCCTACTAACCCGCACACACGCACACCTACATAACCTCACATCTCTTACACATCTGGCGGTAAGATAACGTGGGACATAGCGTTGCTCTGTCCCTCATTATCCGCCATCAGACACGTGTGCTTGTGAACATAAGTTGGGTGAGTGCAGAACCGCCGATTGCTAGGTGGCGCCATTTTGCCATTGTACTGTTTGAATACCGCGGCACTTCCGCCGGTTCATTGTCGCGTGACGTGACTTCCTCACGAGGCCACGCCCGCCATCTCAATTTCGTACAACGTCATCTCCCCAGGTCACGCCCGCTACCGTAAGGTGCGCGACGTCAGCTGGTCAGATCACGCCCACCATTCCTGGTCCTGCACGACCACTCACTCACACATCCACTCACTCACATACACGCGCACATACATATACACATACACATGCACACCCACATACACACACATACACACCCACTTTGCTTACACATTCGGAACTTGTTTATGCTGTTATCTGTGTATTTGTTGTAGCCTTAGCTGGTAGTGCAGTGTTAATTGATCGAAACATTCGTTAACTTTGTTGATTTTGTGGAGATTAATAAATACTGTTATAGCTTTAAAGAGAAGCCTTTCTGTCATTATTGTGTATTTGTATTGTGATAAGTGGCTGATTGAGAGAGTCAGAGCTCGAATTCAAACCTTCTTTGTTCACCTTAAATGTGGATGTCACTCAGACTCTCACATCCAAGGTGAACACTTTTATGAGACTACCTTTCTACCTGGTTATTGGTCCCGGTTTCCGGGTGGTGCCCCGTAATTGTTAATCAAAATTAATAATTTTATTTGTTTTATAATTAATAATTATCTCTGATAATCATTAATTATTGCTAATAACCAGCCGTGCTCCTTGAGAACCAACAACACCCCAGCTTTCCCTGCCCGGGAATCGAACCCGGGCCGCGGCGGTGAGAGCGCCGAAGCCTAGCCACGAGACCATCAGCCTACAGTTGGAGGAAACAAAAGTGTTTCAAATAATTGTCACCCTCTCCAAAAGTTTGCCTTTTTTGTCTCAGTGATTGAACTTTCTAATATACAGGCAATTCATCTTTTTTTGATGGGATGAAGTGCTGTTATGTGTTCATCGCGTGTTCAGGCATTTCAACGAGGCTTTTCGTGGCATTGGTGGTATAGTGGCGAGCATAGCTGCTTCCCAAGCAGTTGACCCGGGTTCGCTTCCCGGCCAATGCATGATGGGGGACGTCTGCTGCGCCGTCAGGTCGTCTTCGGCCCCATGTGAAGTTCTTTCAGATCAGTTGTAGTACAGTGCGAATTGCTGCAAGGCTTGTTGTGTTGTGTTGCGATGGTGGCTGCTTCCCGCCCAGCTGGCCAATCCAGAGGAACTTGGGCTTCATGTCAGTCTTTGGCTTTTCGGGGGAACCTCTGTCCATCTTCTATGTGTACGTGCAGTTATTCCTCATCCGGGTCACTGGGGCGCAGTGAGACAAGGAGTCTTGGGAGGTCACAAGCGCATCATAGTGCTAAGACCAGCTTCCGTGTCTGGGAATCCAGCCCTGGCCGCGGCGGTGGGACTGCCAAATACTAGCCGCTAGACCATCAGTGAGCCGTGAAGGCGGGAAAGGATGACACAAAAGTAAATCAAACACTGATCACCCTGAACAGAAATTGGGCTTGTTTGAATTACTGGCATCGCTACATAGGCAGCCAACGCATCTCACGCCACCCCCAGCTTTCCCTGACCGGGAATCGAACCCGGGCCGCGGCGGTGAGAGCGCCGAATCCAAGCCACTAGACCACCAGGGACGCGTGAGCTAGGGGAAGGATGAAGCAAAAGTAAATCAAAAACACTGATCACCCTGTTCCAAATTGGGCTTGTTTGACTAAATTACTGTCATGGCTACAAAGGCAAGCAACTCATCTCATCTCATGACACCCCAGCATTCCCTGACCGGGAATGGAACCCGGGCCGCGACGGTGAAAGCGCCGAATCCTAGCCACTAGACCATCAGGGAATGTCTTGCCTGCAGTTGGAGGAAACAAAAGGGTTTTCAAACAATTGTCACCCTCTCCAAAAGTTTGCCTTTTTTGTGTCAGTGACTGAACTTTCTGATATACAGGCAATTCATCTTATTTCAAATGAGATGAAGTGCTGCTATGTGTTCATCACCTGTTCAGGCATTGCAATGGGGCTTTTCATGGCATTTGTGGTATAGTGGCGGGCATAGCTCCTTCCCAAGCAGTTGACCCGGGTTCCATTCACGGCCAATGCGTGATCTCAAAAAACTCTAGTGCACCGTCAGGTTGTATTCGGAGCAATGTGACGTTCTTTTAAATCAGCTGTAGTGCAGTGTTTCAAAAGTGTGGAAAATGCTGCAAGGCTTGTATGAAAGTTGACAGTTTGTGTTTCAGTAAGTACCTGCCACGGTTGTGATAGCGGCTGCTTCCCGCCAAGCTGATCGGGTTCAAACTCCTGGCCAGTCCACAAAAACTCGTGGGCTTCACACAGGTCGCTGATTACACCTCTTTCACTTTTCAGGGGAACCTCTATCCATCTTCAATGTACGTACAGTTATTTCTCATCAGGGTCGCTGGGGCCCGATTAGAGATGGGTACTGAATGGTGCCTTGGGATAAAGTGAGACAAGCAGTCTTGGGAGGTCACAAGTGCATCATAGTGGTAAGACCAGCTTCCGTGTCTGGGAATCCAGCCCTGGCCGCGGCGGTGAGAATACTAGCCACTAGACCATCAGTGAGTCGTGAAGGTGGGAAAGGATGACACAAAAGTAAATCAAACAGTGATCACCCTGACCAAAATTGGGCTTGTTTGATTAAGTTACTGGCATCGCTATATAGGGAGCCAGCTCGTCTCACGCCACCCCTAGCTTTCCCTGACCGGGAATCGAACCCGGGCCGCGGCGGTGAGAGCGCCGAATCCTAGCCACTAGACCACCAGGGACGCATGGCGGTGGGCAAGGATGAAGCAAAAGTAAATCAAACACTGATCACCCTGTTCCAAATTTGGCTTGTTTGACTAAATTACTGGCATGGCTATGAAGGCGAGCAACTCAACTCATGACACCCCAGCTTTCCCTGCCCGGGAATCGAACCAGGGCCGCGGCGGTGAGAGCGCCGAAGCCTAGCCACGAGACCATCAGCCTACAGTTGGAGGAAACAAAAGTGTTTCAAATAATTGTCACCCTCTCCAAAAGTTTGCCTTTTTTGTCTCAGTGATTGAACTTTCTAATATACAGGCAATTCATCTTTTTTTGATGGGATGAAGTGCTGTTATGTGTTCATCGCGTGTTCAGGCATTTCAACGAGGCTTTTCGTGGCATTGGTGGTATAGTGGCGAGCATAGCTGCTTCCCAAGCAGTTGACCCGGGTTCGATTCCCGGCCAATGCATGATGGGGGACGTCTGCTGCGCCGTCAGGTCGTCTTCGGCCCCATGTGAAGTTCTTTCAGATCAGTTGTAGTACAGTGCGAATTGCTGCAAGGCTTGTTGTGTTGTGTTGCGATGGTGGCTGCTTCCCGCCCAGCTGGCCAATCCAGAGGAACTTGGGCTTCATGTCAGTCTTTGGCTTTTCGGGGGAACCTCTGTCCATCTTCTATGTGTACGTGCAGTTATTCCTCATCCGGGTCACTGGGGCGCAGTGAGACAAGGAGTCTTGGGAGGTCACAAGCGCATCATAGTGGTAAGACCAGCTTCCGTGTCTGGGAATCCAGCCCTGGCCGCGGCGGTGGGACTGCCAAATACTAGCCGCTAGACCATCAGTGAGCCGTGAAGGCGGGAAAGGATGACACAAAAGTAAATCAAACACTGATCACCCTGAACAGAAATTGGGCTTGTTTGAATTACTGGCATCGCTACATAGGCAGCCAACGCATCTCACGCCACCCCCAGCTTTCCCTGACCGGGAATCGAACCCGGGCCGCGGCGGTGAGAGCGCCGAATCCTAGCCACTAGACCACCAGGGACGCGTGAGCTAGGGGAAGGATGAAGCAAAAGTAAATCAAAAACACTGATCACCCTGTTCCAAATTGGGCTTGTTTGACTAAATTACTGTCATGGCTACAAAGGCAAGCAACTCATCTCATCTCATGACACCCCAGCATTCCCTGACCGGGAATCGAACCCGGGCCGCGGCGGTGAAAGCGCCGAATCCTAGCCACTAGACCATCAGGGAATGTCTTGCCTGCAGTTGGAGGAAACAAAAGGGTTTTCAAACAATTGTCACCCTCTCCAAAAGTTTGCCTTTTTTGTGTCAGTGACTGAACTTTCTGATATACAGGCAATTCATCTTATTTCAAATGAGATGAAGTGCTGCTATGTGTTCATCACCTGTTCAGGCATTGCAATGGGGCTTTTCATGGCATTTGTGGTATAGTGGCGGGCATAGCTCCTTCCCAAGCAGTTGACCCGGGTTCCATTCACGGCCAATGCGTGATCTCAAAAAACTCTAGTGCACCGTCAGGTTGTATTCGGAGCAATGTGACGTTCTTTTAAATCAGCTGTAGTGCAGTGTTTCAAAAGTGTGGAAAATGCTGCAAGGCTTGTATGAAAGTTGACAGTTTGTGTTTCAGTAAGTACCTGCCACGGTTGTGATAGCGGCTGCTTCCCGCCAAGCTGATCGGGTTCAAACTCCTGGCCAGTCCACAAAAACTCGTGGGCTTCACACAGGTCGCTGATTACACCTCTTTCACTTTTCAGGGGAACCTCTATCCATCTTCAATGTACGTACAGTTATTTCTCATCAGGGTCGCTGGGGCCCGATTAGAGATGGGTACTGAATGGTGCCTTGGGATAAAGTGAGACAAGCAGTCTTGGGAGGTCACAAGTGCATCATAGTGGTAAGACCAGCTTCCGTGTCTGGGAATCCAGCCCTGGCCGCGGCGGTGAGAATACTAGCCACTAGACCATCAGTGAGTCGTGAAGGTGGGAAAGGATGACACAAAAGTAAATCAAACAGTGATCACCCTGACCAAAATTGGGCTTGTTTGATTAAGTTACTGGCATCGCTATATAGGGAGCCAGCTCGTCTCACGCCACCCCTAGCTTTCCCTGACCGGGAATCGAACCCGGGCCGCGGCGGTGAGAGCGCCGAATCCTAGCCACTAGACCACCAGGGACGCAGGGCGGTGGGCAAGGATGAAGCAAAAGTAAATCAAACACTGATCACCCTGTTCCAAATTTGGCTTGTTTGACTAAATTACTGGCATGGCTATGAAGGCGAGCAACTCAACTCATGACACCCCAGCTTTCCCTGCCCGGGAATCGAACCCGGGCCGCGGCGGTGAGAGCGCCGAAGCCTAGCCACGAGACCATCAGCCTACAGTTGGAGGAAACAAAAGTGTTTCAAATAATTGTCACCCTCTCCAAAAGTTTGCCTTTTTTGTCTCAGTGATTGAACTTTCTAATATACAGGCAATTCATCTTTTTTTGATGGGATGAAGTGCTGTTATGTGTTCATCGCGTGTTCAGGCATTTCAACGAGGCTTTTCGTGGCATTGGTGGTATAGTGGCGAGCATAGCTGCTTCCCAAGCAGTTGACCGGGGTTCGATTCCCGGCCAATGCATGATGGGGGACGTCTGCTGCGCCGTCAGGTCGTCTTCGGCCCCATGTGAAGTTCTTTCAGATCAGTTGTAGTACAGTGCGAATTGCTGCAAGGCTTGTTGTGTTGTGTTGCGATGGTGGCTGCTTCCCGCCCAGCTGGCCAATCCAGAGGAACTTGGGCTTCATGTCAGTCTTTGGCTTTTCGGGGGAACCTCTGTCCATCTTCTATGTGTACGTGCAGTTATTCCTCATCCGGGTCACTGGGGCGCAGTGAGACAAGGAGTCTTGGGAGGTCACAAGCGCATCATAGTGCTAAGACCAGCTTCCGTGTCTGGGAATCCAGCCCTGGCCGCGGCGGTGGGACTGCCAAATACTAGCCGCTAGACCATCAGTGAGCCGTGAAGGCGGGAAAGGATGACACAAAAGTAAATCAAACACTGATCACCCTGAACAGAAATTGGGCTTGTTTGAATTACTGGCATCGCTACATAGGCAGCCAACGCATCTCACGCCACCCCCAGCTTTCCCTGACCGGGAATCGAACCCGGGCCGCGGCGGTGAGAGCGCCGAATCCTAGCCACTAGACCACCAGGGACGCGTGAGCTAGGGGAAGGATGAAGCAAAAGTAAATCAAAAACACTGATCACCCTGTTCCAAATTGGGCTTGTTTGACTAAATTACTGTCATGGCTACAAAGGCAAGCAACTCATCTCATCTCATGACACCCCAGCATTCCCTGACCGGGAATCGAACCCGGGCCGCGGCGGTGAAAGCGCCGAATCCTAGCCACTAGACCATCAGGGAATGTCTTGCCTGCAGTTGGAGGAAACAAAAGGGTTTTCAAACAATTGTCACCCTCTCCAAAAGTTTGGCTTTTTTGTGTCAGTGACTGAACTTTCTGATATACAGGCAATTCATCTTATTTCAAATGAGATGAAGTGCTGCTATGTGTTCATCACCTGTTCAGGCATTGCAATGGGGCTTTTCATGGCATTTGTGGTATAGTGGCGGGCATAGCTCCTTCCCAAGCAGTTGACCCGGGTTCCATTCACGGCCAATGCGTGATCTAAAAAAACTCTAGTGCACCGTCAGGTTGTATTCGGAGCAATGTGACGTTCTTTTAAATCAGCTGTAGTGCAGTGTTTCAAAAGTGTGGAAAATGCTGCAAGGCTTGTATGAAAGTTGACAGTTTGTGTTTCAGTAAGTACCTGCCACGGTTGTGATTGCGGCTGCTTCCCGCCAAGCTGATCGGGTTCAAACTCCTGGCCAGTCCACAAAAACTCGTGGGCTTCACACAGGTCGCTGATTACACCTCTTTCACTTTTCAGGGGAACCTCTATCCATCTTCAATGTACGTACAGTTATTTCTCATCAGGGTCGCTGGGGCCCGATTAGAGATGGGTACTGAATGGTGCCTTGGGATAAAGTGAGACAAGCAGTCTTGGGAGGTCACAAGTGCATCATAGTGGTAAGACCAGCTTCCGTGTCTGGGAATCCAGCCCTGGCCGCGGCGGTGAGAATACTAGCCACTAGACCATCAGTGAGTCGTGAAGGTGGGAAAGGATGACACAAAAGTAAATCAAACAGTGATCACCCTGACCAAAGTTGGGCTTGTTTGATTAAGTTACTGGCATCGCTATATAGGGAGCCAGCTCGTCTCACGCCACCCCTAGCTTTCCCTGACCGGGAATCGAACCCGGGCCGCGGCGGTGAGAGCGCCGAATCCTAGCCACTAGACCACCAGGGACGCAGGGCGGTGGGCAAGGATGAAGCAAAAGTAAATCAAACACTGATCACCCTGTTCCAAATTTGGCTTGTTTGACTAAATTACTGGCATGGCTATGAAGGCGAGCAACTCAACTCATGACACCCCAGCTTTCCCTGCCCGGGAATCGAACCAGGGCCGCGGCGGTGAGAGCGCCGAAGCCTAGCCACGAGACCATCAGCCTACAGTTGGAGGAAACAAAAGTGTTTCAAATAATTGTCACCCTCTCCAAAAGTTTGCCTTTTTTGTCTCAGTGATTGAACTTTCTAATATACAGGCAATTCATCTTTTTTTGATGGGATGAAGTGCTGTTATGTGTTCATCGCGTGTTCAGGCATTTCAACGAGGCTTTTCGTGGCATTGGTGGTATAGTGGCGAGCATAGCTGCTTCCCAAGCAGTTGACCCGGGTTCGATTCCCGGCCAATGCATGATGGGGGACGTCTGCTGCGCCGTCAGGTCGTCTTCGGCCCCATGTGAAGTTCTTTCAGATCAGTTGTAGTACAGTGCGAATTGCTGCAAGGCTTGTTGTGTTGTGTTGTGTTGCGATGGTGGCTGCTTCCCGCCCAGCTGGCCAATCCAGAGGAACTTGGGCTTCATGTCAGTCTTTGGCTTTTCGGGGGAACCTCTGTCCATCTTCTATGTGTACGTGCAGTTATTCCTCATCCGGGTCACTGGGGCGCAGTGAGACAAGGAGTCTTGGGAGGTCACAAGCGCATCATAGTGCTAAGACCAGCTTCCGTGTCTGGGAATCCAGCCCTGGCCGCGGCGGTGGGACTACCAAATACTAGCCGCTAGACCATCAGTGAGCCGTGAAGGCGGGAAAGGATGACACAAAAGTAAATCAAACACTGATCACCCTGAACAGAAATTGGGCTTGTTTGAATTACTGGCATCGCTACATAGGCAGCCAACGCATCTCACGCCACCCCCAGCTTTCCTTGACCGGGAATCGAACCCGGGCCGCGGCGGTGAGAGCGCCGAATCCTAGCCACTAGACCACCAGGGACGCGTGAGCTAGGGGAAGGATGAAGCAAAAGTAAATCAAAAACACTGATCACCCTGTTCCAAATTGGGCTTATTTGACTAAATTACTGTCATGGCTACAAAGGCAAGCAACTCATCTCATCTCATGACACCCCAGCATTCCCTGACCGGGAATCGAACCCGGGCCGCGGCGGTGAAAGCGCCGAATCCTAGCCACTAGACCATCAGGGAATGTCTTGCCTGCAGTTGGAGGAAACAAAAGGGTTTTCAAACAATTGTCACCCTCTCCAAAAGTTTGCCTTTTTTGTGTCAGTGACTGAACTTTCTGATATACAGGCAATTCATCTTATTTCAAATGAGATGAAGTGCTGCTATGTGTTCATCACCTGTTCAGGCATTGCAATGGGGCTTTTCATGGCATTTGTGGTATAGTGGCGGGCATAGCTCCTTCCCAAGCAGTTGACCCGGGTTCCATTCACGGCCAATGCGTGATCTAAAAAAACTCTAGTGCACCGTCAGGTTGTATTCGGAGCAATGTGACGTTCTTTTAAATCAGCTGTAGTGCAGTGTTTCAAAAGTGTGGAAAATGCTGCAAGGCTTGTATGAAAGTTGACAGTTTGTGTTTCAGTAAGTACCTGCCACGGTTGTGATAGCGGCTGCTTCCCGCCAAGCTGATCGGGTTCAAACTCCTGGCCAGTCCACAAAAACTCGTGGGCTTCACACAGGTCGCTGATTACACCTCTTTCACTTTTCAGGGGAACCTCTATCCATCTTCAATGTACGTACAGTTATTTCTCATCAGGGTCGCTGGGGCCCGATTAGAGATGGGTACTGAATGGTGCCTTGGGATAAAGTGAGACAAGCAGTCTTGGGAGGTCACAAGTGCATCATAGTGGTAAGACCAGCTTCCGTGTCTGGGAATCCAGCCCTGGCCGCGGCGGTGAGAATACTAGCCACTAGACCATCAGTGAGTCGTGAAGGTGGGAAAGGATGACACAAAAGTAAATCAAACAGTGATCACCCTGACCAAAATTGGGCTTGTTTGATTAAGTTACTGGCATCGCTATATAGGGAGCCAGCTCGTCTCACGCCACCCCTAGCTTTCCCTGACCGGGAATCGAACCCGGGCCGCGGCGGTGAGAGCGCCGAATCCTAGCCACTAGACCACCAGGGACGCAGGGCGGTGGGCAAGGATGAAGCAAAAGTAAATCAAACACTGATCACCCTGTTCCAAATTTGGCTTGTTTGACTAAATTACTGGCATGGCTATGAAGGCGAGCAACTCAACTCATGACACCCCAGCTTTCCCTGCCCGGGAATCGAACCCGGGCCGCGGCGGTGAGAGCGCCGAAGCCTAGCCACGAGACCATCAGCCTACAGTTGGAGGAAACAAAAGTGTTTCAAATAATTGTCACCCTCTCCAAAAGTTTGCCTTTTTTGTCTCAGTGATTGAACTTTCTAATATACAGGCAATTCATCTTTTTTTGATGGGATGAAGTGCTGTTATGTGTTCATCGCGTGTTCAGGCATTTCAACGAGGCTTTTCGTGGCATTGGTGGTATAGTGGCGAGCATAGCTGCTTCCCAAGCAGTTGACCCGGGTTCGATTCCCGGCCAATGCATGATGGGGGACGTCTGCTGCGCCGTCAGGTCGTCTTCGGCCCCATGTGAAGTTCTTTCAGATCAGTTGTAGTACAGTGCGAATTGCTGCAAGGCTTGTTGTGTTGTGTTGCGATGGTGGCTGCTTCCCGCCCAGCTGGCCAATCCAGAGGAACTTGGGCTTCATGTCAGTCTTTGGCTTTTCGGGGGAACCTCTGTCCATCTTCTATGTGTACGTGCAGTTATTCCTCATCCGGGTCACTGGGACGCAGTGAGACAAGGAGTCTTGGGAGGTCACAAGCGCATCATAGTGCTAAGACCAGCTTCCGTGTCTGGGAATCCAGCCCTGGCCGCGGCGGTGGGACTGCCAAATACTAGCCGCTAGACCATCAGTGAGCCGTGAAGGCGGGAAAGGATGACACAAAAGTAAATCAAACACTGATCACCCTGAACAGAAATTGGGCTTGTTTGAATTACTGGCATCGCTACATAGGCAGCCAACGCATCTCACGCCACCCCCAGCTTTCCCTGACCGGGAATCGAACCCGGGCCGCGGCGGTGAGAGCGCCGAATCCTAGCCACTAGACCACCAGGGACGCGTGAGCTAGGGGAAGGATGAAGCAAAAGTAAATCAAAAACACTGATCACCCTGTTCCAAATTGGGCTTGTTTGACTAAATTACTGTCATGGCTACAAAGGCAAGCAACTCATCTCATCTCATGACACCCCAGCATTCCCTGACCGGGAATCGAACCCGGGCCGCGGCGGTGAAAGCGCCGAATCCTAGCCACTAGACCATCAGGGAATGTCTTGCCTGCAGTTGGAGGAAACAAAAGGGTTTTCAAACAATTGTCACCCTCTCCAAAAGTTTGCCTTTTTTGTGTCAGTGACTGAACTTTCTGATATACAGGCAATTCATCTTATTTCAAATGAGATGAAGTGCTGCTATGTGTTCATCACCTGTTCAGGCATTGCAATGGGGCTTTTCATGGCATTTGTGGTATAGTGGCGGGCATAGCTCCTTCCCAAGCAGTTGACCCGGGTTCCATTCACGGCCAATGCGTGATCTAAAAAAACTCTAGTGCACCGTCAGGTTGTATTCGGAGCAATGTGACGTTCTTTTAAATCAGCTGTAGTGCAGTGTTTCAAAAGTGTGGAAAATGCTGCAAGGCTTGTATGAAAGTTGACAGTTTGTGTTTCAGTAAGTACCTGCCACGGTTGTGATTGCGGCTGCTTCCCGCCAAGCTGATCGGGTTCAAACTCCTGGCCAGTCCACAAAAACTCGTGGGCTTCACACAGGTCGCTGATTACACCTCTTTCACTTTTCAGGGGAACCTCTATCCATCTTCAATGTACGTACAGTTATTTCTCATCAGGGTCGCTGGGGCCCGATTAGAGATGGGTACTGAATGGTGCCTTGGGATAAAGTGAGACAAGCAGTCTTGGGAGGTCACAAGTGCATCATAGTGGTAAGACCAGCTTCCGTGTCTGGGAATCCAGCCCTGGCCGCGGCGGTGAGAATACTAGCCACTAGACCATCAGTGAGTCGTGAAGGTGGGAAAGGATGACACAAAAGTAAATCAAACAGTGATCACCCTGACCAAAATTGGGCTTGTTTGATTAAGTTACTGGCATCGCTATATAGGGAGCCAGCTCGTCTCACGCCACCCCTAGCTTTCCCTGACCGGGAATCGAACCCGGGCCGCGGCGGTGAGAGCGCCGAATCCTAGCCACTAGACCACCAGGGACGCAGGGCGGTGGGCAAGGATGAAGCAAAAGTAAATCAAACACTGATCACCCTGTTCCAAATTTGGCTTGTTTGACTAAATTACTGGCATGGCTATGAAGGCGAGCAACTCAACTCATGACACCCCAGCTTTCCCTGCCCGGGAATCGAACCCGGGCCGCGGCGGTGAGAGCGCCGAAGCCTAGCCACGAGACCATCAGCCTACAGTTGGAGGAAACAAAAGTGTTTCAAATAATTGTCACCCTCTCCAAAAGTTTGCCTTTTTTGTCTCAGTGATTGAACTTTCTAATATACAGGCAATTCATCTTTTTTTGATGGGATGAAGTGCTGTTATGTGTTCATCGCGTGTTCAGGCATTTCAACGAGGCTTTTCGTGGCATTGGTGGTATAGTGGCGAGCATAGCTGCTTCCCAAGCAGTTGACCCGGGTTCGATTCCCGGCCAATGCATGATGGGGGACGTCTGCTGCGCCGTCAGGTCGTCTTCGGCCCCATGTGAAGTTCTTTCAGATCAGTTGTAGTACAGTGCGAATTGCTGCAAGGCTTGTTGTGTTGTGTTGCGATGGTGGCTGCTTCCCGCCCAGCTGGCCAATCCAGAGGAACTTGGGCTTCATGTCAGTCTTTGGCTTTTCGGGGGAACCTCTGTCCATCTTCTGTGTGTACGTGCAGTTATTCCTCATCCGGGTCACTGGGGCGCAGTGAGACAAGGAGTCTTGGGAGGTCACAAGCGCATCATAGTGCTAAGACCAGCTTCCGTGTCTGGGAATCCAGCCCTGGCCGCGGCGGTGGGACTGCCAAATACTAGCCGCTAGACCAGCCGTGAAGGCGGGAAAGGATGACACAAAAGTAAATCAAACACTGATCACCCTGAACAGAAATTGGGCTTGTTTGAATTACTGGCATCGCTACATAGGCAGCCAACGCATCTCACGCCACCCCCAGCTTTCCCTGACCGGGAATCGAACCCGGGCCGCGGCGGTGAGAGCGCCGAATCCTAGCCACTAGACCACCAGGGACGCGTGAGCTAGGGGAAGGATGAAGCAAAAGTAAATCAAAAACACTGATCACCCTGTTCCAAATTGGGCTTATTTGACTAAATTACTGTCATGGCTACAAAGGCAAGCAACTCATCTCATCTCATGACACCCCAGCATTCCCTGACCGGGAATCGAACCCGGGCCGCGGCGGTGAAAGCGCCGAATCCTAGCCACTAGACCATCAGGGAATGTCTTGCCTGCAGTTGGAGGAAACAAAAGGGTTTTCAAACAATTGTCACCCTCTCCAAAAGTTTGCCTTTTTTGTGTCAGTGACTGAACTTTCTGATATACAGGCAATTCATCTTATTTCAAATGAGATGAAGTGCTGCTATGTGTTCATCACCTGTTCAGGCATTGCAATGGGGCTTTTCATGGCATTTGTGGTATAGTGGCGGGCATAGCTCCTTCCCAAGCAGTTGACCCGGGTTCCATTCACGGCCAATGCGTGATCTAAAAAAACTCTAGTGCACCGTCAGGTTGTATTCGGAGCAATGTGACGTTCTTTTAAATCAGCTGTAGTGCAGTGTTTCAAAAGTGTGGAAAATGCTGCAAGGCTTGTATGAAAGTTGACAGTTTGTGTTTCAGTAAGTACCTGCCACGGTTGTGATAGCGGCTGCTTCCCGCCAAGCTGATCGGGTTCAAACTCCTGGCCAGTCCACAAAAACTCGTGGGCTTCACACAGGTCGCTGATTACACCTCTTTCACTTTTCAGGGGAACCTCTATCCATCTTCAATGTACGTACAGTTATTTCTCATCAGGGTCGCTGGGGCCCGATTAGAGATGGGTACTGAATGGTGCCTTGGGATAAAGTGAGACAAGCAGTCTTGGGAGGTCACAAGTGCATCATAGTGGTAAGACCAGCTTCCGTGTCTGGGAATCCAGCCCTGGCCGCGGCGGTGAGAATACTAGCCACTAGACCATCAGTGAGTCGTGAAGGTGGGAAAGGATGACACAAAAGTAAATCAAACAGTGATCACCCTGACCAAAATTGGGCTTGTTTGATTAAGTTACTGGCATCGCTATATAGGGAGCCAGCTCGTCTCACGCCACCCCTAGCTTTCCCTGACCGGGAATCGAACCCGGGCCGCGGCGGTGAGAGCGCCGAATCCTAGCCACTAGACCACCAGGGACGCAGGGCGGTGGGCAAGGATGAAGCAAAAGTAAATCAAACACTGATCACCCTGTTCCAAATTTGGCTTGTTTGACTAAATTACTGGCATGGCTATGAAGGCGAGCAACTCAACTCATGACACCCCAGCTTTCCCTGCCCGGGAATCGAACCCGGGCCGCGGCGGTGAGAGCGCCGAAGCCTAGCCACGAGACCATCAGCCTACAGTTGGAGGAAACAAAAGTGTTTCAAATAATTGTCACCCTCTCCAAAAGTTTGCCTTTTTTGTCTCAGTGATTGAACTTTCTAATATACAGGCAATTCATCTTTTTTTGATGGGATGAAGTGCTGTTATGTGTTCATCGCGTGTTCAGGCATTTCAACGAGGCTTTTCGTGGCATTGGTGGTATAGTGGCGAGCATAGCTGCTTCCCAAGCAGTTGACCCGGGTTCGATTCCCGGCCAATGCATGATGGGGGACGTCTGCTGCGCCGTCAGGTCGTCTTCGGCCCCATGTGAAGTTCTTTCAGATCAGTTGTAGTACAGTGCGAATTGCTGCAAGGCTTGTTGTGTTGTGTTGCGATGGTGGCTGCTTCCCGCCCAGCTGGCCAATCCAGAGGAATTTGGGCTTCATGTCAGTCTTTGGCTTTTCGGGGGAACCTCTGTCCATCTTCTATGTGTACGTGCAGTTATTCCTCATCCGGGTCACTGGGGCGCAGTGAGACAAGGAGTCTTGGGAGGTCACAAGCGCATCATAGTGCTAAGACCAGCTTCCGTGTCTGGGAATCCAGCCCTGGCCGCGGCGGTGGGACTGCCAAATACTAGCCGCTAGACCATCAGTGAGCCGTGAAGGCGGGAAAGGATGACACAAAAGTAAATCAAACACTGATCACCCTGAACAGAAATTGGGCTTGTTTGAATTACTGGCATCGCTACATAGGCAGCCAACGCATCTCACGCCACCCCCAGCTTTCCCTGACCGGGAATCGAACCCGGGCCGCGGCGGTGAGAGCGCCGAATCCTAGCCACTAGACCACCAGGGACGCGTGAGCTAGGGGAAGGATGAAGCAAAAGTAAATCAAAAACACTGATCACCCTGTTCCAAATTGGGCTTGTTTGACTAAATTACTGTCATGGCTACAAAGGCAAGCAACTCATCTCATCTCATGACACCCCAGCATTCCCTGACCGGGAATCGAACCCGGGCCGCGGCGGTGAAAGCGCCGAATCCTAGCCACTAGACCATCAGGGAATGTCTTGCCTGCAGTTGGAGGAAACAAAAGGGTTTTCAAACAATTGTCACCCTCTCCAAAAGTTTGCCTTTTTTGTGTCAGTGACTGAACTTTCTGATATACAGGCAATTCATCTTATTTCAAATGAGATGAAGTGCTGCTATGTGTTCATCACCTGTTCAGGCATTGCAATGGGGCTTTTCATGGCATTTGTGGTATAGTGGCGGGCATAGCTCCTTCCCAAGCAGTTGACCCGGGTTCCATTCACGGCCAATGCGTGATCTAAAAAAACTCTAGTGCACCGTCAGGTTGTATTCGGAGCAATGTGACGTTCTTTTAAATCAGCTGTAGTGCAGTGTTTCAAAAGTGTGGAAAATGCTGCAAGGCTTGTATGAAAGTTGACAGTTTGTGTTTCAGTAAGTACCTGCCACGGTTGTGATTGCGGCTGCTTCCCGCCAAGCTGATCGGGTTCAAACTCCTGGCCAGTCCACAAAAACTCGTGGGCTTCACACAGGTCGCTGATTACACCTCTTTCACTTTTCAGGGGAACCTCTATCCATCTTCAATGTACGTACAGTTATTTCTCATCAGGGTCGCTGGGGCCCGATTAGAGATGGGTACTGAATGGTGCCTTGGGATAAAGTGAGACAAGCAGTCTTGGGAGGTCACAAGTGCATCATAGTGGTAAGACCAGCTTCCGTGTCTGGGAATCCAGCCCTGGCCGCGGCGGTGAGAATACTAGCCACTAGACCATCAGTGAGTCGTGAAGGTGGGAAAGGATGACACAAAAGTAAATCAAACAGTGATCACCCTGACCAAAATTGGGCTTGTTTGATTAAGTTACTGGCATCGCTATATAGGGAGCCAGCTCGTCTCACGCCACCCCTAGCTTTCCCTGACCGGGAATCGAACCCGGGCCGCGGCGGTGAGAGCGCCGAATCCTAGCCACTAGACCACCAGGGACGCAGGGCGGTGGGCAAGGATGAAGCAAAAGTAAATCAAACACTGATCACCCTGTTCCAAATTTGGCTTGTTTGACTAAATTACTGGCATGGCTATGAAGGCGAGCAACTCAACTCATGACACCCCAGCTTTCCCTGCCCGGGAATCGAACCCGGGCCGCGGCGGTGAGAGCGCCGAAGCCTAGCCACGAGACCATCAGCCTACAGTTGGAGGAAACAAAAGTGTTTCAAATAATTGTCACCCTCTCCAAAAGTTTGCCTTTTTTGTCTCAGTGATTGAACTTTCTAATATACAGGCAATTCATCTTTTTTTGATGGGATGAAGTGCTGTTATGTGTTCATCGCGTGTTCAGGCATTTCAACGAGGCTTTTCGTGGCATTGGTGGTATAGTGGCGAGCATAGCTGCTTCCCAAGCAGTTGACCCGGGTTCGATTCCCGGCCAATGCATGATGGGGGACGTCTGCTGCGCCGTCAGGTCGTCTTCGGCCCCATGTGAAGTTCTTTCAGATCAGTTGTAGTACAGTGCGAATTGCTGCAAGGCTTGTTGTGTTGTGTTGCGATGGTGGCTGCTTCCCGCCCAGCTGGCCAATCCAGAGGAACTTGGGCTTCATGTCAGTCTTTGGCTTTTCGGGGGAACCTCTGTCCATCTTCTATGTGTACGTGCAGTTATTCCTCATCCGGGTCACTGGGGCGCAGTGAGACAAGGAGTCTTGGGAGGTCACAAGCGCATCATAGTGCTAAGACCAGCTTCCGTGTCTGGGAATCCAGCCCTGGCCGCGGCGGTGGGACTGCCAAATACTAGCCGCTAGACCAGCCGTGAAGGCGGGAAAGGATGACACAAAAGTAAATCAAACACTGATCACCCTGAACAGAAATTGGGCTTGTTTGAATTACTGGCATCGCTACATAGGCAGCCAACGCATCTCACGCCACCCCCAGCTTTCCCTGACCGGGAATCGAACCCGGGCCGCGGCGGTGAGAGCGCCGAATCCTAGCCACTAGACCACCAGGGACGCGTGAGCTAGGGGAAGGATGAAGCAAAAGTAAATCAAAAACACTGATCACCCTGTTCCAAATTGGGCTTATTTGACTAAATTACTGTCATGGCTACAAAGGCAAGCAACTCATCTCATCTCATGACACCCCAGCATTCCCTGACCGGGAATCGAACCCGGGCCGCGGCGGTGAAAGCGCCGAATCCTAGCCACTAGACCATCAGGGAATGTCTTGCCTGCAGTTGGAGGAAACAAAAGGGTTTTCAAACAATTGTCACCCTCTCCAAAAGTTTGCCTTTTTTGTGTCAGTGACTGAACTTTCTGATATACAGGCAATTCATCTTATTTCAAATGAGATGAAGTGCTGCTATGTGTTCATCACCTGTTCAGGCATTGCAATGGGGCTTTTCATGGCATTTGTGGTATAGTGGCGGGCATAGCTCCTTCCCAAGCAGTTGACCCGGGTTCCATTCACGGCCAATGCGTGATCTAAAAAAACTCTAGTGCACCGTCAGGTTGTATTCGGAGCAATGTGACGTTCTTTTAAATCAGCTGTAGTGCAGTGTTTCAAAAGTGTGGAAAATGCTGCAAGGCTTGTATGAAAGTTGACAGTTTGTGTTTCAGTAAGTACCTGCCACGGTTGTGATAGCGGCTGCTTCCCGCCAAGCTGATCGGGTTCAAACTCCTGGCCAGTCCACAAAAACTCGTGGGCTTCACACAGGTCGCTGATTACACCTCTTTCACTTTTCAGGGGAACCTCTATCCATCTTCAATGTACGTACAGTTATTTCTCATCAGGGTCGCTGGGGCCCGATTAGAGATGGGTACTGAATGGTGCCTTGGGATAAAGTGAGACAAGCAGTCTTGGGAGGTCACAAGTGCATCATAGTCGTAAGACCAGCGTCCGTGTCTGGGAATCCAGCCCTGGCCGCGGCGGTGAGAATACTAGCCACTAGACCATCAGTGAGTCGTGAAGGTGGGAAAGGATGACACAAAAGTAAATCAAACAGTGATCACCCTGACCAAAATTGGGCTTGTTTGATTAAGTTACTGGCATCGCTATATAGGGAGCCAGCTCGTCTCACGCCACCCCTAGCTTTCCCTGACCGGGAATCGAACCCGGGCCGCGGCGGTGAGAGCGCCGAATCCTAGCCACTAGACCACCAGGGACGCAGGGCGGTGGGCAAGGATGAAGCAAAAGTAAATCAAACACTGATCACCCTGTTCCAAATTTGGCTTGTTTGACTAAATTACTGGCATGGCTATGAAGGCGAGCAACTCAACTCATGACACCCCAGCTTTCCCTGCCCGGGAATCGAACCCGGGCCGCGGCGGTGAGAGCGCCGAAGCCTAGCCACGAGACCATCAGCCTACAGTTGGAGGAAACAAAAGTGTTTCAAATAATTGTCACCCTCTCCAAAAGTTTGCCTTTTTTGTCTCAGTGATTGAACTTTCTAATATACAGGCAATTCATCTTTTTTTGATGGGATGAAGTGCTGTTATGTGTTCATCGCGTGTTCAGGCATTTCAACGAGGCTTTTCGTGGCATTGGTGGTATAGTGGCGAGCATAGCTGCTTCCCAAGCAGTTGACCCGGGTTCGATTCCCGGCCAATGCATGATGGGGGACGTCTGCTGCGCCGTCAGGTCGTCTTCGGCCCCATGTGAAGTTCTTTCAGATCAGTTGTAGTACAGTGCGAATTGCTGCAAGGCTTGTTGTGTTGTGTTGCGATGGTGGCTGCTTCCCGCCCAGCTGGCCAATCCAGAGGAACTTGGGCTTCATGTCAGTCTTTGGCTTTTCGGGGGAACCTCTGTCCATCTTCTATGTGTACGTGCAGTTATTCCTCATCCGGGTCACTGGGGCGCAGTGAGACAAGGAGTCTTGGGAGGTCACAAGCGCATCATAGTGCTAAGACCAGCTTCCGTGTCTGGGAATCCAGCCCTGGCCGCGGCGGTGGGACTGCCAAATACTAGCCGCTAGACCATCAGTGAGCCGTGAAGGCGGGAAAGGATGACACAAAAGTAAATCAAACACTGATCACCCTGAACAGAAATTGGGCTTGTTTGAATTACTGGCATCGCTACATAGGCAGCCAACGCATCTCACGCCACCCCCAGCTTTCCCTGACCGGGAATCGAACCCGGGCCGCGGCGGTGAGAGCGCCGAATCCTAGCCACTAGACCACCAGGGACGCGTGAGCTAGGGGAAGGATGAAGCAAAAGTAAATCAAAAACACTGATCACCCTGTTCCAAATTGGGCTTGTTTGACTAAATTACTGTCATGGCTACAAAGGCAAGCAACTCATCTCATCTCATGACACCCCAGCATTCCCTGACCGGGAATCGAACCCGGGCCGCGGCGGTGAAAGCGCCGAATCCTAGCCACTAGACCATCAGGGAATGTCTTGCCTGCAGTTGGAGGAAACAAAAGGGTTTTCAAACAATTGTCACCCTCTCCAAAAGTTTGCCTTTTTTGTGTCAGTGACTGAACTTTCTGATATACAGGCAATTCATCTTATTTCAAATGAGATGAAGTGCTGCTATGTGTTCATCACCTGTTCAGGCATTGCAATGGGGCTTTTCATGGCATTTGTGGTATAGTGGCGGGCATAGCTCCTTCCCAAGCAGTTGACCCGGGTTCCATTCACGGCCAATGCGTGATCTAAAAAAACTCTAGTGCACCGTCAGGTTGTATTCGGAGCAATGTGACGTTCTTTTAAATCAGCTGTAGTGCAGTGTTTCAAAAGTGTGGAAAATGCTGCAAGGCTTGTATGAAAGTTGACAGTTTGTGTTTCAGTAAGTACCTGCCACGGTTGTGATTGCGGCTGCTTCCCGCCAAGCTGATCGGGTTCAAACTCCTGGCCAGTCCACAAAAACTCGTGGGCTTCACACAGGTCGCTGATTACACCTCTTTCACTTTTCAGGGGAACCTCTATCCATCTTCAATGTACGTACAGTTATTTCTCATCAGGGTCGCTGGGGCCCGATTAGAGATGGGTACTGAATGGTGCCTTGGGATAAAGTGAGACAAGCAGTCTTGGGAGGTCACAAGTGCATCATAGTGGTAAGACCAGCTTCCGTGTCTGGGAATCCAGCCCTGGCCGCGGCGGTGAGAATACTAGCCACTAGACCATCAGTGAGTCGTGAAGGTGGGAAAGGATGACACAAAAGTAAATCAAACAGTGATCACCCTGACCAAAATTGGGCTTGTTTGATTAAGTTACTGGCATCGCTATATAGGGAGCCAGCTCGTCTCACGCCACCCCTAGCTTTCCCTGACCGGGAATCGAACCCGGGCCGCGGCGGTGAGAGCGCCGAATCCTAGCCACTAGACCACCAGGGACGCAGGGCGGTGGGCAAGGATGAAGCAAAAGTAAATCAAACACTGATCACCCTGTTCCAAATTTGGCTTGTTTGACTAAATTACTGGCATGGCTATGAAGGCGAGCAACTCAACTCATGACACCCCAGCTTTCCCTGCCCGGGAATCGAACCCGGGCCGCGGCGGTGAGAGCGCCGAAGCCTAGCCACGAGACCATCAGCCTACAGTTGGAGGAAACAAAAGTGTTTCAAATAATTGTCACCCTCTCCAAAAGTTTGCCTTTTTTGTCTCAGTGATTGAACTTTCTAATATACAGGCAATTCATCTTTTTTTGATGGGATGAAGTGCTGTTATGTGTTCATCGCGTGTTCAGGCATTTCAACGAGGCTTTTCGTGGCATTGGTGGTATAGTGGCGAGCATAGCTGCTTCCCAAGCAGTTGACCCGGGTTCGATTCCCGGCCAATGCATGATGGGGGACGTCTGCTGCGCCGTCAGGTCGTCTTCGGCCCCATGTGAAGTTCTTTCAGATCAGTTGTAGTACAGTGCGAATTGCTGCAAGGCTTGTTGTGTTGTGTTGCGATGGTGGCTGCTTCCCGCCCAGCTGGCCAATCCAGAGGAACTTGGGCTTCATGTCAGTCTTTGGCTTTTCGGGGGAACCTCTGTCCATCTTCTATGTGTACGTGCAGTTATTCCTCATCCGGGTCACTGGGGCGCAGTGAGACAAGGAGTCTTGGGAGGTCACAAGCGCATCATAGTGCTAAGACCAGCTTCCGTGTCTGGGAATCCAGCCCTGGCCGCGGCGGTGGGACTGCCAAATACTAGCCGCTAGACCAGCCGTGAAGGCGGGAAAGGATGACACAAAAGTAAATCAAACACTGATCACCCTGAACAGAAATTGGGCTTGTTTGAATTACTGGCATCGCTACATAGGCAGCCAACGCATCTCACGCCACCCCCAGCTTTCCCTGACCGGGAATCGAACCCGGGCCGCGGCGGTGAGAGCGCCGAATCCTAGCCACTAGACCACCAGGGACGCGTGAGCTAGGGGAAGGATGAAGCAAAAGTAAATCAAAAACACTGATCACCCTGTTCCAAATTGGGCTTATTTGACTAAATTACTGTCATGGCTACAAAGGCAAGCAACTCATCTCATCTCATGACACCCCAGCATTCCCTGACCGGGAATCGAACCCGGGCCGCGGCGGTGAAAGCGCCGAATCCTAGCCACTAGACCATCAGGGAATGTCTTGCCTGCAGTTGGAGGAAACAAAAGGGTTTTCAAACAATTGTCACCCTCTCCAAAAGTTTGCCTTTTTTGTGTCAGTGACTGAACTTTCTGATATACAGGCAATTCATCTTATTTCAAATGAGATGAAGTGCTGCTATGTGTTCATCACCTGTTCAGGCATTGCAATGGGGCTTTTCATGGCATTTGTGGTATAGTGGCGGGCATAGCTCCTTCCCAAGCAGTTGACCCGGGTTCCATTCACGGCCAATGCGTGATCTCAAAAAACTCTAGTGCACCGTCAGGTTGTATTCGGAGCAATGTGACGTTCTTTTAAATCAGCTGTAGTGCAGTGTTTCAAAAGTGTGGAAAATGCTGCAAGGCTTGTATGAAAGTTGACAGTTTGTGTTTCAGTAAGTACCTGCCACGGTTGTGATAGCGGCTGCTTCCCGCCAAGCTGATCGGGTTCAAACTCCTGGCCAGTCCACAAAAACTCGTGGGCTTCACACAGGTCGCTGATTACACCTCTTTCACTTTTCAGGGGAACCTCTATCCATCTTCAATGTACGTACAGTTATTTCTCATCAGGGTCGCTGGGGCCCGATTAGAGATGGGTACTGAATGGTGCCTTGGGATAAAGTGAGACAAGCAGTCTTGGGAGGTCACAAGTGCATCATAGTCGTAAGACCAGCGTCCGTGTCTGGGAATCCAGCCCTGGCCGCGGCGGTGAGAATACTAGCCACTAGACCATCAGTGAGTCGTGAAGGTGGGAAAGGATGACACAAAAGTAAATCAAACAGTGATCACCCTGACCAAAATTGGGCTTGTTTGATTAAGTTACTGGCATCGCTATATAGGGAGCCAGCTCGTCTCACGCCACCCCTAGCTTTCCCTGACCGGGAATCGAACCCGGGCCGCGGCGGTGAGAGCGCCGAATCCTAGCCACTAGACCACCAGGGACGCAGGGCGGTGGGCAAGGATGAAGCAAAAGTAAATCAAACACTGATCACCCTGTTCCAAATTTGGCTTGTTTGACTAAATTACTGGCATGGCTATGAAGGCGAGCAACTCAACTCATGACACCCCAGCTTTCCCTGCCCGGGAATCGAACCCGGGCCGCGGCGGTGAGAGCGCCGAAGCCTAGCCACGAGACCATCAGCCTACAGTTGGAGGAAACAAAAGTGTTTCAAATAATTGTCACCCTCTCCAAAAGTTTGCCTTTTTTGTCTCAGTGATTGAACTTTCTAATATACAGGCAATTCATCTTTTTTTGATGGGATGAAGTGCTGTTATGTGTTCATCGCGTGTTCAGGCATTTCAACGAGGCTTTTCGTGGCATTGGTGGTATAGTGGCGAGCATAGCTGCTTCCCAAGCAGTTGACCCGGGTTCGATTCCCGGCCAATGCATGATGGGGGACGTCTGCTGCGCCGTCAGGTCGTCTTCGGCCCCATGTGAAGTTCTTTCAGATCAGTTGTAGTACAGTGCGAATTGCTGCAAGGCTTGTTGTGTTGTGTTGCGATGGTGGCTGCTTCCCGCCCAGCTGGCCAATCCAGAGGAACTTGGGCTTCATGTCAGTCTTTGGCTTTTCGGGGGAACCTCTGTCCATCTTCTATGTGTACGTGCAGTTATTCCTCATCCGGGTCACTGGGGCGCAGTGAGACAAGGAGTCTTGGGAGGTCACAAGCGCATCATAGTGCTAAGACCAGCTTCCGTGTCTGGGAATCCAGCCCTGGCCGCGGCGGTGGGACTGCCAAATACTAGCCGCTAGACCATCAGTGAGCCGTGAAGGCGGGAAAGGATGACACAAAAGTAAATCAAACACTGATCACCCTGAACAGAAATTGGGCTTGTTTGAATTACTGGCATCGCTACATAGGCAGCCAACGCATCTCACGCCACCCCCAGCTTTCCCTGACCGGGAATCGAACCCGGGCCGCGGCGGTGAGAGCGCCGAATCCTAGCCACTAGACCACCAGGGACGCGTGAGCTAGGGGAAGGATGAAGCAAAAGTAAATCAAAAACACTGATCACCCTGTTCCAAATTGGGCTTGTTTGACTAAATTACTGTCATGGCTACAAAGGCAAGCAACTCATCTCATCTCATGACACCCCAGCATTCCCTGACCGGGAATCGAACCCGGGCCGCGGCGGTGAAAGCGCCGAATCCTAGCCACTAGACCATCAGGGAATGTCTTGCCTGCAGTTGGAGGAAACAAAAGGGTTTTCAAACAATTGTCACCCTCTCCAAAAGTTTGCCTTTTTTGTGTCAGTGACTGAACTTTCTGATATACAGGCAATTCATCTTATTTCAAATGAGATGAAGTGCTGCTATGTGTTCATCACCTGTTCAGGCATTGCAATGGGGCTTTTCATGGCATTTGTGGTATAGTGGCGGGCATAGCTCCTTCCCAAGCAGTTGACCCGGGTTCCATTCACGGCCAATGCGTGATCTAAAAAAACTCTAGTGCACCGTCAGGTTGTATTCGGAGCAATGTGACGTTCTTTTAAATCAGCTGTAGTGCAGTGTTTCAAAAGTGTGGAAAATGCTGCAAGGCTTGTATGAAAGTTGACAGTTTGTGTTTCAGTAAGTACCTGCCACGGTTGTGATTGCGGCTGCTTCCCGCCAAGCTGATCGGGTTCAAACTCCTGGCCAGTCCACAAAAACTCGTGGGCTTCACACAGGTCGCTGATTACACCTCTTTCACTTTTCAGGGGAACCTCTATCCATCTTCAATGTACGTACAGTTATTTCTCATCAGGGTCGCTGGGGCCCGATTAGAGATGGGTACTGAATGGTGCCTTGGGATAAAGTGAGACAAGCAGTCTTGGGAGGTCACAAGTGCATCATAGTGGTAAGACCAGCTTCCGTGTCTGGGAATCCAGCCCTGGCCGCGGCGGTGAGAATACTAGCCACTAGACCATCAGTGAGTCGTGAAGGTGGGAAAGGATGACACAAAAGTAAATCAAACAGTGATCACCCTGACCAAAATTGGGCTTGTTTGATTAAGTTACTGGCATCGCTATATAGGGAGCCAGCTCGTCTCACGCCACCCCTAGCTTTCCCTGACCGGGAATCGAACCCGGGCCGCGGCGGTGAGAGCGCCGAATCCTAGCCACTAGACCACCAGGGACGCAGGGCGGTGGGCAAGGATGAAGCAAAAGTAAATCAAACACTGATCACCCTGTTCCAAATTTGGCTTGTTTGACTAAATTACTGGCATGGCTATGAAGGCGAGCAACTCAACTCATGACACCCCAGCTTTCCCTGCCCGGGAATCGAACCCGGGCCGCGGCGGTGAGAGCGCCGAAGCCTAGCCACGAGACCATCAGCCTACAGTTGGAGGAAACAAAAGTGTTTCAAATAATTGTCACCCTCTCCAAAAGTTTGCCTTTTTTGTCTCAGTGATTGAACTTTCTAATATACAGGCAATTCATCTTTTTTTGATGGGATGAAGTGCTGTTATGTGTTCATCGCGTGTTCAGGCATTTCAACGAGGCTTTTCGTGGCATTGGTGGTATAGTGGCGAGCATAGCTGCTTCCCAAGCAGTTGACCCGGGTTCGATTCCCGGCCAATGCATGATGGGGGACGTCTGCTGCGCCGTCAGGTCGTCTTCGGCCCCATGTGAAGTTCTTTCAGATCAGTTGTAGTACAGTGCGAATTGCTGCAAGGCTTGTTGTGTTGTGTTGCGATGGTGGCTGCTTCCCGCCCAGCTGGCCAATCCAGAGGAACTTGGGCTTCATGTCAGTCTTTGGCTTTTCGGGGGAACCTCTGTCCATCTTCTATGTGTACGTGCAGTTATTCCTCATCCGGGTCACTGGGGCGCAGTGAGACAAGGAGTCTTGGGAGGTCACAAGCGCATCATAGTGCTAAGACCAGCTTCCGTGTCTGGGAATCCAGCCCTGGCCGCGGCGGTGGGACTGCCAAATACTAGCCGCTAGACCAGCCGTGAAGGCGGGAAAGGATGACACAAAAGTAAATCAAACACTGATCACCCTGAACAGAAATTGGGCTTGTTTGAATTACTGGCATCGCTACATAGGCAGCCAACGCATCTCACGCCACCCCCAGCTTTCCCTGACCGGGAATCGAACCCGGGCCGCGGCGGTGAGAGCGCCGAATCCTAGCCACTAGACCACCAGGGACGCGTGAGCTAGGGGAAGGATGAAGCAAAAGTAAATCAAAAACACTGATCACCCTGTTCCAAATTGGGCTTATTTGACTAAATTACTGTCATGGCTACAAAGGCAAGCAACTCATCTCATCTCATGACACCCCAGCATTCCCTGACCGGGAATCGAACCCGGGCCGCGGCGGTGAAAGCGCCGAATCCTAGCCACTAGACCATCAGGGAATGTCTTGCCTGCAGTTGGAGGAAACAAAAGGGTTTTCAAACAATTGTCACCCTCTCCAAAAGTTTGCCTTTTTTGTGTCAGTGACTGAACTTTCTGATATACAGGCAATTCATCTTATTTCAAATGAGATGAAGTGCTGCTATGTGTTCATCACCTGTTCAGGCATTGCAATGGGGCTTTTCATGGCATTTGTGGTATAGTGGCGGGCATAGCTCCTTCCCAAGCAGTTGACCCGGGTTCCATTCACGGCCAATGCGTGATCTAAAAAAACTCTAGTGCACCGTCAGGTTGTATTCGGAGCAATGTGACGTTCTTTTAAATCAGCTGTAGTGCAGTGTTTCAAAAGTGTGGAAAATGCTGCAAGGCTTGTATGAAAGTTGACAGTTTGTGTTTCAGTAAGTACCTGCCACGGTTGTGATTGCGGCTGCTTCCCGCCAAGCTGATCGGGTTCAAACTCCTGGCCAGTCCACAAAAACTCGTGGGCTTCACACAGGTCGCTGATTACACCTCTTTCACTTTTCAGGGGAACCTCTATCCATCTTCAATGTACGTACAGTTATTTCTCATCAGGGTCGCTGGGGCCCGATTAGAGATGGGTACTGAATGGTGCCTTGGGATAAAGTGAGACAAGCAGTCTTGGGAGGTCACAAGTGCATCATAGTGGTAAGACCAGCTTCCGTGTCTGGGAATCCAGCCCTGGCCGCGGCGGTGAGAATACTAGCCACTAGACCATCAGTGAGTCGTGAAGGTGGGAAAGGATGACACAAAAGTAAATCAAACAGTGATCACCCTGACCAAAATTGGGCTTGTTTGATTAAGTTACTGGCATCGCTATATAGGGAGCCAGCTCGTCTCACGCCACCCCTAGCTTTCCCTGACCGGGAATCGAACCCGGGCCGCGGCGGTGAGAGCGCCGAATCCTAGCCACTAGACCACCAGGGACGCAGGGCGGTGGGCAAGGATGAAGCAAAAGTAAATCAAACACTGATCACCCTGTTCCAAATTTGGCTTGTTTGACTAAATTACTGGCATGGCTATGAAGGCGAGCAACTCAACTCATGACACCCCAGCTTTCCCTGCCCGGGAATCGAACCCGGGCCGCGGCGGTGAGAGCGCCGAAGCCTAGCCACGAGACCATCAGCCTACAGTTGGAGGAAACAAAAGTGTTTCAAATAATTGTCACCCTCTCCAAAAGTTTGCCTTTTTTGTCTCAGTGATTGAACTTTCTAATATACAGGCAATTCATCTTTTTTTGATGGGATGAAGTGCTGTTATGTGTTCATCGCGTGTTCAGGCATTTCAACGAGGCTTTTCGTGGCATTGGTGGTATAGTGGCGAGCATAGCTGCTTCCCAAGCAGTTGACCCGGGTTCGATTCCCGGCCAATGCATGATGGGGGACGTCTGCTGCGCCGTCAGGTCGTCTTCGGCCCCATGTGAAGTTCTTTCAGATCAGTTGTAGTACAGTGCGAATTGCTGCAAGGCTTGTTGTGTTGTGTTGCGATGGTGGCTGCTTCCCGCCCAGCTGGCCAATCCAGAGGAACTTGGGCTTCATGTCAGTCTTTGGCTTTTCGGGGGAACCTCTGTCCATCTTCTATGTGTACGTGCAGTTATTCCTCATCCGGGTCACTGGGGCGCAGTGAGACAAGGAGTCTTGGGAGGTCACAAGCGCATCATAGTGCTAAGACCAGCTTCCGTGTCTGGGAATCCAGCCCTGGCCGCGGCGGTGGGACTGCCAAATACTAGCCGCTAGACCAGCCGTGAAGGCGGGAAAGGATGACACAAAAGTAAATCAAACACTGATCACCCTGAACAGAAATTGGGCTTGTTTGAATTACTGGCATCGCTACATAGGCAGCCAACGCATCTCACGCCACCCCCAGCTTTCCCTGACCGGGAATCGAACCCGGGCCGCGGCGGTGAGAGCGCCGAATCCTAGCCACTAGACCACCAGGGACGCGTGAGCTAGGGGAAGGATGAAGCAAAAGTAAATCAAAAACACTGATCACCCTGTTCCAAATTGGGCTTATTTGACTAAATTACTGTCATGGCTACAAAGGCAAGCAACTCATCTCATCTCATGACACCCCAGCATTCCCTGACCGGGAATCGAACCCGGGCCGCGGCGGTGAAAGCGCCGAATCCTAGCCACTAGACCATCAGGGAATGTCTTGCCTGCAGTTGGAGGAAACAAAAGGGTTTTCAAACAATTGTCACCCTCTCCAAAAGTTTGCCTTTTTTGTGTCAGTGACTGAACTTTCTGATATACAGGCAATTCATCTTATTTCAAATGAGATGAAGTGCTGCTATGTGTTCATCACCTGTTCAGGCATTGCAATGGGGCTTTTCATGGCATTTGTGGTATAGTGGCGGGCATAGCTCCTTCCCAAGCAGTTGACCCGGGTTCCATTCACGGCCAATGCGTGATCTCAAAAAACTCTAGTGCACCGTCAGGTTGTATTCGGAGCAATGTGACGTTCTTTTAAATCAGCTGTAGTGCAGTGTTTCAAAAGTGTGGAAAATGCTGCAAGGCTTGTATGAAAGTTGACAGTTTGTGTTTCAGTAAGTACCTGCCACGGTTGTGATAGCGGCTGCTTCCCGCCAAGCTGATCGGGTTCAAACTCCTGGCCAGTCCACAAAAACTCGTGGGCTTCACACAGGTCGCTGATTACACCTCTTTCACTTTTCAGGGGAACCTCTATCCATCTTCAATGTACGTACAGTTATTTCTCATCAGGGTCGCTGGGGCCCGATTAGAGATGGGTACTGAATGGTGCCTTGGGATAAAGTGAGACAAGCAGTCTTGGGAGGTCACAAGTGCATCATAGTCGTAAGACCAGCGTCCGTGTCTGGGAATCCAGCCCTGGCCGCGGCGGTGAGAATACTAGCCACTAGACCATCAGTGAGTCGTGAAGGTGGGAAAGGATGACACAAAAGTAAATCAAACAGTGATCACCCTGACCAAAATTGGGCTTGTTTGATTAAGTTACTGGCATCGCTATATAGGGAGCCAGCTCGTCTCACGCCACCCCTAGCTTTCCCTGACCGGGAATCGAACCCGGGCCGCGGCGGTGAGAGCGCCGAATCCTAGCCACTAGACCACCAGGGACGCAGGGCGGTGGGCAAGGATGAAGCAAAAGTAAATCAAACACTGATCACCCTGTTCCAAATTTGGCTTGTTTGACTAAATTACTGGCATGGCTATGAAGGCGAGCAACTCAACTCATGACACCCCAGCTTTCCCTGCCCGGGAATCGAACCCGGGCCGCGGCGGTGAGAGCGCCGAAGCCTAGCCACGAGACCATCAGCCTACAGTTGGAGGAAACAAAAGTGTTTCAAATAATTGTCACCCTCTCCAAAAGTTTGCCTTTTTTGTCTCAGTGATTGAACTTTCTAATATACAGGCAATTCATCTTTTTTTGATGGGATGAAGTGCTGTTATGTGTTCATCGCGTGTTCAGGCATTTCAACGAGGCTTTTCGTGGCATTGGTGGTATAGTGGCGAGCATAGCTGCTTCCCAAGCAGTTGACCCGGGTTCGATTCCCGGCCAATGCATGATGGGGGACGTCTGCTGCGCCGTCAGGTCGTCTTCGGCCCCATGTGAAGTTCTTTCAGATCAGTTGTAGTACAGTGCGAATTGCTGCAAGGCTTGTTGTGTTGTGTTGCGATGGTGGCTGCTTCCCGCCCAGCTGGCCAATCCAGAGGAACTTGGGCTTCATGTCAGTCTTTGGCTTTTCGGGGGAACCTCTGTCCATCTTCTATGTGTACGTGCAGTTATTCCTCATCCGGGTCACTGGGGCGCAGTGAGACAAGGAGTCTTGGGAGGTCACAAGCGCATCATAGTGCTAAGACCAGCTTCCGTGTCTGGGAATCCAGCCCTGGCCGCGGCGGTGGGACTGCCAAATACTAGCCGCTAGACCATCAGTGAGCCGTGAAGGCGGGAAAGGATGACACAAAAGTAAATCAAACACTGATCACCCTGAACAGAAATTGGGCTTGTTTGAATTACTGGCATCGCTACATAGGCAGCCAACGCATCTCACGCCACCCCCAGCTTTCCCTGACCGGGAATCGAACCCGGGCCGCGGCGGTGAGAGCGCCGAATCCTAGCCACTAGACCACCAGGGACGCGTGAGCTAGGGGAAGGATGAAGCAAAAGTAAATCAAAAACACTGATCACCCTGTTCCAAATTGGGCTTGTTTGACTAAATTACTGTCATGGCTACAAAGGCAAGCAACTCATCTCATCTCATGACACCCCAGCATTCCCTGACCGGGAATCGAACCCGGGCCGCGGCGGTGAAAGCGCCGAATCCTAGCCACTAGACCATCAGGGAATGTCTTGCCTGCAGTTGGAGGAAACAAAAGGGTTTTCAAACAATTGTCACCCTCTCCAAAAGTTTGCCTTTTTTGTGTCAGTGACTGAACTTTCTGATATACAGGCAATTCATCTTATTTCAAATGAGATGAAGTGCTGCTATGTGTTCATCACCTGTTCAGGCATTGCAATGGGGCTTTTCATGGCATTTGTGGTATAGTGGCGGGCATAGCTCCTTCCCAAGCAGTTGACCCGGGTTCCATTCACGGCCAATGCGTGATCTAAAAAAACTCTAGTGCACCGTCAGGTTGTATTCGGAGCAATGTGACGTTCTTTTAAATCAGCTGTAGTGCAGTGTTTCAAAAGTGTGGAAAATGCTGCAAGGCTTGTATGAAAGTTGACAGTTTGTGTTTCAGTAAGTACCTGCCACGGTTGTGATAGCGGCTGCTTCCCGCCAAGCTGATCGGGTTCAAACTCCTGGCCAGTCCACAAAAACTCGTGGGCTTCACACAGGTCGCTGATTACACCTCTTTCACTTTTCAGGGGAACCTCTATCCATCTTCAATGTACGTACAGTTATTTCTCATCAGGGTCGCTGGGGCCCGATTAGAGATGGGTACTGAATGGTGCCTTGGGATAAAGTGAGACAAGCAGTCTTGGGAGGTCACAAGTGCATCATAGTGGTAAGACCAGCTTCCGTGTCTGGGAATCCAGCCCTGGCCGCGGCGGTGAGAATACTAGCCACTAGACCATCAGTGAGTCGTGAAGGTGGGAAAGGATGACACAAAAGTAAATCAAACAGTGATCACCCTGACCAAAATTGGGCTTGTTTGATTAAGTTACTGGCATCGCTATATAGGGAGCCAGCTCGTCTCACGCCACCCCTAGCTTTCCCTGACCGGGAATCGAACCCGGGCCGCGGCGGTGAGAGCGCCGAATCCTAGCCACTAGACCACCAGGGACGCAGGGCGGTGGGCAAGGATGAAGCAAAAGTAAATCAAACACTGATCACCCTGTTCCAAATTTGGCTTGTTTGACTAAATTACTGGCATGGCTATGAAGGCGAGCAACTCAACTCATGACACCCCAGCTTTCCCTGCCCGGGAATCGAACCCGGGCCGCGGCGGTGAGAGCGCCGAAGCCTAGCCACGAGACCATCAGCCTACAGTTGGAGGAAACAAAAGTGTTTCAAATAATTGTCACCCTCTCCAAAAGTTTGCCTTTTTTGTCTCAGTGATTGAACTTTCTAATATACAGGCAATTCATCTTTTTTTGATGGGATGAAGTGCTGTTATGTGTTCATCGCGTGTTCAGGCATTTCAACGAGGCTTTTCGTGGCATTGGTGGTATAGTGGCGAGCATAGCTGCTTCCCAAGCAGTTGACCCGGGTTCGATTCCCGGCCAATGCATGATGGGGGACGTCTGCTGCGCCGTCAGGTCGTCTTCGGCCCCATGTGAAGTTCTTTCAGATCAGTTGTAGTACAGTGCGAATTGCTGCAAGGCTTGTTGTGTTGTGTTGCGATGGTGGCTGCTTCCCGCCCAGCTGGCCAATCCAGAGGAACTTGGGCTTCATGTCAGTCTTTGGCTTTTCGGGGGAACCTCTGTCCATCTTCTATGTGTACGTGCAGTTATTCCTCATCCGGGTCACTGGGGCGCAGTGAGACAAGGAGTCTTGGGAGGTCACAAGCGCATCATAGTGCTAAGACCAGCTTCCGTGTCTGGGAATCCAGCCCTGGCCGCGGCGGTGGGACTGCCAAATACTAGCCGCTAGACCAGCCGTGAAGGCGGGAAAGGATGACACAAAAGTAAATCAAACACTGATCACCCTGAACAGAAATTGGGCTTGTTTGAATTACTGGCATCGCTACATAGGCAGCCAACGCATCTCACGCCACCCCCAGCTTTCCCTGACCGGGAATCGAACCCGGGCCGCGGCGGTGAGAGCGCCGAATCCTAGCCACTAGACCACCAGGGACGCGTGAGCTAGGGGAAGGATGAAGCAAAAGTAAATCAAAAACACTGATCACCCTGTTCCAAATTGGGCTTATTTGACTAAATTACTGTCATGGCTACAAAGGCAAGCAACTCATCTCATCTCATGACACCCCAGCATTCCCTGACCGGGAATCGAACCCGGGCCGCGGCGGTGAAAGCGCCGAATCCTAGCCACTAGACCATCAGGGAATGTCTTGCCTGCAGTTGGAGGAAACAAAAGGGTTTTCAAACAATTGTCACCCTCTCCAAAAGTTTGCCTTTTTTGTGTCAGTGACTGAACTTTCTGATATACAGGCAATTCATCTTATTTCAAATGAGATGAAGTGCTGCTATGTGTTCATCACCTGTTCAGGCATTGCAATGGGGCTTTTCATGGCATTTGTGGTATAGTGGCGGGCATAGCTCCTTCCCAAGCAGTTGACCCGGGTTCCATTCACGGCCAATGCGTGATCTCAAAAAACTCTAGTGCACCGTCAGGTTGTATTCGGAGCAATGTGACGTTCTTTTAAATCAGCTGTAGTGCAGTGTTTCAAAAGTGTGGAAAATGCTGCAAGGCTTGTATGAAAGTTGACAGTTTGTGTTTCAGTAAGTACCTGCCACGGTTGTGATAGCGGCTGCTTCCCGCCAAGCTGATCGGGTTCAAACTCCTGGCCAGTCCACAAAAACTCGTGGGCTTCACACAGGTCGCTGATTACACCTCTTTCACTTTTCAGGGGAACCTCTATCCATCTTCAATGTACGTACAGTTATTTCTCATCAGGGTCGCTGGGGCCCGATTAGAGATGGGTACTGAATGGTGCCTTGGGATAAAGTGAGACAAGCAGTCTTGGGAGGTCACAAGTGCATCATAGTCGTAAGACCAGCGTCCGTGTCTGGGAATCCAGCCCTGGCCGCGGCGGTGAGAATACTAGCCACTAGACCATCAGTGAGTCGTGAAGGTGGGAAAGGATGACACAAAAGTAAATCAAACAGTGATCACCCTGACCAAAATTGGGCTTGTTTGATTAAGTTACTGGCATCGCTATATAGGGAGCCAGCTCGTCTCACGCCACCCCTAGCTTTCCCTGACCGGGAATCGAACCCGGGCCGCGGCGGTGAGAGCGCCGAATCCTAGCCACTAGACCACCAGGGACGCAGGGCGGTGGGCAAGGATGAAGCAAAAGTAAATCAAACACTGATCACCCTGTTCCAAATTTGGCTTGTTTGACTAAATTACTGGCATGGCTATGAAGGCGAGCAACTCAACTCATGACACCCCAGCTTTCCCTGCCCGGGAATCGAACCCGGGCCGCGGCGGTGAGAGCGCCAAAGCCTAGCCACGAGACCATCAGCCTACAGTTGGAGGAAACAAAAGTGTTTCAAATAATTGTCACCCTCTCCAAAAGTTTGCCTTTTTTGTCTCAGTGATTGAACTTTCTAATATACAGGCAATTCATCTTTTTTTGATGGGATGAAGTGCTGTTATGTGTTCATCGCGTGTTCAGGCATTTCAACGAGGCTTTTCGTGGCATTGGTGGTATAGTGGCGAGCATAGCTGCTTCCCAAGCAGTTGACCCGGGTTCGATTCCCGGCCAATGCATGATGGGGGACGTCTGCTGCGCCGTCAGGTCGTCTTCGGCCCCATGTGAAGTTCTTTCAGATCAGTTGTAGTACAGTGCGAATTGCTGCAAGGCTTGTTGTGTTGTGTTGCGATGGTGGCTGCTTCCCGCCCAGCTGGCCAATCCAGAGGAACTTGGGCTTCATGTCAGTCTTTGGCTTTTCGGGGGAACCTCTGTCCATCTTCTATGTGTACGTGCAGTTATTCCTCATCCGGGTCACTGGGGCGCAGTGAGACAAGGAGTCTTGGGAGGTCACAAGCGCATCATAGTGCTAAGACCAGCTTCCGTGTCTGGGAATCCAGCCCTGGCCGCGGCGGTGGGACTGCCAAATACTAGCCGCTAGACCATCAGTGAGCCGTGAAGGCGGGAAAGGATGACACAAAAGTAAATCAAACACTGATCACCCTGAACAGAAATTGGGCTTGTTTGAATTACTGGCATCGCTACATAGGCAGCCAACGCATCTCACGCCACCCCCAGCTTTCCCTGACCGGGAATCGAACCCGGGCCGCGGCGGTGAGAGCGCCGAATCCTAGCCACTAGACCACCAGGGACGCGTGAGCTAGGGGAAGGATGAAGCAAAAGTAAATCAAAAACACTGATCACCCTGTTCCAAATTGGGCTTGTTTGACTAAATTACTGTCATGGCTACAAAGGCAAGCAACTCATCTCATCTCATGACACCCCAGCATTCCCTGACCGGGAATCGAACCCGGGCCGCGGCGGTGAAAGCGCCGAATCCTAGCCACTAGACCATCAGGGAATGTCTTGCCTGCAGTTGGAGGAAACAAAAGGGTTTTCAAACAATTGTCACCCTCTCCAAAAGTTTGCCTTTTTTGTGTCAGTGACTGAACTTTCTGATATACAGGCAATTCATCTTATTTCAAATGAGATGAAGTGCTGCTATGTGTTCATCACCTGTTCAGGCATTGCAATGGGGCTTTTCATGGCATTTGTGGTATAGTGGCGGGCATAGCTCCTTCCCAAGCAGTTGACCCGGGTTCCATTCACGGCCAATGCGTGATCTAAAAAAACTCTAGTGCACCGTCAGGTTGTATTCGGAGCAATGTGACGTTCTTTTAAATCAGCTGTAGTGCAGTGTTTCAAAAGTGTGGAAAATGCTGCAAGGCTTGTATGAAAGTTGACAGTTTGTGTTTCAGTAAGTACCTGCCACGGTTGTGATTGCGGCTGCTTCCCGCCAAGCTGATCGGGTTCAAACTCCTGGCCAGTCCACAAAAACTCGTGGGCTTCACACAGGTCGCTGATTACACCTCTTTCACTTTTCAGGGGAACCTCTATCCATCTTCAATGTACGTACAGTTATTTCTCATCAGGGTCGCTGGGGCCCGATTAGAGATGGGTACTGAATGGTGCCTTGGGATAAAGTGAGACAAGCAGTCTTGGGAGGTCACAAGTGCATCATAGTGGTAAGACCAGCTTCCGTGTCTGGGAATCCAGCCCTGGCCGCGGCGGTGAGAATACTAGCCACTAGACCATCAGTGAGTCGTGAAGGTGGGAAAGGATGACACAAAAGTAAATCAAACAGTGATCACCCTGACCAAAATTGGGCTTGTTTGATTAAGTTACTGGCATCGCTATATAGGGAGCCAGCTCGTCTCACGCCACCCCTAGCTTTCCCTGACCGGGAATCGAACCCGGGCCGCGGCGGTGAGAGCGCCGAATCCTAGCCACTAGACCACCAGGGACGCATGGCGGTGGGCAAGGATGAAGCAAAAGTAAATCAAACACTGATCACCCTGTTCCAAATTTGGCTTGTTTGACTAAATTACTGGCATGGCTATGAAGGCGAGCAACTCAACTCATGACACCCCAGCTTTCCCTGCCCGGGAATCGAACCCGGGCCGCGGCGGTGAGAGCGCCGAAGCCTAGCCACGAGACCATCAGCCTACAGTTGGAGGAAACAAAAGTGTTTCAAATAATTGTCACCCTCTCCAAAAGTTTGCCTTTTTTGTCTCAGTGATTGAACTTTCTAATATACAGGCAATTCATCTTTTTTTGATGGGATGAAGTGCTGTTATGTGTTCATCGCGTGTTCAGGCATTTCAACGAGGCTTTTCGTGGCATTGGTGGTATAGTGGCGAGCATAGCTGCTTCCCAAGCAGTTGACCCGGGTTCGATTCCCGGCCAATGCATGATGGGGGACGTCTGCTGCGCCGTCAGGTCGTCTTCGGCCCCATGTGAAGTTCTTTCAGATCAGTTGTAGTACAGTGCGAATTGCTGCAAGGCTTGTTGTGTTGTGTTGCGATGGTGGCTGCTTCCCGCCCAGCTGGCCAATCCAGAGGAACTTGGGCTTCATGTCAGTCTTTGGCTTTTCGGGGGAACCTCTGTCCATCTTCTATGTGTACGTGCAGTTATTCCTCATCCGGGTCACTGGGGCGCAGTGAGACAAGGAGTCTTGGGAGGTCACAAGCGCATCATAGTGCTAAGACCAGCTTCCGTGTCTGGGAATCCAGCCCTGGCCGCGGCGGTGGGACTGCCAAATACTAGCCGCTAGACCATCAGTGAGCCGTGAAGGCGGGAAAGGATGACACAAAAGTAAATCAAACACTGATCACCCTGAACAGAAATTGGGCTTGTTTTAATTACTGGCATCGCTACATAGGCAGCCAACGCATCTCACGCCACCCCCAGCTTTCCCTGACCGGGAATCGAACCCGGGCCGCGGCGGTGAGAGCGCCGAATCCTAGCCACTAGACCACCAGGGACGCGTGAGCTAGGGGAAGGATGAAGCAAAAGTAAATCAAAAACACTGATCACCCTGTTCCAAATTGGGCTTGTTTGACTAAATTACTGTCATGGCTACAAAGGCAAGCAACTCATCTCATCTCATGACACCCCAGCATTCCCTGACCGGGAATCGAACCCGGGCCGCGGCGGTGAAAGCGCCGAATCCTAGCCACTAGACCATCAGGGAATGTCTTGCCTGCAGTTGGAGGAAACAAAAGGGTTTTCAAACAATTGTCACCCTCTCCAAAAGTTTGCCTTTTTTGTGTCAGTGACTGAACTTTCTGATATACAGGCAATTCATCTTATTTCAAATGAGATGAAGTGCTGCTATGTGTTCATCACCTGTTCAGGCATTGCAATGGGGCTTTTCATGGCATTTGTGGTATAGTGGCGGGCATAGCTCCTTCCCAAGCAGTTGACCCGGGTTCCATTCACGGCCAATGCGTGATCTCAAAAAACTCTAGTGCACCGTCAGGTTGTATTCGGAGCAATGTGACGTTCTTTTAAATCAGCTGTAGTGCAGTGTTTCAAAAGTGTGGAAAATGCTGCAAGGCTTGTATGAAAGTTGACAGTTTGTGTTTCAGTAAGTACCTGCCACGGTTGTGATAGCGGCTGCTTCCCGCCAAGCTGATCGGGTTCAAACTCCTGGCCAGTCCACAAAAACTCGTGGGCTTCACACAGGTCGCTGATTACACCTCTTTCACTTTTCAGGGGAACCTCTATCCATCTTCAATGTACGTACAGTTATTTCTCATCAGGGTCGCTGGGGCCCGATTAGAGATGGGTACTGAATGGTGCCTTGGGATAAAGTGAGACAAGCAGTCTTGGGAGGTCACAAGTGCATCATAGTGGTAAGACCAGCTTCCGTGTCTGGGAATCCAGCCCTGGCCGCGGCGGTGAGAATACTAGCCACTAGACCATCAGTGAGTCGTGAAGGTGGAAAAGGATGACACAAAAGTAAATCAAACAGTGATCACCCTGACCAAAATTGGGCTTGTTTGATTAAGTTACTGGCATCGCTATATAGGGAGCCAGCTCGTCTCACGCCACCCCTAGCTTTCCCTGACCGGGAATCGAACCCGGGCCGCGGCGGTGAGAGCGCCGAATCCTAGCCACTAGACCACCAGGGACGCAGGGCGGTGGGCAAGGATGAAGCAAAAGTAAATCAAACACTGATCACCCTGTTCCAAATTTGGCTTGTTTGACTAAATTACTGGCATGGCTATGAAGGCGAGCAACTCAACTCATGACACCCCAGCTTTCCCTGCCCGGGAATCGAACCCGGGCCGCGGCGGTGAGAGCGCCGAAGCCTAGCCACGAGACCATCAGCCTACAGTTGGAGGAAACAAAAGTGTTTCAAATAATTGTCACCCTCTCCAAAAGTTTGCCTTTTTTGTCTCAGTGATTGAACTTTCTAATATACAGGCAATTCATCTTTTTTTGATGGGATGAAGTGCTGTTATGTGTTCATCGCGTGTTCAGGCATTTCAACGAGGCTTTTCGTGGCATTGGTGGTATAGTGGCGAGCATAGCTGCTTCCCAAGCAGTTGACCCGGGTTCGATTCCCGGCCAATGCATGATGGGGGACGTCTGCTGCGCCGTCAGGTCGTCTTCGGCCCCATGTGAAGTTCTTTCAGATCAGTTGTAGTACAGTGCGAATTGCTGCAAGGCTTGTTGTGTTGTGTTGCGATGGTGGCTGCTTCCCGCCCAGCTGGCCAATCCAGAGGAACTTGGGCTTCATGTCAGTCTTTGGCTTTTCGGGGGAACCTCTGTCCATCTTCTATGTGTACGTGCAGTTATTCCTCATCCGGGTCACTGGGGCGCAGTGAGACAAGGAGTCTTGGGAGGTCACAAGCGCATCATAGTGGTAAGACCAGCTTCCGTGTCTGGGAATCCAGCCCTGGCCGCGGCGGTGGGACTGCCAAATACTAGCCGCTAGACCATCAGTGAGCCGTGAAGGCGGGAAAGGATGACACAAAAGTAAATCAAACACTGATCACCCTGAACAGAAATTGGGCTTGTTTGAATTACTGGCATCGCTACATAGGCAGCCAACGCATCTCACGCCACCCCCAGCTTTCCCTGACCGGGAATCGAACCCGGGCCGCGGCGGTGAGAGCGCCGAATCCTAGCCACTAGACCACCAGGGACGCGTGAGCTAGGGGAAGGATGAAGCAAAAGTAAATCAAAAACACTGATCACCCTGTTCCAAATTGGGCTTGTTTGACTAAATTACTGTCATGGCTACAAAGACAAGCAACTCATCTCATCTCATGACACCCCAGCATTCCCTGACCGGGAATCGAACCCGGGCCGCGGCGGTGAAAGCGCCGAATCCTAGCCACTAGACCATCAGGGAATGTCTTGCCTGCAGTTGGAGGAAACAAAAGGGTTTTCAAACAATTGTCACCCTCTCCAAAAGTTTGCCTTTTTTGTGTCAGTGACTGAACTTTCTGATATACAGGCAATTCATCTTATTTCAAATGAGATGAAGTGCTGCTATGTGTTCATCACCTGTTCAGGCATTGCAATGGGGCTTTTCATGGCATTTGTGGTATAGTGGCGGGCATAGCTCCTTCCCAAGCAGTTAACCCGGGTTCCATTCACGGCCAATGCGTGATCTCAAAAAACTCTAGTGCACCGTCAGGTTGTATTCGGAGCAATGTGACGTTCTTTTAAATCAGCTGTAGTGCAGTGTTTCAAAAGTGTGGAAAATGCTGCAAGGCTTGTATGAAAGTTGACAGTTTGTGTTTCAGTAAGTACCTGCCACGGTTGTGATAGCGGCTGCTTCCCGCCAAGCTGATCGGGTTCAAACTCCTGGCCAGTCCACAAAAACTCGTGGGCTTCACACAGGTCGCTGATTACACCTCTTTCACTTTTCAGGGGAACCTCTATCCATCTTCAATGTACGTACAGTTATTTCTCATCAGGGTCGCTGGGGCCCGATTAGAGATGGGTACTGAATGGTGCCTTGGGATAAAGTGAGACAAGCAGTCTTGGGAGGTCACAAGTGCATCATAGTGGTAAGACCAGCTTCCGTGTCTGGGAATCCAGCCCTGGCCGCGGCGGTGAGAATACTAGCCACTAGACCATCAGTGAGTCGTGAAGGTGGGAAAGGATGACACAAAAGTAAATCAAACAGTGATCACCCTGACCAAAATTGGGCTTGTTTGATTAAGTTACTGGCATCGCTATATAGGGAGCCAGCTCGTCTCACGCCACCCCTAGCTTTCCCTGACCGGGAATCGAACCCGGGCCGCGGCGGTGAGAGCGCCGAATCCTAGCCACTAGACCACCAGGGACGCAGGGCGGTGGGCAAGGATGAAGCAAAAGTAAATCAAACACTGATCACCCTGTTCCAAATTTGGCTTGTTTGACTAAATTACTGGCATGGCTATGAAGGCGAGCAACTCAACTCATGACACCCCAGCTTTCCCTGCCCGGGAATCGAACCCGGGCCGCGGCGGTGAGAGCGCCGAAGCCTAGCCACGAGACCATCAGCCTACAGTTGGAGGAAACAAAAGTGTTTCAAATAATTGTCACCCTCTCCAAAAGTTTGCCTTTTTTGTCTCAGTGATTGAACTTTCTAATATACAGGCAATTCATCTTTTTTTGATGGGATGAAGTGCTGTTATGTGTTCATCGCGTGTTCAGGCATTTCAACGAGGCTTTTCGTGGCATTGGTGGTATAGTGGCGAGCATAGCTGCTTCCCAAGCAGTTGACCCGGGTTCGATTCCCGGCCAATGCATGATGGGGGACGTCTGCTGCGCCGTCAGGTCGTCTTCGGCCCCATGTGAAGTTCTTTCAGATCAGTTGTAGTACAGTGCGAATTGCTGCAAGGCTTGTTGTGTTGTGTTGCGATGGTGGCTGCTTCCCGCCCAGCTGGCCAATCCAGAGGAACTTGGGCTTCATGTCAGTCTTTGGCTTTTCGGGGGAACCTCTGTCCATCTTCTATGTGTACGTGCAGTTATTCCTCATCCGGGTCACTGGGGCGCAGTGAGACAAGGAGTCTTGGGAGGTCACAAGCGCATCATAGTGCTAAGACCAGCTTCCGTGTCTGGGAATCCAGCCCTGGCCGCGGCGGTGGGACTGCCAAATACTAGCCGCTAGACCATCAGTGAGCCGTGAAGGCGGGAAAGGATGACACAAAAGTAAATCAAACACTGATCACCCTGAACAGAAATTGGGCTTGTTTGAATTACTGGCATCGCTACATAGGCAGCCAACGCATCTCACGCCACCCCCAGCTTTCCCTGACCGGGAATCGAACCCGGGCCGCGGCGGTGAGAGCGCCGAATCCTAGCCACTAGACCACCAGGGACGCGTGAGCTAGGGGAAGGATGAAGCAAAAGTAAATCAAAAACACTGATCACCCTGTTCCAAATTGGGCTTGTTTGACTAAATTACTGTCATGGCTACAAAGGCAAGCAACTCATCTCATCTCATGACACCCCAGCATTCCCTGACCGGGAATCGAACCCGGGCCGCGGCGGTGAAAGCGCAGAATCCTAGCCACTAGACCATCAGGGAATGTCTTGCCTGCAGTTGGAGGAAACAAAAGGGTTTTCAAACAATTGTCACCCTCTCCAAAAGTTTGCCTTTTTTGTGTCAGTGACTGAACTTTCTGATATACAGGCAATTCATCTTATTTCAAATGAGATGAAGTGCTGCTATGTGTTCATCACCTGTTCAGGCATTGCAATGGGGCTTTTCATGGCATTTGTGGTATAGTGGCGGGCATAGCTCCTTCCCAAGCAGTTGACCCGGGTTCCATTCACGGCCAATGCGTGATCTCAAAAAACTCTAGTGCACCGTCAGGTTGTATTCGGAGCAATGTGACGTTCTTTTAAATCAGCTGTAGTGCAGTGTTTCAAAAGTGTGGAAAATGCTGCAAGGCTTGTATGAAAGTTGACAGTTTGTGTTTCAGTAAGTACCTGCCACGGTTGTGATAGCGGCTGCTTCCCGCCAAGCTGATCGGGTTCAAACTCCTGGCCAGTCCACAAAAACTCGTGGGCTTCACACAGGTCGCTGATTACACCTCTTTCACTTTTCAGGGGAACCTCTATCCATCTTCAATGTACGTACAGTTATTTCTCATCAGGGTCGCTGGGGCCCGATTAGAGATGGGTACTGAATGGTGCCTTGGGATAAAGTGAGACAAGCAGTCTTGGGAGGTCACAAGTGCATCATAGTGGTAAGACCAGCTTCCGTGTCTGGGAATCCAGCCCTGGCCGCGGCGGTGAGAATACTAGCCACTAGACCATCAGTGAGTCGTGAAGGTGGGAAAGGATGACACAAAAGTAAATCAAACAGTGATCACCCTGACCAAAATTGGGCTTGTTTGATTAAGTTACTGGCATCGCTATATAGGGAGCCAGCTCGTCTCACGCCACCCCTAGCTTTCCCTGACCGGGAATCGAACCCGGGCCGCGGCGGTGAGAGCGCCGAATCCTAGCCACTAGACCACCAGGGACGCAGGGCGGTGGGCAAGGATGAAGCAAAAGTAAATCAAACACTGATCACCCTGTTCCAAATTTGGCTTGTTTGACTAAATTACTGGCATGGCTATGAAGGCGAGCAACTCAACTCATGACACCCCAGCTTTCCCTGCCCGGGAATCGAACCCGGGCCGCGGCGGTGAGAGCGCCGAAGCCTAGCCACGAGACCATCAGCCTACAGTTGGAGGAAACAAAAGTGTTTCAAATAATTGTCACCCTCTCCAAAAGTTTGCCTTTTTTGTCTCAGTGATTGAACTTTCTAATATACAGGCAATTCATCTTTTTTTGATGGGATGAAGTGCTGTTATGTGTTCATCGCGTGTTCAGGCATTTCAACGAGGCTTTTCGTGGCATTGGTGGTATAGTGGCGAGCATAGCTGCTTCCCAAGCAGTTGACCCGGGTTCGATTCCCGGCCAATGCATGATGGGGGACGTCTGCTGCGCCGTCAGGTCGTCTTCGGCCCCATGTGAAGTTCTTTCAGATCAGTTGTAGTACAGTGCGAATTGCTGCAAGGCTTGTTGTGTTGTGTTGCGATGGTGGCTGCTTCCCGCCCAGCTGGCCAATCCAGAGGAACTTGGGCTTCATGTCAGTCTTTGGCTTTTCGGGGGAACCTCTGTCCATCTTCTATGTGTACGTGCAGTTATTCCTCATCCGGGTCACTGGGGCGCAGTGAGACAAGGAGTCTTGGGAGGTCACAAGCGCATCATAGTGGTAAGACCAGCTTCCGTGTCTGGGAATCCAGCCCTGGCCGCGGCGGTGGGACTGCCAAATACTAGCCGCTAGACCATCAGTGAGCCGTGAAGGCGGGAAAGGATGACACAAAAGTAAATCAAACACTGATCACCCTGAACAGAAATTGGGCTTGTTTGAATTACTGGCATCGCTACATAGGCAGCCAACGCATCTCACGCCACCCCCAGCTTTCCCTGACCGGGAATCGAATCCGGGCCGCGGCGGTGAGAGCGCCGAATCCTAGCCACTAGACCACCAGGGACGCGTGAGCTAGGGGAAGGATGAAGCAAAAGTAAATCAAAAACACTGATCACCCTGTTCCAAATTGGGCTTGTTTGACTAAATTACTGTCATGGCTACAAAGGCAAGCAACTCATCTCATCTCATGACACCCCAGCATTCCCTGACCGGGAATCGAACCCGGGCCGCGGCGGTGAAAGCGCCGAATCCTAGCCACTAGACCATCAGGGAATGTCTTGCCTGCAGTTGGAGGAAACAAAAGGGTTTTCAAACAATTGTCACCCTCTCCAAAAGTTTGCCTTTTTTGTGTCAGTGATTGAACTTTCTGATATACAGGCAATTCATCTTATTTCAAATGAGATGAAGTGCTGCTATGTGTTCATCACCTGTTCAGGCATTGCAATGGGGCTTTTCATGGCATTTGTGGTATAGTGGCGGGCATAGCTCCTTCCCAAGCAGTTGACCCGGGTTCCATTCACGGCCAATGCGTGATCTAAAAAAACTCTAGTGCACCGTCAGGTTGTATTTGGAGCAATGTGACGTTCTTTTAAATCAGCTGTAGTGCAGTGTTTCAAAAGTGTGGAAAATGCTGCAAGGCTTGTATGAAAGTTGACAGTTTGTGTTTCAGTAAGTACCTGCCACGGTTGTGATTGCGGCTGCTTCCCGCCAAGCTGATCGGGTTCAAACTCCTGGCCAGTCCACAAAAACTCGTGGGCTTCACACAGGTCGCTGATTACACCTCTTTCACTTTTCAGGGGAACCTCTATCCATCTTCAATGTACGTACAGTTATTTCTCATCAGGGTCGCTGGGGCCCGATTAGAGATGGGTACTGAATGGTGCCTTGGGATAAAGTGAGACAAGCAGTCTTGGGAGGTCACAAGTGCATCATAGTGGTAAGACCAGCTTCCGTGTCTGGGAATCCAGCCCTGGCCGCGGCGGTGAGAATACTAGCCACTAGACCATCAGTGAGTCGTGAAGGTGGGAAAGGATGACACAAAAGTAAATCAAACAGTGATCACCCTGACCAAAATTGGGCTTGTTTGATTAAGTTACTGGCATCGCTATATAGGGAGCCAGCTCAACTCATGACACCCCAGCTTTCCCTGCCCGGGAATCGAACCCGGGCCGCGGCGGTGAGAGCGCCGAAGCCTAGCCACGAGACCATCAGCCTACAGTTGGAGGAAACAAAAGTGTTTCAAATAATTGTCACCCTCTCCAAAAGTTTGCCTTTTTTGTCTCAGTGATTGAACTTTCTAATATACAGGCAATTCATCTTTTTTTGATGGGATGAAGTGCTGTTATGTGTTCATCGCGTGTTCAGGCATTTCAACGAGGCTTTTCGTGGCATTGGTGGTATAGTGGCGAGCATAGCTGCTTCCCAAGCAGTTGACCCGGGTTCGATTCCCGGCCAATGCATGATGGGGGACGTCTGCTGCGCCGTCAGGTCGTCTTCGGCCCCATGTGAAGTTCTTTCAGATCAGTTGTAGTACAGTGCGAATTGCTGCAAGGCTTGTTGTGTTGTGTTGCGATGGTGGCTGCTTCCCGCCCAGCTGGCCAATCCAGAGGAACTTGGGCTTCATGTCAGTCTTTGGCTTTTCGGGGGAACCTTTGTCCATCTTTTATGTGTACGTGCAGTTATTCCTCATCCGGGTCACTGGGGCGCATTGGGACAAGGAGTGTTGGGAGGTCACAAGCGCATCATAGTGGTAAGACCAGTTTCCCTGACTGAGAATCCAGCCCTGGCCGCGGTGGTGGGACTGACAATTACTAGCCGCTAGACCATCAGTGAGCCGTGAAGGCGGGAAAGGATGACAGAAAAGTCAATCAAACACTGATCACCCTGAACAGAAATTGGGCTTGTTTTAATTACTGGCATCATTACATAGGCAACCATCTCATCTCATGACACTCCAGCATTCCCTGACCGGGAATCGAATCCTAGCCACTAGACCATCAGGGAATGTCTTGCCTTGGCTTCTTTGATTAAATTACTGGCATCACTATATAGGCAGCCAACTCACTTCACACCACCACATCTCCCTGACCAGGCATTGAACCCGGGTAGCAGCAGTGAGCGTGCCAAATCCTTGCCTCTAGACCATCAGGGAGCTGCTTACACTTATTTGGAGGAAACAAAAGTGGATCAAACAATTGGTATCCTTTCCAAAAGTTTGCCTTTTTTTTCTCAGTGACTGAACTTTCTAATAAACAGGCAATTCATCCTATTTTAAATAGACCTTACGTGTAACAGCCCACTTAATCAGACTTGATGACAAATTATATTTTCTCTGCTGTAAACAATTAGAAGTATCGTCAGGTTCTTTATGTCAAGCTATAAACGACACTGGACTTGATAATTCCCTGATATTACACAAATAGGCAAACCCACGATGTGACTTACGTCAAGTAGGTCATGTTAAATCAAAACTTGTACTCGTAGAAAAGATGTTCCACAGGGTTCAAATCTAGGGGCAGTCCTACTTAACATGTTTGTCACTGATATTTTCATGTGTATAAATTCTTGGTATTATTGTATTCACAGGAGCCTGTTTAATCTAATTGGGCTGACATTGTAAACATTGTCCTTTAAAATCTGTAATATTGGCTCAATCCTTTAAAGGTGAAGCAGAGGTAGTTGTGGCCGAGCGGTCAAGGTGATGGACTAGAAATCCATTGGGGTTTCCCCGCGCAGGTTCGAATCCTGCCAACTACGGAACCCTCAACTTTTATCTGTTCCTTCCTTCATCACTATGTCAGATGGGTGTATGTTGTTAACGTGATGAACCAAACGTGTGTAGGTCATGCTTTTTGTTAATTGCTGAAATGTCGCGGTGCAGTGGTTTCAAATGCCAATCTGGCATTCACAATTCACAATTAGTCAACTTTCTAGACTTGATGGGACGTGCTGTTATGTGTTCATCATGTGTGCTGGCATTGCAATAGTGCTTTTCATGGCGTTTTCATGGGGTTCGCTTCCCAGCCAATGCATGATCTGAAAATTCTGCTGCACCGTCAGGTTGTCTTTGGAGCAATATAAAGTTCTTTTAAATCAGTTGTAGTACAGTCTTTCAAAAATGTGGAAAATGCTACAAGGCTTGTCTGAAAATTGACTTGTTGTGTTTCATTAAGTACCTGTCAGAGCTGTGATGGTGGCTGCTTCTGGCCAAGCTGAACGGGTTCAAATTCCCCGCCATTCCACAGTGAAACTTGAGTTTCACGTAGATCACTAATTACACGTCTTTCACTTTTCGGGGGGGGGGGTACTCTTCAATGTACATACAGTTATTCCTCATCAGGTCACTGGGGTGGATTAGAGATGGGTTTTGAAACATGCCATGGGAGTGAGACAAGGAGTCTTGGGAGGTCACAAGTGCATAACAGTGGCAAGAACAGCTTCCCTGAATGGGAATCGAGTCCTGTCCGTGGCTGTGAGAGTGCCAAATAGCCACTAGACCATCAGTGAGCCCTGTTCCAAATTTGGCTTGTTTGACAAAATCACTGGTATGGCTATGCAGACAACTAACTCATCACTCTCATGCCACCCCAGCATTCCTTGACCAAGAATTGAACCTGGGCTGCAGCAGTGAAAGCACCAACTCCTAACCACTACACTACCAGGGAACCATGACAATGAGGAAGGATGACACACAAGTAAATCAAACACTGATCACCCTGTACCCAGTTTATTTAGTTTATATATAACATATAAACATAACACAGGCAACAGGGTACTCTAAAAGAAACACACAAAAGAGTAGTCACTAGACATCTCAAAGTGAGACAAAGGTCAATTTGAAAAGATGGGTCTTCAGTTGCTTTTTAAAAGCTTCTACAGAGACTGCAGACTGTATGTCAAAAGGAAGAGAGTTCCATAATGTTGGAGCCACTACTTCAAAGCCACTATCACCTTTTGTTTTCAGTTGAGAGCGAGGGACAGCCAGTCGGCCCTGATCAGAAGACCCAAGTGACCTACTTGTGATATAAGGAAGGAGCAGGTCACAGATGCATTCAGGTTGCTGTCCATGCAGGGCTCTATACGTGAAAACAAGAAGCTTAAAATTAATCCTGATGGGAAGCCAATGTAAAGAACTTAAAATGGGTGTGATGTGAGTCGTCCTGCTGGACCTGGTTAACAGCCTTGCAGCAGCATTCTGGACCATTTGTAGACAGTTCAGAGATGACTTTCTGAGACAGGTGAAAAGGGAATTACAATAGTCCAGCCGATTGTGATACGACAGACCTGAGTTTTGCAATATTTCTTAGTTGTAAAAACATGTCTGGGTCAGTGATTTAATATGCTGATTGAAATGCATTGCCTGATCAAATATAACACCAAGATGTCTTAAATTAGACCGAACAACTGAGGAAAGGGACCCAATACTCAAACTTTGACTTGACTTTGACTAAATTACTGTCATTGCAAGCCATGGCTCTCTACTGGACCCAGCAAATATACAGCAAAAAAAATAAAACAATAAAAAACTCAATAAAATAATGCAGCTTTAATGATTCACAAGTGAACAACAGTGTGTATATTTTGCACACACAATGGTCCTCAGTGGTGTCTCCTTTCACTTAATTGCAAGGATTGTAAAAACTGAAGAACTGTTTGCCAAATATATTTACCTGTTTTATATTTACTATTAGATTTAGAAATTACATTTTGTAGTTATTGGGTGTTATTTTTTCGTCTTTCATTCTTTGCGTTTTTGTAGATCTTTATCTTGTTTTCATTCACATGGATGTTTTCCTTATTAAATCTTGAAGGTCAAACATTTCATAATATTTTGCAGAGTTTGCAATAGTCAGTGTGTGGACTACCTCTCCTTTTCCTTGAACTAATATTGCTTTCTTCATAATTTATTTTGTAATTCACTTTTAATTATTTTAGGAAACTCAATAAAGTATTCACCAAAAAGGAGTAGGGATCAAGGGATAAAGAGAGAGAGGCAGAAACAGAAAGGTCTATATGTTACAGTATGTGGAGGATGTACAGTATGGATGAAAGAATAAATAAACAGCATGCAGCCCACTCTCACACTCAGACAACATAGACATGGTGTCTATGTGTGTGTGTGTGTGTGTGTTTATGAGGAAGTGATTAATATGCAGTCAAATCCCAGTATGTACTAATCCACTGGTTTATATTCAAGGTGATTAATCCTTGTAATCCTCTATATAGAGGTATAGCGATGGGGAAAAAGCAGGAGATCTCCCCTGGTCTTTTTCACTTCACTGTCTTGAATGAAAAATAACTCCAACCTTTCCATTAATCAGCACCCAAGAGAGGGATGAGGGGGAGATGAAGTGAGGGAGGATGGGAGAGAGAAAGAGAGAGAAGAAAGTGTCACATAGACACTACCCTCATCTGGATCAGCCATATCTGTTTTTTCAGGCACCTCCTTGATAAAAATTACAGCTCCCAAACTCCTAGTTTTTTCATCAAACTGACAAATGTAACATCATCTGGACTGAAGCCAGAGTAATTTAACAACTCAAAAAGTTATCCAACTTAATTTAATTAAATCATACAGCTTGATTATTCCACCACTGAAACTTGCTGTATTTTGATGCACAGTCAAATAATTGCACAGTTAAGCAAATAATATTATTGATTCATCCAGGGATTAATCTCCCCAACCTCTATGACAGTGGTCTACATCAGGTAATTACTCAGTGAGGGCGAACAAAAGCAGAAGCAGGCAAGGGGCAGGCAACACTATAACAATACATATTCAGTATACTGGCTGTGAAGAGATTCCTTTATAATGCACTTTCAGTGTAAGTGATGGGGGACAATATCCACAGCCCTCGTCCAGTGTAAGTTCACTCAAAGCTAATATGGGGCTTCAGCAGCCTTCTACAGTTACAGTCTTTTTAGTCCCTTCATTCTGCACCCCTTCCTATGCCAATATTGCATTCATTCACACTGCAGTCATTCCAGTTGAGTTCCTCATATTACATCTATAGAAAAGTGTATGGTAAATAGCAGCAGGACAGTTCTCCTCTCATAAATTGAAATATCAGTTCACTCTCAGTAACATGCCTCATGAGGTTCAGTTAATGAACATTCAACTAAGAGAGTGTATTTATTGTCCTTATCGTTTGGTGCATAAACATGCTGGAGTACTGTATGTGTAAGCAAGTTCACACACACACGTACCTTTGGGTGCATGCCCTCATGCATGTAATGGCCTTGTTTCAGCTCAGAGCTTGTGCTCTATTCATCTATCACACACACAGGCTGCATTAATGAAAGAGAGCGTCCATTAGTTGTTCCTGTCACTGGAGAGGCTTCCTGAAGAACCGGAGACACTAAATCCACTCCTTCTCCATCCTCTCTGCTCTCACTTTATTTAATTTATTATTAATTTAACCTCTGTCCTTCTCTCCTTCATTTTATTTAGTTCCATCTGATCAGACTGCTGTTTATCCTTTGTCTGAAACTTTGATTTTATGGACTGAACTGAACTAATTATCAGGATCACTACATTTTAGGATTTTTTTCTTGATTTTATGAATCAGTAGACCATAGAACAAGGTTTCCATGGAAACAGGAAGAGCATCGCCTGCTCACTTGTCAGGCTTGTGTCACCATTATGTGCACTAACTATAAAAGTAAAGTAGCAACAGTAAATGTCAGCAGAGAGGCTGCTGGCTGCAGCGTCCACACACTCACTGCTGATTTAGCTGCACCATTTGCTCTGAAGATAATCCTAATCACTGTGACGAGGCAGTCCAATCAAGATCATGTTATACTATGCTTCCGTGGTGCATATTAATTCAAGTCTCTGATGGCGAAAAGCAAGAAGTTGTCACAAGTTGTTTAAGTTTGACATGGCATGGTACGGTTTAACAATACAGTTTGTTAACTTTGGTCTGAATTTTGTAAATTTTGCCATCATTGATAATTAAAGTAGATAAAGTAGTTATGATAAAACTGTACTTTCATCACTCTAATAAAACATTCTAATAAAACATAAGAATTCAGATGATTGAACAAGTTGAAAACAAACTTCCAGTTAGAAAACAAAGTTGAACAGTAAAATAATTACCCTGTCTGTTAAACATCCATGACAGTTTATAGATTGACCTTCAAAGTCAAAGGCGGGATTACAAATCAGGCAGAGTGGACAACTGCCCAGGATCCATCCGGGGCCACAAAGGCCCCAGGTGGTGTGTGTGGCAAATATTTTGTGGTAATTTGATTAATTAGAAATTTGTTAAGGGAAATTTGTTAAGCACCTATCCAATCTTGAGGCATTGTCTTGTAGAGGGATCTTGTGTCAAAATCTAGTTTTAACACCTTTAATAGTTTAGATTATGTTATACATATCCCTAATTGTGTTTATCACATGATAACTGGCAGACAGAAGGAAGAATGGGTTGGGAAAATGTGGGTGTGGGGGGCACAATAGGGGTCCACAGCTCATTTTTACCCTTGGCTATGAATCTATTTTGTACTCCTTCTCTTTCTTCCCTTGTTTCCTGTCATCTCTGTTCTGGGGCATAAAATGCCCCAAAAATGTCTATACAAAGTTGCAAAGCTCATGCCATGACATTTTTAAAGGGTGACAAAATATCAGTGCTGTTTTCATCTTGTTCTGCTGCCCCCAAGTGGCTAAAGAAAAAAAAGGATTTATTTGAATACACACTTTTCTGACCAACAGTCCCTAGTATTTTGTACATTTAGTTCACACAATTTATCAACTCTGATATGTTTGACCCTAGTGTATTGCTTATTTCTTGTGGGAAAACAAACTTATCTGCAGCCTCTAGGCTTTGTTCCAGCACCAGAAATTAAACAGAAGTATTTTATGTCACTATTTTTTACTTTTATGTTTTATGCTTTTGGGGGGGTGAGCAAGTTGTACTGGATTGCAGATGAAGCTCCTCTGCTAAATCCACACTCTGAACAGCATCTTAATAGGCTTTAAAGAGCTGCATATCTGTCTCCTCTTTCTGTCTGTCTCTCTGTCAGTGTGGCAGTGAAGACGGCTGACACTGCTGTTTCTCAGTAAGACAGGAATAAATTATGACCCTCCATGCTCTGCTTCCCCATCCTCCTCATCTTTCTGCCTGGCTAGCCCTGCTCTAATTCAGCTCTGATCTCCTCCTCTGCATCGTCTGCTTCTCCTCTTCCCTCTCTCCTTCAGAGGCCTTCATTGTTAAAAGCAGCAGTTAGTCAGTGAGAGCCATGGCTTCTTCTTAGAGCCTACTGTGATTTCTGCTATAAACCAAAAGAGTAACACACCACCTATCACCCAACTCTGTCTGTGTGTCCATGTGTGTGCACTTTATTACTCCAGGTAGGTTTGAGTCTAAGTTACCTGATGCAGTGTTGTTTTATAAAATATACTACTCAAAAAACCTCACATTGTTCAGTAAGAGTATTTTTTTCCTTGTTCAAGAAAACAATATTCATGTCTGACTTCTTCTTTTAGTTTATTATCTGCGGGGAGTTAACATACCCTCGGATGCTTACATCAGGGGCCCAAACTTCTGCTGACTTCAAACACTTGATTCCACACTTCTTGTTTGTTTTCCTGTCAATGGAATATTGTGATGATGGTTACAGTCACTGACTATTAAAATGATCTAAAAAGACAGTTTACCTCAACTAAGACTGATCATAAGAATATGTTTTGTTTCATAAGAATTTGTTTTTTCCCCCTTGCTTCTACTCTGTCCATGCAGCAGCCAATTACAAGTTTTAAACAAATAACAGGCTGATACTTTTGCTACTTTCAGAGTTTTGCTGGTGATAATGTTCAAAATGTAAAGTTTATTCTTAGAGTGGTGCTAAAGGGTTTTATCCAATTAATCATATGTTTGTTTTTATACCCTTAGGAGCATGATTGTGTTCAGTGTCTCCTTTCAAAGTTTACCCAAGCTATATGTTGGTAAGCACTGAAATGTGTTCCAGTGTACAAACAAACGAGTTAAATGTACTTGAGACGTACTGAAATTAGATTTTTTTGGCATTTTGCCTGTCAGTGAAAGTCAGTGTGGTCAGACAGGAAACAAGTGGAGAGAGGTGTGACATGCAACCAGGGTCCCCCAGCCGGGAATCGAACAGTGGATGTTGTGGTTATATGGTTATATATTTCTAGGTTTCGGGATGTTTGACCCTTGTATGTGTTAGAAAAGTGTTTGCTTTTTCTAACATTGCCATTGTTTCTGATATACTGATAATAAATAATGTACATTATCTGACTTTTTGCTGCTTTTAGAGGGATGATAGTCTTTCTTTTTTAGAGGGGGCGTAGTGGTAAAGGCTAGAAAACATTATGTAACAGCAGCAAAAGCAGAGGAACATCATGAAGTCAGTGAATTGCCTTGGTAATACAATATTTAACACAATATTTTTCAAAAATTTGGCTAACGTTAGCTCACATACACTACTGGTAGTAAACCCCGAAGTGTTTCAAATTGAGCAGAGATGTGTTTTATTGCTTATGAGTTCATCTTGCATCTTTCCTTAAGGCCTTCATTCTAGATGCTCTAATTACGCAACCTTTCTAGGACTAGAAAGTCTCTTATTTTACTATTGTAAATTACAACGTTGGCCATTTTCTTGCTTTCACTGCAGTTGAAGGAATATTTGATTCCTGTACAAGTTAAGAAATATAGAACCCTTTTATCATCCCATGGGATAGAGTTAAATGTTTTGTTGTCAAGCTAAAAACAAGGCTGTTGCTGAAAAGTCATCTGTCAGCCCCTCTCTGCTCCTGTTTGTCAGGAAGTCAACCTCGCCTGGTTATGAAAAACAGTTTATTGAGAAACTTCCTTCCTAGACAAATCTTACTTCTGGCATTCCCTCACAATGCTGGGCGTGTGCCATGGCCCTCCAGTGATCCTCATGTTTGGCTGTCTATGAAACATTAACCGAAGGCCTGATGGGTGGACTCCACCCTGCCCTTGCACAGCTCCTTCACAATACTGAAAGAGATCCTGTTTCTGTTTACACAATTAGGGATCTGAGGCAGTTACATGTAAACACAGCAGGGTGGAGTAAGTACCAAGTACAACAGAACCATCACGTATTGCTCAAATTTAATCAAACTAGTGCAGTGCCCATTCAGAACATGCCTATTCGGAAGGCTGATTGCTTGGCCTCCGGCCACTACTTCAGTGCATAGAAAAATTAATTCAGTTGATGTGAGGTGTGAATGAGTATATACACCAACAACATGAAAGAAACTAACATTCCATTATTTACAGATGTTATAAATAATAAGCAAACTATTATTAAATACACGTTCTGTTCTCATTTCAAGTAAAATAAGAGCTACATTTAAAAATAAAATAATGTGCATCCTAAAATAAAGTGGATCAATCATATTGGGCTCTTACATTGTTTATTTTCTGTGCCTTCAGTTCAGATTTGAGTGGGTATGTTTGCTCCAGAGATTTGTGCTTTGTCTGTAGTGGCACTTCACAATTGCCACAGTCTCAGAGCATATGAGAACTGCCCGTGGAAGTATTTGCTCCATTTTACGTGCGTAACTGCAGTCACTGTGTATTGGGCTCTGAGCGCTTCTAAAATGCAGGTGACCTACACTCAACAATGTACTTGAACACCTCCTGTGTAGACACTTGCTGCTGCCGCTGATCTGCTAAACGTGCTGCTCACGCTACACTTTCTGTCTAGATATGGGGTAAAAGTGTCCATTCTTGTTTAAAAGCTCTGTTTTCACTGTCTACTTTTCTCTTTTTAGAGCACTTTTCTCTGACTTGTGTCACACCTCGGCTGACTGACATGCTAGAGTCAGTCAGCAGAGCCCTGAAGCTCCACCCTGCCCTTGCACAGAGTGGAGTGGCTCGCTGATCGCTGGTTTATTCAAAGTTTATTAATATTAAAGGTATCACATGTCCAAATTGCACCAAATTCAACACTGCACTCCCTTTGTTCCCCAGCAATGCACCCACCAAGTGTGGAGTTGATCGGATGAATCGTTCAAGAGATACATGAAGGACATACAGAGATTCCTTGCTTTAGTAGATAGATATATTTTACATTTGTGCTTGAACCTAACTGTGTTGAGCATGACAATGAAGGGCAGAGTTATGGGTTAATTTCCGGGCTGCCTGAAAGTGAAGAACACCACCAGAGACATTTCAAACAGAATAGCTGATGATTGGATTCTCATAAACGATGTTATTTATCAGTTTCTCTAAGATTTATCCAGACCTTTAAAGTCTATATGTGTAGAATTTGAAGATTTCTGACTTCTTCATCGTAGTACAAAAACCCCTCACAGGCAGCACAGATGAATTTGTGCAGCACATAGACTGCACAAATTATCAGCCTGGTTGTGACATTTGTTGCCATACTAGTGACTGGACTCCAGGGCTGATAATGTTTGTCATCTAGTTTGATCCAGACTGAGATATCTGAACAAATATTGGATGGCTTGCCATGACATTTTGTACAGACTCATGGTCTCTAGAGGATTCATTGACATGACTGTGGTGATCCCCTGACTTTTCATCTAGCACCATCATCAGGTCAGATTTTTATTTAATCCAATACTTTGGTTTATGGCCAAATACTTGAAAAACTATTCCCATGAGCATCACCTGTATTTTGTATTTAGTGCTAATCAGCAACTGCTGGTTTGCTAACACACTGATGATGGTGAACATTATACCTGCTCAACATGTTAGTCAGCATCAGCACTGTGAGGATGTTGGTATTATGACATTGGTATTTAGCTCAAGCGCAAGCACAGATGCACAGAGCTGCTAATGTGGCTGTTGACCAGTGGTTCCCAACCTTTTTGGCTGGTGCTCCTTCAAAAGAAAGCAATATGCTGTTTCTTTTAATCACAGTTTATGGCATGAGTTATGTATAGTTCAACCAAAGTGTGATATTTCTTTCTTATATTGTCACATTTGAAGGATTTACAGCCCTGAACAGGTGAATGTTTTCAGTATTTCACAAAAACTTTACTGCGTCAATTTCATCATTTTGTGACCCTTCAGAATCCCCCAGGTGGGCAACCACTGCGGTAGACTCATAGTCTTGTTGTACAAAGACATCTTATTATCCTTCTTTAGAATAATTGGAAACATGATGTAATCAAACAATTCTACAAATAGGGGACTTTTACTTTTGATTGGATACATCCATCTTTTAATCAAGTTCAAGTTCTTTATTGTTGTTTAGTAATTAAATAACATTATTGTAAAAAAGCTGCAACATGTGATGACTCTCTTATGCAACACTTTTCATTTAGGGTTTAATTGTTGAAATTTTGGTAGCTATGTAAAATGTCAACAGTAGTCATCAGGTTTTGGTGTCATTCCCTTGGAGCTTAGAGGAATTTTCATCATTTCTTTTTTTCATTCTTTTTAGTTTTTACCACATTCTGCGAAGATGCAAGTAAATGTCTCTGTGGATGTTTGCAGAGAGGGTGTTATGGGTAATCCTCAGTTGCAGAGACTCGCAGAGGAGCCCCAGTGTACACCTCCCAAATCTCAACTATGTGTTGTGCAGCCCCGATTTGATTATTTAATTTCCTGTCGGGAAGGCACATTTAAAATGGTAAAGAAAAATACATACAGCTGAATTAAACATCAAAAAGTTTTCTGTGAACAAAACAAACTAAATAGTGAAGTCCAGCGGAGTCTTTTTACTTAATACATAGACATTTTAAGAGTAACAAATCCAAACACCATTTAATAAAACATATACTTTATTTTCTTGGTGCAAGTCAGTCATTGCACTAGTCACTTCATTTTCATCCCATTGTCATTCCACAACAAAATTCATTCACAATCAACACCAAAGTCAACAAAACCACAACAAGCAACCAAACAGCAATCTTTAGAGGTTATGGTACGCATGAAGCCATGATTTTCAGCTCCTTACACAGGAGCACACACACTAGCTTATTATACTCGCAGAAGGCTCGTGACATCAGGTCGTATACTGCAGCCAGTCCTACACATGGAGGTCAAATGAACATGGTATGGTTTATGTCAAATAAGAAAGCAGTTGTTATGGATCTTATTACATTTCTATTCTAATGTGAGAGCTTCACTGATATACTCCAACAGGGAGTGGGATTAAATAGAACCTGGTATCAAACCATTCCCTTAATGTGTAACAACATAATTAAAGCTCAAAAGTCCCCTTAATTGCTTTTTGGAGCTTTCAACTGCATCTCATGGCCTTATTCAGTGAGCTCACTCAATTGTCATAACATGACCTATAAGTTTGGAAAGCAAACCCAAAGATTCAAAATGTGTGTGGAGAATCTACTCTTCATTTTCCTGATAACGGATATATTTTGAATCAGTCTGACAGCAGCCAATCAGGTTGCACGAGCAGGATGGAAAGGTGCATTTGGCAGTGCAGACAGATTACAGAGGACACATGTGGCTGATTATATCACTTGTAGCTACTTAAAGGGGCACTCCACTAATTTGACACATCAAGTTCAGAGGCTGGTTGACTGTGTAGTTGTATAATGTCTGCTGTGGCTCTGGCGGAGCTCTCTCTATGATGTCTGATGATGGCATAGTGATGTAATCAGGGTTATATCAGTTTGCAGAAAGCCTGCAAACAAACTGGGCATAGACACATTGGAGGCTTATTCAGCAGGGAGGGTCACACTAAAAATGCTATTAAGTTGCATCATGGGAATTGTAGGATCCAGTGCTTTTGAAGCTTGATCCATACTAAGGATTTAAAGTCAGGATATCTCCACCCCTGCTGCATCAATTTTGACCATTTTTAAAAAGTCTATCACTTTATGGAAGTACAGTATTAAATATTTGCAGTACCCCTTTAATGTTAATGCCATAGGTTATAAAGGGTAAAATTAAACTTGGCTGTGGTTAAGGTGCTGAGCCAAAGATCATGTGTGAGGTAAAAGATGCACAACCCCTCTGTAAAATCACCCTCAGATAGTAAGTAGATTAGCGAGGCAAACCTCTTTGGTGAAACAATCTAGCTGCGTCAAGTCAATTTCAGTTGTCAAAATCTCCCAGATAACTTTTATACATACTATGTTAGGGGTTGTCTTGACTTCTTGGACTTATTAGCCAAGACTTGAGACTTATTTGTAATTTGCAAAACAATGACCTTGTCCCACCTCTGCTCTCTGCAGTCAGATGTGAATGTCCTGATCTTTCTCTAACCATCCATGGATTCCTGCTCAAGGAACCCTTTGATCCCAGTTGAAGACCATGAGATGGGGTGGAAAGCTAGTTAAATGAACCTCTGAGCTTAGATTTTGTTACACATACTGTTCCCAAAGTTCCAGAATGAACTTTCACACTCGTTCCCTTCATCAACAAGTTTTTGCACACACTTTCACTTCACTAATTTGAATACATGAATAATTCTCATAGGCAGGACTTAATTATAATCTGTCTTTAAGTGCAAGAAAGAAAAAGACTTCACATGAACCTAAATAATAAATCAATTCAACTCAAATGTCTGCAGCAGATGTGCAGGTTGAAGGAAAGCTGATGCAGACTGGGCAATGCACAGAGCTCCCAGTGGTCTTCAACTAGCCAGTCCCCTCTGCTTACCCCAGGAAAGGCTTCTGGACTGTGGCTTGACTGATCTCCAGGACACCCAGTCCGCCTCCGAACACCCTGCAGTCCTGACAAGTTCACCTTCCTCCTCTGCTCTCACACAGGAAGGTTGTCGTAGTAACCAGGTCCGTTTTATCCAGCAGCCTGGTGACTGGTGTTTGGGCACCAGAGGGCCAGCAAGTGCCCTGCTCCCTTGATCTGTGCCCGGGATGGTGCAGCATCCAGGGGAACTGTGGTGGTCTATGTCCCCCCTGTCAGTCTCCTCTCTAGCCGGTCCAGCTTGGCCAGGTTTTCCTTCAGAAGTTTGGAACCAGGGCTGAGAAGCAGGGCTCTCTGGTAGTACATCCTGGCTGCTGCATAGTCTCCCTGCGTACACACACACACACACGCAAACACACAAAAAAACACATGCATTACAAACAAATATGTATTCAATGCAGAACAGTTTAAGAATGGTTTAAGGTTTAAAACTGGTTTAAACCTGGGCTTTGTATTCAATACATTTGTTACACAAGGATGCCCATACACTGTGTTTTGGTAAGTAACACTGGATGTAAACATTACTTTTGTTTGTTTACAAGAAAACTCCACAGGACAACAACTTTAACCTGCACCTGTAGTGTCCTGTAGAAATCGCCTAAATACTACTAGAGGTCACTGTATCTGAGGTTTAACAGAGGTTTAATGTCCCAGAGGCAGTAATGTAGTTAGTGGAACTGGAAAAATCAGACATCTGACAGCTGAAACCATTTTCCTTAAGTATTGTTTTCCGAGAGGTTCCTGTGTGTTCACTCATTTTGACACAGCAGTCAGGCCCAACCAAACCGCCAAAGCTAGTTGAATGCTAACTGACACAGCCACAGCCCCCTGACACCATCCACCATTGTTTTACAAGAAATTTGTAATGAGGACAAATCACCTGACCAATGTTTGTGTCTTGAATTGGTTTGCAAGTTTGGTCAGAATTTAAACTCATTGCTTTCAGTAACAACAACGAGGATTTTCACCCACAAACTACATGGAATATGGTAATAATGGAAAATTTGGACAAGGCTAACCAGACTATGTTTATTTACTTGATTGCATGATTGTCAGATGGATTACCAAAAGTTCAAAATATTTTTTCACCTAAGGCACAGCAGTGTGTGGTAGCTTTGAAAATTGATTAACAATTCTACCTTGATGTGCTGAATCCCTCCCATGTTCATCCAGGCCTGGGACTGGTCAGGTTTGAGTTCCACAGCTAGCTTGTAGCTCTAGTGAAAGAGAAAAAAACACTGTGGTCAATATCATGACATTTTATCAGACCATCAGAGTCACAAGAGTCACATCCATCCACTCAAGACACAACAAAACAGTTTGCTATTAAGATGATTCACTGTGGTTGTAAAATGTCTGTAGACGCTGATTTAGGCTTGGGTCAAACCTGGCAATAAAATCTGTCTGATCCCAACCATGTAGCTAAAAATACCGGTGAAAACGTATCAAGAACTACTGAGAATCTAATTATCCAAACCACACTGAAATGTGCTTTGGGAAGCATGTGACTGTGTTGTTAGTGTGGATAGGAACATGTATACTGTGTGCCTGGGTCATGGTAATTGACCAGACACAAAAATAAAACCATTCATTCATTTATTAGTGATTGTGGATGAAAATGTTTCCATCTCAAACAGCCCCCAAACTGAGCAGGAATGAATGAATGACACAGTGAGCCTGACTTCAGGCACTGATTATCTCACTGATTCAGTGAACACTGGGACACTGATGAGTCAAATGAGCCGCTACATGATTCCAGGACACTACTCTACAATAGTACTCCACACTGAGTAGTAAATTGAAATGTATCAGTTGTGATTACTATAAATCATCATTCTGCACCAACACTGACAAGTGTAGTGTCACATATCTGTAATTTACAAGTCTGTTATCTCAGGAAGGTGAAGGTGAAGCATTGCACTGTATTTTTCTTCTCTGTTGGCTTCCTGTCACTTTTAGGGCTGATTTTAAGAATTGATTCCAGACATATATGGTCAGGTACGTCTGCATTTGTTGTGCCCTCTGACTCCTAGAAGGATCCTCAGGCTGTCAGAACAGATTTCTGGCTGTTCCACTGTCAAAGCTGAAAACTAAAGGTGATCATGCTATGCTGTTGTCTCCCAAAAAGTCTCAGTGAAGCCATATAAGTGCACATCTTTAAAAAGCACATTAAAACCATAGACTGTATATAAAAAAAAGGTAGCAAGGTGTGATGAGGTTTGAAGCGCTGAAGAGTTGCAGCTTATGGTCAGCACCATCTTATCCATTTTTGTCGTAATAAGGAGTGCAGGGTGCTGCCTTTCACACTCTGGAAACATGCCCCGCTACCTCAGACCCAAGCTAGCGCTAGCTTAGTGGGAACACCAAGCGCTGCACAGTTGGGCTAACGTTAGTTACTTTAGCTAAACTGTGGCTATACCTGCCCTGTGACCTAACAGGGCAGGTATAGTATAGCAGTAACATTAAACACAATAGACAATAGTCTGACTCAGTGTGAGTTCTGGGGGCCAGGGAGAGCAGCAGGTGAACCAGCTGTCAATCACGGCTGTAAATCAACGCCCAAATGGCAGACATCAAAGCTATTATAAGTCTTCATATCTTATTAATGGAGCAATAATTTCTAAAATGACCACCAGCACACTTATTAGAGGGCCTGAATTTAGAGATTGAGACCATAATGACTATTTGAAGAAATGATTGACTTAGTATTACTAGAGAGAAGTTGAAGCTTTATGAATGAGTCAGTTGGAGCATCTAGTGGCCTACTACTTCGACATTGACTTCAGCCTCAAGCTGTGGTAGTTGCAGCTTGATTAAAACCTATTTATTTCTTATGGCTTTTTCTTGACTTTACATTTTTTATTTTATGGGTTAAACACTTAATTCTGCTCATTTTATGTACACTATAATCTCTGTCTCTTTTGTTTTCCTCTTTCACTTTTATTCTTCCTGTAAAGCACTTTGCAGTGTCTCTTTAAAAAAGTGTGTAAAGTAGGAAAGCACAGGTTTAATTAATAAGATTGTTACTAGCTGCATTCCACTTAGGTGTGGCAGGTCAAGGACAATGGTATATGCAGCTTACTGATACACCTAAATGGAACTGAGCCCTCATTAATGTTATTAGTTACACCTGTGGATTTCCTGCTATACAAGTAAAAATGTTGTATGATGAATAATGTCCACTGAGACATTAGAAAAATGGTAGTGAACTTCCTGGAAAGTTCAGTGTAGTGTGGAACATTTTGCGGTGTCCTTTGAGATGTGTGTTTTCGCTCAGTATTCAGTATGTCAAGGTGAAATCCAATACATCCATTGTGAAAACCGAAAGAAACACTGCACTGTTCCAAACAGCTATTAACACAGCAAAGAGCACAGCGTGCATCAATAAACTTTATGTTCAGGCATTGCTTTCACTGATCTCTGAAAATGATTTAAAGACAGAGGACACACACTATTGCATGTATTTACTGATAGCAGCAGCTAGTGCTCACTGCCAGAGTTTGCCAGCGTCTGACCCCTCAAGATATTTTCCTCTTTAGGGTTTACATTGATCTGTATGGAACAAAAAGTCCATTTGTTGAGACTTTCTCCCTCAGACTGAAAGTTGTGAGCATTGACCTGAAAAGACTGCCCATTTCAAAGCAAGATGCAACATATTTAACAACCTATGATAAATGATTATCATTTAGTGCAGACTATAGTTGTATGAGCAGCACAAATGATACTAAAATATGCAAATGACTTAATGAATTCACTGAATTGAAATAAAGAAATTGACACATTTTTGTCTGCTGCAGCCCTTATGAAAACAGTTCACTCAAAGAACTCTTTGCTGCTTTTCTTTCTTCTGCTCTGCTGTGTTTTGTTTGGTCTGATCACACAAATCAAGCCTGAATGCTGAAATTCTATTTTCAAGGCCAAATGTAATAAATAAACAGCAATGGAAAGAATTTGTGGTGTTAAAAAACACTCAACGTTTGCACCTCATTTATTTATGCTTGTTATCTTCAGGGCTGAGGATGTTTGAATCAGCAGCCAGACGCTCTGCTCTGACACACTTGAGACAAAAAACAGACATTAAAGTCCTAAAATAAACCAGTTTAAAACCACACTTCAAACAGTTTTCCAGGCTGCTCGCTTCATGTTTGCTTTCCTCCTTCAGAGACTGCGATAATGCCAGTAAAATAACACTACATTGCACTGTTATGTGTATCAACTAATAATCCAGTGTCCCTGCACAAACACTGCTCACTTTAAAGCTGCAGTGACCTGAGATGACCTTCTCGGCTCTTTCTGTCACGTTTCCATGACATCAGTGATTCCCAAAATGTGCTCAGAGGCGTCTTGAATGTTTTGTTTGCTTTCTCTTCTCAAAAGCCTTTTACTCAGGAAGTCAATCAAAGCTTCCTGTGCTTTACAGAAACTTCCTTCACAGATTAAATCAAAGCCACGGGTCTTAAGACAAGTAATTCAAATATTTCCACAGCATCTCTGTACAGATGCCAACTCCCAAAGTGAAAGTGAAGGCTGGCAGTGCTGCAAGACAATTTGTAATTGTAGTAATGAGATGAATGTGTAATATGGTTGATATGTTGTTGGAACTGTGTTAGCTCTGACAAAGTTTAGGTTTTTTTCTGCCTTTCAGTCAATCTGTACTTTCAACTGCATTTACAAACACTGTTTTGAAAGTCACTTCAATAAATTCTATGCATGAGAAGCAGTGGGCTCTAGCTGCTACTATCAGTAAATAAATTCAGTCGAGTGTATCCTCAGCCTTTGAATAATTTCTCTCAGAGATCAGAGAGAGCAACGGCTGAGCATAAAGTTTAATGATGCACACTGTGCTCCTTGGTGTGTTAATGGCTGTTTGGAACGTTGTAGTGTTTACTGCTCTGCTGGGTTTTCCCCATGGATGTAATGGTTTTCACACTGACATAACAACCAAAGTAAACATCTCAAAGGATGCTGTGAGATGTCCCACACCTCTGGCAGGAAACAAAGGGTGTGTCTCCTGAGTTCAATAATGGCGAACTTGCCAAAATCATTGTGGTATGCTAGAAGTTCAGCGGATTCTCTTCTCTAACCTTCCAAATGTACTTTTTCAGTCTTACAGCTGCAGCTGATTACAAGATTATACTACAGCCCAGTTAATAACAGCTAAATTGAATTTGGAGTACACTTTACTTTGACATGCTTTGGCAGTAAAACTGACTGACTTTCTCGTTAGTTTATTTAAAATGATCTCAAAGTCACCCATGATTATTTTATTAGCTGGAGACGTTGCTTTGTGCTATGGCACCTCTGTACCTCTGTTGCCTTTTTGTTTTGCCAAACACAGATGTGGACTGCACATACACGAGTATGGAAGCTTAGGAAAAATACTCTGCTTGCAACTAGGTTAAAAGGCCCTTGAAATGAATAAAACTCAGCAGAAACTTGTTGTAAAACGGATAAAAGAATTAGGCTATGATAAAAGACATGCATAACATAACAGGCAAGATATTGGCTTTTAGCCCCTAGTATGGTGTCTTCCCACCTAGGAAATAAAAATAATGTGCAGTTTCCAAATCTAAATTAAGATTGCTTAATTTATAGAATTCTAAAATTTGACAGTTCCTCCAGAGCCACAGAAGACATTTTTGACCAGTAAACCGCTGTTGATGTTCATAATCTGTGGAGTTTCCCTTTGAGTCAAGGATCTTAATCCTTCCTCCACCACTATCATTTATGAAAACCAGGTGCAGCTTCTGGAAACTCTAAGGGAATGGAAAAAAATCCAGTCCCAGAATGCAACTGGGCTGTGGGGAGCTATGCTGCAGCAAAAATATATTTCTATTTCATTTGTGCATCTACTGTATTTCAGTAAACCAACTCACATGAGAATGGATTATATTCTGAATGCAGAATATGTCCAGTGTTTGGCTCAGACATCATAAAAAAATAACTATTGTTGTCAAAGTGATTTGCTCCATACAGATAACTGTGTATCTGTGTGATAACCAAGTGCACAGAACATACTGTCATTTGTCTATAAGTTATATTTATTTTCACCTGCAAATCATCATTAAGAAACTTTGAGTTGTGCTTTTATAGATTCATGTAATTTGCTGTGGGTGATATTTTGTAACAATACAGTTTTTTCCATAGATCACCAACTAGAAGAACAGAGGGGGGGATCAGCTGCTATGGACTATAAAATTATTCTATTGATCTATTGATGTCTCCACCCTGCCTTGTTTTGAATGGGACTCTGGCTGGTTTTCCTCCTTGGTGTGATTTGTTTGGGCAGATCTGAACACAGCGATCATACTCAGACCAAAACAACTGCACAGAGACCCTTTAGAGGAAGTGGTCTTGGTCTGGTCACAAACAAAATTCTGGAGCAGTTTGTGTCTTCTTGATATTTGGGCCGATAGGAGCTTCTTCAGGACCTTCTTTCGATCGAACTAATGAAAGGAATAAAATGTTCTTAACGTGGCTTTTACTGATGTACCTTGGTTTTGCTTGGATTTTTTCTGTGTGAAAATGAAGGGAGAAAACGCAACAAGTTCATCAACTTATCCGCTGATTTAGACCACAGCAAACCAGCTATATTTGAAAATGCCCTATAATATACTATCTTTAATTGCTTTCAGTAGGAACAGGAGAGAAAAAAAGGTGAAAAAAAAGAGAGAAAAGTGACAGAGGAGGTGGAGAGAGCAGTACCTCGAAGGCTCGGTCCAGCTGGTTCATCTCTCGGAGCTGGTTTCCTTTGGAGAAATACAGCTCTGCTCTCACTGTCAGGTCACTGGGATTCTGCTGCAGGGCTCTGTCCAGAGCATCCAGAGCCTGGCACAAACACACACAATCACAAGTCAATACACACAAAAACCAAATATATGCAAACACACACATACTCTTTCAGTGTGCTTCCTGGCCTGACCGTCGATGGTCACTGCTGGTTTAGAACACAGCAGGCTATGCAAAAAGCCTCCTTCACTACCTGATACTTTGAACTATGAGTCCTCAGAAGGAGAGAGGTGAATATGCAGATGATGCAGTGAAGAGGAAGCTAGAACTGATTTTAAGCAGAGCTAGCCAGACAGAAAGAGGAGGTGGATGGAGATGAAGAGGATGATAATTTATTCCTGTCTTTCTGAGAAAGAGCAGCATCAGCTTTATCACTGCCACACTGACAGAGAGAAACAGAGAGAGAGAGAGAATTAACAGAAGATGAAGAATTAACAGGCGGTTTGGAGGCTCTATGTTGTTGGGAGCTGTGGAGGTTGTAGCTGTATCCATGTTTAATTTCCACTGCAGTCCAGCTCAAACTACTCATCCTCCAAAAAACATGAAGCACAGACTGACCAAATACTGATGTTTCATTTCTGGTCCTGGAACAAAGCCTAGAGGCTGCAGATACTCTCCACAAAGAATAATGACTATACTGGAGGTCAATATTTCAAACATGACAAATTGTTTACACTGAATGTACAAATTATTGGGGACAGTGAAACCAGACAAGTAATTTTCTCCTATTGTTTTATCTCAGTAAGTCTACAATGACTGCAAGAGAGGGAAACACTTTGATAAGTGAGCTTATATTGCCTTCGTTCTAATAGTGAGATGAAATGATGGATATCAATATCAATCTCTTGTCTGTGCATTTCATGTATAGATTAAACAAACTAGATGTAACATGTTAATCAGTGAGCTTTAGAGGTGTTAGAAGGTGTAGCCTATCTTTATACTAAGCAAGGCTGTTTTTTAAAATTTGACATAAGCGGTATAAGATAAGTAAAACTACAACAACTAGAAATGACACCATTTGCTTGTAACCAGTGTGTCTAACACTTTGCACAAAAGGTGTGACTGCCTGTGAGGAAGTGATCCAGATGTGTTAATTGGTTAAGTAGCTGTAGTGTAGGCACTAGGGGTATAAACTAATACACATATATTAGTCAGGCATGAAGAAATAATACACTCTCAATGGATTCGTAAGACATTACAATTTTAGCAGTGAAATCCCCCAAACTCCCTTACATCACCTGATTCACACAATTTACTACTTGTCAGGATCTCCATCTGATGTCCATCAATGACAGACATCCATAACTCAGTTTAGAAATTATACAAAGAAGGCGCTCCTTATAACTTCAGCATCATCAGATTGATACTTTTTCTTCAATACCAGCATAATCCAGGGGATTGTTGTCTCTACAGTTCTCCTGATGCAGATGTACCAGAATGTAAACAAATAGGCTAAAAACATGGAGCTGTAGGCCTACTTACAGTTAAACATTCAGCTACATTCATCCTCAATAACCTGACATCAGTTTCCATCATTACTTGTGCAGCGCAGGATGAAGCTTGACTGATGTTCCACATGTGTTATTTTCACTTCATGATCAGATACTGAAGCCTGGCACCTTGAAGACTTGACGGTAAAAGGGACTGAAGTTAGGGACTGTCTCAAAAGTGCAGGCAAATGGGCCGAGGGAAGTTTGCAGATTTTTGTCAATAGCTCTTCTTTTTCATAGACACATCAGACCAACTTAATTTTCATCTGGGCCTCCACTCATTATATACAAAAGCTCCTGTTTTTAAAGATAATCATGTAATGATGCAATTCTGACTTGTATTTTTCCATTAAACTACTTTTTTATTTTCACTACTAATTTTTTCTACCCTGACCTAACAGTTACACAGCTTTTTTTCCTTTGTTTTTTTGAAGGTGCAGTTCAAATACAAATATTTTTCTCTGAATTTGGTTAATTCAGGTACATGGTTAAAACATTATGTTATTTTGTTGGAGGCTAAACCTACAGATATACAGTATGTATGAAGAATATGAACGGCAGCAGAAAACAATTTAATGCAGAAAATGAAGCTGACGACTAGACTATTTCTGACAATTGCCGGTATAAGCCACGTCTACTCTTGGTATAAATCTATATGCTGATTTTTACTGTATGTGATATACACAGATACACAGAGTAGCTTTGTGGTACACCCATAGTAAGCACAGCGGTTTAGTGCTGGGCTGCAGCAGAATGAATACATCTCTTTGAATTTTTTGTTCTCTTCGTCAGCTTTCCTTTTCTTTACAAACTTTGAAAACAACATCTTACTGAGAACGTTCACGTCAGACTGACAGTGTCGTGGTAATGACATTATGCTTCATACACACAAGCAGCTGTGTTTAGTCTTGGAGTGTGCAATGCCGGTCACGTACTACACACGTGTACACATTATCCATCACACCAGCAAACACACAAGAAAACATATCCCTCCATAACATCAGTGACACATGGTCCTGCTCCGATTGCGCTGCAGTTCGGATAGAATGTGAGGTAGGTTTTGTTTTTATTTGTTGAAATTGTTGGACCCACATTTATACACTTATACATATATAATGTACATATATCATCACTGACAATTCAAGCTGAGCTGCTTGCTTTTCTGGCCTTTTTCTAGCTGTAAATGACTCCTCTCTTCCTGCTAGGAAAGCATTATGGAACAAGAATGACAATAACGTCCATCAACACCACACTGGCAATCCAGATGATTTTAGTATGCATGATGACATTTTATAGCATTGTACTGTAGACTTCCTGTGTGAACACTCCACATATTTACTGTGAAACTGGGTCACAGTGAAAGTGAAAGACAGAAAAGTTTAAGTGCTGATGGTGGTGATAGAACACAGTGGGAGGATGAGTGGCAGCTGCTTGCCAGCAAATGGCCGCTGGTCTGATGTAAAGTGAGGAGGTGATTAGTTTCCACGGTAACCGATGGAGCGGAAACCATCACCTGCTGAGAGTTTAACATTTCTCACTGTGATTGTCTGAACATGCTGTGTGTTATTTTACCTCGAGGCAAGAGATACAGAGGCCATGATACAGACACACACCTGCACACACACACACACACACACACACACACACACACACACACACACACACACACACACCTCAGTGTAGTTTCCCCGCTTGCTATAGATGGCAGACAGGAGGCGGTAACATTCAATACAGCTGCCCTCTCTGGATATGATGTCCAGGGTCATTTTCTCTGCCTCTTTGGTACGACCGGCCATGGCTAAAACCTGAGCCTGGAGGGAAACAGAGAGACAGGCAGAGTGTGTGTGTGTGGACTTGGAGAGGTAGGCTGCTTCGTATGGGTGTAGAGAGTCCTTTAGAGCCTTCTCTGGGCTGCACACACACAAAGAAATACCCACAAAAAACATGCAGATAATTTTTAGTAGTGTGGATCTGATGGCTGAACAGGTAAGACATACATTTGTCTTACATTCACATACAACATCCTCTAACTGGCTTAAATATCTGTGCTGATGTTTACTAATGAAGAACTTAAATGGAAGAAAAATGCCACTGTGTCTTATCTTATTACTATTCTATGCAGGCATGCTGCTAGAGGTTGTGTGAGTTTGCGTGTGTGTGTGTGTGTGAGAGAGAGAGAGAGAGACAGATGGAAACAAAGAGAAATGGTGTATTCATGGCTTGGCCGTGTTCAAGGCCAGACAGATGTTGTATTGGTGAATATCCAGAATGTGGCAGCTTGTTGCCACACACTCTCATCCAGATGTCTTAGTATTCCATTATTCAGTGAGTAATTGAATGTGTGCATGTGTTTGTGTGTGTGTGTTTCTGCTTACCAGAGCCAGCCAGATGTCGGTGCTGCCCGGCTGCAGGGCGGCAGCTTCTCTGTACACCTGCAGGGCCTCTTCATAACGGCCGGTGTTGTAGTACAGCGCACCGAGCGGTGTCAGGATGTCCACCTTCCTCGTCACCTGCAGCGCCCTGCAGGACAAAGGGCAAAGGTCATGATTACAGGTTAGTGAAACAACATCTTGGAGGTTTAATATCTACTGCTCGCCCATCTTCAGTCTGTCTGCACTTAAATTTCCTGTTAAAGGAATATTCCAACATTTTGGGAAACAACCTTGTTTGCTTTCTTGTCAGGAATTAGTTGATCAATCAATATCAATGTCAATTATCAATGTAAATTCAGTACAGAGACATGTTAAACTGCCCCAAACAAGTATATTAAGCAATGAATGAATGGAATTCACTCCTCTAATGAGAATTATATATCTAGTTTTAAACCATTGCTGAAACAGCATCTACTGACTTTGGATTAGTTTGTTAAGTAAATGTTGGGTTTACAGTTTTTATTATTATTATATCATCAATGTATTAGAGTGTTCATGGATTGGGGCACAGGTATTTTTTTTATAGTAAATGCATTTAACCCCATACCCAGACACTGAATGAAAACAGTGGTGCTATATCACACAGTGCAGACCACATATTTAATGAGGTAGTTGTTAACAATGTTATCTAGTAACTACATTATACATACATTATACATACAGTATATACATCATATTACATATGATGAGACGAGCAGCTCAGCAGGTGACAATAATTGATAGATCAATAGCATTGTGTGTTTGTTTAGTGGTAGTTAATCACGTTATCATGCTGAGAAAAAAAGAAAACCTGAGTTTTTTAAAAAGTAGAGTCAAACAACTCAAACAACTAGAGATGTGTGAGGAGACACTGAGCGAGGTCAGCAGCTGAACACATTTTTTACACAACAGTAAAGTAAAAACTGAAAATGTTGTTTATGAAAATATACATATGTTTCCTAGTGAGAAGATAATATATATATGTAAAAAACAAATCAGTTACAGTAACAGCAAGCGGTATGTTCTTGTCAAGGTCAGAGTCAGCTACAGAGCGATGAGTAGAACCTGGAGTCTTTTTTCTTACCTCTTGTACCAAGACTCAGCCTCTTTGTTCTCATTGGAGGAGCGGAGCAGGCGACCCAGATTCACCATGGCAACGTAGTGTGCCGGTTTGAGTCGAACAGCTTGCTGGTAGTGAGCGGCTGCGAGCTCTCCTTCTCCTGGTGGAGAGGAGAGGGCAAGGAGTGAGGAACGGAAGAGAGGTTTGAAGGAATGTAAAAGAAATGTGACAAGAATTAAGCAGGAAATGAGGCAGGAAACAAGTGATATGTACAGAGTGAAAGAGAAGAAGGATGAATGGAGAGAATACAGGTGAAAACAAAAGAGACAGTGTGAAACATTCAAATAACAGAGAAATAATACAAACAACAGAAAATGCAGGGACAGTGATAGAGGTTATTGACAGTAACATGTTTGATAAAACTTGATTTAAAACTTTGGGGACTGCTGTTGTTAGCCTGCTAGCTACTAACTCTCACAGTTTATGTTTACAACCCTACCCACATGATTTCCTGTTTTCCCCTGCTTTCAAAAGCCAGGTGAATTTTGGTCCGACTGCAGCTTCAGGGTGTTCACACTTTTCACTTCAACCACCCAGATTTTGCCACAACCTCAGTGAGCCAATCATCTTGTTGCTAATAAACTTTTAAACTTGTCTCTTTCTCTGCTGTTATCAGCTGTCATTTCAGGGTTAGATTGATGCGATCCACCTCCACCTCCAGCTGTCTAATGGGTTCATCCAATCCAGCTAAGCTTTATGTTTTTTTACTTCCTCACCACCCCATGGGCGAACTCCTGTAGGTTATGGAGTGACTTCCACCATAGAAATGACAAAGACTCCTCACACATCTCTTCAACTCTTCCTATTCCTACATTCCTAAATAAATGTATTTCTTTAAGTCCTACTCTTAGTTTGTCCTGACTGAGATGCAGTTGGGAGCAGAGGCTCTTCCTTGGTGCTGTGTTGAGGAGGTTTTGTCATTTGACATTTTTAGAGTCTGCTGATGCAAAGCACTGCAATCACATGCTATGCTGCTGGATATCAAATTTAGAAAACAGCAAGTTAAATTGGATCTTGTGAAAAGAACAATGTTGACTGGCAAAGAAAAAAATAGCTGTTATTTAACAGCCCACTCCCAAAACTGTGTTAGACTTTTCAACAAGCACATAAATGTGTAAACAACTTGTTCTTTCACCCTCATAAACACGTGACAAGAACATGATTTTTGACTTTTTTCACTCTGATAGATTAGATCTCTGCAGCAAGTTTTAATTCTCTGGCTGCAAGTTTATTTTTCATAATGGACTGAAAGGAACCAAATCAATTGCTGCCTAGAAGCTGGAAAATCAATTAAAAAACCCAAGGAACACTCAGGTGAATAGTCAGCAATATAGAGTGTAGGTAAAATATAATTAATGTGTTTAATCTGTAAAACAAGTAAAAAACCGTTATGGCCCAGTAAACTTGATCAGTAGGCAGTTCAACTCACCCGTATCCACCAGAAACACTCCATAATTATTATGCAGGTCGGAGCTGTCAGGACAGTTCTCTATACCTTTCACATACACTTCATTGGCTTCAGGAAAGCGTTTCTGTGGGAGAATGCAGATGAAATAAATAGGATTAAAACAGGAATGAACCAGGAAGCTGATGCTGACACAAGGGAGTGTGTGGAACTGAAGCAGCTTCTCTAACAGTGTGTTACAGCTGCATTGCTTTAATTCAGGAGTTATGAAGTAGTGATGAGTTACAACATGCTTCCGGGCATCAAGTCATATGTGGTGCATATGTGTGTGAGTCTGTGTGAGAGAGAGATGTTGCTTTTCACCTGTTCAGCATAGAGTGAAGCCAGACTGGAGTAAGCGTCTGCAAAATGTGGACCGAAGCGTATTGAGTCTTTCAGCAGAGTCTCAGCCTCTTTCTCCTTCCCTTGGGACCTGGAAGAGATCATCATCATCATCATCAGAATCAACATCCTTCTCTTCCTCCTAATCATCATTATGTATAACCCTAACCCTGAAATAACCCACAGAGCGTATTTGTGCAAAGTTTGCCCGGCAGAAATTTACCAACATATCGACCCAATCTGTGTCCGTTGCTCCTGCAACCCTTATACATACACTTTGTTTTGGTTCTGTTCAAAGCTCAGAGATTTTTGGTCAGCCATTTTCAAAACGATTTCTGATCGGTTAAATGTTAAAATCGATGCCTGCGTTCTGTTAGCACTCTAGCACAGCAGTCACTGATATTATAGCTTTTTGATGCTCCTGGTCAGAAGAAAAATCCTTTTATCCTGGAAATCTCCCATCATCATAAGTAACAGGATCAGTAGCACCATTATTATTGTTCTCTTATCATCAGCAGCATCACCATTACATCATCATTAGAGCTGCAACAATTAGGCGATCAATCGATTGACAGAAAATGAATTGGCATCTATTTTGATAATCGAATAATCGTTTTAGTCATTTTTTAAACAAAAATACCAAAAGATTTGCATATATGACAGTAAATGGAATATCTTTAAGATGTCACCTGTGACTCTGGGAAATTTTAATGGTAATTTTTCAATATTTTCTTTCATTTTGTAGACAAAACGATTCATTGATGAATCGAAATAATAATCCACAGATTTAATTAATAATGAAAATAATTCGTAATCGTAATAGTTGCAGCTCTAATCATTGTCAGTAGCAGCATTATTATAATATTTCTAATCACAGCCATAGATTATACGCTTTTTCATTTCATTGCCACACAGTGTAACAAAGAAAGATGAAGGTGTGCCCACTGTAGCTACATGCTTAGATGTCTCATTAAACTGCATCTAAGGGAGCTACAGTGTGCGGACCTCCACCTTTCTTTGTTACATTGTTTCTTTGGTCCAGCACTTATTTTAAGTTTATTGGATGTGCATGTCTACTACACACACAAAAAAACCAAACAAACAGGGCAAAGACACACACACAGACACACACACAGAGCTGTTGGGGACTTGCAGCAGTGGATCGATGGCTCAGTTTGTGTGTTCTCACAGTTTTGCTGATAACACAGAGATGGTAATGGAGCTGAGCTATAATAACGAACCTTATTTTAGCTGCTATTATTGATGTAATTTTCTATTAGAGGCAGCAGAGCTCAGTACTATTTGACCACAAAACAAACAAACAAAAGAAACCTCCACAACTGTATAAAGAGCTTGTCATATTACAGTGGCAGTGTCAAGAGTCTAACTGACGACTTTCATTAGCAAGCGTGGTGACTCATTAATTTTTAGGCCTTACCGTCTCTGACTGCAGTATGACTAATGCCACTGCAACTTTAGCTGACCATTCATTTTAATTGGAGTCCTGAGGCCATGTTTCAACATATCTCTCAATTCAGTTTCTGCCAATATTGCCACACTGTGACTCCAAGGTGCTGCACCATAGCACCAAATGCAATGATTCATGGTTATTATAGTTTCAAAATGTTTTTGTTGATTGAAAAATATGTGGATGAGAATCTCCAGTTTAATCACACATCTGAAAAGAATCCAAAACATAAATATACTGGGCAGTTTGTTCATTTCCAACCACAGCATCATCTGCGATCTGCGTTCTCAGACTGCAAATGCAGTGATCACAACTTCAAAAACATCCAATTTACTTTTAATGATTTCTGATTTATTTTCATAGAGTTCTCTTCAAAATTTTAAACAAGTATCATGTCCAGATGGGTGTTTAATAAAGCTAGATTACCAGTTAAACCAGGCTTACTTAAGCAAATCTGGGTAACTTTGCACATGCACATTCATTTTCAGGTCTAATGATACAGAGCGCTGCAACACACTGAACAGGGTTCATTGTGTTGTTCTGACCTCAGACCTGTGAGTCTGTAACATGTTGTCTAGAGCTGCAATGATGAGTTGATTGATCGATTAGTTGCCAACTATTTTGATAATCGATTAATCACAAAAAGTAAAAATTTTCTGATTCCAGCTTCTTAAATGTAAATATTTTCTGGTTTCTTTAGTCCTCTAAGAGAGTAAACTAAATATCTTTGGGGTTGGTCGGGACAAAAGACAACAAGACATTTGAGGATGTCATCTTGGGCTTTGGGAAACAGTGATCAACATTTTTCACCATTTTCTGACATTTTACAGTCCAAACAACTAATCAATTAATTGAGAAAATAATCAACAGATTAATCGATAATGAAAATAATCATTAGTCGCACTTGTGGCAGGGGTTTTGTCTGTTTTGCTTGAATATCTAATTCTTCATACTATGTGTTAAATATGTTCTGCTGTGTGACTATTACAGTGTTGTTTTTCAATGTCCATTTGCTTTGAGAATTGATGATATCTGTGCTTGACATCTCATGTCTGTGTTTCAAAATCATGATGAAGCCAGGTTTGAATTACTGCCTTCTGCTCACATCAGCTCTGAGTTGGCTTCATGGAACACATGAATCTTGGGTCCGTTTGTTAGGCTCACTCAAGCCCTGCTTTCAGAGTGAGCCCTGTCGATGTGAGCCGTCTTTATGAAACACCTTAACTGAGGTCATGGACTGTGCTGACATTACACAGAGGCATGGTTGGATTTGTCACACATGGATTTATACCCAAAGTGTATGATATGAAAATCAGATGTAAATGTGGGGATTTAATTTGATGCACTGTGTTGAAAACCTGTTTTGTTGTCTTGTGGGAGGAGTTCTTTTATTACAGATTTTTTAGGTGCAATTATGTGATATAGATTGTACAAGTAATTGCATGTAATTACAAATTGGAACACAGTTTTGGGGATTGTGTCACCTATTCTCAAATCAGGGCCTCTTAACAATGGAGAAAATCTGTAATACACACACTGGTCAGGGCATGTGGAAATTTGAGCAAGACAAAATATACTGACTTACAACACATGAAGGTATAAAAATCATTTTGTCTAATTAAAGTAAGATCGTTTTTAGAAACCATTAGGAAGCTGCTGCTGGAACATTAAGACTGTCTCCAGGTATGAGCGTCGTTGCCATTTTTAGGAGTGCTTCACACAGCTGAGAAAAAAAGACTTTCTACTAGGAGCTCTTCAAAAGTTGCTAACATAACATTTGCAAATTCTCCAGCTGTGATGAGTGTCTTCTATTTCTGTGACAATATGACGGTCAGGCTTTTGTTATGTGTGATCGAAAGTGGGTGCTGTCAACATACATCTATTCTCAGACAGCCTTTCAGTGAGTATGTGTGTGTGTGTGTGTGTGTGTGTGTGTGTGAGTGTGAGAGAGAGTGTGTCTTACTTAAGGAGGTTTCCTAGATTGAAGAGAGCTCGGTTATGCTGAGGGTTGGTGTCCAGTGCTTTCCTGTAGTAGCGCTCAGCTTCCTCTGGGCTGCGTGTCAGAGTGCCAAGATTGTTCATGGCGCTGGCATGGCGGGGGTATAACCTGAGAGGAGAGGAGTAAGGAAGAGGAGGGGTGAAATTTTATTTAATGAGAGCATGAAAATCTTTGACTCTACATAGAAAAATCAAAGAGCCACAGCAGGGGCTACTGCTACAGTGTGTGAAATACGGAGGGGTTTGGATTCCTTCATTGACACCTCGAATCCCCTGAAAACCTTACAACTCATTCTTTTCTCTTTTTTTTGTTTGTTTGTTTTTTGGAGGGGCGGTTTTTCAAAAATGTATTTTGTATTTATCCATACTGAGACATTTATTTGCACAAAACTGAGGAAATGTAAGAAAAATAGGAAAAATCTATTATAATCACAGCATTTAAATGCAGTATTTAAGAAGAGAGTGTAATTTATAGGGCATCTGGTGGATAGTAGAGGCCTAAGGCCAAAAAAAAACCCACAACAAATTGAGTCTTGCTCATTAAAAAACAAAACAGAAGTCCCTATCTCTCACATGTAAAAAAAATAAAAATAGTTCTTAAATCACTGAAAAGTTCCATCTCAAAATATGATGCACCTGCCTTTAGACTACACTCACATTTAGCTGCCAGACAATTTTACCAAAGTTTCTAACATTATTAAACATTATGTTTTCCTGGCATAAAGTGTTTAATTGTGTTAAAAAGCTGAGAGCTACTTGGATTGATTGTCAGTCTGTTCTGGAAATACTATGCATGGTATTACCCACACTGCACATAACACAAATAAAAGATGTTTCAGTCAATTTATGATATTGAGATACTGCAAGTGCAGTTAAAAGTTAAAGCAATGTTTTTACACTTGAGATGATTTTGGATCAAATGAGTGTAATGTGAAAGGTGTTGCTTGCAGTGATGAATCCACAGAAAATGATCACCAACTACAATATGCAATTCCCCTCAGAGTTTTAGACTCTTTACTGTAGCCCTTTGTTTTGGTTTCAAGCAGCATTCATCAGGTGGACACAAAAACAACTCAATGTTGCTCTGTGTCTGCTGAATGTGTAAATCAGCAAATGTTTGCTTACATGTTCGCCTTCATAAGGTGAGAATTTATCAGATCTTGTGTTTTGAGGTTGTTACGCTGCCCACAAGTGGTCAAAAAGATCAATTAATGCAGCTTTAAAGGTCCAGTGTGAACCAAAATTCAAAGCACAGGACTGGAATCTCCCAACTCCCAAATACACTAACATGTCTTTCAAAAAACAAACTGACTACAAAATCTAAGTTATTCTTCTTATAAATCTAAGTTAGAAAAGTTAGTAATAAACAACGCAGATTTTTGTGACAGAAAACCAAGCACCTTCTCGTATTAACCTGACCTTTTTAATATTCTATATATTTATTTAAGTTTTTTAACAAAACACATAAATGTATCGGCCTTATCCAATTACTCAGTGACTCATCATGCTAATCACTTATAACAGTACCTAAACAGTCATTTTTGCAGAGTAACTGCATTTGTAGATATACGTGATGGTTCATCTTGGCATGAAAATCATCTGTGATAGCCAATTTACTAGCTTTCTAACTCTGGAACCGAGCATTGCTGTCAAACTATGTTCATCTTAGGAACCACTAATGGCTGCACACTTCCAGAGGGAAGCATACCATAACATGATCTTGATTGGACTAAGTGCCTTGTCACAGTGATAAGGATTATCTTCAGAGCAAATGGTGCAGATAAATCAGCCGTGAGTGTGTGGAAGCTGCAGCCAGCAGCCTCTCTGCTGACATTTACTGCTGCTCTCCATCACTGCAACAAAAGACCTCTGTGTAATTGAAATACAGTTTTATAGTTAGTGCCCATAATGGTGACACAAGCCTGACAAGGTGCCCGGAGCAAGAAGTGAGTGGGCGCCGTGGCAACGCTCTTTACTGTTACTATAGTAACCTTGTTCCATGGTTGATGGGCTGGGTTTCCACAGTACAGAAAGAGGTGCAGCTGTGGAAACACCTGAGAGAAACCCACCATAACAGCACTGAACAACAGAGTCTAACTGTTCACTGAGAGCCTTCAAATTACCCTGTGAGCTGCTTGATCAACATCTATAGAGGTGAACAACCAAGGAAAGATTGGCTGTCAGCAGGCACCCACTCTACTCTAGTTAGTCTCAGTTACTCTATTTAAACTCCTTTGGGTGTGCATAGGGAGACATAATCACTCATGTTTGTCCCCACAAATGCACAATGCCACACAGACTCTTGTGGACATCATGAAATTTACATCATGTGGACCCTCAAAGCTAAGCAGAAAGTATAATTTGAGTTATAGCCTCTTGCTGTAAGCATGGATGCAGGCATCCACGTCTGTCAGATTTTATTTAAAGGCATACTGCTGAAATGTTGTATTGCACTTCCGTACAGTTGGGGAACTTCCCACAATGAGACTTGATAGTGTCATTTGTTAGACCCCCTCTGACTGGTAAATGTCTACATCTTTCAAACTCCTACCCTCAGTTTGTAAAGCAGCCTTTCTAATAAGAATTTCAAGTTTGGTGACATCACTGTAACATCACATCAGGGTTGTTTTCTCAGATATGACAAAAGCTCCAAGACCATGGAAGACATTACAGAACTATTGACTCTCTGTCTTCATAAATTTTAGTTAACAGAGTCCTTACTCACGTAATATGCTCTTTCTCCATTTCTCAATCCTTCTCAGGCTCTCTCTCCCTCTCTCTCTCTCTCAAGAGGAAACAACCCCCCCGCCCCCAAAAATTTGGGAATTAAAGGGAACAAACTTTGGGAATTTAAAATGTGAGGGATTCAAAGGGATCTCTATCCCTCTCAAGAAGGAGCGGGAAAAGAAGTGGAGGCTGGTTAATTAAAGTTAGAATGAGTGGTCTGGTGGGTTTGGGTTATTACGAGCTGGGATGTGGTTTGGAGCTGGATGAAAGCTGCTGGGGCTCTCGTCTCAGGGTTTGGCAGAATGGCAGGCTGGATTAGCAGAGTTGTTGTGCTGAAGCTCCCACATACTGGCAGCACATACTGTAGCTCTGCTGCTGCAGGATGGAAAAGATTGGGACTGAAGAGAAGGATGATGCAGCTGCAGTGTTTGAGCCAGGATTGTATGGAAGGGGGTTAAATGGGCCCATTACTACTTTTCTTGGGGGGTCCATCCATAGGGGGCATAAACAATACTGTATACCTGCTGAGTGCTACAAAAATAGCACTCATATTACTGAGGAATTCTAACTGTTGTTTATTAGTGTTAGCATTAGCTATTGGTCAGTACCGACCAACAGATATTTCCATTGGTCTTTTTGAAGAGCAAAAAACACCTAATGAAATATGTTTTTAAGTATCAAAATGATACAAAATTTTGTTTCCCTCTCTAACACACCATCTTTGGATGAGTGACACACACTAGCTTGTGATGCATGTTCACCAGAACACAGCCAACAGTTTCATTTTGCAGTCTGGCTTAATAATCAATTTAAGGTTAATTGACTAAAGCTGATAAAATCTCATGAGAAGCCTGCTAAAAGCATTGATTTGTCTTTGATTTTATGAGAACAGTTGGGCACATGGATGTCGCAGTGATGGAACATTTCATATTTTAATGGGGGTCATTGTTGCAATGGTGGGCTTTGGATCAAAGAGATGCTACATTAGAGCATCAAAGCATAAAAACTTGAATCTGTATTAAAACTGGGTTTAGTAATAACTACTTTATAAGAATTGAAAAGGATGTACCTCTTAGGACTTTTCAAATTTATTTACAGATTACAATGAATCATCATTGATCATAGAGCAAAATATAATCTTAAATGTGAAATATGCTGCTCATCCTTGTTTTCTATCATTGTAAATTAAATTTCTTTTGATTTTTTTGACTGCTGCTCAGACAAAACAAGCAACTTGAAGATGTCACTTTGGGATCTGAAATTTTTTGACATTCATAGATTAAACAATTAAAAACATGACACATGCTCTGCCCAAGTTATTTATGCGCATGTGTGTAGTTCTGTGTGTACATGGATAGGGTGTGTTTATGAAGGCATACTGTATGTCACTATTCTTTGCTGTAGGTACTTGATGTTGCTACTATAATTTCCTGTAGGTATTTATGTTTTATATGAGCTTCAGTTTTGTTGCTGGCTGCTGTAGACAAATATCCAGTACAGGTAATGTAGTGGACATTGAATATTTATCTTTTCTTGGTAGGAAACACTGACTTCAACAAGACGTAGGGTAAGGAACAAAGTAAGAGAGAAGACCGACAAAAGGACTATACTAAAGAGGAAAAGTCAACCCATAAACATATTGACAGAACAAAAGCGGCCTGATTTGACATAGACTAATCTGAATGAAGGACAAAAGGATGGAGGTAAAAAGCTGAGAGGAGTGATTCTTCAGGAAGCCTCTCCAGTGACAGGAACAACTAATGGATGCTCTCTTTCATTAATGCAGCCTGTGTGTGTGATAGATGAATAGAACACAAGCTCTGAGCTGAAACAAGGCCATTACATGCATGAGGGCATGCACCCAAAGGTACAGTATGTGTATGTGTGTGTGAACCTGCTTCCATGTATTTTAAGAATGTATAAGCACATTAATCTGATGGTAGTGTATATTACTTGCACTGAGCTTAAAAATGTAAAAATATGAAAACTGAATTTGTAAACAGTTTTAGTTGTTAGAAATGTCACTAATGCTGTCATACTTCGAAGGTTCAATTCCCAACTGGGGCCAGTCACTAAAAATAAACAGCATGCACTCTAAGTACAGTACAGGATTGTACGTTGGATAAAAGCCAGCAAATGGTGCATGGTTTCTTTAAGGTCAGATGAAATAAAAGTGCCTGTTGTTTTTTTTTTACATGCAGTGACCTTCAGGCTATTCATCTATATTTTATATCAAAACTCTACCCTTGTTTCTTCCTGTAAAGGCTCAAAATGTGCAATGACATCTTGTACTTGTGGAGGTGCAAATAAAAACTATATAGTTCATAAAACACAGTCATAATTTTTAGGATCCCATCATATACTGTAAAACTTGCACCTGGTCCACTTTAGTCCAAACTGAAATATCTCAACAACTAATTGATGAATTGCCATGAAATTTTGTACAGACATTCATACTTCTCAGATGATTTATCCTAATGATGTTGGTGATTCTCTGACTTTTCTTCAAGCCACCAGCAGGTTGACATTTGAGGTTTTGTGTGAAATGTCTCAACAACTATTGGATGGATTGCCATGATATTTGGTACACAAATCCATGTTCTGCTCATTCTAATAGCTTTGGTAAACATGGTAACATTGTACCCGCTTAGCATGTTAGCAGTCTTGTCAACAAATGTCCTGAGTAGACCCAAATCAACAACGTGTTAGTCCGTCTCTCAAGACTTCCCCATCCCATCTGTGGCAATCAGTATCAAACCCATTGTTTCCTACTGAAGATGTAAATATTTAAAAACAGCTCACGAATATATGGTTTCATTTTTTAAAAGGCTCAGTCATTTCCTAAAACAGATGATCATAATTTTTAGCAAACAGGAGTTTTGTTCTATCAAAGTACATTTGTTAGGGACTATTTTCAGTGACGGATTGATCCACATTTGGTGCTCTACTGAGTATTTCTGGCAGCAGGATGGTGTGTGTGGGATTGAGTAAAAATAAACAAGAGTGTGTGTGTTCATGGTAATGAAGGAACATGTTACCCAGTGCAAAAGTGCGGTTCAGTGATGTGTTGATGTCAGTTAAAAGAACTTCTTTTTCCAAAGGGCCTATCCTAGACTTACGGTAGTTCTCTTATCTGGTTTCCGTCCAGAAAATGTTGAATTGGTGGATGTTTTAGTTCCAGACCACAAAGGTGTTATTTGCAAAGCTCCTTTACCTCCGTCTCACTGAAACTTCGCCCTGCAACACGGCTTCTCATTTTTAACCACTGACTCTGCAGACAAATTTAATGGGGCATTTTCTTATCTGTCTATTCCCATTCCAACTAATCTTCCATAAAACCATGATGAATACTTATCTGCAATTATCAGCCACTGTCTCTCTGTCCTTGATCATTTTGTCCCTTTTAAAAACAGAAGGCAAAAATCGAATGCCCTCACTTGGCTAAATGACCACACTTTATTGATTATTAACAGTTCTTTAACCACTGGTAGTTTTATTAATTGATTTGAACATGCCATTATTCAACCACTATTAAAGAAAACTAGTCCATAACCCCTTTCACTTAGCTATTCAAAATTATTGTTCAAAGGTGCTTGAGAAAATCATTTGAACACATTTAATTTCTTTTATGAATGATAACATTTCTAATTGTTTTCAGTGAGGTTTTAGAGATTGCCATAGTATGGAGACAGTCCTTGTTAAGGTCACCAATGACCTTCTTCTGGCAGCTGACAGAGGTGATTGATTAGAAACTTGGGTAAGTCTTTGGGGTACTGCTTTAAATCTACTACATTCATACCTTTCCAATAGGACCTCATCTGCTGTAATTGCTCATGTTCTTCTGCAGTTCTTACAACACTATTATTTTCAATATACAGTACATGCTCCCTCTTAGTCAGGTAATATAGAAACATGATGTTCTCTCTACTCTTATGCGGTTGATAAGTAGCTATATGCAGCTAATGTACTTGCCTGCCTCACTGATATTTAATCTTGGATGTCTCAAAACGTCCTAAAATGTAATGATAATAAACCAGAAGTCATTTTATCTGGATCTGAAAGATGAACCAGCCCTTTTAGCAGGAAGTTAAGTTGCTTGAATATGCAGGGGGATGCTGACGTGAAACTGTAGCGGGGCAAATTAAACAAATTTAATACATTAATGGTAAACCCACCACATTGTTCTCCAGACGTTGCCTTGAAGTGCGTTCAAATGTGCTATTCTGCTCACATATTTTGCCTTGGTATATGGCCCAAACGATGACCGCAATTATGGACAAATGCCGCAATTATGGTCCATTTTGGATAGCTATCCCAAAAGAAAAACAAACTCTATTTTCTCTGCCTTCCAACCCCACGAGATTTCTGACCAATGTGAGTGACAACTCGTACATGGCTTTTGTGGATACAATTTGGTTTGCTTGAAATTTTGCTGTGTGAAACCAAACCGAACCAAAGGGAAAATGCAACAAAGCAACTCATCCACTGTGAAACTATAGGTGTGAAAACACACAATGAACAAATTAATCTGTGGAGTTCCTACAGTATCAAATAAAGAATGCTGTCCAATCATGATTTTTTCAACTTTATAAAACACTATAATGTAGATATATGCCAATATGAGGAGCTTTTAAGTGTTTAATGTAACATGATAGCGCATCATAAACCATTTATTAAATGTTTATATGCTGCTTATAAATATAAATAGGGGGGTTAAAATTAAGTGTTACCGAAAAAGGTTAATGTGACAATCTATTGTCATAATGCAAACTCCCTATGTCATAATTCATCTCTATGTCACACTTTTGCATTCAAGTCCCAAAGTCACAATATCCCAGAGTGTTACAATATATATTAAATTTGCATACAAACTCCCTCAACCATGAATTTGAATAAAACATCATGTTTGACAACACATTGGCATAAAACCATACATTTGCATTAAACTGTCTGCTTAACCCAGATAGTATATGTCACTATATACTATATTTGCATAAAGCCAATGCCACTTGCATAAAACTTCACATTGTATTACAGTTTGCATGAAATTCCTGCTGTCACCATACATTTGCATTTACATAATCAATTTGCAACTGTATTGTGACAAAGGACATTTTATGCAAATATATGGTGACAAAGAGAGTTTTCTGACACAGGGTGTTTGCAAACATTCTGCCAATGTATGGAGTTTAATGGAGTTTTTATGCAAATGTGTGGTGACAGGCATTTGATTTGACAGAAACCACCATTCACAACAACTATATTAACTATTAATACAATTGACTGTGATATGGATACTGATACTTTTACTTGAGTGTAAGAATTTAGTATTTCTTACACCAGTGCAAAGCACAGCCCTGCTAACACTGTAAATGTTAGTTTAAGTACAGTCAATAACTAGTTGTTATCTAGAGTAATATCAGAATAGTAAACTAATCTTGGCAACTGTCTGACTCATTACACAAAATGCTTTTTATTCATGTCAAGATTTTAAATGTATTTCTGGAAACCCACTGACAACCTGACTAAAGGCTCTCAGAAGTTTCGGCAGAGTAAAGCTCAATCTGACCTTTGTGTGCAGTGGAGAGGTGTACAGAATTAAGTGGCTCAAGCAGGGTTTTGGTAGCATGTGCAACATGACTTGATGCTCGGGCTTTTAGCAAAATGTGCACAAAAGCAGCCTTAGTGGCACCATAAGAGACTGATCAAGGTTGAGGTTGACTGCTGAAGGGAAACTGTGGCATAAAGTAGAGCAGACATCCTTGTCATTAAACGGGCTGTTTAATTCTACTTTGAACGTAGAATGAGTTGTACTGTTGCAGTCAGAGAGGTTTAGTGTGGAGTCAGACCTGAGGGCAGTGGTGTAGTGGTGAATGGCCTCTTGGTGTCGACCACTGTCTTTCAGGAAGTTGGCGTAGTTGTAGTGGACTTTGGCATTGTGAGGCAGAGTCTGGATACCAGAGCTGAAACAAGGAAGAAGAGGAAGGTGAGAAAGAGGAGGAGGCATTGAGTTCAGGTTCACACACACACACACACACACACTCACACTCTTTCTTTTCTACACACAGTTGCTGCATGCACCACTTTCACATCAACAAATCCTACAAATACATTTTTTTATTATTAAAACAGAGAACCTTTAACTGAGAACCTGTACCACTGATGCATGATGGCGTTTCTATGCTGCTTCTGATTCTGATGCTGTGTTTTTCTTCTTTTATTACTGAATGAATTTGTGAAGAATGAGTGGAAGCATGACATGAAGACAGAAGTAGGTACTACAATGTCAAGGTGTATTAAAAAAATCTGTCTCTACCAGCCAAGTGTAAAAACATTTTTTGCGATTTTTGAGCTTTTTTAAAAAAAGTGATTGACATTTCCGATTTTTTAGGCACTAATTGAACATGTGCATGAAAACAGGTGTTTCAATTCAATTTACTGACTGAATTCCAAGTTTTACCATAAAGTGTTACATAATTTAGGCTTGTACTAGGCTTGGAAGTGTCTTTTGAGCTTGTTGAAATTTAAATTATTATATTATTATTATAAATTATCATTATATTTTCAGATCTTACTTACTTTTGATTAAAAGTACACACACACACACACACTTTTGATTAAAAGTAAGCTCACTCCTTTTCTTAAAAAATCTCCACGCTGCCATTGAGCTACAAGTGTCATTAGAGGTTCTAGTAGCTTTAATATGCATGTACCTGCATTTACTGTGCAATGATTTCATAGGGAAATGTGTAGTGTAATGAAGATTTGGTGTGTTTGCCTATGTAAATGTTTTTGGATGTTGACAGACACACACACACACACACCGGAAGAGGGCCTCCCTGGAGAGCCAGACGTGGTTCTGCTGGACGGTCTTCCAGGAGAAGAGCAGGAGCAGCAGCAGCATGGAGACACTGAGGACTGTGGTGCCCCACCTGCCCACCACTGAACACAGTCGACCCAGGCCATGAGCCACCAGGATACAGTAACCCATACTGCAGGAGGAGAGGGGGAGGAGGGATGGAAGTGAGGGGGAGGAAAGGAAAAATAGGAGGAAGGAGGGAGGGAGAAAAGTAAAGATGTTATTCATGTTCTGTGAGCTCCTGATTTATTTTTGTTATTGCTTTCATCACTCAACACACTTTTCTTCAAACCTGCATGACATAACTTAGTGACCCTTGGTGAAGCCTTTAACCTAAATCACTTCAGGTCCCAGGGGTATTCATATTTTCACCATGGATGGCTGCTGTGGCTTCCCATAAAAAACACAACATCTCAACCACTTTCCCCAAATCCTCTGACCTGGATCACATGCTAAAAAAAAACTGTGTGTAAATGTCCTCCATGTTTGCAGTCACACACACACAGTCTGTACTGATGTGTGTGTGTAAAACAGCTTAAGGCAAGCAGGATTTTTTTTTCATTCCTTCCACCCTATTGCACAGTTTCCATCCAAGTGCTGATACAGTGTGCCTTGAAGAAACAACACACACAAATAAAAAGGAGGGAAGAAAAGACTTGGAGAGACAATATCAAGAAAGGCTTAGCCTTGCATGACTTGCATGAAATGGTGATAAGGCCAAAAAAATATGAGCAGAGTTTAGAGGAGAGCACAATCTGAAAAGAGAAAGACACAGGAGAAGGGAGGCAGACAGGAGAGAGGAACAAGAAGGGATGGATGTAAGTCTGCTGGTTTAATTGTACTCTAGAGGAAAAGTGTGACACAGAGAAGAAGAAAGGAGCAAAACCAGGAGAGAAGTGACTACTTGAAGTGGCTTCTGTTAGATGTGGCTAGCAAAACGGGTCTATTGTGTATCCTTTGTTGGCAAAGGCAATATTAATGTTACCTAGAAGAGCTTAGAAAAACTGTGAAGACCAAGCAAGACTACCTTATATGTGTGTATGACATGGGTCTATTCCACAGCGTTGGACCCATTCATATCAGACAGTGCATTTTGGTTGTCACTGTTACTGTACATACACTTGACTACACTTTTTGGCCACTTGGGGGCAGCAGAAACAAGTAGTGAACACTGACATATTATCTTTTAAGTTGATATGTTGAATTTGTTAGCAAACAGTTTTTTATTTCCACATCCAGCAGTTACGGAACAACATTATCATTCATTTGGAGTCGTGTTTCTGTCCACCAGGTGAATGTAAGTCCAATATTCACTCTGTTTTAGCTCTGTTTTTGCTCTATACCAACTCCTGGGGGAATTATCTGGCTCTTTAGCTGCTAAATGCTCCACTATGTTCACCAGCTAGTCTACAGCTAACTGTGCTTCTTCTCTGAAAACAAAGCTATGAGAGCAATGAGAGTGAACCAAAGCAGTAAAGTTGCAGCTGGACAGCTAAACAATGAGCTGAAACTCACTATAAAGCTCCATAAAGCCGAGGGGAGCTGCAGAGTCACTGATAATTCTCTGTAGGTTCAACACTATGAGCCACACCTGTCACATTACTGTCATTTGATACATTGTTATTATAAAAATATTGATTATAGCCACTTTAATTGAGTATTTTTAGAGAGTTGGTTAAATGTTTAAATGTCAATATGATTGAGTTATTTCCATTTCTAATAGAGACACAAAGCTGTGCAGTGTGTGAGCCGTGCTCAACACAGATTGGTAGGATGATTGTGAAAGACTAGCTAACACATGTTCATCCACTCAGACAGAACTGGATCCTGTGTTCTATTTCATTCCTATGAAAGCTGCTCACTGGAAGCTTAGACCAGTGAGCTTCCCCCAGCTTTTGTGCTTTTGGGTCAATAGAGCATGAGAACTACAGTCTGGTTTGTTTCTCTTCATTCCCTCAAGTGTCAGCACTGTCAAGACAGTCTGCAATCAGTCCACGTTGTGAATTGTTCATCAAAGTTGAACTAATTTGATGGAGCCCCATGACGAAGACAGAAGCATGTTTGTGTCCAGATGTGAAGTCAGTCTCTTGAAACATTTCTGATGTTCTAAGAAATAAATTGAGGCAAACCTGCTCCATTTATACTGCATATGGGTATATCTGAATAAAATAAGAAAATGTCAGCCAGGTGGTGGTAACACATGTTATGGACGAAAGAAAATCACCTACTCAAAAGAATCTGTCAGAAAAGGAAAAACATTATCTCTGGAGAGGAAAATGAATTAAAGTGTTGAGGAACTGTTGCTATGATTGTATCTCAGCTACCGTCATCAGTATTTTCTAATTATTATAAGAATATGTGGGATGACAGCGGAAACAAATGGTCAGTCAGATGAGGTGAGTGTGCTATAATAGTGTTTCTTGTTTGGCACATAAAGTTTTTATCGACAAAAGCAAAAACCACCTCATGTGAGGATGAAAACATTTTATCACACCGAGGATGTCCCGCCCTGTCATCGTTTCCTGTTTTATTTTGAAATACTCACCTCCTTATGTCATTTTAGATTCATTTCCTGCCCTTGTGTGTTTCCTGCCTGTGTGATTGTCTACCCCGCCCCGATTAGTTTCACCTGTCATTATCCTTATTATCCTCCCCTCTCTTAGTGCCAGTTCGGCTTTGTACCCAGTGTCAAGCATTCCAGCCTTTTACCTTGTGTCTAGTTCGCCTTTGTCTTCTCCTTGCCGGATTTGTTTGCCTGATCTTGTGACTGACTCTCTGTGTACCAAACCTTTGCAAGTAAAGACTGTTTTTGATCAAAATTTCTATCTCTGAGTTGTGTGATTGAGTCGTCTTGCCAGTTATTTCACCAGTTGTTACAGAAATTAGAATTGCTGAATTTCTATTCCTGTGACACTTCAGAATGCATATAAAAGCACCTGGATGTAAACAACAGACTGAGGGGAAAAAAACACCAAAAAAGCTGACAGTAAATAACCACAAAAATGCAGAAAAACACAGAGTCAAGAGAAAAGAGCAGCTACTTCTACCTTCCAGCCCTCTCTCCCTCTCTCCACTCTTTCACCACATCCATCCCTCTGTATACCTATCCATCCCTAAACTGGCATGTAGACATTAACCAGCTTGGACACCTCCCTCCCTCCCTCTGTTCTTCGCTGTGTGTCCTGTCAGCTGTGTCAGACAAACAGTGTGTGCAGCCATCAGTCATTCCCACGTTGTGCTCTGCTAATGTTTGCTATCCAGATATCAGTCTGGCTGGCTCTTGACTGGTTAGAGACATTTCATTTAAGCCCCTGTATGGAGAATTTTTATGTGATTACAGCATCTTACAAATTATTCTGATGGCATGAGCTTCACTTTGTCAAAAATGAGATGATCCTGGTGGAAACTGGTGCAGTGTACAAGTTACCTCGGATCAGTTGTTAGTCAGTAGTATCAAAATTTGCCACTAGGGGTTGCCAGACTCAGAAAATTCCAAAAATGTCCACACAGCAGCTTAAAAAAATGAGTCTCATAAAGGCCTCAGTATGCTTCAAATGAAATGATCAAGCTGTATGCTCTAGTTGGTTTGAAGCATATTGAGGTCTTAAATGTAACTCAAGTACAGTAGGATATACTCTAAATACTTACTCCATCTAATACTTAAATATTTCCCCTTCATACTGGGATCATGTTTTCTGTCCAAAGTCATTCTCAGCCAATACTTCATTGATTAATCAACAAAACCATAATTTAACGTTTCACTCCATCATCTAAATCTATCTAACCTCAACTGCAGGCCTTTATTTGTACTCAGCTTGTTTGTAATTTCTCCTGATTTACAATTACCTTGTGATGCAGCTGGATTCGTGAGATCACAACATCACAAGATCACACAAGAATCCATCTTGTCAGGCTTCAAGTTATGCACATGTGTCCAAACCACCAGTGGTTCGGACCAATCAGCGTCGCGAATCCAGCTTCCTCGCAACGTAAGACGGTGATAGATGGTTCATCCAATCACCTGCCAAGTATTTTTTGAAAGTTCTTTCCAAACAGTTTCCATGGATGAGTTCTCAGATGGTTCTGTGTAACAAATCATTTGGCGCGTCAGGTTAGTTTTACAATAATGTCTTTATCTATTATATATTTTAGCTAAAAGCCTCCCAGTTTTCTCATCTTCTGTTTTAATTTGATGTTTACTGTTAATGCAAACTCAACATTTCCTCCACGTCTACTTGTTGTTTTGATATATTCTGGATAATGTACATCCACAACACTAATTCCATCAGTACAACAGTCATGTCATACTCACCATTTTGTTGCTCTGAATTACTCCTTTTACTACAAATACTGTCACTTTTGTCATTTTTCCTTTCAGTGTTAAGCTAGTGTTGATGAAACTCAACACCTCCCGCACAGATGTTTCATTTTAAAATCCTTCTTCAATAATTCCTACCACTCCTGGTGATAACTTAACAGCATGAAATGGCAGAGTAGAAACATTTAAAATAAATAAATAAAGCAAACTTATTAGTGTTTAGTGATCAATTAGTGACTGAAAACAATATTAATAATTAAAAAATAATAGAAAGTGACAGCAGTAGAGTGGTAAGTGTGCCATGTTTATGTTGTTGTACTGATGGAATTAGTGCTGTGGAATTGGAAATTATACTAAATTTACCATGGGAGGTAGTAGAGGAAAGCTAATTCCTATTAGCTACTGGTCTTAATTTGTTGTTTTTGGCCAGGCCCCTGGCTATCATTTGAAACTCTACCATTATTTCTACTAACTTTTATTTGAGAATTTATGGTAGTTTGTTCAAAAAAGAGCTAAATACTTGCTGAAAATATCAATCAATAGATGTTTGAGAAGTTTCTATGATTTTTGTGATTTATGATTCTGAGTTTCCATGTTTTGATATGTAATTTTACAGTGACTCTGAGTCACTATTGGAATCCAATGTACAGGTGCTACTGACAGTTCTGTGTATCTGAACTAACTGCAGTCTACTCGCTAGATCATAACAACAGTGTATGCAATAGCTGGAATACAATTACACTGACAGGACAGATAGTACAGTTATTTGTGTGTGTGTGTGTGTGTGTGTGTGTGTGTAGCTTGTGTGACAGTAAAACCTGACAGCATGTGAATCAACATTGCAGAAAATGAGATTATCATACACTAATTGTCTTATGAAAAACATCCTAATCAGCTCGTAGACAAGTGCCCCCCAACACACATTGCCATGCCACACACACACATAAACACACAGGCATGCACACATAGAGAGTAACATAAGGTCTGGATGGAGGCGTAGGAAGTACGTTGATTGAACATCTGTATTCTGAATCACTGACTATGTTTACATGCACAAAAATTCAGATTTTTGCCCTCATTGAAATAAACTTAGTGAAATAAAGCCAAAACTTGCACAAGGTAAGCTTCTTAAAATGCCCAACAATTCGGACAAGGCCATTGCATTGTGGAAACATTCTGACCTTGTTGCGACAACAGATAAAAACTTCCAACCTTCTTCCACAATTCTTAAAGAGCATTGTGATGGTGCCCGTACAAAAATCTGTTTTGGATTATAACTGCTTGGATTTTTGTCAAGTACAGCTGGGAAAGATGTTTGAGTTTACCAGCCAAGTTTATCTGGCCGATATTGGCAAAAAGGCAAAGTTTATCTACTAACCAGTAAGGTAGATCATTTATTATTTTGAGATGATATAGTGTTACATGCAGGTAGTTGGCTAAAATGTGTGTATTCATAAAAACTTATGGCTACCTGGCTTGTAGAAGTTATATATGTTATATGTTGGTGGGCCACAGTGCCATATTGCGTGTTTGTCTGTTGCTGTTGTCAGGTTAGATTTATTACATTTTTTTGTGTGTGAGAAAGCCTTGCCACAGAAAGCCTATATCTTTGTCTTTTTCTCATATTCTACAGTATCAGGTTTGGGTCTCAGTTTTAGGGCCATGCTAGATTCAGGTTGTAAAAAATATTTTCTTTCAGCAAAAAATTTGGTATGTGATGTGTTCTACAGTGTATGATAAGAGGAATAGCAATAGTATTGAATAGTATCGAAAATGTTGCCACAATAGAACACAATAGAACACAATAGAACATGATGCTTTAGACCACACATACTCAAGAGGCAGACTCCAGTCTGGATCTGGCCCTAATAAGACTTTCATCCAAACTGGGAACAAAATTTAACTGCATCCTGACCTGGATTGCGTTTTGAGTAACACATCGCTATCATGTCACCTCAGCTGTCACCTGTTAGTTGCCATAGTTAGCAAGGTTGCTGTGGACTGTAGGAGCTCTGGTTGATAAAGTAAAATGGTTTGTTCCAAATGAGCAGATACAAAAAGAGAAAGGTTGACAGTGAAAAAAACATTTAAGGATGACGGGACTGACGAATATGTGTTCATTTTGCTCGAGGGAAGTACAAGACCATTGTGACTGGGAACGCAAAACGCCACTAAGACACCAAACATGCCTGTTTTGAACAAAACTATCCTCTGAGACAGCAGTTGATTGCATCCAAATTAATTCCATTTGAAAACAATAACAATGAGCTGATGATTGGACAGGGAAAGTTCTCAGAATTACAAGGACTTCATATCTTAGTATTACACTGTTTTAGAAGGGCATTGCATTGACACAGAAATGTAGAAGCAATTCATATCACTGAAAAGGGGTTCTGTCGATGTGTGTTAAATTCTGGTGCTAGTGGTGCAAGTTATTACAGTGAGGAGTGTAATTTTGGAGAAGAACTGCGCTGGCCAGGTGTAAGGATTTAAGATTGGAGTTGGGATGAGGTGAGGGTTCTGGTTGACTTCAGGCATGTAATGTAGATAAGTTACGGTTAAAGTGTTAGGCAATCAGTGCAGCCAGCAGAGAATAGTCAGCAGAAGGGGTCATGTGAGAAGAAAACTGACAGTGTGTATATGTGGTTGTATTATAGGAGTGACTGCATCTTATTTGACTGAGCAGCTTCTCTCCATTGAACCCAAACAGCAGTCAATAGTAAAGTTTGTCTTCCTCCTCCAGTGAAACATTTCCTCTGCTCTGAGGTTGTTTTTGCAGTTAAAAGATTTACTTTACGGCAGACTTTCCTCTTTAATCTACTGTCTCGGGGCTGATGAGCCACAGCAGCAATGATGCTGATGCTCATATGTCACCACGGAAAAACAACAGCAAAGTCAGGAGCCAATAATGCTCTTCTGTACACACATGCCTAAACTGCATTGTTATAATCTGCTGTCTTCTGTACCAATTTATACATCAACTATAGTGCTGTGTTGCTCTGTGCTGCTTTTGAGTTGACCTTGTGGTTATGGGTCTGCAGTGAGTGTTATTAATGCCCCTGACTCACACCTCCCCCACCCCACAGAGCTTGTAAACCTTTCTGAATGGAAATCACTGTTAATCCTGCTGCTCTACTCTAAAGACAACTCCGCTGCTGTAAGAGAAACTCCCGTACACCTACGGAGGAAGGAGATGAACAGAATGAATAGACAGAGGAAGAGAGGGAGGGAGGTAGAGGACAGACAGAAAGGAGGCACAAGTGAGGCAGAGAAAGAAATAGTCCTTTTTATTTCTTCTTCCATGTCTACTTCCTTTTTTCCAAAACACAACATCTTGTCAATGAAGTGGAGGACAGAGAGAGGGAGGTGCAGCTTGTACAAGGAGTATAAAATGAGAATCCCACCTTAACATAAGACCAAGACAGACACAGACCCAGCTCAGAAACCAGGGAGTGAGGTTAGCGGATCAGAAAACATGATTTTGGGGGCTGAGCTCCTCCACAACACTTGCCTGATATCAGACAGAATTGTCAACTTGTTACACTAAATTTCCATCTTCAGTCTGACATTGCCTCCACTCTAACCGATTTCCGTGGGGGAGGGGGATTCGATTTGATCATTACTAAACTCTCCGGCTGGTGGTGACGTGTTGGGTGACGTACTGTGAGTTGGCTGTTGCTTGGTTTTGGCTCATCTGTTTTCAACATGGTGGCCGGGTCACAAACTTTCTCACATTACAGCTAAACAGTACACTAAATTATGTTTCTGAAAACATTTGAAATAGGCAACGCAGTAACAGAATCTTGATTCATATTTGATCAGCACTGCCTAGTTTTACTCCTCCTTGGTTCTGGCGCACAGCTTGACAATGCTTGACAACAGCTTGACAACGGCATTAGTCCCACCCATGGTGTTGATTGGCTAATCATTAGTCCACCCGCGGTGCTCATTGGATTGAACGCTTTTTCAACCAAGAAACTGCTGTTTCATGTCATGATGCCAGACCAGAATCAGTCAACTCGGTGGAATGGGCGGATTCAAAGGTCTGGACCCAGTCAACCTAAACACAGACACACACAGAGTGGACAGCAGAGCAGAAAGGCAGCAGCGGAGAGAATGAAACTGTAAAGTATAAGGTACATTTTACTCAAGTTTGAGGACTATATTACTTTTATTACTTTTCTATCCTTGTCACTGTAACTGCAATAAAACCTTTGCAAGTAAAAAGCCAATAAGCCAATAATTTATCAAAACACCTGTTCAACAAGCATAAACTTGCAGAAAAGTGATATTTTCAACTGCTTTGTCTGCAGTCTGTCATCCACCTGTGGTATGTTTTAGCAGCTAACAGGAAATTGTTATGAAGAAGCTAAAACAAAAGCTGACATACTGAATATATGTAGCCTAATCAACCACATATCTTAAAATTGAGCAAATTCTTGTAAACTTGGCTACTGGCTGAGACGGCAACCTCCCCTCCCAAACCAGCTCCTCCTCTCTCTACATGCCGTACATGCGGGCAGTGAATCACAATAGCAGCAGAGGGAGGAGGACAGAGGACAGGATGAAGGACTGACAGTGACTGATTCTTATGTTATACATGGTTTTTAAACTTCAGTCATTGTTTTAATGTCAGGAATTATTTATGTTATTTAGAATTTTACATTGTTTCCAGGGAGATTATTGAGTTTGTATAGTGACTTTGATGTTGAAAACATTACTGTTGTTATATTAAAAATATAAATAAATTGTAATCCTTGCACAGCAATAAAAAAGAACTGATAAGAGTATTGATAAAGTTCCACAGCGATAAGGAACATCAATAAGAGTGGTAGTGTTGACAAAGTCCTAGCAATAAGCTTCTGTACTGCCAGTACACCCTAAAGAGAAGACCATCCCTGAGAGGGAGACTAGAGTGCTGTATGACATCAAGGATGTCAGACAACATCAGACCAGAGGTCAAAAGTCATCAACCAGGAGTCAGTGGACAACCAGAGAAAGATCAAGGATTCACATCTCTAAGCACAGGCAGAAGTTACCATCTCATAGTTTTATATTATAATAAATTGAAAATTGCAGGCACATTCTTGCTGTATTCACAAAGTGTGGCATCCTGACAGTCATTGGAATGTACGAAATGAAACCATTAACCACTGAATATTATAATGTTTAAAATGCATCTTGGCTAATCAGGCCTCCTGTGCGCTAACCATCTGGACGAACGGCTGCTTCCATGTTGAAAGTATTCAGGCATGGGTCCTCTCAGAGCTGAGAGGAAGAGAGGGAGTCGGGAGTAGGAGGAGAGCTGGTGTTTGAACTGAGCTCAGGAAGCAGCAAGAGTGTCTGCAGATAGTTACACTGCAATTAGCCATGCAGCAGGTTAAGTGAGCGCTGAGTGAGATCAAGTCAGGGGATTGCTCTGACCTCTACCCCCTGAAGGCATCTGCTTCCAGCTAAAGCCTCCCGCTTGGAGGGAGGATTCACTGTATGATCGGGCCCATGGGCAGTCTAAGCCCAAGCAAGGTCATCCGCAGCCCCTCAGGATCCTATGATTCATGGGGAACATTTACACACTTGACACATCACAAAACCTACAGGATTAACTAACAATGGGAACTCAGATAGAGAGAAAATCAAAAGAAAAACTCTCTCTCTCGTAGAGATGACAATTTAGTCCAGAGTAGAAGACTAAGAGGAGGTGGAGACAGAAAGAAATAGATGCAGAAAATGAGATAAGGATGGAGGGATAAGGGGAAGAAGAGTGGTGAAGAATGGGAGGAAAACAAAAATCTAAAAGCAAGGGATGGAGAGTCAGTTAATGAGGGAGAGATGGAAAAAGTGGCAGTGGAAGTCAGGGAGAGAGGGAATGACAGACAGATCCACTGAAGAGAAAAGAAGAATAGAGAGCGATTGAGAGCAGAGAAACAAAGTAAGTAGAGACTCTCCATGAGAGTAGAGAGACTCTTGACTTCAGAGTGAAGAGCAGTGCAGAGCAATATGGCTGTCTACGAGCAAGTAAGGACTCAGAGATGACCACACACACACACACACACACACACACACACACACACACACACACACACACACACACACACACACACACACACACACACACACACACACACACACACACACACACACACACACACACACCAAAACACAAGTGCTCTTCAGGGCTGAGGTGAAGTAAGTGCTTGTCACCTCATTAAGTCTTCCAAATGATTAATATGCCAAATTACTAAAAACATCAATATCATTAGTGACTGAGACATCTTCTACAGCTGAGCCAGCGACATGCTGCAATCTCACTGTTTCATTTTATTGCTTTCTTTGTTTAAATGAAATGTCCACTTTTTTCTAGTTTCATCACTATAGCAAAGTCCGGAGAGGCAAGTAACATGAGCATAGTAATCCTCTTTATTTGGAGGTCAAACTGAAAAGTAGCACATCTGAAATGTTGCTAGTAATAATCCCTGACTGCATAGGACAACTTTATGCAGTAAGTACAGTAGGTCAAAGTTGAAGCAGGAATTCAGTCTATAAACTGTGATGGATGTTACAAAGGACAGTTTGGGTCCTAATTTTACTATTTGCCTTCCTTTCTCTTCCAAAGAAGTTTGACAGATGTGGAGATTTGTTTACAACCTGTCCTACTGTCTGACTGCTCGTGTTTTTTGACTTCTTGTTGTGTTGTTGTTTTGCTTTTTGTGTCTTTTTTCTCATTAGATCTAATAAATTGTCTAATAAAACCAGGGACAGACCTGTTTTTATCCTTATTACTACCCCTTGCACATGTGATGTCGACGGTTAAGATTCCAGTTGTATAAAAAAACAAAAAAGCATCATATCTGTGTGTAAAAATGTTGCCACTAATTAGATTGAAAAATAAAATCAAAGTAGGTAGCAAAAATAATAATAATCTCAATAGGAATGACAGTGACTTGATGAGAAGACAAACAATTAGAATCTTTCAACTCCACATGCTGTATTTTGTATTTTGTGTCTCCACTGTCAACATCAACTGACCCAGACTGGAACAGACTCGTCCTAATCAGTCCTCACGCCTAAATTATATTCATAATCAGCTCCACCAATGTTAATGTGTGTCCCCAGCCTCATCATCTTGACTGTAATCTGTGTCAGTATGTGTGATATCCATTTTTAGGCATGTCAGACTTATTGATGACTGCCTGGTGAATTGCAGAGACACATCATCGACCCATCTGTACTGCTAACAACACAAAAAAGAAGCTTTGGTCAGAACTTTTTTCAACAATGGTGCTTATAATGTCACATTGCCCAGTGTAATCTGCAACATTTCAAGTCATATTTCAATGATTTGGTTTACATAGCATAGCAGCAGTCACATGGTGAGACTTGGTCCTAAATTTCTGACAGTGTCAGAATTTTTACTACAAAGATCTTACACACCAGAAAGTCTTACAGACAGGTGTGTTGGATCTTAAACTCAGATTGTAAAAGAACCAAAAACTTTCACACACTGTCAAGCTGTCAAGAGCTGTCACTGTCAAGAATTTTACCTGATGAAGGTCTGAGGACTAAAACATTGTGAATAAAAGTGGAAAATGTGACAGTTTGTAGGATTTTTTGGGGTTCTTGCTTTGTCGCCACAGCTTTAAAACAGCCATCAGTGGACTTTTATCTGGGACAGTCTGAAATATCATGTATAGGGGCTTTAACTTGATAAGTACAGAGTTATTATTACTGATAGAAAGGGTGGACAAACACTACAAAAACAAGACCCATGATGCAAAACAAATAAATAATGGGACGAATGACCTGGGCACCCAAACCTCTCATACATCTTTTCTTGAACATCTAATCTTTTCTCATAAGAAATATACGTCTGAATGGGGCTATTAAAACCATTAACCACATCATCCATATTATTTATGGTCTTATTGTTATCAATAAAATACTGAGGGTAACTTTAGTTTGTAGACCCATTTCTGTTTCACACACTCCATATACCTTTGATGTTGTTTTTGTTATTCTCTAATATTTTATAGTGTTCCTTCTTACATATCCTCATAATATTGGTTAACTTATTTTTATATTTTTATATTTCTTTTCTGCCTCTATAGATCTATACTTTATGAATTCTCTATATAGTGTATTTTTCTTTTTTGCTGCATTTTGTCTCTTTGTGATCCATGGACTATCTGTATATTTTTGTTTTCTACTGTATTGCTCATACGATGATTTCAATATTTTTAGGAATGTTTCATAGAATAGAATGAATAGAAATAGAAATATTTTGTGTTGCACAATGTGTAGCCAGTGTGATCAGGGCCTAAGGAAGGGTAGATCAAAGCCCCCCCCCCCCACCATCACACACACACACACACACACACACACACACTCACCTCGGCATGTAGAGAACCCTCTCAGCCACGACGAATCCCACCCTGAAGAAAAGGTTACTGGCAGGAATGAAGGGAAACACTAGAAACAACATTCCCACCAACACTTCCCTGCTCTCCTGTCTCTGCAGAGAGAGAGAGAGAGAGGGAGAGAGAGAGAGAGAGAGAGAGAGAGAGAGAGAGAGAGAGAGAGAGGGAGGGACAGAGAGGGTGAGACAAACAGAGATATGAGCATATTCACAGCAAACAAACCTCATATTAAATTTTTCAATAAATTGAGTCAAAAGGCGCCAAGTGTAACCGCTTCAAACAGCATGGCTGAGATCACATTCATTATGAATGGTAATATGTGCTATCCAGGCTTTGCCAACACACACGCACACACACATACGCATGTTCAGCAGCCGTGACCAATCTGTCTTAAATATTAACAATCATCTCTGCAACAGAGAAGCTATTAAGGCGATCAAATTATCAAATTACAGTTAATTCCGTTTTCTATAGAGCCCATATCTGAGGCCATTCATATTTCATTATGCCCACAGCTTCTGCCTTCTCTCCTTCCATGTTATCCCACCATGGCTGTGTTTATTTGAACAAACAGGCCTCTAATTGGCTGAGTCGGCAACCCTCCCCACTGGGTTCAGTGGATTGGCTCATTAGCAGTAATGAGAGCGAGAGAAGTGTGAAGCACTGATTAGTGTAGCTCCAATCAGAGTCTTGTTCTGCCATCAGCATCGACAACTACTGAGACCATGTCTGACTGGGGCAGACCTACACTGATATCATAACGAACAAACACACACTGAAAAAACACTATGAGCTACTGATGCGATCATTGACTGGTAATGGCCTGAATATTATAAAGAAACGAACACAAACACACTGCTGATATGATCTGACACTGATAGTACTATAAATATTATGAGCATCTACAAATAAACAGTGTCTACTGATAGCATCAGAGACTGGTAATGGACGGACAGTAATATCATACACTGTTACTGATGTGACAGTAGACTGCTAACAGCCTGAATTTTATTCACACAAACAAACTGCAGTGCACTAATTATGAATGTAGATGAGGGAATTGTGTACCGATAAAATCGACAGATGAACAAAAGCTGATTTTTAAATTCCCTTTGTGCATTTACTGTCTGTTCAACATTGATATAGAGGCTACAGTGTGCCACGATAAAAATATATGGAGTGTTTATAGTGGTTAATTTGGTGTTTTAATGGAGAAGGAGCTATCAGTCAAAGTCTTCACTGGAAAATAATGGTCACATCTCTGGCATCATTATAATAATAACCACAAGTCACAAGAGCTTGCTAACGGTTGTTAACAGGACGATAAGTCTACACAGTTTATTCAGGAGACGTACTGGTATTATTGGCTCCTGTCTCATAACTGTGCCTAGACCATACCTCTATTGTGGAATACTTTATACTCTGACAGAGAAAGTTAAATAAAAGAAAGCTAAGATAGACTCTCTGTTTTGGACTCTTTGGCTCTGTCAGGACAGTTTGCCATTGGTCAACAGTACAAATTCAATGTTTAACTGGACATGGATTTAATTCACCCCTGCAAGTAAATCCAACAATTGTGACAGCTCCGGTGAATGGAATTAATTTCATCACAAAATTTTGTTGTTTAAATGACAGTGTAAGTGGGCCTTAAAGCATATCTGTGGTCATATTAATAACCACATATATGATTTAGGGCTCTATTTTTGTGGTGTTGTAACAACCAGCACAAACAGTGCCCTATTGTTTGGTGCTTTCCTGACCTAGACATTCCTTTTGCTCACATGTTTGGGGGTAGCTGAGCTAGCACTGGTGATAGCAACTGACTGACTCCGATTACCTTCTTGAAGGTTCAGTTACATTGGCAGTTTGCCAAAAAGTAGCCAACAGATGCCTTTGGCTGTCTCCACCTATCAAGTGACCGTCATCTTGCACATCGTAGCGATCCCTCGATAGTATCCTGCATCACTTCCCTTACCTAACTAATTTGAATATTGTGATTCAATCACAGTGCGGGCAAAATAGAGATTACTAAGATCAGGTGGGAATGTAAAGTCCAGTGATATCACTGGATGCAGTTTACATGTTAATACCAGGTAGAAATGGGCTCTAAGTGCCACATATTTACCTGATAAATACTTGATACATACGATGACTGAAAATCAAAGGTATTTTCTCATACTGGCAGTTTTATGAATCTTTTCTTGTCCTAACAATTTTGAAAAAACATCAATGAAACAATAATGAAAGAAAAAATTACAGTATTCAAAGGTTTGTAGGAAGTCAATATTATTTATTTCCTACCAAACCCTTGTTTGATTTGATTTGTTTAATTAAGTGTCCTGCACCTTTCTGGTGCCCAGCCCATATGGGCTTACAAGACACTAGACAATAATAACCAGAATGGCCACATGACAGATCATGTACAGTTCCACAGATTCAGAAAGAGAACATTCAGTTTACATGGAAGAAATGTCCTGTTATGTTTTATTGTAAAGGGAAATCTCCCTTCTCTGGCAATTACCTCGTTTTTCCTCATGTCGTCTGTTTTTAGTATTAGTAAATTTGTGGATTTTCAACTGGATCCTTTAATCCACTTGTTTATTTGTTCATGATCTTTTCCTTTGCTTATCAGTTTGTTCCTCTGTTCATTATTTCATTTCTTCTCTGTCCCAATTCACCGACCAGTTGCCACATGCATCTCGTGTCTCTGTTCGATTAGATTCTCTGCATATATTACTTTCTCACTTCATCTATTTGTACATCTTTTCCTCTATTTCCCTCTCCATCTGTTTGTCATTTTGTATTTTCACTCATCCATCTGTCATACATGTTATCTCAAACACCGCTGATCAAATTTTGATTAAACCAAGGGAATCATGCATGTCAGGAATGAGTTTCACCATTTTCATTATCACACTAATTAGCTGCAATTATGGTTCGAAGCAAGATGACATATGTGTTGCTGATTGATTGGGAGGCTGCACTGTTTGTAGGGAGAGACTGTTCACTCATGCTTTACCTAGTAAACAGATGAAAGTGAGAAAGGTCATCTCCTGAAGCAGGAGAGGAAATGCTACAGTTTTTCTTCTGCAAATATACATTATTCAGGAAATGCCAAATAAAGATAAGACATCGTGCTACATTCAGTAATTAAAACGAGTACAGCCGATATCTGTGACCTCATCGATTATAAATTAGCTGAAAACATGTATTCAATATGCTTGTAAAACACGCCAAACAACTTAAAACAATACTGAAATGTGTGCGCTCTGAGGACAGACTGCTTGAAGATGCTCTGCTTCTGACATGCTTTCAGTGGATATTGGAAACATGATGGGATTGTGGTGTAAACAGAACACGACTCTGCCTCATCCAGTGGATTCTGGAATTAGGAATTAAAGCCACACAGGATTTGAAAAATCCATACTTTCGCACTATCCAGTGACAGTGTCAGGAAGGACACTGTGGCAGACAGTGATGTACATAGAAACCCTACCCCAAACACTGCCATCAGAATCATTTGAAAAATGTTATTATCTAGGAATGGGTATGGATAAAATCCTCTATCACAGTATATGTAATTACATATCCTGATATCAATATATATCCTATTATAGATAATTATCTGGGAAATCCATTTAGAAACTGTTAATAGATAAAATAACCACATAGGAAAGTCTGTTTGTCTGTCTGTCTTTTCTTGTGAAGCTCTTTGTGATATTTGATCTAGAATGGTGCTATACAAATAAACTTTACTTACTTACTTACTAATCCAGTGAATTAAATACTTAACAAATCAAGGTACTTCATCACATCAATACAAAAATCTGATTTAAGTCCAATCATGCCATAAAACCATCCAGCACACTGATTGGCAACATTGCCTATAAGGGTTATGAGAATAGCTACCACAGTATAAACCAAAGTTTAAAGGTAAAGGGAAATCTCATGGCAGCTGACAAATTTAGTCTCATGGTCATATCACCCAACCTTACTTTAATCACATATAAATTCTACACACCCCAAAGACAGAAATCCAACCAGAGGTGTTATTTCCAGAGGGAGGAGGGGCGTTTTCAACATTTCAGCCAATAGAATGACTGCCTGAGGACTTGAGAGGAGCTCATCTCTCAAGTTCTCTCCAGACCTCTGTGAGTGGACGCAGCTGGACCATCCAGAAAAAGAAGACAGAAACTGAATGAAGACCTGCTGCCCACACCGGAGAGGCCAGCCAGAACCACAGATGGCCTGGCACACTCACACACACACACACACACACCACACACAGATACACAAACATGCTTGCAAAAACTGACCACTGGCACTGAAATGTTCATACACAGTCCCAAATACACAGGCAACAGCCGCACAGAGATGGACACAGACATAAACAGGCACAGATAAGATGGACCAACACACTAACACACACACACACACACACAACTAGAGCATGCTGTAGCCATACAGTCTTTGACTACTATGTGCAAGTAACTGCAAAAGTCATCCAGTGAACTTCTCCCTTGCTAGTTCCCAAACATTACGTGTGTGTGTGTGTTTGTGTGTGTGTGTGTGTGTGTGTGTGTGTGTGTGTGTGAGAGAGAGATCCAGCAGGTGAAAGACTTACTTCCTGCAGTGCACATTCTATGTGTTTTTTCCTCTGGGTGTTGTGGACCAAAATGGAGCTCAATTTAAAGTGCAACCCCACCAAAGCTTTGGGCTTGCCGTGAGGTCTTTATTGCCATGTCAATCACATGCTGAGGTCAAGGGACAGGGCAGGAAGGGGAACACTGCAGTGCCAATTACTTCCGGAGGTCATAGTGGGGCCAGCACTGTGCGCTTTGTACAGAGCAGAACCGCAGTGAGAAAAGGTTACAAGGGTCGGAAAAACATATTCATACTGACAACTGCATGCAATTTGAGGGAGGTATATTGTGTGAGTGTGTGTGTGTGTGACTTTCAATCCATGAAACATATCACCAACAAACAGGAGGAAGTCTGGTGACCCTAAAAACTCTGCGCACACCAGTGTTTCCAATTAATTACCTAGACTAATTTGTCCCGCCACAGTTTCATAATGAACTGAAAATATTTTTACACTTCTCATAATAACATAAATACAGAAGCTGAGAACGGCCGTGCTTGCAATTATTTTTTTTTATGCTGTTATCTTGAAATCACGAGTTAATTATTTTGTTATCCCAAGATAACGAGATAATCAACCATGGATGTATTATAAGTTCTGGATACTGGACCGAAAGGTAGCGCCTGTTCAGTCCAAGAATTGCTCACCTGGTGCATGAGCCTTGTTATTTTTTCCCCCATCCACATTCTGCAAAGACCCGCCCCTACTCTGCCTCTGATTGGCTCTGACCCTGACATTCTTACCCTAACAATAAATATCTCACTTCTCATGCCTAAACCTAACTAACGAAGGCAACGAGTACCAGCCAGTCAAACACAGAGTAGGGCGGGTCTTTGTGGAATGCGAGTGGGGAAAAAAAAAGCCCGCCATGTTTCTACAGTAGCCCAGAACAGACAAACCAAACACTGAGAGGGCCTTTCGTGTTTTTCACAAGTTTTATGGCCAACATAGGTTCTCCTACACACTTGGAAGGGGAGGATGAGGGGAGGGGTATTCAGTTGGTTGCAATCTGCAACCTCACCACTAGATGCCACTAAATCCTACACAGTGGTCCTTTAAATTGTTTACTAGAGCACAAAGTTCTTCATAGATCTAGCCTCTTAATTTAGCTCTCAAAGTGCACCAGATTGATGTATTTAACTTTAAAATGTACAATTTTTTCTTCCAGACCCCCCTAGAGGGTCCAGGTCCACCCACCACAGTCTCACAAAATCCTGTGGGAATCATTGCACAGCATTCACATACATTTCTTTCTCTGGCTCCTTCTCTCTTGCACACACAGACACACACACACACACACACACACACACACACACACACAAGAATAAAAATATCTGCAGTTCTGACAGCCCTCACAGGTACAATTAACATTTAAACACAGACCATCACACACTCCTCTTCCATCCTACAGCTCATAAAAGACAGAATATCTTTCCAGAGAGACTAATTCATGCGCTCTACGCTGGCAGCGGCGCTCTCAGAGCTGCTACAGGCTCTGCATGACCCAAACGCCTCACCTTATACTATCTACGACTAGTACACACACCTCTGAGAATTTAACTCCTCACTCAAAAAGACTGACACACAGGAACACTTAATGAATTTAAACACACCAGAGTTCAGAAATAGGATGAACAGCGGTGGAAAATCACTCATCTCTGCAGTCTGGTTCCATTAAAATCTGAACAGAGTCTGGTCTGACAAAAATGGAGCTAACATAGGTGCAAGGTTAACAATAAAATCTGACTCTAACTATGAGCTATTAAATCGGATACACTTGAAACTGTGCACATGAAGCTCTCCTTTACAAATTAGACTGATTGGCCTAAAGTGGACATGATGATTAAAGGTCAGACTCTAACAGCTTGATCCCACCGGGCGCATCTGTGTTCCGGCTGTGACACGGCCGCCGGAGGTGATCGCAGCCACTCTAGTCAATGCTTGTGATCCCACCAGACGTGCTGCAGCGTGTTTCAGAAGCGGTCTTTGCTCCGCTCCGCTAAACATACACGCCTAGTCTATTTTTGACGGAAGCTGCATCAAGCTGCACAGAGCAGATCAAGCTGGGTAGGAAGTCAGACACCCTGTGCAGACTCCTGACCACATATCACATCACTACATCAACATTACATTATAACCGGTGGCACCAGGCCAGAAGTCACCCGGTCAGAGGATATTTGTCACCATGAACAACGAGAGGTTCATCTTGGAAGTGGAAAACACAAGATTTTATGACACTACTGCTGCCATGACTGCCCCGGTCCCTGGCTTCCTCTCCAGGTAGAGGGGTGGCTCTATTCTCTCTGACATGCTGGAGCAAAACGCTCTGCTTCTAAAACGCTCCCAGGGGGGTATGAAACTGTGCGGAGGACAGAGCAAAATTGCGCTGCAGCTGGAACGCAACATAGCCATGCCCGGTGGAATCAAGGCATAAATCCTACATGGTGAATCTATTTGACATGAAACTGACTCCACAAGTCCAGCTGTCCTCACTAATTACACTGCCTGACCTGACGTTCTGTTGCAAAGCATACTTGTACTACAAAAGCACTGTGCGTCTGTACTGGAAGTTTGGAAATATCATTATACCAGTGATTTGAGAGGTCATGAGTGTTTTATTATGCACGTTCCAATTGTAGCTGTTGAAGACAAGCGCCTCTCTTTATGGTAACTGCTGACAGAAGGTCTACCATTGTTTGTGTGTGTGTTGCAGGAAATAGTCCCTGGTGGTTGAATGCTTAATCCAGAAGGGGTTGATTGATTTTTTCAGGGCCAATTGATACCAATATTAGTAATCAAGGAGACCGATAACCGATATTTGGAACCGATATACATTTGCGGTAAAAATTAAAATCTAGGTGTCAAAATTTAGCGTAACACAAACTTTGTTGAAATGCCTTTAAGTATATGTTTGATAAAAAGAGAACTTTTCAATATTATTTTAAAACAAAAAGTGCAGGGAGCTCCCAGCAGCATTTCTAAAAGTTAACTGAAAATTTGAATAAATAAAATAAAATAAATAATTAAACAAAATAGCTCCCCAAAGTTTTATTAAGTAAATGTAGTAAAAATTAATAAAACTAGTAAAAATTAAATTTGTACTGAAATATGAGTCTCAATTAGTAGTCCCAATTCAGCAGCACCAGATTGTGGTGCAAAAAGCAGAGTTGCTCAGCATGCTCTCCAGTGTGGTTTCTGTTCCTTTGATTATTATAGCTGAATATGTACAATAGCAATAGAAGTGACTCTTATCTCTGACAAGTATACACCATCTATGCAGTCCATGTTTGCAGTTTATGTAAGGCCTTAGATGCAGTTCCATTATGTCCATAGTCTCTAACAACAATCCAGCACCTCTCTACAAGAAACAGAGTCAGAGACAGCTTCAGGACACACTGCAGTTATGTTACTAGTCATGGGTTGAGACTGAGAGTATGACCGGCCCTGGTAAGTGACATGCAAGAAATAACGTTATAGTCTATCAATTTTTTTGCTAGTCAGCAGGCTAATTTTTAACTGGGAAACTGGGCATGCTTGTCATCATAGAAATAGATCATAAGATTGTGGTGTTTGTGTTTGTGGTGTAGCGTAGAGGATTGTAATGTTTGTTGTAACTTCAGCAATATCTGCTGCCTTATCTTTGAAACTCGCTCACCAGAGCTGCTCCAATCTGCAGATGCTTCTCTGTGCCGTCTCTGACACAGTAGCCTTCAGTGTTGATACGCTATTACATGTAACCAATTAGATAGTGCTGGGGGCAGGACATTGTTTGAGACCACAGAGTGGTGACTGCAGACAGAGGGAGGCAGCTGCATCAGAGCCAGAGAAGTGCATTTTGAAATTAATTTATTATCGCCAATCAGATTTAAAAAAAAAAAAGATTCTAATAATTGTAAAAATGCTGAATATTGGATCTGACAATTGGCCAGGACGATAATCAGTTGAACCCTAGAATCCAGCTTGCAGACTGGGGACATGGGCCATTTGTGTCACACTAGGTCACACCAGCATTCAAAAGCTAAATTCTGTGTTCATTTAAACTTTGGTGAACTTTGACACCCTTCAGTGACAAATAGCAAACTTTCTCTACAGTGCTGATGGCAGTGGAAACCCAGAGTCCAAAACAGAGGAAGCTATCATATTAGTTGTGTTGCAGTATCCACTTTCAAATAACCATCTTCTATCAGAGTAAAAACTGCTCCACAGAAGAGTAATGGCCATCAATCAGAGGTAGCTTGCAATCATAGCAAGCCAGGTAGCCTCGTGAGCTATTGTGACTGACTAACATGTTCCGTTCTGCCTAGCATGTTAGCAGTTAGCTCATCAGCTACAATAGTTCACCAACAAGACCTCTGAGTAGTCAGTGTGTCATCAAGCCTCTAACACAACCAATTTCAAGAGGATGTGTGGTAAAGTTTGTTGACCAGAGGTTACTACATAAATCAAATGAAAATAATAAATATGGGACATCTGGGCTACTGCATAAAGCATATCTACTGTAAGAGCAAGCATATTAATGTGTCAACTCTTGGTAGTTTGCCATGCTTGAAGCCAAGTGCCACATCACATCTGCAACTACAAGGCTGAGGAATGGAAGTAAACCAAGAGTCTGTGAAAAGAACTTTTGCAGACTCGATTTGGACAGCTCCCTGCTTTCCAGACTTCATAAGTATGTGCTGTTCAGCCCATGAGTCTGCAAGTGGAAGGGAGTCATGACAGTTGGTATAAGGCCATTTCACAATAGGGTAGATTAATTTAAAAATACCGTTTTTAACTGCAAAAACGACTTACTCAAAGGTAATATCAAAAATTTTACACTCCTGGTGCTCAGCAGTGTCTTGATTTTTTATGTTTGACATGTTCCTCTCATATAAAATTCATCTGAGCAAGGACAATGAAACAGGGAAATTAAACTCAGAGAAACACTATGCTAAATTTGATTTGAAATATGTTAATAATACTAGAGTCTAAAATACAACTTGTATAACATCAGAAGTACAAATCTTTTGATGTCAAAAACTATACACCTATTGTGTCTTGAAGAGCCAAAACTTCTTAAATTTACCAATGATGAAAAAAATCAAAAGACAGCACACACAGCCACAGGGTGTGCCATGGATTTATGCATTTTCTGAATATATAAAAGTGGGGTGTGTAAATGTAAACGGTGTGTAAAGCACTTTATGAATCAGTTATCATGGACAAATTAAAGTTATGTTTAGGCTTTAAATCATGTTTTGTGAGCTTTGCTCTACAGGGAGTACAGAAAGGCTTCAGGCTGCTCCTAAGATAAGTTAAATTCAAGGAACAATTTCCCATGTACAAAATGTTCTGGGCAAATAAAGTGATTCTGCTTGTGCATTCAGAAGCACAGAGCTCTCCCTCCTGCTCCACTGAAGCTCTGATGGATGAAAAGAAAATTATTTTGAATATTTTGACTTCTCAGAGTGCGAGATTCACTAGTATGGCAGAGTTATGACTTTTTCATTCCAGAGAAATATGAATACAGACCTATGAAATAAACAGTCTGAAAAGAAAGTAGCACAACACATAGCTGCATTTAGTGTAACTAAATAATATTTTCTGCCAAGAAACACTCTGTTTGAGGAATGTTTTCTCCATAAAACGACAGTGCACTTTGAAAGACCCCTTGAACCAAATATCATCTGAAATGTAAGACAGAGATAAACTGAAAGGGATTGCGGAAAAGAGAAATAAGAATTTAAAGCACTAAGGGAGGGCAGGGTTTATTATAAAAAGCTGGTGTTGATTGAGAGAGTGAAAACCTCTTCCCCACAGACAACACATCTTTGGAAAACAGGCGTACACACACTCAATATACATACACGAACACACGCTTTTTACAGAGCAAGGTCTGTCTCCACGGTAACAGGAGGAGTATGAGATGAACCTGGAAAAATATAAAGTAATAGGGAGGATGTGTATATAATCTGTGTGTGTGCATATTTGTGTGTCATGTCCCAACACTTTGGTGACTAGATGAAAACGTATAATGAAGTGTGTCTGGAGCGTTCAGTGCAAAAATTGTTTTTCAGTAACAAGTAAATTCACTGCAAATACACCATAAGAACTGAAAAATGTCTTAATTCTTTGGAAATGTGGTCCTGTAGCTGAAAACACAAGGTGCAGTTGTCTACCAATAGATGCTATGTCTATGTATTTTAACATATAGAGGCTTGACTGGGCTGACCTTCAATACACTTGCGTTTAATAAAGCACTAATTAAGTGTCCCATTGGTGTCTGAAAGCATACTCATTAATAGGTCCTTATATACACATTATGCTCAGTAGAATGCTCACAAAGACTCATTATGGTAAATAGAGGACAGATGAGCTGTTATTACGCCTAAGAATCAAAGATTGTCTCTAAGAAACTGTCACAATAGAATCACTATGCATAATGGTTTGTGCTATGAAAAGGCTTCTGAGAAGAACAGTGAGTGAATAGGTTTGGCAGACCTACTGTTAGACCCTGTCTACTTTAGATGTGCTTCAGCCACATTTTTTATGTATCTGTCATGTAAAAATCATCATATCATAAAAACACTCTAAGGGGCAGCTTTGATGTGTGGTTGTTGCTTCAGGTACCACTGAGATGATAAAAAAACTATCCCAGAATAACAATTTGAGACTTAAAGACTCAGTCCTGGCACACCCTGGTAGTAGCCTACTGGTTAAGACGCATGCCACATAACCGCAACATCTGCTGTCTGATTCCAGCAGATCTTTGTTGCATGTCATTCCCTGTCTCTATCTCCCTTCACTTCCTGTAACCTCTCAACTATCACTATCTAAAAAATGTACTTAAAAAAAAACAAAAAAAAACTCACCACTGAATGGAGAGCTGGAGAGTCCAAAATGGAGGAAGCTATCATAGCTTATTATCTGTGTTGCACCATCCACTTTTATCTCCTCTGTCAGAGTATAAACTGCTCCACAAAACAGTTAATAGACAGGAGTCGATGACACAAATAGGTCTTCTGAGTAAACAGTGTGAATTTATTGTCCCATTAGCAACCAAACTAGTACTTGCCCACTTTTATTGAATTAAATTATGTACAATCCTGAGAACAAAGTGCCAGGGGGGACTAAATAGCCAAGTACAGAGAAAATAGAAAGAAGCTCGGAGAAATATGATTGACTAGCATGTTGGCAGTTAGAGCACCAGTTTTGGCAGCGTAGTAACTAGTCCTGCAAGTAATCACTAGAGTAACAGCCATGTGTTCATTACAGTTACAAGGGTTCATCATTTGTGGAGCATGAACATGCTTTTGATATTTATCATGCACAACTGGAAATTTTGGCCTGATGGAGGTACAAGAGAAAAAGTCAGTAGGTCGCCTAAATAAGTCAGTTGGTTAGTTGGCAAGTTGCACTTAAGTGTTGTTTACATTGTAATTTCGGCCTGATAGTGGTGCCGGGCAAAAGGTTAGTGAGTCTGGAATCCTTGGGGATCATCCTTTGGGTTCCATGAATATCTGTATTTCATTTTATGTCCATCTGTCCGTGTCCAGTTGATAGGGGATATCTTAATCTTGACCAAAGTGTGGGAGGTGGATAATTAGAGTGAAAAGATCTACTGAATTTCCAATAAAATAAGAAGCTACAGATATTTCCAAACTCACTCATACTTATCATACACTCATACTTACATTCTATTCTGTGTACTACACTGTCTAATCTCAGGCTATTAGCAATGAATCTACAGTTGGTTAAAATTTAATGAAAAATGATACATTTCATAGGCTTTTAACGGCCACTGAACCTTTCTTGATTAAACCACAGGGTTATCATTTGAACCCTGTTACCTTTGGGATTTTACCTCCTCCTACTCTTCAGAGTGCAGACAGGCATCATGAGGCAACACATTGGGATATATGGTCTTAGATCTTGTCCAGCTACTTGTCACTTTCTTGCTCTTACCTGCAGTGAGAGGACGCAGTGCAGGCAAAGGGCAACCATCACCACAGCCAGCAGCACAGTGGCAACATTGCGCACATCGCCAAGTGACTCCACCAGGGGAATGCTGCCCACCTGCCAGTCATAGCACAGCACGATGGGGGCCAGCAGCAGCCAGGCGTTAAAGGACAACAGGTAAGAGTAGGTCAAAATCCTGAGGAGAGGGGGTAAAGAGAGTTGGAGGATGTGGAGAAAGAGATGATGGATGGGAGGTAGAGAGAAATGGAAGAGGAGAGGGGTGTAGGATTGTGTAAAGGAGGGGAGGAAGAAGAGAAGGAGAAACCTTTGAGTCACACAGCAACATTATCAATTGTCAAACCTAATCAGAATAGTAATCAATCATTACAATCATCCTGTTTATCTCAATACTTGAGTGTTTGGCAGTTTACCTGAGGATAAAATGAACAGGAGGTTCTCCAAGGTTAAACATTGATTGGGAGTAGCTTATCTAACCTGACATTTAGAGACCAATCACATGAGCCTATGCCAAGTCACAGCATGTATTGAATGCCAAAAGCCTGCGTCATGCTGCTGCTGCTTTTTCTTTTGCTGTGGTCATTTCTTTCCACTTCCTTTCACTGTTTTTCTCCCAGTGGATTCAAGGCCTGCATGGCTGTCTGGAGTATTGATCTGTCCACAGAGTGGCAGCTATCTGCTGCTATTAAAACAACCAGGACAGGGTCAGACAGAGAAGCACTGGGTCTGATCCAACAAACAGGACAAGGTGAGAGAGACAGAGAAGGACAAAAAAATGAGACAAGAGGAAAAAGAGGGAATAAGTAAATAACAAAGAATGGGCAAGAACACAGGCTATTTCAGCATGCCCAACAGCAGAAACACAATTTCTTTTGACCTTGCACTGATAACATTAATTCTAGCCCCTGACTGACACTGCACTAACAACTTGAAGAAGAACCGCATGCTAAAACCTAACCCTACCAACAACTAAATTATCTTGCTGTTAACTAAAGACCATGTCCACACTAGTGTGGGTGGATTAGAAATAAGGACAGATTCTTGCCACACAGAAGATGGTGGTAATGTTCCATTTAGTTGTTTACCAATCACCAAAGGAAGAAGTGATTTCCATTGTTTTGTGAGCAGAAAACATTTTACACATAAACATTTTCAAATGTACCCACAGTAATGTGGACACATCCTACAACTATAATTGGTTTTCATAAGGACTGCAGTACAAGAATACACACACTCATTAAGATCGGGTCAGACAGCTTGGTGACTGAGGGACATGTCATTACTGCCCAAACTGGTTTCCTTCTAGTCTGTAGTGAAGACGAGTGGATTTCTAATGTAGGAGAAACATCTTTAACTGTACAGGCTGGAGCGTACATTCTGTTAAGTCTTCTATTGTCAAGTTATCCCTCTCTTTTATCATATGAACACAGAGCTGTGACAAACTTTAAGAAAGTAAGACTTGCCCCAACTGTGACCACCCTTAAAACCAGTGAAAACTTTTATGGTCTCTGTTGCTTTTAGCTGTATGTAAAGCACTTAGTCCCTCCTGCACTGACATCTTGCAATCTCCTCTACATTTATCCGCGCTTTCATCTTTGTCATTTCTTTCATCCTTGAAAATTTGTGTTGTAACTGTTTCAAGTGAAACACAACTGTGGTGTTGTGAAGCTCAGGTCATTTTACACGCATCATTTAATGTCTATAGCCCACACTGAAAGCATCATACAGACAGAAGAAGCAATCAAGGTAAAGTAGCCTATCCAGGCAGGAAATGAGACAGAATTGCTGCTTTTCTGAAGAACTGCAGCTGGAATGTCTTAGTTTCAGGATGGTCTTTGGGATTAGATGTGAATATTGTCTTTGATCTTTCTCTGGCTGTCCACTGACTCCTACTTGGACCAGACCAAAACCAGTCACAGCACTGACTGGGAAGGAGGCAGAGGTAATCAACCAGAAATCAGGGGACTCAAGATCAAGGAGGACATTCACATCTGACACCTGAGGGGTTACACTCTCCCCACCATATATGAGCACATGTTATCACATGACTGAAGTTATATACTTAAGTCTTGTCATGACAACTGAACAGCTCCATTTGCTGAGGAAGACCGTGAGGTGGAGTTGGAAGATCAGGAAAGCTAATAAGTGAACTTTTGAATTTAGATTGTTTGTTATATGAAACTTGCATTGCTTTCATCCATGTTAACATTGGCCAGCAGTCTTCTTCTTCCCACGCGTTTCTGCCACCTTAATGTATTTCTCAGGGTGTTTCCACCACCAAATGTCTAGCTGGGTTGCATACTGTACACTACATGTTTGTCTTTCCACCCTCTGTAGTCAGCATGAATGTGTATTGCATCACCCGTGTGATCCTTGTGAGAATGTTAGTAGTACACAAGATGAATAACTCTTTAAAACATTGCTCCACTGTGCCACAATTGGTCAAAACTTCACACAGTGCCTTTAAGTGGTTTTTACTAAAGCCTTTGTAGATACACTGCATGACTACATCTGAACATTCAAGCCATAGCTGGTTGTTGAACATGTGATTCCAAAACCATGTGCATTAATCTGCTGCTGTAACAGCCTCCACTCTTCTGGTTTCAGGATTTCCAGCAGATGTTGAAACATGGCTGCAGGGATTTGCTCCCATTCAAACACAAGATCATTAGTGAGGTCCAACACTGATGTTGGGTGATAAGACCTGGTTCACAGTTGGCATTCCAATTCATCCCAAGGGTGCTGGATGGGTTTGAGGTCAGGGCTCTGTGTAGGACTATCAAGTTCTTCCACAGCTAACTGGGAAAACCATTTATTTATAGAGCTGGCATTGTGCACGGGGGTATTGTCATGTTGATACAGGAAAGGGTTTTTCCCAAACCGTTGCCATAAAGTTGGAAGTACAATGTTGACTAAGATATCACTGATTAAGATTTCCTTCAACTGGAACTAAGGGGCATTGACCAAACCAGAAAAAAGAGCCCAGAAGTACACATAAGCTATATAGTGTGGAACCTGTATTAATGTGAGAGAGGTGACTCAAGAATGACTACCAGACTTTTTAGCATAGGTAGTCATTCTTTCATCTGCTATTATTATTCCTTTCCCCACAACTGACTTCTAGCAAATCTGAGCACCACTCTAAGCTGATTCTCCACTCTGAGTCTGACTCAAGGTTACCATATAAAAGACGGTGAGCTAAAGTCCTCATCGATTCTGACGGAGGCCGTGTTGGACTGAATTCTGAATAGTCAGGCAGTGAGGAGCGGCTGCAGGTTAGGTATTGATTCCTGCAGGACGATGTAACAGAGAGACTAAAGCTCAATGTGGCCGTGAAGCCACCTGCTGACGAGCCGGGAAGAGGGGGGGGCACAGGCTGAATCCCCTCTGAACACAGCAATAAAAACGTGTCAGGAAGACGAAAAGGAGGTTGCGCTGGTCCTCCCTCTTCCTGATCCCTCTGCTGTCTCCCTTTGTTCCCCTGACTTCTGTTCAGATTGGCTATTAAAGAGATTGACGGCTGGAGAGAGACACGCGAGACAAAGTCTGGAATAAACACAGGCCTGGGTCAATAGGCATACAAAGACTTGCAGAGGACTTGCAGAGGTTGTCACTAGCTCTCACACCCTCACACACACACACACACTCACACACACAGAGATAAGGTAGCCCTCCAATGTGGTGCTGACAGGCCGTTTAGCATGCAGCAGAATGTTCTCCACCTGCAGTCATCTGATGGGCCTGGGCCATAAATTCAATTCCCTTTTCCACACTTTGCAAGGGCCTCTAACCACAAATTACCACACATCCACACACACACACACGCACACGCACACGCACACGCACACGCACACGCACACGCACACGCACACGCACACACACACACACACACACACACACACACACACACACACACACACACACACACACACACACACACACAGTCACACATCGACAGTGGCTCACAGACAGGAGAAGAAACAGAAGGTAGAAGGAAAAAAGTAGTGAGGGATCAGGGAGCAGAAGGAGAAAATGAGTCATTTGTCAGGAGGCGTATGGGCGCTTTGCTCTCCTGAGTCTCGTCTGATGGGAAGAGGATCCAGGCTTCAGGTTTGAAGCAGTGCTCTCAGCTGTTCTACACCTCCTCACACACACACATGCTCACAGCTATATATCAAGAGACCTCTCAGCGCAAAAATGTCAAATGAGTGAAAGGGCTTGGAGGAAAAATTCAAGTGATCTCAGAAAGTTCTGTGTAGTAGCAGCTATTTTTTACATTTTGTCTTAGTCCTAAGATAAAAAGTCAATGTGAGTTTTAGTCATATTTAGTCAACTTTATCCTCCTTATTTTTAGTGGACATTTTAGTCCTGTCCTACTGAGAGAAAAGCATGAACATTTAAGTCTAGTTTTAGTCATGGCCAAGGGTGAACATTTTAGTCAAACTTAAGCAAACCACTTCCACGTTAGAATCCACCTGACTGATTTTAGTCTAAAATAACAGGTACCGACAACTGGCAGGTTGTATGATGAGATTATGAGAATTCTGCTATTTCAAAAATAAAGGGAAGGTGTCTGGTCTGATGTCAAAGAATTTTAATTTTTACATCCAGACATGAAATATTTATTTTGAGAATAAACCAACATAGGAACAAATCTAAGAGTCCAGGCTTCATCCTCTGGACCCATGATGATGTCTGTACAAAGTTTAATGGCAATCTATCCAATAGTTGGTGAGATACTTTCGTTGACAGACCAACAGACATCTGATTCTTACTATTTCTTTGAGATGTTAAATGCTGATTCAGCTATTGCCTTGACATATGAGTCTATTCAAATTCAAGATTTCTAACTTTCGTCTTTATAGTTCTGGAATCAAGCTGAGCAATAACTTTGAGTCTTTCCTCCTTGTTGCCAAGTACAATCTTTTCTGTCTTGTCTGTGTTTAACTGAAGGATTTTTTTTTTGCATCCATCAATTGACTCGTTCTGAACACTGGCACAGTGAGTGTATGGGACCAGACTCACTCAGTGACAGAGCTAATTAAATCCGGATGTCGTCGGCGTAGCTATGAAAAGCAGTCTTATTGTCTTACATGATTGAGCCTAGAGGGAGCAGTTAAATAGTAGAAGCTAGGATTATACTCTATACTATATGTGATTACCTTTAAAAAGCAATTTTTTTTATCTGCCAGGTGACCTCTTGCAACACTACTACACATCCACTCTTTCTTTCAGCACCAATATGCGTCCACAAGTCGACATGTTTTTTGTTGCTATTATTTAATTGCCCCTTCACCTTCTCACTCAGCTGAGCTACTGAGGCTGCTACTGGTGTTGTGTTTAAAATTACATCTCAATGATATTAAATAGAGATTTAGTCACAGGTTTTGGTTCATAAATCTGTTTTATCTCAACAACTTCATGACGGTGACAAACACTTTGGCACAGTTTTTGTGAAAACTGAAATTATGATTATAATTAACATTTTTAAATTACTTTCCATCTTTATCTTCTCTCAGGCAGAAACACAATGTACTTCACACACACACACACACACACACACACACACACACACACACACACACACACACACACACACACACACACACACACACACCTTTATAATTCACACACATGCAGGTACTTGACCTTCAGAAAAATGGAATAGCCACAGCTAAATCAACACAGCTTTCACTCTTTTCTTTACAGTCCACCACAGTAACAGCCATACACACATGTATGTGCACATCACACACATGAACAGATGGACAGTGTGTGTGTTTGTGTGTGTCCTTAGAGAGGCTGGACCGTGTGTGTTGCATCTGGTGGTTACAGTACAGTTCAGACTGCAGTGGATGATGAGGATGAAATGTGACACTTCAACCACATCACGTATAGTTACTGTAATCCATCATGCTGACTGTCAACACACACACACACGCACACACACAGGCACACACATAAAGGACAGAGAGGGAAACAGATAAACTGACAGAAAAAGAGAGAGGCTCTTGAGCAGGTCTATAAATTGATTTATCTCTCTCTTACACAGACACACGTATAAACAGAGCTGATTAATGACAGTCAGGATGCTGCTGTGATGAGTTATAAATGGACTGGGAGAGAGACACTAACATGATGGATTATCACGTTACATCTCAGATGAAGGTGGAATACATAAACATAACACACACACTCAGGTCAGAGATCTGACTGTGTCTCAGTGCAACAACCTCAAGGTTTATGTCTCTCTACACCTGCACACTGTGAATGTCAAACGCCAAAGGCAAAAGAGTGACAGACAGACAGACAGACAGACAGACAGACAGACAGACAGACAGACAGACAGACAGACAGACAGACAGACAGACAGACAGACAGGTGATAAGGGAATACTGGAGACTCAGTCAGACATCAGAGAGCAGAAATAATGAGAGGAGGAAATGAAGGCGAGAGGAAGGACAGAGTGAGGGATATGAGAATCTGCTATAAATTTCCCATGTGGCCGAGGGAGAGGAGAGCTATTTGTCACTGCGTGTGCAGGCTGCTGTGCTAATGACAGATTATGCTGTTCTCACGGATGATGACAAACCCCCGGCACCGCTGAGAGGACCGCCAGACCTCACTACTAACTCAAAACTAACTTATGACTTATTCCTACACCCTACTAGTGAATGGTGATGGTAACAGATACATATGTATTAGATGGTTACGTTTCTACCTTTCGTTGCTGCTATTTTAAGGATAAGCCTGGTGATATTCTAAATTTCTCTTATTGTCAACAAATCTCATTAAAATACCCAAACTACAACTGATATATCTTATTCCTCTGTGCCATAGAGCTCCATTGTTGTGCCAAAAACTATTAGAAACACATCAATGAGTCACACTGTTGCACTGGGTGACATGTTCCTTCATTACCATGAACACACACTGTAGTTTATTTTGACTCAATCCCCCACACACCGTCCTGCTGCCAGAAATACTCACTAGAACACCAAATGTGGATTCATCCGCCACTGAAAATAGTCCCCAACAAATGCACTGTTTCCTCCTGTTTGAGTAATGTTTACTAAAACAGTGACCAGCTGTTTTAGGAAATTACTGAGCCTTTTAAAAAAATAAAGCTCTATATTTGTGAGCTGTTTTTGAAGATAATAATACAACTTAACTAAATGATACTACAAGTGTTTCCATATTTAATCAACATAAATCATCATATTCATCACTGTCTTAAACCTACTCCCACTGAAGCCAAATATTCACAACTAACAGTCACTATGAGCTCCTTCTGAACACATAAAAACTCTGTATATAATGTGCAATCATCTGATGATACTCACTGATATTAAAACTACTGAATACTAATTCTGTGCAAATTGAACACAGTAATGTAATTTTATCCATGATAATGTGTGTTATGTGTGTCTTTGTCCTAACTAACCTCTACAGAAGCACACACTGCTGGACATGTACTGATATGAAATGTCACTGCATGATCACATTGGCCCTAGTTTCTCAGTAGTCATCTCAATGGGACTAACAGGGACTGAATTTAGCGAACGTCTTTAAACATTATTAAAACACTAAAATGAGTTAGTTTTAAACAGTTTAAATCATATTTTTAATTCTAAAGAAGGAAAAGAGTAAGCTTTCTTAGGGTGCCTCACTCGCGTCTCTTCCTCGTGGCTTAGCTCCTCCCAGCAAGGATGTGAGAGAGACGCAAGGACGGAGGAATTTAATTCATCAAACCTCGCTCACTCCAGCGTCATTTTGAAGAGACGGCAACTACTCATGACGCACAACGTATGTAAAAGTCAGCTATCAATATGTAGAAATGATTTAGTAACAGTTTAAACTCTGATGTTTAAACTCAAAATTCATGTACAGTTAATTAACACTTTAAAGTGTTACTTAATCATTTCTACATAGTGATAGCTGTAAGGAAAACACCTGATAACTGCTGCATTTTTTAATCATTTGATTATAGATCTATAGCAGCGTCTGGCTGTCACAGAACAAGGCACAAATAGACTATTTAAGTCTGTGAATTACTGAAAGAACAGAACCAACATAAAGGAGCAATAAAAACAGCTGCAGCCTGCCTAATATGTTTAAATAAAATGTTGCTTATTTAGTTTGTGAATGTCTGACGTGCTTTTCAGGCTCAGGATGATTTTATAGGACAAACGCAGCTGTGCGGTGTCATATTTTCCTGAAGGAGCTGAGACGTACTGAAATGGAAAATAAGAAAGGAGAAGCCTTTGGCTTATGAAGAAAAATAATAAAGTTACAGGAGTGTTTTTTATGGCTGATTCATGATTCAATAATTTTTTTTTTTTATGAATAAATATGAAAGGCTGCTGTTGATGCCGTCATTCCTGTTCCAGAGGTAGTTTTCCTGATCTGCTGTATTACAACAACAGCCTGACTGTTTACTGTCCCATCAGATCAGCTGACCAATCAATAAACGCATTGGATCAAAGTGGGGTTGCCCTCTGGTAAAAAAACTTCTGCAGAGGATACATCTGTGGTTCCTCACTCTAAGCTCCTCTGGGAGCCTCCTCTCTCTCCTCTCCCCCTCTCCTCTCTCTTGGAACATCCTCGATGATGGTGGAGGATCGGTTTCCGGGTCACAGCCGGAGGACGGAGGAGAGAGCACGCGAGGAAGCATAAATTAGCCAAATAAAAAACACCTTATATAACTAAATATTCTCCTTTATCCATTGCTTTCTTTGTGTGTGTGTGTGTGTGTGTGTGTGTGACACTGACCTGGTGAGCAGGTGAGACGAGAAGGAGGCGGGGTTGTCCTGTTCAGAGAAGAGAGGCATGGATCCTCCCATCAGCCACAGCCTGACCGACATGATGATCACCACCTGCAGGAGAGACGAATCACATCAGTTCAGTCACAACTCACCAGCAGCAGACAGTGTGACACTACAAAACTTACAATATTATTTAATATTATTATTAATATTAAGAGGCCTTACACAGTCTGTATCATGCTATATGTAGTATCATGCCATGATAACAGAGCTGACAAAAAATAAACTTGTTTCAAGTCTCAAGTGTCGTTTCATCGCATACTGAAATGAAATGAAACCAGAAGCTGCCTGGAAGGTAGAAGAACCACATTCATTAATATTCAAATCTATGTTTTACTTTGAAAAATTGTTGCTTTTAATGTAAAGACATGAAAAACCACCAGAACCTGCCTTCAAATAGAAAAGTAGCCAAGTAAATACTCACATAGCCAGAGATGAGGCCAGCTCGTTTGATGAATGGGCTGCAGATGTGGAAAAGCTCCCTGAGTCTGGAGCCAGACAGGTGACTGAGGGACAGACAGACAGACACAGGGTCAGTCAGACTGCATTCTTTATCTGTGGGCTTCATACAGAATCAAAACTGCCATGTTCTCACAGCAAAAATAGGAAATATGTCAGGTTTGCAATCCCCCCCCCCCAAAAAAAAAAAAAAAAAAGCCAGACTGTGCAGACCTCCAGTCTTGCTGAAATATTTGCACAAATTATTTTTTTTCTTTTTATTATTTAAAAATTCTTTTAAAACAAACAAACCCTCTGGTGAGGAAGGACAGACCAACCACAGACTTATACTTATGTCCAGCCCTGTATTCTAAAGCTGCAATGATTAGTCGGTTAATTGATTAGTTGATCGACAGAAAATTAAACAGCAACTATTTTGACAATTGACTAATCATATTTGTCATTTTTTATTGCAAAATTTCAAAATATTTGCTGCTTTCAGCTTCTCAAATGTGAGGAATTGATGTGTTTTTTGGGGTTTTGGACTGTTGGTCAGAGAAAACAAGACATTTGAAGATGTCACCTTTGACTCTGGAAAATCATAACTGATTTTTCATCGATAATGAAAGTAATCATTAGTTGCAGCCTGATCATATTCAACGGCCTTTAAGAACAAACCAAATTCATTTTTAAACTGTGTATACTGTACCAGAGCAGTGTAAGTATTAATTGTAATGGTCAGAATAAAACAGGTGTGAATTAGCAAAACAGAATAAATAATGATACAAAGAAATGGGGGGGTCAGGGGTCAGGGATGGGAGTTGTGTGTACATGTGTGTAGTGGTATGAGTGTGTGTATATGCATAAAGAGATAAGATGAGTTGGGGAGACAAAGATACATGTATGATTCATAATGTGTAGAAGAATTAAGATCACTTCACAGTATTAATACAGCCATGGCAGGGCTCTGCCTTTTAATATATATATCTTTTTGGAGTATTTATTATTATTATTTATTTTTTATTTATTTGTTCCATCTGATAAATTTCCCATACCTTCTAAGTCCATGTATTGTATGTTGGGGGGTCAGGTTTTAACCACTTAAAGGGGACCTATTATGCTTTTCCTTATTTTCAGCCATATATGTCACATATTGTCATATTAAACGTGGCCAAAGTGTCAAATAATGAGGTAAATGTATGTAGCACTGAACACTCAGTCTCCAATGGTTTTTTCTACTTTCAGCCCGAGCCAACGTTGGCTCGTGACATGTTTCTTTATATGGTCATCTGTTCCACGCACAGTGGAGTTCAAAGTTAAATGAGTACTTTAACTGTAAGAGGTGTGCTGGTGCAGGTGCTGCAGCTCTTCATCAAACATCATCATCACTTGGGCTGTTTCTGCTTGTACTATTCCTCCCTGCATTATTTCTAACTGATCCGCTGAACAAAGAGCTCCAAATATCTCCATATCTTGTTGTTTGTCTGCTAATTCAGTGAGGAACAAAATTTATTTCCTGTAAATTCTTCACAATAAAAGTCTCCCGTTATTTAGTCATTTAAAAGCTTTTAATCTGAAGCAGTAAAGCAAAAAAAGGTTTTCATTGGTGGTAACTTAACACTCTGATACGGCTGCTCCTCTGCAGGCTTCCACAAAGCTGGCCAATCAGAACAGAGTGGGCTCATCGGGAGGGGGCCTTAAAGAGACAGGAGCCAAGACTGCCTGTTAGAGACAGAGGCTGAACTAAGGGGCTGCTTAAAGGGCCAGTATAAGATAAATAAGGAGTTATTTGAACTGTGAATCAGTCCAAAAATAAAAATATAGAGCTGGAAATGTGCATAATAGGTCCCCTTTAAATATGATGCATTTAATTGCTGCTGTTAGCAATATTTTTTATTTAATTTCTGTACTATATTAGATGATTGCTGTTTTTTAAGTCTTAATGCTAACAATCTACTTGCCCTGTTACCATTTTTGTAATATTTTTGATTGGGAAACCTTTAATTTCCCTCAATCTTTTCGATGATTAGGCCATTTAGATCTCTACATGCTTGTTTGTGAGCATGAAGTAGATTGGAGGTTGGTGTTCTTTTATGTTGTTGCTCAAGCTGCCCTATTTTGTCTTCTAATTCATGTTGTTTTGCTTCCCTTCTTTTTTTTCTGTGCTTGTAAATGAGATAATGAGACCTCTAATATATGCCTTAGCACAGTCCCATAGAATGAGAGGTGATATTTCGGGTGAGACATTTGTATCTAGGTAATTACTTAGTTCAGTTGTTACAAATGTGATAAATTCCTTATCATTTAAAAGTGATGCATTTAATCTCCATTGTTTGGTTGTTGGCCTATGACCTATGTCCCATGATAATGCAAGGTGCATGATCAGATATAGTAATTGGAAAAATTCTATCCTGTGTAACTCTGCTTTGTGGATAAAAAAAAGAAGATAGAATAAGATGAATGTCTATGTCAATAAAAAGTAAAATCTCTACCTTTAGGGAATTTACTTCTTCAAACATCCACTAGACCTGACTCTATTGATAGGTGTTTAAGCATTTTACTCATTCTAGAAGTAGAAGTTTTTGAGGTTGGTTGTCTATCCATAAACTGAGACATAACACAGTTGAAGTCCCCTCCCAGCAGTAGAATACCAGTGCTGTGCTGTTAAAGATTGTACTAATGAAGCCGGGCTCATCCTTATTTGGAGTATATATGTACAGTATGTTCAAAAAGGAAACTTGTATTCCATCAATAGATCCATTTACCAGAATAAATCTCCCTTCAGAGTCTTTGTGGACTGTAGTTGGTGTAAAATTAACCTGTCTATGTATTGAAAGAGACACTCCTCTCTTTCTACCTGATTGCTGTGATGAGTGAAATACTTTGTCTGCCCAAGATTTTTTTAGTTTCTCATGTTCTATTTCCAATAAGTGGTTCTCCTGCAAAAATGCTAGTTGGCTCTTTTTTAACTGATAAATGATTTCCTTCCTCTTTATAGGACTATGAAGACCTTTGATTATAGCTTAGAACCTTAAGTGATCCCATGACTCAAAATTAAAATTAGGAAGAATATTGATTTTTGCCCTTGAGTGAGGTGATGGAAAAGAAAGGGAAATGTAGAGGAGAAAGTTGAAAGTGGAATGTAGTATACTGTATCTATGTGTGTGATTGCATGAGTGTGAGTGTGTGGGTGTATGGAGGTAAGTATTTGCAGTAGGTATGAGTGGATAATGTGGAGGCAATGAAGTATCTATACAGAAAAAAATATATAAATGAGTAAAATACATACATAAATAGATGTACAAATAAGATTAAAACATATTTGTGAAATAATTAGTAATTATAAGTAATGTTCACCGTAATCACTGTAATGTTTAAGCGTTAACATAAAACATTTGTGTTGGGATAGAGGAAAAAATTTAAATTTCCCTGTTGCTCTTATTCTTATGATAGGATACCTGGGGAAGTTTGGGATCTGCACAGATAGAACTGACCATAAAGTTAGATAAACCATGAACTCAGCCAACATTAGTGTCCGGTCAGTTCATTTCCCATGTAAAATAAGGATATGTTCAGAAAATTCTGTCTCAGTTATAGCTTTGGTAGCATCCACAAACTCCTTCTCCTCATTGTTGTGGAAGATACAGAATCTGGCAGGGAAGAGTTTTTCATAATGGACTCCTGTTCTTCCTCGAAGCATCTTCCTGATGTCTGGGAAGGCAGCTCTGGGTTTAGCGACAACTGTGTAGTCCGGGAATACGGTGATTGGATTGCCGCTGTAGTTGGGTTGGCCACTACAGTCACAGGCTTTCCCTCAGGCTGTCCATGGCGTCTCTGTCATTGTGTAATTTTGCAATGATTATGCGCAGTCTTCCAGTCTTCCCTCTGTCAGGCTGTGGTGTAAGCGCTCAATCTGTACATCTTTGTCCATCTGGAACACTTCCTTAAGAAGTTTGGAAACTGCTCCGGGAGAGCTTAATTCTGGTTGCTCAAGCGACCTCCACAATCCAAATGTTACCTCTCCTCATCCTCCCCTCCATGTCCTCACACTTTTCTTAAATCTTCTACTTGCTTCTTGAGGTCTGTTTCAGTGGTTTGTACTGATACTACTTCATCCGACCATGTTGGCAGTCCTTCCTCAACGACTTTTACATTAGCTTTTATGTAATCAATTTCTGTGTGAATTGCAGTTGTATTGTTAGTAATTTCAGTTTTCACTGCCTTTATTTCCTTCTTTAACATTTCAAAGCACACTTCAGCTCTTCCCTTATTACAGTGGATTCGTCCTTCCTTAAGGAGGAGAGGATATCAGCTTTGATCGAGGCGATGTTCATGGTCAGACTTACCATGGCTACAGGTGGGGCTTGATCAGTGTTATCTCAACTCTTCACCGAGGAAGTGTTGGGCCTTGCGTTGGACAAAGCGTCGTATTTGTATTTTCGAAGATTTGACGCCATCCACATTGATTTTACTGACCTTTAACTACACTTTGGTTTGTTAATGATAGATTCTGAGCATTTATGTGTATTTATATGTAAAATGTAAATATCATTTAAACATGAAATTAGTAGGAATTCTGCAGGAGTTTTGAAAGGTACGTCTTACTCCATTTGTCACTCACTCAAGGGACAAATATTTTATTTAAGGAATTTTAAGTTAGGACTTTTTTCCAAGTTAGGCAGAGTAAAACTCTGGTTATTCTATCATTAACAATGTTTCTTAACAAATGTTTACACAAGTACATACAAAACTGTAAAAAGCAAGTTATTCAAACTTGTTCTATGTTGATGAATCAGGCCGAGGATGCTTTCAGATAAATAATCTTTAGCATTTGTTTTGTGATCTCTCAGTAGCTTAGTCATCATGAAACCTCCATAATTTAACAGCATGTATTTGTCCACTTTCCTGCAATTTTGTAACAAGGTCATCAAGGTCAACTTCAATCCTCATATTTGTATCGATCCAACCATCCAGCCAAGGTCATCTGTGAACTCTCCCTCTAGACCACACATTCCTGTCCATTAGCCTGAGGTAGAAACTAAAGAAGCAGCTCTTACTGCAGAAAAAAGGCAGCAGGAGAATAACATGAGAGAGGGGGGGATCAGACAGATAGAGAGAGGAAAGCATGGAGAATCCATTCAACACCCCATCACTTTGTGATGTTTCCCTTGTGCAGAGCTTTCAAAGCATCGTAGAGACAGCCAGAGAAGAGATCTCACAGGAATTCTACACACATTCTGTCTGTCTCATACTGCCTCGTCTATTTCATCTCTACCCGTCTCTCCCTTTGCTCTCTACTCCTTTTTCTCCTTTTCTATATTTGTCTTTGACTAAGTCTTTGCTCTGTCTGTTCTGCTGAGGTTTGCGGTGCTGAGAGACAGAATGACAAAAAGGAGTCAGACACTGCCTTCGGCTGAGTTACCGTGAAAGAGTTTGATCCTGAATAAGCGAGGCTGTTTTCTCCGTTGACTACCACTGAACTTATTGCACGTGATGTTTTTAATGGGCTCATAATTCACAAAAACTCGCTCTCAATGCCAATCTCTGAATCCAGGTACAAGGAATTACAATTGAAGACGATGTACAGTAAATATAGAGAAGTTAATGAGTAAAAGAAGGATGTTTTGGAGATGACTGGGGTGTGGATTGTGCAAGCCACTATTAGGAATAAGTCACTATAGATGACAACAGCTACATTTGCTGAAAGATTTATTTGAAGATGAAACTACCATCTGTAGTGCAAACAACAAACGTGAGGAACCAGAGTTACATCACATGACATCATTACAAAGATATAAGACAAATAAATGATGTATGTTGTTTAGCTGACTGATGTTAGACATCAGATGCCTGAGAGGCAAAATAATCCTCCAGAAGAGCAAACATGTGTCACTCTGTGGTTTTATCACAAAGTCAAAACACTGGCAGAACTTTAAGAAGTTCCATATCCTTTAATTTTATCGTTTTTTAAAATATACTTTGGAAAGTTATTGTTGTTTAATTAAAGCTCTATTATTCTATATTTTTATAATCATGTAATCAAATGTTTATTTAATTTATTAATTTATTTTTTATTTAAATCGTTTTTTGGACAGGGATTGTGCTAATTGATCAACATGAAAAAAAGGAGCCAGAGTTAGCATAAAGGCCTACTTTTCATCCACCTGTTCAGATGTAACCCTAACACCATGAACATAGAATAAAATGACATATTGTAGAAAATGTAACACATAAAATTCCTGCGTAATGTTCAATGGGCCTCATCTAGCAGGTGGATCATTATCATCCAAATCTTCATGGAGGTTTTTAGCCCCTTTTAGCTCATTGTTTTGATTTTGAGGCCTCCACATTCAACTCTCGTCAACACTGTTTCCAGCAGGCAGCAGTAGCAAAAAAAGAAGCTCTTATAAACTGTGATAGACAAGTGGACTTATGGTTTATATATTTTATTGAATTTTTTATTGAATTTATATATTTTTTATTATTGTATTTTAATTTTCAAAAGTCAAATAAGTCAAATAATACTAAGAATAACCACATTTTATTAGGTTTCACTGCTTCCAAGGTCTTGGTGGAATGGAGCCATCATTAATATTATCAATTACACCTGTGCTTTACCTGCTATGGCAAGTCCAAATGTCTGCCATGAAAAAGGTTTAATGTTTGCTAATGTGATAACTTTACAGGGTGTTATTATGACAGATGAGTGCGTTTTTCAGCATGCTGTAGGGTTCTTCTGCAGCTTTAAATGCATTGGTTTGTGAAGACGTTTTTTACTCAGAGGCATGGATGAGTATTTTATGGCTCAGCATTTAACTTTAACAGTCCTTCACTGGTCTAGAAAAAATAGACAATAGCATATATCTACAATATTTATTAAGTTGTGAAATGTTATTAAAAGAAGAGCCATGGTGTTTTTATACATATCTAAGTATTTCACCATTAGCAGTTCCAAACGGAACTGTGATTTTTTTAATGTGATTGTACGAAGTTCTGCACAGCTGCACAGGTGTTTTCAATTACTCTGCACTGATTAGACATCATATCAGGTTGAAGCAGGGTGGAGCTACACTATGCTGGGAATTATACAATGTCACAAAATTTTATGTACCAATAATGTTACTGAAGCACAGTCTGTGCACGCACACACAGTCCTGAGAAGAGCTCTAATCAGGGAACATACTGTAAGTAAAAACACCTTCATTTACTATATAAATATATATCTAACAAATAACAAATTATGAGGAAACTGGTTATTTTACTTTCCATAATAATAAAAAAATGGAAATGCTATGTAAACATCTGTATTGTTAATGCACTGATCCAACTTAAAATCATGTTTATGAAAAAAAAAATCCTGTGCTTGTTCCATCACTGAGTGGTGCCTGCAGTCTGCCTCTCAGGCTGCATACGGCTCCAACAGCTTCCACCAGTGAAGGAGTGCAGCCCGCATGTAGTCTGAGAGGTGAAACCCAGGCCAGAAATCTAATACCTATCAGACTCTAATAGATGCTACACCAATACCGTACATTACACATCTTTAATTATGCAGTATATTAACAGCATTACAAACAAAAAGACCATTTACATCACTGTTATAATGCCAGTTTAACAGGTGTGTTCCTTTAAGAATGTGTTGAAACTGACGAAAAGCTGTGTGCTGCCTGACAGCACTTGTAATATGAACGCATCTTTTTGAGGTTGGATGAATAAAAATTGACCTGAGAGTGGCTGTTGTAATGTGAGGGCTGTAAATGCAAAGCAACACAACATCCTTGGGAAAAATCAGTCAGATGGAGCAACGCTGAGAAGATTGGTTTCACGCCGGAAAGTGAAAGAATGAGACACCCCCGCATGCACACACACACACACACACACACACAGAGGGGGTGAGAGTGAAAGGAACAGACAGATGTTGTTGGTGTCTTCAGACCCAGGCCTCAACTTTTCCCGTAGGATCATGGGAAAGACGATTCTCTGTATCTGCATAACAGGATGCTAATTTACCATGACAACTGTGACCGCGGCAACAACGCAGGATGAATGGAGGGGAGGAGGCGTGTGTTTTTTGGGGTGGGGGTGATGTGGGAGGTGGGAAGTAAGACAGAAAATTGAGTTTGGCTGATTGTTTTGAAGAAAGGTTGGGGGGTGGGGGTGTGTGGTCAGCTTCCTCACGCACATGAAAAGCTGACAGTGAGGGAGACACACACACACACACACACACACACAGATAAAATCCACTGTTCCACTTGGAGTGTGATAGCATCTTATTTGTGAATTATGGTCAGTAATTGTGGCTGCTCAGTCTCTCTACTTTCTAAACTGCAGCTCATTTGAAGCCCTTGATGCTCCACTCACAGCTGAAATTCTTTACATTCCTCCCTCTGAGTGGCATTTCCTCTCTTCCTCCTCCTCCTCCTCTTCTTCCTCACCATGTGCCACAGCTACATACACTCACCCAGCTACTGTGGCTGAAACATGACAGGGTCGCCAAACAAGACTCCAGGCTAAAACTAAGTCACTGGATCTGTGGAGTGGCCTCTGCAGTGACCTCAGAACTGCTCCATATCAGCATTTTTACATCATCATGATAATGCCAAGACGTTAAGTAATAAGCATCTGATAAAACCCTGACAGCTGTGGGTGTTCTATGACATTCAATAGTAAAGATAATGTTCAATTTCTATGAATTTGTAACATTTAAGGATAGAACTTTTCAGAATATGTGTCAGAACTTCATGCAGGACAGACATTAATAAAACCTTTTAGTACTCCTCTTAAATTTCATCAGATGGCAGACTGGATCAGTCATTGCCATGCATGTTCTCCATTTAACTGTCTGCCTTCAGAGGCTTAAAAAAGGAAGGAAACTCAAAATGAAAATGATAGAAATGATAGCTACCTACTGAGTGAAATATTCTTTCCATCTATTCCTTCCCATTCCCACTGAGAAAGTGAATTTGGCCATTTCTAACCCTGTCTGGTCCCACTACTGTATGTACCATCTCACCTAATGCTTTTCCTTCAATTTGTGAAGACAGCTTAAAGGCAGGATTAACAGCTTCAACTGTACTCCTTAAAGAGGTACTGCACACTAAAATGTGTTTTTTTTTTTAGCTCTAAATTAAATTATATGACTGTACTGTAATGAAAAACATCAATACTGGTGTTAATATTGACATTGACACCAAATTTATAAAATTCTGCATTTCATGGGTTGAAATTGGCTTAACCTGTCATCTGCTGTCAAAAATCAGTCGACCATTTGGGAGGTCTCTACATCATGAAATTCATATATATGGTAGAATGATAATGCCCATCTCCCCCAGCCCTGCGCTCATTTTCAAATATAGGCTGATCAAGAGAGACAGGTTTAGCTGCAGGAGCTAACGGCAGCTAACTGCGGTGCTGGCCTGCTGGAGGGGGTCTCTCTGTCTGCGACTGTCCATGTGAGGAAAAGCTGCTGGCTGCCACAAAAACAACAGAGATCCTCCTCACATGTCAAATCACAGTATGACTGGAGCTCCACCGAAATTGCTGAAACTGTCCGTCCTGTCTGTCAGCTGAACCTGTCCGCTGCGGAACAGCTCCGCAGAAACATTTAGGCAGAGCTGCTTCGCAGCAGACAGGTTCAGCTGACAGGTCCGCTGCTGGAGCAGCTCTGCCCACTGCGGAGCAGAACTGCAGAGCTGTGGTCAGACAGGTTCATTAACGACTCCAGTTACACCGCGATTTAAAGGTCCAGTGTGTAGGATTTAGTGGCATCTAGTGGTGAGGTTGCAGATTGCAACCAACTGAATACCGCTCCCCTCACCCTCCCCTTCCAAGCGTGTAGGAGAATCTACGGTGGCCGCGAAAATCGTGAAAAATGCGAAAGGCCCTCTCTAGAGCCAGTGTTTTCTGTGAATATTATATTCCATTTCTGCCAAGTCTGTTCCGCTAGATGCCACTAAATTCTACACACTGGACCTTTAACGTTTTAAAACAAGGTTTTACCAGCTGATAACTGCAGGAACAGACAGCCAGAGAGTTACAGGCTGAAATGCGAAATGACTTCTGACCTGTTTAAATGTTGTTGCACTGTTTGTCTTCCTCTCATTATTATATGTCGCTGAGCAACTCCTGTCCCTGTCCTCTCCTCCCCTCAGCCCCTCCTGGCCCCTCTCAGCCCTCTAACTCTCAGAGTTATGCTCAGACCTGGGGGTGCCGTCACACTTTAAATAAAAGGAGGAAAACTGATTAATTTGATAAAGAAAATCATTTTATGCCTTTTGTGAGTCTACGGCCATTCTAGCAGCTCTATGAGGCTGTATTTAGTTGGTGCTTTGAGCTAAATGTTATGCTAACATGCTGAATATGACAATGCTAACATGCTGATATTTAGCAGGTTTACCATCTCAGTTTAGCCGTGTTAGCATGCTAACTTCTGCTAATTAGCACTGACCACAAAGTACAGCTGAGGCTGACATCATGAGTTTTGCAGCTATTTTGTCATAGATTAAAGTATTGGACAAATTTCATCATAAACATTTTGACCTGATGATGACGCTAGATAAAAAGTCAGGGAATCACCATAGTGATAATAATTCATACTGAGGGGAAGATGAAGAGAAGAAGGCCTTGTTGTATGTTAGCCCCTCTTTTCCACCATAGGGCACATACAGGTCAGAAGAGACTAATTCTTTCATTAGAAAACACAAATGTTCAAGTCTGATGTGTCACAGTTACTGGTGCTTGATCTATTATTTAATGCTGTCACATCATTTTGATAACACAAAATGTAGCAGATGGAAATGCACACTGATTCACATTTTATTTTGACACAATTTCAGGAATTTGTTAATAAGTTACATTTTAATGGAAGCATAAGTACAGAAACACACACATTTGCCCAGAGTGACACATAAACTACCAGCCGAAAGCTTAACACATGGGTGTATATAAACACACACACACACAAATGCACAGAAATATTGTCTTTACTGGGTCTGATTGAGTGCTCTGCTTTATTTTACATTTGCCTCAGACAGGATTCAGACTGCAACATGTCAGCTATGTGTGTGTGCATGCTCACATTTCTTCTCTGTCTCTCTCTGTCTGAGTTGATGTCATGTAATGCAATGTCTTATGATGTGTGATGTAGTGTGAAGGGTTGCTCCGGGGCAGTCAGAGAGCTGAAACGCTTCACAGCTCTCTGTCAGTGACAAAACCGACATTCTGCCTGCATGTTATCTATGTGTGCGTGTCAGACTCAAGGTGCCCTTTTTGTCAATTAACTCACTGTGAAAAACCTCAGCTCATCTCTTGTCAGTGCACCTGACTGCCACATTATCCTCCATCGTAATCTGGAGACTTCAGCGACAACAAAACTATTGTCAAGGTTGCAGTTTGATTATTATATGGAACACAAGTGCAGTTGTTGGAGCTGATAAATAAAAACGCGTTGGAGTAGAGTGGGGGCCAATGTCACCTGACTCACAGGAAAGGCACTAAGATTTTAATCTTCTGTTACTGTCTGCTGTCAGTAAGTGTGTACCCTGTCCTGACCAGTGAACTTTTGAGGCACTTGTGAATAATGATTGTTCTGCCTCTGAGGCAAAGGCAGATAGATGTGCTGTGATGTTGCTGTACTGCTGCAAAACCTCTTAGACAAGAGGATCTATCTGGATAGTTCACCATACAAAGCATCTGACCTTGACACTGCAGACTTTGATAGAAGCCCTTTCTCCTACCAATTGTTTGTAGGTGTAAGACAAGGAACATGGATGATATTTCAAGAATAAAGTAATGTTGCGAGCCACTGTTTAATTCAGCACCTATTTTGTAGGTAAATGTGGACTTTTTTCGGTAAAAATGTATCTTAAATACAACAAGTAGTTAATCCATCACCAATCATCGTTTTGTTAAATTGTCTTTTTTTTCAATGAAGTTTGGTGTCAACGTTACTCGCTTCTTTGAAAAGCGCCAGCAAGGGGCTGGATGTAGCAGGCGCAGCAGTACATCTGTAGCGACAGTGAAGGCACCGAATAGCGTCTGCAACGCAGCCCGAGGCAACGAGGGGGAGACTGGACAGAGAGGCAGAGAGGGCTGCTACACGGGCACGGCTCCCGCAGCAGTGCTGCATGGGACATAGATATATCCTTTGGGTGGACTGGAGCTTTAACATCAACCCTACCTGTCAACGGATGCTTCCGCTGGGTTGGAAATAACTCCTTGAGCGCTACCGTTGACCCAGCATTTTCCTAGCCAATGTATGGTCTCTGGTGAACAACATGAAGGAACTGCGACTGCAGATCACCACTCATAAAAGGATTATGGACTGCAACTTCATGATTTTTACAGAAACGTGGCTTAACAGCAGCATCCCCGATAGCACCATTGAGCTACCGGGTTGCTCCTTAGGGCGGATACAACAGCAAATGACTCCGGTAAGACCAGAAGGGCGCGGGGGACTGTGTATAATGTTAACAAAGGTTAGTGCACGGACAATGGCATTATTGAGAGGCACTGCTCTGCTAACCTAAAATACCTTTCTATCTGCCCAGAGAGTTTACATCTACTGTTGTGACTTCAGCATACATCAGGATGCTAATGCTAAGCTTGCAATGAAAGTATTGCAAGCTTAGCATCATTGCAAGCTTAGCATTAGCATGCTGCCATTAACAGACAACAGACTACACATCCAGCCGAAGCCAAGGCACTCTAGTTCTTATATAGTGGGGGCAGCGGTGTCATGCTAGTCACCCCTCTACGTCATGGTGTAGCTGTTTTAGGCACGCCCAACAAATCCTGAACACAGAAATGGTGAAAAAACAGTTTAACGAACTAACTTGTGTTTAGAAACAAATCACCATAAAGAGGATCCTTCCCTTACCTTAACCAACTAGTTTTAGTAGCCATATGCATGGAGGGGATCTTTAAGAAGGATCCTATATAAATATATATACAAGACTATATCATGTGGTATTTTGTTTTTCTGTGTAATTGTAAATTACAATTCAACAAATATACAGTAGAGATGAAACTTTCAAATGATAAAAGCATATTTACTTACAGATATCTTATTCAGCCATTAAGATTTTAGCACATTTTCCTCTGGAAATCAGTGTCTCCTTAAAAACTCAACACACATACATTACTACTATATAATTTCCTTGTTCTTTCTTATGAACTCACATAATTGAGTTGGTGCTAACTGTGCATCTATCTAAGATTTTTTTCAAGTGAGCAGTAACCAGAGCAAACATTTTACCAACTGTAGAAAGAAATTGGTACAATTCAGATCAGTGGCTTCCATCTATAATAAATATTCTGTCTGTCTGATTCTCTGCTTTCTATCATCATCCTCTGTCTGACATCCCTTCCTTCCTTCTCTTTGACTAAGATGACTCCCTAACATAAAAGCTCTTTGGGCAGAGAAGGTGATTTTCTTTGGCTTTACTCCCTCAAAAACATAACAAAGCTGATTACTAGCTAAAACATATTACAGTTAATTGTAATACATGTGTTAAATTCAACTTATACTATATTGGATTAAAAATGCATCTTCTCTACTTTTATCATATTCACACTAATGGCAATAGAAGCATGTGTGTGTGATGTGACAGTAATGGTGCTTTAAAAAAACAACAGGAAACAAGGCAGAGTGATCCATCTCACCATGTTCAGTCAAAAAAAAAAAAAAAATCAACCAACCAATTCAATGAACAAACTCAGTCTGATCTTTGGAAAATATTTGCAACCTGTGACATTCACAAGAGGCTAAGTTAGCAGACTCTGGTGTGTTGGTTGCTATGGAAACCAAGCACTCACTGACTCATATCTGCACCGTCCTCACCTGAACTAAATGAAAAGTTTTCAGATCAACTCTAACAGTGAACGCTATTTTTTTTTTTAACACTGCAGCAAATATGAGTAAGGTTGTTTCCACATGTTTTGTACATCAATATGTTTTACTGCAGTTGGTTATTTTGATTACTAATTAATGCAAGCAGAAATAACTGCTGGGGAAAATGCTGGTATCTTACATATTTATGTGCACTATGTAGACCTACACAAACACTGTATTAACCTGTTTAAGAAAGTGAATGCATGCCTGACCCAGGCTGTGCTGCATCTTTACTGAGAGATCTGGATAGATTCTGACCCTACAGTGCTTGATTTGCTCACTTTTCTTTACCCGTTTCATTACAGCTATCCCAAGACTTGATATCCACAGGGCAAAAAGTGCTTTCACATTCAGAAAAACAACCAAAAAAAGTAGTAACCTGTGGTAAAAGTCACTGAGGTAAGTACAGCGCTCCAGCAAGGAACTTCACCAGGAGGGCAAGGGGGATGCTAGTGCAGCGTGAAGGACATGGACCCTCACCTGCTTCCCATCTGCAACCACGTTTAGAACCAAGATGGACGTACAGCTACAGCTCTCTGTGGCTTTATACTGATGCTGGATCAAAGTTCAGGGGGTCAGTGAACTCATTGGAAAATCATCCTCTTAGAATCATGAATACACAGCTCATGAGTTTACATACCCTGGCAGAATTTGTGAAATATTGGCCATTTTTTGGAAAATATGGCTGATCATGCTGAAAACTTTTCTTTTATTTAGGAATAGTGGTCAGGTGAAGCCATTTATTATCACCCTGCACATTTCATCCAGGGCTGCTCTGACTTTACTGGATACTGAGCCATGGGGAAAGCAAAAGAACTGCCAAAGGACCTGCAAGAAACGGTAGTTGAACTTTATAAATCAAGAAAAGGATATAAAAAGACATCTAAGGATTTGAAAATGTCAATCAGTAGTGTTCAAGCTCTGATAAAGAAGTGGAAAATTAGAAGTTCTGTTGATACCAAGCCACGGTCAGGTAGGCCAACAAAGATTTCAGCCTTAACTGCCAGGAAAATTGTTCGGGCTGCAAAGAAAAACCCACATGTAACTTCAGCTGAAATACAGGCTTCTCTGCAAAAACGTGGTGTGGCTGTTTCAAAATGCACAATAAGAAGGAACAAAAATAGGCTGCTTGGTCAAGTTACCAGAAAAAAGCTGTTACTACCCCAATGCCATAAAACAGCCACTTACAATATGCCAAACAGCACCTAGACAAGCCTCAAAACTTCTGGAACAAAGTCATTTGGAGTGATGAGACCAAAAACACTATGAGTGGTACACATCTTACAAATTCTGCCAGGATATGTAACTGCAGTTTATGAGCACAAATTCTTTGGCCCCACTGATACAAGGGCAATCATTTTAAAATGTTTCACTACATTGATTGATACTTGTACTCTAAATGGAAAATAAGAGTGAACTGTTGATTGATTTTTGGCACAATTTCATAACCACTGCTCCTCTGCAATCAAAAATAGAAAAGGGGGGAAGGGAAAGGATCAAAGTCCAAACTAAAGGTTCTAAATTCAGGATGAATGGCTCAGTTTAAATGCACTGCACTTGATTAAAAATGTTCTGCTTTTGCTAGGGCTTGAAATGCACTTTTTTAATCTTTTTATAATCATCTTCTCCCCCCAGTTCCCAATACTTTGTGTCATGATCAGGGTTGCATGCTTTGGAGCATACACACACCCTCCCAAAATCACACTCATCCGCCTGCCAGCTTAGGTCAAATGTGCATTGCATAAACCCCAGGGGAGGATTACTATCAGGCATCGTTACGGGCTCACAACCTCAGAGCTTTCCCAGAGAAAAGGCCCCAGCACTGCTCAGTATTATACCAGGGAGAGATTTACCCTGCAAGTGCATGTATGTGTGTTCCTCCCTGGAAGCTACAACCTGAAGTGCCCAAAGAACCTGCTCATTAATCACAGTAACACACACACACACACACACACACACACACACACACACACACACACACACACACACACACACACACACACACACACACACACACACGCTCTCTCTGTCTCTCTCTCTCTCTCTCTTCCTATCTCTCCTGTGAGAGCTCAGGAGCAGCTCCGCAGAGTTAGAAAGAACACTGTCATCATATTAAAGTGATCTATCTTCACTACCCTTGGATTTTATTGAGGATCTTTATGGAGAAACATGTTGCTTTTCTGTTTGTAATCTCCCAAATCCATAACAGGGAGAGGCAGTCCAAGCTGCAGGGAGTGTTTTCTACAGACAGTGAGACACATGTGCTCACACACAGAAAGCGTGTAAAAATAGCATCTATGCTCATTACTGTTCAACAGCTAATTAAACTCAATTAACCTTCGTTCGACCTGCTGTCTGCTGAAAGACCTTTTTAAGAAAATTACCATGGCACAGGTAGATGTGAAAAATTTCAAAGGTTCAACATAATGCTGCTGGGCCAGTAGTACTAAGGAAGCCATTTGGCTCTATCCACGTCAGCTTCCCTAAAGAAAGACATCACTTTGGTCAATTGACTCATTAAAGCCCCTATCTGTAGAATTTGAAAATGTCTAACTTAGGCAACTCCTAGTGGCAGAATCAGGAAAGAGAATAACATTGACAGTTTTCACTGGGATTGTCTCAGTTTTCTACAAACAAAACCTTATCCAATTTTAATAATTTTAAAGAGGCAACACTGAAGTAAGTATTCTACATATAGAGGCTTTAAGTGATGAGAATATAGACAACAAAATCATCTGCATATTTGCTTAAATATTCACTATATCAGATATACTGTAAGTCAGACATTATTAGTAATAATAAGTTTAGTGATGTGTCTATTATATGACCTATATGATCATACTGCTATGCTATTGTTTGTGTAGCCTAGGGTGCGTGTTTTTCATGTGTCTTCTCATCGAATCATTGATGTTTAGGGGGCAGCCCTACTGTAGGCCATTTGGTATTGAACTGAACTTCATAACTTTAACAGTCAATACTGAACTTACTGCTTGACTAAAGATGGTCAGAAATAGTGCCAAATATCACAACGTTATGCACGATGATGCATTTGCTTACTGATGTATGCACTGAAGCTCAACTGTGACACGTTTGCTTAGGTCCCATCGGGATGCCTGACATGTCCAACTGGTAGGAGACCCCTGGAATCCTCCAGTTGAAGCTGGAAGATATTGCTAGGAAGAGAGATGTCTGGGTTACCTTGCTCAGTCTGCTGCCACCATGACCCAGGCTCGGATAAGCAGTGAGGAATGGGTAGGCCAAAAATGTCAACCTCATGGTGGCCAAAGTGGTAGAATAACGGACTGGATGCTTGAAAAACATTGCCATCCCTAGAGCCATGCTGCTTTTTTCTAAGTTAGTGTTCATTGTACTGAAGCCTACACTAGACTGCAGGTACTGTAACTGCTTTATGATAGAGGTTAATTGTCAGAATAACTTGAAATATCAGTCTCTTTTTGTGTTGTTGGTTGTTGGTAAGTGGCTTGGTACTAAAAATAAAAGGGACAAGGAACTGTCATGGCAACAGCTTCTTTATCCGACCAGTCTCTCCTCCTCTGCATGAGAGAGGCTCCCCACACTCAACACTTTTAAAAGAAGGTTAAAAACATTTCACTTTTCACAACAGTCTATGGCTAACTTCTTCGTGTGTGTGTTTTGTATATTTTGACATTTGTATATTCTGCACTGATTTTTGTATAACTGCACTAAAACCTGTTGATGCATATTTATCTTCTGCACTTGCCTTTTTATGATTGTGTTGTGATTGTATTGTCATTTTATGTAAAGCACACTGTGTTGCCTTGTGTATAAAATGTGCTATATAAATAAAGTTTGACTTGACTTGCATTTAAAACCCCCGTTTAGCTTGTTATCCTGCACACTATCATCTCCTGTCATTTCACATCTGCAATTCTACACCTGTCACCAGTTGTCGCAACACCAGACAACACCTGACCCATCACTCCATCAGGCCCAATTTGTATATGAAGTAGCCAGCTAGCACTCGCTCTCTGCCAGATCATCAATACTGTCTTAGCATTAGAGTTTTACTCTGTCTGACCTACTGTTATATCCTCCTGCCTGCCTGCTGACTGTGTCTGCTGGCATCACAATGAGTCTGTTTTTAGGGTCCAAATCTGTGAACAGTTGTTACAGGTGGAGCCAAAGAATACCACAATGCAAAGCAGAGGCTTTCCTATATAGTGTGCGTTATTGCTAAAGTTGCTGTTGTAGTTATTTGTTGTCTCCCATTGCCCACTATGGTGACTTTCTAGGGAAACTGGTAAAACAAACCAAAATATCTTGTTTTGTAAGATAAAACTTATTATTTAAGAGTTTCTTCTTCTACTGCTGCTGAAATAATGCTACTCTGCCTTTCACTCAAGATACATGGTGTAGAGTTATCATTGAGCACTCAAGTGTATCATCAGAGAAGTGTTTTTCTGTGTGTCTTCTTCACTTAATGAGTAATGAGACTAATTTGCCAAATACTGGTGTATTCCTTTAAGATGAGTAGCTTCTTTGATTGAGTGGGAGAGCAGACATTCAACTGAGTGTGAGTGGGTGAGAGGAGAAGTATTTTAACTTTGGTGGAGCTTCCAAACCGCACATTAGGTTTTCAGTGAGTGGGCTGCTTTGAGGTTTTTCTGAATGCCAGCCAACTGTGGTTCGAAGACTGTCTGTGCTTCTGTGTTTCTGTACTTATGAGGACCCTAATGTCTTCACAAGAATATTGATTTTGAACATTTCTCTGAAGTGCGGACAGTTTGGCCAGTCCTCCCTCCTTTACAATCTAGTAACTGCAACAGTGTATACTTTACTGCCAGCCATTTTCCAACACGTACCATAAGTTTTCAGACTAATTTCCACCTTTCCGAACAGACATTGGTTTCAGTTCATTTAAGTACACTATGAAATTCCATGAGCAAAGACTGAAACTTGCTTGAGAAAGCTGATGTACAGATCAACAATAATCTAAGGTACGGATGAGTTTGTCTATATTTTCTAAAGCAGGTGTCACAATGTTAGATACTGTATAGACAAATTTGGGTTGTAGATGGAAGTACACAAGCCACAATTACTGCTGTGGCACCTCACTTGTAAACCAGTGTATATCGCTGTATGTAAAGCATTTCACTTTTTAAGCACTTTAAGCACCTGCCAAGAAAACCCTCCAGGACATCCTGTAGTGCCACATATGATGAAAATGTAGCCATCAAAATCAAAAGTCTTGCCATTGATTTAATATGGAGTTGAGCTGCATCTAAAATTCGCCTTGCTGCTTGGCTACTGGCTGACTGCTAGAGTCTAATCATATCCATGCAGGTGTACAGCGCTGCAATATAACTTGACACTTCTGTTACTCTGCTGATGCCTTCATTTCAAAACCTGGTTTGCCGCTGCAGCTCTTTCAACCACCCCAACTTCCTCCTTATGTGCTAAGCTTTTGCTTTGTTGGTTGTTGCTTTGCTTTGTTTGTATTGTTGATTTAACTAAGATCTAATGTTCACATATGTTTGTTATTTTTGATAGTTCTCCTTCACCATTACACTTTTTTTAGCGATGTCGTGTTACCAGAAGTCAGCAAATAACTTGGTGATTTCTTGTTATTAGTTGTGATAGGAATTATGACAAACAACTAAAATAAAGCTTTAAAAAAGAAGCTACTTTAGGGTTGGTACCTTAGTATTCTGCTCAATGAAGTTTCTCAGAAGTATAGGAATACAGACATTTGTGTGTGAGTGTGTAAGGGAGAGACTAAATGAGAGGCAGAAAGAGTATTCTGGGTAACATTATGCTGAGTAATGTGTGGCCATTACAGCACAGAAAATGTGCGAAAGAGAATAAAGACAGTTGGAGAATGCTAGGAAAAGATATCAAGAGATGGGGTGATGTAGTTGCAGAACATTCTAATGAATAGTGAGTGAGCGTCAAAGCAGAGAGGGAGAGAGAGAGAGAGAGAGAGAGAGAGAGAGAGAGAGAGAGAGAGAGAGAGAGAGAGAGAGAGTGTGTGTCTCTGTTCTTCCTCACCTCATTTCTCTCCATGGCTTTAAAAACAAAATGCCTCTCACATCTCCCTGATGTCCTCATTATTGCCTGTCTGCTCCTGAGCCAGCAGGAAATCTTCTCTCATTTCAGGGAAATGTAGAGTTAGGTGTCAAGGAAAGCAGGGTAGGAGTTATGCAGCATGTCAGAGAGGTGAAGAGGGAACGAGAGGAATGAGGCAAAAAAGGTGGAAGGAATGCAGGGGGGAAACTACTGCATAATACATGTTGGAGGGAGAGGACAGAAAGAAGCCAGGTCAGAGTAAGAAAGGAAGACAGGGAGTTAAGTGATAAAACTGCAGAGTTGAAAGCATTTTTCAGGTCAAAAAGGCCTTTGTTCCTGCTGTCCAGAGTCATGTTTCATTATTTTCACCTGTTCTACTTGTCTTCCAGTTAGGAAAATCCCCTGCTGTCGTTCAGTAACTCTGAAAACTCAAAAGCTCAACTTTCAGAGATCAACCTTTCAAGAGGCTCTACAACAGTGCAGACTTGAGGGGTGCAGCTTTGCTATTGTTTCTCATTTATTGCCATGGTAGGATAAGCGATATGTTATATGTACTGTAGGTGTGGGAACCATACAGTGGCTTCCCTGGCATAACATGAGACTAAGGCCCTGTACACATGATCAGCACAGTACAGTGCAGGTAAAGCACCGCGTAGTTCATATCACTAGCCAGGTATAGTAGCAGGAAAGCACTTGTTTCCTATCTGACTTTTCACAAACCAGCCAGTCCCGCCTGACTGGCATTCTGCCATGTCAGCTTTCCTGCCAAAATCTTGCTCTAATTTTAAAGTAGTGTATAGTTCTGAGAACTCAGAAACACAATGAGAATGAGTTTGATGAGAACCCCACCTGACATAGGACCAGGCTGGACACTGTTAAATCAACAAGCACTACCAGAAACATCCCAGTGGGACTCCTTTATGTGGCAAGTACACCTGACCCAACCAGTGCAAACACACAATCACACTAGAGAAGGAGATCAATCTCAGTCCTCAAGGAGGTGATATAGGTTAGTTAAAGCTAATCAGAGCATTCAATCAGACCCCAGTAGTAAACAAACATTAGAGCTGTAGTCTCCCGGTCGATTGGTTGGTCAATATGCTCTTGTCCGACCAAATTCTCAATGGATGGACAATTGCTGGTGTTACACCCAGACATACCCTGGGTGCTGTGTTCGGGGCTTCCAACCCACGAAAATTTAACGAGAAGACAGCACTGTGTTTGTTTGTGGGGGGAGATAACTCTGGTTCACACTCCAACATGGTAGGTGGTGTCAATGCACCTTAATAACGCTGGTTGCCACCCATCATAAAACAGAAAAAAAGAAGAGGATAAGCACTGCACACCCAGCAGCAGGCCGAGGAGACAGCCACCGACCAGGGTGAGTCTGAGACGGAGGCAGGAGCAGGAGAGCTGCTTGGAGGAAGAGAGGCCTTGCCTGGGCTTGTCAGGCTACAAGATAATGTTATCTTCTGCCTTCTGCTTAGAAGTGGTGAATTTATACTTAATCAACTTAATATGATATAGGGCCAGTTGCATAAGAATAGACCTAGTCTTTGACTTAAATCTAACTTTAAGTCAGACTTGCTATAGACACTTCAATTTACCTGTTGCATTAAGCTCCCCTATGAGTGACTAATGTAAGACTGACTTAGATAGCGCAATGCATTATGGGTGAAATAAGACACTTCACAAACTTAGTGGTGGAAGATCAACACATTTGACACCTGCTAAAAAATTAAACTGCAGCCTACTGGTAGGCATTAACAATACTGTCTTTTGAAGGCTATCGTGGGCTCAGTTTTTAAGCTAGCCTTAAGCCTGGTATCATATGAATTCATATGAAAGATTGCAATGAACCCATTGATACCAAACATGTCATATCGTTCCAAAGTGGAACTGTCGGGGCCTGTGTCACCTTGATGTCAAATCATTGCTTATGATAACTTTTAGTAGCCACTACATTGTATCTCTCTAATGGGTTGTTTCTATATGAAGACTCTCTCTCTTATGGCTCTTTCATCTTCAACATGGAGCAAGCACTGTGTCCTAAGAAAGTTGCACTCTCACCAATGTAAAATTTGCTCCTCTCTTGTCCTTTTTTGTTGCAAAAATCAATATACCTGTGTCTTTGTGTCTTCTGACATTCTAACAGATTATAGCCATAGCAACAAAGCTCTCTCCTCAGGCTTAGCCAGAGGGAGAGGTGGCTAACTTTCCTACCTCAAATTAAGTCAGTCCTAATATTTATCCAACAGACAGGCTTAATTAGGCGAGTCTAACCTGACAATCTAAAACCAGACTAAGCCCAAGACTAGTCTTAAACTAAGTTTATGCAACTGGCCCATAGTCTAGACCACCATAGGCTTTTGTTTGTCTGATATCTGGTGTCGGCAAAGAATGTTGCTGACACTAGATATAACTCGCTAACGGCATAATGTAGTTAGCATGCATTAGCTCAGAGGGCTAACTTGGCTTGTTTATTATTTTATGTGAGCATCGCTTTTTCCCCATTGACCAATCAATTGGTTGAAGAGTAGGTACGATTTCAGTCGACCAAGATTTTCTTTGGTTGACTATAGCCCTAACAAACGGCGTCAGTGGAAGAATGTGTACTGCTGTACTCACTGCACTGAAGAAAGAAAAAAAAAAACACAGAAGATGTGTTGTGTGACCTCTGAAACGCTCACGGAGGAAAGACTCCTGTCCTAATGAAGAGGTGACAAAGCTGGAGCTTCTGGAACTGCTCAGCATGATTGTTTTGAGTGGAAGTGAACCCAAATGAAAGGTCAGTTTTCTCTTGTTGTTTCATGCTATAGCACCTCTAGCTGCATAGCTAAGACAGCAGCTCACACTCGTGTTGGGTTAACAATTTTCAGGTGACACACTCAAACACAGCTACACGTGAAGTTGCGTGGAGCATGTTTAGGGTCCCAAGACCTGGCCAGAGTTCCGACCGGGAGGGGGTCAAACGTCATTGATCGGCACTCACAAAATATTTGTATATTTAATATATCCACTTACTAGCTTTTTCCAGGGCTTTTAATTGCATCACACATTGTTTCATTTGATTGCTGATGAAGACCATGAGATTTAGTTGAAACCCCGGGAAAAAAAGCTGGTAATTGGACCTTGAGTTAAGAGGTTTGTCAAACTGCTATTTCATGCTCAATATCATTACTGTCCATTTTCTTGCAGTGCAGAACCCAGAAATGTCTTCTAGCTGTAGTCCAAAGGAACTCTGGGAAATGTAGGAAGTAATAGAACTTAGTGTACATCAGGCTGGTCGAGACAAAGCCAAAACAGCAAAAGTAAATTAGAACAACCCATCACAAAATACAGAAACTGTAAGTTTGACTTCACAGGTTTTTCACTTGATGAAAACATGTCACTTTGATCATGGGAGTCACTGTTTCCTTTCAATATAAATCTTCTCGAGTGGAGCACCGCAGGATAAAATCCTATCAAATGGGGTGGTCTAATGAGGATCCATGTGAGAGTTCTTCACATTACGAATCTTGGGACTTCGATGGCTGCTAATTAGGATCCAATCTAAATAGCTTCATTATGAGTGATCACCATCATTTCACATTAAACACATTTACATGAGATACATTACACAATTATACATTGTAGTTGAAGGAACGGGTGAGGCCTCCTGCTGACTGTATTAGTATGCTAATGGTATGCAGGCTATTTCTGGCTCTGGTTATTACTGCTGTGACCCAGCACTGAGAACAGGCCTTCATTAGCTCTTCTAGAAGTCTCTAAGTCCACAGAGGGCACATGCTTACAATTTGCATGCACAAACACACATAGGTACATATATATCCTCAACACTAACAAACAGGAATGTCAAGAATGCACGTCACAGTGAAGAAAGTGGTAGTCTCAGACTCTGCCAAAATAGGTGTTACTAAGCACTAACAGGGAGCCAAAACCTTTGCCATATTTACCGTTATACTGTTTTTTTTTAATGTTATATTATGCAAATTAAGAGCAATAGTGCATGAAACATTTTTGACATTTTGGAGATGTCAAGTTTCCTTGCAGAGGTTGATTCACAGGTCAACAAAACATAACATTTGTAGGGCTGCCCCAACTAAAGACTTTCCTAACGACTAGTAGTAATAGTCGTTAGTTCAAGCCATTAGTTGACTAGTCATTGCACGTTTAATGACAATATATATTATTTATCTAGGCTATCTAACATTGAGCAGCCATGCTAAGTGGCTAACGTTACGTGTTTCAGATGATAAGTCATGTTTGAGGTCGACGAATGATAGGCGAATGTTTGCCTGCAGAGTTTGCATGTCACCTTTTTGGGATTGTCCTTTACCCTCTCAAAATGATCCCACACTTTGGATTTCCTGCCGGACATAGTAATTAACCATCTAATAACTATCTAATAACTGCAGGGACCAGCCGTGTAAACACGAAAGTCTGTCCCTGACTGACTGAGTGACTGAGTGTGGCCGCTTCCTGCCCTCTAGCATTTCAAGCACGGTCCAGCAAGTAGGTTTTGACCTAATTTTGACAAGGTGCAGCTTCCAAATTGAGTTTTTTTTCATGCGACCAACTGACTAATGAAAACTTGGTCGACTAAGACGCTTCTTGTCGACTAACGTTTGGTCGACTATTAGGGGGCAGCCCTAAACATTTGTCAAGGTGTGGCCAATTTTTGGACACTACTGCAATCATTAATGGAGCATTTCTGTAATTTTACTCTTGTCCAAATCAGCCACCTCCACATTTTTATGGACTGTGTAATTACCTCCAGTCGAAACTGAGATCCTTGAGTTTGCTTTTAAATATTACACAATTTCCTGTGGGCAAGAGACCTTTATGGTCTTTTCTCATTGTCTCAACAGAAACTATGGTGAAAGCAAGACATGACTCGACCTAATTCCACTCAGAGCTGGATGTTAGGGCCAAAAATGTTATCATATCAGTCAATATCGATAATTATCACAATAAATGTCAAATCATTATTTCTTTCAAGTTTAAAGGCTGTTTTTTGCTCCTGATTGAAAGTTGACGAAACCAGATGGTTAATTGCGTGTGATGGCCACAGCTGTCGCCACACAGCCAAAAGTCGGTAACCTTCTGCACTCACACATTTGTTTCTATAGTTAAATTTTGGTTATACATTTAGTTATTAGTTTAAACTGGTTTTAACATTTAGTTGCAATAAATCACACTTTCTGTTTCAGATAACACACTTTATTAAATGACGGTACATTAGTTTTCTATTTGAAGCGCGCACATTTAGTTAGCTTTTGTACAGTCTTCATTTAATATAATTTCTAATCTGTTTCTTTGATTTACCGGTGCTGCTGCTGGGAGCTGGGAATGCTGGGCAAAAGGATCCACCCCTCAAGCTCAGCCATTTTGTAGCAGAGGATGCTGATTGGGCCGGCACATCATGTGGGGGGAATTTAGTGCTTTACTGTTTATTTCTTTTTGAGATAGTTGGTAATTTAACTTGGTTTTGTTAAGTATGGATTATGTTTATTTCAAGGAGTTAATTTTCCTGATTTGCTTTGATAATTAGCTGTTGTCTTTTGTGTTTGTTTACCCCTCTTGTGTTGGTATGGGCTGATCACCCAGTATATAAGTTTCCCTCTTGTGTTTAGTCATCAGGTCTGTTTGTTTTGTCTTCTGTTAGTTTGTTCAGTTGGCGTTTATACAGTTTTGTTAATTTGACCTCTTTTATGGGCCCGGTTCTTTATTGCTTTTGTTTAGAAATTTTGTTTTTTTTCATACTTTGGGTGAATAAAAACCTTTTTGAAAATACTACCTGTTGTGCTCATTGCCGGCCGACTCGGTCCCTCACAGTTGGTGGCAGTGGTGGGATCAGCCAGTTGGGCACACAGGTTTTTTTTTTTCCCTTTTTCCCCTCCTCCATTTTGTGAAGGCCATTTTGGGAAAGACATGCACCGTGGAGCGAGAGTGGCAAGAGGAGGTCGGATAGACCTCAGGAAGACCCACACAGGGTCTGAACCTCCGAGTGAGAGTGAAGAAGAGACAGGAGGTGGAACATTAAAAGCAGCGTCAGGCACTGAGGGTGAAGAGAACCGAGAACCCACTTTAAGAGATCTGGCAGGCATTTTTCAGGCTTTTATGGGGCAGCAGGAGGCCCAGGAGATAAAACAAAGGGAGGAGGTCGCACGGCAGGAACAACGGTTCCAAACACTGCAACAACAGCTCAGGCTTTTGCAGCAGGAGGTACAGGCCCACACGTCTCCAGTAACAGAATTAACTTCAACAGTCTCACACTCTTTGGAGGCTCCTGGTGCAGAGCATGATTACCAACAGGCCCGTGCTGCAGCCTCAACAGAATCCATCCACTCTACTAATAACACATCAGGTCAGTCTTGTTTTTCTCATCAGCCTAGACTTGAGAAATTAACAGAAAATGATGATGTTGAACATTTTCTCCTTACATTTGAGAGAATTGCAGCAGCATGCCGATGGCCAAAATCTGACTGGGTTTTCCGACTCATTCCACTCCTGACGGGTAAGGCCAGAGGAGCCTATATTCATATGGATTTTGATGATTCACTTGAATATGATGATGTAAAAACTGCTATTTTGAAGAAATATGATATAAATCCTGAGACGTATAGGCAGAGGTTTCGCTCTATGGATGTTGGGCCTGATGAGAGCCCCAAGGAGCTGTATGTCAGATTGAAGGAGACGTATGTGAAATGGGTACAGCCCAAAGGCAAAACTGTGCAAGAAATTGGTGAAATAATTATTCTGGAACAGTTTTTGAGAATGTTGTCTCCAGAGCTCCATGTGTGGGTAAAGGAACGTGACCCACAATCAGCTGCTGAAGCTGCCACTTTGGCCGACGTGTTTGTGGCTGCCCGCAAGAGGAATCAGCCATGGAGTAACATGGCCTGGAAGGCTGGGAAGGATGTCAGGAGGCCTGTAACTCCTCAATACCACCAGAGGGCATCAGCAGGTGTGGGTAAGCCTCCTGTAAGGGAGAACCATCCAACACAATCAAGAGTTCCCAGTAAAACACCCACCTGTTACCTGTGTGGACAGGAAGGCCATATTAAACCCATGTGCCCAAAGAATCCTGCTAAGCTCACTCAAATGTGTTTTGTTCCACGGCAAAGTGTTGACAAACCTCAGCAGGCCATGAAAATGACCAATGTCAAGATAAATGGAGAAAATGTTAAAGCCCTGATTGATACTGGCAGTACTCAGACTCTTGTACACAGGAAATATGTGCCAGTTAATGCCATCTGCACTGTAGAGACTATTCCCATCTGCTGTGTACATGGTGATGAGAGGTTCTACCCCACTGCCGATATTTACGTGGAAGTGCATGGACAGGCCTATCTGTTAAATGTTGGAGTTGCAGATAACTTGCCTTTTCCAGTGGTTTTGGGTGACGACTTGCCTGTTCTCTTTGATCTGTTAAACCCTGTGCAAAGTTGTAATGTTGCAGTCACCAGAGCACAAGCTAAGCAGGGGAAGGTAGATTCCCCAGTTCTCAGTACCTTGCCATTCTATGGGGTCGAGCTTGAGACACAGCCCGGGAAGTGTCGGAAGCCCCGTAGCCAAAAGAGGCAAGAGAAATTCCAACACACTGCTGTACAGCCATCAGCTGAGGCTGCTCCAGACATGCCTTTAGGTTTGCAAATACCCAGCAACATAACACAACTGCAGCAGGAGGACCCAACATTGTCTGTCTTTTTGCAGAGAGCTAAGGAGAGGAAGCTGGAGACAGAGCTTGATGGCCAGACAGAGGAGTATTTCCTGCAGAATGACGTTCTTTATCGGCAGCATGGCCAGGTTAAGCAGCTAGTAGTCCCACAGGCGGCCCGAGATATGGTACTTAACTTGGGCCACTCGATTCCCTGGGCTGGCCACCTGGGGAAACACAAGACCATAGCTCGCATTAAGCATCATTTTTACTGGCCAGGTTTAAGGTTAGACGTTGCCCAGTTCTGTAGGAGTTGCCCTCAGTGCCAAAAGACCTCAATAAGAGGCCCCACCAGAGCTCCACTCCAGCCACTCCCCATCATGAGGACCCCCTTCGAACGCCTAGGGATGGATGTTGTTGGTCCTGTGGAAAAGAGTAAATCAGGAAATCGCTACATGTTGGTCATTACAGATTACGGTACCAAATATCCTGAAGTTTTTCCATTGAAATCTGTTAAAGCAAAAACAGTGGCTTTTTCCTTGGTTCAGTTTTTTTCAAGAGTGGGATTTCCACAGGAAATTTTAACGGACCAAGGCACTAACTTCATGTCTAACCTTTTGAAACAGGTTTACCAGCTCCTGGGCATAAAGAGTGTACGCACCACCCCATACCATCCGCAGACGGATGGTTTGACAGAACGGTTCAACCAGACCCTCAAACAAATGCTCCGTAAGTTTGTTAACGAAACTGGATCTGACTGGGATCAATGGCTCCCCTACCTCCTCTTTGCCTACAGGGAGGTACCTCAAGCTTCTACAGGTTTCTCCCCTTTCGAACTGCTCTATGGTCATGAGGTGAGGGGTCCTCTGGCCTTGTTGCGGGAGACCTGGGAGGGAGATCACAGGAGGGAGGGGCCTGTTAATGTCATTTCTTATGTGGTACAGATGAGGGAGAAACTCCAGAGGATGAGTCAACTGGCAGAGGCACACATGGCGGAGGCGCAGCAACATCAGAAAGCTTGGTATGACCAGTCAGCCCGGCAGAGAGGCTTTGAACCAGGTCAAAAGGTCCTGGTCATGCTGCCAACCAGTGACAGCAAACTGCTGGCAAAGTGGCAGGGGCCTTTTGAGGTCCAGAAGAAGCTGGGGCCTACCACCTATCAGGTCTCCAACCCAGGGCGTCAACATTCCAGTCGTGTGCTGCATGTGAATCTCCTCAAAGAGTGGGTCCCAAGGACAGGAGAGGGTGCAAGAGTGCTGCTGATCCAGGCTGTAGAAGAGGAGGAGGACATGGATGATCAGTACCTGCCTGCATCGAGAACCTTTGACCTGGATGTGGGCCACCTCTCTGAGGATCAGCAGACTCAGGTAAAGACTTTGATTAATTCTGAAATTTTCCAAGAGTACCCAGGCCGCACAGATGTTGTGGAACATGACATTGTACTGAAGCCTGATGCAACTGTGAAGCGTATGAGTTACAGGATACCAGAGCGCCTCCTTGGGTCACTGAAGAAGGAAGTGGACCTTATGTTGTCTCTGGGGATAATTCAACCCTCAAAAAGTGAGTGGTGTAATCCTGTGGTTCTGGTTCCAAAAAGGGATGGAACAATCCGGTTCTGCATCGACTTCAGGTACCTGAACTCAATTTCAAAATTTGATTCATACCCTACTCCACGTATTGATGACCTTATCCAGCGCCTAGGGAAGGCAAAATACCTGACCACAGTCGACCTCTGCAAAGGCTACTGGCAGGTGCCCCTGACCCAGCGGTCTCAGGAGTTGACAGCCTTTCGGACCCCCTGGGGGCTGTTCCAGTTCACAGTCCTGCCATTTGGGTTGCATGGGGCCCCTGCAACCTTTCAAAGATTGATGGACCAGGTACTCTGTGGACTCTCTGATTTTTCATGTGCATACCTTGATGATATTGTTATCTATAGCAGCACCTGGGAAGAGCATCTGAGGCACCTGGGAGAGGTCCTGGAACGGCTGAGGTCAGCAGGCCTGACAGTCAATCCAGCAAAGTGTGTCATTGCCAGAGAAGAGACTGAGTATCTCGGTTTCACTATTGGAGGTGGGTTAATAAAACCACAAGTTCGTAAAGTCCATGCACTTGAGTCATGCCCTCTCCCTCAAACTAGGAAGCAGCTGAGATCTTTCTTGGGAATGGCTGGCTTCTACCATCGGTTTATACCAAATTTCTCAGCCAGAGCTGCTCTCCTCACTGATCGAACCGGCTCCAGATGCCCTAACCATATTCAGTGGACAGCGGAGGCAGTGAAAGCTTTCAAGGACATCCAGAGATCTCTGAGTAAGAACCCTGTCCTTCACAGTCCAGATTTTGAGAAACATTTTGTATTGCAAACCGATGCATCTGAGAGGGGTGTTGGAGCTGTGCTTCTGCAGGGACCAAAAGAGGACCGGCATCCTGTGGCTTACATCAGCCGGAAGTTATTCCCCAGAGAGGTCCGCTACTCCACAGTGGAAAAGGAAGCCTTGGCAGTGAAGTGGGCCCTGGACTCCTTCAAGTATTATCTACTGGGGAGAGAGTTCACTTTGGAGACTGACCATAAGGCACTGCAATGGTTGGAGAAGATGAAGGATACTAATGGACGGATCACCCGGTGGTGCCTGGCCATGCAACCATACCGGTTCACAGTACATCACATCCCTGGTAAAGATAACGTCACTGCGGACTATCTCTCTCGCTGTCCAGGCGAGGACTCCGAGGGGGGGAGTGTGTGATGGCCACAGCTGTCGCCACACAGCCAAAAGTCGGTAACCTTCTGCACTCACACATTTGTTTCTATAGTTAAATTTTGGTTATACATTTAGTTATTAGTTTAAACTGGTTTTAACATTTAGTTGCAATAAATCACACTTTCTGTTTCAGATAACACACTTTATTAAATGACGGTACATTAGTTTTCTATTTGAAGCGCGCACATTTAGTTAGCTTTTGTACAGTCTTCATTTAATATAATTTCTAATCTGTTTCTTTGATTTACCGGTGCTGCTGCTGGGAGCTGGGAATGCTGGGCAAAAGGATCCACCCCTCAAGCTCAGCCATTTTGTAGCAGAGGATGCTGATTGGGCCGGCACATCATGTGGGGGGAATTTAGTGCTTTACTGTTTATTTCTTTTTGAGATAGTTGGTAATTTAACTTGGTTTTGTTAAGTATGGATTATGTTTATTTCAAGGAGTTAATTTTCCTGATTTGCTTTGATAATTAGCTGTTGTCTTTTGTGTTTGTTTACCCCTCTTGTGTTGGTATGGGCTGATCACCCAGTATATAAGTTTCCCTCTTGTGTTTAGTCATCAGGTCTGTTTGTTTTGTCTTCTGTTAGTTTGTTCAGTTGGCGTTTATACAGTTTTGTTAATTTGACCTCTTTTATGGGCCCGGTTCTTTATTGCTTTTGTTTAGAAATTTTGTTTTTTTTCATACTTTGGGTGAATAAAAACCTTTTTGAAAATACTACCTGTTGTGCTCATTGCCGGCCGACTCGGTCCCTCACATTGCGGTTAATTTAAACCATGCTTTATGGTCAGAACATGACAAACACTTGCCAAACAGCAGAACATTTCACAAATCTGATGTAGAACATTCAAAACAATAACATCTTTTTTCAACATCAAAATGTGCATGAGTAAATTTAAGTAAAATCCTTTTCAGTCCTTTTTACTCAACAAAATAAATATCTTAACAGAAAAATTAAGTGCTGCAGTGTGATACAGCACACATGTAAGATTGCTGCAAAGTCAGTTACATGTCATTTGACAAACGATAACATAAACATTTAACTTCCAACTAAATTATAAATTCTGTGTTATCGGAAGCATTTTTGCTGCTCTATCTCAACCCAGTTAATTTAGCTATAGCTTCTTCATTACAGCGGCTAATTACCTGCTGTACATTTAAATGTACACTAGTGCTGCTCAAGTGCTCATAGTGCTCTCTTTGTTGTGTTGGAGGCAAGGCCCAGTGAATTAGAAGCGTGGCTCCGGACCATGGAAATCTAGTCAGCTGCTGTAGTTAGCCAGCCCCAGTAGCCAGTCCAGCTGACCAGCTCAGCTCCTACTCTCCCACCAGCAATTTTATTATATCGAACATTTGTTGTATTTCTATAGAGTAGTGCCAGATAACAGAGGAAATATTAGTTCTGTCTAGATTACTGATACAACCCATTCAAGATGGTTTAATAGTGTTAATTTTGACAGCTATTTTTTAATTTAGTCTTAGTCCTGTGTCAAATGTCCTCTTTAGTTTTCATCATATTTAGTCAACCTCATCCTGTTTTTGTTTTTAGTCAAGTTTTAGTTGACTAAAAGTCTGGGCATTTTAGTCCCATCTTAGTCAAAGAAAACCGTAACTATTTTAGTATAGTTTTAGTCAATGAAAACGGGTGACATTTTAGTCTTTTTTAGCCATCAGATTATATTGAACATTTCAGTCAGTCTAATCTAGCCAAAACCAATCATTTTTGTCATTTTAGTCGAACTTATTTCACATAAGATTTTATCTTATCATTATCTGATGAAAAACACAGGTTGAATGATTAAGAATGCAGCTTTGCAGAAAGTGTCTGGTCTGATGGTATCAATTTAAGGAATACATGCAGACATGGAACATGTTCTGATTTGCATATTTATTTTTAACCAACACAATTCAACAACTGGGGCCCAATACTGGGTCTCTAATCTGCTTGTATTAAAAAATAAAATAAACAGATCTGAGGTTGGTATTAAGAAGAAAAAAAAATTGTGCCCCATGGACTTTATAATGACATAAAGTTAACAAAATTGCTACCAAGTTAGTTCACATGACATCAGTATTAAAGGTTAAACATGGCAAGGTTTGCTAGAATTACAACTACCATGATCAGGAAAGGTAACGTTATACACAGCAATTTTACAATTTTTCAATACAGCTGTCTACACGGGCTGCAAAATGGCTCACGTTTCACTCACACTATTATACATGTAAACGTGACTTGAAGTCTATTTTCCTCCGTTTTAATCATGTAACTACAGTCATTGTGTATTGGGCTCTGAGCACTTCCAAAACCTGGGTGAGCTACACTTAACACTGCACCTGAACACCTCAAGGCTAAAAAGTAGTTGACGAACATATTTAGTCACAGTTTTCGTTAATGAAATTAACATTATGGTTTAGAAAAAATTGCAGAGCAAGTACACTAGGCTAAAGTTAAGAGTGAAGTAAAGTCAAAATAAAAAGAACCATCAATTACATTATGTACACACCATCTAATCATATATTATCATCTCCCACATGCTGTTATTTTAAGTTTAAAAAGTACATAATATACAGTAACTCAGCTGATGAAGCAAGGCATGTATCAGTTTCCAAGGCAACGGACATTTCCTGCTCATGGTAGAAAGTAGAGAGTGCGTCCCACACCTTACCAGTGTTTTATTCCCTCCCCCTTAATGCAGTAGTCCTCCACAGCCTTGAGTGTGACACTACGTAGTGAAGAGCCACAATGTATCTTTGGTTGGATCTGATTGATCCAGAGGGTCTGAAGGACAGCGTCTGATGATCTGAGGATTATTCCACACTCAACCTTTATTGCTTGTAAATGAGTTAACAAGCTATTAAGCTGCCAAAGAGGTGTGTATCTTATAGAATATATTATAAGGAGGACATTAATTATAAAGAATCAGAGGAATCAGGCTGTGGCAGCAAGACAGACACTCAGTGGATATTCAGTAAATGCAGCCAGAGCGAGACACTGAAAATAAAGAGCATATCTGACAGGCAGAAGGAGATAAATCCTTGAGAACATCAGTATGTACACTCTGCCTCCCCTGTTGCTAATTAGCCATGTCTTGGAGGAACATGGAGCAGATGCTCCACTGAGCTGAAAAAACAAATACAGTCCCTCCAACACCTCCCTCTTCCACTCCTTCATCTCCATTTCCATCGCTCTCACGTTCTCTGAGTGAATGATCACACATTCAGCATACAGCCAAATACAGAGGCATAACACATTCATTCTCACACACAGCAAAAATACACACAAACACACACACGTATATACAGTAAATGATTAAGATTTAATAAAGCTGGAGTTCCTGTGTCTTCCTGACTGACCAGGTGTCTGCAGGCAGAGTCACAGCACAGCATCTAATATTAATAGAAGAAAACTGCAGACAGGACCACTGTCTAACCATCGAGGGATCTGCTGGACTGATAACAAAAAAATGCTGCTCACATTTTTTTTTGGCATTTTCAGTTTTTGTTTAATAAATGATGAGTAAAATGCACTCATGATGAGAACAAATGGTGAATAAAATGAGTAAAAGCAGGAATATAGAAGAATGTAAAGTAAGAAAGGTTCATGCAGGTTTCAAAACCTGGAGGTTTAGATTCATGGGTTGCCTGCGACTATGTATGTTCCATGAGGGGTCAATTCAAAGAGAGTTATTGTTAGGGGCTGGTTAGGGTTATTAAGGTGAGATTAACTATTAGATTTAGGGTTAGGATAAATTTAGTCAATTTTAAAAGAGTACTTTTGAAGTTCACACTAGATTGTTAAAGAATGAAAAAAAAAAGCTGCACTGGCTTCTACAGGTTAAAAGGTGTAAGTCTCTTGCACCTCTTACTACACCCAACATCACACCTGGGTATGGTCAGGTGTGATCTGTTCTACTTGTAACTACACCCTTGTGATGTAGCTTAGAACTTACACTAGGTGAAGTTGTTTAGAATGTGAAGTTTGAGATCAGGATGACCCTGATGATATCATTATGACCTCATGATAGAAAACATTACACTGTAATGCTTTCACAGGCTGAGTAGTAAACTCACTACTATATTCAGTGTACTACTAGGTATATACTAGGTATAGGTATACTACACTTTGTAGGGGCAACATGCAGCCGGGGATGTGGATCTCATGTTGTGAGCACTATCTCTTCCACTGCCCTGGCCAAATACTGTACATCCACTGCCTCCACTTGAGAATCTGTGATGTGCCAGTAGGAGCACTTTGCATCAACCCCTACCTTGTACAAGTACCTTGTATTTAGTGTAGAAATGAAATGTGATGTGTACACACATCACATTAATGGATTAGACATTCCAGTCACTGTCATATTAGAGACTGATTAAAGACATATCCTGTGTGAACAAAGCAGAGCTAGTTTGACATTCAGAATGTCTCCAAGGAAGCCTTTTTTAATTTGATCTAGGATGATGGATTATGGAATAAAACTAACTGGGAATTCACATCAAAAGCAAGAAATCAGTGGTGCAGAAGCACTCCTGAATTGTCCAACCATTCAATCCACACAGACTCTGACCGCCGTTACACCATCTCTGTCCTCAGAGCCAGCTGTCCTGTCAGCAGCACGAAAGAACAGCAGGCGGCCAAACTGCCTTCACCAGGCAGACTATCGTAAAAAATCTATTGGGCAAAAATCCTTTTACAGAATGCTCCATAAGAAAAAGTGAGTGTAAAACAACCATGATGGGGCCAATAGTGGCACACGTCAGTTGTGCGTGTCTTGGAGTCAGTGTGGATTGTTACATTTGATAAAATGGAAGCATATCTGTTCTGTGAGACAAGTGAGTGACGGACACCACAAACACTTTGTATGTGGATTGCCCCTAAAAGTCTACGGCCATGCTAGAGGCTCTGCAAGGCTGTAGGTACAACAGTCCTTTGAGCTGACTGCTAACATCAGCATGCTAACATGCTTACAATGAAAATGGTAACATTCTGATTTTCACCAGGTAATGTTTACCATGGTCACCATCTAAGTGTAGCATGAGGCGATACAATAGTTACTGACCTTGCAGGGCCTGCATTGTTCGTAGGGGGGGCAACATGTTTACTACCATCTTATATCAACATTACTACACTGTGACCTGTTTGTGTCATGCTGTGGACAGTTTTGGGAAGCTTGCTGGTGAAACTGTAGCTTTGCCCAAAACATGACTGCAGGGCATTCAGTGCTAACAGCCTTCATGTTAATGATGGACATATTCATTCATTGAAGTGAGGCTGCAGCATGCACACTAGTATGGTGTCTGAGCAATGAATCCAAGGTAATTGGATTTGGAAATAACCATGCAAGCATTTTTATGCAACTGGGAAAACTGATTTTTGTGCACTTGCCGCTGGAGAAGATGTTCTATGTATTTTCTTTGTTTCATTGGTTTTACTTTATCCTTTTCTGCATGCACAATATAGGCTGAGGCTCCAAGCACTGCATTGCTTTTTAATTTTTCTTGCAGCACTTTATCCTTAATCAGCCTGTGAATGAGTCAAATACTAGCCAGTGCCATGTCTATATTTGCAGCAGTTGACCTCTATTTTAGAGTAAATCTCAGAGGATCAATCCACACAAGCAGCCTAGGAATTCACTTTCATTTTCCATGGTAAAAATATGCTAATGGAGTTGAGTCTCCATGGGGTTGATTTAAAATGACATTTCCATTCAACAGAAAATAATCACCATACCAACAATCACCTCTAACAGTCCTTTATTTATTTGAGAAAAGTCCCATTTAGATCAAAATGTCTTTTATACATACAGTATATACCCATCAGGAGAAAGAGACTGGTCAACAGTTAGAGATTTTGCTGTAGCATTTATACCGAGGTATCGATCCCTTTAATATCTCTGGTTGTTACAAATGCATGAGCACAGATGCTTCATGTAACACAGGATCTTTGCATCGGTGTGTGCAGAACTTTGAGTTGTCAGGTATGAAGTTCACTGGATTATCCACAAACAGAAATTTCCATCAGTTTATTTGATCTAAAAACTGTTTCTCAATTGAATTGCAAGAAACTGTACTATATCGTATATCAATATCATGATATGATCTACATACTGTACAGCACCAACAAGTAGAGATGTCTAGAGTTGATGATAAAGCACAACACATCCTCCCAAACACACACATTCTAGCACACATACTGTACTCACACACTGTCACTTTCACACTCACACACACGCTGTTACTTTGAATGTACTCACAGATTATAGTTAGTATTCATTGTCATAGTCTGTATTTATTGCCATTTATGTGTTATCTATGCTCTTTTCTTTTTCTTCTACCTATTGCATTTTTCCTAACCTATTGTTTTTTCTTTCTACTTTATGTTTACTATTGTATGATTGTAGAGGCTGGTGGTGTCTCATCTCATGAATTTCATTGCGCAGTTGACTGCTATGTTATTCTGTGTATATGACAATAAAAAAAACCTTGATCTTGAAACCTATGGTTCAGTATCAGATCTGATCCGGGCATAACTTAAATAGGTATCAGCTAAAGTAAAGTCGATCAAAAGCAGATCCTTGCTTCACTGTGCTCTGCTGTGTTTGTCCACCTCAGCCTGCTGGTGTTGCAGCACTGCTCTCCATTCCTCCTCCTCTCCAACAGTCAGGCTCTACAGTGTGAGCATGCCACTGCATGCAAGTGAAAATTTGTGTGTGAATGTGAAAAAGTATTTGGGAACACCCGTGAGTGATTCTGAGTTCAGAAACACATTAACTCAAAAATAGACAGATTCGCTCTGACATTAATTACCATTAGCAAAGATCAGTGTAGAAAAAAGCAGCAGATCATATCAGCTGTCACCAATTAACGCTAATTCTGTGAGTAACTTGATGGCAAGCCAAAATTTTAGTTGTATGTTGTTTTATTAATGTGCCAAAGATAGTTTGTGAGGGAAGAACCTCAAATCTGGTACACCGCTGTACAACTGCAAGTGGACTGAGTGTTTCTGTAATTCCAACAACTCCAACAGAGTGACACGTCTTCTTCCTGGTGGATCACATCACATCAATTTCAGGAGTCACATCCTCCAGTTAAACTGTAATTCACATTATATCAATCATTGAAACTTGAACCAAGACCTCCAGGACCTTCAGTATTTGTATAAAGTAACTTGTGAAAGGTACGTTGTCAGATTTAGTAGCTGCAGCAGTTATTTCAATGTGTCTGACACATATTACAGTACTAAAGAACTCAGATTAGTATTAAGGCCGAAAAAGCAAAAGTAAGGTTGTTTTGTAGTTGTACATTAAGGGGTTAGGGTGAAGTTATGATCTTACGCACGTAACCTCGGAAGGTACTTTGTAGCTAACGTAACTTCACGTCGGGACACGTGTGTTTAGGTACAAGTACACATGAAACATCACATGATGTTGATCATGTGCACGTGAGTGTGTTGAGTCATTGAGCAAGACTGTAAAAATGATGCATGGATGCATAAAAATAAAAATGTGAATTCAAGTTAACTGATCAGGTTTATTTTAACATTGATGAAAAACTGTATTGATTCTGACACACACACACACACACACACACACACACACACACACACACACACACACACACACACACACACACACACACACACACACACACACACGCTGTTGGGACCCTTCACAGACTTTACACTGTTGGATTTTCAAAGGTTTCTGTCTGAGCAAACAGGACTCTTCAAAGTATTTTGATCTTGGAGAACCCACAGCCCTCCAAAGACATTTCTGTGCACACACGCACACGCACACACACACACACAGACACACACACACTTCATGCATTTTGCCTTGTTGTCACCATCTTGTCATCTTCATCATCTATCATTATAATAATCACATTTTCCCTCAGCATCCAGAGAAAACACAAACACTGAATCCCTTTGGGCCAGTTCTTCCAGGCTTTACCACAGATAATAACCTTCCACAACAGGAGGTGAGTGTGTGTGTGTTTCTCTGCCAATTAGGACTTTTTTGGTGGAGCAAGCCAGGCAGGGCTGACAGTACAGCTTGTTACAACAACTACGGAGAGCCGGGGAGGTCAAGCAGAACTCCCTGGGGCAGTTTTGGTCCTACTTCAAAGAAATGAAGAACTGGTAAGTGAATATAAACCAGCAGTCTATTTTGTGGGAACTGACATTATTTGAAAGCACTTTTGCACAGTCAAGAGATACATGAACACAAATCCCATCTCACCCCAGATCTAGTCATTGCTTCTCTTTTTAAACAAACAGAACAAGATTCCATATCATGTTACTTTACATTGCTGCTGACAATGGATTTAGATTTTTGTTTTGCAATATTTTAAATAATATATTTTTATATATTTTTCAATATTTATTTTTCAGTCGCCTGTCTCAGTTTTAACCATTAAAGCAGTCTACAACGGCAGCCTGTGAACAACTGCTCTCGACCTCTTTTAAAAAAATAACTACCAATCAGAGTTACATACATGTTACCACATTTCTATGTTGCCAGAGACAACAAGTAATACCTGGATTTCCACTGTCTGTGGAAATCATGAAGAATGAAGAAGAACTCTCCACTGGGTTCAAATTCTACTCAGTCTAATCGAGTTGGGTCGGGTGTCCTTTACCTACTGCTGTGGGTCTCAGATCTATATGTCAATATGTCCAATACCTGAGTGGATGCAAATGGACCCGAGTGTATGTGATATCAGCTCTGATCATGTGGTACGTCACAATCACTGTGGGAGAAAACAATGTGTTTTGAGTGAGAGGAAAATGTAAACTGTGAAGTGAAGAGAATTGACGTGAGGAACAAGTAAAAGGAAAAGGAGAACAAGGAGGTAAAAGCAAAATCAGTCTTCTACAAGATTTAGGCTGATATATAAACTAATTATTTTTGTTTCTATGACTTTACATTCTTTCTTAGGGCATTATTATAATACTGCTGCTCTTTCTCACCGCGGCTGCTTGTTAATTGATCAAAATAATTGATAGAGCATCAGGCTGCTGCTGGTGTTTGTTCTCTCTCTCTGTTTAGGTCGACTGCATTTTGGATCGGGTCTGTTATGTTCAGATCTATTCGGGTCATGTCTCTCTTTTTTTAAATTAATTTATGCACACTGGGTTCAGGTAGGTTTTCCACGGGTCCATTTCTGGTCGGGTCCAACATTTTGGACCTGTGAAGATCTCTACTCTCCACACCACCCAGATTCATTTCTTTTTATATGGCTTCATAGGGGAGCATGGCCAAGGCTGGATTACCAACTAGGGAAAACAGGCAACTGGCTCCTGCATTTGTATCTAATCTTGAGGCCCTTTCTCGCAGTTGCCCTGTGTTAATATTTCAGTTGATGTTATGCTTACATGGTGCATATTCTTAAAGAAATTAACATTAATTCAGGGTAAAAATGTGACTCAAAAAAAGTCAGTTTACTGTTAAGTTTTAAACATCCATTACATTACATTAGGGCTGAATATCAGAAACTCATAATTCTCACTAAATCTTTTTTCATGCAGGGATTTTTAGCAGATGTGTTCACGTACTGAAGACAAGAATATGTACTGAAACAAATATGCATTCTCCAAATCTTGTTAAAGCTACCACTTACCTGGCTCTTTCTTATTTGTGGCATACTGAGGTTGAAAAGACATATTTGATAAACCTCGACTGTCTGTAAGCCATCTGTAAACACAGCATGAGGAAATATCTGGACTGAGCTAAAGCAAACAGAGGAAGAGGAGGTCAGAGCCTGGGCACATACAGCCCTGCTGATTCCTCTTGATGCTCACTGAAGAAACGCACCGTAACTCCAGTGCAAGGGCTGAAACCTGCCAATATCAAGCCATCATAAAGGAGGCTGATTCAGGAGGAGTGGGCAAGTTTGGGGTTGTAACTTCGACATTTTTAACTAAGATTAAGATTTCTTTATTGTCATTTCTCAGCACTCACATACATTGAAACAAAATTTGTCCTCTGCATTTGACCCATACTATACACTAGGAGCAGTGGGCAGCTGCAGCACAGCGCCCAGGGACCAACTCCAGCTCTTTTTGCCAGTACCAGTGGTCAGGGGCACTGACAGGAGAATTAACCCTAACATATATGTCTTTGATGTAGCTTTGACTGACGTGAATGCAGACACTGACTATCCAAGTATAATGCTCTTCACATATTCTGATAAAGTCAGTAAGTTTTGGAGAATGTTTTTCATGTAAAAAGTCTGGTTAGTTTTTTTTTAAGACAACATTGAAACACATACGACCGAGAAACTGTATAAAAAGGGGAAAGCGGATGTATGTGTACAACACATACATTCTACACTGAGTTTCTGCATATATGGACACATGCACACTAGAAATCATAGGAGTGACCACTAGACAATGAGAAGAAGTGCATGTGTCAGTTCTTGTAGGCAGATGTAAGCAGCTGCCAAAAATGACATCATGCAGACAGTTGTGCCTGTACAGATGCTTTAAGTATAAATTTGTCTTCAGAGCTTCATTCATAAATTCTTACATCATATACGACCAGTTATCTTTCTGGTCTCATTCAATGAACCAGTTATAGGATGCAGCTTAAATATCCTATGTTGTCATTCTGTCTTTCAGACCTATTATTACGCAACCCACCACATCCCCATCACCACCATGATGGTTAGATTGGAGCGTCAACTGACCCCCTCTGCTCACTGTACGTGGCTACATTACATTCTGGCTCCATCATGACTGCCAATGTACAGAATCTCACTTTTCTTCGCTCTTTTCTCTTTCTTCTCTCCATTGTCAAGTACATGTCAGGTCTATTTTTGCTGGAGCAGCTAGCATCTCTGAGATGTAAAATTTACTTCTGAATGCATATAAATGCCTATGTCTATGGTCAAAGGACATGAATTTCATATTTAATGACGCCTTCATTAGTTATTGTCTTTACATACATAGCAAAACTTGTACAGAAGAAAGAAAGTGGTGGTTTTCCTACTAATAATATTCACTATTTAGGAAATATAGATACAAAATGGAGATGAGGCTGCGTGCTGTAGTGCAGGAATCATTCATTCCTATTCAAAAAGCTTCAACTTCTCTCTAGTAATACTAAGTCAATCATTTCTTCAACAAGTCATTATGGTCTCAATCTCTAAATTCAGGCCCTGTAATAAGTGTGCTGCTCATTTTGGAAATTATTGCTCCATTAATAAGATATGAAGACTAGTAGCTTTGATGTCCGCCGTGTGGGTGTTGATTGGCAGCTGTGATTGACAGTTGGCTCATCTGCTGCTCTTCCTGTCTCCAGGACTCGCACTGAATCGGACTATTGTCATAATGTTTTGTTAGGTTTAATGTTACTTGATAACTATACCTGCCCTGTTAGCACAGTTTAGCTAAAGTAGCTAACGTTAACCCAAGTGTGCAGCACTCGGTGTTCACAGTAAGCTAGCGTTAGCTTGGGTCCGAGGCAACACCCCACACTCCTCATTTGGAAGGTTCTGGCTCCAAACGGAAAAGATGGCACTGACCATATACTGCAACTCTGGGCTTCAAGCCGGCTCCAATGAAACCAACAGGTGACGTCACACCTCCATCTTTATAAGACGGCAAACAAGTCTACCCCCAAATTGTTGAAGAAACAGAACAGTACTGGTAACTTTAACATAATTACTGACTTTCAAATGGTAATCCCTAACACTACTCAATATTGAAAGTAAAGAGTACCGCGCAATACTGGCTCTAACACACAAACATTTAGGCATAAATATCACAAAATGGTCTTGGAAATGTGTCGGCAGGAGAGCAGACTGCTTGCAGAAGCTCTGCATTAGAACTGTGATGGTGACTGAGCTGTGACTCAAAAAAAAAAAACAGAACTCAGCATCATCCAGTGGACATCTAGGGTGAGTGGTTTCAAGCTTCCATCTACTGGAAAGCTTACTTCACTACCAACATTTAGACTCCAAACATTCTCTCTCTCTCCTACATCTCCATGCGCTCATAAAAACACCACACAATAATGGTGTCTAATTATTTTCACCTGACGAGACTTATATTGCTATCTTAACAAATACTGTTATGTATTTGCAATTGATCTCTTGCTACTGAACCCTACTGAGATTCCGGGTGTTTGATTTGTATGAGCAGGTAGATGTATAACCCAACAGTAATCTATGTTAGAAGTCAGAATTAAAAGGCTGAGCAAATATACAGTATTGATTATAATTGTAAAAGATCTTTTAGCTTTTGAACATTTTGAATTGATGGTGTACAAAGAAAGACCAAACAGGCAGAGGCAAAGCCAGCTAAATAAAGTCAAAGCTGCCAGTTTCCACATTTCTACCTCAGCAATAGTGTAGAAAGTATTTATCATCTCAGTCAGTGGGTGGCTTCCAGTCAGCAACAAACAGCTGCTGAACAAAGAGCCTGGCTGAATAAAAATAAAGACGGCTTTTTATGTCTTTTTATGTCTTTTCTTCCTTGTTTTATAAGAGCCATTTGCCAAACAAAGTCCCAATTAGCAGCGGGTCAGTGTTTAATGTGCTGCACTGAGACTCTGAGCCCCGCTGGCGGGATGGAAGGGTGATCCTTTCATTCTCTCTCTTTCTCTGCCTCCCTCTGTCCACCCAGTCACTCTGTCACTCTCTTAGCCTCTAAAATCCTCTCATTTTTGCCTGAATCCGCTTTATCCTCTTTTCCATCTCTTTCCTGCCATCTTTCTCTCGTTCATGAATTATGCACATCTCCTCCTCCATCCATTCCTCTTCCTCTGTATCTCTGTAAATCTTTCTCTTTATATCGTTTTCTCTCACAAGAATGCATGTCTCATGCTTTAACATCAACAACACGTTACATTCTTACACCATGCTGTAGGAAAGGCTGCATCATAATACACAAAGGATTTTCCATGACACAATTACATACAGTAATTAAATTTTGTATCACCACTGCCTCACTACTGTTGTACGCCATATACACATTAGTTGGAACCTGTTCTCACATGGAAAACAGCACCATCCGTCACTTGGCCAAATGCGTTTACTTGACCTAAACTATGATTCCTGTCTGTCATGCTGATTTAAGAGTTGTTATTTCTGCATGTCGACTTACAACAACATGTATAGCTGCATGTATACATGTATAGTCTTGTTCTACCAAACTTCATTACCTAGCAGGAGTAGAGTTGTCTGGAACATCCAGCTGTAGCTTCTCAACACAAACAGCAATGGCAGAGGCAGCAGCAGCGTCTACAGCTGTAACATGACGTTGGACCAAAACACGTAACGTGCAGGTAAGACAAGACAAAGCTGTATTAAAATATTGAAGATGATGATATTGCCTATCATTTGACATCAAAACAGCGGTGGTTCGGGAGCTGGCAAATGTCTGACAACAGCGTCTTGTGAGGCTCAGCTAAAGTTAGTTAATAATTGTGTACCATGGTGTTTTGCCCTGTTATAGAGAATTAGTTGTGGGTGATTCTTTTTGTTGTTGTGTTATAAAGTTATAATAGAACTGCCCCAAGAAATCTCAAAATACCCCTAAAAACTGCAATCGAGGGGCAAAAATTGCCCACAAGATTTCCAATTTAGTTAGGGCAATATCTTAATCCTATCCCATTTACCCATCATTTTATTTTCATTCAATCCATTTTTTTAATTTCCATTTCTGTCTCTAACACACACTCACAAAAACAGAGCTGTTGTTCTCACTACACTGCTGTTACAATACCTGGCACAGGCCATGCAATCCTGCACCTGCAGTGAAGTTGCTGCGATGGACCGGTACCTCAATAAAAAAGCTCCAAATGTTGCTCCAACCAAAGAAAGAAACAATCCCGTGCCTGTCGGCAATACCATCCCCAGCAAATAAGACGGCAAAGAAAGTTGCCACTTCTACAATTGAAAAATGGAAAATAGATTGGCTTGGTGCTGAAGAGGTGAGTAAGACAACTCTCCGCTACTATAAAGCATGCAGGGCCCCCCCAACCAAACACAGCCTTGGACAGCTAAAAGCTATCAGACTTTGTTAAAGGGAGGGAACAGGTTAAAAAGTATTCAGCTCATCGTCACCAAACAAGCAAGCATAATTGATTTGCTTATGGTAACTAACATTAACGCTCACGCTAGAGACTTTAAAATGTGTTTGGTCTGGCGCATTAGCTAACATTAGTGTTAGCAAGTTGGCTAGATAACGTTAATGTTACAGCCTACATGTGGGTTTTGCTGACTGGTGGGGTAATCAGTGCCGTTGACTAATGTTACTGAGATCAATGCACTAGGTGAAAAGCTTTTTAGTCCCAAACATATTTTTTTCAGTCTACTAACCAATGATGCAGTGCTGGATAGGCGAGTTTATGTTATTTCATCCATGCTCAAAACATCAGCAGGGCTACATTGGGAGATAAAATAAAGAGTGCTAAAAAATTCAACCAAAGTTATTTCTTGAACTGCATCAACAAAGAAGGAGTACGTTTGGCTCTTTTGACAGTACTTGTAGCTACTAGTCTGTTATTTTATGAAACACCTGAGGCTGTGGCATGCAATGCATCAGACCTACAATGATGAAATCATCAAAGTCAGACTGGTTTTGACTTGTAGGAGATCTGAATATGACATTATCCCTCCAACCAGAACTTTTGGTAAATCTCATTTGATCAAGCCCATTAAAGGACCAGTGTGTAGGATTTATCGGCATCTAGTGGTGAGGTTGTAGATTGCAACCAACGGACTACCCCCCACCTTCCACTCCCCTTTCAAGCGCGTAGGAGATCCGACGGTGGTGGTGAAACTCACAAAAAACGGGAAAGGCCCTCTCTAGAGCCAGTGTTTGGTTTGTCTGTTCTGGGCTACTGTAGAAACATGGTGGTGCAACATGGCAGGCTCCGTGGAAGAGGACCTGCTCCCTATGTAGATAAGTAACGAAAACACAGTAATTCTTATTTTCAGCAGATTCTACACTAATTAAAACATGCTTATGAATATTCCTTTTCTGCCAAGTCCATTCCAGGCTAGATGTCACTAAATTCTACACACTGCACCTTTAAATATTGTCATGATCTCATGATCATTACCTTATATTGCCAATCAGTGATTTATACTAAAGGCACTTCCTAAATACCATCTTAGTTGTTGAAAGGGAATAGGCCTACATTGTTTTGCTTTTATGTGCTTATTATTGTAGTTAGAAAATGTAGACAATTAAATAAATAAACTAATAAATAAACGAGACAGTGTTCACTGAGGTAGTTGTGGTTACACAAGGTGGTGTTTACTGTATGCATTTTAATCTGGGCTCATTTCACATTAAAAACACCAACTTTATGCACTAATTACTATTTTTTAAAAGTGCCCCCAAAATTTTGTGAATGCCCCAATTTTTTAGACAGTGGGGGCTCTGGATTTGACCTGGTGTAGTTTCATCCTGTTGGACACCGTCATTTAAAGATCCCCTCCAGACATGTATTAAGATATATAGAAATATTCTGCTTGGAACAATAACAATAAGTGTCTGATATGGTTTTTCCACAAAAAAAGTATAATTACCACTTTAAAATCCTTAAAATTGCCTCTACTTCTTCTCCCTCATTAAAAATTCCAGAATCTATGAATATGCAAATATATTCATTTCAGAAGTTTAACTGCTGGACACAAGATGTCTCCTACTTCACTCCACTTCCATTCTCAGTGTATGTGCACTGGAGGCTTCAAGTTTCCACATCACACTTGGTTGAATAAGTTGAATACTGGACCAGGATTGGCTTCCAAACTAGTTGTGATGTCACAATTCCTGCTCATAGCCCACCCCTTAAAATCAGATTTGTAATGAGCTCAGAGAAACTTTCTGTCTTCAGAAGATGAATGTGAAAACAGCCTTCTAATGTCAAACTCTGAACATTCATCATTTTGCACAGTGAAGCTCAAACATCCAACTGTAGGAACAAGAAGAAAAACATGTTTTTGAGTGGAGGGGGACTTTAAATAACATCATGTAATTTTATGTATGTTCCTGTTTGATCCCGTTAAACAACAGGTGGTACACACTCTGCCACCTCCTCAAGTGCTCGGAATTTGATAAAACAGCTACAGAAAATAGCAGATTTCACACTGAACATGCACAAAAATCAAGATTTTTCACTCAAAAATTGTTTTTGCTCTTGCAAATTGTGTTCCTACAGGCTCTGTGAACACTTTCTCATCTTTCAGACTTCTTTATGTCTGACAAACATATCCAAACTCTCTCTCTCTCTCTCTCTGTCTGTCAACCAGTTAGCCTTTTCAGAGGATCCACTGGCAGCTGTTGAGTTTTAATTAAGGCTCAAATTAAATCAGCTGCAGTTTAATCTTCTCTGGATACCAAAGAGGGAGACAGGGACTGGGAAGGCAGTCTGTGATGCTGGCAATATCCCATAATGCCTCCTTGTAGCAAATCCCATAACAGCACTAAGACATACTATATTAGTAAACCTCGTTTATACTGACAAATTCAACTTTGCTCTCACATTTAATGCCATTTCCATTGTTTGTTTTTTGCTTTAGTAGATTGCCAGAAGTTGTTTTTTCTGACTGCAGAAGACTTGAGGGAAAAAAGGACAGGCTATGTGGCTGTTTATCATCTTGTGTGAATTCCAGGGATGATCTGGATTTCCACCATCATAACTCTGTCTTCAAAGAGCTGCAAGACACTCGCTCCTCCCTTTTTCTCTGGCTTGATATCCAACATAGTAAAGTATTTACACAATGTCATGTCACCTCATCCTGGGCCTCATGGGGCATGCTGCTGTCTACCAGAGGAATACTGTACTTTGCAATGTTTCTGAAGGAAAGAGGAGGATACATATGTGGTAAACGTCCATGCTCACTCACTGTAAATAATTAGTTTAATGTCATACTTGGTTTGACTTTATTCCGAGTAATTCCACTTCATTTGTCTCATGTCTGGAAGGATGTTATATATCCTCGTATATCGTATATCCTCACTGCTAATAGCTTTCATTCACAAAAATCAATTAGAAAATTGAATATTTTCATGTTGTATCTTAGAAAGTATAAATCTCTATTTTTTAACTGTCTCCACAGTTGTTTGATTAAGTTTAGTCTCTGTTTATGGAGTTACACCCATTGATCCAGATTGAAACAAGTAGTGTAAAAAAGTGCACCCTTCCTCTCAGAGTCATAACTCAGTCAAACCATCAGACATCAGACATCATACACACTGAGGTTAAACGTCAATAAATTTGCTTTAAATCATACAAAAAGGACACTCCTTATAACTTTGGATCATCACATTTTTCTTCAGTATCAAAAGTAATACAGACAATTGTTGTCTGTACAGCCATGGTTACAATGCAAACTGACAATGGTAGCAGCTACTGCAGCATGGTGCAACATGTAAACAAATATTGTGTATAAGAGTCTATAGCCATGCTAGCTGCACTGTGAGGCTATACTTAAGTACTTACTTAGTGCTTTGAGCGAAATACTAATGTTACCATGCTAATATGCTCACAATTATGGCTGGGCGATATGGACAAAATCAAATATCACAATATTTTTGACCAAATACCTCAATGTCGATATTGTGACAATATTGTAGGAATGACTATTGGTGCGTTCACAAAATATTTACACAATGACATGTTTATAAATAATCATCAGTAATGTGGATATAAAGACTAAGTGGGTAAAGGCGAATAATAGAACAGCTAGAACAGTCTGGTGAGTTTAGAAAATTACATCACCAGGAAAAGACAACAGTTATGCCATATCCTATTACGATATCAAAAATCTGAGACGATGTCTAGTTTCATGTCATGATATTGATATAATATTGATATATTGCCCAGCCCTACTCATAATGACAATGCTAACATGATCATGTTGGTAATCTATACATGGTCACCATCTCAGTTAAGCGAGTTATTGTGCATATTAGTGCTAAACACAAAGTACAGCTGAAGCTGATGGGAATATTATTTTTGCACGTATTTGGTCATAAATCAAAGTATTGGACACATTTTAATCTTCCCTGAAGGGTGGCACTAGATGAAAAGTCAGGAGATCGCCAAAGTCATTACAACCCATCCTGAAAGGAACATAATGTTTGTAATTTCATGGAAATCCATCAGTTTGGACCAAAGAGGTGGACTGACAGACAAACCAACATTGCCATCCATAGACCCACGCTGCTAGAGTGAATGAACAAATTGGGCTCAGGTGTGGCCCAAACTCAGTGAGTCCATGGCAACGTTACACTTGCTGTCAACATTACCTAAAAATGATGGGAACCCTGCTGGCAATAAGTAAAGACATATGAATCCCAAAGGGAACTAAGAAAACAACAGCATTGACAAAGTTAATGTAGATTAGCATTTTGGTTTGTTTTTGACAGTGCTGAGGCTTAAAATGTATAACTGGGAGTGTTCAAAATCTTTGTAAATACAACCAAAAAAAAAAAAAACCCAAACAATTTCAATTTTAAAAATTTTTTATGGTACCACTCACATACCAATTGATGGTATTTCTGAGTATCTTATATAACAATATTGCATTATAACATACTAAACTATGACATGTAGAGACATAAAGGAAATTAAACTGAGCACAAACAAAAAAGTAAAGTTAGATTAATTTATTTTGAAGGTGGATGCAGGTTTTTGTCATCTTTGTTCTCACTTGCAGTGTATACTGACTGAGGGATTGTAATCCAAGGTGTTTATAGTTCCATCATTACATTACACTGAAAATGTGTGGCCAGTTTTACATTTCTCTGTAATTCATCCTGACATATTTGGAATTATTTGGATCTCCACTAGAATTGAAAATTCTCCTCAGTTCTGTGGCTCTGAGCAGAGTTTGGCTGTATAACAAGAGTTTGTATTTAGGAACCTGCCAAAGAGTGTGTGCAGGGTTCAAGAGGTTAATCTGGTTGTAATCAAATTATTCGCTTGCATGTTAACACACTATCAAATAGAGAGACACACAGAGACACAGAGAAGTTGCCTGCTGGGCTTCGTCTGCTGATATGACAGAGTTGCTTTGAATCCACTCTACTCTACACACATACACACACAAACACACACACACACACACACACACACACACACACACACACACACACACACTTTCACCAAACAAATATATGAGGAAATGAATTAATGAATGAATAATGAATGACTGTTATTTTCCTGCCTGGTCATTTGCATGACCCATCCCTCGCAGGGTTATTCACACACATTCATCAACAACACCCACCAGCATTTAACAGCACAATATATTGACTTCTCACAAATTTCAACAGCCAATATGTTTTATCCCAAGAGAAACCCATCATGCAATTCAAATAAATACATATGCACAGCCATGTACTTCACACATATAAACCTAATGTACAAATATCAATAAACATATCCAAAGCTTTTACCAAACAAAATCTACATGAATGCACTAATTAATGCCAATGTTGTTAATACACTATAAGCCTGATTAAATTCATAAATAAATAATATATAGATTGTAATTAAGAGGCTTCTACCTACCATAAGCTATTTTTATCCTCCTACTCCAAGCTTTGGAAATATATTTACAAAATGCAGAAATAATCAATTGAAGCTCCATATTCTCATCTCATTTCATCATTTCCCCTTTATCTTCCAGTTTCACTATGTAGTGCCAATATACTAAATCTCAAATGCACAGTCATCTCTTACTTTTAGACAAATTATACTTCAAGGAGAACTCCACCAATTTCACACAACAGCATGTGTTTCTAGGTGTTGGGGAGCACTACTGCGTATATAATAAAAGTAGTATGCCTTTTGTGTCGAGAGGGAGCTGTGTGAAATTACCACACCAAATTTGGACTAGGAAGAATGCATGGAATAAAATGACAATGTCAGTGATTCTGCTACCTTGATTTTGATCTTTTGTTTTTTAAACTGTTCATCGTGAGTTTGACAATGTTATAGGATTGCAATGCTAACTCAGTGCAGTACTCTTTTTTAAAAAGTACTCACCAATTTAGCATTGAATAATTAAAAAAAATGTATACACTTTTTAACATATGAAATAATTCTCCCCAAGACACAGGAAACAGAATTTAGTGTTTTAAATCAGCACACTTCCCCTTTAACATATACAGATTCTCAATTTTGCCTTTTGCCAGATTGTTTACTGCCCAGTTTTGTATGCATTTACACCTGACCTGGTATTTGAACACGTCCACTTCCATCTCTTTTTTGGAGATAATTCTTCTCAAGTCTACTTTTCTGTAATAAATCCAGTATTTCAGATGCCCAATTTACCTCCAATCCCAATAAAAGATTTTTCTAGCAACCTTATTGGTTGGTAAATTCAGCAGCCTATTCCACAAGATCATCATGCTGGCCATCTAATCTCACAGGAATCCCACCGCATATCTCCATCCACTGCCAACTAGTAACTATGATCTAGTAACTAAACTAGTTCTAAATTAACAAATCGCCCTGTTATTCACAACTGTAAACAGCATACAGTTTGCTATGTAGAGAAAAACTCATTATATACATATATATATATATATATATATATATATATATATATATATATATATATATATATATATATATATATATATATATATATATATATATATATATATATATATATATATGTACACCTCTGTACTATATAAAAATAAGACATAAGAAAGATTCTTATATTTAACTGTAAACTCAAGTTGTTAATCACCAACAAACATTATCTGATTAATACTAAGCTTTTACTTTTTATACACCATTCATTAACACATGTAAAAATTGTTTGTATGTGTATGTCTGCATGGCCACATGCACTGCATCAACCTTCTTCCTGACTCATAAAAGCGCTTTGTAGTATTTAAGAGATGAAAATGTGTGTGTGTGCTGCCTGCCCTCTCTCTACAAAAATTCCAATGCTTTGAAAACCGTGTGTTTGTGTGTATGTGTGTGTTGTCTCTCAGGAAGCAGACCACCTTGCAGCTGAGTGAAACCAAGATCTAAAGACAAGCCCAATGCTAAAAGGTGGCAACAGTAAAGCTGTTCCCCACCTGACTGCACATTTAATTGTGGTGGAGGCAGGAACAAAGTCAACACAGTTTGTTTACCAGGACTTTAGCTCCGAGTCAAAAAGAGAGAGAGAGAGAGAGAGAGAGAGAGAGAGAGAGAGAGAGAGAGAGAGACACCAAAAGGTCTAAATCCTGCAGAGAGACATCTGTATCCCTCCACACAAGTTGGCTGCTTGCTCCAGACTGACATTATCGTGCTGCTGCAGCCCTCTGTGAGCTTTACACCACTACCACTGCTATTACACAGGCTTATTGCTGCGCGCGTGTGTGTGTGCGTGTGTGTGCATGAGTTTTAGAGTATTAAGTGTTATCATAGCGGCTGGCATTAATCTAGAGGAAGACATAAACAAGACTGAGAGCAGAGACGAGACGGGCGCCAGGGGCCGAAACCCATGCTGGTCACAGACTGAGGGGACATGCAGAGCATAGTGGATCAGTGATACTGCATTAACAAAACACACACACACACACACACACACACACACACACACACACACAGACACACACACAGACACACACACACAGACACACACACACAGACACACACATCCACTGATGTCATTGCTAGGTGAAATGTCTCAAAAATGTCTACTTTTCCAAAACTATGGAACACAACTATGTTTTAAGCTTAATAACCTGATAATAAAATCATTTAAAGGATAATTATGGTTTATCACACACAGATGTGGTAATCCTTTCTATCAGTAATCATAACATTGTGCTCACCAAGTTAATTACTAAGTCTGGAAATGATCAGACAGGTTGTAAACAAACCTCCAGATTAGCCAAATGTATTTGGAAGAGAAAATGAAGGTGAATATTAAAATTGTGACCCAAAACATCCATCAACAGTTCACAGATCCTCTTCCTGCTTCAACTACTGTACTCACTGTAGTTATGGGCCTGCAGTCCATGTTCAGTGATTATTATTAATATGTCGGGCACACTCACCTTCAATTTGAGCTCTAAATAAAGTGCTTTAGATAATCTGGATAAACTGGAGGTTCATTTAGAACCTGTGTGATTGTCTGACTGCTTGTGTTTCTTGCCTCGTCGGGCCATGTTTACTGTGTGTCAATTGTTTTGTGGTAAATTAATTGAAAATTAGTTTGAGAATATGGGCCACTAAATTACTATGGGTGATTTCCTAATCTTGAGGTCCTGTCTTGTTGTGGGGCCCCATGTCACTTATTATCAAAATGGTTAGCGATTAATTTTCTGTCGATCAACTAATTGATGAATCAACTCAACTGCAGCTCTAAATGTATCATGTTTTTTATCCATAACAATATTAAATGCTTTTGACATACGTTATTGAAAAGGCTACAACAGGACAGACGTCATTGTCCTTTGTTATATAAAACTTTTAAAAAGCCCTCAGTGATTTACACACAGAGGTGAAGTGCTGGTTATTGCTATTGTTGTGTGTGTTGTAGTTGAGATGTGATGATGATGATCTGCATGACCACCAGCTGAAGGGCGCTGAAACTTAGCTTTGACTGTCTCCAAAAAGGGCAGAGGATTTATTTAAGTTGCACTTTTTGTTCATTCTTTTTAGAGATACTGTCACATGATGGCACTCAAAGAAAAAAAAGCCAAAATACCAGTGAATGAAGAATGGATAAAACAAGCATGCATACAGGAAGATACACAGCCTCACACACAAACACACACATTCTGAAAAGCCCTGTAGCTCTCTGGATGTTTGCCACACTTCTAAGTGACAGACACCCTGGGGTAGTTTGCCCAAAATAACCTCTAATACAGATTAAACTCAATACACAGACATACACACAGACACGCGCAACTCCCTCCCCCAGCACGCAGTGTTTCAGTGTGTTATCAGCTCGCCCAGCCCAGTGGCAGCAGGCTAATTCCAGAACATTCCAGGCCGGCTTACACAGCAGGGAGACCCTAAAAACATCTGGACCTGGCTCTGGCATAGTCAACACTCACACATAAAGACATACACTCACACTTATGCAAATGTGGAGAAACACACACAGACAAACACATGCATACTCTTAGAAAGCCAGAACACAGCTTTTAGTTTTGGCTCTAAATTGCAGCTCTATTCTCTCTAGGACATTGCATTGACTTCCATCCATTGTGGACAGCCTAACCCAAACCCAAACCCTAACCTTAACCTAATGTCAATTCACACCTTACCCCTGACCTTAACCAGGACCTCAGAAATGATGTTTTGCCTCATTAGGACTGAGCTTTGGTCCCTATTAGGACTACTGGTCCCAACAAGGTCAGCGTTTATTGTGGAAAAGTCCCCAATGAGGTAACAAAAACACATGCACACACAAACACACAATGATATGGCTAAACACTAAAAAATCCTGGATGAATATGGAGAGCTCTTTCTGTTTAACAATGCAGCTTTAAAGACCCATGCTGGAGGTTTTTCCACTGTATATCACTGCTGACCATTTTCCATATCATACCGTTGCTTTTTAAATGAGATGAATCCATTTTGTTCTTCCTTCCAGGCAGCCATTGGTTTCCAAAGTGTCAGTACACTGTGAAAACCAACTTGCAGAGACTTGAAACTTGCTGCAGATATACAGTATAATCTATCATGGGGAACATTTACCTGCCTTTATGTTTAATGAATTTATTATTTTTAACATGTGAAGCTGCACAAAGATCTGGAGTAAAAGTTAGGTCAGAGATAAATCAACCTTATGGGTTAACTGAAAAGTTTGATATCAGTGTTATGCTCTAATTTGATATGTTTCTATTTACTTTTCTTTATTTAGTTATATTTCTTTATTTTTTACTGGAATTTTGTTGACAAGAAGTACGGCAACATTTGCCTGCTAGCATCATTTTTATGGTATATTGCAATTGTGATAATCTCTTTTTTCTGTTTTTTTTGTCTCATATATGGTATCCCTTACCCTCCATAGTTGTCGTCCATACAGCCCCTAAGACTGTGTTGTCTTGTGGGATGTCAGTTGAAATACAGTTTATTGCTGTGTAGGCTTGGGTGGTATCAAGGTATTATGGTAAACCAGGGTATTTAGAAATCCCAAAGGTATGATTTTCAATACTGTCAAAAGTACAGACACTCCTCTAGACAATTACATGTTCACAACATCAGATATGCTTTTTGAATGGATAAAGGACGGGTGTAAAACTGACTCCTACACGGAGTGTTGCATTATGGGTTGTTTATAGCCTTGATGTTGCTAGGCTAGCAAGTGTCTTAAAGTCTGTTTATAGTGAGTGTGTTAGAGTCAGTCAGCACTAAAAGTGTTTGGTTAGTCCAGTTTAACCTGCAGGAGTTTCTGAAGGCTCGTGTAACACGTTTTTCTGTCTCGGAGGAAATAAATTCATGACGAGTGAAAACGAGTCCAAAGTGTCTTCCAACGTCTCTACTGCAGAAACCTAATATGTCAAACTGCCAAATACCACTGTGACAGATGATAAGGAGCTCAAATAGACAAACAGACAGTCTTATAAATGCTAACTGCCAGAGAAAATCATTTTTGATGGCGGTTACAGCGACGGTTTGAATGGCTTTGCTAATTTGCGTGGTCAGGACAAAATCAATACTACGGCAGCTCTATTAGACACACAGCATTGTAGGCTAGACAACGTCATACATGCTACAATGACTTCTATCACCAGCAACTCAGCTTTTTTTTAAAACGCAAATACTGTCATATACCGTATACCCTGGTGAAAATTAAGGAAGGTATGAAGGTATGAAAAAATAGATACCGCCCAAGCCTACTGCTGTGTCCACTGTTGTCATTGTTTCCGCTCACACTGATAAAAGTTGGTGCTGAATCTGATTGGACTGTTACTTTGGGAGTAAATAATAACCTGCAAATCAAATCCAGGTCACAGTTCATTTATTTGTTCTTTCTTTCTTTCCGCACCACCAGACATCTCTCTCCAACAGCTATCTCATCATGCTGCCTGCAAGGGGTTTGCTGCTTCTCATAGAAAATGAATTGGATCTGTCTTTTTAGTTCAAAATTCTCTTTCTGTTACTATCTGTCTGCCACGACTGAGCAAGAACACACTGTACATGCAAGCACAGGGAAGGAATTCTGTACTAAAATGTGTGTGAATTAATTGTTTATTTATGCTCACAAACTTGCTTTCCTCAAATTGCCCCTTGAGGCACAAATGAAGTCATTTAAATTCTAATTGAATTTGAATAAAAAGACTGCAACTTTGGAAGATTCACACTTCATTTGATCTAACAGACTGCTTAAGCTTTGTCTAACGTCTGCTGAACTTAAGAAGCCGTTTTTGCACAGAATGAGGATGGTGGATTTTGTCCCCTGTCACTTACACTGAAAATATACATTTTCGCACCATTTGATGATCATATGTGCTGATCTGGGAAGTTTTTTAATTGTGTTTGCCTATTATGAATGCCATAACTGAGTGTGGAAGTGTGGAACTCACAAGAAGCACAACAAACTGACTAGATGTTCTGTGTGATGGATTATGTATGTGCAGGTCTATGTAAGTTGATTTTCACAGTGTACTGAAATGACCTGAAACCAAAGGCTGCCTAGAAAGGAGGAAATCAATCTAAAAACTGATGGTGTGCTTTGGAAAATGGCCTGTAGTAAAGTAAAATATACTATATGTGATTTGTAGTTAATGAGCTAAAACATAGAAAACACTGTAATGGTCCATTAAAATTAAAGGAAGAAGTGCATTGGCAAGGATTAGGAGGAGACAGGAGAGAGTTGCAGAAAATGCCTCTGCAGAAAATGGAGTGTGTTTTATCTGAAGCTCACTGCTCTCCAGGCATTTGTCCTCCATTATCACTACAGGCTTCTTCTAAAAGCACATAGCAGGGGATGGAGCAACACAGAAGCAGAAGCAGCACAACGTGCTACTGTAGTAAAAAGTGGGACATGGATAATGGTATCAGTACAAAGCCGCGCAAAACACACAGAGGAAGGACGGTCAATTGACTGCATTCAGTATGGACCCATGAAGGAAACATCCCCCTCTGATACTGAGACATTGTTACATCTTTGCAATCTGTGGTGTTCAAGAGTTGTCTAATTTCTGTCAAGCTGCCTCATCAAACATGTCCTCATTCATCTGCTTTTGGCAAAAAAGCATTTGAAGAAGGCATTACAGCTATTCCTGACATACTGTAATTCAACAAGCAAATGAGCAAACACTGTCTGTGAGAGAGGGTGTAAAATGAGGAATTGGAAAGCACTTTTTGAAATCGTATTACCTGGACAGAGATGTTTTTGTGGCTAGTAAAGTGTGATGATCATACAGCATGCAGTTGAATGACCTGGATTTTTTGTTTTTTACCTTAGATCAAATCAACATAATTATAAGTCAGCACCCTGCCATTATAAGACAAACAATTACACATGTGTAACTATGGGTCTTATGATGGCAGGTAGTGACAACACATTGTGTTACGGCAAAAGTTGCCTCATTAGGACCGAGCTTTGGTCCCTATTAGGACTACTGATATGACTAACACTAAAACATCCTGGATGAATGTGGAGAGCTATTTCTGTTTAACAATGCAGCTTTAATGACCCACGCTGGAGGTTTTTCCACTGTATATCACTGCTGACCATTTTCCATATCATACCGTTGCTTTTTAAAAGAGATGAATCCATTTTGTTCTTCCTTCCAGGCAGCCATTGGTTTCCAAAGATATACAGTATAATCTATCATGGGGAACATTTACCTGCCTTTATGTTTAATGAATTTATTATTTTTAACATGTGAAGAATAATAAATAATAAATAATAATAAATTAGTAACCCTCAGGAGTGAGGTTCCTTGTACGTCAGACGCCACTGTGCATACGCGGAAATGGGCTTTCCGTTTACAGCTACACTAGCTTGTTGTGCTACATATCACAACTTCTTGACTTTGTACTCAAGTTCTTTGACAAATTTATAATGTTATACAAAGTCAAGTTAGCGAAGCTCTGTAAACAGAACTGCATTTTTGCGCATGTTCAGTGGTGTCTGCCATACTAGGAAACTCTCCTGAGGGTTACTATCTTATGGCTATTTTTACTCTTTGGAGCCATTTCTAAACAAGCTACAGTAACCACTGTCTTCAGGGATGAAAGAACATGTTTTAATAGTTTTTGGACAACAATGGAGGTCTACAGCACAGAGGAATACAATATATCAGGCTTTGGATTGTAAGTAGTGTTGGTTTGGCTCTGCTAATGAGATTTGTTGACAATAAGAAAATGACATGAAATCGCCAGCTATATCCTTTAAGTCTTGACTTGAAATGTTTTGGATTGCCAAAACATTTTCTGCTGTTTTAAGTTTTTTGGGGTAAGTCTCAAGTCCTTGACGGCAAGTCCAAGTCAAGTCACAAGTCTTCATATGCAAATTCCAAGGCAACTACAAGTCTTTCAGATAAAATGAATGAAGAAGAATGATACACCAACTGTAAAAAAACAGTCCAATAAATCATAGTCAGTTTTGATGTGTCCACATGTTTTTGGTTAAACTCTTTCTTTCACCTACCTCATTTTACCCATCATCATCTCAATATACCTACATCTAATCCTGTACTTAAACCTCAACCCAAAACTCTAAACTAGTCCACTTTAGGGTCTGAGGACTGATTGAAAATGACGTTAGGCATAAATGTTCTATCAGAGGTGTAAAATTGGTTTCCATGTGGATATAAGAACAAATATGCATATAAATTCCCTCTTATCCCAGCTATCTGTGCACAGAGTTTCACAAAAAAACACACTCTTTGTCTCCAAAACAAATTGTCTATGGTTGCAGTGGGAAGCTCCCAGGTGTGAGTTAAGCTGTGTAAATATAAATCCAAGCACTGCTGAAAAACTGTGTGCACGCTCAGCAGACCATCGCCACATAAATCAAGATAAGAAAAAAACAAACACAGCATAAACAAAGCAGAAGCCTGTGTGCTTACTAAATGAGAGGCTTGCGGCAGAGCACCAGGGCGTCGTAGAGCACGCACACTCCGAACACGGTGATGCCCGTCTCCTTCACCAGCATGGCGCAGGTGCCCAGAAGCAGACTGACGAGCAGAGACCACGCCGACACCGTGGAGGGCAGAGAGTCCTCAGAGACACACACACTCACGCTCCTAACAGACAGAGAGGAGAGGACAGATGATAACAGGTTGGCCTCAGCCTAGTCACACAGAGACATAACTCTTACTGTTAATTAACCTAATTAAGATCTGTGTCTTGGCTGCGAATGAGAAATGTCACACTCAAATGTTCATATTCAGGCATTAGACAAAGTGACATAAGCATTCATGCAATATAAGTAACTTCATCACAGATACGACCACTGCTACAAAGGTGGGTCATATTAGGCTGAAAGCCAATCAGCAGCATTTGTCAGTAATTAATGAGGTGTGACAGTACTTTGATATATGAGATTTCAAAGCCACATAATTATACCTGCAATTATTAATCTGGCCATTAAGTCTATAAAATGTAAGAACATCATAAAAATGCAGTCCAGGGGCACATTTTCAGATTTCATGTTTTATCTGACCAACAGCTTGAAACCCAAATATACTCAATTTTCAAAGGAATAAAGCAAGCAAAAGCATTAAATCTTCACATCTGAGAAGCTGGAACCAGAGAATTTTGGCAATTTTATTTGATAAACGACTTAAATGATGAATCCATTATTAAATGTCAATTAATTTTTGGTCGATTGACAAAGCAGTTAATCCACTAATAGTTTCACAACTAAATATGATTGATTAAGCAAAAACTGCAGGAGTATCGGTAAGAATACTAAATACTATTTAAAGGACCATTCATTATTATACTACAGGATAATTACCATAAATTCTCAAATTGTGACCAGACACTTTATTTAACTCAGTGGCAGAGAACTAGGCTTTTATTTAGGACAGTCTTTTATTACAGACAGGCTTTTTTCTAAATCCCCCTTTTCTCCAGTTAATGCAAACTTAACACTTGTTCCATGTTGACCAGTCGTCTTAATAAATTCAATATACTGTCCAGTTCCACAGCATTCACTCCATCAGTACAGCAAGAATCATGTCATGTGTTCTACCCCATTGTTAAGCTACTGCAAATGAAACTCAACACCTTCTCCAGAATTTTCACATTCAAAGTCTTGCATCTTTCCCTTTATAGGTAGTCTTTTAGTGTGAATGATCAGCAGGAAGTGTTTAGTTGTGTTCACACTAGCTTGACATCGATCATGAGTAGAGCCAAGAAGAAATGACTGGAATTAGTTTGAAAACACTATTTCTGTTTAAAAAAGAGCAACTCGGAGCAGCAGAGTGGTGAGTATAGACTGTTGTTATACTGATGGAATTAGTGCTGTGCTGTAAAATTATCCTGAATTTGCCATGTGAGCTATTGTAGTAATTCTACCTTCCTCTATGTTTGTTTTTACCCAGCCTTTATGTGTTAGTGCTGGCCACGGTACTGGCTATAATTTGATAATTGTTGGGTTGGGTTTTTTTTTGCTTTGTTTGTTTTTTACAACTTGGGTCTTTTTTTGTAATTTGGACCATAATTTCTATCAGTTAGGGGAACCTGAGCTTTGTTAAATAGCATGGCTGAATGTAGACATAAAAACTATTTAAAATCTTTCTTAATCTGACAAACTCCATCAGCAAAGAGGAACAGCAGCCATAAGTTACAACTAACCAATAGTGACACAATAAACATGTACAGCGTACACTGTAGGAGGCTGATAAATGTGGCTCACATGACCATCTGTTGTAGTAGTTTATGTCCTGTTCATGAAAAGTTGATGTTATTTTGTCTACCTGGTCAGCACATCCTGATCAGTCCCTCAGGCAGGGTAATGTCTTTTACATGTGTGTGTATGTGTGTACAAGGTGTGGGGGAGGTACAGAGTCATCTTACCTAATATAGGAGAGGAACGTCAGCAAGAACAGCAAACAGGCCAAGACGTCAGCCCTGCCCACGATACCAGACACCTGCAACACACACACACACACACACACACGCACACACACACACACACAGATTTTAGAGATTACTCATGTGTCGGACAGCTCTGGTAAGGAAATGGTGCTGGGTATCCATGTGGAGCCCATTATGTTGCCACGTTACAGTGAGATGCACAACTTGACCTGCTGCACATCACTGTCTCTGTGGAATGCTTGTTCATACCAAAACCTGAGAGCAGTGATTATGGTTAGGACAGGTGCCCATTATGACAGCCAAGTACAAGTATTATAGCTCCTCTGAAATGGCTGCCCACGCATGTGTGCTGTTGGGGAAGTTTTCTTTGAAGGTGAGTACACTTAACAATAAAAATTGGCAATAAATGATTATAATCTAGCTTTAACCGTTCCTATAGCATCTGCTAAAGAAAGAACTCATTCTAAGAAAAGCATGCCAGGAGTTACTTATGACAGCGACTTCCTACATTTCCCACAATGTTTTTTAACAATTATTAGAAAAACCCCTCACACTTGCCTGCAATGTTCTTCTGTTTGAATGATATGTCCTGCCAGACGTGTGCAACATTTTGCAACAACCTTTGAAATTTATTTGGCGAGTGTGTCGGTGCTGCAACACAAATAGTCTTTAACATAGCAAGGAGCGCATAACCTGAGCAGCCTCGTGCAAGATTTTATTTTTTATGACTGAGTGTTAAACAGTCAGCGGCCCAAATTAACTTTCTCACTGTAATCATTCCTCCTGTTCATACTGACCATTAGAAGATCTCTTCATAATGCACTTACAATGTAAGTGATGGGGGACAAAATCCACAGTCCTCCTTCTGTGCAAACATGTATTTAAAAGTTTATCTGAAGCTAATATGAAGCTTCAGCATCCAAATGAGTCAAATCAAGTAGATATCTTTCAACATTACAGTCTTTTTAGTGCCAAAGTCCCTCTTTTTGTTACTATACTTCCACCACAGCTCAACAGGGAAACACTGTCCGAGGAAACACAAAGACTGTAAATGTGGCAGATATCCACTTGATATGACTAACTCAGACTGCTGAAACCTCATATAAGCTTCACATCAACTTTTAAATGCATTTTTGCACAAAATGACCTCTTCCACTGTTCATATGGACACCTGACTGTTGTTTTAAGACTTGAAAAAGCAAAATGTGTTGCCGTGTGTAAAGGTTTTACCGATATGATGGTGTTCGTGCATACACCAATTCCATTACTTGCCCACCACCCCCACTGTCGTTTTGCTTTTTTTTTACAGAAATAAAACCCATGTAGCTCATTTTCACGTATCAGTACCCACATTCACCAAATGAGCAAACTCTATTTTGTAAAATACTAAACGTGTTATCAATACTTAGTCACATAACGGACGCTACAATTATAAACAAAAGTGTCTGCTCTGTGACCGTCTGCAGCAGCAGCAGAGTCTCAGCACAGAGTAGCAGAGTGAGACGTATGTCCTCCCTCCTGCTCTCTGCTGTAAACACTCATAGCTGTTAGTGAGCAGCTGCTCTCATGTCTTCCTGGGTCTCGGTGCCCGCTCTCTGCCTTATCAATCTGCTCTCGGTGTGTCTCTTTCCGGATGGCAGGCAAGTTCGGCACTGGTCGCCACAACCGTCACACACACGCTCTCTCTTGACTGCACACTCTCTACGCACTGAGCTATTCCCTAAGGAGCTAAGCTACTTGTATAACTATTTTAGTTTAGAAAACATTTTAAAATACTTTTTTTTTTTAAATCCCTGATGCTTAGGCCTGGTGGGCCACTGGGCTTGCGATACACTGGTGGATATCCTGAACCATTGACCATAAAATGTATAAACCTATATAGAATATTCAATTATCCTTTGCTTTTAAAACCAGATACATTCCCCTCTACAGCCATGCTAGCAGTTCTGTGAGGATGTACCTAGGCAGAGTTTATGCTTACATCAGCATGCTAACATGTTCACAATGACAATGCTAACATGCTGATGTTTAACAGGTATAATGTTTACCATGTTTACAATCTTGGCTTACTGTGTTAGCATGCAAGCATTTTTTAAGTAGCATAAAACACGGGGAAAGTCATTAATTTTGCAGTTATGACCTGATGATGCTACATGTAAATTAAGGAATGTAAAAAATTATTAGGATTTATCCTCTAAGAACCAAATGTATCTGTAGCCGTTTTTCATAGAAATCCATCCATCTGGACCAAAGTGGTGGACCGGCAGACTGCTGCTGGCATACTGATGTCTTGGATAACAATGATGCTAATCATGCTGCAGCTGGATTCTACTTTTGCAAATGTAAACTGTGGCACCAGCATCATCGGAAACACATCTCGACTGAAACAGCAGACTCAGAGTAACTTAACCTCTGAAAATGTGTTTTTTTTTTTGTGACCTCCAGTGGTTTAACTTGTCACTGTGCTGCAGTGATGTAGAAGTGTACTCCAGGACCCTGTGACATCACTGTAGAGTTTGGCTGCACATGCAACCAAGCACACTTCTGACCACATCACTGGGTGCAGTTAGAGGTGAAACAGGTTTAAAGCCTTCAACCAGAGAGCGCAGTGGAACATTGCTTTTCAGCCTGGTGTTAAGCTACTCTTTAAAAAGACCAGAGCTGCTCTCTCAGGGACAAACACTACAGGACATTTCAAAACCATTTTGCTAGGATTTGGGCTATGCTGAACACTGCAAACATACAATCTGAGCAAGTGTTAGTGATTTTGTTGTTTAAGCAGTGCAGTACAATTTTCCAGTTATGACAAAATCTTTAATTTACAAAAAAAAATAGCCCTTATACTGAAAACACGTGTTGTAGCTGCATCACATTTGTTTCTTTCCATTAGCCTATAGCACACTAAGACATGATTTATGGGAAGTACCAGCAAACTTATAAAGTGTTTCTGACCAGTTCAGCTGCCTGGCTGAAACTGCCTGCTGTAAACACTGACTGGACAGGCCTGAGACACACGAATAATCAGAGAATTTATACCCAGCCAGCCAAATGCTGCTCAATTCTGGCTGTCAGCTATGTTTGTCTGCTCTTCCAGCCACCTTAACAGCTGGAGCATTTCAGGATGTATTGCAGACTTTTGGCAAAAGTGGACAAACTGTTAGCTTCCTCTCTGGGGAGCAATAGACAGTACGTGTCATATATCTTCTTAAATTCAGTGGTGTTTCTCCATAAAGCTGATCTACAGTATCGGCCACAGTTCAAGCCAGTGGTTTCTGTGTTTGGCGGAGCGGCAGTCAGCTGCAGCCTGGCAGAAAAGCAGTAAACATGTCCAACAGACACTGATAAAGAGCAGGCTGGGAGGGGAGTGAGGATGGAGGCCAGTGAAGGGAGGAGGAACAGAGAGAGGAGAGAGGGAGGAGGAGGGTGAACTTTCATGTTTTTTAATGTGATATGTCATTAAAGAAAGAGTGAAGGAACTTGAACACCATAGAATCTCATCAGCTCCACACACACACACACACACACACACACACACACACACACACACACACACACACACACACACACAGGCACAAGGATGCAGAGAGTGAGTGGGAAACAAAAGAAGAGGAGAGAGAAAATTAGGCCTGGCCAGAATGCTCAAAAGCGCTCACTGCCAAGGTATTCAATGCCAAAGTCTGTAATCAAATGCCATGTTTTCGTTGTTTTATTCAAGGTTCTATTTAGGCTCCACAGGAAAGGAGACAGCACCGTATTTTATTCATTTTTGCTAAGAAATGATTATGCATATGCTTGGCGTTTGTACTTATTTGGTCAAAATCATAATTACCAAAAAAGAAGAGGACAAAGAAATGAAACTTTCATGTATTTTTCTACTGTGACAGAGACCCCTACATTTACGTAAGGGACATACATTTTTGTTACCAACTAACAATGTTGGTAGACATGCTCCCTGCATGTCAAAGTCCAGGGCTTCAACCTGCTCAGAACTCTTCATTTGTGATGTTTTTTAATGTCAACTCGTTGCACATGCCAATAAACAGCTGTCTGTTCCGTAGCCTTCGTTGCTAAGGTTGTTGCTAAGGTTTTTCCATGTGTATTTGCATTCTCCACTATCATATTTCGGATCAGATTCTGGCTCAAACCTGTATGGATGTATTTGAAAAGTTGAGTAAAGAGTAAAGAATGAAGAATGAGAAAAAGTAGTGAATTCCTACTACTACCGTTTGTTTCAAGGTTTGTTGACGTAGACTGCCTAGTGGCTGGAAGTTGGCTGTAACACCGCTTCTGGAACTGACCAACCAGAACAGAGAGGGCTCATCAGGAGGGGGGCATTAAAGGGGCCCTATTATGCTTTTCCTTATTTTCAGACATATATATATATTTCCGAAAAACATAACAAACAAAAGAAAAAAATAACTACCAGACAGCAAAGTGGACTCAGAATACAAAGCACAGGGTGTCATGCTGGAGGTTTAAGACACTGACCATGTAATCACATCACATCCATGTTTCGAATCCAGCCTGAGTCCAGTCCAACTTTTTTTGGCACATTGGCAGTAGCCATTTTTTTAAACCGTGTCCATGTAATTTAAATTGGAAGGGTGTGTCTCAGAGAGACTGCTATTGGAAGCAGCTGCAGCGTCGGAGCCTTGTGGAAAAGAGGAGATGTGTGTTTCACACTTACACACACACTTTTTTTCCCCATTTATTTAGGTGTTTTCTGCTCTGGTGTTTGCAAAACACAGAACTTGTGTGTCTGTACATATAGCAAAGCGTCTCTTTGCTATATACAAATACACATCAAACCTCCGCCTGAAATCTGAGTGAGATGAAAGGAGATTATTGAAAGCCTTAAGTGGAGTGCATAGTCTCTGATAGAGGTGTGTTTGTGTGTGTGTACTAAAAAGACATTGCTTAGTCACCCACAAATACTTTGAGGTGCTGAGATGGACGAAGATGAAAGGGAAGAGAACAGAGGAGGAAGTGAGGGATGAAGACTGATCGAAGGAGAGGTATAGAAGTTCAAGATGAAAGGACGAGTCGGGGGTGGGGTGGTGGGCGGTGGGCGGGGGGGTGAGAGAGGACAGGGTAGACTTGTCTCTCTCCATGAATAAAATATGTGTGTGAAGCCTCAATACTCACACACACACACAACACACACACACACATACACACACAATGAATAATATGTTTGGGGTGTAGCAGCAGTAAACAGATTACTCTCCTTGAAGCAGAGGAAGAGGAGGTGCTGTCAAAGTTGCTCTGTCCATTTAGTTACTACACACACACACACACACACACACACACTCATAGTGAAGGCTTCTGATGCCAGATGAGATGGTTTGGGACAGGCTGTTGTACTCACAGACTGTCTGCAATAATCAAACTTTCTCCCTCCTCTTCCTCTTTTGTCTGTTTGACCCTTCCCTCTCTTTCCATTCTTCTCCTCCTCCAATGTCAACCTTCTGACCCCACAACTCCATCATGCCTTCCCTTACTGAACATTGCCCCCAAAACCAAGGTACATACCAAACCATGAATTGTATGTACCCTTAAAACCCTAGTATATAAATATGTATACCTACAGTATAACACCAGGAAATAGACCATTTACAAATACAGTTTTTTTACGATTGGTTTCCTGCATGGTTCAATACTAACTCCACGTCTTCAAAACTTCACACAGTCAACTTTACCAACACACTGCTGGGCACAACAGTTCATTTTACACACAAAAGCAAATCCTTCCAGCAGAGACTAACACAACAACTCATGTGTCAGTCAGAACACACTGACATAAAAACACATCTTTTTATGGCAGTCTGTAATGTTAAATCACTTTTTTATTGTGCATGTGTTGTATTTTTTAATGGTTGATAGTGTAAGAAATGTGTATATTGTGTAAATACAGTAAGATTTGTAGCTCTCTATAGAACGTACTACACTGTAATCTACAGGAATGAGTCATAGCGCCAAATTGATTTGCATTGACTATAGTCAGCAGTGATGTTGTCATTGTGTTTGTGTTATTAATGTCAGACATTAAAGTAACACCTAATGTACGATTATATGTACAGTAAGCAAACATATTTCCTTTCTTCATATTTTATGTGTTATATTTGCTCAACAGGTGAATATGTGTATAAGGACAGTGAATGCAGCTACATTTACATGAATGTTGAACGTTAACTGTTTACTAAATGTCATTATATATTTAGGCAAATAGTTAAGTTCAAGCACTTTTTTCAGTATTTTTGGAGGGAGGGATGAAGGAATGTTAACTTTTAAAATTCTTCTTAAACCAGTGTCTCATACAGCTTATCTAAAGCGTATGTGTTGCTTTTTAGAATTCTGGTTTAAATGCATGGTGTCTTCTAAGCCTCAGTATTATGATATATGTGATTTATATAAAACTTATTTGTTGGCACATAGTATTTTAGACATACAATGTCAGCATCTTCTTATTGCCTGTTATTACTGAAGCAATTATACCTTCTATGCAGAGGTAGTAAGAGACACATATGGAAGTGAGAGAGGCAGCCATGCAGCCAGAGGAAGTGCATCTTTGTCAGCAGTATTAAGCTGAGCTTCTGCAAGTGAGGATGTCAGTCAGAGGGCTACAGTAGGTAAGAGTTGGGCTGGTTAACATGTGAGGAGAATTTACTGAAATACACTTCATTTCTTTGCATGTATCATTAATGACCTGTCATGTAGCAGTGTTTGAACCAACCTCAGTCATGGGTTTGGTTTAAATACATACATTTTAATACCATTTTAACAGTGTTGCGAAAGTGGTCATTCAAGGCATATATTTATTTATCTATTTATTTGCAAAAATCACCTTTTATGAATTTGGGCCCCTGCCCCTCTAACATCCTCTGCACGTCCCTGACTGTTCTCGTTACCTCGATTCAGCCAGCATTGTGACCTCAATATGCAAATGAGGTAGGCAGAGCTGGCAGACTACTGATCCTGTCAACAAACACGGTGTGTTCATTTATTCAAGAGGGCAAGTGTGGGGGAATCCAGAATATTTGGTAACCGCATGGGACAATGTAGTGTTTCACATTCTCTGCCAGTCACAGTCACTTGTCCTTCCACCTTACTCTCCATTTCTCAACCCTACAGAGGAATTCTTTTCCTCATGGCGGTGGAAAGTTTATGACCACCAGCCACATGATCACATGCCCCTCTTGTCTGGACAGATTTGCAGAAGTTTGCCAGGCATGGATCAAGCGTGCAAAAAGATTCTTTCCCAGGTGAACAATCAATGCAATAAAGAAGTGCAGTTATTTTTGTTGTAATGGAATCTTGATTTATGCTAAATAGTTAAATAAACAAAAATAGTGATACATATTGTAATGCTACCTGTTGTTAGTGTTTTTAGTTCATTGTGTAATGCGTGACTAAGTGTTACTGCTGGGAGATAAATGTCATCAGTGTTCTGGTACACGAGTTGATTCTGAGATGTTTTGGTTCCATTAGTGCATTTTGGATGTGAGATTAACAGTTGTGCCGAGTTGCATGTCAGTAAAGACAACTATTAGAACAGTTTTGAAAAAGTAAAAATGTGGGTAGTCAGTTGATATAAACTGTAATGAACACACACAAACAAGCAAATGAGAGAAAACTGTTTACATAAGCGTGACAGTGAATAATGGGATAATATGTCCTGTTTGCTGCTCCACAGTCACCAATCAGACAGGATGATTCTCTGACATTAGCTTTACGCTGAGTCCAGCACAACAGGAAAACATTACTATGATACTGCAGAGCTTTCTACTAAAGCAACAGTCTGATCACCACACTACTGCTACAGTTACTAAAGAGAAGGTGAGCCACCCACAGCAACCACCAGAATCCCTTGCAAATGTCTCTCAACTCAAGAAGGAAGGAGTGCACAGGAGGAATGTGGATACTCTGAAAATAGTGAAGATAAGATATGATATAATTAGACAAGATGAGATAAGACAAGACAAAATAAGATAAGATAAAGCAAGATATGAAAAGAGAAAAAACAAAACAAGAAAAGAGAAGATAAAACAAGACAAGATAAGATAAAACAAGATGAGATAAAACAAAATAAGATAAAAGACAACAAAAGCTAAGACAAAAAAGCAAGAAGTCTTTCAGTCAAAGAAATTTTTTAAAAAAGTAATTAAAGAAATTAGTCGATGCATCAGTTGATAAGCCCAAGTCGACTCACATTTTGTCAATCAGATTGCTGCCTTTTTTTTTAGCCACATCATTCTACACAGAGTAACACAGGGTGACAGCATGACAGACTATAAACTTTCACTGATTCTTGTCCCTAAATGACCTAAATACATAAATAAATACATAATAATACATAATGTAAATACATTTGTTTAAAGTAACTATATGGTGCATTTACTTAACACATTTTAATCATTCAAAAAGGTTTATAAAAGCCCCGCCAACCAAAATTTAAACATCTCGTGGACCAGGGCCAGTTTGAAGGAATATTCTGCTGCTTTTTTTTGTTTTAATGTCTTCTGTGGCTCTGGAGGAGCTTTGTCAAGTTTGAGAAAATGACCCTGATGATGTCATGAGGGGCATTTAACAAACAGAGAGGCTCTAATGAAAACGATGCTGTGGTTACATTATGGTAAGTGTAAGATCCATTGTTTTTGGTATTTGACATACTAGAGATTAAACATCAGGATGTCTCTGCCTCTGCTACACAGATTTTGACCATTCTCTTTTTATTTGCAAGTTCCAGATTTCATGGAAGTCCAATAGAAAGTTCACTGGAATACCCCTTTAATCTGATGAAGGTGTTTACAGGAGGAGCATTTTATTTGTAATTGAGCTGTTAGTCTGATTATCGGTGGAGTAAAAGGCTACATATGGATGCAGCCAGTGTGACAAACAGAGAGGAGGAGGAGGAATGAAACATACCTATTTGTCTCACTCTCTCACCCATCTCCATCTGTCTGGCTCATTCTCTCTCTAATTCCGGCCAATTACATAATTTAGCAAGAATCTGGGCTCAGCTACAGCTGGCTGTCTGCATCCAAACCCCAGCATGGGGGGAAAGGAAGTGTAAAAGTACAGCTCGGTTAAACACACCCAACAAGGCAAATACTGAGTGTGTGTGACTTTTTGCAGGCAGACTGTCACCCCAAGCACATTCTAGAACAGTTGTGTATCTCCAGTCGCCTGTCCCTCGGCTCCGTCTGTCCTAGCCTTCACCAACAGCCCAAACACCCCGAAACAGCTTTATCTGTGTGTGTGTGTGTGTGAAGGCCCACGGCACACATATGGCAGACAGGATCCACACATGGCCAGCATGCTATCAGCAGAAAGAAGAGAGGAGGAATGGATGAATGGAGGCTTTTCAGCTCTGAAACAGGAGCCCCATTCACTCGATATGGAGCGAGTGACTGACTGCCAGACTGGCCATATTGGACACAGAAGACAGTGGAGACAGTCTGAACCCAGAGACCTGGTTCTGTTGAGGTTCAGGCTGAGTTTATTTGCAACACAATAATGATGAACAGCTGGAGGAGAAAAGAAGTTATTCAAACTGTGATACAAAGAGCACAGAGAGTCTTATGAAATGTCTAACCACTCCAAATGACAAAAAAGAGAGAAAAATAAACATCAAGACCGTAATCAGAGATGGGCATGTCTGATTATAGATGGAGGTATTGCATAACATCAAAACTCAATAATGTGAATAATGGTACAAAAACAGAAAAATCCTTGAATAAGCAGTAAGACAGACTCAGCCAAGAAACTAGACTGACTCCAAATCAGTTTACTATCTTCTTTATAAAATAGCCGGAATAGTCAGGATTTAATTATTATAACTTTAAACACACAATATGTAATTTCTGCCACTAGGGGTCCTCTCAATCAAAACAATAACAAAAGACGGAGTGTGATGACATTGAGAAGTAGCGTGGGATCATGGGAGTTGTTGTCTTAATTGTTAAACAACCAGCTTCTCCAGGTTAGGATTACTTCAGTGTTCATCGTTCAGGATGTTTTTACCGTGAGCCGAATTATCCGCAGAGGTCTCATCCTCCCCAGAACAAACAGACCTGGTGATTAAAACAGGTAAAAACACTGAATAAAGCAGTTTCACGTAAAAAATCAGTGTTTCTCTGATGCTGTTCGGCGGGCACAGGACGTCCAGTTGGGGCTGTGAGCTGAGCTGCTGCTAACGTTTGTTCAGCTTGTTTTTCTGATAACTTAAAATCCACACGTTCAGCATGTTTTTCCCGGGAGCCAAATTATCCGCAGAGGTCTCCTCCTCTCCAAAACAAACTTACACTGGAATTAAAACCAGTAAAAACACTGAATGAAGCAGTTTCACGTAAAAAAATCAGTGTTTCTCCGACACTGTTCAGCGGGCACAGGACGCCCAGAGGGGCTTCTAGCCGAGCTGCTGCTAACGTTTGCTCAGCTTGTTTCTCAAGTTTATCATAAAAATGTGGCTTAAAACTGAATAAAAGTAAATTTATGACAGTTTCTGGCGGACAACCACAAGGCCAATGTATTATCTTGGATGCGTATACTCTTTGGTAGACGCCTTTGTGGCAAACAGCCACAACCCCAATGTATTATCTTGTATGCATATACTCTTTGGTGGAGGCCACTGTGGAAGACAACCACAACACCAAAGCATGCATCTTGTGTGCGTATACTCTTTGGTAGAGGGGGAATGACGCCATCAACAGGCAACCAAATGAAACAGACTGTTATCTTGATTAAAATTATGCATTTCTCTGGGTTTTAAAATTGTTGGCATAATAGACGTCATTTTTTAGACATTTTAATGCAGAATAGTTACATATTATAGCTTTAAGTATCACATAACCTCAGAATGAGAGAAATAACTTTGTATACATAACCGCCACCACATCTTAAAGGACAGGTTCACAAGTTTTCAAGTCTTAAAACAACAGTCAGGTGTCCATATGAACAGTGAAAGAGGTTTTCCTCGCTGTAATCATTCCTCCTGTTCATACTGGCTATTAAAAGATCCCCTTCAAATGTGCTTTCAATGTAAGTGATGGGGGCCAAAATCCACTGTCCACTAGGGCTGTAACAGTTCATGTATTCATCCCTAACTGTCACGATATGGACGTTACAGTTCAGTGCATGCAGTCGTACAAAGAATACGCTCCCTGAACAATTACTGTCAAAATAGTTTAATAATTCACTTACTCTGACATGCGGAACAATAATTCTAGAGCACGAGTTCCACCCGGAACGTTTTGGCAGTGCACCACTGTAGCATGCTCATTGATGTACACTAGCCAGCTTAGCCAAGGTAGCCTGGTTACCCTGTAGTGTCGTTGCTGTCAGAATGACAAACAAGAGACCCATAACATTGACCGAGTGCAACACTATTATTTAAATTTGCTCCGTTATCTCCGTAGTGAAACAATACCGCGCCTGCCCCGTCTGCCACCCTTCTCTGTGACGGTTGGCTTTTCACTCCACCTCTGAGTGAAGCCATTTGGAACAATAAACACATTTGATTTCTGACGTGGTCAGACTGCACATCATAAGAACCAGGTCTGAGAGAGAAAAATGCAGTTAAAAAGTATCGCAGTAAAAGAAGTGGTTTGGTCCCTCTGATTTATACATTTTTATGTGTTTTATATGTGTTACTTATGTAGCTGCTGGGGGTGGAGCTAGTTTGAACTACTTTAAATACAGTTAGACCACAAATCAGCATAAAACACAGTTTTCACAGTAACAAAAAGAGGGACTTTGGCACTAAAAAGACTGTAATGTTGAAAGATATCTGCTTGATTTGACTCTTTTGGATGCTGAAGCTTCATATTAGCTTCAGATTAACTTTTAAATACATTTTTGCACAGAAGAAGGACTGTGGATTTTGGCCTCCATCACTTACATTGTAAGTGCATTAAGAAGGGATCTTCTAATGGTCAGTATGAACAGGAGGAATGATTACAGCAAGAAAAACCCATTTTTAATGTGAATTTGGGCACCTGACTGTTGTTTTAAGACGGACTTGAAAAACTGTGAACCTGTCCTTTAAAGCATTCCAACAATATACTGGTAGCTTACATGTGTTTATAGTTGGTTTATAGTGTGGACCAGTTGCTGGCACAGAAACAACTCATGTTTATCTCCCTTGGAAACCCATCTATTGGAGGAATACAAATTTTGACCTGATGATGGTGCCAAAATGAGAAGCAAAGATCACCAAAGTTATTATGATTCAACCTGTGGGGAACATGAAATTCTGTACCAAATTTCATGGCAATCCACCCAATATTTGCTGAGATTTTTCAGTCTGTCAACATCATCTATAAAGGTTGATGCAGTCTGTCTGCTTGAGATCACATAATCTGCTATGGTGGACCTTTCATTTACAGATGCGACTGCTTATGGCTGCTAATGGAGAGTGGAGTCAAACAGCACTGATGGTAGGCCATAAACTTGTTGGAAACAGAACTGGTGATGATCCTACAGGTGCTTTTACAGTATATAACAATACCCCTGGTCAATATCACTAAAATGTTAAGTAATGTCCATTTAATACAATTTGATTTGTTTTTAGACAAAACCCAAGAAGAATTTAGTCAATTCACTTCAAAAACAGAATGTTTGACTAATTTAACTCTAATGAAAGGTTCATATTTAAGAATGAACCACAACAAAAGTCAGCACACCCTTCATTAGTGAGACTCCATTCTTTTATTTTTTAATATTTTGTATGCCCGCCTTTATTTTTGATGACAGATTGGATCCTCCTGGGCATGGATGATACTAGTCCTGCACAAATCTGTGGAGAGATGCTGTCATTCTTCACTGATGATTCTTTTCAGCTGCTCTTTGCTGGAGGGATTTTGTTGCTCTACCTTCCGCTTTAAAATACTCTACTCCTGCCAAGCTTCTAGAGACTGTCATCTTTTCATTCAGTTGGGTATACAAATTATCATTCATAGTGCCATCTATAAATGTCATCTCTCCTACACCTTTTGCACTCATGCAGCCCCATATCAGCACACTCCCACCTCCATGTTTCACGGTCAGCACTATGAAGTCACTGTGGTAGTCCTGGCAAGGTCCACTCCAAACATGCAGGAGCCCATCTGATCTAAACTAATTTATTTTGGTTTCATCTGACCAAAGAATGTGCTGCCAGTATTCATCAGGCCTCTTTTCATGTTCTTTGGCAAAGTTTAATCTTGCAGTTTCATGCCATTTTGTGAGCAATGGTTTGATTTCATGCAATGTCCTGAGCAGTCACTGAAACACTAATTTCCACTGATAATCCTTGTGCCAAGTCAGAAGCACTGGCCCGTCTTTTTCAATGCAAGGTTGCATGTACCTCCTAACTACTGCTGCAACTGTATTTTGGCTTCTGTTCAGTAGCCTACTGATGATCTTGTATCCTCTCCCATCTTTATGAAGTCTCACAATCTGGTTTCTTACTTACAGACAATTCATTACCATGTGGAGCCATGTTGCATTAGACACAACCCAGGCCAAAAATGAGAAAGGTGTGCTATTTACAGGTTCTTTCATTACCTTGTTTAGGCAATTAGTCTTAGTGTAGTATTAGTCTTAATTGGAAGTCACGGGTGTACTCATTTTTCTTTCATTGAGGTTGTATGTTGAAGCCTGTATTTTTTTTAATTTAATCTATCTTAATTACAAATAAGATCAAATACCCTACATTTCACCCTAAAAATACTACAATTATTGTAAGATGATACAATTTTGAATCATTTAATATTTTAGTGATACTGCTCAGTTTTGTTATATACTATATCTTGACCTGCACAGACAGAAATACTGGTTGATGTTAGGCAAATACACAATCAGCTGTTGTCAATCCTTTAGCTTTCGTAGCTAATGATATCAGCTAATGCTGTTAGCTAACTAAAAAGGAAACAAAATTAACAGTTTCACACCACGCCAAGCCAAGCCTGATGCTGTTTACTGATCCTTCTCCAATAGTGAAAGTCTAGGCAGAAACAAAACCAAGTTTTACTTGTTTATGACAGACCTAATAGAATTGCCCACCTCTGTTTTCATCTGAATGATCAGAAGAGAAAAGGCTGCAGAGAGAGTTGAAGGTTTATTAACAGTAAGCAAAATGCACTAACCTCAATGAAAACAGTTTTCCATATGACTGGCCACTAACGGTTTCAGTTTAGATAAAGACTTGGCACATTCAAGAGGAAAAATCTCTTTTTAGATACAGAGAGAACTGGAGGCGGCTTCTATTTAGAAACTCTTACATGTGACAACCTCGTCTATTTCTTATGGAAAGGTTTTTTCTCAAATGTGACTGAGTGAACACTGAACGAGCCCAATGGACAAAGTGAACATGAGCTGAGTTTGTGAGTAATTGCCTGGGTGAGAAAGTGTGTTTCTTTCCCTAATGTGTGTCTGCACAAGTCTGTGCTTGTGTGTGTGTGCGTGTCTGCCAATCTCAGTTCTTATCACGATAAGAGAAATGAACTCCATCTGCTCTTAATGACGGAGCCTGTTTATATTCAGCTACAGTCTGGAATTCATCAAGTTGTGTGTACACTGGTGTGTGTTTAGGTGAGTTTCCATCCACTTCACTCTTCAGAATATCTGCATTATGATGGAAACTGAAAAGTTTACTAAAATGTGCACATTTGGATAGAAACATTAGGATAGCTAGCTCTATTATGAATCCCATTCCAGTTTGGCAGGACGTCTGAATTCTCTAAACTCTGGGAGAACTAATCTACCATCAAATCTTATGTCTCCTTGCTCATTTTTAAAAAAATAAGAGTGATATACAGAAGTTTCAGGTAGCAGGCTTTTTTGCTGGCTGAATTGCTTTCGCCAATTGAAATGACAAACAGTGGCAGTAGCACAGTGACGATAGCTTTGGCTAATGTTAATTTCGTAAGTAACATGCCCAAAGGCAACTCTTAAGTGTTGTCTAACTGAAGGAAAACTCGTGTTTGTTACAACTTTAACAAAGTTGTATTTTAACAGCTCTGTCCATCAGTTCCGAAGTGATTGCTGAGATCCTGTAATGTGGCAACATCACTAATAATAGGTCGAACAGGGCAAGAAGCACAACACGTCAGATGATCAGAGAGGTTGTAAACAGTCCCCCGGGTTAGCCAAACCTATTACGAAGAGAAAAAAAAGGGGAACAGTAAAATTATTTCTATCTATTGTAAACATTCACCACAGTTTAAAGACAGACCTCCTGCTTCAACTTTAACCTATCATAGTTAGTTAGTTAGTTATTGCGTCATGCACATACAAGTGCCCAGCCTGCATGGACTTACAAGACACCAAAATACAGTTGCGGTGGTGAAACATTTGTCAAACATAAAGAACAAAACGTCTTACATTACATTGCAAACAAAGAACTTCTGTCTTCTGTAACAAGCTCTACAAATAAAATCAGCCACACAAAAGGTTCCTGAAACATCATTCATCCAGAAAAATTCATCAGCATCCAATGAGTGATTATTAGCAACATTTCAGGTGTTCTCACTTTTTATTATACCCCAAATGATGTTGCCACGTTCCGAGATCTCAACCATTACTTTGGTGAGTATTATCTTATCTCCGCTGATAGAACTGATGGGCAGAGCAACAAAAATAAAACTTGACGCCAGTGTCACTTGGACAAAGGTTGTTCATTAGGAAAAGAAGCACCACTCTACAATTGCGTGTGTTTGGCAGTTCAACAGTATGAACAGGTGGTGATTGCTTCATCAGAATGATCCCCCTCAGTTAAACTATATCAACAACAAATTTAATTTCAAACAAAAATACTCCTCAAATGTCAGCAGAAAGTTGGATCAAACATCAGCTTGTTTGACACGCAGGGCCACAAATGAGATTTAGGAGGTGTGTGCGTCGGCTGCAAGCCTCTGCTAAATTCTTTGCATCGATCTGCAGACATTTAGTTGTATTTTCACAAAAGCTGATACCTGATCTCAACTGAATCTTTGAGTTTTAGTTCAAACATTCATAACATAAATAAAAATATTGAAAACTGTGCCTAACTAGACTCAAGAACTGATTTGACAAGACTTGAATTTGATAAGTGGATTTGAAAATTGATTGAGATTCCATTAAATGCTTTTGAACCTAAACTCTAGCAGGCATGGATTGTTTCCATGTTGGTGCACAGAGCCAGCAGCCAGCTCTTCCTCCTCTCTGCCTGTCACACCCTGTCCAAGTGTTTCTGCCCGTTCTGGCAGTTTGACTGGCATGCTGGGAGATGAGCAGGGAAATCAAACTCTCTTCTCCACTGGCCTGGAGACTTTGAGACCTTATTCCTGACTCCTTCACGCTTCCTGCTCTCACTTTCTTTTCTGTCTTGTCGTCTCGCTTCCCTCGCTCCCAGCTCGCTTTCTCTCCTTCTCCTCTGAACCTTCCCTTTGCTCTCTCCTCTCCTCCTCTTTGTGTCTCTCTGTAAAGGGAGTCAGGGGAGTGCCCTGGCAGGAGGCCCGTCCTGCTGCAAACCCTGCTGCTCTTCATTCATCTCTCCCTCGCTTGCTCCCTTCCTCCTTCTCTGCTTGCCTCTCATTCCTTTCGTGGCCCTCCTCGAACCGAATCTGATGCATTTCTTTTTCTTCATTCAAGTTTTTCTCCATGCTGCACATACTGCTTTTCCCCATTTATCTCCCACCCTCCTCCCTTCTGCTCATCTCGATTCCAATTTCTCTACAGCACGCGTAGAGTGAACATCTGAGGCCTTTATTGTCACCTCACCTGTTGGAGCAGGGGAAAGGAATAATAATCTGCTGTTTGCATAGATTTCACAACTTGCACAACTTGACTCACCACTTTTGGCAGTCAAATAAGGGGAAATGTTGTCCTTTGGTAATCACATGGAAAGTAGAGCAGAGATTCAAAATGCTAAGAGGTGTGAGAACTGAATTATGCTGACATCCAGGGACACAAAGGAGTCAAAGTACTGAGAGAATGAAATAATAATGTAAAACTGTACTGATTCCAAAGGACAGTGTGTAAGCTCCATATCAAAACGTTATATGCGCACAAAAGACAGAAATGGTGTATGCCAAAAAATTATCAGATTTATAAATCATCAATCAATGCCATGCATTTTCCCTTTATAAATCAAAATCATCTCATAAACATAGGGGAAAGTTTTTCCTTATTTTCATTGAGGATCTAAGCATAGAGGATGATGTATTGCTGTATAGATTGCAACGCCCCCCTGACACAAATTAATGATTTGTGAATTTACTTGACTTGAATCAACTTGAAAATATGGGCACATGGACGAACCTCATATCCCACCCCCTACACTCCCACAGTTAACCATGAATGGCAAATGCTAAAGCCCTCTAGGCCTTTTCCATACACATGTGCTGGCTTGGCTTGATTCAGTTTGACTCGGAGCGTCAGCCCAGCTTGGAAGTGATTTACATCTCCATTACAACAGGGCTACCCACTTGAAGGTGTGTCTTTAAATGATGACTCGCTTGTCTTAAGTCGAAAAGCGGGGGGCTACATACATCATGGCAACATTTAATTTCCTATGTATTCTTCACAATAAAAGCTTTCCATTAGTTTGTCAGTGGAAAGCTTTTAATATGAAGCAGCAGCAGAAGGAAATGCTTTCATCAGCAGTAACTGCGGCTTCGAGATGGCTGAAAGCGAACAGGAAACGGTAAAATAAAGCAGATATCTGAAAGTACAAACACAGACAGAAACTAAACTTCAGATCAACGGGGCATGGATTGACTTGGTGCGGCCAAAAGTGCCAATGGAAAAACCCCACTCATGAATATTGATGTATATAGTTTCTGTGGAGAACAGCAGCAATATTAAAAACAGAAGAGAGTTTGAGAGGCTGACAGCTGCAGCAGCTGTTAATGCAGACAGTTCAACAAATAAAATCATTCCCAGAATTAAACAAAGTGATCAGACATCACAGTGGATGCCAAGAAGCGCATTGCTGCACACTGTCAGAGACTAAACTAACTGTATTTAACTCCAAAATCCAGCATACAGGTGCTTCTCTGATGAGCTGACTGGAGAAGGCAGAGTATGTGTCGCAGCCACAGCGGCGTCTCCAGTGCACTCTGTGCACATGGTGCCTCTGCAGCACAGTCACATGATGGAACAAATGAAGCTAAATTCACTAAAGCTATTTTGCACAGAAACTAAAATCACACTATCGTAGTATTAGAATGTTTTGTTAAAAATCTACCAGCGATCAGTTCTCTAACTCTATGAAGATATCTAATGCAATCTCAGATTTCTATGACTAACGATGATAATTTCATCAGTTAGTTCAAGTGGTTGACATGTAAAGGAATCAGTATATTCAGGGTTAATATCCAGGAAAGGTGACCAATTTCAATGCTTACTAATAAAGCCCCTGCTCTCTTGCTCATAGGCATTTCTGCAGAGTTTCCAGAATATAGTATAACAGCTAATGATAAGGTTAATGTTTGTTTTTGCATAATGTGTAAAATGACTACATCATGAAAAATATTTTTTTACAACATGCACAAAAAGTTATTTTTGGTTCAAAAGTAATGTAAATGACAGCCGCTACATTAGCTGTCTAGAGTGGTGACAGTCCTGTATGTTAGTAGTTATGCAACCTGCTGCAGTTAATTGAACTGTTGTGACTCAAGGTGGCTAGCTGGCTCTGGCAAGCACTGCATCTATGAGAATAATAAACTGAAAAAAGACTGCACACTGATCTGTGCTCTCCCTCTGTGTTAGTTGGCGAGGTCTTATCTCTGATTACAAGTGGTGGTGATGCCAAAGGAGTCGATGGAGCACTGTGCCCCTAGCTAACACTAGCTAGCCAGCTGTCTGCAGATATCTGGCTGGTTCCAAAACACAAAAAGCATGACTATGCTGTCTCTGCTGACATTGATTAATAAACTGGATGTGGTGGTCTAATTATTTAAGGCATCTGGTACTGGTAGTCATTAGTTGGATAACCTGTAATCCTGTTTTAGTTTTCCTGTATTTTGCCATAAAATAAAATATTATTAGAATATAGTAACTTACGGTCACAGAAGAAGAACTGTTGAATAGGTATGAGGTGGTAGTGCTTCCCAATAGGAAGCAGCAGCACAAAATACTCAACTGGGACAAAGCCAGCACCCCGAGGGGAATGCCGTCTGTGTTTAGGCTCTGAATAAATTCTGAATCAACTTGAGCATAAATTCTGCCACTGACTCTGCTTCCCCGCTTGGTTGTCTTGCACCAGGCTGCATTTTAAATAGAAAAAAGGGCTATTTAATCCAGAAAAAACAACCAAGCGAATGTCCACAGGCGATCTATTTACTCCATCGACATTCCACAATGCTTTCAACCAATTAGCCAACCATGTAGGCTACAGGATAAAGACTGAAGGTAATTATGTTCTAGTGAAGTACAAAGTGTTTGCCACTGTTTCCAGCTGAACTGAACTCATGAGACCTGGGCAGATGTTCCACTTCACTACACTTCCCAGCTTTCTTTTCTGAGAAGAAGGGTAAAACCATACATTAGCAGTAGCAGGCAGAAGGTGTCATACCTGTGACATCATGTGTTACTGTGTGATGTCCCTGCTACTGGTTCTACTGGGCTGTACTGGAACTAGAACAATTGGCAAGATGTTGCCTTAAAACAACCTCACCTAGTAGCAATTTTGATCTTAATATTTTTAAGTGTTGACTATTGACTGACTACAATCTATCATTTACCTGTATTCATGCAAAAAACACATCAGTGTTTTGAATTGGGTACTGTTTTTACACCATCATATTCTACATTCATCATGTCAAAAGTACAGAAAATGTCATATTTTCCCCTGTGTACCTAAGCACTAGTTGCTATAACTGCTAAATTCTCAAATAATTCATCTCTGTTTTGCTCATTGTAATCTCACCCTTAAAAGAATGGTTTAGGGGAAATATGCTTATTTGTGTTCTGGCGGAGAGTTAAGATACTATACGATTACAGCCAGAGGCCAATTAGCTTAGCTTAGCAATAAGACTGGAAACAGCTAGCCTGGTTTGGCCACAAGATAACAAAATCCGCTTACTCATCTCTTAGATGAGAGTATGTGTAAGGACCTCTAAAGTCCACTAATGAACAGAGGAAATGTTACCACATAACTGCAATGTCCACGGTTTGATTTCAGCCGGGGACCTTTGCTGTATGTCATACCCCTGTCTCCTGTCGTCCCGGTGGAATTTTTTGGCAAGAAATGTATGAAAGTCGGATGGACAACCAATAGTGATGATATGGCCTAGAATTATATATTATTATATCACATTTACCTACCAGCAGTATACAGTACAACAATAATTCCTAATGATATAATTAATTAAATGAATGCGACCTGGACCTGTATAAGAAAATGGGTGGGTGGATTAGCCAATTAAAAAACATAGTAATACAGTAATGTTGTAACCAACATTATAACTAACAACAATCTAACATTCTCCGTTTTGAGGACACTGAATTCAACCGGCTGCTGACTGTAGCTTTATATTTAACAGACAGATAGGAGAATGGTATCAATCTGCCCATCTAACTCTCTGCCAGAAAATAAATAAAATGTTGAAGTACTCCTTTAAAGTGCTCTTCAGGAGCGAAGGTTGCTGGGTGAGGGATTAGAGCTGGTAAGATAATGCAGGTGGTAGAGGCAGGGAGGAAAAGGTCACTGTTCTTACAGTAGCTATTTCAAGGTAATGGAACATTTAGTGAAAGGTCAAAGTTTCAAATTAGACTGAGAGAAAAGCATTTCTCATTTTTATCCTTGTATTGTTTTTGACTTGTTTCTGGTACTAACTCTGTATTGTGTTCCAGATGGAACCTTGATCTTAATGGTTCCACTCTTGCGTGGATTCCCGCCTTGTCTCATTGCCACTCTGTGACTCTGTGTGTGTCATGTACTCACAGCCTCAGTGTGGACAGGATGCACGGCGAAGAGGAGCGCCGTGACGAACGCTAGGCGTGGGTCTTCGAACACGCAGCGCTCACACGTGTGCATGAGCAGGCAGGTTACGGCACAGTGCAAACACACGTTGACGATGTGGAAATACAGAGGTGTCATGCCACCCAGCAGGATGTTCAACCTGATGGACAAAGAGAGAGAGAGAGAAATATTCAGCACACTGGGATGAGAGCAGAGCTGCATTTTTGTTATATACATATGACTGTAAAGGTGATCTGTTCATGTGTGAAAGATATTAGATAAAAAAGACAGATACAGACTGATGGACCATTAAGTACAGTCAGTGTCATTCATCTTCCTATACAGTCTAACCATATAGACAAAAAAGGGTCAACTTTATCTAAAACAATCACTCAGACATATACCGCTGTGGATTTACTGAAGGAATCTCAAAAGTAAATTACCTTTTACATTTCCCCGGATAAAGTGATTGTCTTATAATCCTGAATAGAATCTCAATCCATTTTCTGCACTGCCATGAATTTCAAATGAATAGAGCATGATTGCTTTGAGAGAGAACGTCGACTTCCTGACACCAAATCACACCCTGCTTAAGATCTTCCAGCTGCTAATCCCTTAGTGAGGAGGAAAAACAGTGAGATATGCAATTTTCACCTACTTTATCATAATTGGTATTACGCTGTGACAGTTCCCTCTCCACCCAACAGAACATCAACAACCTGATAATAGTAAGGCCAATGAAGAGTGAAGCATTACTATGGTGCAGGTTCCTGAACTACCCTCGCCACCTGGGGTCTGTCCGTCAGGAAGTCAAGGATCCACATGCACAGTAAAGTGTTTAATCCCAGGTCCTTGAGCTTTCTGAAAGTCAGGCATAACCTTCTTAATGTTAGCCTGACTGAAGTCTCCAGCAACAATGAGTGCAGCATCAGGATTACCGGTCTGTGAGCAGTTGTCTGTCTTTGCAAAGATCCGGCAAGGCAGCCTCTGTACTCGCCTGTGGAGGGATGTAGACCGTTGTGATAATGACTGATATGATTCCCTTGGTAGAAAGTGTTTGCTTTCGATTGACAATAACTCCAGATCAGGTGAGCAGAAACAGGATAGCATTTTAATATTCCCATAACAGTCACACCAAAATGTACACAGCACACTGCTCCTCCTCTTTTCTTGCCAGAGTCCTCCATTCTGTTAGATATACAGACAAAGTCACCTAGTTGAATGGTGCTGTCCGGCATTCCAGGATTTAGCCAAGTTTCAGTGAAACATTACAGGGAAGGACATTACAGTTCCTGATATCCTGTTGGAAAGCGATGCAGGCACAGAGGTCGTCCAGTTTATTATCCAGCACCTGTACATTGGCTAGCAGGATGCTTGGCAGAGAAGATCCATATGGCCGGGATCGCAGCCAGTGTTTAATCCCTCCACGTTTACCTTGGTGTTTCCTCCGATGTTGAGATGGATGCAGAGATGGATGCAGAGATAATCTTGCTTGTCCACGTGGTCGGGATCGTAGCTGGCGTTTATCCTCTCCACCTTTTACTCGATGTTTACTCTGATGATTTAAAAACCTTGTCCAGGTAGCAGAGTGGGCAGGAGGAGAGTTTACAAAGTGGTGAGTTGACCATTTCCCTATCCTGATGAGTGACTCGCAGTCACATGTTAACATTGTCCAATATTATTCACAAAAAGTAAAACTAATGATATAAAAATAAGCATAAGAGCATAAATTTAGCAGAGCTAACGGAGAAGCGACTGGATAGGTCCTTTTGCCTTTAGATTTGACATTTTCTATTAATTAAACTATATTAAACAAGATAAGTTTCTACCAATCATAACCACAAATTTATTCTACATGAAATGATCAGAAAAGATGATACAGCTGCTTGTTGTTAAGGCCTTTCCAGGAATCTTTTTTTTTTCTAAACCAGCCAGTCAGAGAAAGGATGACTAATTTTCTTAGTTTTCTACAGCTCTGGTAATTCGACTGATATATCAGCCAATATTAGCTAGTTATATCAGTGTATATGTGAGCTGATAAGTAACAAGACACTGCAGTGGAAAAATACCAAAGATCTGTTTAAAATAGTTTAGAAAAAGTGAGTGAGTCAGGATTTTTCCTACCATTACCATCAATTTTTTTCCAGTGACATATTGAGTTTACAGTATATAGTGATTTTGCTGTCATAAACTTTACTGTTGCTGCTCTAGAAACAATATTTAGTTATATTTTAAATATGAGTCTATTCTAATCCTGTTCTGTTTTTTTAAAATTATTAAAAAAACAATTCTTTAGTCATGAAAAAGAACTAATAAGAGTATTGATAAAATAGAGATCAAATTGTAACCATACCCATCCCTACAGCTGGTTAGTAGCTACACCCTGACTATGGCAGGATGACAACATCGCAGTTCAAATCCCTTCACTATAAACCTGTTTTAAGGTTTACTTCAGGACACAGTGCTTACTTCATCAGTGAGCACATCTGTTTCCCTGTTATTCTTGCTGTGTACTGTGAAAAACTACAACCTGTGTTTTTTTAATAAATATTGTAATGATAATAGTCCAAAATTATGTGAAAATGCAGTTTTTAGTCAAATAACATCAAAATTCCCCCCACCGCAACCACAGCACACCTAAGCCCTTCAGAAAACTAGAGAAAACCCTGGACAGCATTACTTTTTACTGTTTAACTGTAAAATGTCCCACTCAGTTCATATCTTGGTCACAATTCTTTAAAGAACTAATTTAAGGAATCATTATCAAAGGTGTGTGGTAATAGTATGTGATTATATTTAAAAAAAGAATATCCACCTATATTTTATCATCAGATTTAAAAAAAAAAAAAATCTCAACTGTCGATGTTGGCATTGGCTTAAAAAAAATCCAGTATCAGTCAGGTTATATTTCTGTTCTTAAGCAAGACACTGAACCCCAAATTGCTCCTCATGATAAAGTATCATATTTTGGGGAGGGTTCAGGATTTATTGTTGTGTAAAGCTTTGGACTCGGGTCAGGTGTGAAATTGGTTATTTTCAAATGTATAAGATATTTCTCTTCTTCTTTGACTGTGAAAATTGACTGCCTCCATGCCTGTCATACATTGCAAGTAGATATGCAACACCTAGTAGGAAGAGGGCATTATATTAGCCTGGCAAGCTAACAGTCAGTAATAGATGAAATAAAGAAAAAATATTGCTTTCAGTCTTGGCTGGTTGGATTCAGGTCTCAAATTCGGCAGTACCAGTCAGGTTCAGTCAAGCTGGGTTAAGACGTGGGTGACAACTGAGTTCAGGTCTTAATTTCAGGTCCATGCAGAACTCCAGAACCATTTACTCATATTCATTTAGTAATTCATTAGACTAATGTTTGCGTTGCCAGGTTGTAAAATAATCTCTCTGGATGGTGAGTCAATAATAGTCAAGTTATTAATAAATCCTCATGAATTTCTAAAGTTCTAATAAGCCATCAAGTCTGCAGTTATAAATGCTGATAAGTCATTATTATTATTGCAGGCTAAAAATGTATTAATTCTGCACTTACAGACTGACACAGTCATCAATAAAGGCTCAGGAATATCTCACTTTCCAAGAAGCCATCAGCAAAGGTTTGTAAGTTAATAAATGTAATATAATGTAGTCCAGATGCCCTGCAGCTCTTTTCCATAAGGTCAGTGGTCAAATGGTCTGTTTGGTTGATGTCCTTACTAAATGATTTATTACCCATTATTAAAGTCATTAGTCACAACTTGTAAACCATTTATAAAGGGTGACTTATTAGAAAATGGTACTAACCTCACTGACTCACTTGTGAATGATTAATTACAAAACATAAACAGCTAATTTTGTTCAAACCCACAAAACTACTTTATTTTATTTATGTATGTATTTATGGTGCAATTTCTCAAATGCAGGCATTTATTTAAATAAAATTACAAAAAAGGAAGAAAATTAACTGAGGCTGCAATTAACAATTATTTTCATTACTGGTTAATTATTTTCTCGATGGATCGATTAGTTGTTTGATCTATAAAATGTCAGAAAATGGTGAAAAATGTCAATCACTGTTTCCTAAAGCACAAAATGATGTCTTCAAATGTCTTGTTTTGTCCACAACCCAAAGATATTCAGTTTACTGTCATAGAAAAGTAAAGAAACCAGAAAATATTCACATCTGAGAAGCTGGAATCAGAGAATGTGGACATTTTAGAAAATTACTCGATTAATTGTTGGCAACTAATCAATTAATCAACTAATTGTTGTAGCACTAAAATGAACAGAATAAAATAATTAATCAAGTTGAAAAAGATAACTTTATTTTACATTCAAGTGAAGATCAAAAAATTTCCAAAAGTACCAAACATGTTGCACGGGACATCTGAAATAAGTGGCATAAGATGATTCTTCCATCCTTAAAACAATTTAAGGAAAAAACAGGAAACTGTATGCTAAGGGCTTAATGTTTCTTTATACGTGAAGTCCACCTCTAGGGCAAAGCTTTGTGGAGCAGAACAAAACCAAACAGATGGAACTGAAGAAAAACATAGCTTCAGATCTGAACTTCTTATCTCTGATTGTAATTAGTTTAATGGGTTCATCTGCACGCCCTCATCCAGTCCATTATGTGATGAAGGAGACGCTGGCCTCCACTGTACCTCTGTTATTCATAATTCAATGAGGACAGCTGATAAAACCTGCTTGTGCTTGCAGAGAGGGCATTAACCCTCACCATTATCTCTCCCTGACCTTAGCTGATGCTGATCTGCCCTCGTAGCTGATGCTGAGATGAGTGTGGAACAAATGAGCGGCCGTGAGATAGATTTCCCCGAGGGCCCGGCCAGGTTCCCAACCATCCACCATGTGAAGGCTTCAGAGGAATTTAAATTTCTCATTTGAGGCATTTAGTTGACATGCTTATCCACAGAGACTTACAATGAGGGAGCAGGTCTGGTTTCAGAGTCCTGCTCAAGGACATTTTGACAGGAAGCATCACACATACTGGCTGCTGGAGGAATCTAATCTGTGACCTTTGTGTGATGGACCTATATAACGACCACTCTCAAAGATGAATAAGAATGAGCCTGGGCCCGCATGATGGTGCCTAATATATGTTATCATGGATATCATTCTGGATGATGTGTGAGCAATTGTATTTTACTGGACTTTTTGAAGCTTAATAAATGTAAGCTCAGTTAGACATACAAGATCCATCTTCAAATTGTCTTTGAATCAATGCCAGTACAGATTTCTACATTTCTCTTCTAGGGCTGCAACTAACCATTATTTTCAATATCGATTAATCTGTGGATTATTTTCTCGATTAATCAGTTAGTTGTTTGGTCCATAAAATGTCAGAAAATGGTGAAAAATGATGATCACCGTTTCCCAAAGCCCAAGGTGACATCCTCAAATGTCTTGATTGTCCTGACCAACAGTCCATAACCCAAACATATTTAGTTTACCCTTACAGAGGACCAAAGAATCCAGAAAAATTCACATTTGAGTAGCTGGAATCAAAGAATTTGGACCTTTTTTTCTTAAAAAATGACTCAAAACAATTAACTGATATCAAAATAGTTGGCAATGAATTTAATAGTTGGCAACTAATCGATTAATCGACTAATCATTGCAGCTCTAATTTCATTTTACACAAAATAAAACAGTCTAAAGTACTATTAAAGGATTCATGAAGTCACTGCTCACTGAAACCCATGTATGTCCAAGTTAAGTAGTTTTATGTTTTCAGATGTTTTCATGTTATGTTTTCACTTTCTTCTCCACAAGTTGCAAAACTGATCTAATCTGTAAAATACACTGTCCCTAAAGCTCGACCGACAAATCATATAATGTCACAATATTTATCAGACTTTGCTGAAATACTATTAGTGCTAAAACATAGTAAAATTTGTTTTGCCTTGGATTTTATCAAAAACACTGAAACATATTTTGCAGTTTTGTTAAATTTTGCAAAAGTGTCAACAAAATTGGAGAACACCATAAATATGATCAGGAACATTTGATAAAAATTTAATTTCAAGCATTTTGAATGCAGCATTGTATCTCTTAAATTTTACACATCCATTCATGTTTCCACACATTTTTTTTTTTTTTTTTTCAGTATTAATTGTTGAAATAATTGTTTAAAAGCCAGAATGATTGTAAACACACACACCATAATAGTGATGGACTGTAGCACAGTTACATCCTTACAAGCCACAAACACCCATCTGCACACTACATCCACAACTACTAACAAACTAACAAATGCAACAACTGAGTCTCAGGCTCTTTGACTGGTTGGTGATGCAAATAGTATGTAACACAAAACCTGAAACGAAAAATGGTTTCCAACCTTTTTGGCTTTTGAAAGCAGTGTCTAGTGAGGGTCACATTTCAGATGTCTATGAGTTGTTCAGCTCCACCAAATAGTGATTTTTCCCTGTAAACTTCTCACATGTTTCATTTCAATGTTCAAATGATCCAATATTTCACCAAAAATCAAAGATTAGAGAAAAAATCCAAAAACTGAAAACAGATTTGTGTATCAGAACTTTGTTTTTTCTTCTTTTCTCTCCCATTAATCATCTCATGACCCCTCAGATTTATCTGCTGACCCTTTGGAGGGGCCTGACCCCTAGGCTGGGAACCACTGGACTAAACTAGCTAACTGTATATAAAGTAGTTGAAACTAGCTCCACCTCCAGCAGCTACAACAGTAACATGCTGCTTACACACTGATGCTTCAGTATTAATAATCTAATGATGTCATATATAATAATATATCAGTCAGAGGGACCAAACCACTACTTTTACTGCAATACTTTAACTACATCAAGCTGATAATACTTTTACTAAGTAGGATTTTTCATGCAAAACTTTTACTTGTGATGGATTATTTTTACATTGCAGTATTGGTATTTTACTAAAGTAAAGGATCTGAATACTTCTTCCACCACTGCTTTTCACGACAGAAATGCAAAACATATGTTTGGCATCATTTAGAAACAGTGTCTCCATTATGTAGTTTGAGCTCACTGAGAATTTCATTTTTCAACCATAAAATGTCCCACTCAGTACGCATCGGTCACAATTCTTTAAAATAGGAATCCTTATGAAAAATGTTTGTTAATGTAAAAGAAAATTAGTATCGCTCAGTATGTCGTCATCAGATTTTTTTACTCTCGAATATGAATATAGGTATTGGCCAATAAGTTTAAAATAATGCTGTTCAGCATGTTCTTGAAGGAAAGGAAACACAAATCTGTGACAGACAAATAATTATACTTGCTCAGTCTGAAAAAATACTGAATATCAGTTGTATTTTATGTCTTGACCAGAAATGTATCATTTTTTCATTTGTACATCTGACAGATTTAGTACTAAAATAATGTCAGCTTGTTGGCAACCTACAGTTTAACAACTAGTAATCCCTGTCTTATTGTAATCTGATCACACCAGAAAACAACCACTTCCAGTAGAGCTAAATTTAATAGTAATAGCAGCTGGTAGATGCATTAACACAGCAGACACAGTATTGAGCCTAAGGATGGTGAAGTCAGTGTGTTAGAGTGCTCAACACTTTGTTCTAGACCAACATATTATGACAACTACTGGTTATATTGCCATGACATTTACTGTGTATAATCATGGTCCCCAGAGGATTTTTGGTGACCCCTTACTGTCTAATGCTACTGTCAAGCCAAAATTTTCATGCAAGATACAAAAAGACTTTTATGAATTCAAGCTAAAGGAGGAAGAAATTTGAATGTCTTCAGTACTTGAGGAAGAAATAGATTTGATATTTATTGAGTTAAAATTTTGGCCTAATTGTGGCACTCAAGAAAAGGTTGGGGTGGTCACCAAAAACATGACATTTCATGCTCTGGCAAACATAAATATCCACAGCAGATTACACAGAAGGACATCTTGTCACAGACCAATGAGTATTAGTGAAGGGGAAATTTTGACCTGACAAAAGCTAAACAAAAGCTCCAGGTGAAACTATCAGATGTGGTTGCTCAGAGATTTGTGGAGAGACCACCTCAATTATAGCACCTTGGACATGTGCTTGTAATATTTTAATAAGTTTATTTGAATATAACAAAACAGAATGTGCTATTGTATGGATTGTGTACAAAAATAAGCTATTACGTGTTGTCCCAAAAAAAGGCTTTTGGATTTGACACACTACATGTCAGACTTCAGGCTAACATCAACCAAATCATCAGGCTGATGCCTCTAACATGACACCGAGGCTGACAGTGTAAATTAGTAGATCTGACTGCTTGTCAACACTCCCACGGACATTTAGGGATCCATGTCCTACAAGCAGAGTCACAGTTGTGTTGTTGTGTTCACCCATGCTGGGGAAGTGCTAATTACTTGTTAGTTTCTTAAAATCGTATGGACATTAATTTACTCAGTGAGAGAAGTATGAGGTTCTTGTTTGTTTTCTGATCAAGTAATCTGACTGCTTGTGGTGATACTCTTATCTTACAATGATGTAAATTCAAAATACAGAGTTTTTCTCCACTTATCAGAGCATCCAGCCTCCTCCATACCTGCTTACCACATGCAGGCCCCCTCCAATACTGTTCCCACTACAGAAGGTTAGGTCCCAATCTAAAATTTCTCCCTAAACTTTAATCAGTTTTGATCACGACTAGAGCTAGACCAATAAATCTGCCAGGCCGTCGATAACAGTGTGTATGTCGGCCAATAAGTAACAAGATACAGAAATGCCAAACTAGAGCCCCTTTCACACGTGCAGTCTATACCTGAAATGTTCAGGAACATTTCCTGCATGGGGTCATGTGTGAATGGAAGCAGGGATCAATATTCCAGGAAATCTGCACCGCCAGTTTCCCACCTCAAGACCTAGTAACATTTCAGGGAACATGCACAAAACATGTATTCAATGAGCACTTCTCTCACATGATGCATGCTCTTTGCTTTTCATTTAAGACTAATCAATAATGAAAATGCAAAGGCTTACAACTATTAATTACAGAAGGGGATGGAAAAAGAAAAGCATTTTACAAGCCTGCTTTATACAAGCAGGGATAATGTTGGCTAATACTAAGATTCAAATGTCATTAAAAATGGATGTCTGGTTTCTTGAGGCAGACAGTGAATGGTTCATGCAGCAGCAGACTTATGTATTAAAATAGTATTAATAAAAAGTTTAAAATTAGAATTTTTTTCTTCCCTCATTTGGGGCGCCCCTATGGATGGACAGCGCCTGTAGCATTCACCTATACCGCCTATGCCATGGGCCAGGTCTATGTAAGACAAAGATGACTTGATTGGTATGTGGGGACACAATTTAATCCAGTCAAAACCCGACAGCACACACCAGAAACATATTTGATAAGAGCGGGAGAAGCCTACGGTAGAAGAACAAAAATATCTGACAGCTTTTGTCATAGTATTTTCAACATTTGTCAGTTCATATTGGTTTTTGATGTGAATTTTATCCTTCAGCAGACATGTTGAAGAAAACTCAGAGAGGGAGAAAGATAGTTTGACAGTTCATACACAGCTTAAAAGTCTAGAAACTTAAACTTTGAAGAGAATGCCAAAAACCCAAATGTTGATTGTAACGAGTCAAGGAAATGTAGATAGTCATCACATAATAACATGTGCCAAAGAATATGTAAGGCAAATACACTACAATGTCAGGCATCCAAAGCTTGTAATCAAGCTGAGTGATAAATCAAAATTTTCAATACAGATTACTCAAAATCACAAGTTCAGAATCAGCCTATTATTACAAATGCCACAAATCTACAAATATTTAAATGAGATGAGTGTCATATGGTGCCATGCTATCATATCGTGTATATGCTTCTGTAAGCAGTTCTGCACATTTGACCACTTGACCACTACAGAATGTAAATAGATTAATTTTCGGACATGAACCTCAGCTGACTGCGGGTTTCACGTATGTCAAAACATTACTAAAAGTCTACAAACTACAATGGTGAACCTACCATTATGAAATTGTTGAGGGAAATGAGCCAAATGCCAATTGTTTTAGCAATTCTTGCTTTAATAAAGGTCATGGTATCATTAATTATAAGGTTTTAAGCAAGGTGCCTTGGCGCAATATCAATATTTTTTCCTGAAGGTGTCACTAGAGGAAAGCTCAAGCAGTGTCCAAAATAAAGAGTTCATCCTCTGAAGAGCATGATAGTGTGGTATAACTGTGATATTTCATGTGTTAAACAGAAAAGTGTAGCCGGACTGCAGTGCTACAGGAAGGGTCAGTCAACAAGATCATTAGGATTCATCCTCTGACAACCATGAATGTCCAAGCCTGGTTCCAGACCTCTGAAACAAAGCCTATATCTCCATTTTGTTCAGGGATTCAAATAGGTCTGGTGTTGTGCTCATTGACAGCTTGTTCTGCAGCTGGAAAAACAACCGACCAATCAGAGCTTTGTGGGTTAGGAATAGGACATCACTTATTTATTTGTATTTATTTATTTGGATCACAATTAGCCACTACCAAGGTAGCAACTACTCATCCTGGGGTCCACCTACAGTCATGAGGGTAGTGACCAAAAGAACAACAATGGAGATACAAGCAGTGGAAATAAGTTTCCTGCATAGGGTGGCTGTTCTCACCTATGAAGCTCAGAGTCGAACTGCTGCTCCTTCTGTTCAAAAAGGAGCCAGTTGAATTAGTCATAAGGATGCCTCCTGGATGACTCCCTTTATTGGTTTTCTAGGAAAATCCAGTTGGGAGGACACTCTGGGGCAGACCCTGAAATACTGTAGGTATTGCATATTCCATTTGGCCTGAGAACTTCTTGGTAAATGCAGAGTAGTCATTTCTGGCACAACTTAACCTACTTCCAAGGTGCATGGAGAAGGGAAAAACTCTGAAGAGGTCAAAACTCTAGCAACAACGGAACAATTTTATGAAGGACGTCTGGGCTCCCTTGAAAATGGATGGGTGGTGTACAAATGGAAATGCAGACAGCAGCACTAGAGGAAAGGTTAGGGAGTTGCCAGAATTATTGGGTATCATCCTCTGAGGACCCCAAATATCCACAGAAAGGTTCAAGGCAATCTGATCATAATTGACAATAGTTGTTGAGATATACTTCTCTTAAGTTTGATGAACCAACAACGCTGCTCTTAGGCCTCACCACCAGCAAGTAAATTAAAACAATCTGACATCAGCGACATTTTGAAACTGAGTATGCCAGACCCAGTGTGATCACATCCACTGAGACAGACACAGTGTCCTCTGTGACTGCTGGGCTGGAGAGGTGAAAGAGAGATAATTGAGCTCTCTGTCTCTCTGCTGGTTAGTGACCATGCAGCAGCAGTGTGATGACTTCCTTTCCTTTACTCTGATATATTCTCCTGTGTTGGAGACTGGGCCATGACCCAAAGGAAGGTTGCAAGAATCCTAAAAATAGGTTGTTAATTATTCCACAGAACATTGCATCAGCAGTTAACAGCTATGGTAATTTTCCTTACCAAATCCCTGCAATGTAAAATAGGCTGACTGCAGGCAAGAGGGGCAGACAACTGAAAACCGGGTGAAAATGCTTTAGATAAGCTTTGAATATACGATAAAGAAAAAACTCTCTGAAATGAGGGATAGTAGATAATTAAATGTCCTGGCTGGCAAAATGACAACATGTCCGGATCCTTGAACTTCAGGTAATAACTTTTTTCTGCTTAGATAAACAGCATTTGGAAAATGAAGCTCTCACATTGTCTGAGTCAGCTTCTCTCAACTCGAACAGCATCATCCATCACTTTCTTACCCTTCTTCTTTGTCATTTCTTATTTTTCACTCTTCATCTCCTGCTCTTGTCTATTTCCATTATCTGCTGTGTCCATCTCCTCCACCTCCTCCTCTTCACATTTACCAGAAGAGCATCCGTCACCACCTCTTCCTTCCCTGTCTTGTGTCATCTGTCCTCATGTTGCTATTTTAAATCACATGGCCTCTTGCTATCTCTCTCCCCCCATTTCTCTCCTGCTCTCTCCCTCTCACCGTTGTTTTCTCACTGCAATCGCTGCTCAGTTCGTGGTGCATATCAGGACTCAGCTATAAAAAGGGCCTTGAGGCTGCTATGTGTGTGTGTATTTACTCTCTCAGTGCATGTCCTTCACCTTGATCACATCCCAAAAGCCCTGCAGTGTTCACTGGCAAAGAAGAGACAATGCTAGACTGACTACACATTCCCTAAAGGTTTACCACAGGGGTGTGTGTGTGTGTGTCTGTTGGGTGTGCTCTTGTCTCTGTGTAAAGCAGTTGAATACACATACAAGTGACCCCTGGACACAGGTGTTAGAGGAGTGTACCCGTATGCTTAAAAAGTCCTTCCTCAGATGATTCAGGGAATTTCATGATTCGTTTCATGCAGAGTACAAGTCAGCCAGAGCCAGCCAGCTGTCCAGGCTGAGAAAAAGAACAAAGTCAATCCGTGTTTGAAATGTTATCAGTTTTCAGACCAGACGAGCTCTGAACTTTACTCCAACTGTAAACTCATATTGTTGTTGTGTATTTGTATATTAACATATGATGTTCATTAGGGATGTTCCAATCCAGCTTTTCTGGCCCCAAATCGAGTCCTTTAATATTGTCTGATCAAATACTTAAAATACTAGAAGATATTCAATGTTGATTTAATATGTCTCTGGTACATTAAAAAAACAAGTGTAGCCTTCTGACTTTTTTCATGAGCTACTTAATCCAAATACTAAAAGTCCTGGATCAAATTGATCTGCTTAAATTATTGATATGATATGAATGACAGTTTAACTGGAGAATGTAACTAAAAATTACAAGTCCACTCACAATTGAACAGTGGTGTTATGGAGTAAAGATTCATCCCTCACAAATAATCTTTATCGGAAAACTTTCCCCCAACTTTTAATATCAAATCTAAAGTATCTAATTCTCCCCGTCTATAGGCTGGACAGGTGGCTCTGAAAAATTTAAATCCATTGATTGGTAGTAGAGCCCCACCAATAAATCACCTGGGTCAATCAACCGATACCAAATATCTATTATAGCCAAATTGAGATCCTTCAAAAATGTTTATGTGTTTATGTTAAACAAGTATAAATATTAGCTCAATATATTGCTATCAGAATTTTTAAACTCTAAAATATCCATATCAGTACTCCAGCATTAATCTGTCTATAATCTGCATATTCAGTATGTTCCAAATACAAGTAAATGTCCTCCTCATGACTCTGAAGATCAACAGGAAGTGACATATTTAGTGTTTGACTGGGGAAGCGAGGATTGATGTGAATTTCGTCATGTGCCCATAAGTCCATGTGCAGCCCAAAAATTGTGGCCACATTTATAGCCCAAAAGTATGCACCGACTGCACATGTATGGACACGACGCCATATGAAGACACCCAACATAGTACAAAACAGAAGCACATGCACATCCAAAATCTATCCTGCTGTCTGCCTCAGTTTTGAAGTACATCAGAACCTTGAACAACTAAGTTGTGCACTGAGCCTCTATCAGCTGTGGGTCTACTGATGTGACTCCAATATGTGAAACCAAGCCAAAAATCTCCTTAATTTCTGTTGTGCAGATAATCATACATTATGCTGAAACAGCTGCAGCATAGAAAATGACTGTCAGATGATTCACTGCCAAAATTTCTGTTTCAGATGTGACAGATGCAAAATATCCCACCTGAACGCAGCCATAGTCTTATCAGGAACTTCTTTCCATTCACCAAATGGTATCTATTAATACTTTTAATTATGAAAAGTCCAGACAGCATTTGGAGTTGAACAAACTGTTCAATTTCTACAGGGAGAGAGAGAGCAGAGAAATTAGACCTGACATTCACTGTGACCTGAATTAACCTTTAATCTTTATTCCTGCACAGAGTGAAGAGTGCGTGTCTCTCCACATGCACATGTATATGGAGCCTACTATGTATGCTGCCTGCTGCGGTCCCATTTCTGTTCCTGACCCATGTGGTCTGGAAAGATTGTAGCATGCTGAGCGCACCAGTTTCTCCAGCTATCACTCTTGTATAATTGTAGAAATAAATGTTATTAGTGTATTAGTATTTCTTAGTATTCCTCGTTGTTAGTTTGCTTAGTTGTGAGTCAATAATTCGTGCCTGACAAAAAAATGCAGCTGAGCAGCAGCGGACCGCAGCTCTGCTCTGCTCTGCTCTCTGCTATGTTCACATTTTGGAGAATGTAATTAATATTTTCCTCTTTAATGATGTATTATTTCACCACCCGCGACCCATCGGCTATTAATCAGAATGTTAATTTTTATGACCCAACCTGCCCGATCCGTGGATTAACCGCAGTGCCTGCAGATATAACTGCAATCTGTGCATCACTACTAACTATAGTAACAGCATGAGAAGACACTCTCTGTTGTAGTCAGTGCTCGGTTCAGTTTGTCATTTGCTAAGTGATAGTTTTAAATAAATAAATAAATAAATAAAATTCCTTTCTGTCCCGGAGGCGTCCCGGGGAAGATCTCTGTTCAGCCAAAACACATTTTCTACCGTCCCTGGGAGGACGGGACGCCGTTAGTCTCGAGCCCTGGTAGCAGCTGAGAGGTAAGGATTGTACTAAAGGCTATCACACCAGACGTTGCTGATGGAGGAGGAGAGTGCAGCTGCACATTCATTCCCCACCCAGATATGTCAGGAGGGTTTGCCATATGAATCAGTATTCTCCACATGACAAGCTAATGAAGATGGTGTGGAGAGGCCGATGGCCAAATATCCCTGGAAGCTGCACGCCAAAACAGTGAACATCCTCCCTGAGTGAGTAATAAGGCAACACCTGTCACTCCTGAAAGATCACCTTCCCCTCCATTGTCTCCGACCATTACTGTGGCTCTGCTGTCTCCAGCACACACTCATCATTAAGTGGTGTTTGTGTGTGTGTGTTTCTGAGAGCAGATGCTCCTGCAAAGCTGTAAGCCACGCTGCCCGCTCTCTGGAGAAGCATTAAGCCGCCAATATCGTCTTCAACAACTGTATTACCAGAGGGAAGACTGGCAAACAGCTGCTTGAGAGGTTGTAACACTGTTGGGTAATTAGACTGAGTATCATCAAACAATGAAACCATCCTGCTGCCTGACCAAACACACACCACCGTTCCACTCACACTCAAGTCCTTTTGGCTTTAGTTATATTAAGTGCACAGTGTGCTGATGGACTTCTGCCTGAGGACACATTATTAGGCTTTTTCCATACACATGTGCTGACTTAGCTTGACTCAGTTTGACTCAGGGCGTCAGCCCAGCACAGCAGAGATTTGCGTCTCCATTACAACAGAGCTACCTGCTTGAAGGTGTGTCTTTAACTGATAACGCATTTGTTTTGAGTCGATGACATTTAAAAGTAGCGCCCTCTTTAGCGCTGTTTACTCTTTACGAAAATGGTAGATAAACACACAACCCCCATTATTTTTTATTTAAAAGCTTTTAATATGAAGCAGCTGCAGCAGCAGGAAATGTTTTCATCAACTTAACACGACTCCTACACGGCTGAAAGCGAACAGGAAACAGTAAAATAAAGCAGATATCTGAAAGTACACACAGGGATGCAGGAAATAAAACTAAACTTCAAACCACAGAGATTCAGTTAGAAGCTACGAAAGTAATGAGAGCTGAACACACAGAGGCTTTAAAAAATGTCTTTCTCTCTGGTCACACAGACATGAGTTGAGTCTGACAACACACGGCTTGTTTGAGGGGGAGAAGGGGGGTCGTCACGGGTTGGCAGCGGTCGGCCCTGTCAGCGAGATATCACTGCAACCCACTTGGAGGCAGGTCGGTGTTCTCTGGCCCGACTCTGGAGATGGTCCATCTCGGGCGCAATTTGACGTGTTTAAACTTGTAATGGAAACGCAAATCAACACGGCATGGTTTGACTCAGCGCGGATGAGGAATGGAAAAATGGAAAGACCCTCCACGTCTGTCACCAGACAAGCCAATCACATTCCATTACACTTTCTATGCAGCTATGCCTATGATGACTTATAATGTGTCAGAAGCGTAACGAATGAATCTCTCTATGAGGATCAATACATCATGTAAAGGAGCCTTGGTGTTACTGATATTTTAATGCTCTCATTTGAAAATTCTAATAGTTAAGGTGTCAGTATGCTTTTAACAACCCAGGTCTAAAGGCAAAGTGTTAGCTCTTCAGAATGGCCACACTCGAAGGCACACATCAAATTGTACAAAAAGGGATAACAGCACACACTTTCACAGTCCCTTCTCAAAAGGTATTCATGGTGTTGTTCACACGAAAACTGACGAAAGTAGTATTGTGAATAATGAAAAAAAAAAAAAAAGAAACTCAAAACCTGCTCACTTTCTCACCTCCACACACCTGGACAATCCCTGCTTGTTGCATTGTCTGTTTTGGAAAGTAACAAAACTTGTCGGACGCAGCCCTCCAATTCTGATGCCAGAAAAGCAATTTTGGACGCTGTTAGACGATGGAACAAGCATACTGAGGCCTTTGGCAGTGGGTATCATTTGAAATTGTAAACTAGTGCAGATACCATACCTGAGTTACTGATACTAAAACAAAACTTTTTCCGATTCTTTTCTTTGAGAAATATAAACATGTTTTTCTATAAAACCCTTTTCTTGTTTAACAAAAGAAGGCAATTTCAAATATAAATATTGTCTGAACACTTTGACTGAATAGTCTAAAACTGGCACGATTTTGATTTACATCAGTATGTAAAAAGATCTGACCAGACATTCAATGTCAGCTTTTGATACTTGACTTTTTTCAAAACTTTGTGCAATGGACACATTTCAGTTGGTACCAAAAAGTATTTATGACCTTGAATCAGCAGTTAAGAATGAGTATGGCTGGGTATCAAACCTAAAGTCCACGTTTTTTCCACCATTTTCATGTTTTCAGTTAGGAGGGAAACAAACTGCCTTTTTATATTCTGTAATTTAAACCCATCAAAGACCTTTGTATACAACCTCAAAATGCATCATCAGCTGAATTATAAAATTAAAAGAAAAAAAGAAAACAGACTTTTTTTTTGGCACTTTTCTGCATCAGCAAGCCTCCATTTGGACATTTTCCCTCACTCAGAAACAGTGTGTGGGCTGCCCTCTTTTCCTCACATTGCAACATAATATCATTTATAACACAATCCCACCCTGTTCTGGATTCTGGCCACGGCTCCTCCGACATAAACCAGCGCCAAACTGAGCGCAGCAGACCCGCCCTCCTGGAGCACAGCACGATGCAAAACACGCCGTGTTTTCCCATCCTCAACTTTACATCCCCTCCTTACATCCCAACTAACCCACACTGCACCCCTCATCATAGTGAAAGTCCTAAAAAGCTGCAAAACAAGTTCCAAATAAACCCTGTCTGTGTCTACTTTTGGCTCCGTGTCATCTGAATTTCTTTAATCCTTAAACCTGAATTTGTATCAACAGTGTCGTGGAGTGTGGAGGGATGTGCTGGGACAAGCTCAGTGTGCAGCTGGCCAGCCGAGCTGCTCTTCCTGCTGTTACTCTATATAAATATTTATTATGAGAGCTCAGACTTGAAGAAGGCACAGAATGAAAACCTGTAGGCTGTCGAGAAATCTCTATAATATTCCTAGAATCCTCCCATAGGCGTCTATAGTGAATTAATAGCGACCGCTGTACACTTGGTGGTATTTTCTGTCTCATGTAAAGCCACTATAATAATCCATTAAAGTATTATGTTGAGAAAAATATCCATCTTATGTTATTCTAAAGTTGCCTGTGAGGCTGCAACAGCTTATTTCCATAAGCGGACAGCTGCATGACGTCAGCCTTAATAACGTGTTTATTCCGCTTTCATGGGATAGATAGTTCGCAACTGGCTTCTAACGTCGGGTTAATGGCGATAACAAGGCGGGTAAACTAGCATAAAGTGTTTGTTTTCAGTGAAAACGGCGGACTTGTGAAAGCAGGGAGAACTTACTTGAAGGTGAGGATGCACAGCGGTCTGTAGGACTTGTGGCTCGTGTTGTCCGCCATCCTCTTCCCCCAGAAGTCGTTGCTGAAGATGTTTCTGAGGCTGGAGCCTGGTCGGACGTCCGGGTTGTTGATGATAGCCCAAACATCGTCGTGCACCAACTCCCCGCGGAGAGAGTTGCTGTAGCACAGGGCGCACAGGGCGGCCAGCACGGCGTAGCGACCCGCAGCCCACACAACCTCCGGCCGGACGCTCAACCGCGGCTGCTGGCGGGCTTTTTTCTCCCGTGCCGGCGCTGTCATGTCGGTCCTGGCTTCTCCCGCGGCTCCGCTGGGCTGAGAATGAAACTGGGAGCACCGGAGGGTACGTCCATCCCGCTTGGCAGGTAGCGGCTGTGTGTGCGGTGAATTGCTGGGACAGTGTGGATGTGTTGTGCTGCCTTCAGGTGCGGTTCGTGAACGTCGGACTACGGCGTACTCGAGAGTACCAGTGTCTAACTGACAACCTTTCAGACCAGTTACTTTTGTCAATTGTGGAGTTCACATTTCTCCAGACATTTTGTAATGCAAGGCTATTATTTAACAGCAGTTAGATTAGTAAGGCCTATTGGTTGAATGCCATATACTATTTACATGTCTGTTTTTTGTTTTTTGTAAAATGAGCATAAAAAGAAAAAAAACAGTGTGGAAAATCTTAACTCAAGGTCCACTTACTCACTTTTTTCCAGAAGGAAACTTTCTTCAGAAAAAAAGAAAATGCTTTTTTCAAAAACCTAGTAGGCTAAGTGGACCTTGAGTTATTTTTTTATTGTCAGTAAACTAAAAGAAATGTGCACAACTAAAGTTTGAAAGCCAACCTAGCTAGACTATTTCTTCCTATGAGTGTCAACCATGGATGTATTATAAGAGCTGAATACTGCGCCGCCGCTCAGCCTTGCAGGAGAAACTGCACATATTCAGTGAGTCACACAAAGCGGAAGCAAACCCAGAAGGTAGAAACTTTTTTTGGCGAAGGCGCAGGTAGGCAATTCTTTTTGGACCTAATGGGCGCCATTTTCGGTCCAGTATCCAGCTCTTATAATACATCCATGGTGTCAACCATTGACTGTATATATAAAGATAGACATCATGACAGCTCCCCCAAAAATGAAGCCAAAACATGTTGATTGCCCCCTGGTGGCTGGCTGCAGTATAGGTCATAAGTCCCACCCCCACCCCCACCCCCCATGTTAGCGGATGGGACATGAGTCAAACTAAAGAAATCAAAGTGCACGTCAAATACATTTTTACCAAAGATGGTTTCTGTCATTTTAGGTCGTTCTTATCATGCTGATGTATGTCCAACTGCTCATTTTTCTAACTTTGTTTTTAATTAGTTATTTGACAATATAAAAAGGGGGTGTGACATCACGATTGACAGCTGTGACAGCCACTCTCAAACTTCTTGTCAGACAGCAGGATGGCTGAGGGGGCGTGTAATGCGGTCATCATTCTGCCAACTCTACTGCGCAGACTCTGGCTCCAAATGACGTCACACAAGCACAATGGCAGCTTCCAGAAACAAGATATTTTGGCTTCACTTTTGCATAGCAGTAGGAAGTGGAGACACATTGTCCATATTTATATACAGTCAATGGTGTCTACACAAGTTGAAATTTGTTTTGTAATAGCATTGATATAGAAACAATGACCTTGTCATGAAGTTATTCTTATCATGAATTTAAAGTAGATTTTAATAGAGTAAGAATAAACCACTGCAAAATGAATTAATACTAGAATACTAGAAAATTGTAAGAATATGAAGGGGAACATCCATTAAGAACTGGCTAAAAAACACTGGAGTCTTTGGGGAGGAAACACAAAGAAGGAAAGGGGTGATTAAGGTATGTAGTGGGCTATAGGCTAATACTGTGAGAATTAGTATTAAGAATTAATATTATGTTATATTGTGCATGTTTGAGACTTGGCATTTGGATGTACGAGCTTATGTGGAGCACTTGAAAGCAACATCAGCAGTGAGAACCCGCCTGCGAACGCATGCGCAAGAGGACGCTGCCTCCCCTGGCTGACAGTAACATCAGCAGCAGAAAATCAATGCAGCCCGGCAGAAACTGCATGAGCGCATGATTGCGATGGCACAGACTTGACCTTTTTCTCCGCACACCGAGCGATAATAAACTAACGAGTCCGACAGGAGGAGGAGGAGGAGTGACAGTGAGCAAGTGACAGGAGAGCAAGGAGACACGTGCAGGATGCTCCTGCAGGAGAAGTACATTAACATATGTGATGGGCCTCTGCTGTGCATGCGCGCATCCAAAAAGTGTGTATGTGTGTGAATTGATTACTATGAGTGATTATGTCTGTTGTGTTCAAAACTGCTGTGCATCAGCTGCATTGTTAGAAGCCACCACTCCTGTTCTGTTGTTTACTCTTTAATTACTTTACAATAAAAACCTTATTTTTGCAACTAACTTGTTCTAGTAGAAACTAGCACGACTGTCTCTGAAGATTCTCAGTCATCCAGGTCATGGTTATTCAAGGAGGGTTGAATCGAGGGCAACTGCACTTGGTTGTAGATACTTGAAGACGTTTCGACTCTCATCCAAGGGGCTTCCTTTCATCCCCGCCCAGGAGAGGGGATGAAAGGACGGCATTGTAGATGGCTTATCCCCCACCTACAATGCTGTCCTTTCACCCCTTCCCACGAGACTTAACAACCATTCACATTTAGCCTCGTGACAACTCCAAAGAGTGTCGTTACTACAGCCAGACCATGACCTTGATAACGACCCCACAGAGGTTAAATACCTGGGACTCCCCGCCAGTCAGTTAGAACTGAAGAAGCCCCCTGGATGAGAGGCGAAACGTCTTCAAGTATCTACAACAAAGTCCAGTTGCCCCCCGAATCAACCCTCCTTGGATAAGTTGTGCTAGTTTCTACTACACTGGGTGTCTGCATACATGGATAGACAGCTGATGAACTCAATGTCACACAGTTAAGTTTAAGGACACTGAGGTTATGTTCTCTGTATTTCTTCTGAGAAGTTGGTGGTTTAAGCAACTTGAGGGGAGTTAACATCGTTAAAAAACATGGCGGGTATGTTGTAGGCTGATTCCAACCATCAGTGTAACAATAAAGGGAATCAAAAGAATAACAGAACAGATTATTTCACAAACATCAGAGAAAATCTATTGATTTTGAGACTGTGGACGTGTTAGATCCAACAAAATAGGTGCCAGTCCTGAGAGCAGCTCTACATCATGTTCTGTACACATTAAGCCCTAAATAACAACACCATGATAATGTCACACCCCCTCAAAATTAACCGACTATTTTGATAATTGATCAAGCAGTTAAGTGATAATCATGAATAAACTTTATCTTCCAGCTTATTAAATGTGAGGATTTGCTTTTCTGTTTTATATTATATTGTAAATTAAATAGAATAAGCAATGTGTCTTTGGGCTTTGGGAAATCTTTGATTGGCACTTTTCACTATTTCCTGTTATTTAATAGACTAAACAAATGATTGATCATGAGAAAAAAAGTCGACAGATTAATCGATAGTTGCATCCCTAAATGTGATGCAACAATGACAACAGGCTTGAATTAAAATCTCTTTGACACATTAGAAGCTTCACAAAGATAGGATTTATTGCAGAGCTGGGCATTGGATTGCATTCAATTGTACAAGTCTACCTAATAAACTCAGGAAATCTTACTCAGTCTAATGTGTGTTACCTCAGTGTTCAGAAAAATCTCTTTTGCTCTCTTGGCTGCTATTGCATTCGTTTCCCCCAGGAATTGCCATCATTTTAAGGTTACAGAGCAGAAGAAAGAGAGGTTTGAAAGAGAGACGAAGAGAAAGAGTGGGTGTGAGAGAGAGCCTTAGGGCAGACAGCAGAGAGTCAGTCAACAACATGCTGAACATCTGGCCTGACCGTCTCATTGCGATTCCTGTTGCGTGGTGGCCAGCTGGTCACTGAGTGCTCGGCCTCCTGCGCTGAAACAGAGCTCATTTCAGTCTGAGGCGCCACGGCACACTGCAGCAGCTGCTCACGCTGAAAACAAACTGACCTTCTCTGTCTGAAAGATGAGAGTGAAGTCAGTCTGCCACATCCTATGTGCATGTTAACACAGCTCTGGATCACCTTTACCTCCACTCCTGTTCAAATTCCTGAAAAACCTGACAATAAAGGACAATTTCGAGTCCTGCGTTAACTGCTAATCTGGTTTAGAGTTTAATGAGGCTGTCAGGTGAATATTTTTTATATTTACAATGAAACAAATCTGTAATGGTTCCAGACTGTCTGAATTTTTTCAGCGATTCCAATAGGTCTTCCTAGGCAGGATTAAGAAGGGAGACGACAAATGGTGACAAATCTGCTCCAACTGCAACCAGCAAATTCTAGCTGCTTCTTTGCATCAGCGTGCTGGAAACATCACTCGCTACTGACTGGTGTGGGCAAAATAACCTTCCCTCCCAAACAGAACACAACTAACATGAACATGATATCAGACTGAATGATGAATCTAAAGATCCCCTGCAGACACAAATTAAGACAGATTCAAAAAATATTCAGCTTGGAACAATAATGTGTGTCTGATATGGTTTCTCCACGAAAAAAAAAAGTATAATTACCACTTTAAAATCCTTAAAATTACATCTACTCCTTCTCCCTCATTAAAAACAGATTTGTATTCATTAATTTCAAAAGTTTAACTGTGGAACACAAGATGTCTCCTACTTCACTCTAAAGTCCATTTTCGGTGTAAATTAAAATCAGATTTTTAATGAGCACAGAGAAACTTTCCACTTTCAGCAGATTCATGAGAAAACATCATTCTGCACAGTGACACTCACACATCCAACTGAAGCAACAAGGAGAAAAACATTTTTTAACGGAGGGGGACTTTTTTTTTTTTTTAAAAAGGTAATTCAGTTATCAGCACCAGGCAGCTGCTTCCAACATAAAAGCTTAGATAAACCCACTGTACACTACCTGCTCAGCACCAAACAGCAGACAGACAAAGTTAGTGTTTAGCTGGTGAACACAATGGAGCATTTAGCAGCTAAAGAGACATATTTTTCTTAGCAGTTGGTGCAGAACAAAATTAAGCTAAAAGGAGAGTGAATATTGGACTTATATTCATCAAGTGGAGAAACCAGACTTGAAGAAAATTCTACTATTGCTCCCTGAGTACTGGATGTATAAAATAGGTGATTATAACAACTTTTAAGGCAATAAAGGGGCTGTGGGTTTACCAGTTTGTTGTGGAGTTCTCCTGCCCCCCCAGTGGCCAAAAAATCTCTACAGTCTCACTACAGCAGGCAGTCAGCCACAGTGCTCTAACATGGACAAGAAGTCTTTCAAATGTTCAGAAAAACATTTACATTTCCTACTGGACAACACTATCTGCTAATGGAAATGGAGTTTGATTGAAATGAAAGATGGAGGGTTTTGCCCTTAAAAAAAAATCTACATATGCACTTCTTCAAAACCACTGATGGTACAGATTGTAACTGTGACAGAAATTGTGGGATTTTTGTAAAAGATAGCAGGTAACACGAGGCCCTGGCTGGTATATACAGTCTGGATCTTCTATTTTTCACAGATGAAAAACACTTGTTTTATAACATTTTGTTTATGCAGGAAATGACTAATGGAGCATGCACGCGCTTTTGCAGGAAATCCACTTCTCTGTTGACATTTCACTTGCCATAGTAGCTGTGGTGTGTGAGTGTGTGTGTGTAAAGCTGAGTGACTGGTTGTTGCAGCCAGGTCAGCAGGTATACAAGGGGCACTGAAGCAATACAGGATGACAGACCTCCTGCTATCCATGACTGCTGCTTGTACAAGCAGGCACTCTGCACCCCCCCCCCCACACACACACACACACACACAGACAGAGAGAGAGAGAGAGAGAGAGACAGAGAGAGTCTGTAACAACAGTATATACTATACATACATATCTGCTCTGTAAACCAAAAAGGGAGAAATGTATATCTTGATGTCACCCCGTCTTTGCATTTATTCATCAGAATATTTTTAATTTCCCCGTCTGCGTAGATGGAGAATGTGTTTCCATACAGCCTGATCTATTATCAGTGTTCATAGGCAGAGCAGATGGTCACACTGAGCCTGATAGCATCTTGCTACACAACACAAGAGCCACAGACTCCGAATAACAACCCACATTAGTTTTCCTGCTAAATTCTCCTTCTTATCCAACTTCCAAACCAGGGACGTGCAGAGGATGTTAGAGGGGCAGGGGCCCAAATTCATAAAAGATGATTTTTACAAATAAATAATTAAATACATTTATGCCTGGAATGACTACTTTTGTGACACTTTTAAAGGGATGTTAAAATGTATGTATTTAAAACAAACCCATGACTGAGGTTGGTTCAAACACTGCTACATGACAGTTAATTAATGATACATGCAAAGAAATGAAGTGTATTTCAGTAGAGTTATGTTGTGTAGTGAATCAGTGGAGGGAACCAGAAGAAAGAGAGAAAGGCATTTTCTCTGAGGGAACTCGAGACAAAATGCTCAGATGAAAGAGTGGCAGAGAGAGACAGTTGAGAGAGGAAGAGATGAAAGTTCAGACCAGCAGCCTTCAACACTCTTCTCCTCTCCTTTCATCTCCTTACACCCCATCTGGCCTGTTGCACTTCACCCAGCATTCCTCATCAGCATCATCATTAGGGTGAAACCTGCTCTGCTCCTGTCTGGCACTGCGTCCTCTCAGGGTTGGTCAGCCTTGCGTTTGAATTCAGCTGGCGGAGGAGAGAAACACCTGTACCCAGGTAGCCCCGCAAGGCTGCATGTCCTTATCAAGCTCTTGTCTGTACGCACAGCCTCTGTAATCACCACATCAGCTATTCGATGCTCTGTGCGAATCACCAGAGACCCAACAGAGGGAGGAAAATGAAACACCTGCTCTCTCCATCTCCATCTCTCTTCTTTGCTCTCACAGCTCCCTGCTGAGCTTCAAGAGGAACTGCCAGGAGGAACTATTCAGCATCAGGTGTTTGAAATACGAGTATCCCGCTGGAGCTGATTTCTGCATTTGTTTAAAGGGTTTTTGTGCTTTCAAGGTCCCATGTGCTGTTTGTTACAGCAGCTAAACACTGCCAGAAACTGGAGGAACTCTCTCTGAAACTGCTTGTTTCCTGAAAGATGATGATATAATCAACAAATGCCTCATGTTTTTAGAAAAAAAAAAGAAATTTCATCAAGTAGATGTGTTTAGTACTCAATCCTCAAGCTAAACTGAGTGTAAGGAATGAATAGTCACTTACCGAAGCAGCGGCTCTTAGCGTTGGAGCTCCTCTCACTGGTGCCTGAAAGCAGCACTGTGAGCTCAGATATTCAGTACATTACTTCCTGGTTAAAAGAATGTGAACACAACAAAAACAGTTAGGATGCTGTTTAAAGTAGGTTCATGGTTAGCTACTGGTGAGCTATTAACCTTACAAACAGTGATCATACAGTTATAGTTTTGTACTGTGGAGGTCCATTTACCTGATCTGTTGACATCTATTTTGCAGTTTCTCTAATGTATGTAGTATATATTTAGTAAATGTTTCATTTCAATATTTTCAGTCAAAGCTAGATTAAAATTAACCAGACTAACTGTGAAGCTGTATCTCTCATAGCTAAACTGCCTTTTTCATCAACTTCACAGAGGTTTGGAGAAATGCAACAACAAAAATCTGTTAGAAAAGGGCAGAGAAGTGACTGACCAATGTTACATTTCAAACTCATAAAATTACGTTACACAAAAGTCACTTTTACCCAAGCAAACCTAACTAAAGAGGCATTTTCAAATTTACAGTCAGATTGGCAGACTCAGAATTCCCAAATGTCTTTCTATCATGATTTTCTGAAGCAGATTTTCCCCAGATCTCCTCGACCTTGATACAGGGGAGGTGCGGCTACACGATTGTTAGGTTACTTCCAAATACTATAGTTTAAATCTTTAAAACTTCTTTCTACACTGTCTGGTGGGCATGTTGCAACTGCCAATACACACATCCTTGCTTCTTTATACCAGTACCTACCCATACTCAGGATAGAGTTAAAGGATTGATCACTTTTAAAGCCAGACCCCAGCTGTAAACTGACATTTTAACTATCAGCTGTGTGAGCCAGTGCTGACATCTTCTGATGACACTTGCCATTTTCAGTGTAAGATGAAGAATAAAGGTGCTTTTCTATCTTTGCCCCCAGTCTCTGAAATGACCTTTCTGAGATCAGGACTTTCTTTTAAGTTGTCTTCAATCATATTTTTACAGACTGACATTTTAGTGACTGAATTGTAATTTTTTTGCCTTTTAAAAAAAAAAAAAAAAAAAAATCAGATGTGGTCTTTTATTGTGTTTTTTGTGGTTGTTTTGGTGTAACTTTTTTCATCTTGGATGTAAATGACTAAATAATAAATGGCAGTGGCTGGAAGGAAGTGAATGAGCAGGCATCCTCCACTGTGGTATTTCAGTTCATTATTACAGCTGGCTGGCTGATCACCACCAAACGGCAATGGCACTCGTTATGACACGGCCTGACATCCCGAGCATAGGAGGCCTGTTAAATATTACCCATAGTGCTTTAGGTTGAATAGGCCATTAGAGGAAAGGGTGATTAGAGTGGCACTCAGCTATGAAGAGCATAGGGACGCCTGCACTTGATGAGCCCCTCAGGGATACAGTACAGGGGACAGGCGGTCAAAGTGGCCGGACAAGGAAGACTGACACTTAATATGCAATCACACGGAGTGATTAACAAGGCTAATGCAATTAAGTGCTACATGAAGCAGGCTGCTAAGGAGATGACTGTACTGTAAAACAATAAATGCAGCCATTATGAAGTAAAGATGGTTTATAGAGTTAGGGCCAAAGCAGCATTGTTTAACGGCCCCCCCTGGGTTCATCTCCTCAGTTGAAGGACTGAAATGAGTGCAGATTTAAGCACTGAGACAATAGCATGAACTTGCAAATATGTTTTATGAAACTACCACACAGCATTGGAATGAGTGATGCTTTGATCACTGATTAGATTCAGCTGCAGAAATGACTACCAGCCAACCAGTCCCCACATTACATAGGCTACATATGATAGATGCTAATTTATGGGGGTGTTACAAGTCTCAGCCTGTTGAGATGCAGCAGTATCACTCTATCGCTCATGCAGTACAGACTAGGAAATAGCTAAATACTGTAGCTGGTTTTAAGGCTTTAATCATAAGAAGTAGTCTATGTGAAGCTCATACAGTCCAACCATGCAGGCATTTCTTATATAAAAGGGCTATGATGTAATTTACAGCCTACTTTTCATGCAGAAGTTAAATATGAAAAGAAAAATGCATGTGTTTTGTCAGGCTTTGTCGCACAATTCATTTTTTAGGCTGCTACGACTATAGCTCCAAATCTTGAGATGCAACAGTGCTGTGCAAGCTGTTTAAAGCTACATTAAAGGGGACATATTATGCTTTTTGTGGTTTTATGTTATTTATATAATGTAATGATGTCAAGTTCCAAAACTTGAAGTTAACATGTGTAGAAATGCTCCCTGCAAGTAAAAAGTCAGGGCTTCAACCTGCTCTGAATGCTTTGTTTGCAAAGTTGTTTCTACCTTGCCAACAAGCTGACGTCAGCTTGTCATGCATGCCCATAAACAACCGTCCATTCTGTAGCCTTGGTTGCTAAGGTTGTTGCTAAGGTTTTTCCATGTGTTGTTTGGGCTTAAAGAGACAGGAGCTAAAACGGCATGTTTCAGACAGAGGCTGAACTGAGGGGCTGCACAGAGGGTCAGTATAAGATCAATAAGGAATTTTTTGAGCTGTAAATCTCATGCTCAAAAAATTATATTCCAGTAAAGTCCAAGAATATAAATATAGACCTGGAAATGTACATAATATGTCCCCTTTAATCATTTTTATAATAACAATGGATAAAATGACTATATGAAAAATGTCGTTTTTGCTCTGCTCTCATCTACCCTGTTTTCAGCTCTGATAACCCCACTGTACACTACCTGTCGAGCATGAAACATCAGAAAACATTAGTGACTAGCGGATAAACATAATGGAGCATTTAGCAGCTAAAAAACCAGATATTTTGTTGGTGTATAACAGAGCTAAATAGAGAGTGAATATTAGACTTACATTCATCATGTGGACTAAAATACGACTCAAATGAATACTAATATTGCTCCATGTCTGCTAGGTGTGTAAAATGGAAACTGTTTGCTAACATTAACAACTTTGTAAGGTGATAATATGTCAATGTTTTTGTTTACAACTTGTCATGCTGACAAAAAAAAAAGTCAATGAAGGCAGCTTTAATTCTAATAGATCATCATTGTTTTATCTTTGTTTTAATGAGGTGCTTTAAATTTTATAAGCAACTGCTGAAGCTACAGCATCAAGGGAGGGATATGAAGCTCAGTGCTTTGCTAAATTTGCATGAAAATAAAATACTCCAGAGACAGACAGCAGGGTGGACAGCTGACATGCACGTGGTTCAGCACATACTATCTAAAAGTGTCAACATACACAAATGTGCTCCACACAGCAGTTGCTGGTGTAGGCCCGTACAGTATGCTGGTCATACATTTTGGGAGGTTCATGCAGACATGAGCAGATGACAGAATTTATGTCACTCAAACCCTCCTGGCTATGTGGATGAGGAAAGTAGAATTTTGACTGAAGGGTTAACAAAATGAAGGAAGGTTCAAGCATAATTATAAAAAGTGTACTGTGCTGTACTGTGGAGGAGACTTCTAGTCATTTATCAGGTTATAAAAGGTTAAATATTGCTGTTCCAGTCAATAACTTAAAGTATTTAATTTGCCTTAATAAGAATAAAGTCTTTGTTGCTAGGATCCTTGTGTCAGCGTGAGCCCTGTGTGACACACACACACACACACACACACACACACACACACACACACACACACACACACACACACACACACACACACACACACACACACACACACACACACACACACACACACACACACACACACACACACACACACACACACACACACACACACACACACACACACACACACACACACACACACACACACACACACAAAGAGTTGCATTAATGATTATCAAACGCCGAAATCAAAAGGCTTGCTAGTGGAGCACAGCAGGAAATTATTTTTCTGTGCCATGTTTTGAGGACGCCAAAACATTTCTGTCAAAACATGTCAAGTTACTTGAGTACTTGAGTAAGAGCAGTATGTTAAGTCACTGGGGGAATGAAAAGAAACAGTTTAAGAGTTGGCCAACCTCTCCACCTGTGTGCCCCAAGCCATTCATCCATGTATGTGGGTCGCTGCCTCTGACAGATACATACCTCTCAGCTGAGAGGGTTTTCCGCCACGCGGCATACACAGTACAACACATACCTTCAGCTGTGATGGTGAAAGGCTCGTTAGACTCAAGCTGTGCTCTTTTGACTTCTGCTGCTGTCTGTGTCTGCCTCTCAACACAATCTCCTGAAAACATCTCCTCTCTCATTTCAAACCGGGTTTGATGGTCACAAATAAGTTTCCTTAATGTAACTTTTCTACAAAAATGAAGACTTTTTTTTTTTGTTTTTAGAATTTCAGCAGTTGTGCATGCAATGCACACTTACTGTAATGATGAGTCAACGTTTAGCAGGCTATTCATTCACCTCATCAACTCGTCACAAAATCCCATGATGATTATCTATTCTAAAATGGGTTTGAAAATGATAACTTTTAACAAATGATCAAATTTTATGTTGACTTGGCTTAGAACTTTAAAAAAAACTATTTACATTAAGTTTATGATGACAGATTGGTTGTAGGGCTGGGTATCAAACCTGTGACTGTAGCATTATTAAAGCTGTCAAGTACAAAGTTGGAATTGAATGTCTGCTCAGATCTGTAATCTTGTTTACTTTTCCTCTTTAATGGGATAGTTTCTAATTAATTTTAGACTGTATTTTAATAGATTTAGTTTGGCTGCTTTTGTTTAGACAACATTTAATGACTTTTGCTTCTTTTTTGAATGAAAGACTTGTAGGTATCAAAAAAAATTGTGCTTTTCTACTGGTGATAAACGTGTTTTGAAAATTGAAAGAATTATATTTTTCAATGCAGCTCTGTCAAGACTTTCTGTTATTGTTAATGGTACTTTGTCAATAATGGGGAAATATATAAATATATATATGGAGCTAGTGTGTGAGGCACTAATGTTTTGCTAGTTCGACTTCCTCATGTCCATCTCATGATCAAACATGAACAGCAACTACATATGAAGCTAAAAGACTTGTTCAGCTTCTGTTATTTGTAGATTTATTGTAGAGGCATCCTCATTGGGTATGAGAGGCCAAAGAAGCCCTGCTCTCTATTAATCTTCCTTTATCAGAGCTTAATATGACTCTGAGCCGAGGATGAATCCAACTTTTTATGACTCCACATATCACCCAAACCAATGTGTCAAGAGAGGCTAAACGTGGGAGAGCAAATTAACTTAATCCTTACAGTGTTTCCAGCGGATGTGGTGATTTTTCACTGGTCCCTTCTGCAACTCTCCTCTTGATAACATCTACTGCATTTCTTCCTCCATCCCCTCTTCTCCTGATGTAGGAATGCTTGTTACTGCTGCAGCAGCAGCCTCACTTGGCCTAGATATGTCAGCCAAAAAATACCTTCCACCAGCTGGTGTCATTCGCATGCAGGACAAATGATTACAAAGCTCGCAGAGAGAGCGAGAGAGAGAGGGAGGGAGAGAGCGAGCGAGAGAGAGCTAATGATGAAGGAACGAATCCCAACACTGCAGAGTATATTCCAGCAGTGCTTCATAAACAAGGAGCCACAGAGTGAGAATGTACACAAACACCAGTAAAGAAACCCGCTGTTGACAATCCGCATCCCTCTATACCCCAAGACAGCTCCTCTGCGCTTGGCTGTTCTTTGTTGTCCTGCACATACACTCACACAGGGATGAGGAAAAGCAGCATTACAACACACAAGCTGCAACAGAACACAAAGAGAATACCAACTCAGAGGGAGGGAAGGCCAGAGAAGTGATTGCATAAGAAAGAGACTGTGTACATAATTTGGAGAACAACAGAGGCAACAACTCTCTATTAAAGGACAGCAACCAACTTTTTGGGTTTCACTTCATCTCTCTCTCTCTCTCTCACAGCTCTGCAGAATAGTAAAAGCCCATAACAGTTTTTTTGCTAGTTTTAACAACTTAACTACAAATCATATATACTTTTTCCTTCCTTCAAAGTAGCCATTGCTTTTCTTTCTTTTAAATTAGCAGATTTGAAAATGGCTCGAGTAACTCATCACACTGAAAATCAAGTCTATTTTTTACATTACATTATTACATTGTTACATGGTAATGCAGTTTAATATGACAACTCTATACCTGAATTACCTTCTAACAGAAATGAGGGTGGTATTCTACCTTCAAGGCAGTCATTGGTTTCTATTCAATATGTTGAAAATCAATTAGCACACACTTAAAAACGTGCTTGAGTTGAGTAAATGAACCCACTTAATATCAAGCCTGTTTATTTTTTGTCAATGTGATGTTACATTGTGTGGTAATGCAGATTAGGTTCTGATTGATCTGAAAACACCACACCTGCCTCACCTTATAACAAAAATATAACTCTGACAACAAATAATGCAGACATGATGTCCTCAAACAATTTGATGGAAATTCAGACATTAGGCTTTGTGGTAACTTGTCATGTTGTCAAAGTGTTGGGCCAGTGGAAACTTTCACCTGGTGGTGATGCTAGAGCAAAGGTCAGGGATCACAAAATTGAATAGGATTTATCCTCTGAGGACCATGAACATTCAAATTTTATAGCAGTTTGACCAGTAGTTATCAAGCTTTCTCTGGACCAAAGTGTTGCACAAACGCATGGACCTTCAGGCCAATCAGGCCACTAGACTAATTAGGCAATGACTATACTAGAGATCACAGATATGCTGACTTCATATTTCTTGGCGAAATATCAATTTTGTATTTTGTATATTGTGTATTTCTCTCAACCTTTACAAAAGACCCATATTAGTGTTTTCTGATCTGACACTCCTAATCTGGTGGACATAGTTTGTCAATTCCTTCCAAAACTGTTACAAATCTTTGTTGTCATGGTTAAAACTAGAATTACTTGGTTAAGGTGAGAGTGATCGTTACCATGGTTAAAATAAACCATCGTTGACTGTTGGTAGGAAGCATGTGACTAACAGTCTCCCTTATCAAAGTTGCATGTTTTGTTGTCCCACAACCTTCTCCCTACAAAGTTTTAAGTGTTGGTTGCTTCTTTTATCACATGTGGTGTGTCTTAGTGGAAGACAACAGACACAGCATCTGTGAAGTCTCACAATGTCCTAACAAAGAACTGGCGTGTCAGTAAATGTTTTTCTTTCCTTGTCTAGTTTAACAATCCTATGACCCGTTCTGTGACATTGACCTATGAGAGCGCAGAGTGCTCTTCTGTGCATGAATAAGAATGATGTTGTTGATGCTGTCAGGTAGAACAGTAAAGTTGGTCCCTGGCATCTTCCCTATCACCTCTGTACGTCAGTGTGTAGTCTGCCATGTCTCTAGACTAAGTCACAGCAAGAATTTGACTCTATGATCATCTAATCAAACATAATGCACATCTCAAAAGACAAAAATATTGTACATATAGTCCGACCCTTTAAACAAAAACATAGGTTGTGTTAAATATGCAACTGGGAAGCCAAACAAAAAGACAAAAACAAAAAAACATCAGTCTATTAATCAAATGCTCAATAACGACATGTTTACCTTGAAGTGACAATGCCCTCTAGTTGTTGTCACATAGTCTGCAGAGGGAGGAAGTCAGAGAAGATGGATGGGTCGGATTTTGACACGGGAGACTGCTATTTGCCTCAGTTTCCGACCAACAGCCAATATTGGCAGCAGTTTTAACCATGACCATGTTTGTCACCCCTGACAGAGTTGTTTTTGTGCCTGAACCTAACCAAACCTTAACCATAGCAGTGTCAGATCAGACATCTTTGCAACAGTGATTTACAATCACTTCTGAAAGCATAGACAAGTGATGTTGTCCTGGACTTAAAGGTGCCGGATCAGAAAATACATTTGGCATTAAAAGAACATATTTTGTTGTTTAATTTAGAGGACTTGTTGCAATTGGTGTTTCACAAACTGCAACATTCAGCCATCATGTTTGCTTTGGAAAAACAAAACACAGAAAGTGACTGATTGTATCATTGTAGCACCAGTCATGCCGTAATACCACTTTTCTGATACTCCCAGGATTTGCTGGTGCTGATAGTTCTGTGCATCAGCTCATGATGTGTCATCGCTCCCCCTGTCAAAACACATGACCCAAGACAGCTGTCATCATATACTACCAACGATTTTGTACCATCTGGAATAAGCAAAAGACAGCCAAAACATTTAAGACATTTTGTAGGAAGGAAAGATGGAAGAACTCAGAAAAATGTTACATTAACTTTTATGATTTTCTTAAATTAGTTCTGAAAACCGTTACAAAAACAAAATCCAGAGACAAACAGAAAGACAAAAAGCTGCTTCCCAAGATCCCTCTCCCATTTTACATTTCATATGTGTGACGTCATAGCCGGAGGCCACATGTCTCTGACCTTTAACCTCGACCTTCTTGTCCAACCACAGTCTGTATACAAGGCACCCTGACAGAACTGGAGCTCCTCTTGCTCAGCGTAGGCCCTCACTTCATGAGATGATAAAAAGTGTTCTGCTATAGAGAGACAAAGACAAGCGCTTACAGTACGTACAAACACACACTCTGTTGTGTTTTTATTTTTTACAGTTTCTTTCTCTCTCACAAACACACACACACACACACACACACACACACACACAAACAGATTTACTTAAGTCACTTTTGGGGTATTTACATAGACTTACATTCATTTCCTGGAGACTTACCCAAACCACTGACCCAAAAAACAGCATTTTACTAACTGGGGACACGGCTTTTGTCCCCAGTTGCACAAGCCGTCCCCAATTAACTCTTTAAGTCTGGTGTGTGTCCCAGAAAGTGACTTAAGTCATACCACACACACATACACACACAGACACAGACAGTTAGTCACAGACCAAAGGACTGCACTGTACAAGAACTTTATCGAATTTTGCTGGTCAAGGACTTATATATTTATAATGCAGACCTTTCTCTGGAGTCCACACACACACACACACACATGCACGCACGCACGCACACACACGCACGCACACACAGGCCAGCGGTCCTGTCCTGGTGATAGGAATATTCCAGTAGGGGCTCTGTACAGTGCACCAGGTCCCACACTGCTGTGATGCCAACCCAGCCCCTGCTACTCCATCCAGTTCTGATGGCACCGTGGGATGAGGTTTTGGTGGGATCCATTAAGTCATTAAGTCTGACATGGTCTGATCTGGACTGAGATCATTCAGATTAGACTGAAATCCACTTCAGATCAGGTCAGACCCGCTCCTTTCTTCTTCATCCCCCTCCTCTGATTCTGCAGTCCGTCTCATTGGCGCTCTGAAAACACACGGAGTAAAAGATTTTAGATGGGAGGAACCAAAGAAAAGTCTCTCATGAGATTGTGAGACTTGAGAATAAAAACCCAAACTTTAAATAATTTTAAAGTATTGCAATTTAGTACTTAATCCTCCTTGGTTCCAGAAGATATAATGAAAATACTGTAATATAAATCACTTTTAACTGTAAAGTAACCATAAATGAAAGGATAGTGTGAGAATAAAGTACAGGTCAGGAATATTTTGATACATAATTTATGCACTCTGCCTGAAACTCTTTACACTTAATATTTACTCGAAGGAATGGTTCGATACCTTGGGAAATATGTTAATTCATTTTCTTTCCAAGAGTGAAATGAGAAGATTTACATCAATCTTGATATGATTAGCGAGCACAGGTTTTGGTTTCTGCACAGGCATGACAGTACCAAACCTGGTAACCTCCCTGTGACAACAAGACCTCAGGAAGCTGTGTGTTTGCCCAGAAATAGTTCCCGCACACACCCTAAAACCACAAATTGTTGCTTTTACATTTATTTATTAACTTTGGACAGAGACTAGCCGTTCCCCCTTGCTTCCAGTCTTTATGCTAAGCTAGGCATACACACCCTGACTCCAGCTCCTCATTTAACACACACAGATGAGATTGATACCATCTCATCTCACTCTCGGAGAAAGTGAGAGAGAAAGCAAATACACAAATTTCCCAAAATGTTGATCTATTCTTTTAATATATGTTTTGTACTTAATATTGTCATTCTGTATTTCTCTGACTGCTACACCTCCCTCCCCTTTTTGTTCTTTCCCTATCCAAATCAAGGGTCCAGGAATAGAAGGTGTCATATGTTGTACAGATTATAAAGGCCACTTTATAATGCGAATTTGCCATTTTGGTCGACAAAACAAAATTGACTTGAAAGTTTTTGTGAATCTTCTGCTCAGTTAATATTTGCAGAGATGATGCTTTTATTTTGAAGGATTTGGAGAAGTTTTCTTGTTGTTGCTTCGTTGGAACACAAGCAAAATATTTCTCAGGATAATGCAAAAGTCTTTTTGGGATAATGCAATACTAGGTCTTTTTCTCCCCCTATCTGAAATATGCTCCTGCATGTCCCTTCTGGGTTTCTGCAGTCTGTAGTCTCTGATGTCCACTGGTCCTCATGCTGCATTTCAGAAAGTATGTCAGAAAGTTGCAAATCTCCACTTCACACTACAAAAACTGTGACAGAACAGCCCTCCAGGCCAATGTTCCAATTAAGAAACGTCTCTCACTGAATTATCTGAGCATCTTCTCACACCCCTGTTCCCCTGTCTGTGTCTGTGTCTCTGTCTCTGCCTCTTCATCTCTCTCTCTCTCTCTCTCTCTCTCTCATTATGCTCCTGAGCAGCTCCTCTCCCCTCTGTCCTGTGTGTGGCCTCTCACCACTGGCCCTTGGCAGCGGTGCTCCTCCTCTGCTGTGAGATGCTGTATATCTCCTGGAGCTGTTTCTTCTGGTCGTCGCTGAGTGGAGCCGTCAAACACTGGTACCAGGCTGCATCAGTATTCTGGATCCCTAATATAGTGGGAGAGTAGGTCAACCATTAAATCCAGAAAATTCTGGTATTTTTCATCTTGGGTATAATTGTCACCATTCTGACTAAGGGACATGCTAACTATGACTGAGAACTGTCTTTTCAATTCAATCAATTTAAATAAATGAATTATACAAACATGAACAAAACTCTTCAGTCTTATAAATCCTGCAGTGGAAAAAGACAGGGAGCTCTTTTATTGGGTCAGTTAGGTTCATCAGTAAAAGTTGCTCATTTTAACCACAATTCTATGTACTATGCAGCCCCCTAAGCCCTGAAAGATTCCATTTTTTAAAAATCTTGTACACACAAGATAATGGTCTTGTACATCAAAGCTTCAAATTTTCATGTGGAGGAAATTTCCTATCAAGATCAGGATATTGTTTATATTGCCCAGCCCTGGTGTGGAGATCTGAGAAACTGTGGAGGCAAGCAGTGCAAGCCTCATAAAGCTTTCCAAATATACTTTTATCTTCTACCTCTTCTCTAGCATGTACACATGCAAAATCAACAGCCACTCATAGCCTCACATACATTAAACTGGCAGTTTTGGCACTGTGAGCTTTAGGAATTTGTGAAGGGAACCATCACATTTTTAGACTAAACCATTAATGGATTAATTAAAAAAATAACAAATGGAGTTGGTGAATGAAAGTTTGATTATGGGGTTATTTTTTTTGTCTTGTGGAACCAGCATCCTTCCTCTTCTACAGTCATAAGTCAAGTTTATCTGCTTCTGTGCAGTTCATGCTTTACCACTTACATGGCTGTTTGACATTTCAACAATGACTTACTGAGCAGGGCGGAGGTGAAGAACTGATACTCGTCTTCTCCGTTGTCGTAGTCGAGAGGCGTGCTGTACTCCTCCAAGGGGGTTCCCTCAAAGCCGTCGTCATCCCAGTAGTCATCTTCATCTTCATCATCATCCTCGCCCCCCTGGCCAGTTGGCATACTGGACTGCTGCTGCATGGCATTACGGTTCTCGTTCACCTCATCTTCATCACTGGGAATCTCCTCTGCCAATACAGAAAATAATACACCAATCAGGATTGAAGCATTCAAAATGCCACCTGATACAGACATTTATCTCATCACAGATTCCCAATTGAAAACCTGAATAAAAAGTGATTGCGACAGTCTAGAAGAATGCAGGTTAAAATTTTAAGTTAATATACTGGACTCTCCTCGTCTTCTAAACCTAAGCAGATAGCTAGTACCTTACTAGCAGCTATGCTAGGCAGCTAGCTAACTTGAGTACACAGTGCAGTCAAATCAGTCACTGTAGTTCTTGTTCCTGAAACTGCAGGCTAATTTGACAGCTGTAAGGTCAATTTGAAATGTTTATGTAATGCTGTTCTGTGTATTTTTCAAGTAATTTTTCTCTTCCAGTGATAAAATGGCCAGTAGAGAAACATGGATGTAGCATTGGTGACACAGGTTTCCTAAGGAATTTTTTGGAAGCTTGGTGTGGGTATACTACTTGCCGGCATCTTGGCAGCATTTGGAGCTACATAGCTTCCAGGCAGATTACACTTGACCCCTTGACCTCAATATGTAGTATTTTTATAAGATATATATAAGTATTTTTAGAATGGGGCTAACTATCATCCAGTTTGGATGTAGTTTGACGTTGAGTTTGAGAGGGGGGTAAAAAACTAAACTAAACTAAACAAAAACCAAAAACAATCTCCAAACTGTTGCACAATTGGATGAATTTCTTGCATTACTGTAGTGAGCCTGTTTTAATGTTAAGTGTGTATGTCCTTCGCGTATCTCTTGAACCATTCATCCGATTGACTCAACACTTGGCAGGTGCATTGCTGGGGAACAAAGGGAGTGCAGTGTTGGACACGCGATATGTTTAATATTAATAAATTCTGCATAAACCAGCGATCAGCGAGCGGCTCTGTGCAGGGGCAGGGCGGAGTTTCAGGGCTCTACCGACTGACTGACTGACAGCATGTCAGGGAGAGACCAGAGACGAGGCATGACATGAGTCAGAGAAAAGTGCTCTAAAAAGAGAAAAGTAGACAACTAAAACAATAGCTTTTAATCAAGAATGGACACTCTTACCTCATGTCTAGACAAAAAGTGTAGTGTTAGCAACACGTTTAGCAGATCAGCAGCAGCAGCAGCGAGTGAACCATTGTGCCTACACAGGAGGCATTCAGGTACTTTGAGTGTTGGCCACCTGCGCTCTGGAAGCGCTCAGAGCCCAATACACAATAACTGTAGTTACGTGCGTCAAACATAGACCCTGGCAATTGTGAAGTGCCACTACAGACAAAGCACAAATCTTTTGAGCAAACATACCCACTCAAATCCGAACTGAAGGCACAGAAAATAAACAAAGAGCCCATAATTATCATTCCACTTTATTTTAGGATGCACATTATTTTATTTTTAAATGCAGCCCTTATTTTAGGCTACTTAAAATGAGAAATTAATGTTTATTTACTATTAGAGTACTTATTATTTGCAACATCTGTGTGTAATAAAATGTTAATTTCTTTCATGTTGTTGGTTCGAATTCAGATTAAAGCATCACAATTCTTGAGTCAAACAAGTGTCTTTCCCTCCTGTGGAGAAATGCAGACTATGTGATCATGACATGAATAAATTCTGTTCATAGGAGAAAATTGGTGAATGCAACAAATTTTCGTGCCAATGAAGAGATGAGACACATTAAAAAATAGCTATTGACGAAATATTATTAAACCAAAAATTCACTTTGTATATGGAGGAAAGCTGCAACTTATTGGGTCGAATACTTCATAGTTACAGATTTTTGCAACCAGCATCTAGTGGCCATGATGTAAATGCAGTTTAAGACACTTATGTAATAGCGTCGGCATTAAGCTATATTAGTAGCCAAAGCTTTTCAGTTTAGATAACTGACTTGCAGTTGATGACTTAGTGTATATATGGAAACAGAAGGAAACATTAACTTTTCATGGACTGTTTTTGAGATCTTGACATTTTGTTTTAAGAAAATCTTTACGGATTGTGATCTCAAAAAGACAACGCTTAGTATATTGAAATCCAGATTTCAGGCAACATCTGCTTTCCATATGTATTAACATGTGTTGGCCCAGTACTCTCACTGTGAACTTAAAGGACTTTAAACAAATACCTGACAACAGTGTCCACAGCTGGGTAAGGTTGGAAAATTTTGCTCTACTACTTGATATTTGTTCCCCAACGTTGCCCCGTTATATGCTTCACTCATGACTGAACGCCTATTTCAAACCCAAACACGTTCCACTTTCACTGAGAAAAAAAAAGTAAGCTTTTCTATTAAGAATACACCATCTTGAACCATTTAATGCGGTGAAATCAATGCATTTTAAATACCAAGCCGCAGGAGAAATTCATAGCCAACACCGTCGCACTTTGTTAATTTATCAGTCTGCCCCACAAGCAGTAGACAAGGTTTAGAAATCGAATTCCTTTACGCTTGACTGAAGCAAAGCAGAGCCAGTGAGGGTGAGAAAGTAAATGTGGTGCAGCTAATTTGAGCTCGGGGCTGAATCAAGATTCAAGTAGTGGAAGATCCGATGTTGGCAAAAATGGAGAATTTCATTTCATTATCGTCACTAAACCACTCTCTTTTCTCCTGTCTGCTTTCTTTCTGTCCTTATTCATTCTACTTTAGTTCCTCCAACTCTGTCCTACCCCAAATTTAATTCATTCAGCTTTATTCTTTCACCACACCCTCTTACTCATTCTTCTCCTTCCTGATCTTTTCTCACCATTCTGGTCTTCGTCTTGAGCCCCTGCACGGGCCAGCAGGTCTGGTTTGTTGATGAGGCGGGAGGCGTAGAGGTGTTTGAGGCCCAGGAAGAGGAGCAGAATGGAGGGGACGATCTGGGCAGCGACTCCCTCCAGTGCTGCCGGCCGGCTGGGCAGCTCCATCAGCACGCTCAGGCCAATGATGCACATCTTACGGTCATGGAGCCTGGGGGGGGTGGAGGAAGACAAACACTGAGAATTAGTATCAAGTCCTCAAAGACTTTGTGAATAAGACAATTTTAATACTTTTAGGACCTTAAAGGAATAGTAATGATTCAACATTTTGGGAAATATGATTATACACTGTTTCTGAGAGTGAGATGAGCTTAAGTACAGAGCTGGAGTCAGGTTGTCTAGCTTAGCATTGAGAGGAAGGCACAGGTGTAATGGCACCAGACCTTGCAACTTCAATGTGATGACACAACTTTGCTAAGTCAGTGCCCTGCACTGTTGTTCACCAAACAAATAGTTCTAGCACGTAACCTTAAACCACAAATTGTTTTTACATTTTTGTTTGTGTACAGATTAAGCAAATTATATATAACAAATTAATTAGTGAGCTTTTGAGGTGTTGGTAGGAACTGGACAGAGCCAGGCTAGCAGTTTCCCCCATTTCCAGTCTTTATGCTAAGCTAGGCTAACCACTTATTGACTCCAGTGCTGTACTGACAAAAAGGTGTATTTGTCAAAATGTTGAACTATTCCTTTAAACCTGAAAACCTGAGACAAGACAGGAACTGGGCCAAGTCTACAGTTTGGACCCAGGACTTCAGATGTGACAAAGCAGCCACAGGTCACAAGTAATTACCACATTAACTGATTTACCCATATAGACCCAAGAGGACATCATCTGTTTTCACTGACCCTAACTTTAACCTCTTCCACTCCCACCCCCCTATCATAGACCCATTTGGGGGGGGGGCAGAGGATCTTTAGGGGAAGATAGCAGGTCAACAGTATATGCCACATAGAAGTGGTATACATCATCTGAAAGCTGGGAACCTGAAGATTAATTTGAGATGCAGTTCAGCACTGTGTGTCAAGTTTTTCTAGTAATAAATCTGCAATGTACGTGTTTTGGTTAGGCGCCTATTCAAATTTTGAAAGTTTGAAAGAGTATAAGGGCTTAGAACATTATGATGGAAGTATACGATGGCCAGGTCGTATAGTTCATATGTCACTGCTTTAAAACTGAGCCTAATACAGCCTCTGAAAGACAGTAATGTCCTCGGGGAGTGGAAGAGCTTAAAGTATAAGTAGTTTTTCAAACACAGTGCTTTTCATCTGGTTATTTCTCTGATATCTGAACACCAAAAGAAAACAGACTAAGTACACGTGTACACACGTCAGGAGTAAAGATAAGTGAGCCTGGGCAAGATAAGGTGAGACTGATGACTAACACAGCACTGTTAATGGCAACTGTGATTACAACCTTGTTGCAGTAATTAGAATTAGATGTTAAACTGCATGTAAACACAATGCATACACTAAAACACTTTGAATTAGCTTTGCTGAAATTAAGCTGATCACTGATCTATTTTATCCTGTTTAATGTTGCTGGAGGGGCAAACACATTCAGTCACATTCAGATCAAATTTAGGATTTTTTTGTGAGGTGACAGCACTCACCATTTAGCCACTATGCCTAAAGAAACTGGCTGTGCTATGACTTAAAGCTGCACTAATCAGTAACGCTAATATTAACAATGAATAAACTGTTACCTATGGTTAAGCGTTCACTCACAGTAGAATTATCACCCAACTCTACAGAACTTTTTAGAGTCTTTTTAATCTCACCGTTTTCATTTAACCCAGGCATTTTTCTTAGGAGTTGGTGGAGACCAAAACAGAGTTTATAAGAATATTGAACTTAGACTCTAAATGAATGTTAATGTTGATCTTTGTCTGCTAGATGTGTAAATATGTAAACTGTTTGCTAACAAGATAGCTAGATTAGAGTTTTCTCCAACAGTTAAACTTTAGTGAACTTTGAGATGGAAATCTGTGCCATTGACCAATTTCCCATCGTCCTGACATTACTGAACTTTGACAGAACAGAGAGCTGTGTACAAAATGGAGGAAACTATCATATTAGCTGTGCCGCACCATCCGATCTGATATGACCTTGCTCTGTTGGAGTATAAACTGCTCCACTAAAGAGATGCGACATGGTTTGCAGTCAATTGTAAGACAGGAGTTGATAGTACAAATGGTTTATGTACAGTCTGGTTAGTGACTGAGCGCAGTAGTCACAAGCTTCAAACACAATCTATTTTATGACAGCACAGAAATAATATTCTGTGGCAGCTGGTTGTCTGACCGGGCACTAAAGGCATTCATATATTTTAGGGCTATGTCAGTCAGACAGTTCTTCTGCTCACAAGACCAAATCATTTTTTATTAATGCTGCTTTAAGTTAATCGTTTGGATTTTCATCATTTAAGCTGTGCATCAAGACAGACATCATCTAAAAAAAAAAATGTGCCCTTTCTTTTTTTTTTTTTTTTTAGGATGGCAAAGCTAACTTTGCTGATCGTTCTGTAAGCATTGGGACAAAAAAAAAAAAAAATCATTCTTATTAAATAATTATTTCCCCTAAAACCATGACAAAAAATTGTGGTTCTCAGTTTACCCAGAATCATTCTACCCTAACCAGTTAAAAGCAGCAGAATGCTCCCTCTCACCCCAGGAAGAACTCTGTGTCATTCATCCACTGATTGATGAAGTGGGCGGTGATGGGCTGTGGGTTGTGTGGGAAGCGCATGTTGTCCAGAGTGTGGATGAGCAGGGCTGGGTTATAGTACAGAGCAGCGATGGCCACCTGCAGGCACATGGTCCTCAGGTCACTGGACTTCACCCCCCGCATCAGACGCTCCAGCACTGCCTCCACAAACAGAGGGATGCACTGCAGGTAGGAAACAGAGAAATCAGGCTGCTGTTACTCCTACAGTTCACCTTTTTGGGGGTGAAACCATAGTACAAACAGTTTTTTGTTTAGGTTCAGACAGCTCAGTTACAAGCAGCTTGTAAACAGTCTGATTTCTTCATTGCATTCTTTGCACCTCATGTGGTGGTACACTAAGGATTTAATAAATGCAGCTAAGTACACATACAATCCTTTAATCTTTTATTTCCTGTCACGTTTTCTCAGACTGTCTATTCATTATTTCAGATTATTCATTAAATGTGTTAAATTTGCATTTTTGCCAGCTTTGTTTTTTCATTTTGGTTTTTAAATCCATCTTAAATTAAATTCCAGGTGGATTACAAAGTGTGTTAATAAGTTTTAATTTGGTCCTTAAACCTTAAAAACAAAACAGTCACTGTTTTGTGGATTCTACATAAAAAGTCTTGAGATGTACTTAACACACAGACATGAGATTGATATTCATCTTCTCACCTCACTCTATGAAAGAAAGGGTTTCCCAAAATGTTGAACTATACACACTACACAATAATTGTGTTATGAAAAAACATTTTTACTTACATTACTGTAAGTACAAACATTACTGATAACTCTTACAGGTAAAAATATTTGTTGGAAAGTATGATGAAGGACAGTGAAAACGCATTGTGCTTACAACTGATAATGAAAATATTTCATCAAATATGCTGCAGCTTGCAAGATAAGTGAACCAGATGAAGTGGTGATACATGCTGCTTGCTTTATTCCTACGCAGCTGATCTATTAAATAGCTTCAATATGAAATGACTGGAATCCTTTAAATATGTGCACCTTCAAATACTTCCACAACCTTTTAGGTGATCTCATTTCGGTTTGTGTATGTGTGTTACATGTAAGACAGACTTCACTGAGTGTTACATTGAGATGAAGGTCTGTACTGTATGGGTCTGTCTCTGACCTGGTCGATGCCTCGGCCCCTGCACTGCAGGATGATGACTTCCAACAGTTTGGCAGCGTGACACTCTGCGTCCTCACCTGCATCTATGGTCAGCACCTGCAACAGGGTCCAATGTCAAAATAGTCGACCAGTCAAGACTCGGCAGCAATGCTTGGAAAACTTGATTAAAGTTCAGATTGTATGTAACTGTGAAACATTTATAACCTGACCTTTTTGCACATGCTGTAGATGACCTCTAAGTGCTTAGGGTTGGACAGGAGCATGTCTGTATCCACGGTAACATAGTTGTGCAAAAGAGGCATCATATCTGTAACAGAAACAAAGACCATCGTTAACAACACCAAAATTGTTTCTGGGTTGGTGTATCAGCATGCAAACAACATTTACTGTGCATGTACACTAGAAAAACTGAAACACATTTTGAAACATCTTGTTAGAGTACTAAGATTCAGTTTTTAGGTTAGTAGTTAGTTCTCTTTCATAACATTTGTTTCAGTGTCTCACTATGAGATATACCTCCTTGCATATTCACAGAAGCACGTATTCTTATGCAGCAATCTTGAGTGGCAGACTGTGTAGCCAATGCAGCGTCTCTTATTCAAACACCTCTTCTCACTTCAGAAGCCGAGCTATCTTACCCCTTCTCCCAAGCTAACTAGCTTACTGTCCTAAAACCAGAGCATACAGTGCTTTCACCGAGTGCTAGTTAAGTGTTAATGAGTGTAGGCGTGTGCAATCATGTGAGATGTACCTGTGAAGTAGTCGAAGCAGTCATGCTGAAAGACCTCGTACAGGACACCCAGCAGCTGCCACATCTGGGGGGAGATGGTCTGACATGTGAGGCCGAACGCCAGCGACAGGATCTCCTCGTAGAACTCTGCAGAGGACAGGAAAGGATTTTTCACGAATCTCACCCGCGCACACACACATTCAAAACACATTCTGTATGAGTTAGCCTGGACTGAAAGGAAAAAGAAAGGAAGTGGATAGTGTTGAAGTGGAGACCGGGAACTGAATTATGAGAGTGAACAGACCACTACCGAAAACAATGGATCTCCTGTTGTGAGAATGCTGTTTATATTATATTGATAAATAAGGCGACATTGTGCACAAGCGATTGCAGTGGTGCTCAAAATATGAATAAAGAAGAATCACTGAGGGCAGTGAATAAGAAACAGGTCTAATACCTGACCTGTTTCATAAGGTCAGTACCAGTGCTGATACTGACTCAGTGTATCAGATCAGTGCATTCCTAGAAGGGGCTGTCCAACGGAAAAGGATGGAAAGGATGTCCAACAAGGTGAAGGGCCAAGCAGTCAGACAATCAGACAGCTTTTAAACAGACCCCCGGTTAAAGAATTTTAGGCAAAAGTTTAAATTATTACCTTAACTGTCTGTTGTAAACATCCATCACAGTTTACAGACAAGCTTCTTGGTTCAACTATGGCACACTCACTTTCTGTTTTCACTCCAAATAAAGTGGTCGCGATAACCTGGATAAACTGTTGGTTTATCCAGGTCTGATTGGTGTGATTGTCTGACTGCTTGTGTTTCCTGAAACATCAGACTTTGACTGCATTTACACCTGAAATTAACATGTGATCTGTATCAGGATATCTCATCTGGATAAGGAAAAAAAAATGTTAATGCAGGTGTGAATGCATGCAGAAGGCATTGTGATCATAATCGGATCACATCGAAACCACATCTGAAGTTGGTCTAGCTTGCACAGTGATCTCAGCCACATTCAAATGACAAAAATTTCACCCAACAAGTTGAAAGGTCACCTAACTCCGCCCGTTCCTGCTAGCCAGCTCAAGCAAGCCTGGCAAAAGCTACAAGTAGTGTGAGTGGCCAGCAAGTCTTCCCACAAAAAGTGATTTAAAAATGAATAACGTGCATCCATGGTATTGCTTTGCTTGAACAAGGACACACCATGTTGAGATCTGATCACAATGCAGATCACATGTTAATAATAAAGTCACTGTGCTCCCAGATTTCAGCTAATAATGTGGTGAGTACAATGCTACCATAACTTGATAGAAATGATGACCAAAACTACAATAAAACAGAATTATCCTCTAAAATAGAGATCAGTCATGATCAGATGGAAAGGAAAAATAATGACATATATGGACAAATCAAGGGCTGCTGTCCTTTAGCTGTATTCCTTTTTCATGTATTCTGATATAAAAAGGTTATAAACAATGTTTGCTGCCATCTACAGGTGGTAAATGTAGTCTTTCAATACTAGATGTGTCTCCACACTACACTGTGCCAGTGCAGGAAAAACAGCTGCACAACAGGAGACACACACTGGTAGCAGTTGTAAAGAAGCCGTAATGCCTGAGGAAGGTCTTTAATGTGATTATGGGGTCGGCACTGATGTGTTCAGCCCCCGGCCTCCCCCCACTCCTTGGGGATTCATGCAATAACGTGAGGGGTAAAAGAGCACAGCTGTGCTGGATTGTGTGCCTGTGTATATGTGTGCGTAGTATAGATTTCCCGCAGAAAAATGAGCTTGACCTCTCTATCTTTCATTTTGTTCAATATGACCCTCTCCCACTGCTTTATCTGCCTCTGCCCGAACACAGCCTTCCATTCTGGCAGCAGGAGGTTATCAGTTAATCCATTCATTACCAGAGTGGGAAGGATCCAATCCTCCGCAAGGCAAACTGCCTTAATTACCAGGATTACACACACACACAGAAACACACATGCAGATACTTTCTATACAGCACTATCTCTCATTTTTACATACTTGGACAGATTAGCACCTGCACTTAGAAATGCTTCCACACACCAAGAGCTGTAGGATATTGTGATTCTGATTTCTGATGTTTCATAGACCAAACGATTCATCGAGAAAATAGTTGCAGCATGTTGATGTTTACAGTCTATGTGTTTACCATGTTCACAGTGTTGGTTTAGTGTGTTAGCATAGATACATTTGCTAATTAGCATTTAGCATTAAATACAAAGTACAGCTGAGGCTGATGAAGTCAAAAATACATCCTGACTAGATAATGGCTCTAGATGAAAAGACAGAATATCAAAAGTTATTACAATTCATGAATCTGTGAACCAAATTTCACAGCGCTTTCAATAAAGAACTAAAAAGACAACGTCAGAGTGGCGCGAGAGGAGAAGGGACCACTGCCCTGCATTAGTACAGCAGCAGTCCCTTGAGAGCCTCCCGTCTGTCACCAGCTGTAAATCCTCTGGCTCTGGCAGCGAGCAGTAACCACTAAATTACAGTTTTGAAAACGTCCCTGTAAAACCTTTGGGTAACATCACACAATCACAACCCTATTCCTCTGCAGTCTGTGTTATGATGAGTATCAGCTGGGGAAAACTGACTGATATGTGCAGCAGCAAGTCAAGAAGCATATGAATTCATGAACAAAACCCCTGATGAAATAATCAACAGATCCACATTTTCAAGACAAAGTTAGAGTGGCAAAATGTCAAAACAGAAGGAATCTGAATGAGAGTATGTGTGTGTGTTTTCATGTAAAAAACATTTGACTGTTTGTTGAGTGCACACACCTGCCATACCTATGATGGGCTTCTGCAAGACCAGACCGATCACCTGCAAACAGATCCCCTCCAGCTGCTGAGTGATCTGAGAGAGAGAAGGAAGGAAAAACACAGAATCAAATATCACATGTGTTCTGTGAAGGTTGTGAGTGAGTGTGTATGTGTGTTTGTGTGTGTGAGACCTCTTTGTGGTCCTCCATGACGGTGAGGATGGTGTCGATGGTGCTGAGGATGCCCAGGGCCATGACGGTCTTGTCCTCATTCTCTTCATACTCCTCACTCTGAAGGACTCTGGTGAAGATCTCCGCCTGCCACACACACGCACATTTTACACACTCAACATTATATTTAATGCATTAACAAACGGAGACATCAAAACACAGAGATACAAACACAGGGCATCTGGAATATTTATGGAGCCAAATGAACTGTTTGAGGGTTTTGTATTATTAAATGTGTTAGTTGTGTTCCTACTAGGTTCTGCGTCATGTCCACAGCGATAGCAGCCACCTCCTGGTTGTACTCGCAGATCATCTTCTGAATGACGTTGGTCAGGTCGTCGTTCTCTGTCTCTTTAACCACATGCAGCAGCTCCTGCATGACCGGCCGGATGTACGGCCTGATGTACAGCTTGGCTAGACACATGCACAGACACATGCACAGACACATGCACAGACACATGCACAGACACACACAGATACACACACACAGACACACACACACACACACACACACACACACACAGACACACACACACAGACACACACACACAGACACACACACACAGACACACACACACAGACACACACACACACACAGGGGTTGAGGGTTCAGGTCAGGGTTAGAATATCAGGATTGGGTGAGAGTCAAATTAAATATTTATAAAAGGATTCTAGGATTTTTACTAATCGATTGCACAAAACACAGGAAGTATAGTTGAATGTAAGCAAAATTGGAATCCACCATGATTCCATGACTATTAGAGTGAGTTACTTCTGTAGCTGTGGATAGAGATACATAACTGAAATCACAGTGTCTCCAAAAAGTGTACTTTCCAACAGTGTTCAGGAAATTATGAGATTAATGGGAACAGTGAGTCCTCATATGTTAGTGCCAGGATCAGACTACAGGATATCAGTCCAATAATGATATAATCTGACAAATATGGGGCGTTGGGAATAAAAATAAGTGTCGGGTGCAACAGTTGCTCGTTTTATCCTGTTTAGGGTGTCACAGTGGAAGAAAAAGATACAGCATCTGGGAGGCCTAATGACACCCTGACAAGAAGACTAGTGTGTCTTTCTTTGCCTTCCCTAACCTAGTCTGACAAATTTCAAGGTGTGTTGATGTTTGTGATGTTGAATAGGAGCACAAGTGTAATCGTCCTGAAGAGGATTGTTTTATTTTATTAAAGTGAACTTGTAACTATTTGACTATCACCCTCAGGTAAGAAGCATTTTACTAATCAAATTCATTTAGCACTCAACAGAATTATATTATGGAATAAAAATGCTGCAACAGTAAAAATAGGTACACAGTTGTTTAAATCTTATAAACAACTGAATACCTAAATGTGAAGTTTACACACTATTGAATACTTAATGTTGAAATTTAAAAACCACTGAATTTATAGCATTGCAATATTTTATATTGAAGATTAATTTTTGTAATTGGAATTTAATTTAAATAGTTAAAATTTAAAGTACATCATTTCAAATTGTGAAATTTCAAAAACTTTTGTTAGGGTTCAAACATTTAGATACTTTTATATTTACTCAAAAAATCTGGTTGCTAAATATTTTCATATATATTTTGCATCATTTAGAATCCATAATTCTTACAAAAGCAGTAACTGGTGATTGATGTGGTTACACATTTGATATTAATATCAGCTTTGTCCATATTCCTCCACAGACCTTGTTCCTGGTTGCTAACCAGTGTCTGCAGGGCGATGGCGGCCTCCACCTTGACGGGCATCTCTTTGTCTTCGACCAGATCCTGTTTGACCAACTCGACGGCGTTCCTCAGCACCAGCTCGTCGTGGAAACGCAGCGGGCTGAAGCTGTGGAGCACCCAGCACGACTGCCAAAAACACAGCAGAGAAGCACAGATTAATACAAACCCAGACGTGTTACATCTCAGCCCATCTACAGTGTTTTTAGATCTCTGAAACCACCACCACTAGTGTACACTGCTGCTGTCACTGATGCCCCACCAGGTGTGTCAGTGTGGATTACAATGCATGTAGTTGTGAAGAGATTTATACACTGACTCACACTGACTGAATGGACCACCCAGCAGGACTGTAGGAGAGAGAGTTAAAGCAATAAGAAATCTCATACAGTCCTAAACAGTCCTTCCATGAATATTTCAGTCAGCGACCACAAGAATGACCTTTTGCAAGTGTCGCATTTTCTGACAAAAAGTATAATACAAAATAAGCCCTAATCTAGAAAATATATAATCTGTAAAACTGCAGGCCTTGTCCCAAATGCTGCCTGGACTCTGGCATCCTCCTCCAGGTCCACACATTGATCAACCTCATCGAACATCAAGGAATTTTTAGAAAAATGTTTTGTTGTTTTCTGCATATAGACTTATTTACTGACTATACATGCATAAATCTACCTGCACTTTCCATTCCTGTAATCATACAGTTGTGTAAGTATTTTAAATAGCTGTTAGTGTTTGCAGTGCCCAACATGAACTGTAAAATGCTACAGTAACTGTTAATCGGAGCCGGTGTGATTTTATAACGCGTCACAGTTTACAGTGTGAAAACACAGAAATCAACTTTGCTGACTCAACAGGATTATCATACAGTACTTTTAGAACTCTGCTTAGCTACATCTTAGAGTGACATCCATTAAACTGTGTAACAAAATGTTAAAAAACATGTCTGTTATGTCTACTAGTCTGTAGGTCTGTGACAATTTCAGTATGTTGTTTCTTCAGCAGCACTGTGGCGCCACCTGCTGCTCATTGCAGCTTCACATGTAAAGTATATATACAGATATACTGTACAGTATACTGTCATTATCCAGCTGAACATCACAATTCTATTTCTCTCTCTACTGCAAACATATTTATGTTCTATTCAAATTCTGTAAAGGAAAAAATTAATTTAAAAAAGATAATAAAAATTCAATTTAATTCATACAAGCTCTCACAAAACAAGATATAAAAAAAGCTACATTTTCTAGATAAAATTCAAGTATTCTCACTTACATTGAAAATTGAAGGTCTAAACACTGTAAACAGCTTATATTGCCCTAAAATGTTAATAGATTGCATGTGAAGTATTGGGATTTATAATTTAACCTGAAGCACTCAAAGCAGCTGAAGTGTGATGGCCGAGAGTGTGCGAAACTTTTGCTTCCAGTTTAAGCTCTGTAGGCAGTTAAACTGTCAGTTTGATGCAAGTTGATCTAACAGTTGAAGACTAACAGCTGAATGTTGAACTGTCAGCTGAAGAACAAGTAATGAAACCAGATAATATGTGAGTCGATGTCTAAACAATTTGAAGTGTAAGAGATGAAAGCAGCTGAAATGTCAGTTATTGTCTAACTGACATTAACATTGCATTAAAAGATGTTGAACTGTCAGTTGAAAATGAAAGATTAAAGCAGTTCCTTCCTCATGAGACATTTGCAAAGCCAGTTTTGCTTAAAGATTTGTTGACATCCATGTTTACTAGCGTTCAGTGTTCTTCTTTCCTGCCTTTGCTGCATTTCTTGCACATCATAACTGTGACATAAAATACTGATATTTCCATTGTTGCTTACTGGGGGCAAATCACAGGTCATGTCAGACTTTTCTGGTATGCTGCTTTAAAATGAAAGGGGCATAAAATATTCATATGCACTGCCCAGCAAGTAAAGTGTGCCGTCAGCATCAAAAGGATTAGGAGGAAATAACTACAGAACACACAGACTGACATACACCACAGCACCAGCAGAGAAACCATACTCAGTCAGTTCTTGGGATGTATATACACTATCCAGGTTTAAAGCCCTTTCCACAGTCCAGGGTTCACTTACCCTGGCTCGCAGGTAACCCATAGGGGAGTTGAGCAAAGGGAAGACATAGTTTTGCAGCATCAGCTCCATCTGCTCCCTGTACATCCGCTTCTGTAGGATGAGACACGGACACCGCACACAGCACAACCAAATATGATTACAACATGAGAGGATAAAATGAGGATTTGAAATGACTTTAAAAAAGGTTCCATCTGATCTTTTCTAGAGGAAAACAAGATTGAGTCGCACACAGTTGTATCTGTGTACCTTCAGTAGGAGCTCAGCCAGAGCTCCGATGCAGTGCAGTGCCCCGTCCTTCTTGCGGGGGTCAGCAGAGGGGTCCATCAGTATCTGATGGCAGAACTCCATCATCTGAGGAAGAACCTGCCAGGAGGAAAGCACAAAGGTTACACGTAGAAAAGGTTGATGCAGAGATTGAGACTTGGTGTATTTCAGAGTCTCTGTGGCTGAGAGACGCAAGATAAATAACTAAATTGCAGTAGTGGAAAGAGTACACAGAGCAACATTAGCATTCATTTAGACTTAATTTTTTAAACTGCCTTCAAGACACATATTGGTAGAATTTAGAATTATTAAAACTGCATAATTTTTGTGTGTGTGTGTGTCTTGAGGGCAGAGGATCTCCACAACAGACTGAAAACAACCTTGTATAGTTGTAATGGTTAACTTGTTAGAAAACATTTGCCTATTTAAGCATGCAGTATACACAGAGCAACATTTGCAAATAATTTACTGTTGTGTTTCTAGCCACCTGAAGAATGTAAGTCCAATATTCACTCTCCATCTAGCTCTGTTTAGCTCTTTTGGTCTCCACCAACTCCTGAGAAAAATATCTGGTTCTTTAGCTGCTTAAAGCTCCACTGTGTTCACCAGCTGCTGAGCAGGTAGTGTTCAGTGGGTTTATCAGAGTTTTTGTGCTGAAAACAGCTGCCTGCTGCTCAAAACAAGGTGTAATACTCTGTGTAAAAATACTCATTCAGCTTTAAGTAAAATATAAAAGAGTAAACATCAGATTATCTATAAAATGCACTGAGGTATCAAAGGTAGAATCCTTGCTGAGCTTTGCATGTAAAAGTGACTAATGAAGTATAAAGTCTCACAAAATGGACATATTTTACTCTGACAAAGAGCCAAACTGTGTATCACTGTTGTAGCCAAGCAAGTGTACTCAGTTCCTCTGGACGTGTGCTAAATTGCTCCTTCTCACCTCCTTCCTCTTGCGGGCAGCTTTACACAGGAGGCTCTGGGCAGCGGTGGCTGGGAGGGCGTGGTCATCATAGAGGTCTGCAACACAGACAAACACACACAAGGAATGGGATCAAACAACACATTCAAATACATGGCTGGCATACATACTCCCTCCAATACGAAATACAATTGCAATGATGCAGTGAAAACGTCACAACTGCAAAGTGTAATTGAAGAACAGAAGTCCATTCACTTTCTGTGCTCTGATCATTTGTTGTACATGACTGTCAAACAACTGCATGATCATTAAAGTGAAATATAATGCTATCAGAATGCTATCAAAGCCTCTCTGCTATCAATGACATTTGGTAGCATTGTGAGCATTAATAAAGGCATGGCATTAAAATATTTCCTAACAGAATATTCATGTTTTCTAAAAATTTCCAAATAGGAGAACTACAAGGTGCTTTACTCTTTTGCTCCACTACACGGACAAAAGGATGGAATGGCTGAAGGATAAGAGAATATGTCCTTGATTTTTGACTATTTGTTAACCATCAAAACAGTAAGGCAAGAGCAGCTTCAAGTTGGCTGAGTGAGCTGAGTGAGTTATCAAATAAAGGGATTAATATCAAATAGGAAAGTTGCAGCACTCACTGAATTTCATGCGGATGTATTCATATGGGTCTTCCTGCCACAGCTTCTCATCCTCGTCTTTGTAACACATGAGAGGGAAGATCACCTCCTGACATATGGTCTGTAAGAGATCAAAGTCCTCATAACCTCACAGAGCTCAGCACGCTTCACACTAAACAGCAGCACAATTACAAAACACTATTAATGACAAGAAGAGGGATGTTGTCATGTGTTTGTTGGTTGGTTGTTTTTTTGCTTTCCCCTTGGCCTCAAGGTAGGTAATATATATATTCTATGACTTCTTTTTGTTCTTGGAATCTCAGTTATGAATTGTATAAAAATCCCTTTGAGCTCCAGCTGTCTCTCTGCTCTCTACTCTACAAATTTCTGCAGTCACATTTTGCGAAGGGGACGCGAACTACACTGATAAAAAAAGATGAATATGATATTAAATCAGTGTGCTGAATACTCTCAAAATACAACCTGAACCAGCTAGGCCCTCTTTTAACCTGACCCATGCTTAATGATCCTAAACCTGATTAAAACCTACATTTTAAGCAGGCATTTAAGTCATATGAAGCTGCAGATTTAGGCTTAGATCTATTAGATAAAACTGTTGATCAAAACTACGAATGTTAGACCCCTTCCACACACACTGCATCAGATTCCTCCATGCCAGTCCTACCTGCATGTGTGGCTTCATCTGTTTCCAGGTCAGAGAGTGTGACAGGCCCTGGTTGAGGTAGTTGAGGCACTGCTGCAGGACTCGAGGAGTAACATACTGCTTCTGTCGGTGCTGGTCCACCACCTTCAGCAGGACCTGGACGGACAACACGACATAAACAGGGACCGCAGCAAAACCCAAAACCATCAGAGTCTGAGCCACAAATCTTGTCTTCAGAGGTGACAACTCTTAGCTGATGTGTGCTTACCTGCTGTATGCCCACTGAGTATGTCTTCAGGAAGAAGTCTGCAAACTCGTAGTACTCCTTCGTCACATTGCCGGGGCTTCCATACCTGTGATTCACAACAGAAGCATGTGAGCAGCTGGTCCCTCTGCAAACTACTGATCTGGTTTCTGGGGATGTGAGAGCAGCTCTGGACTCACCGCTCAAACAGTCTGGTGATGATACGCAAAGCCCACTTCTTACACTTCCACCAAGCCAGCTCAGGACGGTCGTCCTCATCCACCTCCAATGTCTCCTAACAAACACACACGTCACGGTCAACTTTTAAAACACAAAAAATACAACGAGACTTCACTTAGTTTCAGTAAAATGTGACTGTATCCATTCCATAAATAACAGCAGAGTACTGGAGGGGTTCATTTTGAGATTATAGATCTTTTAATACCAGTTCAGACAGACTTTTAAACCAATTTGAGACATTTCACCTACAGATATAAAAGAAATGCTTGACTTTTCGTAGCATTTTGCAACGTTTTCACCCTATTTGTTCAAACTATCAGTATTTTCTATAGTTGTTTTGTTATTAAAATGCCAAATTTAGTCCCGAGCAGTGACTAATAGCAGACTCAAAGCTCTCTGGGTCACATTTACTCTTTGCTGGCCCTAAAAAAAGAAAAAAATCTTATTCCTCATAATCCATGTGTGTAGCCTTAGCCCACAATTTTTTTTTCCAATACTCCATTCATGGCCTTGATGTAACATTCCACTGGATTTTATAAGTCGAAGAGCTTCAACAACTCAAAATTTTAATTCCTTTCTAATGATTTGTTAAAGTTTTTTTTTTTTTAAACAGGTTAAAAACTTAGATAAAAAACCTGATTTATTGAAAGGGCTTTTGTAAAAAAGATTATAAACACATTGTGGCTTATTTCTGTCAGACAATTTATGTGTGTTGAAGACACTTGATGACAGGTTGTGGAATATTATGAATATTTATGTGTGTGTCTTACTGCAGGGACGTCTCGGTCCATTATGGCTCGGAGGATTTCCATCCACTGAGTCATCACTGTGTTGTTGATCAGCTGGAGAGGCAGCGAGTACTGCAGGAGAACAAGGTTAATGCTGTCAGAATCATCAATCATCTTCATCATCAACATCATTTCCATTATTGTAATTTATCACATCGTGGTTGTCATCACATCATCATACATCACATCACACATACAGAGAAAGTTTTAGGTTTGGTTTGGTTCAGCTTTACATTTTTTCTTGTTTGGTTTTACATTCGATTATTTATACTTAAAACTTAGCCATCACATAGTTTGTCCAACACAAATCACTAACAACTTTATTTTTCAAATGTAAAATGTTACTCTCACTGCAAAAATCTAATATTGATACCTGCATCATGTCTGTGCATCCATGGTTATGGTAAGAACAGGAACTGTTAGTTGCTAATGTAACATGACTTTCCATTGTGCAGATTCACCAAAAGGTAAAGAAAAATAGGGGTCAGAGCTAACTGTGCTCACTGTCTCCATGAAAACATTATATTTCCTGTTTACATCACCCAAGGAATGATTGGAACCCTGTGCGAAAATGTCAAATATTAATTACATAAGAAAATGAAAAGAAATAGGAGTGATCCCCTCAAGACATGTTTTGAGATATATAAAAATACTCCGCCTTGACTAATTATTTATGTCTGATGTGATTTTCTGTTTCACAAAAAATGTTCAATTTAATTTAAATCCTTAAAACTGCATCTCCAACGTCTGAAAAATCCTTAATCTATAAATATGCAAATGTTGTTCATTTCCAAAATTTTTACTGCTGGACACAAGATGTCTCCTGCTTCACTGTAAAGTCCATTCTCAGTGTTTGTGCACTGAAGGCTTCAAGTTTCCACATTACACTTGTGCAAGTTGCATACTGGACCATGATTGGCTCCAAACTAGTGTGATGTCACAAATCCTGCACGTAGGTACACATGTTAAACTGAGATTTAGGGTGAGCACACAGAAATTTTCCTCCTTCAGCAGATGAATGTGAAAAAAACTCTGTACATACATCATTCTGCACAGTGAAGAGAACAACATCCAACTGAACTAAAATAAGCAAAACAGATTTTTGACTGGAGGGGGACTTTAACTTTACATTCTCAGAATGTTGTATCAACATGGTGATAACTGACACTCCTCTTCTAACTCAAACTATTTCTAATAGTGCTTAAAAGAAAAGATAACTGTCCTTGTACAGTAAAGATGACATTTTTAAGTAGCTGAATATATTCTGAAAATAGCAATGACATCATACCACTATGGCATAAGCCTGTAAATAAAGGGAGTGAAATCCTGATAAAAACAGTCCAGGTTTGAAAAGGTTTACTTCTTCGGGAAGATATTTCAAAGAAAAACACATTCAATAACATCACCAAAAGCAGAAGATAAACACATGCAGGAGGAATGCAATGAGGTGTCACCAGCAACTTCACATCTGACAATCACTGTGCTCTCTCTCTGTTCTCCTGACTGGTTTCAGTCTAAAAGTTTCCACTTGGCCAAACACAGCAGATTTCTGCTTCCAGTTCTGCTCCAACATTTCTGAAAACTACGGTCACTGTTCCTGGTTTATATTATGCGTTGACACACACTGAGACACACGCACACACCTGTACGAGAGCGTGGAAGATCTTGAGGATCTGTTTCTGGATGAGGACAGAGAAGATGGTGGCGTCGGCCATCAGCTGGCTGATGAGCTGCTGAATCCTCGGCAGGAAGATCTGCATTGCTGCCAGCAGCGGCTCCCTCTCATCTGCCTTCCTGTACCTGAAGTACACACAAACACACACACACACACACACAAACTGATAAGAGCTACTGGAAGGAAAGAAAGAGGCATTACTGCTTATTTTTCCAGCTCCTTCAGTCTGGGAAGCACAGGTCCATCAACAGGAAAGACGAGGAGACCCTTCCTTCATCTCACAATGCAGGATTCCTTTATGTGTCCAATGAATTTAAATACCATGAGAAAAGATTGATTATAAATGTGTGTGTATATCATATGTAGGCCCACCAGACTTTCCCCTTATACATGCCATGCTTTTACATAGACAGTACAGTGAAATACAATGGAAATAATTCTATATTTCACATGCTGAATTAAGAAAAACTGAGATTCTGTTAGAGGACACATTAAAAAGGACCAATTTTTGGCAACTCATCTTATTCTTAAAGCCTAAATGCATTAAGTGTTGTCTCATAGAAACAGCTATGGGCCTGAACAGTTAGACAAAATTCCATAATCAGCTCATGTAAATTACCAGTCTTAAAAATTCAATAAAGCCAATATATTAGCCAATTTTCACCTTTTAACACACATTAATCAAAGAATTTTGATAAACTTCCCTTAAATGTGTTTATTAAAGAATTATGACCCAGTGTAAAAATAATAGATCTGTGAGGATATGAAGTTAACAGATATCAGCCATGCTGATGTATTTTGTCTAACTTTGTTGTACTTTGGTTCTATATCAATTTTATATACAGTATACAGATATATAATCTGCGACCATTTTGGTTTTATTTTGTGATAAATTGTGGTTAAGTAAGAAAATTGTCAGCTATAAAGTTTGTTAGAGGAACCATTTGTGTTCTACCACAGTGCTTCAGGGACCATTAAAGGGGCACACCAGCAATTTAATATTGAACTTCTATTTAGTCGGAGGACTCACAAGAGACAGATTCATGTCATGTTGCATTGTAGAAAAAGCAAAAAAGTTGAACCAGGTTCTACTTTTTTGCTGGAGCTCTCTGCATTGGCACTCCACTGCATCATCACATTGGCTCCATGAGAGGGCTGCGTTTTTTCATGCAGGGCTAAAGTCAGTCTGAACGCCGCCTTAGCCTAGGAGTACTCCCTCAAAGCCTGCTGTCCTGCTGTGAGGGCAAACAGCTTCCCAGGAAGGACATTCAGAGCAGTGAAGTGGAACAAAGGAACATGAATATGTTACTCACTCGTATGTTTTGACCAGCTGGTAGAGAGCCAGCAGGCTGCCGTACCAGCTGCCGCTGTTCTGTGACTGCAGGTACATGCCGATCTTGTCAACTATGGCAGTCCAGCGGCCGGGGAAGTCGTGCTTGATGATGGCTCGCAGACACATGGTTAGCTGGGCGCTGCAAAGACATATGGAGTCATTAACTGTATCAGTCAGGTACCAAGGTTATTTATTGAGTACCTGCATGTCATTCAGGAGCACACTGTAGCATCTGAAAAAATATAGGAAAGTTCAAATCAAAAGTTTCAAAAGGAAGTTCAAAAGTTTTAAATGATATATTTTAGATGTAGGCAGTCTACAGGTTTAGAAATGTTGCTTTTCTCAGTCTGGTGCATTTCAAAAAGACACAAACAGAGACAGTGAAGAGCAGATGCAGTGAGTAGAGATGGAAACAGACTCGTCCTCTGTGTGTGTGTGTGTGTGTGTGTGTGTGTGTGTGTGTGTGTGTGTGTGTACCGTATAGACTCTGGACAGCGGATGATGCCCTCCACAATGTGGTCTCTGATCTGCTGCCGGTCATTCTCGTGGATGTTGAAGGGAAAGACGACCTCGCCCAGAGACGGCTCCCTGTCCTGCCAGTACTGGCTCACCATGTTCTTTAGGTAGATGGCCGCTGTGTGCGTGCACACACACATAAACACACACAGAGTCAGGTAAGCATGCACACTGGCCAAATAAATTTGCACTGTATCCGTCTAGCTGATCACATGATCCACAGAGATTTGATTTAAAGGATTGAGATGTGATTTATTGACAATAAGAAAACATAGAATAACAGCAGCCTTGTCCTTTAATGAGGTGACAGCATGTAGTGATGTTGATGCATGAAAATACATGTACACATTGTAAACAAACCTAACTGACATTGTCAAGCAGGAAACCAAACAAGTTAATCAGCTTCTAAATGGCAAAGTACAGAGTGTCCAATGTGCTGAATTTAGTATTTTATTATGTTCCACTATACAGACTGACATAGTAATAAAAAAAACACTAAAGTTTTACATCTGTATCTTCCAAGCCAAGTGTGAGCTAGACCCCTTATCTGAAACACTTCTGGGATTTACATTTAGGAGTAATCTTGATATTATTCAGCTCTTTGGTGACATTCAAAAAATGTATATGGAGCAAAAAATAAGTGGTCATGATGTACTGTATGAATGTCAAAAACTGTCAAAATGATCACACATGACTGAGCTTGAACACTTTTCCCTATGAACAAGACCAGTGAGAGATTTCTTTGTAAACATTTGTCAATATGAAAATGACACTGGCCAAAATCATGTCATATTATCTTTATTAACTACTGAATCAAGATGGAAATTGTCAAACAGTATTAAAACATAACATAACAACTTAAAAAAAACCTTTTTGCAGTCTACAGAACTACAGCAGTATTGTTTTATAGACTGAACAGTGTTTAGCGTCTTACCTGCCTGGCGAACAGGGAACTCCACCTGCTCCGACACAATGATCTGAAGCAGGGTCGGGGCGAAGTTGATGATCTTATAAGACTGAAACACAGCAGAGCAGAGTCAGCAGCGTACAATCAACAGAGGAAGAGAAATTATATTCATGGTAAAATCATTGAACCAAGCAGACATTTAATTTTCCACTTGTGTGTACGTGATGAGGGACAAACTAAAAAGTTTCATTTCATGTTAGAAAATGAACAATAACTTATTATCTTGTGTGCACAAGATAATAACCTGGAATATTCACTGAGATCAATTAGTCCATCGATAAATCATTTCAATCATTTTTAAAGCAAAAATGTCAAATATTCCCTGGTTCTAGCTTCTCCAATGTGAGGATTTGCTGTTTTTCCTTTGACATATATAACAGTCAACCTTCAGGTTCTGGACTGTTAGTCCGACAGAAAACAAGCACAATTTACAACGATTTATTGAGAAATAATCAGCAGATTAAGCCATAATGAAAATAAGAACTTATTAATACCACACAGAATGTAATTTAATACCTTTTTTATGATCATACTGGTGAAAGAGTGAAGGAAAACCAGTAGTGACAATAAGGCTTAGAGTTATTTATTAAGTACATTAAATTGACATTTCTATCACATTTTGTCAGTACCTCCCAGCTGTATAACAATACTTCTAATAACATAATTACCCAGTTAATGTAACCTGGAGCTAGATAAGTGGCAGAAAATTGATTGATTTACAAAATGTAAGTTTTTGCTAAAACTGACAGTTGCCCATTCTGAGCGGATGAGCCTCCTAACTGCTGTAGCTGCAGTAGTGACAGTGTTTACTGCAGGCCTGACGGTGCTGACTGAAACAGCTTCCTGCAGCACAATCCACTGTTGCACCAGTCTCACTTTTAGTTTATAAATGTAGAACATACAAACACATACAAAAACACATAAGACTTTTTAATACCATCTAGGCTGTTTTTGAGGGAAGTGAATTCTATGCATACATACTCTGTACACACTGAGTGTTGCTGCACTGCTCAGGTTTGAGGAATATTCTGATTCTGTGTTTTGAGAAAACTAAATGCTAAGTGGAGTACTTTAATAGTAATCAGGATAGTGTGGCATGTGATCACTGTCTGCAATGAACACTTGTGCGTCTTCCAGTTAGATACAAAATTCGTACAAAAAAAAAAAAAAAAAAAAAGATGATAAATGATGTTGATGACAGTCAAAGTCTGACACGGTCATTTTAGAGAATAAAATGTATCGTCGTTTTTGTCATCCATTACTGGTGATCGCATTGGAAAAGCTAAATCCAGCAGAGGGTTAATGCAACAGAGCCGAGGCAGCCAGAAACCAAACTGGGTTCATCCTTAACTGCTGAGGTCACTCAGTTGATACAGAAATAACAAAGAGTGGCTGGATGTGAAGGGGTGAAAGAAAACACTGCATGCAGACCATCAGAAACCTGGATAATGTTCAAGTCATGTACACAGGAACATTAATAAACAGGTTCCTTATGTTCCATGATAACATGTTGAATACGATGAAAACCAGGATAAGATTTAAGCTGACAGATCTACAGCAGTCAGTAGACGCTAACAGGGCTGACACAGAGGTCATGTCCTCGGAATGGTTTTCTGGGGATTTGGAGACCTGAAGTGCAGTTTACATTTCATGATGATAAAGTACATTTAAGTGTTTTTTCTAAAGGCAGATAAAAGATTATTACAATTCAGCACCACTAAATATGACTATTTTCAAGACAAGAAAAATAAAGAAATACATAAATGAATACATACAACTACAGCTGCAAGGATTAATTGATTCATCTTTTGAAGAAAATTCTTTGGCAAATATTTTAATAATTGTTTTAAGCAAAAAAACCAAACATTCACTGGTTCCAGCTTCTCAAATGTGAGAATTTGATGCTTTTCTTTGTCATAAATGACCATAAACTGAATATCTTTGGATTTTGGTGAGATAAAACAAGACACAAGAAGACGTCACCTTGAGCTGTGGGGAATTATAACGGCCATTTTTCAATATTTACTGACATTTTAGAGACAAGATGAATTGATTGATAGATGATTAATCAATTCATCAAGAAACTAATCAGCAGATTGATCGGTAATGAACAGAATCGTTAGTTGAAGCTAAATACAACATCTAATTATTTTCCATTAACAAATTGAATTGTTGACAAAGTGGATAAAGCTCTTACTAAATGGCTTTATGATCATTAGGTAGGAAAAATGTGGAACATACAACTGTGTTTACATAAATAAATACAAAAAAATCAGTTGAGTGAAATAAATATGGGGAAAATATCAAATTGAAATTTTTACTGATTTTTCAAATAATGTTTTGGGGTGTTGGATGTGGAGGAGATGATCAGACCCTGTCTACAGCCCTGGATGCAAGCTCAGGGAGGAAGATGGGTTTTATAGCTTTGAATCAGCTGATGCAACACAACATGAGGAAGATGAGGGTAGGATTTAGAAACCTGAATTGCTAGGAGAAGTTAGGGTCTTATGAGTTGATGGAGACTTTTAAAAAAACAGATGATTTTTTATGAATGATGATGACTTTCGACCACAATGTTGCACACGTCATTCTGCCTGATCCATACTATACTGCAGTGAGTAATTCACACCTTTATTAATCAATTATTTAGGGGTCTTGATCTTTTCATTTATCCTATACTGATGAGTCTTTATATTAAATGATTACATAATTGTACTGCAGCTGTGACACTCAGAGCAGCAGAGCTCTGAACAAGTGTCTGTAGGAAGTCCAGTCTGACATGAGAAAGTTTGGGTGGCACTGGTCCTGATGGTTCATGGTGGCTGTCAGATCTGACTGCTATTGTTCTCCGGTGCAGCTGCCCGGGTCCGTGTGGGGAACAGTTCGTCAAACTGCTGATCACAGGCCTGATATAAACTCCCAAACCGGGGCTGTAAGAACCACCAGGCCACAGCCGAGCTCGATCACCAAAACACGGCCTGCCCTGCTCCAAATACAGCGGCATCTTCTCTGGGCAAAGACGGTCCGTGTCGCCCCCCCACCCCCAGCCCCACCTCTGAAAAAACAAACAAACAAACAAAAAACAAAAAAGCAGCCAACTACTTCTGCTCACCCACCTGATTGAGTTCATTCTCCGCCGCTATCCTCAGATTAGGGTCGATAGTCCCTTTCAGAGCCTGGATTATCCGGTTAGGATCCATATGTGTTCACTTCCACGGTTCCTTCTGTGTTTTAAACCACATACATGAAGCGTTAGCTGACGTTACTGCCCTAAATTCAGCCAAGCGTGATGAGCAGCACAGTGGCCCGAACAGGGATGAACACCTCAGTTACAAACACAACTTCCGCTCCCTGCATTAAAAATAAAGGCTACAGTGACTCGTTATAACCGTGTTTGAGCGGCGGTGGCGCGTTTATCTTGAAGCACACTCGCTGTGCTTTCTGTTAAACTCTGGCTAGCTTGACGGAGAACCGAGGCCCTGCCCCGTTTTACCGGCAACGTAAAGCAAAGTAAACAGACAATTTACGGGTTTCCTCTTCTTCTTCGTGGCCACGGTGGAGGGTGGTACGGTGGGAGGTTTGCTGCCACCCTGAGTTTTGGAGCTGTTATTGCCAGAAACAGCCACAGCCAGTCGGCAGGGCCGCTTGTAGCTTTTTCGGGGCCCTATGCTAAATCTTGTTTGACCACTCCCCCCCCCCCCACCCCCCAACAAAACAAAATTATAAAAAATGCATGGGGCGGCTGTGGAGCGGATCGTCCACTAATCAGAAGGTTGGTGGTTCGATCCCTGACTCCTCCTGTCTGCATGTTGAAGTGTCCTTGGGCAAAATACTGAACCCCAAACTGCCCTTGATGATTGTGTCAGCATCCTGTGTGGTAGCTTACTGCCATCGGTGTGTGAGTGAGTGTGAATGGGTGAGTGAGCAGCAGAAACGTTAAAGGGCTGTAGATAAAAGCACTATATAAATGGAGCCATTTACCATTTAATGAACCAATAAAATGACTTTTTTTAACACAATGTTATGAATAAATTATAAATGTAAGATAAGATATAAGAATGAACATAAAACAGTACATAAAATATCTGTCTAAATGTTGCCCTTGATCTAGAGATCTGTCAGACTGTCAGACTTGACTGACTCAGCCATCAATATAAGTACATCAATACATAACAATCTGATGATGACTGGTTTGCTTATAAGGCAAATAGCTCTTGGAATAAAAAGTGAGCTTAAATAATGTATGTATGTGGAGATGAGGTCGCTAGGGGGCCACGCAAATGCGTAGTCTGTGTATAGCAAGAAACAGTCTTGCCAGTCGGTGTCAGCTAGTCTTTTCCAGCCAGCTGAGATTTGTGACAGAACATAGAGATGGGCAAAAGTAACACGTGGTGACACAAATTGTTCTGCTTTAACTCTATGGAGACCCAAAGTGTTCAAAACTAAATAATAAAGACTTCATTTAATTAATACACATATGAATACAAACACAATATAGCCTATGATATAACTAAACATGTAATGTTTCTTGTTCACTAGAACATTTTGTTTTTTATTAATATTACATGTGTGACAGCATATTTTCATCCATTAAACTTATACTTCTTGCATTTTGTCTTTGTCTTTTTACTTGTCAGGGTTTTACTGTATGGAGAGACAATAATTTGTACTTTGAACCATGTAATTGTAAAATAATGTATTTTCAAAGTTCATTATGATGAAATATTTCATCCAGCTATTATTATAAATAAGAGTTTATTGCAGGTTATTTTTTATTTCAAAATGTAGTTTTTCCCAAAGTATTTCATGATGCCATTTTTCGCAGTTAATTTTATTACCACTTTTCATCAAAAAAGGCTTTTTCTGTCAATCACGTAACTTGCTCTGTCCAATCAGTTTGTGTCCACTTTCTGGCTCCCTGAGCTTCCAACCAGATTTTATGGTTTTCATCAGTCCAGCATCATCAGTGTGGAACTTCTGGAGGTGGTCGCAATATTAGTTTTTTTTTTTTTTTTAAACTTTATTTTTCCAACAATTCGTAACTTTGAGCAGAGCTGACAGGTGATTACAAGCAAGAGAAAACCTCAGTCCATGACCTTTTTAAAAAGGTCACTTACTTATGAAATACTGTTCCACATTTGTCTGGGTTCATTTGACCATATCCCAGTCTGCACAACTTTTTATATACAGACCCTTTCCAAAAAATTAGAATATCATGGAAAAGTTTAATTTCCATAATTCCTTCCAGCTCAAAAAAAAACAAAACATGAAAACAGGAATTCAAAAAAAAAATTAGAATACTGTGAACCACCATTTACTTCTCAGTTTTTGCAGAAAAAAAAGAAGCACAAGGATCACATCAAATTAATCAAAATATGGTACTTTCTAAATGATACGTCAATGTTCAATACTTGGTTGGGAATCCCTTTGCCTTAATCACTGCCTCGATGCGCTGTGGCATTGCGTGGGAGTTATGGAAGCCCAGATTTCCTTGATGCTAGCTCTTCTTTGTTTTTGGGTCTGGTGCCCCTCATTTTCCTCTTGATAACACCTCCGATTCTCAATGGGGTTTAGGTCTGGCGAGTCAAGCACTGTGATGGCATGGGCATTAAACCAGGTTTTGGTGCTTCTGGCGGTATGGGCAGGGGCCAGGTCCTGCTGGAAGATGAAATCTGCATCTCCATACAGATCCTCAGCGGAAGGAATCATGAAGTCCTCTAAAACATTCTGGTAGACTGTTGCGGTGACCTTGGATTTAAGAAGGCAGAGTTTACCAACACCTGCACCGGACATTGCACCCCAAATCATGACTGACTGTGGATATTTCACACTTGACCTCAAGCAGCTTGGGTTCTGTTCCTCACCAGTCTACCTCCAAACCCTTGGAATGAAAGGCACACTTTACTTTCATCGGAAAAAAGGACCTTGGACCACTGGCCAACAGTCCAGTCTTTCTTCTCCTTGGCCTAGTTGAGACACTTCCTACGTTGGCTCAGGCTCAGAAGTGGCTTGACCTGAGGAACCCGACAGTTGTAGCCCATCGCCCAGATGCGTCTGAATGTGGTGGTTTTTGAAGCTGTGACTCCTGCCTCATTCCACTCTTTCTGGATCTCTGCCAGATTCTTGAATCTTCTCTGTTTGATAATCCGCTGAAGCCCACGGTCATCTCTTATGCTGGTGCATCTTCTCCTGCCACATTTTGCCCTTCCACTAGACTTTCCATTGATATGCTTGGACACAGCACTCTGTGAACAGCCAGCCTCCTTAGCTATGAACTTTTCTGGCTTACCCACCCTATGGAGGGTATCAATGATGGTCTTCTGGCCAGTTGTCAAATCTGCAGTCTTCCCCATATTGAACCGAACTGAGACAATTGAACCAAACTGAAGCAATTTAATGGCACTTGGGGAAACCTGTGCAGGTGCTTTGAGTTTAGTAGATGATTAGTGTGTGACACTCAGCTTAAAACATTCATGCCCTGCAAAATTTGGGCTGATTTCTTCACAGTATTCTAATTTTTTGAATTCCTGTTTTCGTGGGTTTTATGAGCTGGAAGCCCAAATTATGTAAAAATAAACAAACAAACAGTTGAAATCATTTGAATTGTGGGCCCTTAATCTATAATCTATGAAAGTTGAACCTTTTTAATGGAATTAACTTTTCCATGATATTCTAATTTTTTGGAAAGGGTCTGTAATGCCTGATTTGTAAATATCTATAGAAGTCACTAGAGGGCAGTGCAAACGGGTGTTGGAGCTGGGAAGAAGACAAATTCATTTCCATCAATTGGTTGATAACAATAAGACCCTTTTCCGTCCACTTTTTTAAAACTAGTATCCCACACGGACGGGAGAAAGTCTGTATTGCCACCCGTGATTGCAATATTAACTCAACATATTTCAGTGTTTGAACATTTCACCACATTATCCATAGGTGATTGAGATTTGGTAAACTAGGAGCTCCTCATCTTTTCAATACTTGTAAGGATTTTATTGTTCATTGGGTGTATGCACAGTTGAGAAAATACATTTTTAGTGGCATGGCTTTAGGGATGGCAATGTCAGTCAACCACTTCAGTCCAGACTGATATCTCAACAAGGGGATGCATTGTCATGAAATTTGGTACAGACAATGTCTAACTCAGGGTGAATTGTGATAACTTGGGGGATCCTCTAAGTCTCCCTCTTTCCTTTGTGTGTATGTTTTTCTTCTCTTCGGTCTGTGTGAATGGTGTGCCTGAGTTCTCTTGTCTGTATGTGCAGTCTGTCCTCTTTCCAGGTTTCCATGCTGGTAGGTCACTTGGCTCAGGCCCCATCTCTTTTGAAGCCGTGGAAGTTGCTTGACGTCCTAGTCGTATTCTTCATATATGTTTGCAATCTAATTTTGTGATCCGGTTTTCCTATATGTAATTTTGGTATTTGGTCTTTTCTGTACACGTCTATTGCATGTCTGCCCTAGAAGAGGACCCCTCCTCTGTTGCTCTGAGGTTTATTCCATTTCTCTCCCCCGTTAGAGGGGTTTTCCTTATTTGAGTTGAAGGTCTAAGAAGGAGGGGTTTTCAGATTTGAGATATTAAGCTATATAAAAATTTGAGTTATCTTCTAGTACCATCTTCAGGTTTAATACTTCCCCACAAAACTAATGACATTCCCAACAGCACTGTGTTTAATGCTAATTAGCGTGTGCCATCATGCCTAACAAGGATGGTGATTGTGGTTAACAAATGCTAATCTTCAGCATTTTAACATTGTTATAGTTAGCACGATCGCATGCCAACATTAGAATTAAGCACCAGAATATCATGTTTTTCTAATGTAGTTTGGAAATTGCAGTAGTTCTAGCAAATTTTAGATTGATTGCTGATTGCTGCAGCCTTGTCAGAGGATGAATTGGTGAAAGACATACAGCCCCAGTGCCTCAATAATTTTAGCCAAATTAAAACACTGTGCTGTCAAAGACGTACGTCTTATTTAAATAAAGGCATCAAGCAGATTGTAAAAGGATGACAAATCAAGATGAAGCACCCAAACTTCACTGCTCATCTTTTATTTAGGCACATCAAGGGACCACTTCCATCTCACCACAGTAGTCAGTTAGTGCAACAATTTGGCCTTAACACCATACCCACCACCAAGAACACAATCTTCCTCATGTTCACATTCGCACACACAGCAAGGTGAGACTGAATGCATAAGAGACAGCATCAAGCAAAGTGCTGATAGTAGAGTCAGTTATAATTCATCTGATAATTCATCTGATAAGTCAGCCATTCATTCAGTTCATTAGCCGTATAACATCTGGTCAGTCATCCAAAGCCATTCAGAAAACAAAAAAGGCACAAATTCATAACGTTGCATTAGAGTTGTCACTGAAATCAGTGACAGGGTGATTTACAGCAAGACGACATGTGATCAAGGCCCAGTTGTACTAGTATCACAGTCACAAGGAGCACCACCATTGTGAACTACACATTCATGGGGAATCAAGTAAGTTTGGTATATGTCAAGTAGTCACAATCCCCACTTCAAATGTAGGTAATGGCTGTGAGTACAGAGGATGCCTTTTGGCCACTGACACAGCTTCTTATGTTATGAATGGGCATTATGGTGAAAAGGGCACTGGCATGCAGCCTGACCACAATACTGAAATGTCAGTTTAATCACCATTTAGTGCAAAGCAAACAGTCCACACAGTGGGAGAGGAGGGCTGTTTGGCTGACAGCTGTTCAATCCTGGTACAGCAGAAAGCCAGAGAAGGTGCTGTACTTCCAGGTGCTGCCATAGATAGCACCACGATGCAACCTGAGCCACACCTGGTCTCCTTGGAAGAGAGGCAGGATGGCGTGGTTGCTGGCCGTCTCATGATCTGGGGCCCCATCATTGGCATATGCAGACACCATCACCTCGTCATTGCGCATGAGGTTGATGTAGAGCGGCACGTTGATAGCAAGCTTCAGGATGTGGAAGATGAAGACGTAGGTTCCATTCACGGGGGAGGTGAAACGGCCAATATGGGTGTCGTACATCTCCCCCAGGTTGCTGTGCAGCTGGTCGAACACGATGGGCTGGTCCAGGTTTCCTGGGGCAAAGTTGGCAGTGCGAGAGGCGGTGAAGGCCACTCGCAGCGGCTGGGAGAGCGGGTAGAGTTGCATGGGAAGCAAGGTGGTGTGGTGGTGGCCATGGGGAGTGAGCGGGACCTCCATAGTGGAGACTGATAGGGAATCCCCATGACCCGAGTCTACAATGGTGAAGGCTCCCTCCCGGTCTGGGCTGCTCACTTGGGATGAATCACTCCAGGCTGCTGCAGAGTCAAGACAATAAGAGTTAAGAAATAACAGGATGCAAAGACACTAAGCAGTATAGCATGTAACCTGGTGCCTCTATGGTGCAGTAGAGGTGCTGGAAAAGATAATCAGACTGAACAACAAAAAACTTCTGACTAAAATGACATGCTTCCCATGTAATTTGTGTAGGAATACATCAATGTGAACTTGTGTCTATTTGTCAGAACCAATGTGGATGTCACACAGGGTGGGTTCAGATGGCACCTCAAAGCAGGTTTAACAAACTCTGAGCCTAACCCTGAAGTCTGACTTGATGAACCCCGAGATGGGAAACTCAGTTTTTGGTTCCAGAACAGCTGATCAGAGTTTGTTCACTCAAGTTAAGCTTGTGCGTTGTGAATGAATTTAATCCAGTGGACGTACAGATATTAATGCGTGTGTATGTGGACGGTGCACATTTATCTTTTTAAAAAAAAAAAAAAAAAAAAAAAAAAAAAAAAAGCCTGAATCAGAGTGTCAATAAATTAATTTTCCAGTGTTGTCCATTAATTCATCATTTACCAGACTTACATTTCCTCACTGGATGATAAAGTGGTGGAATCATAACTGTATCAGGCTGTAGCTACATTACATTTTAAATATATTTGTTCAGCTTTAATCTGACGGGACAAAACACAAAAGGCAGCAACTGAAGATGAAAAATATAGTTGAAGATTTAAAATTTTTATATATATATATATATAAGTGATTTGCACTTGAAAAGGTGTTGAGGTTAAAATATAGTAGATTTGAAAATTTTAAGATCTATTTGTATCTTGGCTCAACAGCATTCAGTGACTTTACTTCATCTACTTCATCTAAATTAAACATTGTCACTGAAATGCTGTTAAAACATGTTTAGACTATACACCCCATTTAAATTAATTAAAAAAAACAACAACTAATTTTCAAACTACATTCTGCGCCACAATCCTGCTCACTCAGAAATACACTGCCTGGCCAAAAAAAAAAAAAAAAAAAAAAAAGTCACCACCTGGATTTAACTAAGCAAATAGGTACGAGCCTCCTATTTAACCCCAACTGGTGCAATGAGTTGCTTCTCATTTCTTAAACCACCATGTCGAAAGACACATCCCGTGGTTGTGAAAAAGATGTTAGCCTTAAGAAAAAAAAAAAGGCTTCAATTTGCTAGGGAGCATAAAGATTGGAGCAATGGAAGAAGGTCATGTGGTCTGATGAGTCCAGATTTACCCTGTTCCAGAATGATGGGTGCATCAGGGTAAGAAGAGAGGCAGATGAAGTGATGCACCCATCATGCCTAGTGCCTACTGTACAAGCCTGTGGGGGCAGTGCTATGATCTGAGGTTGCTGCAGTTGGTCAGGTCTAGGTTCAGCAACAGTATGTGCTCAAAAAATGAGGTCAGCCGACTACCTGAATATACTGAATGACCAGGTTATTCCATGAATGGATTTTTTTCTTCCCTGATGGCACGGGCATATTCCAAGATGACAATGCCAGGATTAATCGGGCTCACATTGTGAAAGAGTGGTTCAGGGAGCATGAGACATCATTTTCACACATGGATTGGCCACCACAGAGTCCAGACCTTAACCTTGACAATCTTTGGGATGTGCTGGAGAAGGCTTTGCGCAGAGGTCAGACTCTACCATCATCAATGCAAGATCTTGGTGAAAAATTAATGCAACACTGGATGGAAATAAATCTTGTGACGTTGCAGAAGCTTATTGAAACAATGCCACAGCGAATAGGTGCTGTAATCAAAGCTAAAGGCAGTCAACGAAATATTAGAGTGTGACTTTTTTTTGGCCAGGCAGTGTATTAACAAAATCTCCAATATTATAAGGAATGATGTTCCATCAGCGTGACCAATCACATAAGTGATAGAGATAATTATTCATTGATCCTCCATGTCTGAAGCTTCATAACAATTTTTCAAATTTAAATTGAGATTACACTTTATGTGTAATAAACATTTCAGTGCAGGAACTGCTCTAACAAACTGTGTTAAGTGTTAGTAAAAAAAAAAAAAATAAAAAAAATAAAGCACTTCCACTCAAAAAAGGACATGCAGGGTGAATTAACGCTGTAATATTTGAATGTGAGCACAAACTGCTGTTCAAAGAAATGACAAAAGAAATGATAGCACATAAAAGTGGTAACTTGAGATAGTCCTTGAGTAACAAACCAATATCCAAACAGGATTTTGATTCAGACACACAAACCTCTGCTAATTAACAATGGTGATAGGCACTTTAATATGGACTGAATGAATGAGGAAATGAAACGGCGTCTCTGGCACTGTTAGGAGGGAGGAGACAAAAAAACTCAGGGTTTGTTGAAGAAAACCTGCCAGTGAGCAGGTTAGGTTCACAGAATCAGTTACCGCAGTAACTGAACCCAAGTTTAAGTTAACCCTTTCTGGAACTGAAAACCCAGAGTTTCCCCTCATCTCAGGATTAACAAACTCAAGAGTTTTCATGCTGAACTGATACAAAATTGATTGAAACTGTTGAATTTATCCAACACCTTCATCCTGCAATTTGGACACAGCAACAGATAAAGCTTAGTGATTTCAGGATAAAAATCCTGTTATGGACTTAAATGCCATTCAACTATTGGAAATACTTGAAATTATGCAATACTGTCCACAGGAAGCATGAATGATATTTGCACTTCAGAAAAAGCTGACACAACACAACTCTGCTTTTATGAGAGGATAATCTTCTCTCTTTGCTGCAAAAGCTCTTTCCTGAGGGACAAATTAATGTTTGGAACATTAGAGTTGGTGTTCTTACCACTGGAGTTATGTCTCCCTCCTCCACGCCTATAGCTGTGTTGGTATCCAGAGTCCTGAGAAAATACCACAGACTGTAAAACATATGCACAAAGAGAGCACCAACAAACTCAAAATCTGCATAAATATTTTGGCCACTTGAGGCATAAGAACTTCCCAACAAGCTAAAAAACAGTCCTCAGACACAACATTACCGTTGTTTGGATAATTTGTTGTTAAAGTCTGGTCTGTTTCAAACCAGTTCCTGGTTCAAAACCAGCATTGGGACACTGATGAGTCAAGGTATGAGGTCAGGCAACAACAAATATCTCAGTTAAGTACAGGCAACAACTAACCAGGCTGGTAAATATATGTAGCAGTTGCAGTTTTTCATATCTGTAGGTGTAAATGTAAATTATTTTCATGCCATTTATATGTGTGGGGAGCTAGCAGGCAGCAATACATCCAATAATTGTATTTCAATAAAGAACTAAAAAGTCAAAGGATCACCAAAGTCATTAGGATGCATCATCTGGAAACCATGAATGTCTGTAACAAATTTTGCACCAATCTGTCAAACAGATGTGGAGATATATCACAGCAAATGTGACTTCTTCTCTAGCACCACCTGCAGGTCAAGGCCACTACATACAGTTCATTGGGATTTACCAAGTGGCAACTACTACAGCTTGAAGTTGAAGCCAATGCGCTGGTGGTCATTTTGGAAATTACTCTGTTAATAATTGAATACTTATAGTAGCTTTGATCTCTGCCATGTGCGATTCACAGCTGTGATTGACAGTTGGCTCACCTGCTGCTCTCCCCAGCTCTGGGACTTGCACTGAGTCATACTATTGTTGCAATATTTCAGTAAGTTTATTGTTACTTGATTATTGTACCTGCCCTGTTAGCACAATTCTGCTAAAGTTAGCCCAAGTGTGCAGCGCTTGGTGTTCCCAGTAAGCTAGCATTAGCTTTGGTCCAAGGTAGGGGGGCGTGCTTCTAGAGCGTGAAAGGCAACCATACTCATTAGGAAGCTCCTGACTACAATGGAAAAGATGGCGCAGACCATAAGCTGCAACTCTGGGCTTCAAACCAGCTCCAAGGCAAACCAATAGGTGACATCACACCTCGCTACCTCATCTTTATATACAGTCTATGGGATTTACTTACTCTTGCAGCATATAGCAGAGGGCCAGAGTCCCTGAGATGAGTCTGGGGGATGAAGGCTCCTCCTGAGGAGCAGAAATCAGCCATCAAAACCAGACCAACATGCCATGCTACAATAAGCTTTGACAGGGATGTGACAGGACTACCCTACAACACCTGATCCTGAACAGAAGTCTAGCAAAAGGAAAGGGAGAAATGAAACGCAGGTGTGGTGAAAACCCATAAAGAGAAAAAGGAAAGCTGAGGATAGATACCTCGATACCAACCAGAAGAGCGAAAGGCGTGTGCCAGTCCCTTGCCGCCACGTGCCATACCTCTCACAGATCCTCTGCTGTAGTACGACTGGCCGGATCGACCCACACTTCCACCTGACTGGCCAGGGGACAGGAAGGTCTGTCCACCATTACCCACCGTATAATCTGACTGGTACACTAGAGATGATGCAGCACAAAATGGGTCTCAATTGACATACTGGCCAGTCTATGTGGGTTGAAAGTTTAGGAGTGCAAAAATTTGATCAACATACCTGGCTGTGGTTCATCTTCTGAGGGAGCAAACTCAGGAGGTGTTTGGGTGCTGGCAGTGCTATACCTGGGCTCAGCGAACACTGCGGAATCTGGTTTGTAGTTAATGTCCCCATTCTGGGGTGAGGAGGCATTCACCTTGAAGACCTACAGGGAGAAGGAAATGGACACCAAAGTAGCTTGCAGAAAGTGAACAAGGCCACATCTAGATTTAAAAAAGGTTCTGATTGTGGCTATCCAGTCAAGACAGACAGCAGTTCATACCTGTCAAAAGAATGTGTTGTGAGTGACTGCTTGTCATTTCATTTTACTTCTGAACTCACATTTGATTTGTTCTCTTAGGGTTGTCAAGGACATCTGTGCAACTTTTACTGCAGTGGCTATTTAGCATTTCCTCTCAGGTATGGACTTCAAAACCTTGTCTTACTTTATCAGGACAGACATATCGACTATGTTGGGAGCTTTGTTATGCTGTAACTGTAGTAAAAAAGCCAACTATGATTGAAGGCATTTGTATTTGACCCAGTTGGTGGCCACCACCAAATCAGAAACCAATGAGCACATATACATTTAACCACTTTATGCAAAAGCAGGCTTAGAGAGAGGCCTTTATTTCTAATGCCCTCTGTTTTATAAGTATTTGCTCATTTTAGTACGAAGCCTACTACTACTAGTTTTCTGATCTGCTTCCGTTTGCCCTGTTAAATATTTGTTACTGCATTACCGGTAATCCACTTTCTCCAACATACAGAACCATAATCCTAACACGCAAGTTCTACCCAGAACATTTTGGCAGTGCACCACTTAGCTGTAGCAGGCGGGTACAGCTAAGCTTAGCCAAGTTACCCTGGTTACCCATGCTCACGTAGTGTCGCTGCCATCATTATTACTAAAATATGCGCCATATTTAAATATAGCGTCTCCTTTTCCCCCTCCCTTCTCTGTGACGGTCAGCTAGAGTGCTACGCATGTACTCATAGAACTGGAGTAACATCCAGGTAACTACTATTTATGCTTAACTGGCATGTACATTATATAACAGGCACCAGGAGTTTATCCACCGGCCTGTTTTTGGGGCCAGCTTTTATTTGTTCGTGTCAACCACACCCCCAGCCATTATCGGAGACCTGGCTTTGCAGATGCAATCAGATTTGTAACCTAGCTAATGGAGATACAAAGTGTTTTTCCATGGTGGCGGGGTAGTCGCACCGAGCCTTGACATGAACAGCTGAGTTCCTATAACTTCACTAAAAAGGCTCCCACTGGCTCATTGGTGGAAAGCTTTTAATGTGAAGCAGCAACAGCAGTAAATGCTGGGCTTTAATCTGCAGCAACTTAACACAGGTCTGATACGACTGAAATCACCAATTACCACACCTTTACAAAGACCCTATTTACATCTGGTTTTAACATCCAATCTGTGTCTGAATATCTTATTTTGATACAGAGATACTTGTTATTGCAGGTGTAAATGCACGTTAGTTTGGTTAAACATTTCAGATGAAAAATATTGACATTCAAAGATTCTGGAATTGAAAGAGGAAGAGAAAGAACAGATTTAAGGATTTTAATGAAGTTATTGAACTTTTTCGTGGAAAAACCATTAGAGCAACAATGCTTGAAGGTTACCTAATTTGCATATAAGCAGAACACATACCAGGTGTAAATACAAAGGCCTCATGATCAGATGTCATAACATATCCAGACACAGCTCTCATGTAGACCAGGTATAAAGGTGGTCTAAGGGAGGGGGAATTAATCACCATCACTGGACTGCTGTAGTAGGAAGCAAACAGACAGGCTTTTGTGTCATAAAACCTAAAACATTACGCATAATTTTGACAAGACTTACTGACTGGATACTCTGAAACTGTGCAGAGGAGAGAGTTCGTCTAGTGGGAGGTGTGGAGAAAGACTGCGCCTGAGGGGGGGTGGAGGTGCAAGATGCCACCCCGTTACAGGGGGACTGCTTCCCTGACTCAGTTACTGGTGTCTGGGGAACACAGAGAAAGGTTAAAAATGAATATTTCCCAGCAACTATGTTTTTTACTTCTTGACATGTATAAGAATGCTTATTTACACGAGGACGGCTCTTGTCCTCCAGACTGACAGAGATGGTAGACTCCCTGCAGTACAGCGGTGGCGAAGGAAACGTCTTTCGTTCAGCCATCTGTAGTGGCTCCTGCAGAGGCAAGACCACTTGAATAACCACTCAAAGATGCAGGGCTTAAAAATATGTTGCATCTCATATTCTGTGTGCCGCTTCTTACGTGAGGTAGGTCCTTTGAGGAAAGCTCCAGGTCACAAGTTTCCAGGCACTCATCCCCATTCCTCAGACTGGCTTTGCTCTCCAGAAGCCTGGTAGGCAGTGGGGTGGACTAAGTGGAGGATGAGGATGAAGTGATGACAAGTCCAAGTCATTTCCATTTAAGTCACTACTGACTTATCACAGATAAGAACAAAAATCTGCTTACATGCATTGCTTTGGGCAGGATATCAACTGGGCTTCTCAAGTCTCTCTGAGCTGTTAAGTTGGGGGGGTGGGGGGACAAAAAACAAAATTACATTTATCAAAGAAATTATGTAAGCTAGGTTTCGACTAAACCACAGAGGGCACAGCAATGGGGTTTAAGAGATCATGTGATTTTGTTTTAGACAACACAGGTTTAAACTAGTCTTCAACCATAAGCCGCAGCTAAGCTAGTGACAGAGCAACACCCCCACTGTGTACAGCCTGAAAAATGCGTCCTCAAAACATTTGCAGTTCTAATTTTAAATATACTTTGAAACCTTCATTGTTCACATTTGTTTGCTAGCTACCAAACTTCTTTTCTGCCTTCTGCTGGTGCATTGCTATGCTTCTTGTTGCATCATCACCACCAAACATTGGATCACTGAGTAACTGTGGGCAGGAATGTTTCACATGTACTCGTACACATGCATACTTGTGTGCAAGATACGAACAAAACAGGGACCCATTCATTAAAACATTGTTCCATAGCACAGCTAGTTGTCAAAAACGCCACAGAATAGCTTTAACTTCAATATTATTACCAAGCTTGTCGAATTGTTCCAAGTTACCCAGAGGAGATGGAGATCCAGATGGCCGTCTCTTCAGTCTGGGGTGATCATTAGTTGGGGAGCTCTCACCATCCAGAAGAGAGTCCTGAACAGGACACAACCATTTTAAAATCTTTAATATAAAAACAGTGGCAAAGCAGAGCACATATTCAAATCATACAGCAGTTTCATCTTGCACATCTTTCTCTAAACTTTTCCATTTATCTCCCAGTTCAAGGGTCTGGGTTACCAACAGCTAAATTCCACCTGCATGAAACTAAAGGAGCCATGGATGTTTGTCATGAGGTCCTCTAGATGCTGCTTCCTCAGGATGGGGTCTTTGGGTAAGGTAGATGGGGAGTTAAAAACCTCTACCGGTATGTCCATGTGATGTGCCTGCCAGGAATCACAAGAGTATAGTTTGAAAAAGTACAAGATGTTCTGACATATGTACTGTAATGAAACTTTGTTTTGTACTCACCAACTTGGCATTTTGCTCTCCTTTGGCTTTCCTCTCTTTTTTCTGCTGAGAATATCATGTAATTAACAGTGGAGACCATGGCTGGACAGTAATGTACTGTACAAATGCCTTACAACAACCCGGTTACTCAAGAGAATCCACAGACCTTGTTGTGAGCAGTTTCATGTAGAACTATTTTCTTTCTACTGAACTACACCCGCCAACCATGAATAGATGCATGCTTCCTTCTGCGTGGTAGAAAGAAAATAGCTCCTACATGAAACTGCTCACAACAAGATTTGTGGATTATCTTGAGTAACTGGGTCATGATTTCTGGAAATAGAATTGCTGTTGAGCTTTTCAAATGTATCTTTTGGTGTTTTGAGCACCACAAGCCAAGTGCCATCTAGTTCCATTGTATTTGAGAGAAGGCAGACATCTCTACAGCCAATATCTCCAAAACTCAGCAACTCACACCAAAATGATCTAGATGGATTAATACCACAACAGGTGAGAGGAAAGATGTGTATTTTTGGTTTCGGGGTGAACTGTCACTTTAAACACTCTTGCCTTTAGACATGGTCAGACGACACTTTGTATGAACTTGTTTGTTTAAAAAGGACACTGAGGCATTAGCACTGATAACTGTTGTAGCAAAGTACTCAGGTCTGACTTTGAAAGAAAGCACAGCTAAAAGTTGTATTAGAATTTCTGCTCAAGATAAAATGGCTAAATACTTTTTAAAGTAAGTGTTAAAAGTAGAGTGTGAGCAGAGTGTAAAATCTATAAATAAAGCTGTGCATGCGATACAAATAGCTTGATGCAGGCCTCCAACCCCAAACCACAGTGCAGAGCAGCATTCATCAAAAGCAACATTAAGTACAGAAGATGTTACAATTAAATGTCCAAGACCACTATTTAAAGTGGCTATAAATCAATATTTTTGTAGCACAAAGAATTATCAGTGACTCTGCAGCTCCCCTCGGCTTTACGGAACTTTATAGTGAGTTTCAGCTCATTGTTTAGCTGTCCAGCTGCAACTTTACTGCTTTGCTTCACTCTCAGTGCTCTCATAGTATCGTTTTGGGCCGCAGCAGGCAGCTGTTTTCAGAGAAAAAGCTCTAAAAGACCCACTGCACACTACCTGCTCAGCACCAAATGGCAAACAGACAGTTAGCTGTGGACTAGCTGGTGAACATAGTGGAACATTTAGCAGCTGAAGTGCCAGATATTTCCCTCAGGAGTTGGTGGAGAGCAAAAACAGAGCTAAAAGAGAGTGAATATTGGACTAACATTCACCAGGTGGACAGAAACACGACTCCAAATGAATTATAAAGTTGCTCCGTAACTGCTGGATGTGGAATAAGCAACTGTTTGCTAACAGGTTCAAGATATGTCAAATGTTGTGTTCAACTTGTTTCTGCTGCCTCCAACTGGACAAAAAAAAAAAAAAAAAAAAAAAAAAAAAAAAAACCCAATCTGTTACTACAGGTTTAAATTACATTTATTGTTAACTTTGTTATTATTGATTCCACAAAATGAATTAAAGATATATAGTGAGGATGGTGTTAAAAGGGACATAAAAATATTAGATTTCCATTTCTTTTGATTATAAAGCAGGTTTAGTTGCTATATAAATACTGTGAAAGTATCAAAATGCTCAGTCCACAGAGAAATGCACACAGCCCATATTCAGAAACTGCCTTTAAATGGACTTCCGTAAGGTTGTGATGTCACAACTATATGCTTTTCCCTACCATTGCCTCGGAGGGGACCCCCTCCCCTCCTGAAAGAAACAAAATACAATATGTTATTTACCTAACTTATGAGCACTCATTTCATTTCAGCTCAACGCGAGTCTCTACTGCATTTTGCTGTCATTTATGGCCACACTAGTTTCTCTCCTCTGCTCTGAGTTACACCTGGGGTGGGGCTTAGCCCCTCCATGCACAGACAAAGTGGAGCAGAGGAGAAACAGTAGCGGAGGAAATGCTGCGCAGTTGTTGAATGTTAAGCAAATTTGTCATTGCACAGCCTTCTGAAGGTTGGGTAACATTATCCTCAGCGGTGGCCATTGCAATTTACCAGTGAGTTTTACCCAGAGTCCTGGTTTTACCCAGCTACAGTAGGCTACAATCTGTTACCTGTGGTAGCCTGGGCGTGTGTCACTCAGAATACAGTCAGGCAATCAGAAGAGAGGGGCACTGAGCTTGTGCAGCTGTAACTAGGCGTTTCTTGACCATTAAAAAAAAAGAAAAAAAAAGCATGCAAATGTTGAAATGTCTGGGAAAGGGGCATAATATAACCTTTTTAAACTAGTCAAAGTTGCTAACCCCCCCCCCCCAAAAAAAAAAAAAAAAAAAAAAAAAAAGGTGTGCTGTCTGCATGTCATTTTTACTACCACCCGTCTATCATCATTAAGGGTCACCAAGTCAGAAAATTCTAATCCTGTCATTCAGCCCCACACATGTTCAAGCTATCCACCATTTGTCTGGAGTACACACCATTACCATTGTATTGTGCATTTCATGGCATATTGTGATGCAGTGCACCTCACCTGTTTGCCATCAGCAGATTGTTTCTTGGTGGTAACGGGGACTTTGGGGATGAAAGTGGCAGCTCCTCTCCATGGTTTGTGGACTGCAGCTTGTGGCGAGGTGGGTCCATCTGGGAGTTCCATATCCCAGCAGTCGGGAGGCTCCTGCTCCCTCATGGCCTGGAAGTCCTCCTTCCAGTTCTGAGTGGGAGGAGTCTCCATGTCAGACAGGTACAGTCTGTTGAAAAACTGCCATATCACCAACAGAGCATCAGTGGATCCTCCAGCATGCTTACAGTCACACAGAGCACTGAAATACACCTTTAAAAACAAACTGGACATGGGTCTTACCTCCTTAGAAACTTCATTTGGTTTTGACTTTGATATGGCTGACAGGAGCACAAAAAGAAAAGTATTTCACCTTACAATATTCAGATTAGGCAAAAGGCATACAGTAGTAAATTAATCTTAATATATTTGCAAGGTCTTTAATGCCTAACCCTCATTTTGGACATCCAACCAGATAATGTATTTCAATAGCCCTTCACATGCCCGCCTGCCTTTCACCATTACCACCCACACAATAGATGTAACCAGGTTCTTACTGCTGTGGCTGGTTGAGCTCAGCGGCAGCTCTTCAGTCTTCTTGGGTGGAGGTGGAAGACAACTGAAGTACTTGTAGTTCAACAGCCTGGTGAGCTCCTCTTTCAGCAGCTTAACTGAAAAGATGAGTGGATCAAAAGCAAAAATAAATTCAGTGAGCCTAAGGAAAATGATTCAATACAAGTTGGTTTTCATTTTTGTAGCTTGACCATCAGTTGTCAGTTTCAATAACACTGTATCATAAACAAGCCAAAAGGTTATCTAAAATTAAACTGTAACAGATGTTTCCAATGGACAGTTTTTGGCTAACCTGTTGGCTTGTTGATAACCTCTACAATAATTGCAGACCAACTTTTAGCCATATCACAGCATTCCAAAAGTTCTATATTATTAGATGGCCTTGTTGTAATGAGCTAGTTTTCCTTTAAGCCCAAACCTAACAAAAGAAGAGCAGGCTGATTTAGAGTAAGCTGGATCATGACCAGGCCTCCACAACACATGAATAACTAACATTGTCACAACCTGTCAATTAACCCATCTATGCACACTTGACTATAACTGAGTCTATAGAAATTATGAACGTTTATAAGTGTATTTGCTTTGAGTAAACGTGAATACATTTGGTTGCTCAATTCTTTAGATTGACCCAATTTCATAAATGATTGGTTATTTAGTTAATTTAATTACTCTACTCTCTGATGTGGAAAATTGTTGTAGGATTCATACAATCCAAAAGTTTAAACCATGGGTATAGACAGTGTACTTATTCACATTTCATTTTATCAGAGGCTCTGGTAAGGTTTTATTTAATTGAAGATATTTTTTCAGGGCCTTGCTTAACTGCAGTAAAAAGGCATGGTCTAATTATGGAGCCACAGCAGTAATGAGTGGTGTCAGGGGGAGGTAGTGCTGTAAGAGCAAATTATCCCAGGATGAGGAATAAGATTATATTAGCCTGGATTAGCAAAATGACATACAAAATATGGGGGTCAACTGCTAGAGCCGAAATGTCTGTTTTTATACTCACATGTGGATCCAGCCACTGGCTTGTCTTTCCCCTCCAGCAGGTCCAAGTAGACCAAAGCCGCCTGGTCCATCTGCTCGTCTAAACTACACACAGTGAAGGGAGGATACAGGAGATGTCACCAAGGAGCCCTGAGCTCACAGTATGACAAGAAGGTCTTGGTTTAATAACAGTGAATGACTTGGCTGATGTAAGGCATCCCTAATCACTACATTTTTAAGTACTTCTATATTACAAAGCACCAAGTAGGATACTTTCAGAAAAATTTAATTTTCCCAGTGGTAATTATGACTTGGAAGTTGGCGTGAATGCCATTTTCAAATCGAAATTTTGAGATTACAATAATCCAGTTAGTCAGGGACTAAAAGCAACACATACTGTGCCATCTTTCTTAAACTGGCCCAAAAACTTAGGTCATCAGAATAATTGAGAGATTCCATGCTTTTAAAGTAGCAGTGCAAGTTGACTGCTAAACCACCAGCTCCACCCTCCATTTCTGTTGATAGTTTGGTATCCAAAACAGCTAATTTAAGAAGATAAATATCACAGTGCAGAACAAATGAAATGTCACTGTCTAGCGCAGAACAATAAGAGCCAGAAAATGTCAGAAGGAAAAACCTGCATCTGGTGACATAATTGCTGAGTCATTGTACCCATAATGACCTAATCAACTCTCTGGACACGTTATGGACATTTTGTTTAACGAGGCGGTCAAAACCTTACTAATTTCCACTCTAAAATGAGCCAATAGCTTATCTACAAAGACAGAAAGACTCCAAGACAGTGTGTAACAATGACACTCACCTCAGTCTGTTATCCCTCTTGACTCCCAGCAGGCTGGCGAGCTGGGTCAGGCTGTGCATCTGCTGGGCTGGAATGTGAGGTGCCTGGTTGTGCCCGGACAGCAGGTCTCTCCTGATGTGCTCCTGCTGCAGGCTGCTGAGGAGGTGCTGGATCTGGAGCACCGTGCTCAATCGCCTCCTCTCCGTCTCCACCTTCACCACCTGATCCCTCTTCTCCACCCTCTTCTGGGCCCTCAGCAGCTGCAGGATGATTCAAGGAGTATAAGAAACCTGTTCTTGAACTATCACTGTAGACACCTTTGAGTTTCCAACTATAGCTTGTGAATGAAATGTTTTGAAAGCCCAGCATCAACTGATGGATATTGGAGCATCAATCTTAGGCAAGTTTTAAAGACTCATTTTTCATATAGTGCTTTCATATAGTCTAAAAAATATAGACTGAAAGGAGTGTGTACCAATTTTAAGGACAGTTTAACTTATTCGCTTTCTTGCAGAGTGTTAGATGAAACTATTGGTAACACTCATGTAGATTAACTATGGAGCTAGAGCTTGGAGTCAATTAGCTTAGCACAAAGACTGGCAATAGGGGGAAACAGCCATCTTGGCTAACTCTTAAGTTCAAAAATACAACTACCAACACGTCTAAGGCTCACTGACATGTTTAATGTGATTTGATTAATCCATCTGAACTATTTTATTAAACTCAAATCATGTTACTTTAGCTCCACAAGGCAAAAGGGCAAAGCACTTACCATGACTGCATGTAGCCTACCCCCACATAAAGTAAGCCAGTACTCAATACCCAGTAACTATCCCCCCAAAAAAATGACAAAATCTACCAGTAACTAGGTCACTGTCCATCTGACACTGTTGAAGCCAAAGATATCACACTACACCGTTGACAGCTTTCAGCCTCAACTCTGCTGCTGAGCAAGTTTAAGTTTCACAGAGACAAGCAGCTATTGCATTAAGATATTTTAATGCAATATGCTTAGCTAAAGGTTTGGTTAAGAGATGAACTAGATTACAGCTTATAGTAGCACCACACTGTGGATGTGACTGTCCTGAACAGGGCTACCTAGCTAGCTGCTAACACAAGAAAGCAAAGTGCTGTTTTTTTCTCCCCCTCTTTGAAACTATCCTTTAATGAGAGCAACTGGCCAACAGAGGAAGCTTAATGTTACCAGACAGCCAAGTTTCATTTTGTGTTCCCAACACATCACAGAATTGACGTTTATTGGCGACTGAAAAAGCTCCCACCATTATTTGTCATTTCAGTTGACAGTCAGCAGCTAAGAGTTATTTAAAAAAAAACTGACCCTATAGAAAATCACCAGGTAATCAAAACTAATGTGACATTTAGGGTGTAGCCATAACTGTATCTTCCCCCATGCACAAAACTATTGGCTTTTTTATTGACCGTGTGTAAAGTTATTTATGAATATTACCAAGTTATCAACTATTGATAAATGAATGATTGGGTCCAGTCCTAAGAAAATCCAAACTCATGGTAAGCTTTGGGATACAGTAACTAACAATGTAAAATATGGATTTAAATGATTCAGACTTTTTTTTAAGTAACTTTTTAAAAACAATATTTACATGCTATATGTATATATGCTTCTACTTAACTTTTGATTGCATTTTGAATGGAAGGACTGTGAGAAGGACCCCTCGTCTTTTTAAAAAAAAAAAAAAAGGATAATTTCTTAGCTAATATGGACAGAAGTAACGAAAAAACAAAACAATTAATTCAGTGTACATACTAGTATTGGGACCTATCCTTTAATGGCCTATATTATGGTGTTTGATGTGACTGACAGGTCAGTTGCAATACACGACATTAAAGACATTTAGCCACTAGATGTCGTACTATAAGACCAACATCTCAGACCAAAACAAACGTGTCATTTACTCAGAGTTTGGGGGGGGGGGGGGGGGGAGGTCTGACAACTCATGAAACTCAGATCAAACTATCAAACTAGGCAGTGCTGATCTCCTATTTCTCACATCAAATGCTTTCAAAAACATATTTTAGTGTACTGTTTAGCTGTAATTTGAGAAAGTTTGTGACGCAGCTGCCATCTTGGAAACAGACGTGGAGAACACGGAGGGACTCACATGCACTAACATGCATACGCAGCCGGCACGGCTACCAAAACAAAGAACAGAGAAGCTCTGATAACAACACGCACAGTGGGAGTGTGACGTCATTCACTGGTAAGGACGTTAGTACTCCACGATATCTCTACATAGCAAATAGTTGTTTTCTGACAACTAATACGGCTAAATATAGTTCATTGCAACTTTAAGACATCACATTCAGATGTAGTGGTAGTCGGCTCCAACTCTATTCCTCTACTCAAAATTTGAATTCTTTGCTTTCAAAAAAGTACAATACAACAGCAAGGGGTAAATTCACAACTGTCAAATGGCTGCAGATAACATTGATTTTTACAGACTTATGTAATGATTAATCAAAATGTCAGAAAATACTAAAAAAAACAAACAAACCTTGAAATATGCAGTTTACCATCACATAAGCCAAAGAAAAGCAGCAAATCCTTACAATTAAGAAGCTGGAGCTAGACAACATTCAGCATTTCTGCTTGAAAAATAATTAATTGTTTATCAAAACAGCTGCCAATCAATTTTCAGCACCAAGTCCATGGTTCTACTCCAAGTACTGGATCAACATAGAGCCAAAACAAATAAATACTTTACGCGGCATTCCAAAATCTAAATACTTGATTGCAGATATTTAAGTAATCAGGCCTTTGTCGCCTATTGGAAAACTGTACACTTTAATCTTTTTGGAAACTGTAACCTAGACTAACTGAACAACATCTCTGATGTACCAAAGCAAGGGGGCATTGTGAGAAGAGGCAAGAATTTAAATTCTATTTGGCCTTTAGTGGATGTTGTATGGCTTTAAAACTGAACAGTTCCAAACTATCCTGGACATGCAATTACAGCCAATCATTCAGACTCTTACCAGGACACAAAAAAACTAGAGTGAATGGCTGTCAGATCACTAGAGGCTCTTACATTCTGAGTTAAGCCATCCAGGGTTTTGTGTAGCTCCCGTGCAAATGCAAGGTTATGCAGCACCTCGTCGTACTTTTCCACAGCCATCTAAAAAACAGAAAGAAACTGTAAGCGCAGACTCTGATCACATGAAATTCATAGGGTATTGTAAGGTCATATCTTTGTTGCCATTACATAACTAGGTCTTACCATCTGGTCTTTGTTTAGTGCCTGGCCCTGGTTCAGCCTCTTCTTGTAGTCTTCTAGTTTCAGCTGTGGGCACACAAGACATGTCACAAAATCCAAGTGTCACCACTTATCCCACTAAACCTCTTATCCATCCTGCCCTGTCACAGTCCTACCTTCTTTTTCTCCAAGTTGCGGACCTTGTGTTTGAGGCAGATGAGACCATCCTCTATGTACGTTTCATAGCCATGGTAAGCGGTGGAGACCTCCAGGCTGAGCTGCAGGGCGCTCAGCCCACCGGGAGAGCCGACCTTCGGGCCACCAGCCATCACTGGGTCTTCCTGTCTTTCCTCCCCTTCCTCTGAGCGCTCAGGTGGGGGGGTGATATCCAGGGTAGGGGAAGGAGACAGCTGCACCATGTTGAGCTCCACACTGAAAGAAGCAGGACACATTTTAGATGCCAAAATGCAGACGGTGAGCCATGCTGTTTCTGTGCCATGCAGCTGCAACAGAGAAAAGACGCTGCTGGTGCCAAGCTGATTGTTTCAGTAAAAATGGAGATGGACTCAGCCCAGTTTGGGCAGCAGCCAACCCCGTGACACTGCATTTATACCGGCCACTGAACAGCGTGCTGTCTCTGGATGAATCATGAAAGCAGCAGAAAGCAGCAGCTCAAAAACAGGCACAATAAAAACACCATGCATAGAAAAGAGTTGATTTTTTTGGACATTTTCGCCTAAATTAAATATCCCTGCGTGCATGTGATGGACCGTTTTCTGCGAGTCATACTTAGCCTGGAGGCTGGGTGGGGATTCATATTAGCAGAATGGGAAGTTAAGCAATTAAGGAGGATATAATGAGCGATTTAAACTTTGGTACGGGATTAATCATGCTGCAATCAAGACTGATGTCAAGCAGTCGATTAAAAATCCACCAGAACTTTGCTGCAAATATCCTGTTACAAGACAAGACACTCGTTTATGGTAGCAGAATAGAAACTTTCGCTCCACAATTTAATAGACCGAATTTGACCGACGCATACGTCAGCATTTTATTAAAGGAAAAACAAACGCCACGCCGACAAAAACAGCCGACCCACCTCGTGTCTTTGGCTCGTGCGCGTTAATTCCTCTGAGGAGAGCCGCTGGACATCCGAAACTGACTGACCCCTCTCCTCTCCAAACCCGACTGAACGTGATGTTTAGCTCGCAGAGGCCACGCCGGTGTCAGCTCATACCTTTATATACCCTGCCAGCCTCTGCCACGCTCCGCCGGGGGGCGAGAAAAATTCCATCCTGACCACATCCGGTTCTGACACCTGTCTCACAGCACACAAACACATAATACCGACTGAAAACTCATTATTATAGTCCTGTAATCTTGCAACAGTGATTTATGTTTGTTGGTGCTGAACTTTTATTGACCAAATGCATTTTTTTTAGAATTATTTTATTTCATTGTATCACTATAGACTCAGGAACCAACTGTGTCTCCTTATGGTCTTTATTTCTCTTATAGTAGCTGTAAGTCAAGAGTCAATAATCAACAGTGATTTTACATTAAATTAATCTGCTATCACTCCCAAATTGATTGTCAGGTCTTTGAATACAGAGACTATCACAAGACAACAACTAAGTCTAACTTATTAATGTTGTCTGGTACTGTTAGTAATTTGTAAACAGAAGTAAAACATGCACATGATCTGTTCAGAGACATTCATATTTTTATCAATAGGACAAACTCAATTACATTAGTGATGACAGACTGTAAAATGCTGATTTGGCCTTTAATCTTGCAGGCCAAGATATCCTGATTTTAGTCTCAATGGGTCCAGCTCCATAGAACACTGGATGCTACACCTCCCATAATGCAACTTGCGTCTTTCATTAGGTTATGACTTACCATTGTCTCCCTGCCTGATAAATGAACATGTCTTTCAAACTCCAAACCCTCATTCGTAACGCAGGTTTCCTGTCCTAAATGTCTGCCCAACTTGATCAGGGTTATTTCCTCAGACTTGAGAAAGACATCTGTTAACACAGGCTGAATTATATGCCTTGTGATGAGTAAACTCAACTTCATGTGAAAAATTGGTGGCGCCTTTAAGTTGCTATCGTCACTAATAGGCCTACAATATTTGTGTGCTACTTATTAAAAAAAATAAGTTTATGTTTTGTATTCAGTAGTGTGTTTGTGGAATTTTATTTTTGTGTCAGTATGAAATTCTTAGGATAACTTAATTAAAGTGCATCTTTGGTAGACCTGGTCTACTAAACACTACATTATCTATCTCTGGTATCAATAACATATTTCTGTGAATTGCAATCCTGGGTGCAACTGGGACACACATTAATGAGTTAATCTCCTAATAGTCCAGTGGTTTCAAGTCCTACCTCTCAGTAGTGTTACAGTGACGTTTTCAATCTCTTGACGGGCTACCATTATATCTCGTTATTGTTGAATCAAGTTATTATTTTGACTATTGATGAATCTATTAATTATTTCAGCTATTTCATCCAATCCCTTCATTATTGATTCAATTTATGTGGTATCAAATAATGACCAATGACCTTCCTAGTTTTGCATAACCCAAAGGGATTTTTCAGATGTCTAATTAACACCTCAAAAAAATATGATATTCAATTTGTAGGCTGATGATGTGAAACAGATAAGCACATTTTCTCATTTTATTGATCAACTAATTGTGATTTAAGGACTTGTCATTTCAACTTAACAATATCTATTGCATACTTATAAAGAGTGACTCTTTGCTTCTAAGCAGTGTTTTCATTTTGCACATTGAACTAGGAGTAAATGCAATTTCACTCTGCTATGCACTTCTCAAATGTATGGTCTTGAATGACATTAAAGTCTACTTTGAACTTTGAAACAGGTACAGATGGAAGGATAGAGCAGAGGAAGTGTAATTATGTCACTTCCAGTCACCCAGTATAAAGATGCTCACTGCATTTTACAGTGCATCCTGGGAATTCTCTAGGGAGCCAGGTTTCTAGAGCACTGGAATTATATTTTTATTATTATACCCTACCTACAGCAACCAAAAAAAGAAAAAGAAAAAGAAAACGTTTGAAACACAATAAAAGCCACTAGGTGGCAGCATAATCATATTTCTATACACAGCATCTCATTGAGAGAATGTACAGTCTGTAGTTGACCTGTAACATTTTTTAGTATAAAGATGTGCTGTTAAGGGAAAAAAACATAAATGATTTGACAAGTCAGTTTCATTTTTAAGTCAGTCAGTATTTTCTGAAAACCCACATTAGAACAATTGCCAATTCTGCAGTTCACCTGAGCTCTACTGAGCTATTTAGCCTCTCTTATTTCATTGGTTTGGTTTCCTTCCTCACAAACATAGCTCTTCTTAACACCCTTTCAGGTAGCAGGCAGCTTTTTTCAGCTATAAAAGAAACTCAAACATCTAGCTACTATACAAAACTTTGATTCCTCAGATGGCCAGGAACACAAATGAATGCAAGTTGCTCTTTTATCTCCTAGACAATGTAAAAGATAAATGATCTTGTTCTAAATGTGTGCCTCTATAATTGTAACCAAACAAGGAAAGAGTTGATAAAAACATTACCGGTTTACCTGCATATGAGGGTAAAAGGTGGGGCATGAATGGGAATGTTGCAGCATCACATTCTGCAGGTGTAAGTGAAAGTAACTCACACTGATACTGGCAGAGTCACAGTAGCATAAAAATCTGTGTTTCTACTATGAAACATTAAACTAGAAAAATCCGGGCTTTCTGAGGTTCAGCACATACTGGTGAGTACAGTACATAATATTTACTGTGTGTAAACAAGCAGCATCTTAGCTGCACTCAAGATGTTTCTGTTGTTTCATTTTGTGTTGACACTTCCTGTTCAAAGATTTCAATGAAATATAATATAAGGTGAGGATAACCTAATAGTCCATCATTCACACTGTGTATTTTTTTGTGTGTTTCATGTATTTCACAATGTTCATTTTTTACATGTGGTCTCATGTCTAGATATAATATGGCAGCTGCCAACAGTCTACTATCTGAAGACCAGTTTCTGTGTTCCATCTGTCTGGATGTCTTCACTCATCCAGTCACCATACCATGTGGACACAACTTCTGCAAGAACTGCATCACACAAGCATGGGAAATTAATGAAAAATTCCAGTGTCCCATATGTAAAGAATTCCTTTACAGTAGACCTAAACTGCGAGTTAACACTGTCTTATCTGAGATGTCTGATAAGTTCAGAAAGTCAGTTCAAAAGAAAACCAGCAGTTTTGAGCAACAACTAGCCAAAGCAGGAGATGTTCCCTGTGACGTCTGCACTGAAACCAAACTGAAGGCCTTAAAGTCCTGCCTGGTGTGTCGGACCTCCTACTGTGAGACTCACCTGGAGCCTCATCAGAGAATCACAGGCCTGAAAAGACATAAGCTGATTGATCCTGTGGAGAACCTGGAAGACAGAATGTGTAAAAAGCATGATCGACCTCTGGAGCTGTTCTGCAAGACTGACCAGATGTATGTGTGTCAGTTGTGCCTTGGGACAGATCACAAGAAACATAACTTTGCTCCTCTGAAAAAAGAATATGAACAAAGGAAAGATATGCTGGAGAAGAATGCAACTAAAATTCAGCAGATGATCCAGGAGAGACGACTGAAGATTCAGCAGATCAAACAGTCAGTGAAGCTCAGCAAGGAAGACGCAGACAGAGAGACAGCAGACAGTGTGCAGGTCTTCACTGCTCTGATCCAGGCTGTTGAGAGAGGTCTGGATCAGCTCATTGAGATGATTGAAGAGACGCAGAAAAGAACAGAGAAACAGGCTGAAGGTTTAATGAAAGAGCTGGAAGAGGAAATCTCTGAGCTGATGAAGAGAAGTGCTGAAGTGGAGCAGCTCTCACACACTGAAGACCACCTCCAGTTCCTCCAAAGCTTCCCATCCCTGAACCCTGCTCCACCCACCAAAGACTGGACAGAGGTCAGAGTTCACTCATCACATGAGGGGACTGTGAGGAGAGCTGTGGCTCAGCTGGAGGAGACACTCAGTAAAGAGATGAAGAAGCTGTGTGCTGATGTTGAGCTGAAGAGGGTCCAGCAGTTTGCAGTGGACGTGACTCTGGATCCTGAAACAGCACATGCAGCTCTCAACCTGTCTGATGACGGGAAACAAGTCAGATGTGGTGATGTGAAGAAGAATCTCCCAGAGAATCCAGAAAGATTTTCCTCTAGTCCCTGTGTTTTAGGAAAGCAAAGTTTCTCTTCAGGCAGATTTTACTATGAAGTTCAGGTTAAAGGGAAGACTAAATGGGATTTAGGTGTAGCCACAGAGTCGATCAACAGGAAAGGACATATTGCAGTGAGCCCAACCACAGGACTTTGGGTTATATGGCTGAAGAAAGGAAATGAATACAGAGCTCTTGATGAGCCTGGTGTGCCTCTCTTTCTGAAGTCGACGCCTCAGAAGGTGGGGGTGTTTGTGGATTATGAGGAGGGTCTGGTCTCCTTTTATGATGTAGATGCTGCAGCTCTTATCTACTCCTTTACTGACTGTAACTTCACTGAGAAACTTTATCCGTTCTTTGGTCCCTGTACTAATGATGGTGGTATAAATTCCGCCCCTCTGATCATCTCTCCTGTCAACCACATTGATTAGACTTGCATTTCATTTGCCATTTAAAATGAAAAATGAAAATAATTAATGGTAATACACAATGTATAATTTCCTGTTTTCATGTGGTTGTGGGTATTACTCAACTCTATTGTTACTGCATATCCCATTACATGTGTCTTTAATGTATCCTATTGCTGCTGCAATATCAATTTCCATGTACTAATTACATTATTATTATTACTAATTACATAATTATATACATTAATATAATCAAATGTAGTCTGCAATAGTGTATCAGTATTGTCTTTACTGAAATCATTTTACATATAAGATGTGTTGAATTTTGAAATATTGTTAGAGTAGTCAGACACAAATTTACAATCTGTTTACTGTCACATTTTTAAAATTACATTAAATGAATAAAGCAAGTAAAAATGCTGTATGCTTTTGTGTCAGTTCAATTTCTGCACATTTTAATTATTTCATGTTTTTCTTCTGTATGAACAGCAGCACAGGAAGATAGATAGATAGATAGATAGATAGATAGATAGATAGATAGATAGATAGATAGATAGATAGATAGATAGATAGATAGAGTATGTTACTAATCCCAAAGGGAAATTAACGTGTTATGATATGGACAGAACTACCTGCTGTCTCCAAATGACTGTATGTATACAGTATATAATATGTAAAGCTGTGCATCACCAACACCAACTCCTTTTCTATAAGCAAACTGCATGGAGTCCTGGAATGCATATTAAGGGGCTCTAATTGACCCTCTCAAAATATTTTATAATATATGATGTCCTGGCTATAGGTCTTACATCACTGAGCTCCCAGAGTTTCAGGTTTCTCTTGGGAACTTGCATAATACACGATGTGTTCCATATTACTGATACTCTAGATACAGAAAGTGAGAGGGGGAAAATGTGGTGAAACACATTACATAGCTGATTAGCACATGTTTTAAAAGTGTGAGGATGGACGCTGTTCGGACCAGCTGCCTACTGGTTCTAAGTCACTTTAGCTGAAGGTGAACCTGGTCAGCAGACAGTGATGGGGGGACATGTGTTCCTGGGGTCCCTCCGAGACAGACACCAGAGAGCCTGAGCATGCTCAGTGGAAAAGTCATGCTCATGGAAGTGAAAAACTTGTTAACCTTATCAGGAGTAAAAGTCCCCTCAAAAGGTCCCTCCCTGGTTGTAACACAGACAGCCTTACTGTGGTCCCTTCCATTATTCCAATACTGATGGTGGTAAAAACTCTATGTTGTAGTGGACTCAAAAGTAGCACACACACATGAGTCCTGTCAGGGGCCTTCATTCCCTGTCACCTCTCTACTGTCCACTATCAACTATAAAGTCATAAATGCCCCAAAAATCCTGTAAAGGCAGAGTTCATGCAGGCAAGCAGGAAAAACTAGAGAAATGCTGAAACATTATGCCTACAGTGGATAAATCAACAATCTTATTCATAAAATGCTTTTAATCTAATGTAATCTAATGTAAAGAGTATTGCCAACACAGGCTGTACAAGGTTTACATTGCAACTGTAATATTTTCTGAATGAGAGAAAAAAGACAACAAGTGGTTTGTTCATTACTACATTGTATACAATAAACATACACAATACAACATACACATCAGCATTACTATACTACATGGTATATTATAATGAAAGAAAACACATTCTTGCAAACAAATAATATATAAAAATATAAAAATAGCACATCAAAATAATAAATATACAACAAGATGAAATACAGTTTTATAATGTAATATAATGGTTGTGGTGAGAACCAAACAAGAAAACAAATTAAAACAAAAGACAAAAGATTTTTAAAGGAACTCTGCATAGCATCATGTGCTCTGCTGGTTTTCCCTCAGGCTGTTCTGACATGTTTCTGTTTCTGTGACAATGTCAGTTTCCCCACAGTAAATATTAAACTTTCTGTTTTTTGTTTTTTTAAGTTTGATTTAGGTGAAGAACCTGATTCTGATGTCTTTATACAGGCTGCAGTGTAGCAGGAATTGTTGCTCTGTTTCTATCTCTTGTTGTTGGCAGCTAACACAGTCTGTTCTCTCTGTGTTTAACAATTAGGAGACCCTGCTGCCACCAAGGAGACATTTATGATGAAATCAGCAGACATGTTGGTAAGATTTCTTTCTTAAAAAACCACTAAATTGTGTGGGGGAAAAGGGAATTAACAATTCTTGTGTGTAATTATGTGTGTAACTGTGCCTTCCTGTTCTTAGCGAATAATTGTTAAAATTATCACCATGTTGAAAAGTGAATGATGAATCAACACATTAGTAATGTGATTGCAGTGAAAGGTGGAGCAACACTGGAAGAACAAGGGGAGGGTTTCAGTGTCACACTGCGGAAATGAAAGTGAAATAAACTCACTGCTACAGAAGAGTTTAAATCTGTTTCACTCCAGAGAAAATAAAGCGCACCTCTTCAGGCCTTTACTAAACTTACTCCAGTCTCATATACACACAGGTGAGTACAGTAGATCATATTTACTGTGTTTAAGCAGAGAACTACAACAAGGAGTTTCCTTGTTTTTACTGGATTGCTGGAATAGTTTCAGTGTAGTACAGTCTTTATCCAAAACTGTTTGTCTATTAGCAGTACAGAGAGTGTTCCTTCTCTTAGACTGAAAGGCAAAGAAAAGGGACTGATAGTGTTGAATATCTGAAAACCCTTTTCACAAACAGAAGAATGGGGGAAGCCAACGTGTTTTTATCAGCATGGTCTTCAGTAGGGTGTCAGCTGAAAACAGCCTGATCTATAAAGACATTGTGAGCAACAGGAAAATATAGACCACATCTCCTGTTAGAGAAAATGTAGAGACCTCTTATAAAATATACAGTCCAGCATACAATAACAAAGACAAATATTAAGAAATACACAAATGTCAATAAATGGGCAGTGATAACACTATAATGTTATTTCTCTGCAGTAGCCTATCGTGGCCACATGACAGCAGCATAGACCACATTGTCTTTAATTTAAATGGGAGTTACCTGTTTGAGTCCTGGTGGATGATTCTGTCAGTAAAGTCTGTTTGTTGTCTGTACATTCTGTGTTTTGGTTCACCATTTCCTGCCTGCCCTGGTGTCATTTTGTATCAACACCTGATTTGTACAATCTAATGCAATTCAGCAGAACTGCTATAAATAATACTATTGTTAAGCTTTTTTAATGTACAGTTGTGATTTAGAACACTATTTAGACTCAGATATAAGGTGAAGAACAAAGTAATGTGTCAATTTGACCGCTAGTTTATTATTTCAGAAAGAGTAGATAACCAGAAGTGACAGTTGGCTAATTACACTATTTAACTCTTCATACCCAATGTTTTACACTTCAGGACTTCTTTATACTTCTCTTTATACTTTATATAAAGTATATACTTCTTACAATTAGTGATTATATTGTCCCTTTTTGAACCTTTTCCTATTATTTCCAGTTTTTTCAACTTTTATCTATTTATTTACGAATCATCATTAAGAAGTGTTATTTTTTAAAGATTAATTTTTCATAATTTCTCTTTCAGTTTCGATATTTAGACATGTCTTCTGCCAGTCAGTTCTGCACTGAATCAGATCACAAGAAACATGTTTATGGTCCTCTGAAAGGAGAATATGAGCTACAGAAAGCTAAACTGGGGAAAACAGAGGCTGAAATTCAGCAGATGATCCAGGAGAGACGACTGAAGATTCAGCAGATCAAACAGTCAGTGAAGCTCAGCAAGGAAGATGCAGACAGAGAGACAGCAGACAGTGTGCAGGTCTTCACTGCTCTGATCCAGTCTGTTGAGAGAGGTCTGGCTCAGCTCATTGAGATGATTGAAGAGGAGCAGAAAAGAACAGAGAAACAGGCTAAAGGCTTCATCAAACACCTGGAAGAGGAAATATCTGAGCTGATGAAGAGAAGTGCTGAGGCAGAGCAGCTCTCAGGCATTGAAGACCACCTCCAGTTCCTCCAAAGCTTCCCATCCCTGAACTCTGCTCCACCCACCAAAGACTGGACAGAGGTCAGAGTTCACTCATCACATGAGGGGACTGTGAGGAGAGCTGTGGCTCAGCTGGAGGAGACACTCAGTAAAGAGATGAAGAAGCTGTGTGCTGATGTTGAGCTGAAGAGGGTCCAGCAGTTTGCAGTGGACGTGACTCTTGATCCTGAAACAGCACATGCAGCTCTCAACCTGTCTGATGACGGGAAACAAGTCACATGTGGTGATGTGAAGAAGAATCTCGCAGAGAATCCAAGAAGATTTTCCTGTTGTTGCTGTGTTTTAGGAAAGCAAAGTTTCTCTTCAGGCAGATTTTACTATGAAGTTCAGGTTAAAGGGAAGGCTAAATGGGATTTAGGTGTAGCCACAGAGTCGATCAACAGGAAGGGACAAATCATAGGTAGCCCAAACAATGGCATCTGGGCCATTAATTTGAGGAATGTAAATGAATACAGAGCTTTCACTGTCCTTCTCTCTCTCAAGTCGACGCCTCAGAAGGTGGGCGTATTTGTGGATTATGAGGAGGGTCTGGTCTCCTTTTATGATGTAAATGCTGCAGCTCTTATCTACTCCTTTACTGGCTGTAAGTTTACTAAGAATGACTCTGGACTCTGTCCAATCTTTTGTCCCTGTAATAATGATAATGGTAAAAACTCCGTCCCTCTGATCATCTCTCCTGTCAGTCACACTAATTAGACTTGTCCTGTGATTCTTTTGACAAATTTACATAGCAGTGGTGATGGACAGAATATAATTTCATTTGCTTCACAGATTCTAGTGAATGTGGTTGTTACTTGATTTCTTATACTCTTCTTCTTATATTCACTGTATTCACTGTCATACTTCTGATGTATCTCATTACTGCTGTAACATGCCTAGTCAGTGAATCACAAGCTACAGTGATTCACTCCTAGTCCATGTAGTGCCTTTTTAGATTAGGCTGAGTACCTTAAAGTCTGATCTTTATAACGAGAAACAATCACGTTATAACGAAAAGATTTTCTTCTTAAACCTTCTAAAACCAATGTACTACATGTAAATGCCCTGGTAAAAAAAAATATGATTTTTATATTGCCTAATTGTAAGGGGTGCTGCAGCACCATCAGCACCCCCACTTCCCATGTCCATGACTGTATACATAGAATAAAGAAACTTGGTCATCCAGCTCTCTGTATACATGATTCTAACAGTATCCAGGTTTCTGAATTTAAATGGATATAAGGCCCTTGATAACTCTAGCTGATGTTAAAAACAATTCCCTCTCAGTATTTAAGCAGTATTGTAAATCCTCTATAGCTGCTGCCCAATATGACATCTCAAAATGTTTTCTTCTGTAATTTACTGTTTATGAGAACAGTGAATTTCATCTGAATTTCCATATTTCAAAAGGTTAAAATTTTGCCAACCATTTGAATGGCATTTTGAATGGCTCCAAAATGCCTTTGGACCATTCCAATTTTTTATGTATTTATTTTATTTTACCTATATTTAACTATTAAGACTGTTAAGATACATTATTTAGCTGGCAAGAGAAACCTGGTCAAAATGGCAGCGCCAGATACAGTAGATATCACACAACTATATAAGAACACATCATCCATTTACAACAATCATGCGATTTGCCCTTTCTCTTTTTCCAGCCTATTTCACAGCAGACCGTTTGACTCGTCATAGCAGGAAAAGCACAGGTGGAATTGATAACATTAATGATGGCCTCACTCATTTAAGTGTCCAAGGAAGCCATGCTGGTGAACATCGTTAATGTTACGAATTGCACCTGTGCTTTTTCATGTAATGACATATCAAAATGTCTACTGTGAAAAAGGTCGATTTGAATCATGTTTGCAATATGCTGTTTTGAAATCCATGAATAATGTAGACATACTAGCCTGTTCTCTTGTTTGAAACAAAACTAGTGCAGTGCCCGTTCAAAATGTGCCTGTTCGGAACAGGCCGATTACTTGGCCTCTAGCTGCTACTTCAATACATAAAAAAATTAGTTGATGTGAGGTGTGAATGAGTATATACACCAACAACATGAGAGAAACTAAAATTCTATTATACACAAATGTTATAAATAATAGGACTCTGATAGTAAATAAATGTTCTTTTCTCATTTTAAGTAGCCTAAAATAAGGGCTGCATAGAAAATAAAATAATGTGTATTCTAAAATAAAGTGGACTGCTCTTAGTGGGCTCTTAGATTTCTGTTTTCTATGTCTTCAGTTCGGATTTGAGTGGGTATGTTTCCTCCAAAGATTTGTGCTTTGTCTGTAGTGGCGCTTCACAATCACCACAGTCTTGGAACATAGGAGAAAAACTGGTTTTGAACTGCCCATCGAAGTATTTGCTCTGTTTTACACGTGTAACTACAGTTATTGTGTATTGGGCTCTAAGCGCTTCCAAAATGCGGGTGACCTACGCTCAGCAATGTACTTGAACGCCTCCTGTGTAGTCGCTGCAGCATATCTGCTAAACATGCTGCTAACGCTATGCTTTCTGTCTAAACACTGGGTAAGAGTGTCCATTCTTGATTAAAAGCTCTGTTTTTGCTCTATACTTTTCTCCTTTTATAGCACTTTTCTCTGACATCTCTCCCTGACATTCTGGAGTCACTTGGCAGAGCCCTGAAGCTCTGCCCTGTTACTGCACAGAGTGGAGCAGCTCATTGATCGCTGGTTTATTCAGAGTTTATTAATATTAAACGTATCACGTGTCCAAATTGCACCGAATTTGACACTGCACTCCCTTGGGTCCCCAGCCATACACCCGCCAAGTGTGGAGTCGATCGGATGAACGGATCAAGAGATACGCAAAGGATATACATACACACAGAGAGTCCTTCCTTTAATAAATAGATGTGTATATAGATATGTGGCAATTCTGACTTATAAACAGTACAATTTGCTTCATGCATCAGGTTACCTGCTATCTTTCTCATATTGACGCTTTGGTATTCTCTGAAGAAGTACAGAAATGAATCATTACTTGGAGACATGGTTGAAAAGTAGAGGAGTGTTCCAAGGGTCAACAACAACATTCAACCATGGGCCAGTTTTTTCAGGATTTTTCATTGGAGGGGGGTTAAATGGCACAGAGGATTGCAATGCAATGCAATGCAGACCTATATGTTTTGTTTTAATAAAATAGATTTATAACAGTTTCGTGTTGTATCTGACAGCAGACGTGTTTTACTACTGAGTTACAGCTTATTTTAATACTCATTTGGCTAAAAAGTTGTGATATACAAGGGAGAGGTATTAAAGGAGAGGTATTCTGTGTTGCACTTAGACTAGAGACGTACTTAATTGGTTATCCACACGATAAACATCGGCACGCTTCATTGAGGGTTGATTGGAAGTACTGGAAGTACTTTTTAAGTATAACTATTAGTATTTAAATAGGGGAGGTATCTTCACAAGCCATTTTTGGCTTCTAACCTCTCCTGCACGATGTTCAAACTTCTTTTAAATTCCTATTGTATTTTATATATTTTTATGTGCAAATAAACTAAACTACTGATGTTGCCTTAGAAAAGATGACATCAACACACCTTTTATGTTCGACTGCCACCTGTTTGTGTTTGGAAAGAATAAATCTGTTCTGGTCCAACAGGCTCAAGTTGTTGAAGTCTTAGAATTCACACATTAAAATGTCATTTCTGTTAAGTTTATTAGTGTTGATTTCAGCAGCATGCACTGTTCCAACAGCATGGCACCATGACTCTCCTGGTGTGGGGGCAATATTAGTTTAATAAGTTATAAGTTCTGAGGTGTTCTCAGTACTGATACAGTATCATTAATGATCAGTCTCATACATGTATTTTGAGTTTGTGGGGTATTTTAGATAACTCCACTGAGATTCTCAAGACAGCAGGTATAAAGACTAAATCATATGTCACAACATGGTAAGACCATACTTTAACATGACAAATGACATTTATTGAACAAGTAGAAATTACAAGTGTGTATAAAAATACAAACTTTGCTTTATATCCTTCTGCAAATATTTTCTCCAGATTAAGTGCAGACCTACATTACATGCTAATACCAATGTAACTAATGACAAAACAAAACATGTTGCATCTCTACCCAAAATATGAGTATAAGAATCTCTCTAAACTAGATCCCATAAATACAATATTTAGAGAACAAAAGTAGAGTTTTAATACAATCATTTCCACTGTGTTCAGTCTATATGGCAGCACTGTACAGACATCCTGAAATTCATTCATGTCCACAAAGAGCAAAGAATACAGCAGAGTATTGAAAATAAAATATTTCAAGGATAAGTTAATAAATAAAAAGACATTTTGACAAATAAGCCCCACATATTGTATGAATGAAACACTTAAATTAAAGAGGAGGAATGTGTAAGCCTTTCTTCCTTTAACATTTCTGAAAAAATGAGGTTCAGTACTGTGAGTAAAGCTGCTGCTAGATGTGGTGTTACAGGTAATTTGGTTGAATAGACTAAATTAAAAACATGGTTTATTATCTGTACTGCTGCTCAACTCCTGAACAACTGAATGGTAGGACTGAAAATACAGCCTGGTGCTGCAAAAGCAGCTCTTCTGCATCATTCAGTCATTAATACAATTACTGACAATGAGATGGCATCGCAGAGACCACGCAGATGTACGTGCATCTCTGCGACGCCACCTTCTGGCAGGAAATACAAAGTTTCAAAAAAATTTGCACAGAGCTGTAAGCACTGTCTTATTATCTTCAAACAAAGAACAATAGCAAAAAATGCTTGGAAACAAAAGCATCTTAAAACAGAAGAGAGTCCAAGAAAAGCGAAAGGTGTGTCCAGTATCCCTGAAATCTGATTGGACACACCTGTAAGGTACAGATTAACTTGTAATTACCAGATTCTGTGATTATTGATGAAAGTTTCAGGACATGGTTCAAATGGAGGACATCAAATCTGTAAGTGGACAGATGCTTGTCTTCATTTATATACAAAAATATATATTCAAGCTGTACAACAACACATCAACAAGGCAAATTTAGCCCCCCCCCCCCCAAAAAAGGTGTGAAAAGCTCATGCAAAATTACCCTCATCTTCGAGTAAAGTGAGCTCTGCAAACGGCCACAGAACCTGAATCAAACATTCCCAGAAGGCCTCAAATTAAAACTCATCTACTCAAGGGAGAATCCTCACAGCCTTTTTGGTCTGCAGAAAAACAGGACGTATTTTATGATATCATTCAAATATAAATAGCTACCGAGCCTGTTCCGACACGACTAGAAAAGCTGTTGAGGAGCGGCAACAACAGTGCATGTTTCATTGTGTGTTGTTACCATGATCTTCCTGAGGGTTGATTTAGCTTATAATGGTTCACTTGACAGTTTCAAATAACAGCTGCATCTGAACTGGTGCTGAAAGCTGGAAGCCTCCCTGAACATTTGTTTGTGCTTTCTATGTGCATGAATCTATTCTTTGTAACAACAAAGATCCAAAGCTATGTTTTGTCATCCTTCATTATTTACAGACTTCACAAGGACATGAGCACTATGGACAATAAGGAACCTGTATGACTTTTTGGTAAAGATACACAGAACTATTAGTCAACTCGACCAGTATGAGCTTTAAAAATATATTTTTACTGCTGATATTTAGTCTGTTGTGGAATTGGCATTCGTGTGTTCTTTCTTGAGGAATGTCTAACATGATAACTGAATTAAAGTTTCACCATCTTAAAAAAAACTACCATAAGACTGATGTGTATGAAAGACAAAGCTGAGTCACACCAGTATTAATAACAGCTAAATATTAGACTGAAGTTAATTCATTTCAGTTGTATCAGGGTTTGTAAAATCATCCCTTGATCTGTTGTTGCCCTCATCATTAAACTAGGCTATTGTTGTTCTCTTTACTAAGGCAAATGGATAATCATCACAGCAAAAAATCTGAGAGGAAATGTGTGGCTAAAGCTTTGCCAACATTGTAAAATGCTTACAGTAACATTAGCTTGTGAGTCAGTGAGTGAGGCAGAGGAGACATCACTAAACAATGTTAATTCTCCACCATAGTTTAGGATCAAGCCACATGAGTCATGTTTGAATTATTTAGAATGAATTACATGTTAGTTGTCATTCATTCTCAGTTTTCTGAAAATTTCATCCATTTAGTGACTGAGCTAGCGTGCTAGCACTAGTGTCAAATAAGTGACACTAAAAAGTGACAGAAAGTGTCACAGCAAAATTTATCAGAGCATCTTTGTGAAAAAAGCCAGCTAGACTGCTAACAGGCAGTTAGCAAGCTATCTTGATGGGTAGTTACCTATGAAGTCACCAACTGAAGTAGCTCACTAACTAGCACAAAGTTTCCAGAACATTTTTCACAAACATGCTCTGCTTGTGACCAGGCTCTTAATCTGTCTTGCACCCGTGCTTCTCTGTCATAATGCATACTGGTATGAATGGGTGTGACCATATAGGTTATTACTCTCAGCTTCCATATTGCCATACTGGTGCATGCCTACCTTGAAGAAGTTGGTGGCATTGTGCCTTTACTTGCCTCAGTGACTGGCTAGCTATTAGAGACACTGCCGTGTCAACATTTTGGAAGTGTATATACTCTACTTTACATAAACCCAGAAATTCTAAGAACTAAGACAAGTTCAGATCCTATCAGAGAATGAAGTAGAAACATGAAACAGCAGCATTTGAGAACAAGCTTGTTGAGTCAACAAAAGGAAAGGCAAAGAGTGGAAGGCTGCTTTCCTATTTATGGCTGCATCCTATAAGTAAAGGGTGAATTCCAGAGGTCTCCAGGTTTCTGTGCAGCATTCATCGATCCAGCATTTCAGACACAGAGAAAAATAAAGTATTTACAAAAAGACAGAATCTCATAGCAAGCAAAGACACAGAAAACAGAACCAGTCCAGGTGATATCAGAGATATAAACATGTCTGGAAGGGTTGCAGCAGCTTGTAAAAGACTGAGAAACTACAGTGAGGTTTGGTTTGGACCGTGTCGAGTGTCGTATGTCAGTGTCTCGTGCTGAGCATCCACCCATCTAGGAAGACTTTACCAACCCTGTGCTGCCATCACCGTGCTGCTCCTCCCTGCTCCTCTTTCTCCTCCACTTCCTCTTCTTGTTTGGGTATGGGGGGCGGTGACATGCTCACTGCGATCTGTCCCGCTGCCTGCTTCTCCTCCTCCTCCTCCTCCTCCTCCTCTTCCTCCTCCTCGTCCATCTCCTCCCCTTCTTCCTGTTGCCGGAGCAGGTTTGGTTTCCTCTGACAGCAGGGCTTGTACAGGTGGGGATCAATGAGGACTTCTCCATAGCGTCCTTTGTACACAATCCCACAGCACACCTTCTGCCTGCAACATCAAACAGGCTTCTGTCAGGTGAGTTTGCATACATTGCATACAATAAGCACTTCTGGAAGATAATGAAGGGTTCAGTTTTGTTTAGAATAAACCCAATGTGCATTTTTAGGAGTAAATGTTATCATCTTTTATGAGGTTTGTTCTTCATAAATCAAATTTTGACTACAAATTTGATGAAAACCGCAGCTCACATTCATCATGCAACATTTTCCTAGTAAATCTATTCCTTACCGTATGTTTTTCAGATGACTGATCTCTAATGTCTGTGTGGGGTTTACATGTTCTCCCTGTATGTGTGTTCATGAACAGGATTGGTTGGATGGATGATTTCACATTAGGGAAAAGGAACACTGGAGTGAAAGAGGAGTTTGAATTCATGGAGGAGATGGTTACCGTTTCCAGTAGGTGAGGTCCAGGAAGGAAAAGGCTGGAGGAGGGGTGGTGCCAGCTGAAAGCTCTGTGTCCGAGTCTGATTGGTTGCTGTAGCTGGGTGACTGAGCGGGCGAGGCGCTGGAGGTTGTGCTGTGGGCGTCAGAGTCTGGGTGCGACACAGACAACACTGATCACAACACTTCCTACTGACCTTAACAGTCACAGTTCAGACTGTCTGCCTAGAAATTCACTTTCTAGAGAGAACTCAAAGGCAACTTGTGCTGAACGTGCTGTTCACAATAATGGAGTGTTTTTGATCATTGTTCCACAAAAATTAGCAACAGAATTGTTCTGCAGTGATGTGTGTGTAACTACAGCTGTATAGCTGGGTCTTGTGTGAATGGAGATGACCATATATCCATTTGTGATCAACAGCCCTGTATGAAGAATCAAATGCAGGTTGACCTGCGCTCAATATTTCACATAACATGCAGTTTATGTGTTGTATGCAGACTGAGTTGGTGGTAGTGCAGTAAGTTATGAATAGCAGATGTAACAAGTGTAATGTTATTAATAATGGTGAAACTGTGCTTGCAGTATACTGTATATATTCATGGCTTCATATGAAGAAGTGCACATTGCCATCTACTGGTACAAGTAGTGTGCTGCAAATAAACTGGCATAGTATTCTCTGTGTGTGTGATTTGTTTTTTGAACTTGAGGTTAATAAATCTTGTTTGACAGAAGCAGTGATAGGAAATGTTGGGACAGAAAGTAAACAAGAATCAATTAAGACATCCACGAGAATTGTAGTGAGTAGTGATTGTCCTGTGTAATTGTCCTGTCACTAATTTAGTTCTAGTAAGTTTTATTTAGTGTAAGAGTAAAGGTTCATATGATTGTGGAAGTTGCTTACTGACAGGATATGTAACTGGACAGATATCACTTGTCCGTGACAGTTGGGTAGGTTTTTATCTGCACTAACTAACTAACCATGTGCAGTCACACAATGACAAGTGACACTCTTAAAATACACCACTACCACCCACATAGTGTGTGGGAGCACTGAAACAAGCCTCAGATCTCCAGTAGCAGATATAACATCACTAACTGTCATGTATTAATGTTAATACTACAGTACGAGTCACTACAGCAGCACTGAATTGACTGCTTACTGTTTCTCTTCAGCTCACTCTGCACTCGATTCATCTGGCTCGGCCTCAGCTTCTTCTGCATCTTTTTCATCTTCAGCGTTGACTTCACACTTGACCCGGCTTTTGCGTCGACCACCTGAAACCAAACAGGACACAGAGTTCTAGGGAATTACAACAAACCAAGCTGAGTAATGTGACCACACTGGTATGTGGTGTAAAACCGGATGTTTCATATCGCAAAGTCCCTGATATGAAGCACCATAAAAGTTCTACAAGTGTGATGCTGCTGAATGCTTCCTTACATGATTCCAGTTCTTCTTGGATCCAGCTGGAAGTTTTTTCCATCTCTTGACTAGGAGGACGCAGGCGTTACAGATGTCCCCACAACGCACCTCACCCAGCCTGCAGGGACACAAGAGTCACACCAGCTAAGCATTACACAGATACAGACAAACAACATGCTCAGTCAGAGATTTATCCATTATATAGGTGCATTATTAGATCAAAAGAAACTCTATAGTGTGAATATTTTATACATGTTTACTTGTATCTTTGGTATGCACTAGAATTGGTAATAAATGTAATAAATGTCCATTTGCCACAGCATCATCCACAGCTTCTGAAATACCTGCTTCTCATGCTAACACACAGCACAGGTAACCATGGCAATGGACATTGGCTACATGCTTAAGCCAACAGCAAGTCAGCAGAAAGTAAATCATCAGAGCTGTGACACATTCCATGACTCAAAACTAGGCTTTACCACAGCCTAAACACAGCTGCATGAGTCAGTGCCCTCATTCATTATTGGTATGTTATTTGTGGTTGATATTAGAGAATAAAAACAGGTAAATGAATGAGTCAAGCAGTCTCTACAAGAACAGCACCAGAGCAGAAACCTCAGTGATCCTTGAGTCCAACATCTGGACCTGTGGAAGGTGCTGCTGACTCACCCAAAGCAGCTCTTGAAGTCCGTCTCGTAGCGCTTGCTGTCAGTGAAGCGGGAGCTGGATGACTTGGCTCTGCAGATGCAGCAGCCGTCTATGCTCCGATACATCTTTGGCTTGTGGAAGCCAAACATCTGCAGCAGCAGGAGTGAAAAGAGAAACACAAACACAAAGACAGTTAATTTGACTTATTCCTGGGAAGATAAAAGAGTGACACTATAGCTGGTATGCTTGCCAGTTTCACCGGCTTAAGGACAACTACAATAGAAAATGGGCCAAATACATAATTTAAAAAAAATATGAAAATAAATCAAACTTAATCTAATTAATTAATGTCACCAGAGGAATGGGACATCAAAAAGCAAGAGCATTATAAAACTTTAAACCATTTACAGACTTTCTCAGAACCAGCACACAGCAGGTTTTAAGTCTGGACATATAAAATATTATTCTTCACCCGACACAACAGATTAGCAGATTACATACTATAGCATATGTTACGCACTATTATAACCATTGTTTATAGGGCCACAAAGAGCGAAACTGAAACATAATGACAGGATCTGTGTGCGTTATATGCACATTTACGTCATATGCCATTTAAGCCGACCCCCCTCCTCTCCTGCGGACATAGGGGGGAAGAAGAAGAGGAGGAGGAGGAGGGGTGTGTGTGTGTGTGTGTGTAGTCAATGAGCCAGGTTATGGGGCTCAGGACTGAGCATCAGCAGGAAGGAACAGCGCGGCCCGGCTGCCTCTTACGCAACCGTGGCGCTGACGCAACTGGAGGCTCGACATGTCGCCGGGATGTTGAGCCGAGGTGGTGTACGTCGACAAAACACCTCGAATCACAAATACCATACGTGCTGTATATTTTAGGTGTACCACACTCACTTTACCTCTTTCACTAGTGTGAGCGACGTGAGATGAAATAGTAAAAAAAAAGAAACGACAAGCGACTCGTTTTGCTTCTTACAAACATGAAAAATGCTAAACTGAGCACAATGAATAGCCATCATCTTCATTGTGCTCAGCTATCATCAGTATGTCACTGACCAAATGAAATATGTTTGCATCGCTTTGGGATGTGATATTGTTGAAATATAGCTGGCAGTGATTATGTAATCCTGTCCTGACGGAAGCTGGCACATGGCCGCAGGATGGATGCAGGAGGCGGCGTGGAACCGACGCGATGATGCTCGGCCTGCTGCAGACAAGTCAAGTTCAAGTCCGCAAATCACCCTGAAGGTGACTGGAAAACGCAAAAAGTTCACAAGAGCATCTACACAGCAGATGGTGGGCGAGTTTTATGGTTTTAATATCGTCTGATTGATAAGTGAGTCGGTAATTGCGAAAAGTGATGCGGCTCTGGCTGAATACTATCAGAAATGTTTCAGATGTAAAGGGATAAACACAACTGTTGAACAAAAGGTTAAGTAATTTGACGTGAAAATGTTGTTAAATTAAGTTTAATTGAGTTTGTTCAGGCGCTTCAAAACGCGACATGAAGCATGTCTTCTCCATGTGCGTCCATTAGCACGTAAATGCTACTGAGCTCCTGAGAACAAACAACTGTTTTGGATTTGCTGTTCAGTAATACAACTAGAATTCTTACTATTATTGATTGGAAGTACTAAACAGACATAAACCAGCTGCTCACTGAGGATGCAGCAACTCACCGACACTGTCAACACATGTTGCTCGACGTTTGGCAGCCGTGGTGTTAGAAAACTGAAGTTTGAGATGTCACACCACCCTGTGTTGGAGGTGTCGGTGGAGTTTAAATGTTCCTGATGGGGGGCTGGACACTGACGCAGACAACACACCCACCACCCCGGCGACAAAGTCGAGTTCAGCTTTACACACACCAGCTTACAGATACTCTCTGAAAATACTCCAATGCCTTTTAACTTTCAGCACTTTCAGCTAGCGTAACATTTAAACTTGGTCTCGTTTTGAGCTGGTATCCGGACAAAGAAAACGAGAAGTCAGCGGGCTTGTCGTCTTCGACATAAGACCCTGAGTGTACAAGGTATAACGTCATCATACGAACACATAATAAAGTTGGCTTATTGCGTCTCTAACATTACTATTAGCTTTAAAGTTATGTTTCGTAAAGTAACAGAGCAACCAGCCGACGTTACACGGCTGAACAATTAAACGCCGTCAGTCGACAGACACCATTGATATGGGTCATCGTCCCAGGAGCCTTTTAACACACCTCAGTAACATTCACACAGAAACACCAGCGTTGCATGAACTAGCGTTAAAACTTTCGTAATGAAAACCTCAAAGTTTAACACTTTTCGTCAGCACTGGACTTTTGTGATTTGGCTATTTCGAGATGTGAATCAGAGACACCATCCACCGATAACTCCGATAACACACTCCGTCCTGGCAAAAAACACTTTGGTTTTGTACACAAGTCAGAAAACACACTTACCTTGTGTCAAAGTTAAAAACTCAGCGACTCACACTTGTGTCCTATGCGGTAAAAAAAAAGACCTCTTGTAGAGAACTGCTTCTCATTTCACAGTTAACAATGCTGTTGCAGACTATCAGATACATTGCCCGCCGAAGCGTCAAGATGCGAGAATAACATGACACTTCCGGTTACTTGTTTCAAATTAAAGCAACCACCGCGAGAACGCATTTGGAAAAAGGTTACCACTCTGCTCCCCCAGTACTCATCAGAGGTCACTGACAAACACACACAGAGAAACACCGAACACAAATTGCGCACCTGTTTTTGTACGTAAAAATATTAAAATGTGAACATTTTTGGAGAAACAACCATACTGTTATTTTGAAGGCTAGGTCGATTAAATGTAGCTGGCTTGACGCAGGCAGTGTGTCCGTAGTAGAAACGTCCACGCAGGCGCGCTACGCGACTCCCGCGCCTCCATTTTCTGATTTTTCTTCAATCAGCAGCGTGATTTGCATACAGCTGTGACGTCACTGCGTGCACACATAACAATGTCCATATAAGGAGTCGGATTACGCGGGAAAAGGTGGTTGAAGCAGTTGCCATGGAGAGGCTGCAGGACAGGCAAGCTGTAAATAAATAAATAAAATAAGAAGAGTAATAATATATGATTTATTAATAAATAAAACTATTTATTTTTTGTTTCGCTTAATTTCAATTTAGTTTTATTTTTTTCTTTAACATGGATTTTTTTTCTTGGTCATTGGTTCAGTATGTGACAAAATAATCTTTCAATTACATTTTACAACAAAATGATTTTCCCTTCTACAATGCTTTGCTGTTAAATAATGAACAACTGTATAAATATAGTATATTGTAAAAAGAGATTATAGCATCTGGTAAATTTATTCTGCTTAAGTTTGATCCATCTGATGTAACTGCCTTTGGAAGAATATGGGTGTCAGCATTGCTGATGCTGTAATATGTAGGTTATGTAAGGGGCACACACTGTGTTTAACAGGATGTTGACCCTGCTGGTGTACATTCATAATGTCTGCCTAGAACTGGCATAGATTACACCTCATAAGTAAATTCAAGCCACACTAAAGAAATATCACATAAGATTATGCAGAAATGGCACTCCAATTATTACATTTCTGAATTTAATTTGATTTTTAACCCAAAAGATGGTTCCTGTAAACTATTTTTATTAGTGGCTTTAGCAATGCACGTCATCTTCTGCAACAGTTAAATGTACACATTCATATTCAAATTTTTATATATGTTCATTAATTCACATATTGGACATTTCGCATGTGAATAATTCACATACTGTATAGGCACATGTGGTTTTCAGACATTTCACATATGAAATGTAATGTTTCATGTGCTTATGATGTAAAAAACAAACAAAAACAAACTTGGACTAAGTGTAAAAACAAGAAATATTTTTTACCATTCATAATTCCACATTTTTATTTATATTTATTAAATCCTGACAGTTTGTGCATACATGTACATACAGTATTTATTATTGTCTCTTTCGTACCAATATTTCTGTTATCTTGGCAACTACATTTGTTCCCACTGTTTAATAACTAAACCTAACTATATAATATAGTAATAACCAAACAAATATAACAGAAATAAAATAATCATTTCTGCTTCTACCTAAATGTTGGAACATGAATCCTGTATATACTGAGTGTAGTATTATTAATAATGCTTCCCTGTAAGAAAATCCTCTTTTGACTTTTCTACCACAGTTTAATATTTCTAATAGATGGACATGTATGAAGTGTAGTTCATGGACACACATACAAACACCTGACACCTTTAGAACATTGGGTGTTTTTATTGAAATAGGCATAATAAATATCAGAACAGAGTAGTCAGTCCAACACAGACATGAAGCCCTATCTGTCCGGTGGCGTTCTTACCGTCACCACCAGCATTTCCTGTTTCCTGTCTGAGCAGATCCACTCAGGGTTAATACCACTTGTCACAGGCATGTTCAGGTGACAAAACAGCCACCCGGTAAGCAATGTGTGCAGGAGTCTGGTCTTAGTCATTTATATTGCATGTCCTCCAAAATACAGCTAGGGGGGTGTTCAGGGTCTGCTGCACACTTGGTATGAACCAGAAGTGTTCTCTGTAGCAGTTTGTACTCACACAAATCCAGGACCAGACGGGAGGAATCTGTTATTGTGCTATCGAGCTGTGGATAGTCCTGCAGGTTAGGCAGCAGGAGCACAGAGGTGAAAACATGATAAAAACACATGAAGTGGAAATAGTGGTTATAGGACATACATGTCTCCAGTTATTCCACAGGCTTTATTAACCTTAAAATACCAGTGCAGCTTGCAATGGATTCCTATTAAATTAATAAATACATGAAATCAAGACATTCAAAGCAAACCATGACAGGCTGTGTTGTCCTTCACAGACTCAATACTGGAAAGAGCAGAAATACTGCAGATTAAAACAGGGAAATTGGACTGGAAAATGTCAACTCCCCCCGAATCTCATCTAGAATACATCAGAGAGGGTCACAAAAACACATCAGTCTAAATGTCAACATGCACTAATGAGGATATTTACACCATTTTCAATGGCGGTAAGTGGCAACAGTGGCAAAATCTCTCATGCAGCAAAAGTTTAAGAGGGAAAAATAGTTCCACTTATTTCTGTAGGCTGCTGCTAAAGTAGAAAAACAGTTTGTGTGTGTTTAGAGAAGGTGAGGATTGAATAAAATGCTTTAATATCATGGATAAAAAGCAGGATCCTGTTCCTTCCTTTTGTACCTGACGGAGGTCATTCTGCATTCATATTGAAACCTCAGTTTGAACAGCCCTCTTGTAACAATAAACTGGCATTTTCACATCTCAAATGAACCTATTTCATGTTTGGCTGAGGTTTGCTAGACACTTCTTTAAGGGATAGGTCTAATATTCTATATTTTTCTTATTGTCAACAAATCCTGTGAAAAGACCCAAACCAACAATGCATTGCTCTCACTAACAAGTGTTGTCTGTGTATCTAAAAAACACAAGTGCAGTGAATACCCACTTCTGAACCCAACAAAATACTCATTAGAGCACCAAATGTGTCCGCAGTTGAAAGTAGTCCCCAACAAATGCACTATTTCCTCCAGTTTGAGTAGCGAGCTGTTTTAGGAAATTACTGAGCCTTTTTTAAAAACAATATATCTGTGACCCATTTTTAAAGCTTTACATTGGGTGGGGAAATCAGAAAATATTAAGAAACCGACTAATGCATCATTTGTGTGTCTGTTTTCATGGGATTTGTTGACAATAAAGAAAATACAGAATAACACCTGCCTTATGATTTAAATGTAAGCATTACAGTGGTTATTTTTTTCAACAACCCACAATTACTGACCTTTGCGAGTGTGAACTCCCAAGGTGGGAAGTGGTAGTTGTTAAGTGTTAGTTTTTTTTATCCTCCTCTTCATCCTTTCATTGTATAGCTTTAACAAACTTTGTTACCTTAGTTCAACATTGTGGGAAATAAGCTTAACACTTTCTTTCTGAGAGGGAGATGAGAAGACTGACATCAATCTCAAGTCTGTGAGTACAGACATGAGACTATGGAGCTGTAGTCATACTGTGGTTAGCCTAGCTTAGCATAACGACTGGAAGCAGGGGGAAACGGCTAGCCCTGCTCTGTCCAAAGTTCAAAAACCCAACTACCAACAATGACTTCTAAAGCTCACTAATTAATCAAGTTGTAAAAAATGAAAATGTAAAAATGATAATTTGTGGTTTTGGGGGGAATTATGAGTTGGAACTTTTTCTTGATGAACAGTCAGGTGCAGTGACTGTGTGCCTGTCACAGTGAGGGTGCCAGCTTTGGTACCATTGTGCTTGTACAGAGACTATAGCTAGAGACTCTGCACAGAAGTGCAAAGCAGAAGGATAAACTGTTGTTCATAGATGTATATTTGAACTTTGGACAGAGCCAGACTAGCTGTTGTCCCTGATTCCAGTCTTTGTGCTAAGCTAGGTTAACCACACCAAAAAAAGCAAAAAAAATTCCCAAAATGAAAAAAATCCATGCCTACAGTACTTCATACAAGCATAAAGTTTCACATAGTTGCATTTGTTTATGTTGATTTCATGTTGTGGAATGGGGGTTGAGAAAACTTGCCTGACCTCCCAACTAGGAACTCCAATTTAAAGGGACATTCTGTGTTATTCATCTAGTAGGAAGTGACGAATTAAGATTTATGACTTCCTAGTGGAGACAAAATATTAATGACCTGAAAGTTTCTGTATTTCCAGGTTGGGAGCTCGTACATACACCTTTACCATATGACATGTGTGGTGCATTATAATGTTGAAATTAGATCTGTTTCACTCAATATATGAACTGAAGGTGGCTGATTCACTCCAAACTCTACTGTTAACATCTGTATTCCAGTGTTTACTACATTAATTTGAAGAAAGTTTTTGAAAAATTTTTCCTTGCTTGTGTAAAAGTTCACTGTTGACCTTGAGAATAGTAGTTTGACAAAGTAATCGTAACTCAAAGTCCACTTACTAGCTTTTGCTAGAGCTTTCAACCAAAAAGTTCCCTACTTAAGGCAGCAGAGTCAACTCCATTAAAACTGAACAAACTCAAACCACTGATAAAGACCATGAGATGCAGTGGAAAGCATCTAAAAAGCTAGTAAGTGGACCTTGAGTTAAGATGATTATTAAAAAGTGACGATATTGGCAAACTGTTATAACTGTGTGAGACACACACACACACACACGCACACACACGCACACACACGCACACACACACACACACACACACACACACACACACACACACACACACACACACCATTACAATACACTACAGGAACCAGTAGATGGAAGATATAAAAATAAATGGAGGGCAAACATGCACACGCACCAGAACACACACATCCTTGAAATATGACACACACACGTGGACACAGCATTTAAAAGAGTCATTGGGTAGGAATGTCCATGCAGCCACAGGTAAGCTCCTGACTCTGAGCCACATCACTGAGATCAGTTTTTGTGTTCGTCCACAGGCTGCAAGCGGAGAAAATGCCCAACACAAGTCCAGCCAATGAAAAGAAAGGAAGAGAAGGAGGAGAGTGAGTGACTCGAACAAGAGGCAATGTATGAAAGTCACGACTGACTCGAACAACACGGCACTGTTGAAAGTCAGTAGTTAGTCAGTGCAGAACTCCATCACCATCTTTGTCATAATCCTTGTTCCAGTGTGTCAGTGATCGCTCAGTCTCTTCTTTCCACATCCCATAGGCATGCTCGCTAATGCTAACGCTAACTAGGGAGTGGGGATGGTGGCACTATAGCCACTAGTTGCAGGCGAGGAGAGAGAACGGATTTTATCACACAGGTTATCTAGTTGTACCTACTGAAGCAGGGCTAGGCTACACAGCTAGCACGCAGAGAAACATCTGCTGCTGGTCTTTAAAAACAAAATGTTTTACTAAAATCTAAAAGGACCATACCAGTGGTTTCGAAGTCATTGACTCCCAATTATCTAGACCTCCAAATGTGGATTAATCCACCACTTAAAATAGTCCCCAACAAATACACTATTTCCTTGTTAAAAACTACAGTGACCAGCTGTTTAAGGAAATTACTGAACCCTTTTAAAAAATGAAATTATATATTTGTGAGCTGTTTTTAAAGATTTACGTCTTTAGTAGGAACCAGTGGGGTTGGAGATGAGAGCCACAGACAGAGTAGGAAAGTCATTTTCATAGTGTACTGAAATGAACTGAAACCAGAGGCCGCCTGGAAGGTGTCAATCTAAAAACAAATGGAATATTTTGGTGAATTGTACACAGTAATGTAAAATATTTAGGATTTGAAGTTAATAAAGAAAATCTGATAAATCACTGGTATGGTCCCTAATTAAAAAGAGTCTTTCAGAGTCACAGGTGGGGTAATAATACTGCATCCAAGCTCATTGATCCAAAGCCCTGACTTGAACTTGCTGCTTTGGTCTCTTGTCCCTCCTACATCCCTGGTCATGCGTCTAATAATCCTGGAGCCAATGAGCTGTAAGCTGGCAGGGCAGGTGAAGGTGGTGTTGGTGGTGAGGGGAGGTTTGGAGGAAAAAGTAGAGCTGGTTAGATAACCCGGTGGTCCCCCCTGGTGTTAAAGGTCGATGCCTTTGACCAGTGAGGCCTCCAATGTGATGGGGAAGTCGTGGAGCGTCTCTAGGACTCCGATGAGGGCGTTGACAGTGGTGCGGTCTCTGAGCAGGGCCGTGTCCTCGTACATCCGCAGGATCACTGGGCACTCCACCAGCAGGGGAAGCCAGTGGGGCAGCAGGCGGTCCCTGTAGAACACACAGTGAGAAATACTGTTTTGGTATACGCTTTTTGCAGTTAGTATACCGGAAAAAAAAATCAACATACTTAACTGCTTCATACTAACAGGTAATGATACAACATGTGCATCAAACTGCCGCTTTGGTCACTGCCGGTTCAACTTCACAAACAGCAGAATGTTTTTCATAAGATTTAATAGTTATTTTTTGTTTTCTGGAGTGTTCACAAAGCTGTTTTACCAGCATCCACAAAGCTTCCCCATTTCCTTTGTGCAATGCATTGTGGGATAATGGTGTTCATCAACAGCACACTCAAAAATAATTTTTTGGTGCATACTGACTTCTTTGAGAAGACTTCATCTGATCTCTTTTCCAGGTTGAACACACTACAGAATCAAAACCTGCTTAGACTTGGCATGTAGTCTGGAACTGGGACAGCTTGTGAGATGCATTTGCAAGCTCTGGAAAAAGCAAGCAAGTAGACCTCGAGTTAAATCTGCCTTTACTTATTTTTCTGGCCACTTGGGGGCAGCAGAACGAGCTGTAAACACATCTAACAATTCTTTGTGGATTCACTACAAGGGTCTCCTTTATGCACAAGTAAGCATGTGATACAAATTTATTATATTAAAAAAATGATTATGGCCCCTCTAAGATAAATCAAATGTTATATACATTATATACATACATAACTCACATGAATTATCAAAAAGGGAGGAAGTTATAGAAAGTGCATAGAAAAGATTGAAGACACGAAAAATAAAAAGAAAATAAATCTGAACTCCTTTTTTCAACCTTTTTTAAAGCTTCAGGAATAAAAACAGATAGAAAGGGATGTATTAACAGGTGTGTAATCCTGGAAGAGACAGTTAAAATATTTAAATCTTTATCAAATTAAATTTAATGGGAGCTATCAGTCAGTGTACAAATGTGTATATTAAAACTGGAGGAATTATAAACCAGACATGTCAAAGTTAGGTGAACTAAAGCTGAAAATGACATCAGTGTTCTGCTGAAACTGACCTGGCTCCGAGGCAGACCAGCAGCTGGAACTTCCCATCCTTGCCGATGTTCCTGGGGGTGGAGTTGATCGCGTTGACGTAGTGGCAGAGTGATTGACAGGTCATCCCCAGGGGCTCCGCTGTCTCCTGCAGGTCTCCCATCTGGTCAGCTGACTCCATGTAGGCAACGGCCTTCTCTGCAGCGGGAGGGGAGGAGACGACAGACACAGAGAGGTTTCTGTCTGAGAGTTTATTTCCTTTCACATCCTAACGTCTCCTCTTTGTGCTGACTTTGGTGCTCACAAAGTCCATAAATATTAACAAAAAACTATACTTCACTGACAAAATAAGATACTGTTTAGTGATACTTTAGCAATGCAAGTTTTCTAAAGCTGAAGCAGACATGTAGCAGCTGAAACACAAATGTGACAAAAAAAAAGACACAAATGTGCACAACCAAAGCTCTGCAAGAATGAACAAAAGTGCTATAATGAATACAATTTGATTCATACCTGTACATAATTCCTCTAAATTCTCAAAAGCCATGCCTTTAGTTCATCTTTACAGCAGCAGATGGCGCTGCAGTTTCACACTCACCCACAAAGTCCCACACGAACACAGTCTTCTGGAAGAGTCGGGCTGACTTGAAGCCGTGATGGAAGAACTGCTCCAGAGCTGACACCAAGCTGTTCTCTCCACACAGCAGGACGGTCAGGCTGCCTCTCTGCATGAAGACATGAAACACACAGAGAACAGAAGTCAGCATGACTGAGCCGAGTGGCAGTTTTGAAATGACAGAAGAACGCAAAATGCTAAAATACGGAAATACATCATATAAATGAAAACGGCATTAAAAAGCAGAACCATACTCCATACTGATAGATGCCACACAAGATTCATGAGAGGCTGCTGGCATTGGTCAGTGTTAATTATAGTCTGCAAAGAGACCAAAGCAGCACAGAAATATCCTGACTTTTAGTCCTTAGTATGGGTCAAGCTCCAAAAACACTGGATCCTACACTTCCCACAATGCAATAGTGATCTTTTTGTTAGACCCTCCCTGCCTCAAACATGTTTGATTTTTATAACTGTACAAATCTGAGCATTATCCTGCAGTTTGAGCAGGTTATGGGGTTAGAAGTGGAACAGCAGCACTGTTATCTGAGAAAAACTGTTAAATTTGTAATGTCAAATCTTTAAGATCCCCTCCAGACATGTTTTAAGATTTAAAGAATACTCTTCTTTGTAATAATTTCTGACATGGTTTTTCCACAAAAAGTTAAATGACCTAGTTAGGTACACAAGTTAAACTTTCCTCCTTCAGCAGATGAATATGAAAAGAAACTGCACATTCATCAGTCTGCACAGTGAATAGATCATCCAACTGTAATAACAATAAGAAGAACACATTTTTGAACAGAGGGGAAGTTTAACATTAGTGGGCTTTAAATCTTGCAGTGTGTTCCCTTCCGGCTTCCCTGTGGCAGATTTTTATGGCTGATCTCTTTGAGGAGATCGCAGCACTTGAGAAGAAAGAGCCTCCGATCCGTGCTGTCTGAGCTCCTTCATGGCTGCACGCATCACTCTCCATCACTCTGCTCTTGTGTGCTGGACAAAAGTGGCCTAAGCTGCCTGTACATCTGTTTCCTCTGCAGTGGGAGTACAACTGCCATGACACACCACTTTACTGACAAAACATAATGAGTCACTGGATAGAGACGGAGAGAATACAAATCCTCACTGTTCAGGGGTGTGAAGGGTTCACAGAACGTACAGCAGTGATTAAGTTAATAATGAAATGATTTCATTCACTATCAAAGAGAGAAATTCAGACACTGAGAATGAGAACAGTCACACACCTCTTTCTCTGGCTTGTGGAAGTGTTTGACGATGTTGTTCACCGCCTCCCCGATGGCCTCTTGGATTTGGGCTGAAGTTGGTTCTGGAATCAGGAAAACAGCTACATGAACATCACAACATCACCTAACTGCTTTTTAATGAAGAGCTCCTCTGTTATACTGGAAATTATGCTGTAAGGTCCTCTGTATTTTTGTCTGGGAATTTGGGGTTTTAAAGCACCTGAGGGGAGTTAACATTCTTGCAATGGAAGCTTATACTCTTATGTTTATTGATTTAAGATTATGTGCACTGTCTTACATTAGGCCTATACTGTGCACGATATAATACTCTGTCTTCTCTGCCTTTTGTGCGAGCATGTTCCACTGCCGGTTCTGACAGGTGTAGATAAGTTAACAAAAGCGAGCTGTGGGATTCAGCCTTCAACTTTTACTTCTCAGTAAACAGAGGCAGAGAAGGAAACTCCCGGAGGAAGAAAGATAGATATAGCTATGAATGGACAGAAGGAATATTGTGCATTAATTAAAAGACACTGTTAGGATGATGAATATGGGATGTTCTGTATGTACAAATACTTTCATTGAACTTCATAACAGTATCTTTCAGCCTCAAGCTGTCTGTTCCTTTTGCAAATGCTGTTGTCGATATTGTAATAAAGACTCTTAGAGACAACAAGCTGTTTGTGAACTGTCCTCTATTACAGAAAAATCCCACTACAATTCTAGAGTTAATCTAGAGCCACTATTTTTAGACTCACTATATTTAAATTTGACCACTTATAGGCTGACAAATTAAATAAATCAATAAAAGATTCAATAATTCTCTTCTTACTTCTTCTAAGTTTTAGAAGAAGTAAAAATAATGAAAACATTATTACATTTGGCAATTCATAATTATTTGTCCTTATTCTGTATTAAATTATGAAATAATATACATTTAATTGAATTGTAAAATGTACTTTAAAGATGTTTTTGAAAGTGTATTTTCTATATAAATAGAATATACTTTTTACATATATAAATGGAATACCAAAAAGTCACATTTCAAAGGCCTTTTTAAATAAATGAATGTAATAAATAAATAAAATACATATTATTTGTATGAATTAATCATTTAAAGATTAATTAAATATATGATTAATGATTAATTGGCAAATTTAATTATCTTTTTATTATTATTTTACTTTGAGTCTATCCATGCACATTTAAATGCAAATTTAATGAATCAGTTACAAATAGTTTTTTAAAAAATGTATCAATTTATTCACTGATAATAATTAAACACTGCGAAAATCTGAAATGATTCCAGTGGCGCACTCAAGCTGCCATATTACAGGTCTGTAAAATTGATGAATAATTTCCTAGAATGTTTTCCTGGAAAGAACAAATGTAATTTGATTCTAACTTCAGGGAAACAGACAAAACTGTGACAAAACAGTTATTTTAGTAAGAGCTAAGTAAAGCAGCAGTTGCTGATTTCCAGAAGAATTTCCTTTAAAGAAAACCGCTTCATTCAAATAAAACTTGTACTGAACAGCCTAACTCAATAAATAAGTCAGGATATATTTTCTGAACTTTGACAGGTACTGACTGTATCCTCGTCCAGACAGTGACGTGATGCTGATGCGTCTGGTCTGTGATGGCGAGTGCTGCGGTGGGGGCGTGCGGCAGCCCCTACCAGAATCCTCCTCTCCGCTGGGCACCACCAGCTCACCTATCAGAACCCTCTCCAGGCTGCCGTCATCCACGCCCTTACCAAGCCATCGACCACATGGGAACCTGGAGGAGACAGAGACAGCAAGGTGCTGGGAGTTTGAGATGGATCTGTTTATTCTGTCCTGTAGGATTTACAACATCTAGTTGCTTTTTGCCTTTCTGTTTTGTTCTTGTCATCTTAATCTGGTCTTTGTAAAGTCCTTAGAGGTCTGCTTGTACTGAAAGCACCTGAAATACTCACTAAAGCACCAGATGTGGATCAATCTGCTGCTGAAAATAATCCCCAATAAAATGCACTATTTCCTCCTGTTTGCGTAACGTTTGTTAAAAACTACAGTGACCAGCTGTTTTAGGAAATCACAGAGACTTTTAAAAAAAGGAAAATACATATTTGTGAAGTGTTAAAGATTTATCTTCAGTAGGAACCAATGGGCTTGGAGCTGAGAGCCACAGACAGTAGAGAAGTCAGAAAGTATTGAGAGACAGACTAACACATTTGTGGTTTTGTTCTTCTCATGGGATTTGTTTGAAAAATGTAGAATAACACCAGCCTTATCCTTTTATATTCTATTCATTGATCAGCCTATTAGTTGGACTGTATAGTTTGGTTTTAAAAGGACTTGGTCTAGAACCTAATTAAGGTTTAAATGCTTACCTCAGAAGGCAGCTTAAATCTTATTCTGTTCAGTTTTCACTGGAAGACTTTAGTATGGAAAACATCCACTGACAGTGGACTGAACCCAGCATTTGGAAACCAGACCAATCAGCAAACTATGAGAAGTATTTCGATTATTTTGTTGCAAACTACCAAAACTCGTGAACAAGTGTTTAAATAAACAATACAACAGCATGAAACATCTTGCTGTTTCTTGAACTTATGGAAATTCTTTAAAAGAGACTAATGAGAGCAGGTTGTGTGTATAGAAACAAATCTGAAATGCAGCACGGTGGTCTCACCTGTATGTGTGTCCTGTGATCTCATTGCGTACCATGACACAGTCTACCAGCCATTTAGCCAGGAGGCCTGCGTTATCATGACCCAGCTGCACTGTGGTCAGCTTCCCCAGGTTCTGACACTACACACAGAGACACACAGCGACGCGCACACACACACACACACACACACACACACACACACACACAGGAAAGAAAATTGAGTTGAAGCAGCACTTTAATATCCAAACATACTGCAGCATTCATTTTTTCTACCACTATATTTACAGTATCACATGACACACTACTGCTCTACAACACTAACTATTACCACGCTGTTATTGCTGCTGCAGTGGAGACAAAACTTCCAGATTGATTATATTTGACTGTTGATTTTTCAGCTTGTTGAATATCATTAAAAGTTTTTGGTCATAATGGAATTTTCTAATTTTTTCTTCACTCTATTTTCCTGCTTAATCCATTGACTCCCATTGAAATGAGAATTAGTTGAATTAAATTCATAGGGACGCTATGCCAGCATGCACTGTGCTGAAGTTTCCACACTTAGTGACTCATAATATTTAGCTACAGTGAACTTTTATCTCTAATCCACTTCTCTTAGTAGTTCAAAGTAGTGCTAATGATGACAGTGCATGCATGGAATATAACACAGGACAGTCAAAGCTGTGACTGCCCTTGAATTTAAGGTGGTATTTTATATTCTAAACACTTTCTAGACAGACCAATTATGACAATCCACCCTAAAAACCACTGTCTTTATATAAAAAGGCAGACTGCAGGACAACGACAGGAGAAACAGGCAATGAGAAGCATTTCAAAGAGACAGAGGAGGATGATGGGAGATGGAGGCAGGGAGGCAGGGCTTCCTCTAACCTTGAACATGGCGGAGATGTGCGTGTGAGGCCTGAAAGCAGACTGAGGGAGATGGAGACACTTGTTAAGACACAATGGATGGACAATAAAAAAAAATGGCGGTGTGACGATCTCAGAACCACAACAAGAACATCATCCATCATGCACACAGGAGAAAAAAAAGATCACCAGTGCAAACATGCATCCAAACAGACATGCAGCGTGAGAGGAGGACAGCAGGAGGTCTGAGCATCGTCTGCACTACATCTTCAGACTTCTTTAAATTCGAAAAAAACGCCTTTTAAGTTGTAGCTAATAATTTTGATCACTGAACCTATTATAATGACACTCACACCTGTTGTAAGAATGTGTAAAGTTGTTTTTGATGTACAGTGTGCAATTTTATGCAAAGATCACACTGAGGGAGCCTTCATTCATTATTTAAATCTTCCCAGGATAGTAGCTGTAGCATTCTGTGCTTTTTCTACACACTTTTCACACAGATTCAAGTTTATATAATGAGATTATTTTATAAAGCAGCAGCTATTTTTACTTCAAGCAAATCTCCAAACCATGTTTCCTCTGGATGATGAGAAATCTGTTGAGTCAGCAGGAGGGAGTTCTCACTTTATGTAAGAGGTTGGCTGCTTTTCTCATAGTATTTACAGTAGTGGCATTGTTGTGCACTTGTATATGCCCATATGACTGATGCAATCTCTTTATTTTAGTAAAAAAGAAACATACCCAACACACAAAAAACAAACTTCACCCAAACTGCACCCAACTCCAGGGCTCAGTGCATGGTGGGAGTACATGCCACAGACACGGACTGTGTGCTCAGCTGGTGAGAGGTCAAAGGTTACACTACTCACGTCAAAGGTCATCTCCAGGACGTTCTTGGGGATCTGCATGATGCCCGAATCTCCCAGCTCACCCGACACACACACCCAGGGGTTGGAGGTGGTCATGGCGTTGCTCAGCTTCTTGATGGGGATGATGACAACGCGGTACGGGATCACTGTAGGGACAAACAACACGTCAGCGCCAGAACAGACAAACAAACACTAACATGCTAATTAGGCTCAATCTAGGTTATGTAAGTGGGTCAATTTAATGGTGGAATCAGATTCAGGGCAAACACACTGTGCAGAAAGAAAACAGAATAACAGATCAGATGACTAAATCTTCAGCTGTGGGTGCAGCTATTGCACACATGTGTGTGTATGTGTCTGCATGTACAGTACGTGTTCATTTATCTGAATGAGAAGCTTATCTGGCCTGTGTGCAAACACTGAGCTGAATAATTCAATGTGCTTTAAATCTTTGATTAAACTGTACATATACCCTCATGGGTTATTCATACTAATAGCTTGGCCCGGCATTGATCCATGTTCAGCTCCATCCATCTTGCAGCTGACATTAACCAAGTAACAGCGAATGAGCGGGAAGAGGGCTTTCTCTGTGAGCATGGAAAGGCTTTATGGAACTGGCAGGTGGTTTGCGGTGGTTTACAGGAAGAGTCAGTGAGGCTTGATGGTGCTTGATCCTTGTGATATTTTGACCAAAGCATGTCAAATACATTTTATTAAGACCCCAGGGAAGTGTGTTAGCTTGTGGAAAAGGGTATAATATGGCCCCTTTAAGTGTACTGAGCTTTCTGTTTGGCAGAGAAGTTTGGTTGTAGTTAAGCAGATTGGTCGGAGGTCATGTGCAGCTGAGGGAGAACTCACTGATGGTGGTGAAGACGCTGGTGAAGCAGAAGTAGTCGACAGCGTTGAGAGAGAGCAGGTGGAAGAGGAACTGCTCCTTTTCCTCCTCGCAGCGCAGAAAGGCGTAACGCTTGTACAGCTTCCTGTGGGCAAACCACATCCAGATAAGGTTCAAATACAGGAAAATATCATCTGCTGTTCAGCCTCCACTCCACTGTCAAAATCGTGTGTGAGTTAGCTGATTATTTGCGTGCTCACTTGGTTAAGGCTTGTCGGGACAGCAGCTGTTTGAGGTGCTGAGAGAGCAGCTTCTTCTCCAGGGACAGACGGATCCAGGCTCTGGCTCGTCCCACGTCTGTCTTAATCTCTGACATACTCTGGATGTGCCTGAAGAGACACACGATGGACAGAGAGATTTATAGTGATGAATGCTATAAAAACAGGTTTCCTGCACGCTGGCACCCTCATCAGTCTGATGTTGTGTGACTCCCAGGAGTTGAGTGATGAACTACTGTAATTTACTTTTTGATGTCTGGACTTCCATCAACCAACCTTGTCAGCTTTTACTTCAGTTAGTGTGTGTATGTGTAGTCTGTCCTCATTTCCAGGTCTCTGTAGCACATAGCAGGTGTTTTGGTTGTGCCTGGAATTCTTCATTTGAAACACTTTTTTCTTTTACTTATTACACCTAATATTTACAATATGTTATGTACTTTATTTACATAGTAATATCATTCTGTTTCTCCATAATTATACAACTGCTACTTCTGTTTACTTAACTGTGTGACATTTATTTCATGTCTGTCTGTACTGGAAGAGAAATTCCTGTGTTATAAGCTTCACAGAGCAACATTAACATTCATTTGGAGTCGTGTAAGTCTAATATTCACTCTCTTTTAGCTCTGTTTTTGCTCTCTACCAACTCCTGAGGGAAATATCTGGCTCTTTAGCTGCTAAATGTTCACCAGCTAATCTACAGCTAACTGTGTCTGTTTGCTGTTTGGTGCTGAGCAGGTAGTGTACAGTGGCTTTTTGGAGCCTTTTCTCTGAAAACAGCTTCCTGCTGCGGCCAAAAACAACACTATGAGAGCACTGAGAGTGAACCAAAGCAGTAAAGTTGCAGCTAGACAGATAAACAATGAGCTGAAACTCACTATAAAGCTCAGTAAAGCCGAGGGGAGCTGCAGAGTCACTGATAATTCTCTGTAGGTTCGTCACTACGAGCCACGACCAACACATTACACACTGACATTTCATACATTGGTATTATTAAACATTTTGATTATAGCAGCTTTAAAGGGTTTGTTTGTGGAGTATTTCGAGGGTCTAAGGATAGAGGGTGTCATATGTTGTACAGATTGAGGCAAATTCTGATGATTTTAGATGATATAAACCAAACTGACTTGACTCCTTAATTTCCCATAATGCCACACAAAAACTTTCTATTTCACTCTGGCATGACTCTTTGCATGATCAATATTTAAGCCATTAGATCTAATAAAAATGAAAAAGTCTCAAAGAGCCGAATCAGTAAATAATTTTGGTTCCAACCACATTATTCTACTGTTGGGTTACATCAGCAGGCCTGAATCTGATTAACCTTCAGTAACATCTTGCCATCACCAGCGGACAGCAGCACGTACCTCATATCCTGTATGAGAGACACACGTAGAGACGGCATTGCTATGGAACTATCAGACTTCCTCCTCTCAGGAACATGTGACACTGTTGAAGAGAAACACAGGACATGATCATGATGGCTGTGTTACACTCAGAAAAGTGTGTTAGAGACACAGTAAGTGTGTGTGAGTTTGTCTGTGTCTGTACCTGGTGACTCGGCCTGCTGCTGCTCCAGCTTCTCCTCTCGGGCCTGGTAATGCAGCAGGTGGGACCACAGGGCCGACTTCCCCTGAGATGCCAGAGTGTGTGTATCAGAGAGCCACAATCCCAACAGACACAACAAACACACACATAAATTTAGCTAATGCATTCACTGAAAGATTGTACACACACAGAGAGGATTTATCAAGCAATAACCTCTTAGCCTTAATATCCAATATGGTCAGAAAAACCTGATTAACCACAGTTTGGTAATACTGACAGCAGAACTGTGTGTGTTTGTGTGCCATCAGATTTACTTTAATATAAATCTGATTAAGAAAATTGTGACAGTATGAAGTTACCTATGTGTTTAAGTGTTGGTCCATGCATATGTGTGTGTGTGTGTGTGTGTGTGTGTGCTGACCTGTTTGACCTGCAGCCCGTGGCTCCAGATTCTCTCCAGCAGGTCACACAGGCTGGCGATCAGAGTGTTCTCCTCCAGGCCGGTGATGTTGGCTTCACCGTGGCCTAACTCCACCGCCTCCCGGCCCATCTTCTCCACCAGCATACGCTTCGTCTGAACACACACACACACACACACACACACACACAATTAGATTAACAACTGGGATTATTACTGTAATTATTAATATATTGTGAGAAGCTTGAGTGGTGAGTTCCACAGACCAACCATCTATTTTGCTTGTAAGTTTTAAGAAATCCTTGAAAGAATGCTGTACATTTTGTGTTTTGTTAAAATGAAGGTACAATACTTCAACAACAAGAAAGGTGTCCATAATGGACAGATTAACTGCACTGATTGAATTGACACAGGTGTTAAGAAATGAATCACACTCTGTGTATGTAATGAAAACAGATTTCAAAATTAGTCAGTATTTTAAAACTCGTAAACTTGTAATCTGAACCCAGTTATACATGTGGGACCCTTTACTGCTATCAGTTTGGAGTTTAGCTAGGTCACATGATGCAAAAAACTATACAATATATTTATAATAACAAAATGTAATCAAAAATTGGTTATATAGGCAAACTGTAGTCATATGTATTTACATATGGCAGTTTGTTGGCCAGTGGTCCTGGTATCAGCAGGATAATACTCTATTATATCCTATTGTAATAGTTGTACATTCTCATGATCAACTACTATATGTGAACAAGTAACTGAAATGCACAAAGAAACAAGAAAGTCTACAAATAGGTATTTTATTATGCAAACTGAAAAACTATAAACAGCTAACAGTTGAGGGAAACAGTAGCCTCTTTCTCATGAGAGTACAACTGACAAATCCTTCTGCTGAACAGCAGCCACTGTGGCCACAAGTGACAATAACCTGATAGTGATAAATGCTAACACGAAGTGTGTTTGGCTAACATTGGCTAACATTAGCCACCATACGCTACTGGTCAGACCGGACCAAGTGAGACTGGAGCAGCAAAACCTCTGAGTGTATTGACGTGAGAAACTGTGTTTTATTGCTTTTTTTACCACTTGTAACAGAAACTGTTATTTCTTCTTTTAAAAGTTACATGGTCTGACTTTAAGTCTCATTGGTTCCTGTGTTTGACTGTGTGTTTAAATGTTTAAAGTGACAACGACTGGAGCTGGAAGCAATAATCATCATTCTTTTTTACTCAGATGGGAATTTTGATTCCCAGAAATCAACAGTCACAGTTGATTCTGATAAAACCTGAGCAATGATGCATTCCGACACTCCCTGCATGAAACATGTATGAGGGAGGATACCCATCAGAGAACCATGCAGGGGGTGTGTTTGATAAGATGGGCTGTCAGTAACTGACTGAAGTCATGCATCATAGGTCATTGCTGTGGTTGTATGTTTCACCTTCATGCGACACTCCTTGAGCAGCCCCTCCACAAACTTCCAGTTGGTCTGGGCGATGACGGCAGGAGACAGATCAGACAGTTTGGGCTGTCGGAGGTTCTTCCCCAGGCTGCGGGCCTCCTGCATGTACTTCTAAACATCAAGCAAAACCAGTTGGTTAGCTCTGGAGAACACGCAATGAACAACACTGTGGAAACCTGAACCTTGCAGTAATTAACCTTTATCTGTTGTGAAAATGAGGAAGCTGTCCTCAGTGAACCTCAGCGCACACACTCGATTTCACACTATATGTCAAAAAGTCTCGCTTCCGTCTGACACGTAGCTTTATCTGATTCAAATCAGCTGTATCTCTCTTCTTTGCCTCTGTCTGTTTAGATCCCCCTTTTTATATCTTTTTTATTAATGGTGATCAACCTTGTTTAGGAACCAAACTACTTTTAAAATGAATTTGTTTTCACAACTGATCACAATTTAGGAATATTGTTGGTATAATGACTATAGATTGTGATTTTTATCATGTGAGAAGCTGTAAAAATCCAACTTCAAAGAGGCGGATTTATGTGAGTTAACAGAGAAACGGTGTCACGCAGGAGAGGAGTCCTTTAAGGAGGTGTGGGTGGGGAGGTGAGCAGGGTTCCCACTGTAACATAGCTTTTGCACAATGCTCTATAAAAGAGTGCTGCTCTGTGATAAAAAACTTTAACATTTTGGTTAAAGTTACTTTTCAGGGCCAGTTTATAACAACATTTTAGACCAAAGTTAATTCATTTACAGTAAATGCACGTGCCACAATCAGGGGGCTCACTGTTCAGAGTGAAGTGAGTGTGACTGTAACTTTGATGCTCTTTTTCATGCTGTTGACATGCTGCAAACCATCTTGACAGTGCTGACCTTTGAACCCAGAGAGTCCAAAATGGAGGAAACTAAGCCAGAGTATAAACTCTTCCACAAAAGAGATGCGGCACGGTTTACAGTCAGCTTGTCACAATCGGGAGGGTTTGATGCAGTAAAAAAACAATTTAAGTTACAAGTGAAGAAGACAACATTTTGTAGCCTCTAAATTTCTCTGTGGTAACACTGCTGACCAGATGTTGGCTGTGATCAACAGTTTTGTTGTTTGCAGTCTGGAAAGCAGACGACAAAGTTGTTGATGTGTTGACTACTTGTGGAGAAAACTAGTTAAAATCCACTGAATCTATTGTGTAAAACTAGCTCTATAGGCAATCCTTAGAAGCCAACTTGAAATTCTTTAAAACTGTTCATGAACAATTCCAAAACCAATACTTTACGAAAAAAGTGGCAGAAAAAGGGAAGTATAAGACTTAAATTTCAGAGTAACGACTCGTCATTGTAAATAAGAAACTGTTCTTAATGTCAAGCCTGGTAAAATAAAGGTTAAAAAAATTAAAATAAAATGATGGGTGGGAACCCTGAGTAACGTGTCTGGATGGGGTGGAGGTGAGGGCAGGGGTTGGTGGGGTCTGTGAGAGGGAGTCCACAGCTTTGGTAGTTCCTCCACATACCAGGCAGGATGCAGAGGCAGATTTTTTAGGCGGTTTGATAGGCGGAGGGGACGCTTTGTCCCACTCCCAAAAGGCCATGGAGTTCTGCAGGACCAGACAGCCCTCCACCTGCTGAGGAGGAGGAGGAGGGGGTACAACCCGACCCCCCGACCGACCGGCACGGGACACACGAGCAGACAGGAGAGGACAGAAACAAAAGAGAAAAATGGAAAAGAAAACAGAGAAGGCAGCATGCACATGAGGTCTTGAAAAAAGGATGAAAAACACAGAAAGCTCAAACAGAAACTAACAGGAGCTCAGTTACAGAATACGCAAACTAAAATATGATGCCATGAAACATACAGAGAAAGTAAAGTCATGCTTGTACACAAAAAAGAGCAGAGGAGGGCGCAGGGCATTCAGAGGGCAGGTTACATGTTGGTTGTGAGGAGGTTTTCTACCTCTTTCAGGTCGTTGTCGAGGGTCAGATGCTCTGTTTGTTGTCTGTGGCGATCTTTCCGTCGCTGAGCTGTTGCCGTCCTGTGAGACCACCTGCACACCAAACAACTTATTTTATGCTCTTTGAAATACAATTAATCAGCACATTGAAATCAAATCATTGCTTTCTCCATAACCAATCAGTTTGATGCATCTTAAAGGAATAGTTCAACATTTTGGAAAATATGCACATTTGCTTGCTTTCTGAGAATGAGATGAGAAGATAGATATCCATCTCATGATTGTGTGTTAAGTATAGAGCTGGAGTCAGGATGTGGTTAGCCTAGCTTAGCATAAAGACTGAGAGCAGGTGGAAACAGCTAGCCTCGCTCTGTCCAAAGTGAAGACAAACCATGAACCAAAACATCCCTAGATGGCATTGAGTGGACGTTTGTTGCATGTCAATTCGCATCTCTCTCTAACCAGCAAATAATAAATAAATTAAAAACAAAAACAACAAATAAGTTACACTATTTCCAAAAAGAACTTTTCCTTTATTTGCTTTTTTTATGTTTTTCCTTTTCTTTCTGTTTGTATCCTTTTCTCTGTTTTTCCTTCACTTTCTTTGGTGTGTGGACCTTGACTCACTTGTTATTTGTTGGTCCTGTGTTGAGCACGTCGGCCTGTAGTTTGGGAAAGAATCCCTGCTCGTATTTGCCCTGACCGATCTTCATGTCCAGCAGGTGTGGGTGGATGGCCGTGTGGTCGATCTTCATCAGCCGCTGCTCAATAGCCTGAGCTGCAAGGGAGACAGAATATGTTTACATAGACAGCAATATTCTGATATTAACCTGGGACACACAACTCATATACTGGAAACATCAATTCTGATTGACCTGAATGAGGTCATGGTCAGAGTAAGCACAACTGAATGTAGACATGGAGGAGCCCAGTGATAGTTACATTACTGAATGGAATTTAAGACTGACGCAGTGTACACACACAGTTTTCACAACATTTAGTGACTCATACAGCAGCCTAGCTACTTCATCACGTGTTTTACTGTCTTAATCTACTCTTGTGTAGAGCTGGAAAAAAAAACATCTTAAAATATTGAATGTGTTTTTAGAGATTGACCCATACTACGGACAAAAAGTCCAGATATTTCTGCCTCCACAGCTTTTGACCAATCTTTTCAAAATATGTCTTTTGTGAGTCACCAAACGTTTATGTTATTGCAATACTAAATTACCCAGGCTCCACTCTGGTGCCTGTAAACAGGGATGTGATGGGAACGGTTCTAAAAGCAGTTCATAGAAACTGTTTCATACTGTCTGTAAACAGAAAGTAAATGTGCAAAAAAGATAAAGGTTGTTTTATTGATCCTTTATATCAATTACAATAACATTGTGATCAAAGTAATTGCTGAGATCTGGGAACACTACAGCATGCAAGAGAAAAATCAAATCAAATCAAAAGAATTTTCTCTCCCAAATAAGCTTGCCTAAGCTGATGGCCTATGATTAGATTTTTAAAAAGCCTGTGTCACCTGTGAAGGAAAACAAATGTGATTTGGGACATTTCAGCTCTGGTGTGTGAATACAGGCAAAGAGACAATGTGTAAACAAATGAAGAACAAGACCTGACAAACAATGACAAATTATCTCTCACACACACGCACACACTGACACATTTCTCTTGGCCTAATGAAATAAGCATAATATGCTGCAACAGCTGCTCATTTGCCAGAAGAAAAAACCTGGCTGGACTTCAAAACAGGCTGTTTATACTATAAATCACAAGATGAGGTATGTCCTCTCATCTCTCTCTCTCTCTCTCTTTCTCTCTCTCTGACCCATTCATTACTCCCTCTCTCCCCAGAGATCCACAAACGCACACTTCGACTGACTCATCCCACTGTGCCCTTCACCTCCTCTATTTTCTCCTCACACAGCAGCAACAGCAAACACACTACATCCTTATCTGCCGTCTGTCAGTGCAACTGTGCTTGTTGTTAAACTGTCTGGGTTGTGTTGCCCTGTTTTAACATTGAACTTGTTTTGTGTCTGACAGGAGGTTGCTGGGTGAACCTCAGTTCTAGTGTGAGCAGTGAGCACAGGCACCAGAGTGAGTCGCCGCAGGGGAAGGCAGGCAAAGGGAAAAGCTGCCTATTGTCTGAGTAATTGGGTACCTGCATGCACCATTGCACCTCAATGAGCTCACCCTCAGCAATTAAAGCTTTACATCGCTTGGCCTATTAGCGTGAAACAGTGTGGGTCATAGATAGATGCACACACCAAAAAACAAAGGAGAGAATGCAGGGAACAACTCTGGGTGAAATGATGATCCTGATTGTTCTCATAAAAGAAGATCTGAGCTAGATAACACTGCAAAGCTGTGAATATTGAGCCAAACTGAAAGCTGATAAAATCAGCCTCTGTACTGTGATATGTAGCTCATAGCGCCGTTGTTATGAATCATCCTAATATCTCTCTGATATATCAGTCCAAAACTGTTGACAAAGTAGTTTCAGTATGAATTCATAACATTCCATAACATCATATTGTTTTTGTGTTACAGTTGATGGTAAAGTTGGCCCTCGACCGGTTCAGTCAACACTGAAATACTTAATCCTACAAAAGGACAGCTGTTAATTGGGGAAACACTGTCAAAGAAATTTTTTGGGAAATACACTTATTTGCTTTCTTATCAATATCAGTCTCATATCTGTGGGTTAAAGTTGCACTAAACAATATGTTTATTGTTATTGGGAAAATAACTAATGTTTTTTCCACCACTCTGCAGTGTACTCCCTTTTAGCTCATGTTTTGTTTTCATTGACTTTGTTTCCAACAGCAGCAGCCAGTTGTTTTCAGCAAAAAAGCTCTGACGTACCTACTATTCATTACCAGCACAGCTCCACACAGCAGACAGACACAGTTAGAGACTAGCTGGTGAACATAGTGGAGCATTTAGCAGCTAAAGAGACTGATGGAGACTAAACCAGAGCTGAAAAGATTGTGAACATTATTCAGAAGGGGTTGGCCAAATAATTTAATTAATGCAGGATTAAGTACAGAGCTGGAGTCATGACATGGTTAGCCTAGCTTAGCATTTAGACTGGAGAACAGAAATTGAACAGAAAGGTAAATCCCATCGTAGATCCCAACATGTTAATAGAAGACAAAAACCTGAGAATCTGAGCATTTGTACAGGATGAATAAATGGAGGGAAAATTAAAAAATTTCAAAAGTTAGTAGGCATATTTATTAACAAACAAGCTACATTATGGATGAAACAGCTTTAGAGGTGTTGGTAGGTACATTTTTCTAATCTGGAAAGAGTGAGGCTAACTGTTTTCCCCCTGCTTTCAGTCTTGCTAAGCTAGGCTAACCGAACTGATTCCCGTATTTATATCTGCATATTTGGATAAATATGTGTTTCAAAGTTTGCATTATTGACACAGTTTAGAATGAGAGTGAAATAACCTACTAAGCTAACCTAACCGTCTCTATATAGTCTATTTAGTCATATCTGATATCATTGGTATGTTTTGTAATGTGTGATATGTTGTGTTATTTTTTTAATGTAAAGTCTTCCCAGTTTACATATTATTAAACAGCATTTTTATCAAGTGTTATTCCAGATTTGTTGACTATCGTCTTTTGCCTCGTTTACTCTTCAGTCTAAACAAGTCATATTAGCTAGCTAACGCTTTGTTGGATGGTTCAGTTAGCTAATGCTACATAACAGTTACACCTGGCAGTTAGTGGGTGTAAATACCGTATTTAGTTACAACTTATCTCTAATAACTTGCTTGTGTGTTGCAAACTGTTTTAATTAATACATAAATCTCCAACACACTCCAGCTCTGTAGTTACCACACAGACAAGACAAAGATAGAAAATTAGCGTCACAGGTTTTTACTTTAACACACACTTGCCCCTTTTTGTCATTAATTTTATATACAGACGAACAGGTATTCCTGCTCTTTTACAGTAAACCTGTCACATGCAGCCTCATAGATTCTCTGTTGGCCTCCAACAGTCTGACTCAGTCCTGACTCTGACCTCCTGCCTCACACTGCACATTCAGCACCAATTAAAGGCTTAACAAAGGAAAGCAAAGCAGCACTAATTGATAAAATAAGAAAAAAAAGGCCTGACCAAACACACTGGCAATAAGATGCTGTCAGAGAGTGTGTGCTTGTGTGTGTGTGTGTGTGTGTGTGTTAGAGAGTGATGGACTGTTTGCTGTGTTGGGATGTAGAGAAATGAGAAGTGGGGTTTTCTCGTCACTGGGGAAAGCTGAGCTGATCCCAGACGATAAATGAGAGAGAGGCAGAGAGATGGATGCAGAGTGTTTGTGTGTGTTTTTAAATTGCATGGCGCAGTGCAATCCTGTCTGATCTCACAAGTGGACAATTAGTATGCTTTGAAATACATGTACAGCATGCTGACCAACCAGTTCTTTTCCTGCTACCAATTAAAACCACTACATTTCTGGTTTTCTCTCCTTGTGGATAACACTTTGCTACCACTTTTGTTTCAATTTTAATCACGTTTGCTGTGAAGTTAACCACACTTGAACATGTTTGAGCACTCGTGCCTCTCTCTGCTGAGCTTACCAGACTCCTTGAGGATGGAGCACCTCTGGTAGCTGGAGGATCGGAGGCTGGGAGCACGGACGTTATAGAGGCGGGCCTTGTCGATGCGCGTGTCAAAGACGCGGAGCAGCGGCTCCTTCTCCTCCCACTGGGACATGATCTTGTTGTCGATGAACGTGGCGAACATCTGCGTCTCAATGAAGTGTGAGAGGAAGGGCAGGTAGGGCTCCGGCTGGTCTGACAGGAAGGAGGCCTGGAGCAGGCACCAACACAAGCAGGGAGATACACAAATATATACAGTATACTGTCAATTTTCAGGCCAGTCACAAAAAAGGCAAAAAAAAAAAAAAAAAAAAAAAAAAAAAAAATCGGACTGCATTTTTGATCTGAGATTTGCATTTAAACAGAAAAGTTTGAATTAATAAGGCAAAATTGTATCTACAACAGATTCATTCATTCTGGTCACCTGTTTGGCCAAACAGTGTACACTATGTTAGATATTAAACTTTACTAACATACTGTATTATAAAATATATTAATGGAATAGGACAAATTATAGGATAGGACAAAAAAGGCCTGCTCTTGACTCATTTGTAAAACACTGTCATTTACAATCCCTCCACTGCTCTGAATGCAGGTCATAATCACACTTTACAATCCAATTTCACCTTTATAGAAAAATACTTTAGACGACAACTCTTCCTGCTTACTCTGTACAGCGTGGCCAAATCGTGTCTTGTAAATGTTTTAAGGAAGGGTTCTTCTCTTTACACTTTAATAGAGGAAACTCTTTCCTGTGCACTTCAAGTGCTTGTGTTTGATTTACTCACCTTGTCGAAGTTGTGCATCTGCTCCCTGTTGGTGAGCCAGGACTCCAGATCCGGGGCGCTCTGGATGACAAAGGCTTCGTAGTCAGAAAACATGGTGGTGAAGCGGCTGGCGAACACCTCCCTCAGCTGGACGTTCAGCTTGGCATTCCTTAGCTCCTCGTCTTCAGCTGCTGTCTGGACCCCTTGCCCCTCAGTCACCTGACCTTTGACTCCGGCCCTCAGGGCATCTACGCGGGCCACCGTCACCCCGGTGCGTTTGGTCAGTGCCTGCAGTCTCTCCAGGGTGGCGTTTCCCTGCAGCAGCTCCAGCACCGCCAGCTCCTCCCCTGCCAAGTTGCCGTTACGCCCATCATCCTCCAGCTGCCGGAGGGCGACGACCTTACGCTCCCTGCCTGGTGTGGAGGGGGTGCTGCCGGGACTGGTGCGGGTCCGTGGTGGGGCCCCTGTGTTGGCAGAAATGCCAAAGCTAAGCAGCACCTCGCTGAGCTCCTGCATGAACTCAGTCTTGTTGGGGAACTGGGGGAAGTCCTCTGGAAGCTCGATGTAGTGGTTGTCAATGTCCACAAAACACAGGTTGGCCTGGGACAAGAAAATATAACACCACTATAACAAAGTGGAATTATGACATTTTAAAAAATTAAAAAGTGACATTTGAAATGAAAATGAACCACTTCTCCCTAAAACTGTTATCATGAAAATAAGAATGAGAAAATAATAATTTCATAATAATGAGTTAAGTTTTAATAATTTCTTAAAAATGTTCTTTTATTGCTTAATTTATATATTTTACATAATTTATTAATGTAATTTCAATTTCTAAATCACAGCAGAAACAGGAGCAGGGAGAGCCTGGAGAGCTGGGACAAGTATTAAGAGCAGGCATATTGAGGACAGATTGGTTTTAGGAGGTATGATTGGGTGCTGGGAGATGTAGAGTATAGAGAAATTAGGTCAGTGTGTGATTGATAATACCACATTGTCAGAGATCAACTTAAATCTGACATAATGGAGTTAGCATCACCACCCTCATATAGGATTAAAGCAAAACCTCTGATAATGCTGGAGCTTTAAACCACACAAAACCCCTGAAATGGGAATGCACACACACATGCCAGATAACCCAGACTCAAATTCAAATTTGAAACAGTAACAGAGGTCCTCCAGAATGAAAGTTTGGAGGTCAGACCCCAGTGTGTGGTGTGTTTGGCAGCCAGCAGACCTGACTGTTGGCTGCCAAACAGATTGCAGAGATTAGCTACATTGTCAGAAAATCAAAACTGGAACCAAACAATAATCAAACATGGATAATATGAACTTGGCTTTTTCCTTCAAAAAGGATGTATATAATCAAAAAGACCTTGGGTCTTCTGAATTGATTTTGATCCTTTTTAAAAAAAAAACAGTTTATCATGAGTCCAACAATGTTATGGGAGCACAGTGCTAAATCAGTGAAATATTATTTTAAATACTTCTGAATGGCTTATGACTTTGGCTATATGTTTTCAGATGCAGGACTGACTCAGAGTAGTTGATCGACACAAAGTTCATCAGAAAGCATTTTGATAATCAATTGATTGTTGCCAAAAGTTACCAGGAATCTTCAGCTGTTGTGAGGATCTGCTGCTGTTCTTTGTCCTACATGATAGCTGAATATATTTAGGTTTTGGACTATTGGTTTTTCCACCTGAGCCCAAACTCGGATACATGTAGACACACTGTTGGGAGTTCCTTAAATGCACCTGAATGACAGATTATATTACTCTAGCACTTTGCAGTTCCTTTAGCCTCTGCAAGACAGGAGGCAGTTCACCAATTTGGGAGATGATAAAAAACATGCCAAAAAAAAAAACCTCTAGCAAACTCTGCATATCACTAACACAAACCTTTTTGTCCTCAGAAAGGCTGCCCTAGTTTGGATCTAACACCCACTAGGAATACTTGCACAAGGAGAGAAAATAGGGGAAAATATGGAAAAAAGAACGATAACAGTGCCGCGTAGTCCTCTCGATGTTTACATTTAACATCAGGTAAAAAGACATGGATTAAAGTACAGGGTTCAAAAAGGCAAACCTTGTTGCCATCAATTCACCAATTACATCCATATTTTACTCTCTCTCATCACCTCCTCCCTCGCTCCGCTCCAAGCTATTCTTTCATCATCAGCCCATTTCTAGGTCACCGCCACTTCAAAGCATCATTCAGAAACACAGGGAGATTCACCAGTCTTGGCAGGCAGGGAACCTCGTGTGGGGGAGGAGGGGCAGACGGGCTGGTGGGTGCATGGTAGCAGCATCCTGCACTGGCTCATATAATTAGCATCCATACGGAATGTGCTGGATTAACGAGCGCTGGGAGTCGGGGGATGTAAGCAAAGCCGGAAGCCGGCGAGCCTGGCTGTTCCGCTTTGTTAGGGCCTTATCTCGCTTTAACACATGAATACACACATACACACATTTACTGTAACCCTGCAGAGGGATAAATGGTTTAAATCCAGTTCAGATTCATCTCCTCACTGTCTGACGAATGTTAGAGTTGAAATAAAAAGGCAAGAAGAATGGAGAGACTAAAATCCACTTCAGATTCACTTTGCCTTGAGGTGAATTGGTAGATGAATAATAGGTAATTCCCTGTACAATTTTGTGTGTGTGTGTGTGTGTGTACGCGTTTAGCTAGACAAGGGACAGGAGGTTGTTTAGAGAAGAAAGGTGATTTTTTGTAATTTCCTGTATGAACAGGAGCCTGGTAGTCTGAGTGTGTGTGTGTGTGTGTATTGTGCAGTGTTGGCCTTGAACAATGTAATGTCAGCGACCTTGACCACAAACTGCACAGCACACACTTACAGTACTTGTTGTTACTATACTTGTGGGGGCTTTGTTTCTATTGTATAGCCTTACTTGATCCTACAGCTTAGCATAAGGGTCGGGTTATGTTAGAAAATGACTAGTTTGTACAATGTGTCTTCCGACCGTGTGGGAAATCAAAAGGGTTCATTGGTGTTCCGAAGTTGGCCATCATAGAGAGGAGTTTATATATGGAGATAACAGGGCGCATTTTCAGACAGTCTCTCCTGGAAGACATTCATAGTGTTGCACTCAGTTGTAAACACTAAAAGTACCAGAAAAAGAGAGCTAGAGAGAAAAGTTGAAACACTGGCTACTCTCTCACCTCAGTATACCTGGCCAAACACTGCATGAAGTGGGTGTGATAGAAAAGTTTTGGAAAGTTACATAAATTGGCTGATGCAACCCCCTCAAATCTGACATCTGAAAGGTGTGGGGGGGACCATTTGACAAGCAGTTCTGATGGAGTTAGTCCCAAGTCAAGACCATAGTCCTGATGGAAAAATTCTAGTCAGCCCTCCATACCCAATCCCTCTGTCCTCTAACCTTAGCCCCAGGCTAACTTAACCTTATTTTATATAACATATAAAAAACTTGAAAATCACAGCCTGGGATTAACATCATCACAACACTGACAGCACATATACTGTACACCTTTTGACTGGACATCCTCAGTTCCAGTGTGTTTGTTCTAATTGCAAATCATGCAAGTAATGCTAACCCGGTGATTCTGGGATGAACCTTAATAAGTTAAGAGTTAAAGAAATAGTTCCAAGTGACATGACTTTAAGTACAGGGCTAAAGGCGCTGTGAGGCCTGGGCTAACCGGGATCTTATCCCAGGGGTAGGTAAAAAGTGAAAAGCACTAATTAAGAGACAGATATTAATTTGTTATCTAAAATAAAACACAAATGTCTATTTAATAGATAATTATTTTCATTGGAATTAAAATTGCTTTGAACCTCTCAGGACCTTTGTCAAAGAGGACATTTTGACTTGTCAAACACATACAGTATGTAACTATGAACACTACACAGGTTGGCTGTGTACCTCCTGAGGAAGCTCCAGTTTGGAGCGGTCAGTGCCCTCCTTGGACTGCAGGCCCATCAGGTAGGGGACAGGAGCATCCAGGAAGTGGAGGAGGGAGGCTGGCAGGATGGGAACATAGACGTGCTGCCACTGGAAGGGAAACAGCAGCGTGGTGATGCCCTCGGCCACTGTCATCAACCGCTGGTAGTCTGAGAGAGGGAGAGAGAAATCATGATAACATGAGGGAATATATCTAAAGTGACAGTCTACAAGCTTCTTTTTGTTCCTGTCGTTTCATGTTGTAAGGAACAACACAGATATGTTTGAAATTTGACAGAACATGGAGGGAAGAAGCACTTTTACACTGTACTCCAGCCTGAGGTGCTATTTAATTAAAGGTCAAAAACACCTCAGAGATTTCAGTCTGATTTAATCTAAGTTAAAGGGGTCAATGGTTCAAATTTAAAAGGTCATGGTTGCTTCATCACTTGTCTGATTTTGACAAACCAGGTGATGTATTTTTATTGTAGTTTCTGGGGCTTCAAAGTTGCACTGTAATGAGCCTTAGGCCTTAATCTTGGATGTGAACAGCTTAATTTAATTTAAAGAATAAGTGTTATTCTGTGTCAGTACATCTCTCAATGTGGCTCTCAGCTCCAAGCCCATTGGTTCCTACTGAAGATGTAAATCTCTAAAAGCAGCTCCCAAACATATAGTTTCATGTTTTAAAAAGGCTCAGTAATGTCCTAAAACAGCTGGTCATGGTAGGTAGGTACTTTATTAATCTTGAGGGAATTTAATGTGTCAATGCAGTACCATAAAATAAATCACACTGGCTAAAAGTCAGGAGTAAAATAAATACAGAATTAAGTAAAAAAAAAAAAGAAAAGATAAGAATAAAAGTTGAATGGAAATAAAATATTTAAGTGTTCTTATAGGTACAGGAAGGGAATTCACCTTAGCTGTGAAAAGATTTATAAGTGGGGCTGTGCTGAGCAATGATGAGATGTGCAAGCTCCTTGACTCAAACAGAGAAAGAGAAGCAATGATCCATATTTGGATTAGTACATTAATATCCAAGGTATTGTTAAATTGCATTTGAAATGAATTGAACTGACTGCTGAATAGAGGTGGTGGGGGAGAAAGAGTGAAAGGCTTATGAAATACATATATGGTGAAAGTCTAGATGTGCAAGATGGGCTTTAATCAAGTGATTCAAATTGAATCTGAGAGTGAGTTAGGGTTAAAAACAAGAGGAATTATATTCTGATGGATTCTTTTCAATCACGTTTTCACGTGTGTGTGTGTGTGTGTCTGAGAGTACTGTCTCTCCTGTTCCCTAAACCAGATTAAGGCCAGTGGTTGCAGGCTGGCTTTGGTATTGAGTTCTGCAGCCGTTTCATCAGATGTCATTATGATGGCCAGAGAGGAAAAAAAAAAAAAAAAAAAAAGAATAAAACATGACAGAGTTATATAAATATATCAGCCACTCTCTTCTTCTGTGCCCCCCTCCCCCTTTGTCATTTCCTTTCAGTGTCCTCCTGTCTGTACGTGCACATATGGAATCTGTGCACTTTCATTGAAAATGCATTAAGCTTTCTAAAGCTTTAACCGGAGTGCACTGATTTATATTCAACAGGAGAAACTCAACGAGAAGCAGCTGCTATGCTTGTTTACTTCTTGGAGTCAGCGTGTGAGTGTGTGTATGTGTGCACATATCTTTTAAACACAGCCATAAAAAATTGTAGCCCTTCGACTTTATAATAACTCTAATGATCCAGATGCCCAGAAAAAGTGGGCAAAATAATTAGTGTCGTCTCCATTGTTCATACAAACAAGATAAGTTCCACGCACGCACACGCACGCACGCACACACACCACTAAAAGAGCATCAACACACTTTCTTTTTCCATAATGTGTTTGAAGAGATGACAGCAAGCAGAGCCTGACACAAAGGTGTGTGTGTGTGTGTGTGTGTGTGGTGTATATGTGTGTTTTAATGATTACCAGAGCTTGTGAAAGGCCAACCAACAAACAAATCATTAGGCTCATGACTGTTCAGAGCAGAGAAACGAACAATTCTAATTTACTCTATTTGTCAAGTGGAGGCGGGTGAGAAGAATCAGGGATGATGACAAGAGCTCTGTGTGTGTATGTGTGTGTGTGTTTGTGTGTTAAGTTCAACTGCAGCTCTCTGTTCTTTGCCATAACTGAATAGCAAAATCCTTTCTCACCTTTACGCAACATTCAGTTTTTGTGCACCATGTTTTGTAGAAACTTGTTTGAATGACTCACTCTTTTGTGTTGGGTTGATGATGTAATCTCATCCCTAACCATCTGCGCACACATCCCAATCTACATTTGTTACACTGGTGATGTCTGTCTCTTCACTTCTTTGTTCACACTTGTCTGTTGGTTATATAACCATTTTCACTCAGAAGATTCAACCAACATTATAACCTCTGATGAGCTCCATGTCAGTTCAGTCTGGGTTTTATAACAGAAAATGTGACAGACTGCAAGTAACAGAGGTAACACTCCACAAAACCAATGTGATTTAAGTGGCCAGTTGGGTCCAGGTGTCTGCAGATTAAATACTGAACTTTACTGCTGGATACCATTTTTGTGGTGTTATTATATTTGGAGCCACAATGTAATTTTTCGTAATTCATTTTTCTTAATCACTGACAACTTCCTGTAATATGTACTGAGATGAGTTAACTGTGGCAAAGTGCAAGTCAGCAGCCACACAACCACACACTTTCACTCCCACTGTAGCGTATGACCCACATGACACAAAGTAACCTGACTCAGAGTCTAAATAATGGATGAAGGGAAACCAACAGAAAAATTAAAGACTCTATTAAGGACAACTGATGTAAATGTAAATTGATTTGTCACTCGCCTACAGCCTATGTGGTACTTTTATATTTCAGTTCCTATCCTGCTTTTTTATAGCAATGCTAGTTGTATGGCTCTTGGGATGGCAATGTCTGTCAATGGTTGGTCCAACAGTTTCGTCCGGAAAAAAGTGAAAAAAGCAAAAAAGTGAATTGACAACATATTCTATCTGCTTGTGGCAACTAAAGAATTATAATGATGACAATGTTGGTCTATCAGTTAGTCATGTTCCCCTGTTTTGTAATAACTTTTGTGATCCCAATTTTTAATGTAGCACCAACATAAGGTCAAAACTTTATTTTGTCCAACACTTTGGTTTACGATCAAATACCTGCAAAACTAATGATATTTCCATCAGCCTCAGCTGTACATTTGGTGCATTCCAGTCAAGTAGGAGGTCAGACATTTTTGAGTTCTGAGTCATCTGGAACACAGCATTTGTATTTAGTGCTCAATAGCATGCTAACACACTAAACTAAGATGGTGACCATCGTTAACATTTAGCTGAAATCACTGCTAAACCTCACAAAGCATGTTAGCATGACAAGCGCTACCATTTTAACATTTACTCAGCCACAGCGGCTTAAGATCAAACACAAACCGTGAAGGTTTTTTTTTCCCATCATACAGTTTTCTGTATAAACAAGCAGCCTCACAGAACTTAGACGTTATCTAACTTCTTTTTCCGTCTAGTTTAACTTTCTGTCTTGCTATCTTTCCATCTCATTGTTTCATTTGCACCACAAAGTTTGAAATCCATGCCACACAGAAAGAAGACAGGCCAGTCAGAGACATCCCACCTGTGTGTGTGTGTGTGTGTGTGTGTGTGTCTATGTTCAAGTCTGTATTTGCTTTATGTCTCAAGTCTGAACAGGTTCAAAGTTTCTCCCACGCACACCCCGCTATGGGAAACACAGCGAGCCTGGGAGTCTGACTGAAACACTCCTCTTTCTTTTTTCATGTTACAGCAAATCCTACCTGTTCCCCTTCACGCTCACGTCACACCGGGATAAGTTTAGCCTCGGCTGGCTTCATTAACACTAACTGTTCTCAAAAAGTGCTTCTCCTAAGCGATATTCTTTCACACCTCATAAAATTCACCCTCTTCCCTTTTCTCACACATCAAAGCTCACACAGCAAGACCTCACGGGTAATAACGAGAGGATGATGAGGAAGGAATCAAACAGTGAGATTTTTTTTGTCTCTTCTTGCTGAACTGAGTTGAATTAATTCATCATTTTCTTTACAGATAATTATTGCGACGGTGCTCCTTTCAAAAGGCCCAATTCATCTTTAAAAACATTTGCTGCCTCGCTCAAGAAACTCCCTTTGAAATATGACAAGTACAAGCGCCTGTGATAGATGAGCAAGCATGGAATCATTTAAAAAGCAACAAATCTGATATAGCAAAGTGTTGCACTGCAGAAAGTCCCGGCAGAGACAGCACTCATGGATGCTGTGTGCTTCTGAGCGCCTGAAAGACAGGACGGGACATGTTGAGTCATTGTGAAACTGTAACGGTGCATCAGGGACTGATAAACACAGGCTGCTCAGTCTCACAAGGGAAGAAGCCAGCAGTCTGTGGTGAACAGCTGACATCAGGTGCTCTTCAAACGCTAGACTTAAGTTCAGATGCACCACGATAAGATAATAAAACAAGTGAACTGATTCTTAATGATGTCAACAACACACAGAAGTAGTGGGAAACTAGTAACTCCATTAGATCCAGCACAGCTCTGACACTGAAACTGAAGTCATGCAGAAAGTGAGCATGTGACAGTAAGAGGCATCATGCATTATGAGCGTGTCTGTTAACTGTTAATGCCAGATATTTATCAAGCTAACATGTCTGAAAATCAGTGTGATGGTCGAGAAAGGTTAGGATCATTTGAGCAGAACGTTGATGTTACATTTCAGTGTTTAAGCAATGACCTGCACCTTCACTGACACATTTCCTGGGGGAGTCCCTGCCTCCACTCTTCTGGTTTCACGCTTTCCACCAGATTTCAGAACCTGGCAGTGGGGGTTTCCTCCCATTCAGCCACAAGAGCATTAAGGGCTCAGCATGGTGCAGACAGAGTGCAACACTGTCTGCAACAACCATACTGGTGTTCATACTCTTGCTCTATTTACAGCTTTTACAATGGCTGCATGTTGCCATTGCACGGCACATGCTTTGTTGTTTTTGGAAAGGGAGGGGATTGGGTCGGGGGTACCTCAGACATTAACTAGGAGCTGTGCGCTGTGAGCTGCAGGCTGCGATGTTAAAAATTTTGAGAGGCACACTCTTGCTCCACGCACCAGCCGCAATTACATAACTGGGGAAGTTTGTGGGTGCGCACACAAGAGTGACAAGTGAGAACCATTCAGCAGGCCTTAGTGAGGTCGGTCACTCATGACAGTGGCTCACAGTCTGCGTTCCAGTTCATCCCAAAGGTGTTGGAGGTTGGGGATGGGGTTGAGGTCAGGGCCTAATTTGAACATTTTCACGGCAATTTCTATTCCGTGACTATGATCTACAGGCACAACTGTAATCATGGCGATGCAAAAGAGGAATGTTTTATTACCATTTGTAATCATTTGACTCTCACCCCTTGAGTCAGAAGCATTATACCCAATTAGTCAAACCTGTAGTTGTGACATCACCTTCTGCACACTGCACAGTGTGTATGCTGATCACCTTCTTTCTCTTTCTCGCCAATCGCCTCTGTATATCATGCAAGTCATGAAAGATGGCAAGCTATGATTGTATCTCTCGACCAAATCACGGCAAGAATGTATGACTATGATCTGAGACAGTGACCATCGACATGCTGTAGTATCATCCCTGCATCAACTGGAATTGTGAAAACCATTCTTCTTTTGGCCATATAGAGTTCTGGCAGTGTGTTTTCACACCCATAGTTTGTTTGCTCTGGTGTCAATCAGTTGATGAACTGGTGAACTTGGTGTGTTTTCTCCTTGGTTCGGTTTCTTTTCACACACAGAAAAATTCGAGCGAGCCAAAATGCAGCACCACAAGCCATGTGAGAATGTTCACTTCACTCATTGGTCAGAGGTATCTGGGGCGGGAGCAAGAACGTAAATGCAGGAAGAAAGTCCTGAAGGAGGTCCACTGGCCAAATACAACATACTACACTGTGTTAGTCCAGGTCCAACCTCAATTTATTCTGTGACTAGTTGTTAGCAACTATTAAATTCGCTCTTCTGCATCCACTATGCAAAGCACACCTGGCTACAGAAGCCGCTCAAACTTGTGGAGTACACCTAGTAGTCAGGTTGGATCGAGGATCACATTCCCACCACAAACAAACTGCTCCAGAGTTCGTTTTGGGACCGGACTGAGACCACCTCCTCTAAAGGGTTTCAATGTGATTATTTTGGGCTGCACCCGAGTGTGATTACTGTGTAAAATACCCCTTAGACAATATGTTTTGTTTTGTTTTTTGGGTGAAACATTCCTTTAAATTCCTTTCTTCTATCATCATTCACACACACATCAGTTGCTGTGTATCTGTGTGTTAACTGGCTGCCAGGCTCAGAGACGCCTGCCAGGAATGTAAATGAACTACACTCATTACCATGTAACGACATTCCTGCTCGCCCGGCCCCCACCCCCCACTGTGCCCCATGATTGGAGCAGACACTGGCCTGTCACTTTTTCTCCCCCTACCTGTCACAGCATGTTAGTGTGTGAGGAGGACAGGTAGAGGCTGTGTGTAATTGCTTGTTGATTGATCAGGAGGAGCGTGGGAACATATGGTGAAGCAACATCTCATTAACATCCAGGGAACGTCCTCCGTGTTTTCCCCTCAGCTGAACTCTTCCATCACCTGCCTCCAGCCAAATGAAGCTGTGTGGAGGGGTCTTCTCCTCATTACAGACAAATTAGGGCTCATTTCGACAGACATGTCATGTTTTCAATCTGGACTGAAAAATGTTTTTCACTCCAGTGAGTTCCAGTTTTAATCATTTCCCTACAGGAGCAATTGCCTTTGACGCTGCCAGTGATGAATAAAACACTGAGACCCATTTTTCATCAAAGGATGATGGGATGAGAAAGAGAGAGCAGGTGTAGAAGTGGAGGGCCTTGCTTTTTTATCTCTCGGTCCACTGAGACTGCTTCAGACTGCTTTGACTCAAATCTCCCTCAATTTAGCACATATACAGTCCTAATTCGTGAGACGTCTGACCTTTTTTGCAATTTTAGTGCTGTGTAATTGCTCCACTTGCTCTTCCCCTTCACAAACATCACTCAAACAGTCAGGGCAGGACAGTGGCATCATAGTTCAACATTTTGAGAAATACGCTGCTTTCTTTCTGACAGTGTGATGAGAAGCTCAAGCTCATGTCTGTGTGTTAAAAGAGTACTCCAACGAAAAAGATACGTGTTAATTGGTGAGCTTTAGAGGTGTTGGTAGGTGTTACTTTTGAACTTTGGACAGAGCCAGCCTAGGTGTTTCCCCCTTTCAGTCTTTATGCTAATGTAGGCTAACCACGTCCTGACTCTGTGCTTAACACACAGACATGAGATTGATATTAGTCTATTCACCTCAAGCACAGAGAGAGAGAGAGAGCAAATAATCACTGCCTGCCTGTGTGTCAGAGGAGTTATCCCAGCAGAGAAAGTTTAGAAAAAAAATCTTTCATTTTACAAAACATATATTTCTTTATATAAAATTGACCCAGATTATTATTTACGCTATTACAGTATGTCTCACTAGTCAAAACACAATCTGTCCCAAAGCTGCTTTCTAATCTCACCCTGTGGACTACTGAAAGTCCAAAATCACCCCGAGCCACTGTCCTGCAGTACAGTACAGAGCAGTACAGTCAGCCAATCAGATTACAGCGTCTAATCCTCGACTCTTTTGGTGTCATTACAAGCTGCGGGTCCAGAGAAACACCATCTCACAATGTGCTGTGACGACACATCCCCTCTAGAGTTTCATTAGGGTGTGTGTGTTGGTCGACAGAGAACACGGAAACACTCCTGAACTTGTGGTGGAAAGAAGGGATCTATTTAAAACAGTAGAGAGAGAGAATAGTTGAGAGCTGTAACTAAATCCCCAAACCAACACTTCTGTTTACTAACCTGGCCAGTCTGTGATGCTTCATGCTGTACATATTCAGTGTACAGTATTCAGGTAGTATCCATAGTCCAATTTGTATAATAAATCCATGAGGGAGACTCGAAGGAGCACTACAAACTGCAAGGTGAGGGTCACGTGACAGACGAAGGCTACTTGTCTGTAGCCTTGATAGTTTTTCTAAATGTACTGTAATAAGGTAAACTGTCCTTAAAAAGCAGTAAAACTCTTCCTCCTGCTGTGTTTCTTTATTACTTCCCCTCTATTTAGTTTCAACAAAGCAGAACCATATCACTGTGATTTGAATGTAATCAATGCAAATATTTTCAAATGTAGAAACGATGAGTATGAGATCAACAAACTAAATTAAGTCATCTCTTGTGTCCATCTCCAGCATCAGAATCTCATCTGGACAAATATGATGAATGTACTCTTTTAAAGGTGAGGGTTTAGAGTGAGCACTCCACTGGTTTTGACTGCTACTTTAAGTTGTATTTTCATGTCAGTTTATGGTTTTCAAAGAGCAGCCGAGTGATTTCATTTGTTCACCTCTTGTAATTAGTCTGCACCACAGCTATAGCTTTACTTCTGTGCATGCTGCACAGTACTGTAGATATACCATAGATATTTTGGGGTTGTGGATTTGGAGTGCGAGCTAACCTTTTCTATTTACATGACTCATCCTGCAGAAGATAAACACACGCTGCAGAAAAAGTGTTACAGAGTGCTGCAGACTGGAGGGGGCATAGAGTGAAAACTGAGACAGAGCAGGACAGAGGAATGCAGGGCGAAAAGTGATCTCAGTCCACAAAGTAGTTGAAAGTAGCTGCTCTGTGTGTGTGGGGGTAACACAACCAGCAGAAAAACACACCAACTGAGGCAAAGCATGACACGCATGTCTCACTGCAGCTGTGAATAATGGAAGAAGGGAAACCTAGATGGAGGAAAATCTGATCAATGTGCATCAGTCAGCCTCATATGTAGCAGAAACGTCATGAATGAGCGTCTTCATGCTCATTTGAGTCCTTTTTCTCAGTTTCTTGTAAACAATGAATTAGCACAAAACCCACAAGATGTATGCTACAAATTATTCTGCCTGGCATGTGAGCTAACGTGTGTTTGAGCCAAGCGGCAACTACCTCGGCTTGAGGCTGAAGCCGATGCAGAAGTCCCTTAAATGCTCCAACTGACTCCCATTCAAAAAGCCTCAACTTCTCTCTAGAAATACTAAGCCAATCATTTTTTTCAACAAGTCATTATGGTCTCAATCTCTAAATTCAGGCCTTCTAATAAGTGTGCTGGTGGTCATTTTAGAGATGCACCGATACTGATACTGATATCAGATATCAGTCTGATACTACCTCAAATAGCTGGATCGGGTATTGGTAACAATGGGCTGATCTGGTATCTGATCTGGTATGGGATACCATTATTTTAATAAATAACAATCCAGTAAATGTATATCTATGGATTTATTAGTTACATTTTGTTTTACAAAGTCAGGAAAGCAATGTTTAAGTCAAGCCTGATTTTGCTTACACATAAAAGAATGATCCCAGTCTCTTCCACACAGTGAGGCATACAGCTTATTAATTAAACACTGGTATCAGATCAGTATTTAATATTGGCCAATATCTGCCGTGTGGGTGTTGATTGACAGCTGTGACTGACAGTTGGTTCACCTGCTGCTCTCCTTGGCTCTGGGACTCGCACTGAGTTGGACCAATGTTGCAATATTTCGCTAAGTTTAATGTTACTTGATTATGATACGTGCCCTGTTAGCACAGTTTAGCTGAAGTAGCTAATGTTAGCCCAAGTGTGCAGCGCTTGGTGTTCCCAGTAAGCTAGCGTTAGCTTGGGTCTGAGGTGGTGAAGCGTGTTTCCAGAGTGTTGTAGATATGTTGTGTATTATTTTAGACACTTTTTACAGTAATTCTGAGTATTCAGTATTTTTGCACATTGTGCCTGGATAGTGCATAACGTGAGCTTGTGATGATGGATCCCTGATGGGTCAGATATGCTTAACAGTGTGCGTGAGTATAAAAATACTCAACAATGCTAAGAAGAAAGTCCTATGGTTCTGACTTTGCATGCGGCTTGCATAGGCAGACTTACCCTGCGAGTACAGGAGGATCTGCATCTCCAGCAGGGTGCAGGTGAACACCTGGACCAGGTTCTCAACTCCCAGCAGACTGAAGACCTCTGCGAGGGGGAAGTCAGCCAGCGGCAGCTCCCCGGGACCTGGCCTCTGGCACACGATGGGCTCGTATACACCGTGGAACTTGAGCGAGCGGCCCAGAGCAGGCAGCGGCACCTCGTACAGGATGTTGTGAACGTAGCTCTCCAGCGGCAGCGGGGGGGGCGGTGGCGGCTGTGACGGCCCGGTGCAGCTGTGACAGGAAGCGGCGGCATGCGTGCATGAAGGGCATGGGTGTGATCAGACACAGGGCCTTGGACACGTAGAGGGTGTCCCGAGACGAGTCGTAGCCGCCTGCCCCGCGAGATGAAGATGAGGAGGATGAGGAGGTGGGGGAGTCGGCCTCGTCTAAACTGCTGGCCAGAGAGTCCATGCTGGAGGAGGAGGAGGAAGAGGACGAGGAAGGGGGGTTGGTTGCAGAGGCGTGCTCTGCATTGTGCATCTGGTAGAGGGTCTGCATGGCGGAGCAGATCTGTGGGCTGGTCACCTCCTCGTAAAAGGTGTGGACGAAGCCGTAGGTTCGAGAGCCGTCCTCCTTGGTGATGATGAAGGAGTGGAACTGTGGCTCGCGCTGGTCTGCCTGCGTCCGGAACGACAGGCCTTTAGGCATACACAGCTGCAGGGAGAGGAGAGGGAACAGAGTCAATCAACACTTCACAGCACACCTCAGTTAGTTCTTATTAATTATGTCATCTTTCAAATTATTCTGATGGCAAAAGGTTTTATTTCTGATCTCCTGGTGAAAATTGGTGTGGTGTTTGTTCATTTCAGCTCTACTTCAGTGAGTCAGATCTGTGGTGTGGGTAGCAGCATGCACTGCTGTCTACCACAGTTGGAAATGTTCTAATTCTACACACAGTGGCTTGTGTAGATACTTTTAAGTTCAGTTCTTCAGCAAAGTTAATCCTGAGTCCTGAATAAAATCCACAATTTTCACGAAGTGTTGTGTAGTGCAGGATGAAGCTTGATGAATGTTGTGTAGGTTTTACTTTTACATCATTTACAGTACCAGTCAGTCAGGTTTGGACACACATTCCCACTGACTAAAAAGTGTGTCAAAACTTTTGACTGCTACTGTACCTCTGATGTTGAAGCCTGTCACTTTATGTGACTTGACAGAAAATGGTAAACTGAAGTTAGGGAGTGCAACAGTTAGAAGCCCGTTTTTCACACTCCAAACCAACGTTTAAAGTAATTTCAAAGATATTTAGCATTCACCAATTGAAGGTAATTACAAAGGGACAAATCTACACTCAAATAAATATCTTAACTGGTTTATTTTTATTTTTAAATGAATTTTGTTTATTTTGTCAAACAATATTTTTTCCATCTTAAATGAATGTAAGATAAGATACTAATTCAAGAGTACAGAAGCCCTTCTATTGATATGTTTGCTGTATCTTAAAGTAATGCATGGACTCAGTGGACTTTCCATTACTAGACGATCACCATCTTTAAATTAATTCACATTTTTTTATGCTATTTTGTTATAAACTTGGAAAACAAACAGTAAACAAACACTGACAGTTATACATTGTTTATATATGAAACAGCAGTTGACAAAACCCTCTGACCTCAAGGTCCATGTAGAAGCTTTCGATCATATTATGTCTACATCAAATAAGATTCTTCATCCAGTGAAAATTCTTTGTCAGATTAAAGCTTATGTGATTCGATCAAAAGCTCCAGAACAGCTACCGAATGGTTAATGAGGTGAGATTGTCATGATTATGTTATGGTATAGTCAATTTGATTCAAGAAGATTGTGATTTTTTAAAATTGTGTTTTTATGTGTGTGATGCTCTCACAGCCAAATCCACATAAACACACATTCAGCAGCAGCCTGCAATAAATCTGACTCATTAGCCTCATTATGCTTATTTAGCTGCTGAGAGCTGAACAGGAAGTGAGCAGCTGTGTACCAACACACATAAACACAAGTGCTCACTGCTCTAACACACACACAAACACACACACACATTCATATGTATGAAGGTTTGAAGAGTTTGCATACATGAATAAACTCATACATTTACATTAATATGCTTCTTTTTAACTTTTTTTTAACCTTTACTAACATAAACATTTGTGACATTTAACCCAGTTTTCCCTTTTATGCAAATTTTGTCTTTAGAGAGAACAAATGACACACACACACACACACACACACACCTGATTGGACTGTGCATGAATCATCACTGATCAGTAGGGACAGATCTCCACGTCTCAGCCTGTATGTGATATTACTCATCACAACCACATTTTTTTTTCTCCAGAGAATAAAATTTCATGAGTTTCACCTCTGAGCTGCGCCGAGCTGAGCAGGGTAATGAAATCAAACGGCAGTAAGAAACATGCTCCAAATCTCACACAACGCTGCGAAGAAATGTGTCAAATAAGTATCGACTTGCTGCCTGCAGAACGAGCGGGAGTGCGTTCAGGATTACTAAACAACATTAGTGAGGAGCAACAACTCAACAGTCCTGTAGGAACAAATATACACCTGACCTCCATGTTCAATGAGTCACAGCATAAAGTGACCTCATTCAACTGTTTTCCTGTTTATGTTGTTCATGTGAAAGAAGAACGAGGACAACAGGAGCAGAGGAGGTGCATGTGGTTTATTGTTTGCAGTGCAGGAAAACTGCTGAGGCTTTTATTAAACAATGAGAAGCTGTTGTCAGCTTTATCTGTTGGTTGAGGTTAAGTGGAGCTCTCGGTGTGAAAATGTGGGCAAACTAAACGGGTTCCTCACAGTTCTTAGATCCTTGAGTGGAGTGATTCCGGTTGTGGTGACTGAGCTGTAAATGTGTTGTGAGTGTTGAAAAAGCACAAAATAAATTCAAAATTAATTAATCATTTAATGTCAAACTGCGGATATTTCAGCAGACTCTGAATTTCAGCTGTAGTTGGACTTGATGAAATTATTTTGAATTAATCCAGGTGCTCCGCTGTGCTTTTCTGTCTGCAGTCTGTTGTTATGCACATGTGCACTTGTGGATTAGAAATCCAGTTAAGCGTATACAAACTCCAAGAGAAATCTACCTGGAGAAATCAGTGTTTTCTAATCCTCTACCCTGATTACAGAAACCAGGTTTCTCCTTTACCTGACAGTTAAGAAATCACTGGTTACTTGAGTGCATCTAAACGGACTGTATGTAAGGGAGTCCCACTGGGATAGTTCTGATGGTGCTCTTTGATTTAGCAGCATCTGTCCTGGTTTTATGTCTAAATGGGATCCTCATCATCCATCCTCTCTCTGTAGGAGGGTCATCACTTCTGATCTTTCATGTTGTGGTGGGTCATGTGATGACAAGAAGACCATGACCATGGCTCTGAAACAGCTAGCATGTGGACCTTTGAGTTGAATCTATTTGTCAACACGTGCTGCAAGGTCAAGAATGAACTTCCAAGACCATGAATTAATTTAAAAAAATAAAGAATTAGAAATGTGCCCATAAGAAGTCAGATTAAAGATTTCCAATGTTATGGAGATGAATTTTTGGTCCTTGAAAACATTGGCTTAGTGTGGACAGAAGCCAGAAAAGTGAAAAAAAAAAGTGTTATTAAAGAGACAAAATATGATGAACAGTGTGTGTGCACTTGTGTTTGTGTGTGTGTGTGTGTGTGTGTGTGTGTGTGTGTGTGTGTGTAGGGGGTGTTGGGATTTGAAAACAATCACCAGAGCAGCTTTACTGACGGGCGTGCAGGCACAGGAAGTGTGATTACACTCCCCCATCCTCCTCATCTCATCTCTCACCTCCCAGCAGGAGGAGGAAGAGGAGCTGGGATGAGAACGTTCCAGAGAGGAGGAGAGGATGATGGAGATATGAAGGAGGAGGAGGGGAAGATGGGGTTCTGCAGAGGTCACAAGACGGAGAAAGAGAGCGAGAAAAGATGCAGCTGCTACAGAGTGTCTCTCAGCAATCACCCTCGGCGGCTCGCAATCATGCGGGTGTTGGGTTTCAGACGCCGCACTGCTGCATAATGGCCCGTTTCCATGCCGACGTAAGGCGAGAACCGCAGCTGAATTATTCAGTAGTGCTGATGCCAGTGCAGGTGGAAAAATAGGCGGTCACCTTCCATCACAAGAAAGAGACACCGAGAGCCAAACACCAAACACCAAACACACACACACGCACACACACTATACTACTGTACACGCATACACTCACACATACTCACAAATAGTTTTTAACATGCATAGACACACGCAGCATATAAAAACAATATACACACAAAAATGAGCATACACACACCTTTGGCACAGTAACAAACAATAACACACACACACACACACACACACATGCACACACGCACACACGTACACCCACATGGGGAGCTCACTCGTGTTGTTGTTGTCAAGGTCACTGAACTGACAGTCTGGCCCTTTCTGCAGAGCCTCATCACACAATCACACTTCTCTTTTCCAATAACACATTCAAGGACTTTTCAATAACTTTCAAGGTTTTGATGTCATGAAACAGAAGGACAGGAAACTGGCACTCTTCAATGCAAGTCAAAACATTGGTCAAATATAAAATTAAAGGTTTAATTTGAGGTCCCTACATCCTGAGGTTTATTATTCATTTTCCAGTGGATTCATCTCTGAATGTCACCTCTCATCATGTTTCCTCCTCTGGATGAGAGATGGTGATTTTAAAATATTAAGTACAAGGCCATTAATTCATTTTCAAAACCTTTTTTTAATTTTTTTTTCCTCAATTCCATTCTTTTTTCTTTTTCCTCATATCAGAGATTGTTCCAGGTTTCATTATTCTGAGGTCCTCTCTCTGTATCTGTCTATTTGACAAAATATCTATAGTATCAAACTCCAAATTGAGAGCATGAAATATAAAAAATAGGGAGAGGCGGTCAGTGCAGCTCTCCATGCAAAAGAAAGGATTTATCATTGCTCCGTTACCCAGGATCCCTGAGAAGGCATTGTGTGTCTTAATCCAGGGCCTCTCTGCTCAGAATGTGTGGCCTCTCTTGGTCTCTGCAAAAACTAATTTAAATCACCCCCAGTGTCCTCTGTTTCCTCTGTAAATGGTCCCACTAGTCTCTTCCTGTCCTGCTGGAGGTTTTGTTGGACTCAGAAGTCCTGTTTATCCTCACATCTAGACTTTTTCCCCCCCAGATAATGGTACAGTCCATTTGCATTGGAGTGGCCACCTACCATGTTGACTGCATCCTGGTCAAAGGGGTTCCACTCCACATTCTCAGGGTAGCGCGCAAGAACTTTGGACTTGAATGTCCTCTTCAGGGGGCTCTGCTCAAAGTTTTCACCTGGACAGACGAGAAGAGAAAGAGACAAAGACAACACAAAATGTCAGTATCATGACTACCAGCTGGTCATGTCAAGTCTAACAACCTCCAATATAAACAATCTTTATCACATGAAATTTTTAATAATCAATTTGGCAGCTTTTGTATTTTCCACTGGGAGGATGACCTAATGTACAGTAGGCTCCAAAAGTCTGTATGTGTCTCTGGATGGAGGTTTTCAGTGACAGCTACTCTGACTGCATGCATGAAATTCCTCTCTGTCAGCAGCTGGACTGCTCAGTTTCCCCATCCCCCATTATCAACACGAACACATCAGTCCTGATGAGTGGATGGAGGCTCATGAAGACTGTGAGATGTGGTTGAGATCATCTCTGAAGTAAAGCTGGATCTTGAGTTAGGATTTATTTTGTCAAACTACAATTATTTCCAAAGCCGAGAATGTTTGTTTCTCCTGCACTAAATTCTTTGTTCTTTTCTTCTGATATACTGGATAGTTTGGAGTACTGCAGGCCGGAAAAAACTATTTAACTTAAACAATCTGAAAAAAAGGAAAATCCCTCTTTGGTCAAACTGCTCACAGACATATGAAACCCTGCATTCAGTCACATCAGTATGTTGGATAAATTCATTCCTTCTCACCTGCTGCTGCCTAAAGTACAGAGTGAGTGTTGAAGAAAGAGCCGGTGCAGAGATGCCATGACGCACAAAACTAATCTACATTGTGAATGCTGTTGGGATATAGTGGAGTGGTGAGAGTCTGTTTAGTATAAGCAGTTTGTCACAAAATTAAACGCTACAGCTCCTCAAGAGCCAAGCAGAGTGTCTGAGTCGTGTTTATCAGCAGTTGAACTTACTGACTGTTAATCCCATATTACAGATCTTTCCAAAAGAGTGACGAAACTGGCAGGAATGGTTGGAAGAATTGCAAAGTTTTTATCTAAAGACATTCTTAAGGCAATATCTCACAGTCTAATCTACAGTCACATGAATTATTGCTGTGCAGTGTGATACAGTATGAGGAGACTGCAGATCACACTAACAAGGCAGCAAGAATGGTCTTAAGGTGTGGGTTTGAAAAAGGAGTGAGAGATCTACATATTATAATGGGACAGCTCACAGTAGTAGAGCATGTGAGACAACATGTTATTGCACTAATTTCAAAAGTTTAAAAAGCCAGTTAGTATTAAGGACAAGCTGTTATTAGTACGTTACACATAAGAGATGAAAATCATTATGTACTACCAAAAAAAAAAAAAAAAAAAAAAAAAATTTAAATTATGGAACGCATTACAATAACTCACTCAAGAACAGTACGGCAGTTGGATTGTTGAATTTAAAATTTTAAGATCCAAATCTAGTTATCATCACACTATTGCATTATCAGTAGATTTGTATTGGTATTATATGTGAACACATGAAGATGAATATGTGTATATAATGTTAGTACATACAGTATATGTGCCAATGTACGTATGTAGGTTATATGTGTGTATGTATGCATGTATGTATATAATACTTGCGTGACAACAATTATGTGTTGAATTATCTATGCTGAAATGTTTTTAATGTGGACTCTTGGACGATTAGCCAATGAGCTAAAAGATCCAAATAAATCAAATCAACCCTGAAGTTACAGTAGCTACAACTTCACCTCGGAGAAGTAAGAGTCTCCTCTGAACTTCACCATGCTGTGTGAAGGCTGAAGCAGGTCATTACAGACTCAATGGTCTATTACACAAGCATTTACAATACTGTCACTGAAATTTTTGAAATTGTCACTATAACACCCTGCAGATGGAGTGATTTTAGAGCGACAAAAGTGTTATTCATTATTATTGTCAAGAAATGGGAAAAAAGGCAATTTTACTTTGATTTTCCTGTTTAAAAAATACCTGAACATGTTATTAACTACTGAATATGTTAAATAAATATTACTCAGCCATAATCTATAAGTTGGTGTTTATTGTGCAGCATAAAGAATCAATAAGCGCTTCAGTGGGGACAGAGAATCTGTGCAGTTGTTTTTAATAGGATAGTTTATTAATCATTACCGAGGTAAATGTGAAAATTAATTGTGATATCAAGAGCAGTACATGCTGGGACAGGGCAGGCAGAGCCTAGAGTATGAAGCAAAAGGAAGCTGACATTTTTGCTGCCATCTGTTTTGATCAAACATGAGAGCTGCAGCACCCTCACTGTGTCAGAGAATGCACTTTGTCGATCCAAAAGCCAGCTGACTTTTTAGTGGAGCTTTACGCTCCAGTCCTCTTCTCCATCTACTGTGATTTAATTGCGTGTGTGCGTGTATGTGTGTGTGTGTGAGGGAGTCAGTTGTCAGAGCAGCATAGCAGAGACAAACTGTGTCAAATGCCGGACAGCCATACTGGTGGTCACATGTCCAACAGCTGCTCAGGACACAACAGCCGTCCTCTGGAGCGGGACATATTATCCACTTTCTCACTGAATCCTTTCCTTACAGTGCAAATGACTCCATCACACTTTCTCCTCTGCTTCCTGTGTGTGTCCCACTGAACTACAGCCACACTATCGCTCTTGGTGAGTGAGAAATCGCTGCTTATTGTGGCGCTGGGCTCATTCTAAAACGCTCTGGATCACAGCGTCAGCAAAAAGCTTTACATGTAAAATGGGAAAACCTCAAGAGAAATTGTTTAGAAAATTCAAATTGTGCTTTCCTCAGCTGTGTGGTGACAGGATGAATTTGTAAAGGGGAGCTGAGGGAGAAGCCCAGAGGCACAGATGTTAAGGGAAATAAAAAGCAGAAAGCAATAAAAAGTTAAGTGAGAAAATATGTTTTTTAAAATAATTTGGGCGGAACAACCCTTTAAAGAAATTATTTTTCTTTGCTTGCCTCCTTTGACAGTCAACTACAAAAACAAAGAGTCTTGCTCAAGAGCACCTCAGCAGGTTGGAAACATGCTGACACAAGCACTGGGACCCTCAGTGATGAGCTGCTGATGGAGCTATGATACTGGGGTCAAACCTGCAGCTCTGTAACGACTCTCTGTGGGCTATTAAATGTCACCACTGAGCCACACACCATTTCATTTCCTTTCAGTGACCAGATCTCCAACAGTCCTGCTGCAATGTGGAGACAGGCCTACATTGATTCCAGATAAGTGAATGGGCTGTGCAACGCCAGACAGTTTGTGCCTTTTAATGATAAAAGCGAGGTCAGAGGGTTACTGAAGACAGGCGCAGAATAAAAGAGGAGGGGCAGAGTGATCGTTTTCAAAAATTTAATCATTGATCACTCCAGGGTGGGCCCAGTCACATGATCAATAAGGGTTTTGTGCGAATGGCAGGACTAATACAAAGACTCACTGTAATTATCATTAATTCTCTAATTGTATATTAACCTGAACTGCAAGGTCTTTATTTGGAACTGGCTTATATTTAAGACTTAATTTCTTTAATTTGATGCTGTTGGCCTATAATTATTATTGGCCAACATTATTGTCATTACAAAATAATAATAAAATAAAAATAAATAAATAAATATATATATATATATATATATATATATATATATATATATATATATATATATATATATATATATATATATATATATATATATAATGTATATATAATATAAAAGCCTTCCAGCTGCCCAAAGGAAATAATGCTCCATTTTCCTGATAGGCTTTTACTTTGAAACATCTGCAGGAAGTGTTGACTTTGTAGTGACAGGGACATAAAAAAAACACAAAGTAGAATGACTGGAATTAATTAGTGAAAATATTAGGGCTGAAACTAACGATTATTTTCATTATCAATTACTCTGTCATTTATTTTCTTATAATAAATAAATTGATTAGGTGTTCGGTCTATAAATTGTCAGAAAATTAGGGTTACTCCTTGTAAGTGAACCCTGGACCTGCTGCACCTCCCTCCCTCCTCCTCACTGGTCTATCAACAAGGTCTAAAAGTTTTAAAATGTCCTGTCTAACCAACAGTCCAAAACCCAAAGATGTTCAGTTAACTATCATTCACACTTGAGAAGCTGGAACCACTGAATTTTTGTCATTTTTGCTGAAAAAAATAGTTTTTTCCAAAATATTGCTAATAAATCGATCTATCGACCAGGGCTGCAACTGTCAATTATTTTTGTTACCAATTCATCTGTCAATTGTTTTCCTGATTAATCACATTTTTTAAAGTCTTTGCTGAGGTGTCTAATTTTGTTAGTTTTATAAGGACTGTGAGATGTCTTTAAAAGCTCTGGAAAAAGCTAGTAAGTGGACCTTGAGTTAAGATTTTTTTCGTCAAACTTCTGTTTCCAAGAACGAAGCTTCACACTCAACTCTTACAACCAGCTTTGGCAACACTGTTCTTAATTATAGTCTTGCCAATAAAACAAAGAAAGAAAGAGAGAAAGAGAAAGAGAAAGAGAGAGAGGCAGAGAGAGAAAGAGGGTGAAAGCTTGAGAGGCTACACCAGATGAATAATGAAAAGGCCGGCTGACATTTCAGGAGGCTCAGGGAACAAAACAAAGCAAAACAATGTTTCACAGTCCGGCTGAGCTGTCTGATTCCCCCCCAGCGGACCCCTGCACCTGCACACAACACGTCCACGAGGGACTAGAGAAAAGTGTCTGTGTTTCAGTGACATTTACAATATCTAAAAAAGCAATATCTGATTTTGTTCAAGCAGATGCTACAGTGTGTAAATTACAGCAGGCTTCAAGAGGACTTCCTTTACACATACACTGGATCTCTGTGTCTATTTCTTTGTCTCATATTCACACACACATCCAAATACACTCAAACACATATAACATAATAATTTATACCTGGCTGTGTGCCCCAGGAGGACCAGGGCTTTGTGTCTACTGTCCAGGTATGACAAGGATGACTAAAGCCCCCCCCCCCCCCCGAAAGCATTTACCATGACAAACAAAAGATGACAGGGAAAGGATAAAAGCGGGAAGAAAAGAAAAAAAAGAGAGAAGAGGCTTGCTTTGTTAAAGCCATCCATCCTCCACTTTTATTAACTCCCCAAGTAAACAGGGACAAAACAAATAACAACCTGGAGGCAGAAAAACAGGACGGCTGAATGTCTTTCATCAAACGAGGAGGGGGGTGAAGGTAAAAATAGTCAGCTATGACCATGGAGCAAGAGGGGGACTGATTTGGATAACAAGCTCAGAGAAAGTTGACCTAAATACTGTACAGCGACTGGAGAGGAGGAAATATGAGAGAGAGAGGGGCTAAGAGGATGAAATGGATTGTAGGGTGTAATCCAGGTGGAGGTGGTGAAGGCAGAGTGATACAGGGGGATCTATATTAGAGCATAAAAGTAATGTCACCTGTACACAAATATAGACTGACATGATTTCTCTATGGGTTCACTGTTGCTTTAGCAAAATATCAAATGGCATTAGTATTAGTTTAATACCATTAGACAGCATCATCCTCATACAAGATGGTTAAATTAACACCAGAATTTACATGCTGGTAGTTTTATCTCCCTGGAATATAACACGTTTATATATAACATGAACCTTAAACTGTGAAAATGTGTCAATAAACACTATCAGCTGATTGTAGTAAGCTGGCTCTGTGATGTTGGCTTTTGCATTAACTTGGTTTACAGTTTACAGGTAACAGTTGTAGGGTTGGGGTCTGATCTGCAATTGCTAAGCTCCAAGGTAATGAACATCTTATCAAATCCTTCATTTCATCTCCGTCTTCTTTATTAGCATAGAGCAACGTACAGTAGAAATCAAGGTTAAATGTGGTGTACCACAAGGATCTATACTTGGGCCACTTTTGTTCTGTGTGAACATGCTGCCACTTGATCACATCTTCAAATATGCAACATAACTAGGCGGCGATATCTATCTCCCTCTAACAGCCAATAACTTGTCCTAGCTTTTCAAATTGGAGAAATGCTTGTCGGAGGTCCATCGTTGGATGCCAAGACCAAAATGATGCATATGTCTCTTATTGTTGTATTTCCAACAAGACCAACAGAGTGGTGAATCTTCTGTAGTGAAATGATCTTGCTAATTGTGGCCACCAATCATAAGACAACAGAATCTCTGTTAACTTTCATTCATATCAATAATTTTAGCTTATCAGCTGATTCAGCACTATTTGAAGTAAGTATCTCATGAAAAATAAGATGTGCGTACAGACTACACATTTTATTACCTATCAATTTGCACATTTTATTGACCTATTGTTTTACATGCTGCTCATCTCATTTTTAAAATGCAGCTTAATGTGGAGATTAATTAAGCTACCGCAAAAAGTACTTACAGTTCCAGCCTTCTCCATTGGATTTGAGTGACCAAGCCATTCCTGTCAGGGCCCAGACGCTGGAATGATCACACACTTATTGTGTAGCTTGCGCTAATTTTAGGTCATTCTACTCTGTGTTTTATCCAATTTTACCTGCTCATTTATATTCATTCATCCTTTCTTTAAACTTTGTCTTGTTTCCAAGACCTTTTTTTTTGCTTCTCAGCTATCATGCTGTAATGCACTTAACAACCCTTTTTGCTTTTGTACTATAAAGCACTTTGTAGCATTTGTTTGGAAATTGAAAAAAACAACAGAAGGCGGTTACTGATTTAGACTGAATCTTATTCATTTAAAAGTTTAGTTACTTACAAGTTGAAAGGTAAACATATGGGTTTGAAAGGATTCAGATTTGATAACCAGATTCCATACTAAAATAAAATGCTACCTCAACCCAACTGTAAACAGTTTTCATTGCAATCAATGTAGTGTGTGGAAGAGGTAATTATGTGAAATCACATTAATGCCACCCACAGAGAATTCACAGTAAATCCATACAGCGGCAAGGCTGACATTGTATTTGATCATGTAGTTAATGAGGCACAACTGGAGAAGGGAGCAGCTGACTGCGGACAGAGCAGGCGGGCATGGCAGACAGTGTGAGGGGTACAGATGATGGTGTTTTACCTGTGGCTGCAGTATCTGGATCCCTGCCTTGGCGGTCTGCTTCTAGCCACTGGTACAAAGCTACGGACGAGCCACATGCAGAAAAACATGGAGCAAAAAACAAAGAAAAACAGCGCAATGTCAAAAGAAATGCACGCAGAAAAGCAAATTAATGAATGCATGAGAATGAGTACAGCATGAACATGACACACAGTATCAATATCACAACAGAGCATGGCATGGCATTTAAGACATAATACACATGGGCTTCAAATGGGAGGATTAGCACTCTGGAACAGCACTTTTGACTTTAAGTGTTCTTTTAATTGGAACCACCAACAGCCAGTGCAGTTATGGAGGTCAAATTGTCTAATATGGAGGCGAAAGCAGATGTTGCACAATGCAGACACATGCAGTGTGTCAGATACTAAAAGATCCCAATAGTGAGTCATCATCTGCAAAGTGCGACATTCCTTTCTGTCTCTTCATGAGACTTTTCAGTGAATATCTGGTCTTTTGGAGAGTTAAAAGTGCCATTTCAGAGTTGCGAGACTCGATGAAAATGTTTCGATGCATGTCAGTGTCTTAATGATGGAGCTGTGAGTGAAGTAGTAGCGTGTGGTTTAGTGTTAGTGAGCAGCCAGCTCTTTGGAGTCAAACCAAGCAGCAAAATTTGCACAGCAGCAAACATTTACATCACAGATGGTCTCCACCCAAGTAGAGACCACAGAGAGGACAGCTCGCATCTTTAATGTGAGAGTGAAAGTGAGCATTGTTACTCGTGTGTACTGTGTATCCGAGCTTAATCTCTTTAACCCCACAGACCCACAGTTATTACAAACTCAACTTTCAAACTAAAAGCCTTCAGTTTGTAACGCAGGCTTTGTATTAAATACATTTGTCTCCAAGCTCAAGCTTATAACCATAATGACATCTCTATGACATCATCAGTGTTATTCTCTCAGACTTGACAAAACTCCTTTTTTCAGGCTAAGTAGTACTTCCTGGGTTGATTATATACAGTACACTGTATATACTTCTGTGTGTAAAATTGGTGGCATTCCCCTTTAAGACATTGTAACCATATTTAGAGTAAATAGACTTAAGCTGTCTACTGTAAATGTCTAGATTACACCAGAATACAAACAAGTTAATCTATGTGTCGATGGAGGGACTGTAATACAGACAGTAGGCTAATCCCTGTGACAGCGCCTCTGCTCTTGTGATCGGAGTCACCAGGCCGAAGATTAGAAGCCTTAATCAGCTCTCTCCCACACACTGAACTATCCAATCGACAGGAAAGCAGGCCGCACCACACTTTGAACACTGCCTGTTGGATATTTTTATCCAAAGTGCCTTTGTTCAGAACAGTTTTGAACACCGGAGGGAAACAAAGCCCATAACTTCCATCTTTCCATCCAACTGTGATGAGAATGTTGAGCAAACTTTAAACTAAAGTTGCAAAAAATAAAATGTAATATGGTGCAATAATGTGAACACTACCAGAAACATGGATAGTGTAATATGAGTGTATGTGTGTGTTTCTCTGCCCTCCAGGAAACACACACACAGATCCACAGCAGGGGATCTGGATTTCAAGGTCATTATGATGACACAAATATTCTCTGTGGCTGCTAAATTCCTAACAATAGATTCAGAAGTGCAAACTCCAGGTGTGTGAACACAAACACAACACAGGAACAGTCCCCTCAGGATTTTTTCCCCACACTGCTGATCTTTATGACAGACAGACACACACACACACACACACACACATTCACACCCACACCTCCCTATCAGTATTATGTAATAGTAGAACATTTATTAAGTGCTATCTTTGCAGTTTCCTCCTGGCTGTGCATCTCTCACCGCTCTGCTCTTCCTGTCAGTTTCTCCTCTATGACTCTTCAGCCACCTCACTTACTTACCTAACTTATTCTCTGTACACACACTCCTACATCTACAGAAAGACGTGACCTGGATGAAACTACCAAGGCTGATAAATGCTACGACAGTCCAAATGAGGTGATTTGTTAGTGTGATGTCCATCCTTTCAGGCAGCCAATGGTTTCAATTCATTTCTGTTCCACCTGCAGAGATTTCAAACTTACTTGAAATATGTTATATCGGCCAATATTATCCTATTGCAAATTATCAGTATTGGCATATATGGCAGCCTATAAGTAACAAGAAATGTCAGTGCCAAAGATTTGTTTGAGGTGGTTTTGAAACGGAGTCTCCATGACATAGTTTGTCCACCACAGATCACTGACAAGTTTGTCTTTTAACTGTAAAATGCTGCACTCACTACATATTTTGTTTGGAATTATTTTTAAAAAACTAATTTAAGGAATCCTTATTGAAAATGTTATGGTATGCATGTATGTAAAAAAAAATGAATATCAGCCAATATATCCCATTTTTTAACTCTCAAGTATCAATATGAGTATCAGCCTCCAGTATCAATCAGGCTATACTGCATTGCAATAATAATACTGTCCAAAAGTAAATTCTGATTTAAATCAGTGTGTATCTCATTTAAAAAAAAAAAAAAAGAAACAAAACTATGAGCAAGTATTCAACGACTACGTTTACGTGCACAAAATATTCCAGTTTTTGCCCTTATTCCAAAAAAGACAATATTCCTACTAAGCTGTTTACATGGCTAATGAAAATTAATATTTGGAATATTTTCATAGTTGGAATAATAGTGGAATACTCGTGTAAATGTACATGTAAACGTACCCAATGTCACCTCAGCATGGCCCTCCTATGGGGCCCCAAGTTTGTTGTTGGGCCCCTTATGACTCCCATTATACATGGTAGTACTCCAGAGCTGAAATGATTGGTCGACTGACAGAAAATGAACTGGCAACAACTTTGATTCATTCATTTTTTAATACAAAAAATGCCTGAAATTCTGTGGTAGCAGCTTCTCAAATGTGAATATTTGTTAACTTGGGCTTCAGGGAGAAATCATCAGCATTTTTCAATATTTTATACACTGAACAATAAAAAAAATAATTCTTAAAGTTGATTCAATCTTTACAAAACTCCATTTGGGTTTCATAATGTGCAGAAATGAACTACAGTAAAAGCAATATCTACTAGGAAGGAGGGAAATTTAAATCTATATTAAAAAATATACTTTTAAAAAGTAAGTATATGCATGTTTTTGCGTAATGGACCACAACATCTAAATCCATATCTCATTTTGGACTGCTAAAAAAATGCCCTGAGCTCTAGAAAGCTAAATGTTCACATGGATAAGTTCCATCAGGCTCATCATTCTCTACAGGAGGAGGTTATTTTCTCTCTCTGGTGTGCTGGCACCACGGGGCCTGCCGTGCCGTCTGAGACTGAACTGAAAGTCTCACCAGTCATTCTGTGAAATGAGGTGTCAACTGGGTTCAAACAGTGGATAAGTCAGGGAGGGAAACTGTTCAGCTGCCTTGTGACAGGAAAACCACAACACAGAGCTGCTGGCATTATCTGCTACTTATATCACTGTACCTCCGCCAGTCTGTCTGCACAGCTCCGTTCACTCTAATTTCTCATAATTCATTTCTAGAACAGATAAAATCAACACACCGAGACACAGACACATGCGCACTCACACATCTATTGATCCTTGTTTACAAGGATCGCACACAGGGCTAGTGATGCAGTTTTGAGTGATAATGATCAGAAATGGCGTGAGATCAATGAGTTGCATTATTAAGCTGATTAGTTATTGGTCTGTATGATGTACTGCTACTCTAGTCTACCACACTTAAGATGATGAATTCATTATTGATGCTGCTTAAATGTTACTAAGATGTAAATGCACAGATGTTGCTATAATATTCTTCCAGCTCAATCCTACCACTTTATTTCCCATCTACACAGCTCTAATAGAATTATAAGCAAAATGAAACTAAATTTAGTTGCACAATACACAGATATAAATACACTAATACTTGGTTTAAACAGACTTAAAGTTGAATTTTTTACATGTTGACCAGTTACAAGTAAACCAGAGCTTATGACCTAAAGTCAGAGTGACTTTGACATTGACATGGTGACCTTATATCTTGGCAGGTTAATCTGTTTTTAGTTTAATGTTATTCAAATACAATGGACATGTCAAGATGAACAGCAGCTCATAAAGAAATATCTGTTTATAAGCATCAGTTCAAAATATGTTTTGTGTTTGGTTGGTTTTGTTATGTTAGGCTTATTAAGTAATAGCCTTTTTTCTGAGTGTGAGATAGGAAGACTGATATCACTGTCATGTCTGTATGTTAAGTACGGAGCTAGAGCCAGGAGTTGTTTAGCTTAGCTTAGCATAAAGACTTGGGGGAGGGTGGAAACGTCTTTACATTTCTGTTTGTGTATAGTAGAAGTCAGATATATAACCAGACTAGCTGTTTCCCCCTGCTTCCAGACCTTATGCTAAGCTAGGCTAAGTGCCTCCTGGCGTGGTGTCAATCTTCTCATGTCATTCTCGGCAAAAAAGCGAATAATAACTAGGGTGCAGTTTTGTGAAGCTTGGATGTCTTTAGTCGTGTTTCTGCTTACACACAACTAGTTTATATCTGGTCATATCTGAAACAAAACAATAACAGTACATACTTTGCCCCCAGATTCAAATCATCGTCATACTTCCTTCCCCTATAAACCAAAATTAAGTGGTAAATGCTACAAGGTTTGGATAAATCACTCCAAAGTGGGTCACTTAATGACAACACGGGTCAGTGAGGTGAAAAGCAAAAAAAAAAAGCATGAAGATGTAGAAAATTACATGGGAAACAAAGCTTTGACTCTCTCCTGCAGAGGAAAAAGCTCTAAAAATGCACAAAAGCTGCTGTATCAGAGTAGAGTCCTCCTCAGCTCAGTGGTAGCAAAGCAAAGCAATTACTGTATATTGGTGAATCAGTGTTAATCCCAAACCATGCAGCCCTCAGGGACTCTGTATTGATGCAGAGGATTGACAGTTTCCAGCCAGCTTCATATTTATGAACACTCATTAACACACTCAATCCCCAGTATGATCTCTCCCCCCCGAGCTGGAGCCAATTCAATTTAAATTTGACTTATTGGTTCATTTTGGAGTCTGTTTATAATCTCATCCATTAGCTTTATCTCTGTTGTTGTCGAGGGTTTTTTTTTTTTTAATGGTTTTTTGTGAGGCGAGGCGCTTTCAGAAATCTCTGGTGGTTTTAAAATCCTACCTGCACAAATTCAGATTCTGCATGTCATAAATAATAATCATGAACCACACAGGACTAAACAAAATACAGACAGGATTCATATCAATAATATAATGAGGTTGAGATTCACTGTGAATGAAAAGTGCAGTACAAATGAAATGCATTATTATTATTAATCATAATGAGACAGGCAGCCGCTCATAATTAACCCTGTTATTGTGAGCATTTGTTAGATGTGTAATAGTGACATGTAGGGTTCTATTTCTCTGTTGGAACAGACTTTTGCTTATGTGTTGCTCTGTGGGAAGTCTCAATCTGTGACCTTTACTTTCTATTTTTTAATATTTGTGTCCAACAGTTTGTCACAGCAGGAAAGCTGTAAGACATTTATTAGGACATTCTAAGCCTATAAACACACACTTATCCCCCACCCACCCAACCCTGACACAAACAATATTGACAATAATAATAAAATACAATAAAAAGGAACAAAAAATAATGGAGAAAAAACAAAGAAAAACAGAAATGTATAGAAATAAGAGAATGTGCATGTTATGTACATATAGTGACAGAACAAAGCCCTGCAACACTAACAGCTATTTTTCACCAAAATCCCCAACAAAAGAATCCAGTCTCAATAGTAATCACACCTGGTTACACAACCTGTTTTATTTGCTTAACTTTCCTTTCCATCATCTAAACTGAGTGAGGAGTAAGAACAGAGTGTTCCCTCGTTCCTCTTTTCTCCCCTCATCAAGGTGTAAGTGTCTGGTTTCCATGGGATACCCTGGAACTAAAGAAACAGCCACCGAGAGCATCTCCCCCGTTAAAAGTGGATGAATGTGTGGTAGGGTACGAAGGCCGATTGGCCCCTCTGGACAGCCCTCGCTGCTGCCTCCCAACTTGAATTGCAAAGCAGCAGCCGTGCAACAGTTCAGCAACAACAAATCAATGCAGCCTGTGTGTGTGTGTGTGTGTCTACCTGCCTCATTCTCTGCTTTTCTCTCACAGTCTCATTATAAATCGTCATAAATCTATTCTCAGCAGATTTTGTGGTTTCCACAGCAAATCACTTCAGACAATGATCACACTGTTCAGTGAATATGTTCATCCAAAGAGCTCCACACATGACACGAACATGAACACCTACTGAGCATTAAAGCTAGCTAAAGTGTTTCTGTGGTGGGGAGTCATCCGTCACAGTGGCCACAGCACCGCTATTCTGGAGTACATAGAAAACATGATTTTGTTTTTGTTGTACTTAAAACTGAGAACACAGTTCTTGTTATTTTAACTGGTCAAGAACATCTTTTTTTTTTTTAACATAACAGGCACTGTGCACATGATAGCAAATGATCACAACATTTATGAAATATAAATTCCACTCTTATAGAAATAGACTCATGATGGCTGCTGGTGTGTGACTTCTAGTGCTGAACTATATGACAAAATATGTTATCAGTAAATTATTTTAATATCAGTCGATATCAATATATATCACAATATATATTTTGTTTTCTTTGTAGCCAAACAGGACTTTAAGTAGCTGAAGTATCACCGCACCACAGACGTCTTGTTACCTGGTTTATCCACAGCAGCTGTGGCTTTCTGTGCCGACATTAAAGAGATCTGTCGTAGGGAGCGCTCGTCTCTCCCATCTACCAACCGTCTGTTCCTAAAGGACTACCGTTGCCGATGTGATTGGATGTTAGTATGCTGCATTTTTTTTTCTTATTAACAATGTATGGAAGTTTGACATTTTCTTGTCAAGGAAATATCTTTATTGCAATAAACATTTCTAGATGTTCTCCATTTAAATGAATCAAATAATTAATAAACCTGTTGTCAATTAATTAATTATTACTTCATTGTTTGAAACTACAGCCAGCTGCTGAACCAACAGTTCTCAAAAAGAAATAAGCCATTTGCTTACTACTACTACTATGCTACTTTAATATCATGGATGTATGATGCTGCTTGCTGCTCCTACGTGGCACAATGTCTAAAAGCAAATGCTGCAGAATGGATCACATGGATCCAACAAATGATTATACATGCTGCACACTGAGGTCCATTTCTTATCAACAGTCAAGGCTGAGCATGTTTACAAACACACGCACGCACACACACACTCACACACATACACACACACACTAGCAGACAGACGGCCCTGAGAAGAACCTGACCTTTGCATCAGGAGGGAAGGGAACAATACAAGTCTGATTTATTATGTGCCAGTCCCTGCTGAGATTGCTCTTCTCTAAGGTTAAAGTCTCCATTCTCTCTAACACTAATTTAACAATGAATGAATAGGAATTATGGTGAATTCATGATTTTCAAAATGTTTTTTGTGGATTTTTACTTTAGCAGTCAGTGCCATCCTCTGAGGCTGAAGCTGACAGTTCACAGCAAATATGAGCTTTCATCACCCCCCTTCCTCAGTGTCTCTGGAAACAATCATCAAAATAATGAGGTCATTTCCATCAATAGATATCCACACAGCAAGCTCAGCCCCCCCCCCCCCCCCCCCCCCCGAAAGTCAGGGGTGGGGTATTATATGACACACACTGCATCATTAGAGCCACAAATCACTTAATGCACCCCTAATTACATGCAATAGGCCCCAGGAGGACGTGCCCACAATGCATCTATACTAGTGTGTTACAGACACACACACACACACACACACACACTTGTACACAATGAAGAGAGTGTGAGGCAGCCTCTCATTAGACAGAACACATTAAAGCACACACTGGAGGAAAAATGCCCAATTACATCAGTTATTAACTGCAGTAAAGCTTACACACGCATATGAATGCAAGAAACACAGAGAAACTAATCACATGTTGGCCCCAGACACTGATGCATAATGCATGTGGAGCCTGTTGACCGGGTGATCAGACGCTCTACTCTGGGAGTGTGTGTGAGGATCAGTGTGTGTGGACTCCAGAGTCAGGGAGCATGACTGACTGACTGACGGGCTTTGTTGTCTCTCTTCAAGGCCCTGCAGATTCAGGGGGGTTGTATCTGTCTTTTAGAAGCAACCCGAGCAGACAGACAGAGCAGCAGACTCAACACTGAAGGGAGATGACTGTCAGTGTTTCACCTGCAGCATAAAGGTACAGACGGTGTGTATTCATGGCTATGAAAGCAGGGCTGCGGCCGTCGTTATTCACAGTCCCTGGGGCTCGTGTGTCTTGTGCCGCTTCAAAAGCATGTGTCTGTGCATATCCTGAATATCTGCTGAATACATTAAATCATCCCCCTCAATGCACAAAGTCAGTCGTGTGTGAAAGCGAGGATGCATTCTGCAGCCTGTAGCGTACACAGAATCACTACAAGAGCTGACATGGAGATATAAGCACAAACAAACAAACAACCACTTCATAAACTGCTCTGGTTGGAACCTGTGCCCAATCTGCATCTTTACAGCTTTACAAAGCGCGCATCTGATTCATGAGCGTGTAGTTTTCTCCTCCTTCCTCTGGTGAGTCTGAACAAAAGAGATCCAGTCAGTGACACACAATGCAGTAAATTCATAATTAGAAATGAACGAGACTTTATTGATCCATTTATCATCAATATTTGCTGTTCCTCAGCCAGCATGAACAAGAAGTCCTTAAAGTGCTCAGAAAAAAATGGAAATATGAAAACCTACAACTGCAGATGAAGATCATGGAATTCAATTGAAAGCTCTAGAACAGCTACTAAATGGACCTTCTGGTAAGATTGTTTTGTGAACTGACTATACCATCGATTTAGTATTGAAATTCAATAAAGTTGCGGGGAACAACAGATGGACAAAGCTCCAACAGCACTTAATCCTACATTTCCCATAATGCAATGCGATAGCTAGATAGCTTTCATTTAGAAATGTGGACGTGGATGTGGCTGCTTACCACTGACTGTATATAAATATGGACGACATGTCTCCACTTCCTGCCGCTATGCAAAAATTAAGCTGGGAGCGGCCATCTTGCTTGTGTGATGTCATTTGGAACCAGAGACTGCACAGTAGAGGCGGGCGACGGGATGACGGTCCAAGGGACATGCCCCCTCAGCCGCCCTGCCGCCTGATGGAGGTTTCAGAGCGGCTGTCACAGCTGTCAATCATGACCCCTTTTTATATCGTCAAATAACTAATTAAAAACTAATTTATCAGAAAAATGAGCACTTGAACAAACATCAGCATGATAAGAACTACCTAAAATGACAGAAACCACCTTTGGGAAAAATGTATTTGACGTGCACTTTGATTTTTTAGTTTGACTCATGTCCCATCCGCTAACATGGGGGGGTGGGACTTATGACCTGTACAGCAGCCAGCCACCAGGGGGCGATCAACATGTTTTGGCTTCACTTTTGGGGAGCTGTCATGATGTCTATCTTTATATACAGTCAGTGGTGCTTACACTTTCAAACTTCACACTTGCAATTTGTAACCCATCAGTTGTAAATGTGTCATCTCTGAGCCCAAGCTGAGATAAATCTAATATCATCACTATGACATCATCAGGGGATATTTTCTCAGACCTCTCCTCCAGAGTTACAGAAGACCTAATACAACAGTTTTCACCAGCTGAAGAATACTGTCTTCATGACAAGCAAAACAACTGCCCCTTGAAGCAAAAGCCAACAACATAAAATGCATAAATTTCCATTATTTACAGCTATGAGGATATACTGTAGAGGACATGCATCAAGAGACTGTCAGCTATAATTTTGGGTCTAATTTTTTGGGCTCTCTAGTGGTGAGGAGGCAGACAATGATGGACAGCAGGAATATACCAATGCTGCATTTACACACTAAAAAATAAAAAATAATGAAAAAATTGAAGCTGGTGCAATAATTTATTAGAAAAAGCTGATTCCATCACTCTTTAACTCTTCTCTTTATTACTACTTCAACTTTCCACCTCAGCCAAGTAAGAAAAAAAACTAAAACTTCCATCCCACCAAAAAAAAAAACCCTGTAGTGTGTGCCAGGTTAAAGGTACCCTCAAAAATAATACCCACACACACACACACACACACACACACACACACACACACACAAACACACTGTGCCCATTCAGCAGCACTTATGAAAAGAAAATTCTTCTTCATGGCCAAACCCTCAGTACAAGTCAGCAGGAATTGATCTACTGCTCCCATAATGCTTACCCATTTGGCTTCACTGCACATTCCACCACACAGTGCTCCACCAGTAGCACCTGCTACAACTGGGCACCAGGCCTGGCCACCCACACACAAACACACACACACACACACACACACGCGCACACACACACACGCGCACACACACACACACACACACACACACAAAGCATCCAAACAGCTCATACGTGCACAAAACACACACTCAACCTTCTCCTGCACATAAATGGAGCCAGCGCCCACTGCGCCGAGCTCAGCTGCCAATGCCTGGCACTGGCTGGGTGAGAGCAGTACCCATCTGTCTCCTTGGCAACGGGACAACTAGAGATGGGGAGGCTGTCATTGATGGGGTATTGGGGAGGCGGGGGTTACCACCTTCTAATCTCTTAATCATTATGAATTATCCTTACATGATGGGGATCAGAGCTGCAGGGGGCCAGGCTGAGTCAGAATGACAATACAGGTCAAGTGTGTGTGTGTGTGTGTGTGTGTGTTTTTGTTACCTCATTGGCACCCTTTCCGATAAACACTGACCTTGTCCGGACCAGTAGTCCTCCTGGGGACCAAGGCCCAGGCCTAATGAGGCAAAACATCATTTCTGAGGTCCTGGTTAAGGTCAGGGGTAAGGTGTGAATTTAGGTTAGGTTAAGGTTAGGGTTTGGGTTTGGGTTAGGTTGTCCACAATGAATGGAAGTCAATGCAATGTCCTAACAAGGATAGCTGCACTAACTGGTGTGTGTGTTACAATGGTCTAGTGTCCCAGTGCCCAGGCTAAGTTGGCTCTACTGGCCCTATTCAGCTCTCTATTGGCTGGCCGCAGGACGCTACCGTGGTGATGTCATCACTCTGTCATGCTGTCAAACACCGCTTTGTTCTTTTATTCACTTTAAGACAGTGAAGAGGGAGAGAAGGATGGAGAAGAAAGGAGAAAGAGGCTGGGCCAGGAGGTGTTGAGGGTGACTGACTCATTTTCATTCAGGCACATGCTCTAGTTGCTCCCCTGGGTCCTTCCATCAACGCAGGCTTTTTCTGTCCCCGCTTCATGACTCACTGTCACTGGAGTGTATTAGCAGATTAGCAGCTGCTGATTATCTACACCTTGTTATGAGCTGACTGATTAAAAGGAGAGAACAGGCGGACAGAGGAGCGCAGGTAACCCTCAGTTTACCAGTGATACAGGATGAATCGCACGTCCGTGCACTGGGGGATTTGGAGGGGAAAATGTGTCCCCCAGAAGTTCTTTTATCCCTGCTAAGCTGTGGTCGCCACAGTGGCACGAGTCCAGCATTCTTTACTCATGACACAACCGTGTTGCAAGCTGCCAGCTGGTTGCCTGCGACACGAGAAAGAGAAGAGCTCTGCTGCAATTTCATACATCAACCAAAGCAGTGAAATTAAAATACTCCTTTAACCTGTTGCACCCAGATTTTTCTTTTAAATGTCCCCTTACATTCTGTATACTTACAGTGAGAAAGAAAACTCTGCAAACACTGCATCACTTATGTATCCTGTCTTGCTTGTCCCAACACTGAATTAAGACCTGACACTTATAAGTTTAGTCTTTATATTTAGACCCAAGCCTCCATGTTTTTATCCATCAAATGGAAATATTCCAGCTGTCTGAGCATCATTTTTCCTATTTGGGATCTTTGGAAATTTGGGATCTTGACTGGAATTTTAAGGGTTTGTCATGTCTCAACACAAGCACATGCTTTGATAATGATGCACCCAAACGTTGGGGGATGAAGATACTTATAAAGAAATATAATTCAGACAGTGACTTACACAATGAGACACAACTGGGACTTGAATAATTTAAAATCACCCAAGGTCAACTAATTATTTCTGCTCATTCAACAGTGGACACATCAGAGTGGCCAGCGCCTGTTCAGCAAGTGTACTAGAATAATCACATTATAGAAAAATGCCAAAAAATATTAGATGAGCAATAAAAAAAACACACAAACCCACCCAACAAAGTTCACAAAAATGTTATGTATTCTAACTTTAATGTGTTTTCTGTACTTGATACATGATTGAATTGACTTTTTCTGCCATTAAAAGGGTATTCTAGCAATTCAGTACTCTATCAGGATGCGGGACTTGCCAGAGACAGGTTAAAAAAAAGAATCAAAATTATCGGGCCACTACTATTACCACTATACTACTGTCTGCCATTCTAATCAACTGTTGCAGTAAAAGCCAACCTATCCTGTATAAAGATAAATAAATCAAATAAATGACAGTTCTCGAGTCACATATTAATCTTATTATGAAGAATAACTATGTTAAACAGGCAGGAAATAGCTGTCTGAGCTGTTGGGTGAATGTGTACATGTGTGTCAGCCAATGGCAGCTGTTCTCACAGCAGCTGCGTGGCAATAACGAGATGGTGTTGGTGATGTGCCTGATGGGAATGACTCATGCTTTGCAAAGAGAAAAGGTCTAAGTTGTCCATTAAGGCAGTCAGGTGTGTCAGGCTGAGGCCTCATCTGGCTTCAGCGCATTCATGATGTTTTCTAAAAGTTCATTTGGGTTCATCCAGATGCTCACAGAGGAGGGCAGACTTACACTACACACTATAATACACTAATACTTTTGTAAAGCTGCAGCCTCTTTTTTGGTTCTGGTTTGTTTTGTGGGTCTGACCTTTCAAATAAGGTCAGGAACTTTATTGGAAACAGGCTCATATTGAAACAGAAGAACAAAAAAGTACAATACCTAAGATGGTCTCTGTTCCTCTTTATTTCTACATGGACTTGACAGCTTTTCGACCACAAATGGTCTTTTTTCCAGGTAGTTTTGTGTATTATTGTTCCCCAGCAACTGCAAAACATGTTTGGATGTTCATGTGCCTCCTGGTGATTGCCTTACATTAAATAAAGGCTGTTTTGTGATCTGCTCCCATTCTATGTTGCCGTTCTTATGTTCAGTGTGAAGCTTATAATGAATGAAACTGAGCAAAACAAGTTCTGAAATGTTGGAGTTTCCCAGTGAATGTTGCATTTTAGCTAAAGTAAAACTGGCAGGAGTGAAAACATGATCTTTGTTGGCAGTTGCGGCAAAAGCAACATCAACCAAGCTCCTGCACTGTCTGAATGAATAAACAAGATGAAGGGAGAGCGTAACAAGGCATCCCAAGAAAAGATGCAGCAATGCACGGCAAGGGAAGACAAGCAGAGACACAAAGACAGATCCCGTGGATGAACTGTGAAACAGAGAGAGATGCAGCGAGCCTCGAAGCGATGCTGAGAAACAAAGAGACGTGACAGAGAGGTGTGGGAGATGAACACTGAGCAGAGGGTACGAGCAGTGAAATCTATGTGGGGAATACAAACAAGACTGCCAGAACAAGAGACGGCGGGAGGAAGAGAAAGTGAAGGAGAGTGGACAGCAGTGGAGTCGGCCGAGCCAACATTTCACCACAAAAGGACAGAAACAATGCTGCTCTTTTACAGCTGACGTGACGACACAGTAACTGAATCCCCACAACTGGGAGAGAACCCTGCAGTCTGTAAAAATGTAATACTGAAAAGTAAAAATCCTTCACCTTTAGTCTATATGAATAAAAGCTATCATATTTTATGGATTAACATATTTTTAATTTAGGAGACCTCCAAGAGTCTTAAGGTAACATTAGTCATGACATCATAGAATACAGTACAGATTATCAGTTGCAGCTGCTGATTTCTTATAAGCTGTTCTTGCCAAACTGATTGATGCAAACAGCAAAGTAATGATATAACAAAGTAATATCATACTCCCCAACCTACTGCTCTGAGTTTGTGTTTTTATGCTCCCATGAATGAAACTAAACCCTTCCTGTACAGAGTTTCACATTAAAAGACTTCCAGCAAAGCAAAGTATATGATCCCAACAGCTGCTGTTAAGTTTTTATTTCTACATGTCTGCAGGAAGTGGTGACTTTCATTTATGGTATCTTAACAATGACTGAAAAAACTGCAAAGTAGAAGTGACAGGAATTAATTAATGAAACTAAACAGTACTTTACGTGTTACAATGAGAAAGTCTCAATGTTTTTACTCTCAATTTTTTTTGTACCTAGTCTTCATTAGCGACCGGATTTTGTTTTTTTGGAGGTGAGGTAATTATTTGAATATCTTTTATTTAAAAATGTACAGTATCACTGAAAAATGTGTTTTTTTAAAAAGGAATGAACAGTGGGGTAGATGTAGGTTAATTCTCTTGTCTGATTGGTTGTTTCTCTCTGAGCAGACATGTCACTAATCACATGATCACTTCAACATTGGTCCTCAAAGGTTATTTCTACACTTGATAAATGTGTCTTATTCTCCATTTAAAGTGAAGACATTTTTCACTCGCTCTTTGTAGTATAATTATAGGCCCCGGTCTGGTGTACAAGTCTGGGTGCTTCCACTCCCTTTGCAGCCCGACAATTACACAACCTCAAACCAACCAAATCCTAACATTCAACCAGACTGTAAAAAATGTATCCATTTTTATCTTTTAGCATGCAACGCAAAATGCTTTCCAGCTCTCCCGGGACGTGCTACTGACAGAAAGTAAAGGGAAGATCTTTCTACAAAGTTGACTATTCACTGTGAGATCGTTATTTGAATGTGCTCGCAGGAGGACTAAAGGAGTGAAGAGAGAGAGGAGAGAGCTTTGACTCAGCTTCCTCTGATATGTACGATCAAAGCTGCACAGGTGGAGAGGTCTTTCCCAGCTCTGCTCAGCAAGGTGCGCACACAGATTTAACAAAAATATAAAGATATTCAGTTAGATGTACAAATCAGGCTCCACACACATATATTTGTCATTCACAGTCAGACCTGAAGCAGCCTGAAGGGCCTCTTCAAACACTTGAGAGAAACTATTGCTCCTGCTGGGCCGTCTCCAAGAAGCCTGCGGCAGACATCTTTGATCTTTGGGGGACATCACTTCACTGGGCAGTTTGAGGAGGCAACAGTGAAACTAAAGAGTTGTCTATGACCTTCCATAATTAAGCTGGTGGTGTTTTCATGACTAGAACAGGATTTCTTCCCATTTAGTTAATGGCACTAGACCTCTCACAGCTTAGATCTTGATGTTAGGGCTGTACCTAACAACTATTTTCATTGCTGCCCATCACAAACTTCTCAGATCGTCTTCAAAATTGCTTGTTTTGCCCGACCATCAGTCCAAAACCCAAACACATTCAAGTTACTTTGATCTTAAACACAAAGAAGCAGCAAATTCTCACATTTGAGAAACTGGAACCAGACAATGTTGGCATTTTTGCTTGATAAATGACTTTAAGTATGAATCTGGTGTTCTATATTTTTCTTATTGACAACAAATCTCATCTCTTGTTGACAATAAAGCCAGCCTTATTTTTAAACAATAAATACATTCATAAAATGTTAATGACCTTTCTGTCAGTCATCTGGCTTGTTAAAGGATTATCCAGTCACCTGCAGAGTAATGTTAGTCTAATATTGGTCTCATTGACACCTCTAAACTAAACTAGAGCTGCAACAATTAGTCAATTAATCTATTAGTTGCCAACTATTAAATTAATCACCAGCTCATTTGATAATCGATTCATTGTTTTGAGTCATTTTTAAAGAAAAAATGCCAAAATTCTCTGGTTCCAGCTTCTTAAATGTGAATATTTTCTAGTTTCTTTACTCTTCTTAGTAACTAAATATCTTTGGGTTGTGGACAAAACAAGACATTTGAAGATGTCTCCTTGGACTTTGGATAACACTGATCGACCTTTTTTTACCATATTCTGACATTTTATGGACCAAACAACGAATCGATCAAGTAATAATAAATAATATAATAATAATAAAAAAATAAAATAATCATTCGTTGCAGCCCTAAACTAAACTGAACCTTAATTTCCGAGTTTCCCTGTAATACACCTTTCAAAGTTCATCAATGTTGCAGTATCTGCACTCGTTGGGAGGTTGTCAAACTGTCCACTGAACAATGAGAACATAAAAGAAACATGATGTTGTACTTGTATGATGCAGATGATTTTGTGTTTGTGTGTGTGTGTGTGTGTGTGTGTTAGGAGAGAGGGTGGGGAAACACAATAAAGCTAAATCCTTTCAAGCCTGGCCAGCTGACAGGCAACATAAATTACAGCATATAATCAGAAGGAGAAAGGATGAGAGGAAGTCAGTGGAGGGGGGGTGCAGAGTTGTTGGGCGCTCTCTTTAGCTCATCAACCCCCTTCAGTTAAATAATTTGCCTTGCGTAAATGTGCTCTTGTCTCCATGGCAACCCCTGTGCATCCTGTAGCACACAGAAAAGGCTAAAGGGGCTCTTGTTAATGGAGGTTACGTCATCCCATTTGAACCCAGGCGCATGTTAATTGCATTGCCTCTGAGCAGGCCCCACAGCTTGCCACCTGAGTGAGCGAGGGGCAGATGGGGGTGGCTGACATGCAGCAGACCATACTAGTGATGTTTTATAATAGGTACACCCCTCTGGCTCCTACAAAACCCAGAGGACAGCAATGGAGCCTGAGGAAGGAGGCTGCTTGGAAGAGAAATGGTAGAGGCTTGGAGCAGAGATGAATACAGACAGAGAAAGAGTAAAACATAGAGAGAGAGACTGACAGAGACATGTTTGTTAAAATGACCCTAAGGATGAGCAGGACATTGAGGACAGTTGCATAAGCTACTTCAGCTGTATGTCCCATACTGCAGCCTTTAAGCAGGAGGCTTGAACATAATGTGACTGGACGGATGAAAGAAAAAAAGGCGACACTGGGAGGAGGGGATGTCCTTTTCTTTCAGAAACTCACAGGAGAGAGTAAAAGTTGAAGATGACATCATCATATGACCATCGTCATATGGTATCAGCAATCAAAACACAATGACAACCACACAATCTGAAAATACAGATGATAGCTGTGCAGCTTTAATAAACAAATATGACACTTCATTTTCACAGCGTACTGAAAAGGTGGTAAAAATACACACATGTATCTAAAAAACTATGGTGTGATTTGAGAAAATGGTTTGGCAGTAATGCAAATTATATATGAAACCTATGCAAAATATGCAAAAACTTTACTATGTTCCTTTCATGCCCAAAATATTAGAGCTGATACAGATCTTACAACCCCATCGTTAAACTCCCTGAGGGACAAAAACAACCACAGTGTGTGTGTGTTTAATGTGTATGTATGTACAGTGTGTACAGTATGTATGCATGTATGTATGTATGTATCTTTGTGCTGCCTTGACAATAACCACAGAGCTACACTGGAGCATAGGGAGGCGACTCACTGGTGCACCTCATGCAAATATTCAATGTGTTTGAATCTCATCTGTCAATGATCTTCTGCTTTACATACAGCAGATCAAAGTTCTGATAACACCAGCTGTGAGCACTGGACCAGCACAAAGGGAACAGTTTCAATCCAAAATTAGACAAGTGACTACTATTATGAACTGTTAAAGCACAGAAGTTTCAGATTCAGTTTAATCAAATTATAAATACTTATTCTTAACCTTAAAATATCTGACTCTTTCGCTATCCGCTAGTTGCTAACTGTATTTGGTGACAGGTAGCGTACAGTTGGTTTAACTTTTTTTTTCTCTCAAAACAGCTGCTGCTGCTGCTGTTTGCAGACCTTAAAACCAAAACAATGAGCTACAAGAATGTAAAACACTCTGTAGAGCAGAATCAGATGATCATTTTCTGTGGGCTCATCACTGTGAGCAACACCCATCACATAACACAGTTATTTGATCCATAGTTTATACAAAAATATTGATTAGTGCACCTTTAAGGCCTAAACAGCTGCTCAGTAGTCGGCTCTGCACCAAACACACCAGGTTTTTCTGTCAGATTCTACAATTATCAAGTCTGTCATAACTGCTTCCTTCCTCCATCACTTACATTACAACATCCACTCTTCCCATCAGTCTCTGCTCCTCTTAGATTCCTGATTTCTGCTGTCCTGTCATGTTTGACCCCTCACTCCGCTGGGATAAACAATCCAAGCCACTGCTTCAGAAATAGCTGCTCAGTCGCTCTAATCTGCTTTGACAAGTCCACCAATGGCCCAATCACATAACCTGATGTTGTTTTTGGAGTAAGAGAGGGATTCGTCTGGGCAGGGAGCGAATGTGACCGAAGCTCAATCACTCTCAAAAACAGAGTGATCTAATTGGTGATGATGGTTTGTCGGAGTAGATTTCAGCTATTTGTCAAACACATTCCGCAGGATTTAAACTGACTGGGCCAATCCTTCACTGTCCTATCCTCCCACTAATAATGCTAACTGACTTCATCTGGAACTCATTATTCCATCATTTCAATCTGTTGTCAACAAACACCATCTATTATGTTTTTAGGTTATTAGGCCTGTTAGTTCTACTCCTGGTTGGTGTGGGTCAACTTCAGGTTCAGTTGCAGTCTCAACTAATAAAGTTCATAACCACATGTTTCTAATGATGATAAATAGACACGTTAGGTTGAGTAAAGTGTTGCATGACCGGCTGTCAGTCTCCAGAATTTGATTTCCCCATGTACAGTAGGTCCATATAGCACTGACGATGCAGGATGACATCACAACACTGTCCAATCAATGAGTTTCCTGTCAGTCCATGTGACATCATGTTTACAGCTCTTGCTTTGTTTGTAATAACTCAGTGTGAACATGAAGTTAACCAGAACTAAGAGGCAACGACAGATCTTTTTTTTCTCCATTGGTTCATACTGGAGCTGGAAGTAGTTGATTAATCGATAAAAAAAAAATATTGGCAAAAAAATTATTGATTTGATCAATTATTCTGTCTTTTTTTTTTTTTTTTTTTTAAAGCCAAACATTCCTTACTATAGTTCCGGAGGTTAGGGTTAGGGTGATAGTACACTAAATGTCTCTAGGTTTCAGAGTGTTGACATCACCATGGGCTTCAGGAAATTATGATCAGCCTTTGTCATTATTTTCAGACATTTTATGGACTAAACCTTTAGTCAAAAAAATAATTATCACATTGAACAATAGTCAAACTACAGGTCTGAAAGTGTCCCTACCAGGCCACCCTATTAATTTTACTTTACTATTTGTTTTATGGGTTTAGCTATGAATTAATTGTAGCAGCATGTATTGGCAGGCTGCTGCTCTGTGGAGTGGTGCAGGATGTGTATTTGGTTGTTCACAGATCTTACTTGTTCCATTTTTCTTAGCCAGAATGCACCAATCACCCATTCACAGACTTCTTCGGATTTTACAATGGCCCATGAATCACAGTGCTCTGTGATTACTCTATGAGATGATTATTTGATTTGAAATAACATGGAAACAAGGTGAAAAGCAAAAACTGCACCTCACCAAGTGAAGGTGATTTTTTTCCCTCCTAATTTTCAATTTCTCAAAGTTTCAGGTTAATTTTTGACTCTGTTAGACAAAACAAACAACAGTTGACACGTTCCAATCTTTCACAGACGAACACACCAAGATTATCTCCCCTTCACATCAGTTACCCTCACATCATTACACTCTGGACAGATATTACTGCGAGCGGAGCCTCTCATCACTGCTGTGTGCGAGTGTGTGTGTGTGTGTGTGTGTGTGCATGAGGGAATCACCGGCAGGCTTCTACATACAGCCTGCAGGGCTGCTCCTTCTTCTGCTGCAGCAGAGAGAGGTCACGACTAGGTGGCTTCATTACACACACCACTGGTTTGATTCACAATATTCACTGTCCCGTGCTGTCATACAGGCTGTAGAGCTTAATGGTATGTAGTGCTAGAGGGAGGTGAACATGCAGCAGGAGAGGAAGAGAGGATGAAAGAATGAGATGAGACGTCAGAGGCCAATACGACAGCAAAAAGGAGATCATTCAATTCATTCTCTGCTCTCAAGTTTGGAAAGAGTTTATGAAATCGACTAGCTTATGAGATAGCGGCCATGCTTTGTTTACACAGCCTTATCACACAGAGCAGAGGCCAATGTATGAGTTGGAATCAGTGACAGATCAAAGTCGATTTAACCTGCCAGCAAAAGCACACACACACACACACACACACACACACACACACACACACACACACACACAGAAATCTCAGCACGAGTGTATTTCTTCTGCTGGTTTTTGCTGGTTAGTGGTGTTCTGTGGGGTAGCTGAGTAGCTCTGTCTGCTTGTTTCTGGTTATGGAAAGCGTAAGTGCTGTGCTGCTGTGAGCAGAGATAACTTATATCAAAACTGCTGACAGTTCCTGTCAAAGTATTTACATGAGCATTGAGTGAAAAAAACAGGATAAAGTTTCTTCATTGACATGAAACACAAAATCAGTTCTTACATGGACAAAATACTGAATCAAGGACTCTACAGACAAAGACAGATGTGTATTAAATGTTTGGCATCATTATCACTTTACAGCTGAGTTCACTATTGAAGTCTTCATACTTAAACAACAAATAGGTTGTTTATCCAAAATGATTCAAATGAAAAATGATCAATATGTAATATAAAATGGTTCGCTTGTAGTGACCCAGTTCCCCTCAGCTCTACAGAGTGTTTTAGCCTCTTTCAGCTCACTGTTTTTGTTTTACAACCAGCAATGTCACCATTTTGAGTCACTCATCAGCACTGTTTCCAGCAGCAGCTTACAGCAAAAAAGCTGCCCAGCACCAAACAGCAGACATACAAAGTTAGCAACTAGCTGGTAAACAGTGGAGCATTTAGCAAAGAGTTTTAAAAATGTAGCTAACGAGTTGATAATCAAGAGTTGATTCATGGTGATTGAATTTAAAGTTGATAATATGTCAATGTTGTGTTTACAGCTTGTTTTCGCTGCCACCAAGCAGCCAAATCAATCTGTTAATGCAGGTTTAGGATTTGGTAAAGTTTATAAAACTACTTGGTTAAGATCAGAGAAAGATCATATATCATGGTTAAAAGAAACCTGTGGTGACTCTTGGTAGGAGATTGCATGCAAACCATAGAGTCCAGTGTCAGATACTTTGTGCATCCAAACAATCACCTGATCTCCTCCCTCCTACTGAAGAGGTCGCAGTAACACTACCTTATGCCTTTGCATCTGAGAGACAACAGTCATTATTTTCACAGCCACAACAGGTCACTGGTCAGGGATACATAAACATAGGTCATTTAAAAGAGACTAAAGAGAGTCTAAAACAGATGCAAAACATGGACAGCAAGTTTCATAATCATGCAGATGAAGCTAAATTTAGTTGGTAAGTCAATTTGCCATAAATGAGCCTCTGAATGTTTATATAAAGCATATATGCATGAGAGCAGGCAGCTCAGATGTCCCACACACAGTTGCGTGATTGTGAAAAATTCCGACACCACAGCAATCTCTGTCAAACACACTACTGCTTATTATTAGCCTGAAGAGCAATTATATAATAAATAAATGCATTTCAGCTGCGTAATGCTCCAGCCTATGTTTATGAATCCTAATACAGTGTCTGTGTGTGTGTGGCCAGCATGTCTCAGTGAGGTGATGGCCTGTCAGTAGGCAGCAGAGCCCCAGTAATCTCTCATAAGTTGCCTTAGTTACTGCTATGCAGCCTATCACAGTTATGTAAGGAGATTTACAGCGTGCCTGACATAACACGGCACTCCACGCTGTTACAATGATGAAGTTTGTTTGTGCTGATGCTGCCTGTGTGTCACTGGGGACTCAGAGGTATTATACTGTGTACAATACATTCAGCAATCAATGAAAATGAATGCAGGCTCATTAATCACAGCTGTTTCTCTTGGGGTTAGAATTTGCCCAGCGTTTTGTTCTCTCACAGCCTCTCACATGCTCCTACCTCAAAATGCTTTTGTCTTTTATGAAACATTTTTCAGAAAAGATTTTTCTCCCTCTCTCTGTAAGAGCAGGTTCTCTCCAGTCAGCTTGGTCTGGTTTCAGACACTCACATATAAACACAGAGCACAGCATGTACCCTCATACACACACTATCTACTATTGATTTCTCAGAGTAAACAAAGCAACTGAAACATCAGTCGATCTTTGCACTGAGGGCAGGATCCGCTGCTAACCCTGCTTTCAAAACATTAAAAGCCATCCTCACATTTACTGAGAATACAGCAAAATGCATCAATGCCTTGAAATGTCTTGTTTTGTCTGACCAACGGTCCAAAATCCAAAGAAATTCATTTTACCATCATGTGCAACACAGCAAAGCTTCAAATCCTCCTATTTGAGGCAAGGTAAGTTTATTTGTGTAGCCCATTCCCACAACAATGCAATTCACAGTGCTTTACATAAAAATGAAATGAAATGAAAAGCAAGAGGGTCTGTGATGCACACATTCTGCTCACACAGGCAGTGTGTCCCAGACTAAAATTCTGCCACTGTCTGTGTTTAAGTGAATGTCACTGAAGACCTTCACGACCTGAAACCAGAGCAGTCTCAGTGCTGTGGTGTGGTCAAAATCCTGACTGGAAGACATCAAAACAGTTGTTTAGTGCCAAGAAGTTGGTTAGCTGTTGAAAAACAGCTTTTTCAATGATTTTACTGGCCCATATCAAACGGGAGGTTTGATATGGGCCTATAATTGTTCATTAGTTAAGTGTCTAGATTGTTCTTTTTTAAGAGTGGTGTGATGACGGCAGTTTTTAGGGCCTCTGGGAAGACACCTGAGAGAATTGAGAAATTATAAATGCAAAGTCTCTCTTTATAGATGTCATAATGAACCTGGATTTGTTTTTCACCACCTGCGTTCAGCTTTTCAACACTTTCACACTTTTCTATTCTTACCAGCGTGACATTTCTCCATGGAGATCTTTTCTTGCCAGAGACACCTTCACCTTAGTGGGTGCAATAACATTTGTGATTTTAGAATTGAAATTATTTACAAGCTCATTGACTGAGACCCAAGAGAGGGCGGGTGTGGAAGAGAAAGCCTGAATAAATATTTCACTGGTGTTTTGTGATTACCTCTGTTTGAACATCTGTGTGCACAAAGATAGTACTCTCAAAGAAAACACAGGAATGATCAGAGAGAGCAACATCAGTCACCTCAACCTTCGAAATGTTCAGACCCTTGGAGATGATTAAGTCCAGAGTGTGCCTCTTGTTGTGTGTGGGCTCCGTCACATGCTGATCAGTCCATAGTTATCAAGAACACAACATCATTTTTTGGGACAGGCTGTGGCTGACGAGGAATGGATGCTAAATCACAATCATTCTTTTTATATTACCTATCAAGGCAGGAATTGAGCAAGCACACTGGGCATTGTAACTATGATGACTGTGTCAGAACTGGCTGAAGACTTAAACCAACTGGTGGAGGTGGATGCTAAGGGAACAAAATAAGAACTGTTTTGGTAGTGATACTGAAACTCCCACATCCTGCTGGCACCTACTGAAAAAAGTCGAATAAAACTCAGACGTGCAAAAGGGTTTGAGAAGTGATTATTAGGAAAACTAGTTCAATTGAATTCTTTCTTTCTTTCTCATTTTTCCTTTTGGAAAACCCTTTGGAGACCTGTTTGAGCAGCACACAAGCTGCAGTGGTTGAGAGTACGTCCTTAACTGTGGCAAAGGACCATTTGTCATACTGTCATCCTCACACTGACCCTCAGAGAAGTGTGTCCACTCTGCAGAGGCAAAGAGTATAGAGAGGTCCTGTTGTCTGCTGAATCTTTTGTTCAGCAAAAAGGAGGAAGCAACACAGACGGGCCCAAGACTCCACAGGTAGCCGACCTTGGTACAAAGAACTCCTGATGAAGGACAGCTATTATGTTTCATGTACGGCTGCCTTTCAATACATCGCCAAGGTTACTGTGTGCACTGCGAGTGATGTACAACATGTATGAGATGTTGGCTGAGGCGAGCACAGAGCTGAATGTTGTGGAACTGCTCAACAATCCACGAGAGCAAGGACACAGGAAATGAGCAGAAGCCAAGTGTGTCCCAGCTTTTAAAAGGGAACATAATGGAGCGTCTTCTATGGTTTGTCTCTGTGCAGAGGTAGACTTCTGTAGCAGGATTTCCTTATTTTCACACAGCATAAGCTTTCTGGCATGCTGCAGGTGCACCGAGAAGTACAATGATGCAATTAAAATGTTTTCCTGGTTATATGCTGCATTACAGTTAAGGGAAACACATTTCTGAGCTTATTACACCGTTTTAGCTGAGAAACACTGAACAATACAAGCCACAAGGGAAATGTCAGTGACATTTTAATGTAAACCTTAAAGTGTCTGGAGGACATGACGTGACATTCTGAGATAGCACTACAGGGAAACAACAGGCCTGGTACGCACTGTGCACATGTTTTGGCGTTGTGACTGCCGGGCCAGAAACGCTGCTATTAATTGACTTTTTATCCAGTTTTAAGCCACATTTTTATGATTGAATTTTTAGACCATGGTTGTTTTTAACTGTATCTTTTAACTGGATGAAGGATTTTAGTCATTGGACGTCATTGGCCCTGCTAATTGTCTTATATCTATGGGGACATTTTTGTAGCTTTCTAAAACTGACGTTCAATCATGTCCACTTCATGCAATCGGTCAGGTGTGCAGAGATGAGAAAGCAGGCAGGAGTTGAGCTTCTTTCACCATGAATGCCTTTGAGAAGAGAGTCTGTAAATGATTCCCATTTGAATGATTATGGTGTCTGACCCGTCTCTATGACAGCAGGCCTTCAAGTGTGGCTGTTCAGAACAGCTATAAAACACTTTTGCCTTTAGACGTGGTCAGATGACACGTCGTACAAACTAGTTTGTTTCAAAGCCTGGCCTTCAGCAGCTTTCAATAAGTACAATGAAGAAGTCCCTGAACCTCTTTTTAATAGAACTAAGAAAAAAACAAACCAAAGAACAGTGAAGCTGAGTTTCCATGGTCATGTCCAGTGGGCCCCTTTAAGAATCCAAAACAACAACCCCCAAGCTCCCCCTGGTTCCTTTGTCCCCTCACTCTCCCACAGAGAAAGAACATATGGAGCTCAGGGTCAGGGGTCACTCTGAGGGAGGGGCTGTGAAATGGCAGCTCACACTTCCCAGCATCTACTGCTCACTTTGCTGTTGGAGACGGAGAAGCGTCATCAGGGGGATGTGACCAGCCAGCAACAGCTAGCAGCATTCTCCGGGGTCGTCGGGTCCTGCTGACTCCCAGAGACAGACGATCCATCATCACCAGCCGTCACTGCTCCCCGTTCTCACTCTCTGACCCTTGACCTTTGACTAGCAGCACATGGTGGCCTCTCCTACACTGTATGGATCTAGGATGAGACTGCACCTATCCGACACTCAACATCTTGTCTTGGTGTTGAGTGTCAGTGTCAGAAACTCCTTCCCCTCACAACTTTAAATCAGAGGGGAACTTTGTCCAGCAATTTTGTAACTTTCCGAAACAGACAATGTCACAATCACAAGGTAAGCAAGTAGGAGGGTTTGAACTTCTCAAGTTCCCTTTTTTCCCTCCCATTCTTCACACAACTACTTCCATCAGTTTGTGTGAACAATCAAGTGCAACACCATGGACGCCTCTGAAAGAGACTGAAAGTGTGCACCATTATATGTAGGGTTCAACACATCAAGACTAAAAAGACATGGCAGGCTTTTTGCCCCATTTGGAACAAGTACAAAAACTAACCCAACACTCCATAACCCAAAGATATTCCATTTATAATGATATAAAAAAACAGAAAGGCAGATGTTTACTGTTGCAGATTAATATTTCAATGCATTTGCTTTTTTTCTTTGAAATGTAGAGACATGAATTCTGTTAATATAAAGCATTAATGGTGTTAATGCTCTTCACTTGTCCAGTGAGGCCAAAACATCAAAACCCATTAACAAACGAGCCAATAGTAAGAGGCTTTACAAAGAAAGACGAGCGGAGGCCGCTGGTCAAACATTGCAGGAGGCAGAGAGTGGAGTCATGGTTATGAGCATGAACGTGTGTGTGTGTGTGTGTTTGTGAGGAGACAGTGGTGAGGCCTGGCCGTGTGTTACATTACAGCGATGCATTCAGTGTAGCCTGAGGGAACTGTCCGAATGGATTACTCTAACAGGCTTAACAGCAGCCCGGCTGGCCTAACAGAGCACGAGGCAACAAGCGGGGGACAAACCACAGAGAGATGGACAGAATTACTGCAGGGGGGATGAGAGGAGGAAGGAACTGATGAGCCATGAAAGAAAGGAAGGGTAAAGGGAAAGATGCTGGAATCTGTGGTGAAAACAAACTGGATAAAACTGAATTCATTGTGTATAAAAACAACAAAACTATGAATGCAGAATGAGACAGTAGTAAACTGGAGATAATTCAGTTCATCCTTTACAATACAGCAAGTGTTTGTCCTTTATTTTATTGAGCTATTAGCATTACACTGCCATATATTATTATCTGATCATTACTCAGGCATACCAGGCATAAGTCAACAGGGGCATGCGTCAGTGATGTTAGCCCCTGTCATCATTAGCATACATCAATGGGCAGTGTTAGCGTGCAACCTTTGTGCTGACTGACTCCCAGGCTGGTGTGTGTGTGTGTGTGTGTGTGTGTGGACAGATGGCCCGGGCCAGAGGGAAGCTTTAGCTCCTCAAATCCCTTTGTGTCCTGCTGCAGCTTGAGGACGCTCCCACCTCAGCGCTGTCCTACACACCTCTGTGGTCCCAATATATTCAAAGCTGCACGGGGCAACAATGGCAGCAAGGGAGCTCTTTGAAGAAACTAGATATTAATCGCCAGAAACAGGCTTGGACTGGCCCAGTGGAGCAGTAAGTTCTCCCAGAGGAGATCAAACATCCTGCACGGTTTACATTAAGCTGGCCTGCCAGCTCCATACAGGTGTGTTCGTAGGTTATACATTTATCACATTCATCTCACAACACCATCTTGATCATTCTAACAACAGCAAACTCTGTGAGACAGGTCAAGTGTAGTCACGTTTATTTGTACCTCGTTACATAAATGTGATGACAGGTAATGTTACATGTCACACATCTCAACTAAATGCTGTCAGATATACTTAAAGGCTGCAGCAGCACAAAGTAAATCATGCTTATACTGTCTGTCTTACTGTAATAAAGTTATCACTCAATTATCAATTATGCTCAAAGAAAATCAAATCAAGTATTTAAACCGAAAAATACTGTTAATGAGCCAATTTTAATTAGTTGTTGAGGAGATTCTATAAAAAAATTGCTTCAGCATCCAAATGAGTCAAATCAAGTAGATATCTTTCAACATTACAGTCTTTTTAGTGACAAAGTCCCTCTTTTTGTTACTATACTTCCACCACAGCTCAACAGGGAAACACTGTCTGAGGAAACACAAAGAGGGAATTTGATGGTAAAAAGACTGTAAATGTGGCAGATATCCACTTGATATGACTAACTCAGACTGCTGAAGCCTCATATAAGCTTCACATCAACTTTTAAATGCATTTTTGCACTAAATGACTGTGTGGACACACTGTGGATTTTGGCCTCCATCACTTACATTGAAAGCACATTTGAAGGAGATCTTTTAATATCCAGTATAAACAGGAGGAATGATTACAGCGAGGAAAACCTCTTTCACTGTCCATATGGACACCTGACTTGTTTTAAGACACACTTGAAAAGTTGTGAACCTGTCCTTTAAAGCTTCAACAACAAAATATGTTTTCAAATCCATCAGTGATGCAGCCCCGTCAGAGAGGTGACGACAGTTTTCTTTCGTCCTTTTCTTTCGACCTTGTGATTAGTGGACGACCTGCTCTACCTGCTGAGCCACAGCTGCCCCACAAGGCGGCTGTGGGGAGGCTTTTCTGCCACAAAAAATGGGTCAATATAGTCTATTGAATATAATCTGGGTTTTTTTTAGCTAGGATCATGTTTATATCATACAAACTTCCAGCTAGAGTTTAAATCAAATCTTAAAATCCCACTTCACACAACAACAAGCGAAGCAAAGGTAGTATCTGATTGAATTTTAGCATGAAAGTCTTGCCTGAGGTACAGCTGTTACAAGAGACATTCACCTTGAAAGAGTCATGTTGAAACTTGTAGACAGAGAGGAAACCTCCACCGCTCTAAATGGGGTTGATGGCACCTGGCTAGGAAACGGAGGTGGTTGTAAATCGAGGTGGTGTTAATGCATTCAAGTCTGTGTTCTGGCCGGTGACTAACCTGCGATAGGACTCTACACACACACACACACACACACACACACACACAACAGCCTGTCTGATGCAGTGTGAGTGTGAGAGAAGCAGGGGATCTCTGCTGTGGGAGAGCAGTGTGTGACACTCAGGTGTGAGGAGTGGGAAGTGTGAAGGATGGAGACACAGGAGAGGACATGAAAGGAGAGGAGAGGGAGTACAAAAAGGAGGGCAGAGAAAGGAGAGGAGGAGGAAGTCTGGTGCTGCTGGAGCCGAAAAAGACTAACAAGTATCTCACTCTTGACTTTTCAAACAGGATATGAATTACCCAGAAAGTTGAACACCTGAGAACAGAAACTGAACATCTGCTGGACATCATCACCACAGCCTCCACTGTGTGTGTGTGTGTGTGTGTGTGTGTGTATGTGTGTGTGACAGCACGGCTGTGTGTATTCATGCGTGTATATCCGTAGCGATACATGCAAACAAGCATGAATGCTCTTGCTTCGCCCCACCCTATCACAGTCACTGCTATCAGCGGGGATTTCACTGGGATTGGTCTTTCAGAGCTATTATTTGTTTGTGTAGATAAATCTACAGTATTATATAATCTTAGGGAGTTACAAGAGAGAGAGAGAGAGAGAGAGAGAAAATGGTATACATCATTCTGCACACAGAAGCTCAAACATCCAACTGAAGGAACAAGAAGAAAAACATTTTTAAGTGGTAGAGGACTTTAACTCTGCCCTCCATTCAAGTGGAACACAGGAAAAAAAAATCTATGACAGTAAGAAATCAAAAACAGGTTTGTTGTTGGACAATCCTGCTCATTAATATAATATTAAAGCCTGGTTGAATGTCTGCTATGCAACTTGTTTGCTTTCCAGCAGCTACGTTTCATGCTGGGCTGAACGAACAGCAGGCGTAGAAGATGGCAAAGTGGCAAAGCTGTACACATGTCACACTGTAGCGGCATTGACCTCATACAATTGGCACGCCACACACACACACACACACACACCCCCCTCCCCAAATTAGCTCTTCGCTCCTCTTACCTTTCAACTCCACAATGCTGCCGACCCAAAATGCATCTGGTGTTAGAATGCGGGGACTATTTCAGGCTCTGTATGCCAGCCAGGGTGTATTTATACTGCTGAGACTCACTGGCATGGTATGGGGTGGGTGTCTGGACTGGAATTAAACCAGCTAATTAGCATTCCAGCCCGGACCAAAGAGCTCAGGATCTATAACCGGGCATGATTTGAAATAAAGGAGTTAGATATGATCTTATAGAGAGTACAGTAGACTCGCACACACACACAGAAGACACTGTAAACCCTGATGGAGCCCAGGGCAGGTCTACAGGAAGTCTGGCCCTCTGACTAGAACAATGGGCTGAGGGAAATAAGGCCACTGCCACACAAAGACAAGGGAGGAGGGGAATCACAGCCTAAAATAAGCAAAGGCATGGAACACTGCCTAATGTGGGGCACTGCAATTAAGGCTGCCTCCAACTCAGGGTACAAGATCACGAGGGGGTGCCGAGATGTAGCCTGGTGCATGACAAAAAAAAAGGAGGTTTACGGAGCGCCAAAGGCAACATGTTGACATCAATCATGGCAGCATTAGTGTCGTCCGGATGATGGCGCGTCAAGGGGGAGGACAGCAACAGGCCTGATCAGAATTGTAAATGATCTCCAATGAAGTGAAGGGTGGAGGCAAACTGAAGCTGATGATAAAGGGACGGGGATGGGTGGCTTTGGGGATGAATGAAGCGGAGGGGGGTGTAATGCTCCTCTAAAGCTTAATTTATGATCACTTAAAAGGCAGATTCCAGAGTAAAACTGAAGTGTAAGTATCCAAACTCACATTCATCTTTCAGTACACGGATCAGCCTGTGTGACATTTACTGTTGTTCTGTTGTGTTCCTGCTGAAGATGTCAATTGGCCTCAAGTGTAACACACACCAGCACTGTTCCATTGCATCAGTTGACGTCCAAACCAAACACCGGTCATACGGCTTTAATGCAATGGAAACAGGATAGCGGCGTCTTGACACCGCTGTCGATGTGTGGGCTTACACAGAAAACAATAGGTGCTCAATGCTGGAACATTCTTCTCCAGGCTGCACAAAAACAGAACTGTTTTTGTGCAGCCTAAACAAATGAGACATGTGATAATTAGTGTGTTCTAGAGGTGCTGGCATGTAGATTTTGTTGCCATTTGACAGAGCCAGGCTAGCTGTTTCCCCTAGCTTCCAGTCTTTATGCTAAGCTAAGCTAACTGGATGCTGGCTGTAGCCTTATATTTAAAAAGGACAGACATGAGTGGTATCAATCTTCTCATTTAACTCTCTGCAAGAAAGGAGAAATAAACGTATTTCCAAAATCTGCATTAATCAAATTTCACCATCCAGTTGAACCTCATTTCGTGGAAGGACGTAAAAAAACGATTCTGATCATCTCTTTTCATCTTCACAGAACATTCAGACTCGGGATGGAAGACTAAGGACAACAATTTGTTTGTGTTGAGTTTGTGTTAAACAATCAAAATGCTGAGGAGGACACATAAAAGAAAAACAATTGTAATCTTCACATGTGGTGGCTTTGCAGTATGAACCCATATGAGCAGCTGATCATGTGTGGGGAGACGAGCTCCCAGCCCCCATGAAGATGTGATCTCATCAATTACAACAGTAATGACATCATCAACACCAGCTCCCTCAAACATTAGTTTGATGGTTACTGAACATTATTTGGATTATTTGGATATTTCAATCACTAGCAGCACTATCTGAACCTGAATCATAGAAAAAGCATTTAGTTCAACCCTGTTACCCTGACTGTTAACTTGTCCCATGGTTAAACTACACACACACACACACACACACACACACACACACACACACACACCAGATGCTCCAAGATTTGGGCTGAGTGGTGTTAGCAGACCAGACAGCGGGGCATATGGACTCAGTATGGTGGAAGCTTATCAGTGTCGCCTCAGAGACTTGCTGTAGCCTGAGGGCAACACACACACACACACACACACACCTTTCCCACCAAACCATCAGGACACCAAAAGACTTAAACATAAGGTCTCACACACAAAATGACCAAGTCAAAAACACAAAAAACTACTTGCTATTGTCACTATTTCCAGCTTCTCAAATGTGAGGATTTTAAAGTTTTCTTTGTCTTCTGTGATGGTCAACTGAATATCTTTGGGTTTTGGACTGATGGTTGAACAAAACAAGACAACATCTTGAGCTGTTGCAAATTATAAAATGGCACTTTTCACCGTTTTCTTACATTCTACAGACAAAATGATTCATCGAAAAAATATCCAGCAGATGTAATCAACAATGAAAATGATGGTTAATTGCAAGCCCTAGTCTCATTATCTTGCAACTGGCACATTTTTGTACAAAAGTCCACATGATATCAGTCAGGAGCATTGACAGGACAAAAAATGTGCAATCACAGCTCTCTCCAGACACACAGATTTTACAGTTCTGAACTTTGGTCCAGAGACTCCACTACACACACGTTACCAATTTGACTGTGATGCAATAACTCCCAGCATGCTGCTAGAACCAAATCCAGAAGGTAATACTTGTCAAAAAAGTGACTCCACTCTGTGATAATATGCTGAATACAGTGTTACTGGATGGGAACACAGCAAGTGAGCCAGTCTGAGTCCAAGCAGGTAGCAAGAAATTAGGAACAAATAAAACATTACACTGCTTTACCCTGAAACAACTCTTTGTTTGCTCACTTTTATTAATATGACTCGAACTAAACACAATGTACAAGTGTATGTGTGAAGTATGCAGGTGCATTACTGATATTATAAATTACTGCTCAATGTGAAACACACAGAGAGAAAAAGTGTACCAACATCACCCATGACAGTCTAATTTGCTCTCAAAATGAATTTAAAATAATTTTCAAATGGCTGACCTTTCTACAGGAGACTGTATGTGTGTGCGTGTGACCGCAGATTAGCTCAAATTGCACTTTTGGAAAAAACAGTGAGCAAAAACTACAGCGCAGTTATGAACTGTAGTTTCAGTCTGACGGATTCAGAGCAGCACAGCACAGCACAGGAAGCTTATATCTGATAATAGCATTTTAAAATGCCAAACTGGTGGTTTTTCACCAGTATGTTCACACACAAGAGGCTCGTCTACCTTAAAAGACTCCAGCTCGTTGTGCAGAGGTGCCGCCGAGACTCCACAAATGTCAACAAACACGCTGACAGCACGCTGCTGTGTCCCTTCATCCCGTTATTTCACTTCATATGCTATATACAGTGCTTATACTGTGTATGTGGTACTTATAGTTTGAATAAGAGGGCTTACAGCTGTCAGTTTAGGTTGCTGTACTCAATGTGTAGTGTATATCACAATAAGCCTATCACTGAAAAGAAGTAGTAAGAGAAGGGACATTTTTAGTCAAAAATATTCCTAAAAAGTGTTACGCTGGGTGAGTGTCGTGGTTCCTTAAATCACGTAAAGATTCGTAAAACCAACAAAATACCATAAAACAGATAGAAAGCTCATACCTGCCAACTCGTCCGGTTCCAGTCCAGTTTCTGTGTCTATCCCACAAATAACAAAGTAGTGGGCGAAGCGGCAGGGCGCCGCGCCGGACACCACGGAGCTGCCACTCATCCCGGCTTCGGTGTGCAGCGCTGTCCGCTCCTAGTTCTCCGAGCGACACATCTCCAGAGGGAAAGAAGGGAAAACGCGGGATAAAACACTCGACTCAGGGAAAGTGCGTTTCTGCTCTGTGTCGGTTCCAAATGTAAGTAAAGGCTTCGTGGTTTACAGAAGTTGCTTTTGGTTTTCCTGTCGTAGTTCGTCCTCCGTGAACCGTGTGTGCGGAGCTTCCCGACACACTGCTGACTGCTGGAGGGGAGAACTCTGTGAGCCTCCGCCTCGGTGGAGCTCGGAGGAGTCGCCTGGCAGGGCGGGACATTCAAATCTAGTCCTTCATTCAGTCCATTCAGCCTGTTCACTAACAAAGAGAGGGCCAATTTTGTCTCTTGTTGTGATAATATACGCGAACAAAAAGTGGTAGAAATGATTCACCGCTGCACATTCTCTCAGTGATCGAGTCACGTTGCGGCTACATTAAAGTGCGTCGCTGTTTTACACGATGCTACGTTTCAGGGACTTTATCGGGTTGCGGGAGTGGGGGATGGGGTGGTGGGGGGTTGTAATGCCCTATGAGTTGCCTTAATGGGGTGAGTTGGAGGTTCTGTATGGATGCCCTTCTAGTGAAAAAAAGGAAAAAGTGCAATTTAGGTCCCCTTTCAATGAAAAAAATGCCCTATAGGGTGTTGAGGAAAACATGGTGAAGTGCCCTTCCAGTGAAGAACATGAGGTACTTTGCCTTATAAGATGCCCTTACGGTGGAGTAAACTGGCCATTATGGTAGAAATGAATGTTTCCTTTATATAGGCTGACCATTAGGAAAATAAAGCACCCTTAAAACATGTAGTTTTTGTAGCTCACATTATCCCATTCAGTTGATTTTGGTACAGTACTCACTAGTTTGCTCAGTGCTCTCACCCCCTTTAGATTGTTTGGGTCAGTGCAGTCTAAGCTGTAAATTTGATCCTACCTCACAATTTGTGAGCTTTCTGCAAAATGCAGCTAGAGGCAGCAAGAGAGGAGATGAGAGAGATAAAGGTACGTTTGCATTAGTCATTAGCAATTAGGGGGGATGCCCAGTAGAATTTAAACCTCTGCCTAGGCATGTTAAAAAGTTTTAAAAATGTATCCTGTCACCAAACTGTTATGAAATCTGAAAGAGAAGTAACACTGCTAACAGACAAACAGAGAGGAGTGAAAACAACTTCCTTGGTTGGGGTAAAAACATACATGATAAAAGCACGAGGGCTAGTGCAGTTCTAGTGCTGTATGTCAATGCATTACCACCCCATGTAACTGGAAAGGCAGGACAAATGACAGAACTGCCCAGTCTTTCAAGGATGTTTGTCACTTCTATGACATGGAGGAAGACAGTATTGCCACTCTACTTAAGGTGTTCCACTCTTCCTAATGTCCAAGCTATGCTTATGTGCCTTAACCTCTATTGCATGGTGTTGCCATATTTTTTATTAAAAGGCAGTGATATAAAATCCATGTTTTACTGTTTAGTTGTGAAAAGGGGGGGGGGGGGGGGGGGGGGTATTTTAATTTGTTGCCATATGGCAACTATGTATGAATATGGAAGTGATCTGTGTGCATTCAACCTATTGGACTTACATTGCACTAGGCTACTCTGGGACTATGTTTACAACTTTTGATTTAATTTAAAAGGGAAAAAAACATTTTTATTTATATTTTGTAATTTCAGACATTTTGTAACTGTAATGCATTATCTAGATTATAAGTTATTGGAAATCATAGTTTTAACAGAAGGAATTGCGATATCCCACCCAAATTATACGTTGGTCCACTTTTGTGTACATTTCTAGACAATAAACCCATACAGTTTTAACAACAATATTCTCTTCCTAGAAGATAATATCTTGTAGATGGTTTACAGGTGGCAAATTCACTGTGATACATAGTCCAGATAGCACGGTAATAAGAATTGTAGGCAGCATTTTGTGCCATTTTTGACAATATAGCCAGTTTACATATGCTGCTTTCATCCATAGAACATGCAAGCCAGCTTCTTCTATGGGAGAGGGAAAGAGAAAAGGGCAGAGTCCTCTTCCACCAGAGGAAAATGAAGATGAGCTAGTGGGCGGTGATGAGAAGAGCGATGTTGACATGAACCTGGATGAGAGCAGTGACAGTTCAGAGTCAGAGTCAGGCACAGATACAGAACCAGAAGAAACAGGTAGAAGTATTAGATAGTTCATCCTCTATGGGGTGTATGTGTGCATGCGTGCATGTGAGTGTGTGTGCACGTGAGCAAGTGTGTGTGAGGGAGTGAGTTTCTGTGCGTGAAGGGATGAAATTCAGTCAGAATGCTGAATGTAATGTGAAATTGTTTGAAAAACATGTTGATATTGACTAAGTGAAATTAATGACATTGAATGAGAATGATTAAATGAAATTAAATAGCAAATAAATGTGTTTTTGATCAGAAAATGATGTATGTAACTATCTTATTACAATGTTATTATTACCATACATTCCAAATAACAATTGAAATCATATTAAGCTGTCAACCCAGCTTAGAAACAGACGTGGAGAAGGAAAACTCTCATATCTTCTGCTGTTGTCCATTGAGAGGGACGTCCCAATTGACCGTAACAAGGTCCTTTTATTTCACCAGTCTTGCTTCTTGCTTCCCTGACAGGACTGCACAAAACAGCCAATTCTCAAAATGTTAATAGTTCCATGTTGTTACTACAGATGTGTTTAAGAAATAAAAATGTACGTTACCCATTCCTTATATTTTATTACAGAGATGTTTGCAAAATAAATGTTTAAAAAGGAAATCTTTTTTAATACAGAGGTGTTGTTTTCCTTATATTCTGAGTCACAGTATTACATGTTAATCTTAATTGGGGATGTAGCATTTTTTACCAAACATGAATCCTTTCTTCTCTGCTGATTGGGGCCCATTAAATGTATCAGGTGCCCTTTATATTTCTTTGCCCCTGCCCCTCAGACAGCCTGAGTCCACCACTGCAATTATGCATTCCTTTGACTATTTGTTATAACCAAATTTTGGCCAGGGACATAGCAAGTCCTTATTGGAGCCGCTCTCTCAGACAACTCTCTATATTTTGTTTTTTAAAAATTATATTCCATTATATTATTTAATCTATATTAATATATGAATCCAACATACAATAAAAGACAAACAGTGGGGTTGACTGTTTTGACTAAATATGGTAATATGGATTAAATATAGAAATATGGGAAATGCAATAATGGAAATGGGAATGTGAAACCAACATATTTTTGCTTGGCTACACCAAGCAGCCACCAAATGAAGCAGTGTGTGTGCTTCTCTCTTTGTACACATTTAGCTGTCTTCTGTCCTATTAACTAAGTCATTAATGTTGGATACACTGACCATTTTTTTTTTTAAAAAGAGAGAATCACCCTAGTGATTCTAGTGTTTTACGGTCATATTGGTATTTTAAATGCCACACAATAACCATATGGGCATTTAATCCTAATATCCCTCAAAGAATTGAGTTATTCTTTAATATTCTCTAACACTTAACATTAACACCCATTTTGGGGGGAAAAGACTGACTAACCATATGCACAGAGGAGATTTTACTGAAAATGTTACATTTCAAGTACAAGTACAAGTGACTCTGTCTTGCATGTCAAGGACATAACAGACAAATTATTCAGTAATAGTAGCCTAATTTGAAAAAGATGGCACAAGATCTAAGTATATAACAGTATTCCAGGAATAGGTGGCTCTTCCCTCTGTGCATAAAAGAGAAAGTGTCATCAATCTATTCTCTCCTTACAGGTCAGCTGCTGTTCTGTGAGACACCACACAGGCAATGGACCAATAGGCATCAGGCAAATTAGCATTTTTGTCAGCTCACACAGCCAACCACCACATTGTCTACTTGCATCCACAATATAATAAAACTCAGATATAAACTGATCAACAACTGTGTCCTATGTATGTTTGATTATAGGATTATCTGCCTCAAGGCTGGCAGTTCTGCACACAATTCTTAATGTGTTGATAAATTACCATTCCATTAAAAACTGTATAATGTATTTGGACAGTAAGTTATGATGACCAGTGGTTACAGAGACAGAGACTACTGTTCTACAGGTTAAATAGTCGAGGTTGTGTGCTGGCCATCACCCACACTGCTGAAATGCTCAACACCACCTACCAGCTTCAGACTACCAATTACTTTTGACCTCTCTAACAAGGGAATTGCAAGAAGAGTGATATTCCCTAAGGATATGGTACCACTTGTTAGTAAGTTTGTGTGTATTGACTTTGGATTATGTTAGTTTTGTGAGCATTTACTTTTTATGTAGCAGAGACAGAGTAATTGAATATTAAATCAATGTATTTCCAGATGCTTTACCTTTTTTTGGTGGAAACTATAGGAAGACTTGTTCTCCCAAGATGCGCCTGGAGGGCTTCTGCTCGTCTGTTGACCTTCCAAGGAGTACCCTTTTTCATTTTCCCATTATGCTTAAATTTCAAACACCAGAGAAAATTTGTTTCATAAATGAAAGATGCATAAACTCCATTAAGGTGGATTTGCCGTAAGATTCTGAACCATGTTGTATGTTTGTCATGTAGGAAGCCAATATCCAAGTGTAATTCTTATAGATAATACACTTTTTTAAAGTAACAGTTTGTATTCACCTTAATTGTCCTATCATTCTTTTCACTATGAGGCTTAATTGCTTTTTCTTAACCTTAAAATACCATTATTTAACCCATTCATAATGATGTAATTAAGGTTTTAGTAGGATTTTGAGGATTAATGGATTATAACATATTAAGGTACCTTTTCTGAATACTTTAAGAGGTTTTTAAGGGCTAAAACTCCTGAAAACAAACAGCATGAACATCAGCCATTTATACCTGAAAGGATGCATTAATTTTCTTTAATGATATTTGGTCAATTTTAAGGGGGGTTTAAATTTAACCCCCCTTAATTCATGCAGAACAACCATATGATCTATTCATGTATTCATTGATTATCTGTCCTGTAAAAGTGTATCATGAAGAGCAAATATAAGTGCAATATATATTGCAATGTCTCCCTCTAGTGGTGAAATAGAAGTACATACGAGCCACACAGCATTTGACCAATGTAAGACATATGCATTTTGATATGAACATTTTAAAAACCTTGCCCTGCACCTTAGTAAATATGTAATCAGAACTGAGTTTTCAAAGTACAAAATCACTCAACTTAAAAAGCACAAAGAATGTGACATAATATATCTGAAATAGCTGAAAAGTTTCAAATTTATACAGCATTCTGAGCAAAAAGACTTAACAACTTAATGCTGAATGTATACATTCTGAGGTAGCTGGTAAAAAGAAAATTGTTTCTAATTGACACCAAAATATTCAAACACAATGATATCACCATAAACATAGTATGCATATACAGTATACATATATACACAGAAACAGTTTGGATCATCTTTGGAAAATCAAAGATAGAATTAGTTACAAAAGGTATGGTTGCATTTGCCCGCCAACAATTTGTCCCTTTGGGACTGAAACAAACTAGATACATAGACACCGGCATCTTTTTCTCACTGATGGGGTCTTGAAGAGAATCTACACTTCTTCTGCTTCCTGGCAGAACCTACAAAGAACAAGTTTAAAAAGGGATTACACCAGTATCTAAGACCCACCTACAACCTTGAGAAATTGGATAGTGTATTGGTTGACTGTAAAAGAATTGTTATGCATGAAACAAACCATGTTAGAGTGAATTATCACCTTTTGTTGGCGTTGCCAGTGGCTTCTCTGACCACTTGTAACCTTCACCGACTGATCCTATGGTAAGAATGAGGGTTAGGGTTATTCAGATTACATACATTCAAAATCACATTTTGACAGTCATATAAATTTAATAAGGACAATTAAAAATACATTTTAAAGACTTCAAAAGAACACACTTTGCTCCCTTGGTGCTTCCCGATGTATGTGATTTGTCCACTGTTTGGCTTCACACATGGACTTCTTCATCAGGGCTGTTGGAGGGTCGTGGGATCTGTGCCTCTGTCTGGGTACCCTTTCACAGTGACTAGGTCCTGGCCTAGCTTCCCTCTGGGAATCATTATTCGTGGTTCTCAAGTCGTCCTCCATCCCTGGACTAGTTTTTCGGTCTCTCCTGGTTGGGAAATAGCTGTTGTGCCAGTCTTGGATCACTTGTTTCCTTGCTGAGGATTGTGTATTTCCAGAGGATGATGAGCCTTTGGTGGTATAATGATGATTGGATGTTGAGGTGCTGCTATAAGAGTGTGATCGCTGTATTTTGGATGAAGATAGATGTCTGTGAATAGGTTGACTCTGCTTAGATTTAGAATGAGCCGAGGAGGCAGAGATTGCTTCAGACTGAGACAAACCTCTTGAGGAGGCTGAGCTTCTTCTGGCCTCAGAAAGTTGTCCACTTGTGGATAATAAGCTACTGGTGAAGGTGGATGGGCCTTCTTGGCTAGGTAATGAGAGTTGCCTTGAAACGAATTTGGGGTTTGTTATGTTTGCTTGTCCCTCATTCTTTGTTTCATGGTGTTTGTTTTTTGCAGGGTTTGGTTTGGATACAAATCGTCCTTTTTTATTTCTGCACAAATCAGGTGTGTTTGTGTCACAGGAGTCACTCTTCTTGCTGGTTGCAGTGGGGGTCTTTGGAACATGAGTTTCGTCTTTATCATCTTTGTGGACTCTAGATTCTTCTTTAAGTTTCAAGTACTTATTGGGTTGAGAATATTTCTGAACAACAAGGCGATGAATCCCAGAATTAGGAACCAAACTAGAGTCTACCTCCTTGTCTACAGACAGGGGCTGCTTCTCTGGTGAGTCTTCACATGACAATTGGTCCACGGTTTTAGTTGAAGGTCCATTTTGTGTAGCAAATAAGTCATTGCCACTGTCCTTTGCCTTCTTTTTGCAGATATGGTCACTTTTAACCACTTTCTCAGAACCATGGGATACTGTTGAGGTTGTTTGTCTGATGGTCTTGTATTGAATATGGTCAAAACCAGGTTTGGGGTCAATCAGCTGTCCATTCTTTCTCATACTGTGTGACAAGTCAGACCATGCATCTTCCATCACATTTCTAAACTGTGTATCATGAACTTTAGTCTGGTGCTGTGGCACTGAGAAGTCTGCAGGTGACAGTCTAGGTTCTTGAAGCCTTTCATTTGCAGTTCCACACTGAGTGTTCACAGTTTCATGTGAATGTCTCTTTTGTTGAACACAAGGGGCATCACTACTGTCAGCTGACCCTGGCAAATATAATCTCTTCCTCTTTGCCTTTTTGTAGTTATGTCCACTTTCATCCTCTGTGTCAGAGTTCAGTATTATTACACTTTGCTTTTTTGAGGTAATTTTTCTGTTTTCTGTCAACTCTCCACTCTTTTCTGTGCTGTGTGACTGTCCAGGGCACGCATCCTCCATCAGATCTTTAAACTGTGACTCATTTACTTTTGACTGGTGTTGTGGTGCTGGTAAGTCTGCAGATGACAGTCTGTTTTTTTGAAACCTTTCTTTAACAGTTCCACATGGACTGTCCTCAGTTTCAGGTGAATATCTCTTTTGATGACTGCATAGGGTGTCTCCACTACTTACTGATCCTGAGAACAATCTTTTCCTTTTTGCTTTCTTGTTGCAGTTTTGGTCACGTTCATCCTCTGTGTCAGAATCAATGATTATTATATCTTCCTTTTTAGAAATTCTTTGTTTGTTGGTTTTGGGTCGAACATGCTTAGAACCAGCCTTGTCTTGTATCAGCTGTCTAAGTTTTTCCATACGGCCCAACTTCTCAGAGCTACTAGTTTGACTTTTTTGCACATTTGTAATTTCATCACTGTCACTCTCTTTTTCAGACACAGAATAATCTCCCTCTGGGGGCAGAGGTGCTGACCTTTTCAACAACTGCCTGGGCACAGTCAAATAGTTGTGTTCTGATGCAGATGAGTAATCACAACTGTCTTCAGTTTCACAGCTGTCTTCAGGCTCAGAGTAGGACTCTCTCCTCTTCTGGGGTGTATGTGGTTCTCCCTCACAGTCCATTTCATGTTCTGGTGTGGTCCTGCCTGATGCCACTTGAAAACAATTCCGAACCTGTACAGCTTTTGCTTGTAGAAAGCTCTCAATTGTGTCGAAGACCTCTAACTGGGAAGAAGCAGAAGCTGGTACTGGTCTTGGAGCTGGGCAATGTAAGGCACCGTGTGTTGGACTTGTGCCACCCTGTCTTTCATTGTCTCCATTTTCACCATCATCTAGCACAACTTCTTCAGGGCCATCCTGGTCTTCATCTTCCGATCCAAATTTAAGGTCCGACATGCTTATAGGTATGACTAGACAGTCATCATCATCCTCCTCCTCCTCCTCAGTCAGATCTTCATATTTCAAAACATTAGAGGGACTATATGAAACAGAGTGGTTTGTTTGCTCTGCCAGATGTCCCATGCTGTCACATTTAGGACATAATAGACCATCATCACCAGTCTCAACAAAATGTGGACAACAGCGATTTTGTGCTGGATCAAGTACTACTGTCTTTGGTGAAACCGTTTTTTTTGGAATCAGTGTCTCAACTGAAATTATTTCTGTCTTCATCTGACCCTGACTCTGCCTGTAGCCTTCATTTTCAAATAGTGACTGCTTATTGTTAGGTTCAGGTACTTGTGCAAGTGAAGGATTCTCAATCTGTGAATTTTCATCTTCACTTATTTCTTCATACCATGGTTCTTCAAAACATGTTGGAAAGCTTAATTCCTCATGCTCAGTTTTTGGGACTTCTGTGGACAACTGTGGCACATCATCATCTGAAATGTCTTCATACTGGGGATCTTTTAAAATTTTCAGAGAAAGTACTTCACCCTCACTTTCAGATAGAGGAGCCTGTTCTTTGACTTTGTTTTCAGAGAGTGCTATGCTTAAATCCATTGGTGAATATGCAGTACCTGCTTCCTCCCTCGCACCTTCACTAATTTGTGCACTTTGGTATGTAGGAACTGAAATTACATTATGAATCTGAATTTTATCAATTGATGAATTTGGCTTGGAAAGAGCAATTACGTCCTCACAGGTATCACAGCAATGTTGTTGATCTTCAGTGTTTTTCTGTTTATTTGGATTTGCATTGTGATTTTCAATGGGTGACGTGAGTTCAAAAGTTTTGTTTTCAGATACTACTGAATCTGACTCTGGTGGAAGATCCTCTGAGACATCAGTCACACCTTGCATACTGTCCAACCCTACTGTCTCCACTGGTTTCAGGCCTGTAAATCCTCTCTCCTTGACTGTCATGTGTTTGAGAGCCCCAGAAACACCAGGCTCTTGGTCTATATCATCCAAATTCTTGTTGATATTTAACCAATAAGACTTCCACTCTTTTTGTGATGAGCTGCAGTTGACCATTAAACTGGGGTGCTTTTCAGTCAGTTCATCCAAGGTAATTCCAGACAATGCGGTGAGAACCACTGGACTCTCATCTTCATTCTTTGTGCAAGTGGCAGCAACGTTCACCATAATCTGTGGATATTCTGTGGATGTAAAGAGATGGATGTTATCTATATCCCCATTCCAATATTGTTGCAGTATGACTTCAGAAAAGTTGTCCATTTCTGCAATAGTCTCTACATTCCCCAGACTAGCAATCAGCTCCTTCAGTGCAGTTAATGTATAATGAAGAGTGGTCACTTTCTGTAAGGACTTATCACACCACCATTTACTATGGAAACTTTCATCATTGCTACTGACAAAAGTTTTATCTTCACAGCAGTCATCTGAATAAACAAGTTTGCCATCACCACATGCAGTCATAGTTACATCCAAGTTTTTTTTAATTAGTAAATCACAAGCTACAGTTGCCCTCTTCTCAACAGATTCACTTTTAGAAGCATGTTTTGAGCTTTTTATTGCAGAGAGTAGTGTACCTGTTGAATGGTTCTCTGATGCCGATGTAGTACAATCGCCCATCTCTTTAGACTTGGGAGTAAACTCAGCCTGCTTTGCTTTGCTGCCCTTTGAGCTATCCTCTTCAAGTTCTTGTCCAACTGCAGCAGTGCACTGCTCTTCCACAACACAGTTAGGACTTTGCTTCTCCACATCTTTGTCAGAGTCAGAGACTGTGAAGGGAAGGGCAACACCGTTAGACTGGTTAGGCACGGTGCAGACAGATTGGAGTGTGGAGTCCCGGTCACTGGTGCTAAAATTCCCCTCCTTATTGGAGAGTGTGAGTCCACCACTGTCCATAAGAATCCTTTTATACTCTTCAAGCCTTTTTACAATAAAGTTCAGTATTTCTTCATCAGAAGCTGGTTCTGTTTCTCCAACTGGCAAGACATTGCCTGTGGATGGCTGACCACTGAGAGAGGGAGAGAAGACCTGCTGCTGATGGAGAGTAGGATGAGTTCCTCCTGACTGATCTGGGTTTTGTGTTCTAGTCTGTCCACAATTAAGAGCAGATAGTGAACTTTTCATGTGCCGACTCTCGCTGTGTCTTTCATCTGATAAATGAGCACTAGTATTAAGTTCAATGTTGGAATTAGTTTTCTTTGATGAAGAATGGGGGGTGGTGAAAAAGGATTTGAAATCTAGAGGATTTCCTTTCAGTAAGGATTGCAGCAGTGGGCAAGAACTCTGCTGTGAAGGAAATGTCTTTGTTGGGACTCCAAGGCTGTCTCCCTGAAGTACTGCAGCACTTCTCTGCTGCAGTCCATTATTTTTGTTCAGATTTGACCCTTCCAGGGAATGTCTACTATAATTGCGATTGGAAGATACCTTTTGTTGTCCACTATTATAAATGGATTGTCTAACAGTGTTCTCATTAGCAGATGTCCCAAAATAACTGCTGTGCTGTGCAGAAACATGTGCTAATGAATGAAAGTCATTAACTTTTATGAGCTCCATAGAATATGGAATGGCTACCATTATGTTTTGTTTTTCATTTGCAGGGTGAGCCACTGGTTCAGGTGCAACATTGTTGTCTTGAGGTGATGTAAGAGCACCAATGTTACTCCAGTATTGGAACGCAGGATAGCCCCCTCCTTGGCTGTGTGGACATCCAGATTGCATTGCATGGGGAGCAATCTTTCAGGTGATTACTTCAGTTAAATGCTTCTCATGTCTAGGAAACAAAAAAAAGAAAAAATTAGTTGGTGGCTGGTTTCACATTCAATAAGATATACTTTCTTGGGCATGGGGGTGCATTATTGTCTGCTGTAGTGTCTTTTTGGCTGGTAACAGGTAACAAGTCAGGGTTGATTTATGAATTGGATCTTACAACGTGTTGGCCATCCACATCGGAAATCAAACGTGTTTATTGTTGTTCCGAACGGCTTCACTCAAAGGCAGTGAAAAGTAGGGCTAGGTGATTAAGTGAATTTTTTTTTCAACAATTATGAAAACAAGATAATCGAGATAAAATGACTATTGTGCTGCATTCCATTTCGCAATGATGCTCTTGTTTTGTCTTGTGTTATAAATCCAGCACACCCTTTTCCTTACAGCGGTGCACTTTCACCCCTCCCTAAAAGCCCAAACTCACTCTCATTGGGAATCCACAAGTAAGTGAGATGTGAGTGAGACGTAAGCACGCTCTATCCGTTCAATCCACACCAACTATGACCTGCGAGGGGGTTTCCAAAGCTATTTGAACAAACACTGGCATGCACAGTCTCTTTCACCTGAGACAGTAGCCTCACGTCTCCCCCTCCACCTTACCCCTCCAACTCTCCCAGTTTGAAAACCTCTGGTTTAGAAAAAGAAACAGCTAGTGGTGTAATGGAATGTAGTTGATCCATGATCCATACGGATTGCCCCCCACGGTTCGGCACGAATGTGAACCGCGGAGTAATCGCAAAATTTAATGTCTCATTGGAGACAAAGTGAACAAATTGCTGTAGCTACAAGTTATGGACAGATAGCATGTCACTAACAGGGATTTTGAACAGCAATGACCAAACCAGCATCTCAAGGGTCCGAAGTAGACTCACTTTGTGAGTTTTGTGATCTGTTGCACCCCTAGAAACAGCACAAACTTAACACCCTTCTACAATAATGAGTGTACTGTGTAGTTTTGCAGTCCAATTAGACCACCTCGGTGGCAAGTCTTCTCTACTGAGACAATTTAGCAGATCGTATTCCATCATTTTCAGGAGTTGGTATCTCCCGATTAAACTTTTATCATATCAACATTTATAAGAGTGGGAATCGTTGGAATCCCACAATTTGGTTTAGATCCTTCGAGTCACAACTCAATTCAGAACAAATTCTCATTTCAGTAAACACAAAAGAGGCATGATTTTTAAAAATGAAAGTTTTGGTCAGTGTGACCACCAGCTGTGATTGGTTGCCGCAGCGTGATGTCAGGATGTGGTTCTCCAAAAGTTGATTCTGGATCAACTTTCTCGCCACCCCACCACTGCAGCCTAAGTGCACTACCCCCATTCAAATGAATGGGAGGACTGACGTTTTCACCGCAATGCCTTATTTGGTCTGAATATGGCCTTAAACAGGACTTTAGCCTTTGCTGCATTTAACACCAGAGCTGAGTGCTCGGAGCAGGAAACAGTTGCTCTGCATTGTGCTATCCTCTGTTTCCATCATCCCTCTCTGTTTCCATTGCAGTTTATGTGTTTAGGTCATTTAGTTACAAGACTCTGTAAAAGTTTAAAGCCTGTCATGCTAGGTCATGTGACAGTAGTGCGTTTACGCAGCGAGTGGGGGCCGCATAGGGCTCAGCAAACGCAACTCAATGTCAAGCTCGATGGTCAATCATATGCATGCAACCGCACATTCCTGGTGGATTACTTTGTAACATGAATGCCGAATTTGACTGTTTACCCCATGACCATTGCGACAAAAGATAAAACAGTTGCCGCTGGGATAACTTTCCAGAGTTGTAAAATCCTGTCTGTGAGTATTACAAACCGCTTTGCAGTGTATCGGCTTCTGATAAGTCCTTAAATGCATTAATGTAACTCCAAATCGGCTTCCTGGATCGTATTTCATTGTCTCACAGGTACCTCAAACCCCCCACCACTGCAGCACCCTGCATCATAGTGTCGGACTGCCAGTTTTGGTCTGACTCTGTATAATGACATGGCTAAAAAAAAAATAAGGCAGCGATTTGACAGATTGACAAAACACCAGTTGACTCAGGGGCTTATGGACTAATGCAGCAACTTTTAGGGGACGGCTCGAGCACCCAGCTGCATCAACAGTCTCCACATGAATGTCCCCCCCCCCCCCCCCCCCCACGCAAGGCTATGTATATCTAAGTATATGTGTTCAGTCCCACTTGCACGAAACAGACAACTGATACAGATGAAACTAGCGATGTCAGTTTCAGTTCATTTTGCTTTCAATAGACTAACACCCATTAACCAATAACTAACTGGTTCATCTCCAAATTCTGGAGGAAGTCTCTGATAAACCCTGCTCTGTGGGGGCGAGCGTTGTCATCTTGGAGGACAGAGTTTGGTCCCAGACTGTGGAGATATGGGATTGCCACTGGTTGCAGAATCTCATCTCGATATCTCTCTGCATTGAGATTGCCTGCAATGATGACAAGCCTCGTTTTTCTAGTGAGGGAGATGCCGGCCCACACCATCACACTGCCTCCACCAAAAGATGTTACTCTATCAGTGCAGCAATCAGCATAGTGTTCTCCGCATCTTCTCCACAGTTTGACCCTATGATCCAACTGCCATAGGCAGAATCTGGACTCATCGCTGAACATAATGTTCCTCCACATGTTCAGGTTCCAGTGCACGTGTTGCAGACACCAGTGCAAATGAGCCTGGCGGTGAAGACCAGTCATGGCAGCCCTCCTGGCAGCCCCATGAGACCGGAGATTGGCTGCGTGCAGTCTGTAAAGCCGTCGGCCATATCGTCCTGCGGTACCTAAGTGCTGACAGGGTAAATAAACGGTCTTCTTGGGGTGTCGTCTTCTTGGGATGCCCACTTCGCAGCCTGTCTCTGACATCCCCAGTTATATGGAACTTGGCCTTCACTTTGGAGATGGTAATAGGGCTCACTCCAAATAATGCCGCAACTTGTTTTTGTGGAGCACCAGCTTGAAGTTGCCCAATCAACGGGCCCTATCCAGATCAGTCAAACGTGACATGCCGATTCTTGGAGCAGACACCTACTGACCACTGTAGCAGGGCCCATGCTCACAGGTGCTGCCAATCAGGCTGATTGGCAGCACCTGGGTGTACCAGAAGCTCAAAAGAAGTGTCAATAGCAACAGCAAAATAAGCTGCTTGGCAATGGCAGAGAAGATTTGGCAAATATTTCATGGGCACAACCCACATACTCAGCTCTGCTGCTCATCCCACAAATGCATGTTCCTTACAAATGTGGCACCATTTAGCGAAATAAACAGGCTTTCCAACGGTATAAGATTTATTGCCAAGAAGCATTGTTACAACAAAGAAATGATCTACCAAAAACAAATTTCCTTACTTTTTATGCTAAGTTTATGTGTTCCGAGTTTTTCACACCACAGAAAAATGTGTTATTGACCACCCAGCCAAATTTGACTGAAAAAAATCACCAAGTATATAAAATTAGGTTTCAAAGTCATGGAAAAACAAGCAGTATTCTGAGCTCTGAAACACTGGGGGCATGTCTGCTGAAGGCGCTGAAACTGCGCCTCCAACTGAACAGTCTAAACCTCTGAACTTAACGCTCATGCCGAACTCTCTTAAAAAATATACAATTCAAAATAGGCCTTGTTTGTACAGTGGGGCAAAAAAGTATTTAGTCAGCCACCAATTGTGCAAGTTCTCCCACTTAAAAGATGAGAGATGCCTGTAATTTTCATCATAGGTACACTTCAACTATGAGAGACAGAATGGGGGGAAAGAATCCAGGAAATCACATTGTAGGATTTTTAATGAATTAATTGGTAAATTCCTCAGTAAAATAAGTATTTGGTCACCTACAAACAAGCAAGATTTCTGGCTCTCACAGACCTGTAACATCTTCTTTAAGAGGCTCCTCTGTCCTCCACTCGCTACCTGTATTAATGGCACCTGTTTGAACTCGTTATCAGTATAATAGACACCTGTCCACAACCTCAGTCACACTCCAAACTCCACTATGGCCAAGACCAAAGAGCTCCCAAAGGACACCAGAAACAAAATTGTAGACCTGCACCAGGCTAGGAAGACTGAATCTGCAATAGGTAAGCAGCTTGGTGTGAAGAAATCAACTGTTGGAGCAATTATTAGAAAATGGAAGACTACTGATAATCTCCCTCGATCTGGGGCTTCACGCAAGATCTCACCCCGTGGGGTCAAAATGATCACAAGAACGGTGAACAAAAATCCCAGAACCACACGGGGGGACCTAGTGAATGACCTGCAGAGAGCTGGGACCAAAGTAACAAAGGCTACCATCAGTAACACACTACGCCGCCAGGGACTCAAATCCTGCGGTGCCAGACGTGTCCCCCTGCTTAAGCCAGTACATGTCCAGGCCCGTCTGAAGTTTGCTAGAGAGCATTTGGATGATCCAGAAGAGGATTGAGAGAATGTCATATGGTCAGATGAAACCAAAATAGAACTTTTTGGTAAAAACTCAACTTGTTGTGTTTGGAGGAGAAAGAATGCCGAGTTGCATCCAAAGAACACCATACCTACTGTGAAGCATGGGGGTGGAAATATTATGCTTTGGGGCTGTTTTTCTGCAAGGGGACCAGCATGACTGATCCGTGTAAAGGAAAGAATGAATGGGGCCATATATCGTGAGATTTTGAGTGAAAACCTCCTTCCATCAGCAAGGGCATTGAAGATGAAATGTGGTTGGGTCTTTCAGCATGACAACGATCCCAAACACACCGCCTGGGCAACGAAGGAGTGGCTTCGTAAGAAGCATTTCAAGGTCCTGGAGTGGCCTAGCCAGTCCCCAGATCTCAACCCCATAGAAAATCTTTGGAGGGAGTTGAAAATCCGTGTTGCCCAGCGACAGCCCCAAAACATCACTGCTCTAGAGGAGATCTGCATGGAGGAATGGGCCAAAATACCAGTAACAGTGTGTGAAAACCTTGTGAAGACTTACAGAAAACGTTTGACCTCTGTCATTGCCAACAAAGGGTATATAACAAAGTATTGAGATGAACTTTTGTTATTGACCAAATACTTATTTTCCACCATAATTTGCAAATAAATTCTTTAAAAATCAGACAATGTGATTTTCTGGATTTTTTTTTCTCATTTTATCTCTCATAATTGAAGTGAAGCCTATGATGAAAATTACAGACCTCTCTCATCTTTTTAAGTGGGAGAACTTGCACAATTGGTGGCTGACTAAATACTTTTTTGCCCCACTGTAGGTGTAGGACAAGCAACATGGATGATATTTAAAAAATAAAGTAATGCCAGGAGCCGCTGTTTAATTTGGCACCTATTTTGTAGGTAACTGTGGACTTATTTCAGTAAAAATATAACTTAAATGAGTAGTTAACAAGCGATCCATCACCAATCATCATTATGTTAAATTGTCTTTTTTTTTCCCAATGAAGTTCGGGGTCAACGTTTCTCGCTTCTTTGAAAAGCGCCAGCAAGGGGCTGGATGTAGCAGATGCAGGAGTGTGTCTGTAGTGACAACGAAGGCTGTGAAGGCACCAGAGTACCAGTATTCCACAACACAGCCCGGGGCAGCAAGGGTGAGACTGGACCAAGTGCAGGCAGACACACAGGCACGACTCCCACAGTGGGACATAGATATATCCTCTCAGTGGACCGGAGTTTTAACACCGACTCTCCCCATCAACGGACGCTTCAGCTGGGTTGGAAAGAACTCCTTGAGCGCTACCATTTACCAAAAATGCCCCCATTCACCAGTAACTGCTACTATGACACCAGTGTCTATCAGCCCAGCTGTGCTGGCCCGGGAGTAAGCATAAATAAACTGAGGAATAGAGGAGCGCTAACTGCTAAGCTAAGGCTAACTCCTCATCATATCTCTACCCAGAATTTTCCTCGCCAATGTATGGTCTCTGGCGAACAAAATGGATGACCTGTGACTGAAGATCGCCACTCATAACAGGATTATGGACTGCAACTTAATTTAACAAAGCTTGGTGCACGGACAATCCCACTATCGAGAGGCACTGCTCTGCTAACCTAGAATATCTCATAGTTAAGTGTAGACCTTTCTGTCTGCCCAGAGAGTTTACATCTACAGTTGAGACTGCAGCATACATCAGGATGCCAATGCTAAGCTTGCAATGAAAGTATTGCATGCTGCCATTAACAGACAACAGACTACACATCCAGCCAAAGCCAAGGCTCTCTAGTTCTTATATAGCGTTGGGGGGGTTGGGGGGCTACACCACTACGTCATACTGTAGCCGTTTTAGGCACACCCAACAAAACCAGGAACACAGGAATGGTGAAAAACAGTTTAACAGCCTAACTCCACAATTCAGTACTACATAGTTCAGTCTTTTCACATTTTCAACAATTATTTTCTAACATTCTTTCTTATATTCTAGGTTCTCCATGATAGAGTGGGCTTGTGGAGGATTTATCTCCTTGTCTGTGTCTTCTTTTTTCGGGCTTCTGTGATCTGGCTTTTCCATTTGAACTGGGCCATAGTTGGGGCTTATCCATTTCCTAGGCCTAAAAGGTCGCCTACAGTGGGTTTCAAGGAGACCATAAGGCCTCCTGAATCTAACATCGATGTCCATTTTTCTGGATTTATCAACACACCACAGCTACACCTTATTTTTATAGTCAATGGGCTACACACAGCACAGCATAGCTATGCTAACAATGCTAGCCATGCTAACTAGCTGCTACCCGCTGTGCAGGTTGGTAAAACTAAACCATCACATCTCTTTATATGTGCAAGTTGGTGCTCCTGGCAGTGTTGGAGTCTCCGTGTGAGATGCTTCAGTCGGTAAATGTGTGTTTTTAAAACTTATTTCGGGGCTGCTCTCACTCTCAGTCCCGCAAGCTACCAAAATTTGGCACCACATGAATAACATGAAGTAACGAGTTCATTACCCAAGCCTAGTATAACCAAATTAACCTATAGACTGACATACATAACAAAAATATTCTCAGCAGTTAACCGATTAACGGTTAGCGGTTAACCTTTGACATCCCTAGATGAAACAGACTCAAAGACAGGCTCTTTTAGCTTTAGCACTATTAAAAATATGTAGCCTTCTCAGTGGATATATATATTTTTTTTTTCTTTTTTTTTCTTTTGAGAATTTAAATTAACAGCATCACAGCCTCTTCCAAAGGATAAAAGACGACTCATTTTGTTTTTTTACTAGTGCAGTGCCTGTTCAAATCGTGCCTGTTCGGAACGGGCCGACTACTTGGCCTCCAACTGCTACTTCAATGCATAGAAAAATTAATACAATTGATGCGAGTTGTGAATGAGTATATACACCAACAACGTGAAAGAAACTAACATTCCAATATACACCGATGTTATAAATAATAAGTACTCCATTAATAAATGAATGTTCTTTTCTCATTTCAAGTAAAATAAAGTGGATCGATCATATTGGGCTCTTAAATTGTTCCTATTTTCTGTGCCTTCAGTTCGGATTTGAGTGGGTATGTTTCCTCCAAAGATTTGTGCTTTGTCTGTAGTAGCGCTTCACAATCGCCACGGTCTCAGAGCATATGAGACAAACTGGTTTTGAACTGCCCGTGGAAAGTATTTGCTCCATTTTACATGCATAACTAGTCATTTTCTGTGTTCCGAATTGCATACTTCTACTTTTTCCTTTTAGTACGTACTACAGCTGTCCTGTACAAAGTACATACTGTTGCATGCAGTATGCATACAGTATGCAGACAACTGGGACATACTACTTCATCTGCCATTGCGGCTTCTGTCATTGGTCTGTTTTCTCTTGGCAGCTCAGTCGATGTGACCTATCATCTGCTGCACAGAGATTTGTGTGTCAGAATAGCCAGAAAAACATGCCGGCTTGCATACTGCAAAATGCTACCGGATGTAGTAGGACATCCTGGTACTTTTGGCATACTAGGGTTTCCCATACATTCATTTATTTATTTGTGGCGGCCCGCCACAATATCAACATTGACCGCCACATATTGATTTTTTTTTTTTTTTACTATTTAAAATGGGTAGAATTTTATTTCATGCTAGAGAGAAGCAAAAAGGCATCATCATTGAAATATGGAAATATGGGGAAAATGGTGCATACTTCACTCAATCTTCCCTGCAAGGCATTCATAGTTTAGATCAGTACCGGAACAGTGCCTTTAGCTGGCCAAAAACAGTGGGGCTGCGTTGGTGGGGGCATGTTGTTTAAGGTATTGGTGAGACAGTGAAATACAACAATTTCACGGCAAAAGTTAGGCCTGGTTCACCTTTTTGGCTGGAAGACCCTCTGCGTTGGCATCCCCGCTTAGTCAGTGGCCTGCCCTTTTCCAAATTGCACTGCTTTTTCACACAGGCCAAAAGCCTGTTGAATGTGGCCTTAGTTTGTCTTTTTGACCTCCTTTCAATGTCTGTAGCACCAAGTAATTTCCTAATACAGCTGAGCACTGCACAGTGTTTCCCCTACCATTGCCTGGGAGGGGCGACAAGCCCCCCTCTGAAAGATAGGATGAGAGAATACTGTTTGTGTCGATATAGTTTGATGTTGCGTTAAAATATATAACCCATTTCTTCCATAAAGCCGTGCCAGTGTTTGCATCGATCCTCTCTCACACTCTCCGCGCAACGCCACCCCCACTCGCTTACAAGTCCTCCTGCAATAGGAGGGAGACACAGCGCCAGTCCAGGCAGACAGCGAGACTATCAGGTTCAGCGACAACAGCTCAGATAATAGAAAATAAAGTGTCAAAATGAATATCAGTGCACTGCACATATATCATGCAGTCTGTGGCACAGCCTGAGGCTGTTGATAGGCTAGTTTTCCTTGCACAAAACCTGTAAGATGTACAGGGCTGCATAGGACGAAATACTTTGTCTGGTAAAGAACTGTCTGTGTCCCTCTTCACATGCTGCATGAAGTAAGTGATATGATTTATCAGTCTTTCATTCTTCAGTGAACTAGCAACTTTCAAATATACAAGGAGAATTTCCACAACGCAGTCACTCGCAATGGTGCGCCCAAAAAAAAAAATTCACATTTGCACACTATTTTCACTCACATATAGGGCTGTTGCTGTAAAGGAATTTCCCCTGCGGTGATTCAGGGTGGCTCAACAGCGCAGTATGCAGTCTATGCAGTATTAGCACCTCTTTTTGTGTGAAAATCAAGGTATGTTAGTCTGATTATGTGTTGGCCGAATGGAGCAGCAGTACCTGACAAACAGGGAAAACACTTTAAATCATGTTGCGGCAGGAAACAATGGTGGCCTACAGCAGAGTCCCCTTTATGAATGGAGTCTGGCTGGACGCACCTTTAGATTCTATGATTGGTGGAAAACTACTTTACCTCGCAGGTTAAATGACAGCCTTCTCAGTTGTGCGATGACCCAGGAGCGTTTTAATATATAAAATATTCATAAAGATTTGTTTTTAACTACCAAGCATTAGGGCTGAACAATTAATTGAAATATTATCCATCAGGCCTAAAGACAGTAAAGCAGCTCCAGATTTGTTCCAACTCCAGTCCCATAGTTATCATTGCTGATGTTTCCAAATTAGGCTAGTAGCAGCTCCGCAAAATCTGAACACGCTGCTTGTCTCTGTGGACATACAGAACACTGATCATAATACTCCAAAAGCCTGTTTAAATTCAGAAAACATGTGATGTTCATTTAGCCCTGCTGTACCATGGTATCAACTAGGGATGTACCAATACAATCTGTTGTGGCACATCCTGGGGCCAGATGCATTAAACTCTGTGTAGATTCATGACTAAAACTGTATGTACACACAAATACAGAAATATGCACACACATTTTTTGCATCAGATTTAAAAAACCATGTACGCATGGTCCCATTTTTTATAAATCTCAATCATTGTGGAACTAGGCACACATGCACGGAAATGATGCCTCCTATATTAATTAGAAGAATGATAAAATTGATTAATATTATGTTTAGAAATTCACCTTTGGCATTTTACACATCAACGTGTAAACGCATTAAATTTAAAATAAATAAATAAATCACAAAATGAACAGTTGGTTAACAACTTAATGTTTCATTTAGATTCCTCGCCCTATTTTTCCATCTCCATCTCATCATATAACCCACAGCTGGCTTTACAAACATGTGTACACTGGTCTGAAGTATACCTGAGGTGTGCATTCTGTTTTTATTAATACTAGTTTATTAGTGGTTTGAAAATGGTGCATGTTTTTTTATATGTACACATCATTTATGCATCTAGTCCCTGATTCAAGTTCTACCTAGAAAGCCTTGGAAGTATGTTGACCCACTGCCTGTTAGCTAATCCCTGCTGGTCAGGTTAGTTGGGGAAAAATACATCATCATCATCATCAACATCATAGTAAGGGAACACAAAATGAGTATATGACCTCACATGGGGTTGAAGTTCTCACCTTGCTGCTGCATGTTCAGTACTTAATCGTGGATTACAGTGCACACCTATGAACTAGGGCTGTCAAAAAAACAAAAACAAACAAAAAAAAAAAAACACAGGTTCAAGGCGCTATTTGTGCGCATTAAGTCCACAAGAGGGCAAACCAATACAAGAGACAGAACTACTTGTATAGGTATATTTATTTCAACATGTCTTTTAAAAAGATCTACATACCTACACATTACAAAATAAAACACATAAAATAATGTCCCATACCATAAAACATAATTTAAAGACCATCTCTCTCTTCTCTCTTATCTCTTATCTCTCTGCGGCCGAATTGGGCTGTGAACTCTGTCATCATTACCACATGGTTGTTTGTTTCAGCTTGACCTACATTTCAGTCAATGAAAGAGACGTTGTGTGACTCCTGTCCATCAGGTACACAGCCACAGTAGTGCCACTTTTTTCACAATTGAATATTAATTTTCACAATACCATGAACATGAGTACACTTCTGCTTCACTGCAGCAAAATGAGAACTTCAACCACTGGAGGCCAGTAAAAGCAAGATATTCAGCCGATGTCACTTTTTAGGATGACACAGTACAGGAATACTGAACCCTCAATTGTCAATTCTTCAAGAGAGCCAGGGAGTTTTGCTTCAGAGGCCTTGCAGAGGGGAAAAGGATCCCACAGCATTTGTGAAGGAGAGAAAAGTCAATTGAGGCCATTAGATAAACCACTTGCTTGCTTTCCTGGCCCCAGGTCCCTTGTTTGTTGTAGCTCTAGCAGTCCATTAACTGTAAATAGTGTTTTTTACAACCATCATAAAAATCAATTATATATTTTTTCTATGCAATCATATTTGGACATCTCTCCTCTCCTCCTATTTTTTGTTTCCTCCTCTCCTCCTCTTCTGTCTCTTGTTTCCTCCTCTCCTTTCCTCTCTCCTCTTGTCCTCCTCTCCTTTCCTCTCCTCCTGTGTCAGCAGCAGTATTCATGTCCTGCACTTAAATCACACTCTGCCAGTGATGTGAACAAAATGTTCTGGTCACGGGCCAAAAGAGGTCCAAAAAAATGCCTTTTTCAAAGCTACTGGAGTCTTGAAAATCTTCTGAAGAAAACATTGGATGCAGGTCAGGATCAAATGTGATCTTTTGGGTCCATTTCTAATGGTGTCTATCGTCAAAAGGATGGCCTACACCGTCACCTCATCCCTCTGGCATAGCCAAGTGCAGATAATGTAATCTGTATGCTTGGGGCAAGTCTAGACATGTTCAAAACAGTGCGGTCATAAGACACCATTAGAAAGTCACTTTTCTTCCAATTGTTTTTTTAATCTCCAAAGATCTTTAAACAATGTGTCCTTTAAACATAATTCATGTAATTCAACACAGGGTTTGAGTTTCATCACGTTTACACAATTTTTAACATAACCTTGCTGCTTTTCTGATTTTAAACGGGCTCACACCGGCTTTTTAACTTTTCTTTAAATGTTATTCAAATTCTACTCTACCTTTAAATGTCATTTAGGTTCACAAAAAAAAACACATCACCAGCCATCTTTAAAGGTGGCATGACTTTCTCTTCCTCCTCTCTCCATCCTGTCTCTGTCTGCAGTTTCCTCTCTGGTTCAGCTGAAGCAGGACAAGACTGATAGTTTTAATTGTTATTCTCTGAGGGGTTTCCACTGTGAGAAAGATTCTGAATTTATTGGTGAACAGGACTCAAGGTCAACCTCATGAACTTTTACTTCCTACTCAGTAGCATCCATGAGTGTAAAAGTTTAAATTTGGTTCTAGTTCAGGTTGATTCCCTATCGATTGTAAAATTGTTCAAGGTTGCTCTGCTCAGTGTGTGTGTGTGTGTGTGTGTGGATGTGTTATGTGAATTAATGTACTCAGCCCTTTTTTCCCCTTGAGCACCTGCCCCCCTAAATATATGGGCGAGGTTTTTGTTGTTTAATAAATGAAATTCTTTTACAAATTTCTGCTTTGATTCTTTTATAAATTTAAGTAAATAGTTATGTGTGCATATTTATAATGTTTGTCATTGTTCAACACAGGCCATTCTGGTAGAGGCATTAAATATATGACAACAGAGCAGAAAGAATGTTGTTTTACTGTTGTGCGGCACTTTGTAGACGGGATGTTTTACTGGCGTCATTAAATTCTTTGTAGCCGCCATCAGTCCAAAATTGCGGAGGCGTAGCTCTGCTGCCTGCGCGCTGTTGTTCTAATGGCAATGCAACGACAAAATAGCGTTCACTTCTTATCAATATAAGTATTTGTTTGGACTGTGGACTAACTGATGGTTATGGTTTAAGGGGGGGGCACCTTCCACATTCTTCCTCTACCACATATGGTCATGTATGTTGTCTGTATATTTTAGTTTTCCAGCTGCAGGTAATTAATCAAAGATGAGGAGAGGCTATGCTAGCTTTTCCAAATAGTTAAAATCAGTCTCTTCGTTGACTTAAGGAGCTGGCTCAGGGATAATTTGAGTTATTGATTTAGTTCATTAATGACTATGCCGACCACAAATGCATATATGGACCTAAAAGTACTAGTACTAGGTTTTAAAAGGCAAAAGGTATGTCAAAAAACGCAATCTGTTTAAACGTAGATGAAACTAAACTGCGTCACATGAACTGGAGACAGAAGTAAGTTAAACTACTGCTGTAACGTTATCCAATACATAATATTGTCTTAACGTGTCCATTTGTTACAAATTTAACTTAAAGAAAAAAAAAGTTAAAACCCAAACGCCGAAATTCCTCTAACGCCCAACATTACTTACCATATCTTCGCATATCACTTTATTAAAGGTTTTTCTTAATACTCCCAGCTTCTTCAAAGCCGCTGTGCGCTGCAACGCTGTTTTCAACGTGTAAAACTCCAGTCCGAGTCCGGGTGTGTAAAATCCTCCTCATCTGAAAGGTATCCCACATGAATGGTTGTTATCCGTAATCACGTTTCTGAGGCAGAAAAAGCGAACTTGAAGTTTCTCGAGGATATTCCCGTTGAATTCGTAATCCTGCTGTGTTGAGCGTCTTCTGAGGTAGCCAACTTTCTGGATATTTCAAAGTTCAGTGAGGAAGAAAGAAGCGACCGGATGATTTATATGCTGTTCAGCGAGCGCTCTGATTGGTGGGTTTTTTTGAGTGGGAGGGGTGTGTATCATTGGATGGAAAAGGGCAAGACACCAAGTGAGCTGGAAAAATTCTGCTTTAAATCAAATTAAATATATTTGTCCGCGCTTTAAATAAGTCAATTAAGTTGTGTCTCATAAAATGTGCTCTCTTTTGTTACAATTATTGAATGTTTGAATCTGACATAAGACTAAATTTCAGTACAAGTACACATGAATGTATTCACTGAACATATTTTCTTTTCCAGCAGTTTATCAATGATTGAAGGAAGTAATCTACACAGATATATTTCAAATAAATCCACTATTCTACAGTGGATTTTTCACACAGGCACCAAAACATACATTACACATTGTGCCAGGGTGGGGACAAGTTGAACTCCGCCATTGTGGTTGCAAAAAATGAAGAAATTAAAATGAAGAAATTATATTTGTCTCCATTGTTCAGATGCTGCTGATTCTCTCAGACACTGCAAATGCAAATCAAAACTTCAACTTAAAGTGGACATATTCTGCACATTTCCAGATCTATATCTTTATTCTGGGGCTCAACTGGAATATCTTTGCATGATTTATAGTTTTAAAAAAATATCTTATTTATCTTTGAAAGGATGGATGTGGGATGATGTATCTTTCAAAAGGAAGAGCTGGCGAAGTTCTTATTTTGTAGACGTTTATTAGTCGATGTACATCGGTTCCATCCATACACAAAGTAGGTTTGGACATTGTACTGCTGTCTCTACATAGCTTATATAGGAGTACACATCTGTACCTAATCATCTGCAATAACATATTTTCTCCCTGTGCTCTATATTATTTGGGGTATCATTTACCAAATGATTGACATCTTGTCATACAATTTCATATCTGGAATAGCTCCAATCTCACCGTGAACCCTTTATTTATATATATATAAGTGCCCCTCAAATAGCTATACCTTATTACCTATGGAGACATGTAGACTGTGGAATGTGTCCATACCCTGTCCATCATACAAGGTCCACAAAAGTACATAGGTTCATCTAAAAGTCATACTAACAATCTTATACTGGTCTTGTATGAATCCCCTCAGTTCAGCCTCTGTCTGAAACAGGTAATTTTAGCTTCTGTTTCTCTAAAGACCAATTCATGCATTAGTTACAATTTTGTACAAATTGGCAATGGTCCAACATAACCGTTTTTCCCACAGTTATCTCTGAACCAGGTTTTACAGTTAAATAAAATAAGGGGCACATAGGCCTTTAATGATCAGCAATCACATGTATTGTCTTTTATGATCAGCAATGAGTAACTTAAACATATGCCGCAGGGCCCTTTAAGTATCATAATCATGAATCACTGTCTCGTCTCATGCCTTATTGCATTCCATATGAAGTCACCCTCTAATGAACCCACATGAGGTCATTGTCTCACGATCTATTGCATCAAACACAATTACTTTATTGAAATAAAGAAAATAATATTGAAATAGGCAACAGGCTACTACAGTCCAAAATGATAAATTAGCTTACTTTTGATGATTACAGCAGGAGACAGTGGGGCTTGGTGTTGAACACTGAAATTATTTCATTATAGTCCAACGATTCAGTCAGTTCTTGGATGTCATTGTTGGAGAATCAAGTGTTAAATCACATGCTGCTGCTGACGGGGAAAGAGCTGAATTAGCAGCCAAGTAAAAAAAAAGCATAATATGTCCCCTTTAAGGTAATGGGGTCCAAATGAGATCATGTCAACAAATGCCATCTTCATCTCACCCACCCATGTTAACTCCAATTCCACTTACTGAAGCAGATTAGGAAGTGTTCGAGTGGTATGATCAGGATAATCAATGTTGTGGAAATTTGTCTCGTATGTTCAAGAGTTGCTAGTTCTTTGAAGAATCTTCAGGCAAAGTAATTGTTCATCAATGACAGAGACAGATAATTGTGAAGCAATCAGTATAGCTCCCATGTCAAAAGTGAATTCTCATGTTGAATCCATTCAGAGGCCAGAAGCCATCTTGTCTCTAACATCTGAATTTGTAACTTTAAAAAAGTGCTGAAAAGTGCCCTGAGATAACTTCTGTTGTGATTTGGCACTACATAAATAAAATTGACTTGACATGACTCTATAACTCTTAGGTTAATTATCCTGTCAGTGCCCCTGACAAAAGGCACTGGCATAGAAGTGGAGTTGGTCCCTAGGTGCTGCACAGTGGCTGCCCACTGCTCCTAATACTTAGGATTGGTTAAATGTAGAGATTGAATTTCACTGTACAACTGTATGTGTGAAAAATAAAGTACCTTTATAACGGCACTATTTTGTAGTGACTGCAGAGAAAGCCACAAGTCCCAAGCCCTTATGTGTTAGATATTCATGACCAGGATCTTATAGGTCCTTGAACAAAATTAGTGCTAAGGTAACTAATAGTATGATTAACTCTGATTGAGGGTTTGGTTTTTTTTTATATTTCTGTTATGTATGTAATCTGAAATAAAGTTCTCTTCACTGTGATTCTATGAGAAAGTGTGAATTTTAAATCATCCATCCTTTTCCCATCCTGCCTGTGTGCCAGTGACCTATGACCTCTGTCAGAGACTTCTTCTTTGCCTCTTGGTAATGTTTGTAAGTACAGAGCCACTGTTGGGTTTACATGCTGGGTAGTTAGGGTTTGTCTTTTGACAAACAAGGAGAGAACTGTGGGATAATTTACCTGTGCTACTATTGTGATAAATCTCTGGACCTCAATTTGAAGAAGTCTCAAAGAAGTTTCAAAAAAGGAGAGCAGTTCCTGTTGACCAGCCCCTTTACATTCGGCCAATTACACCATTAAACCCTCCTTACGTCAGCTGTTGCTGGGCCAAGTAAACATGCCTAGACATGTCCTCTTTTTTTAAATGTTACTCCTTGTTCATTTAACACTATTATTTTCCATGATTCCTTTTGGCCTTAATTTTAGTTATTCTTGCCTTTTTTTCACCCTTATTTCTTAACTCTCTCTTGAGGTTATTTTTAAAAAATAATAAGGTTTAATGCAAACACACTTAGAATTTCATCAAGTGCAATGAGTGTGATTATCTTTAACATAATACGTGCCCTTACATCAATCACATAAGATGTTGTGAAGTGTACATCAGATATGATTGGTATTATGTTCCATAATAATACTTCAACATACAACATTCTTAATGCCCCAGATGAAATGGGCCATATGTTTTACCTTAGTATCATGGAAAACAACCAGCCTATATAAGTGGGTATTTAGAGCTGTTAGGGAGAGAGATTCGCATTGGCTCTGAATCCTCACCAGGCAATCCATGGTGCTTGTTTTGATGCTGGACTTCTTTGTAATAAACCTTTTTATACAAGCAAGCCGGTGTCAGCGGAGATTCCTTCATCATCATCCACTTGCAAGTGTTTGAATAAACTGGAAAGACCGCTCTTGTTTGCAGTCCTCTGTTCGCCAGAAATTCCCACGACACACTTATTCGTAATGTCTAATGTAATATATGTTGTAGTATTTGTTTTGTTGTTTGGTCAAATGTTGTGTTTTGTTATTTATGTGAAACAATGTACATCTTGGGATGCAAGACAGATTTCAGAAGAATATTCTGATAAGAACTTGAAATCAAATCAAATCAAACAACGCTGAGCTGGCACAACCAAGTCAGTTCACTGCACACACACAATTCCAGCATGCAGTTACACCCATTAATAACAAGTGTCACAACCATGAAATGATAACAACCAAAACCACAGGCATGGCTCCATAATCACCAAAGACAAAGCTATAGACATCTCTGTGTCAATTAGCCTCCACTAGTTATCTTAACATTTAGCTGCTATGATATAAGAGAGATATAGGTACCCACTTCTTGTCAAATTTTGACAGGTTGAACTTTTGAACCCATCTGGTCCTTCCAACCCCCCCCCCCAACCAATCATAAAGCGCCACGTCATAAGGGGGCGCCCCCTTTTTCTCACGCTTTTGGTGTCCATAAATTTCCCGCACTTTTCCCCTCCCACCTCCTCCGGGGTCGGAAGGACCAGGCGGGTTCAAAAGTTCAACCTGTCAAAATTTGACAAGAAGTGGGTGCCTATAGCTCTCTGATACAGATTGTGGCTGAACCAGCGTACTCGCACTGACGTCACAACCAGTGGCTGTAACTAATAATACATAATACTGCATCATATTAAATCATGACAACTGCCTGGCAGAAGGTTTTCTCATTATATTGCTCTTTGATCCCTGTCTGTGATTGGTTGTATTTTTCCACCACGTTTTTAGTTTTCCTATACTCCTTCATGTGGTCGACTATAAAACAGACAGCCATGAAGACAATTGTTGTTTTACAATAGACTTGACTGATTTGGTTAATCCATGAGTCTTGCATATGCCGCAAATAGTAGCATGCCTTGTTAACTGGCATTAGCTTACTATCTACAGTAGAACTTCAAGACCAAGGAGCAGACAGTTAACTAATTACGTTGTGTGTGGGGTTTCAGGTTAAAACTTTTACATTGTAAAAAGGGTCGTTCCCGACTAGCACATATTTTCCTCACTGTGTAGAACTTCTGTCTAACGTTGCCAAAACAAATAGAGAAACGCCAGATAGAGAAAGAACCATGACACCACTACTGATGAAAAATAGAGTTATGAAGGTTAAGTAGGCTTCCACTGACTGCCAACAGGACGTCAGTACAGATGTTCTGTTTGTTGCCCATGCATATCTGTTGTATGTAGGATTCTTTCCTTTGAGTTTATTAAATATCTGTAGCAGTCACACAGCTGCAGAAACGATTTGTGCAAATAGAAGTAACTTGATTAATTATTTATAATTATTAACTACCTTGACACAGGATCACACATCAGGATAGACCAGCCATTGGGTTTCTCTACACATCAGAGAGGTTATATGTTACACAAAGATTCCAAATCTATCCAGCAAATGTGTCCAAACTCTTTTCTCTGGAGAGTATAAATATATATATGGCATGTGCGGGGGACCTCACGTAACAATAAATATATATGTATATGTATATATGTATGTGTGTGTGTGTGTGTGTGTATACACACGTGGACAAAATTGTTGGTACCCCTCAGTTAATGAAAGAAAAAACCCACAATTCTCACTGAAATCACTTGAAACTTACAAAAGTAATAATAAATAAAAATGTGTTGAAAATTAAACAATCAAAACCAGCCATCACTTTTGAATTGTTGATTAACATAATTATTTAAAAAAACAAACTAATGAAACAGGCCTGGACAAAAATGATGGTACCCCTATAAAAGATTGAAAATAATTTGACCAGAGGGACATGTTTAACTCAGGTGTGTTCTTTAATTGACATCACAGGTGTCTTCAAGCTCATAATCAGTCTGCCTATTTAAAGGGTGACAAATAGTCACTGTGCTGTTTGGTGACAAGGTGTGTACCACACTGAACATGGACAACAGAAAGCAAAGGAGAGAATTGTCCCAGGACATTCGAAACAAAATTATAGACAAACATCTTAAAGGTAAAGGCTATAAGACCATCTCTAAGCAGCTTGAAGTTCCTGTGACAACAGTGGCACATATTATTCAGAAGTTTAAGATCCACGGGACAGTAGCCAACCTCCCTGGACGTGGCCGCAAGAAGAAAATTGATGACAAGTTGAAGAGACGGATAGTTCGAATTGTAACCAAAGAGCCCAGAACAACCTCCAAAGATATTAAAGGTGAACTCCAAGGCCAAGGTACATCAGTGTCAGATCGCACCATTCGTCGTTGTTTGAGCCAAAGTGGACTTCATGGGAGACGACCAAGGAGGACACCACTGTTGAAAGCAAATCATAAAAAAGCGAGACTGGAATTTGCAAAAATGCATGTTGACAAGCCACAAAGCTTCTGGGAGAATGTCCTTTGGACAGATGAGACAAAACTGGAGCTTTTTGGTAAAGCACATCAACTCTATGTTCATATACTCAAAAATCAAGCGTATGAAGAAAAGAACACTGTCCCTACGGTGAAACATGGAGGAGGCTCAGTTATGTTTTGGGGCTGCTTTGCTGCATCTGGCACAGGATGTCTTGAATCTGTGCGAGGTACAATGAAATCTCAAGACTATCAAGGCATTCTGGAGAAAAATGTGCTGCCTAGTGTCAGAAAGCTAGGTCTCAGTCGCAGGTCATGGGTCTTCCAACAGGACAACAATCCAAAACACACAGCCAAAAACACCCAAGAATGGCTAAGAGAAAAGCGTTGGACTATTCTGAAGTGGCCTTCTATGAGCCCAGATCTGAATCCCATTGAACATCTGTGGAAGGAGCTGAAACATGCCATCTGGAGAAGACACCCATCAAACTTGACACAACTGGAGCAGTTTGCTCACGAGGAGTGGGCCAAAATACCTGTTGATAGATCTAGAAGGCTCATTGACAAATATAGAAATCGTTTAATTGCAGTGATTGCCTCAAAAGGTGGTGCAACAAAATATTAAATTATGGGTACCATCATTTTTGTCCAGGCCTGTTTCATTAGTTTCATTAGTTTCATTTTTTTAAATAATTATGTTAATCAACAATTCAAAAGTAATGGCTGATTTTGATTGTTTAATTTTCAATAAATTTTTATTCATGGTTACTTTTGTACATTTCAAATGATTTCAGTGAGAATTGTGGGTTTTTCTTTCATTAACTGAGGGGTACCAACAATTTTGTCCACGTGTGTATATATATATATACACACACACACACACCTTATGTGATTGATGTAAGGGCATGTATTATGTTAAAGATAATCACACTCATTGCACTCGATGAAATTCTCAGTGTGTGTTTGCATTAAAGCTTAATATTTTTTAAGAATAACCTCAAGAAAGAGTTAAGAAATAAGGGTGTAAAAAAGGCAAGAATAAATGAACTAAACTAAAAATTAAGGCCAAAAGGAATCATGGAAAATAATAGTGTAAAATGAATAAGGAGTAATCTTAAAAAAAAGAGGACATGCCCAGACATGTAAAACATGCCCATGATTACATGCCCAGACATGTCCTAAGTAGAGTTGCAAAATTCCTTATTGTCCAACAACAGTGAAAGGATGGATGTGGGATGATGTATCTTTCAAAGGAAGAGCTGGTGAAGTTCTTATTTTGTAGACGTTTATTAGTCGATGTACTGTACATCGGTTCCATCCACATACAAAGTAAGTTTGGACATTGTACCACTGTCTCTACGTAGCTTATATAGGAGTACACATCTGTATCTAAACACCTGAATAACATATTTTCTCCATTAGCTCTGCATATATTTGGGACACCATCCCCCAAATGATTAACATCTTGTCTTACAATTACACATCTGGAATGGCTCTAATCTCACCGTGGACCCATTATTTATACATGTAAGGGCCCCTCGGAAAGCTATATCATATTACCTATGGAGACATGTAGACTGTGGAATGTGTCCATACCATGTCCATCATACAAGGTCCACAAAAGTACATAGGTTCAGATAAAAGTCATACTAACAAACAGCTGACGTAAGGAGAGTTATAATGATGTAATTAGCCAAATGTAAAGGGGCTGGTCAACAGGTGTGACCTATACAGGCCTAAGGGTCTAAATGAAGGAGCACAGACCAATGTAACTCAGAGTTCTTCTGGTGTAACTTGTGTGCACTTCAAACAGCTCTCCTTTTTTGCTGCTCTGAGCTCTGACTCCTGATGAGTTTTTCCTGAGCTGATCTGCAGAAACTTCTTCAACTGAAGTCTAGAGATTTATCACAACACTGGGATATGGCTGACATGAGATCTAAATGTATTTATACTAAAAATGTATCATGGAAATTGCTAAGGATAAACATGCAATGTTTATTAATTAACAGTTTTAGATCTAGATCTGTTGATTGAACTTAACCTGATGCACCTGTGATAGAGGTATAATTTCAGTGTAGAATCTATAATAAGCATATCTGATTGAAAGGTTTATTATATGTGTTTAATTGGCTGAAATGTTAGCATTGAAGCCATCCTATAAAACCGGGCAAGTGCCCTCAACCGACAGAGTGGGCCTCCTCCAGAGATAGCCTGTTAAAGGGCCATCTTGGAGTACTTTCAAACCTCCAACACCTATTTGCACCCACACATTTTTGTTGTGACCCAGCTGTCAGGTATTCCTGACTAAATACGTCCATTTTAGAGTGGTTCAAGGACAGCTGGTGATTATAGAAGCAAAGCTGAATTTTGGTTCCCTCAGCAGGCTATGGTGGTCTTGCGTGTAGATTTTGGGAACCCGTTTGATGTCTAGGCTAGGTCAGAGGTAGAGGACAGCCGTCTGCCGGTGCCTTATCCACACTGGCGGGGGGTGTTGGTTTTCTAAGGCAGAAACCAGTACAATGTAATTGTGGGAGGAGCTTTACTGGAATTGACGTCATCAGGGGAGGAGCCTACAAGGGAGTCTTCGAAACAATGGTGGGAAATTACGGGATTTTGTAAAATAAGGAGTCCTTGATATGCAGTAAATCTTATTGCATTGAACTCTGCCAGTTTCAGTGTGTTTCTTTGAGTTTGGATCAACTTGATTTTTGGGGCAAATATGTTGTTGGAGACCTGAAGATTCATTGGCCCATCTGAAGAGTTTTTCCACAACAAATTCTTTTCACACCACTTCACTAATCCATCCGTACAATACTGATGAATACTAGGATCATATTCAGTGTAATCTGATCTGAAAACTTCAATATAAATGTATTTGGACTGTATCAGTTTTACAATAATGCTCCTGAGTTAGTAACAATGGGAGTTAAATATGTCTGATTAACTGGTACCACTGAATTAGATAAGGATTAACCTCCATTTAAATCATCTTTGCCAGTAAGAGCTCTGGCTGATTTGTGTTGAATGCCCTAGCTGTAGTTTTAGGCTTGTCTAAATGCTTCAATATTAGGTGTATTGATGTTAAAATCGCATCTTCTGTGCTATGATTCCGCTTATATGCAAACTGGTAAGTGTCCAGTTTGTCACCTACAGACTTGGTAAGCTGCAGAACCACAATTCTTTCTCAGGTATTCATAAAAATTGGGGTTAAGGCTACAGGATGATAATCATGGGGTTAATTAGGACATGTTGACTTTGGAATGGTAAATGGACTGTACTTGTATAGCGCCTTTCTAGTCATCCGACTACTCAAAGCGCTTTTAACACTACGAGTCAATTCACCCATTCACACACATTCATACGCTGAATGGGTACAGGGGCTACCATACAAGGTCCCAACCTGCCTGATGGAATAATTATGTAAGTTATCTCATATCTGCTGTGTATTATCATTATTGTGTTGTATTTGATGCTGTCCCACTAATGGTGGGACAGCACGCTGTTCTATGTTTGAATTGTTCTCAGGGAAGATAACAACCGACCAAGGACTCAGCATACGCATATGCTGAGTCGCACATGCGTATGCTCAGCATACTATCGGTGTGAAGTGGAGACATCAAGAGGAGCTGGAACCAATCCAAACTGATTCCAGCCAGCACTTCATGGACAAGAAGTTATCCTACACAAACAAGGACGTCACCTTTCTTGGTAATGTATCTGAAACACGTCAGTGCTACTGCTGCTTTCCCCTTTCTCTTAGAGCAGTAGTACTCATGTAACTAGGGAACTCCCAAAACTAATAAATAGAGAGGGTCCGGCGAGATATGCCTCAGAGCGGTTGGAGATTGTAACTGAGCATATCTCTGTCCGTTCTCCTTGCAAGCATAAACTCTAACGCTGTGTGTCTTGTCCTCCTTTGTCTAGTATTTTACAATGTTTTAGGTTGCCTGAACCTGACACTGCCCATCAGAGGAAATCTAATCATTCACACACACTCACACACCGATGGCAGCTAGCTACCACGCAGGGTGCTGGCACAGCCATCGGGAGCAATTTGGGGTTCAGTATCTTGCCCAAGGACACTTCGACATGTGGACTGGATGAGGAGTCAGGAATCTAACCGCCAATCTTCCGATTAGTAGACGACCCGCTCTACCTCCTGAGCCACAGCCGCCCGGAAGAGGTGTTGTTTATTGTGTAGCGATGATGTGAAGATGATGAAGGAATCTCCGCTGACACCGTCTTTCTTGTATAATAAGGTTTATTTACAAGGAAGTTCAGCATCAAACAAGCACCATGGACTGCTTGGAGAGGATTCAGGGCCAATGCGAATCACTCTACCTAACAGTTCTGAATCCCCACTTATATAGGCTAGTTGTTTATCCTGATACCAAGGTAAAACAATAACCCTTATCTACAACTGATCTCACCTTAAACCGATGACCATAGGAAACACAAAAACTAATTTCCTGGAGACCTTAACCTCTGAACCTTAAACTTTTGGACCTTATCTTTATGGCCTGGGGTCTGTTACTTTCTTACTCGTACTTAAACATTCCTCAGTAATAAAACCCAATGTAGCGGTTCAGACACTACAGAGGTATTATATGTGGGGTCTTCCACATTTCAGGAATTATGTGAGTGTCTATAGAACACCACACAGGTGCAAGCTCAGCTCAAATTCATAGTATGCTTAACATCCTTAGTTATGTACAACTTTTTTAGATAGATTTTTATCTCCTTGGTTGGTATCACTGACTGCACACAAAAATCTATGTATCTATGTGTCTGTTATTACTGTTGATATTGCATCCAAGGCACCATGATGAAACTCCTCCCACATAGTACAATCAAAACATGCTTTAAGTTTTTCTGTACTGTCAGATGACCAAACTCTGAAGACTTTTTTCTCTGGTTAACTCCTCATTAATTTAGATATATAAGTTGGTACAAGATGACCACATTATGACCTGAGTTAGCTACTGGTGGTCTTATGCTCCCTCCATATTTACAAAGCATTTATCCAGCATATTATTCTTCCTTGCTTGTCCCTTCACATATTGATTAAATTCTGGCATGTCCAATTTGCAATGGTTCATGTCTCCAACAATTGCTGAGGCCTCTGGATGTTGTTGCTGCAGCATGTGCACATGCATTGTTGTGTTGAACTCTTGTGGTGTAGGGTGAATTAGTGCAATGTGGAATGCTGCCAAAATTGAGAAAGTTAAGCTCAAATACATCTATCTCTTCTTCAAACAACTTGTAAGGAATACGACTGCTGTCAAATTATAACCACACAATTACTGAAATAACCAAACATGAGCATGCACTTTGGCCTTGAGTGGTATTGACCAGAGAGGTTTTCAATGTATAAACTGAGGATATTTAGGCCTTTCAACATAGGCTTTTCAGATGGGTGTCACAGATTTCAGCCTGAATTGCCCCACATTAGGAAAGGCACATAACCTGGGACAATAGGCACAAGGAACACTTTTATATTTGACACTTCTTCCTGCATTTTCAATACCTGCATTCTCTTTTCTGATATGATTAGAAAACACCTTGGAGATTTCAGAATGGTATTGGGTGCGAATATAATGTATTGGCTTCATATCAAAATATATTTCTGAAGTGCCAATTGCAAAAAGAGTCCCACAATACTCACTCAATACTCGCTCAATACTCACTCAGTAATTCATTACATCATCATGTCATATCTCATACAAGCACCAGAAGCTTTATGGTGCTTTCTCTGCTAATGTTTATGCATTAGAAGCTGTAGCCACATTACAGATGTAGCCATAGCCAAAGCAATAACCATATCCAGAGGTGGTCTGTACAAATAACTGAATCAACAAATGAACATGTGCATCTGTAGTGGTTATTAGGGTAGTCTGTAATGAAGTATTTGTAACACATTTAAGAAAGTCTGTACAATCTGAAATCTTTGCAACATACTGTATTTATTGTGTGATGCTTTCACTGTGAGGTTTTAGAACATTATAGAACATGATTTCCACCACAGTTTTTTAGATCCTAACTCATCTAACTTTGGCCTCTACACTGAAAAAGGATTACTGTCTGACTGTGTTTTTATAATAAAAAGACCAAATAAGACTTCACTGATAATCCTGTTTATCTGCAGAATTAAGGTGAATTAGTTTCCAACAAGTGCTTGCCCAGTCCAGGCTTTTTGAGAGCCCCATGTTGGAGCCTGTGGTATAATTTCTTGAGACCTGTGATGCCCTAAGGGAAACAAATTGCAATGCAGAATGATTATAAGGCAATATGGTATGTTGAGCCTTAAGTAAGGTGGAAATATTGTAGTAAAACACTGGATCAACTATATCTCATGTATCACTGGACTAATTATATCTCATGTATACCTCACAAGATGTGTGATTAAGTGTAAAGGCACATACAGTATTGATGATCATCTCACTCATTGCACTTGGTAGAATTTAAAGTGTGTTTGTATTAAACTTTGATATTTTTTTAAAAAGCCCTTAAGAGGAGGTTTAGAAATAAGGGTATAAAAACAGGCAGTAATAACTTTAAAAAAATAAGACCAAAGGAATTGTGAAGATATTGGTGTAAAATTAACAAAGAATAGTCTTAAAAGAAACTGGGCATGTCTGGACAGAGCCCAGACATGCCTAGGCAAAACCTGATCTGCTGAAACCTGTATCAGGAAAATTAACCTAACAACAGGAGATGAAAATAATTTCTAATAGTGTAATTGGCCAGAAATAAGAGGTTGGCCATAGGCGTGACCATTGCGGGCCCAAGAATATAAAAGACAGAACAGAAACCACAGCAGATCAGAGTCATCTCAGATACACATTGTGTGTTGTGATATGCTCTCCTTTTTTGCCTGGCAAAAAAGAACACTTTTGCTGCTCTGAACTCTGACTCCTGAGGATTTTTTGGACACCAAAGAGAAGTTTTTCCAGATCAGGTTTTGGGATATTTTAAACTTCTTCAAATTGAGATCCAAAGAATCTGACCCTACAAGCCCTGGGTACTTAGTTTCACTATTCTCCTCACTAAGAGCCCCTGACCACATCCACAGCCACAGCTTCAACCACAGCCACACCACAGAGTAATGAGCAATGCATGCATAATGTGAAGTGTCAAATTTGCAGACAATTACTCTGTATTAGCAATGTATTATAACTCTCTGAAGGAGGGGCCCAACACACAAACTGTTCCTATGAATCAGCTGGAATGCAAAAATAATTGCAAAGATAATGCAAAAGTAGTACTTAAAAAAAAATCCACTGTGACTTTCTGGGGACTTACTTACTTACTAAATTGTGTGCACACAGTTTTCCTGTGCAACGGGATGTTTTAGTTGCATTCACTTTTAGTTGGACCTCCAAATAAAGTGGTTTAGATAATCTGGATAAACTGTGGGCTTGTTCACAACCTCCTCCATTAGACTTTTTTGTAGTGATGTCGCCATGTTCCCAAATCTCAGCAATTACTTCAGGGTATGTGCAGGAATCCTGAAGTTAAATTTAATAACTTTTAAAACCTTTTCAAGACCTTTTACATACATTTTGAGACCTCATTGCCTCTTTGAGTTCTAACCGGTTACATCGGCGACACACTTTAACGGCACAACTGAACAGTCTTATTTTGTGGTAAATCAGTGCAACATTATTCAGATAGGCGGGGTGAGAACAAAGCACAAGAGAATGAATTGAGTGATGTGGATACAACATACTAATGAACATGTTTCTGACCAAGTGACTCTATGGTAATCACAAATGTTAAGTGCCTACTCTATAACGCTTCTGCTTTTACTCATTATGTTGCAAGATGAATTCATTGAACCTTCAGAACACAGCTGCAGGCCCAAAACAGGATGTATGCACAAAATGTTCTAGCCTTGTAACCACAAGGACATCTGGCTCATACCCACACCTAGATAGCAGGAAACGCTCTGAGAAACTGTCATAAGAAGATACAAGACACACACACATACCCAAGGACAACATTTCTGTACGTGAGTAGACATGTACTGATCATGCACATAGCAACCAATCACAAAAGGAGAAAGACTCTCAGACAACCAATCAGAAGAGATCACTTCCCACAAAGGACAGTATAAGACAGAACACCCCTAGACAAAGAGTCAGATCTCTGAGTGGCATCGTCTTGTATGCACTGTACTGATCTCCACGCTCGGCCGATCGTGAATAAATGCTGTTGCTCTGAAACCTCCACTCTCTCTGACTGTTTCTTCCCACATCAACGGACTCGGTGAGGCTACAGCTACTATAACAATATTTTGCCTCAACAGTGACTAACCCAATGCAAGGTTTATTAGAAAAAGAAATCATTAGTGGTGGTGGGTAGGGATGGTGGTGTTGCACAGAAACGTGCGATAGAGAGCTGCATTTTGCGTCCCATAGCAGCTTTGTGGCTAGCACTTAGCATGGGGGTCTTCCCAGAGACAGGCCTCAGCCATGGTTCCAACTCCAACCATTTGTCTGAAAACTTGCATTTCCCCATTAGTTAACTATGTTGTTTAACAACCGGGCATGAAGGGACCTTTGTGTGCTATCAAGCAGCAGTCAGTTAGTGGGTCAGTGAGCGTGCTAACAGCTGTCCTCTCAGATAACATCAAATCTAGCAGGATTCCATAAATGAAAATGGAAAATGGCATTTAAGACTTTTAAATACTTTTTAAGGGCCTTAATTCTTGCTAAATCGATTTTTCAACTTTCAATTCTTTTTAAGACACCCGGTACTTAGAAGGCCAGAACTATGAAAATAAAACCTAAACTGCCATAAATTGGAATTTCTCTTTAATTTCTTGCCACTTGCCTTGAGCACGCTGCTGCTTCCTGTCACAGCCATCTCTGTTTCTGCAGTTGACTCTGTTTAAGCAATAATTGATTTATTTATCTACTTACCAGGTACAGTGCACATTAATCAACATTTCAGTTTCCACATCAATGTAAATGTGCTGGAGTTAGCTAATGAGCTAATTTTCATCAATAATCCCTGGGCAGGTTATTACAAATTAGTGACCTAATGTCATCAATAATGCTTCAACAAGTACTACAAGAAAATAAAATTCAATACAATACATGAATATATTACAGAAGTAACAGAGATATACAAGGGCAGACTGGCAACAAAAAGCAGCCTGGGAATTTGCTGTCAAGCTGCCCCAATTTGATACATCAAATTAACAACGTGTTTGTTGATCAACGAATCATTAATTAAAAAATAAAAAACTCAATATGTTAATTTGTATCGCTTATGTTAGACTAATATGTAAAACAATGAAACTAATTGTCCAATGCTTTCCTCCCCATACTTGTGTGCACAGAAAGCAAAAATTCAAAGTTGAATTAATGTAATGATCACCTATTTAATCAGTAAGACCACACTAGAGCGTAAAACAGATCTATGCTTTATTTACTTTTAAACTCTCTTGTTCAGTGGTACTCAGTCATCACACACGCCTGTCTCCATAGAGGTCTCTGCAACTTCCTCAAAACTTTCCCTGTCTGACTCAGGATCATCTGTCAAAAATGCATAAAACAGACATCAGATATTGTTGTATTCATTAAATTCATGATGAATAGTCCAACCTTGACATAGGCAAATACATATATAATGTATTATGTAACATACTTGCTATTCATTCTGTTTCTTGCAATGCAACAATAAATAACTTGAATAAAGTAGTCCAACCTGATCATATGAATGATGTATTGTGCACTAATTTACTTCACAGTCACACAATAACATTCAATAGTGCACGCACCTCTAATTGGACCTATGCTGGTTCAAGCTCCCTCTTCCTCCCTCTTCACCTGTTTGTTTAGATTGTAGAGTAAGTATTTAACAAATCATTTTTTATTTCTGGGCTGGCTATCAAATAGTATATGCCTTATAGGCTATAATGGAAAAAACGGCCATATTTTCAGGGAGGCGCAACGACCAGCTCAAGCAGTACTCCGACTGTTTGGTATTTTCCTGACCTTGAAACTCACTTTGCGTGTCTGTGTGGTATTTCGGTGACCAGTGCAGATCACATGGTGCACAGGTGGGAGGAGAGGCACAGACAGGTGGTAGGTTCATTCAAATGAAGCAGCGCAAAGACAGTTGTTGTAATTTGGTGGAAATTTGGTCCCAGACGTTGCCCTGAAAACAGACGTCTCAAAACCACGTTTATTTGTGGCACAACATCAATCTGCTGCTGCTTGATTTTATAAGATCAAACTAAAGACTTGCTGCAGACGTGCTGCAACAACAGATTAATGATTAAAATATGATTAATTTATTTCAACCAAAACCAACCAAAAAAATCAATGAGTCTGCATTGATAAATGAATGTAGGTGATTCTTACAGTATCTGCTGTCCACAGCTGTTTATACTATACGAGAAGCTTCTCCTTCAGTTCATTAAACCCCTGCAGCATCTGAAGGCAGCAGGACTGATATGTTGATAAATCTGCAGCCTCTGATTTGAGAAGTGCCGCGCCAGAGCGCAGTGCCGTTACGCACGGCCATTTACTGTGTTTACCTTCATTAAATCGTGTGATGTCACCAGGCTGCTACAGTATAACCACACACACATCTACACACATCAGACTGGTCAGTTATAACTTAAGAATCTGCTTTTTTATGAAGGAGACGGCGGGTTAGCAGCACATCAGCCTCTTTTCCAACTTTCTTTTTAGCAAAAGTAGCATCTCATGTTTTTGAAACACGATGCAAACACTGTTGTGTCACATTAATAACTAAACTATGTGACCTTGTACGAGGTGAGATACATTAGAATTATTGCTGAAAGAGTGTCGGTCTGATATAATCATATAAACGGCTTCACCAAATCAAGTCATTATTATAGTAACTAACTGATGAAAACTCCTCCATCTGTCTTTGGCTGCTGATTTGTGGTGATGTGTGTTCATGTCGTGATGCTCTGAACTGTCCACACATTTCCTGAAGAAAAGCTTTCTGTTTGTTGAGCTGTCGTTATCATGTTTAACTGTGATTGGCTCAGCTGTTTCAGAGCTGTGAGAGGAGTGATGTGATTGGCTGAGAGAGTATTTAATAATCACCACACCTGCTGATCTATATTCACCTTCACTCAGCCCTTTTGCACGTTGCACTGCTGCACATACATGAACCACTATAGCAGGTGCACATGGAGACGCCCACACAGTCCGTGCAATTAAGACCTATCACTTTGCACTTGTCGTTGCACTTGTGCAGTTAAAATAGTACCCCTCAGTTTCTGTTGTGATGGCAACTGCTACTTGCTATTACAGATTGCACCTGTTACGCCCCACCCTTGGTCGGCCCTATGGGGCGAACAACAGTCCATTTACCCCAAATTAAAACTCTTTAACAAAGTAACACACCTTCTAAAAACACCCAAGCCATGGGATTTATTAACAAAAACGTACAAAACAACCAAGACACTTAATAAATGCTATAAATAATGAAAATACAACAGAAAAACTAAATAACATAAAATCCCAGGCTGAGAGGCAGCAAGAACAGCAGTCCACAAACAAGAAGCCTCTCCGGGCGAACAGGAACCTGGAGCATTTATTACCCGTTCCTCCCTAGGCCAGGTGCACCTCATTGTGAACTGATTGTGGAGATGACCTGGATGGAGCAATAGACAGGGGAGGCCGTAACACACCAGCCGTGTCGCTGCAGCTAAAATGAACTATTGAATAGGCTATATAATGACGAGGTTAGGATGTAGTTGCTGCTGACAATGTATTATTATATTAATGGTTATGATTTATTTTAATTGTAACTATTCTAATTATGACTCCCACTGCTCTTTCATCTGTTTCACTCTGTGGATGTCTCTCGTTTTTCACTCTGCATTGAGTGTTTTGTCAGAGTGATGGTTATTCGGGGTGCTTTAACTCTGGACTCTCCCTCATGCCTCTATGTGCCTTTTTTTCTGCTCTTTCCTGGTTCATGATTATGGAGGCTGCGTCTCTCCTGCCGGCTACTGACAGCGCTGTTATCACGAGAGTCGATCACACTGGACGGTAGAGGAGGAGACAGTAGAGACACTGCTGCGTGTCTGTTTAAACAGGAGTATAGCTGACTTTGTTGTATTTAACACTGAAGCTGAGAGCGTCAGAGCTCGGAGCAGGAAACACAGTGTGCCACTTCATTTTGAAAGAGCAATGGTCAATGGGGAAACTAACACTCAGCTGGCCAACCAATGATGTAACTTCATCACTGACTCACTCAGTCACTCATGGACAAAAGTGGTTGCAGGGATGGTCCGTGGCCGGTCCAGCCAAAAAGCAGCTGAAAGCCTCTGCGGGGGAGGCAGTTTCAGTCTGAGCACAGAGGTATTCTGCCATATGTGTGTGGGAGACTCAAACGATGCTACAACATACAAGTTCAGGGTCAACAAGAATGAAAATCTTTGGCTGTGGTGCCCCAGACTGAAATGCCACAATCAGAATAATGCAGTACAGTTTGTTCACATTCAAGTTTGACGAAACAATTTAGAAAAATAGGACACCTGTTGTTGTGGCTTTCCTTGGCACAGTCAGCAACATTAGGAGCAACTCCTACTAACTCCTGTGGGAAATATCTGGCTTTTTAGCTGCTAAATGCTCCACTATGTTCACCAGTTAGTCCACAGCATGTTCAGTTTGTAATGATATGAAACTGAGAGAAGTAGCAAATCCTCACTTCTGAGAAGCTGGTATCTGAGAGCATTTGGCAGTTTTGCTTGAAAAATGACTTAACAACTAATCCAATATCAAAATAGTTGTAGATTATTTTCTGTAATTTGACTAATCAATAAAAAGGCTAATTGTTTTACCTTAAGGTCATTTTATATGCAGTTTGCATACATTATCATATCATAACAAACAGAGTTGCCAGTTTATTAGGTACACCTGAATATAATCTAATAGATCAGCCCTGCAACAAATCCTAACTTCATGAAGGTTACAATGTTCAGTTTTTGTTGAAAGTGTTTTATGGTCATTTTGGAGGTAGCTGAACAGAAAATGGAGCACGTATGTAAAGTTTGGTCCCATCTGAATCTGCCATGCCAGTAACTTGTATGGATTTTAGTGCCCAGCTAAATCTGGGACCTCCCGTGCCCACCAGAAATAAGCTCTGATAAAACCTCAGCTGTCGTCCCAGCCGAAATGACAACCTTGAGATAGTTTGCAAATAATGTGTCATTTCCTTTTGGGGGGAGAACTCTGCACGCTCTTCTAGCTTTTACCCCAAACTGAGGTCACTCTGGTCCAGATGCAACATTTCTTTTTGCTGTTTCATTTGTCGTGGAAAATCCGTCCGATTGGGCCAATAGATCCTCAGGTTTCCCAACGCACAATTCTATCAAATATCAAGAATGATGATCCAAACTCAAAGGAGTACACTGAGATTGGCAGAGTTCAATGCAAATTAGCTTTACTGTGTATTCAAATACAACAGTGAGGCTTTGGTCCCAGGATCAAATAACCTAATGTAAGATCACAAAACACCTTCTTATATACTCTTCATGGCTCTACCTGTTGTGGAGCTTAGGTTTTAGGGCTGCATCCCATTTCTTCCAAACTTGGATTTTAATCACCATTGCTGAACAGTTTCCCTGGCAACTGACGTTACTTCCAGTAAATTAGTGACCTTGAACACTTGGCAGTGAGCCAAACATGACTCAGCCTTGGAGATAATGGTGTTCAACCTGTTCTTTAATAGTCACAAGTTATAAGCGAAATAGTTCAAATATCATACCTGCTCATCGGCCAGTAGTCAAATATCAGTTAATATAAATATATTAACTCATATTGTTCTGCACACTGTCTGTATGCGGATACTAGCTTGACTACTGGCCTGACTGTTTTCACAAGGAAATTATACTTTACACATTATTGTTTAAACACATCACTGAATGGAGTTCTGTAATACTGGAGGCTGATTACACAGATCTCCTGCATGTTATTCATCAACATCACACGTTATGTGTTAGAAAGTGCAGGCCTGACAGGACTGTCATGACAAAAGAGTTCCTTGGGAACATCAGAGTGCACCGAGGACAGAAAAAGTGTCTGGGGCTGTTTCTTAGCTCCCGTAGTTCCTCGTCTCCCACTTGTAGCCCATCAAACATTTTCTGATGTTTAAAATTCCCCTCTAACATGTGTTTTGTATTTTTCTTTTAGTCATTATAGTGTATTTGTATGACGGTAAATCATGATTAAATGTGTGTGTGTGCTACATAATAAAGTGTGTGTACTGCAGCAGATCATGAAGAAAATGACTCAGATCATGAAGTGAAGGCTCATGTGATATGCAGTAAGTAATCACCAGGTGTTTAGGCAAAATTGCAAGAGTGGTGGGTAAGATTGCCAGATAGTGTTGCAAGTGTGAGCATTATAAGGGAAAGAAAACAACGAGAAGAAGATCATGTGTTTTACAAATGTGAGCCTTATATGGTCGTGAGGAGTGTAATGAAAAATCCCTAACAATTATTAACAATTATTCATGACAAGCCAGTATATGTGATGTTTAATCATTAAAGGCCTTTAAGCCTCTTTTTTATTTTTACTGTAGAAACTGGTTTGGAAAATAGGGTGGTAGAAAAAGGTGACATTGGATTATTGCCACGGGCCTATCCCATGAAGTAATTATTGGCAAATTCATTGGAAAAAAGGAAATTACTGGTAAGTCCCTAGAATTTGGGAGGTACTCTCCAGAGTATATACGATTGTGGTTTTTCATTCAGCTTCATGAACCAGCCTCGGGTTTACTTGTAAATGGACTGTACTTGTATAGCGCCTTTCTAGTCATCCGACTACTCAAAGCACTTTTAACACTACGAGTCAATTCACCCATTCACACACATTCATACGCTGAATGGGTACAGGGGCTACCATACAAGGTCCCAACCTGCCCATCAGAGGAAATCTAACCATTCGCACACTTTCATACAAGGATACTTCGACATGGACACTGGAGGAGTCGGGAATCGAACCGCCAATCTTCCGACCCGCTCTACCTCCTGAGCCACAGCCGCCCTGTGTATCTACTTGTATCTTGCTGAATACACAGTAAATCAAATATTGCACTGAACTCTGCATGGTTTTTTCTTCAGTTTTGAAGTACTTTCTGCAATTTTTGAGCTGTTTGACCATTTTTTAGATAAAATGATGTTGTGAAGGATCTGAAGATTTATTGGCCCATCTGAAGAATTTTTTAGCAACGACATTCATTTTTTTAAATTAATTCATCAAGTCGCACAATATTTTCAATCTCAGCGATGTGATGTCAAATTCAGGCCTTGTCCTTTCCTCATCCGGCAATGTTATCATATACAACAAAACAAAAGGTTAAATGATCATTTAACATGCCAGAATTAAATCCCCCAGCACTCCTTTCATTACTGTGGATAGTGCCACTCAGCAGGCGTGCCAATACTGAGGGGTCAGCCGTTAACCTGCCCAAATGAGACAAAAAGAAACTGTGTAATTCACAAAGCACATGTGAAATGCACCCCAAACTGCGCTGCCAAGCAAATAGCGCCTTGGTGCTCCTTTGTTATCTGCACATATATGTAAATTAGATAATATGCATACCTTTGGAAAAATCGGCCCCTTTCTATGCAAATGTGCCTCATTGCAAAAACAGTCCAATTTAACAAAAAACAGCGCTATTGCCACACACAGTTAGAGTGAAATTATTAGCTTCTTCAGAGAGTTGATTTTAACAGAAGTACGTTTGCTCACTCATTCACTCATTCACTCACTCACTCACTCACTCACTCACTCACTCACTCACTCACTCACTCACTCACTCACTCACTCTCTTCAAATCTTCAAGCTTGTGGGGCACTGAATCATATTGAAATGATATTGAATGATATCAAGGGCAAAATCTTCAGTCAGTACTGACGTTTCTGCAAAATCCCAGATAGATCCAGTGACACCTAAACAACATTATTGTAAGATTCAGACATTAATCTAACACGTTTCAGACCTGAGTCACATTAATAGCTGTATTTTGACATTTGACATTTCAGTATGTTATAGATGCAAAATAGGCTACTAGACAAGTAAAAGAAGCAAAATACATGAAAGTTAGTTTGTGATTGTAGAGAGCTCTGTGTGTGTGCACCTCTGCTAATTAAAGACACGCAATTTGAGGCTTTTGTGCTCTCTGCAGTTTTCTTTATGGACCAATCTGTGTGCTGAAATGTGGAGCGCCTGAAACACTGAAAACCACTCTGCTCATTCAGTCACAATTGAATGAGCGGAATCCATTCTTTGTGAATTTGCCCCTTAATGTCATTGCAAGTCACTGTTTAATTTACCTCTATGTATGCACTCTCTGTTCTCAGCATTGACAACTGAAGATAACCGCTCTGACCTACAGACCCTGTTCTTTCTCCCCCTTCCATTCTTCTCCTCCTCTGCTCTCCCTCTCCCATCCATTTAGTCTTTCAATCTCTCTTTCACTGGACACCACTCCAGCTTGAGTGAGGTAGACACAAGCTTTGTCAAAGGGGCCTCACATTCATTCAGCCGGCGTTTAACCATGGGCCATTTTTTTTCTTCTAATTTTAATAAGGAAAAGAAAGGAAATGCATACATATGAACACATGTACCTAGTCTCACATACAGTATATAAACTAACAGTCATCTACATTTATATATATACAAGCATACATACAAATACATTATTTCCAGGCCTCAGTGGCATCTGTACTAGCCCCATTTAATTTTGCTGATGAATATTCCATGATTAACATGTCTAATAGACTATAAACCCATCAATTTATTGATAGAGAATGAGGAGGCTGCTATCTTAATGCCAGCAATTTCTTTGCTGCTGTACAACCCGCAAGCTATTTCATTTCTGATGAAGAGTGATATAACAGGAGGAGTCATCGATAAGCCACTGACAGCCAGTCAAATTTTTTTAACTGGATGACAATCCCACATCATATGAAAATAAGTTCCTAGTGAATTTAACGTACATAAGCTATAATTTTGTGTAGTGTGTACCTTTTTCATATGATGTGCTTTCACTGGTGTCAAATGAAACCTGTGGAGGAATTTAAAATGTATCAGTTGATGATTGAAGTTACGGGATGAAAAGATAACATTCCTCCAGACCCTACTCCAATTTATCATCTTCACAGACACTGAGAGGTCTGTGTTCCAGGCGAGGCTTCCAGGAGTGTTTTACTCTGTAAAAATGTATAGATAGATGAAACAAGATGTTTTGGAAATTTAAGTATCCCAATCTTCTCATAAAGTGGATGATCTAGGGTTTGGGAATTCCCAGAAATTCCTACAGAGATCAGAGAGTATCTAAGCTGTAAATACATAAAGAAAGAATTACTTGAAAGGATATATGCATTGTACAGTCATCAGGGAAAAATAAAGGCTCCGTTCAAACTGACATTTGTTCTTGAGAGTTTTATTGTACCAACAAAAGGCGCACCTTTTGGGGACAAGTTCATACAGCAAGAATGCTCATACGAAGGTGTGCCATTCTGTTGTTGTTGCTTCTGCTTATATCTGTTGTTCAGGGTCAAAAAAAGGTTACACCTCACATGAACTTCTGGTTTCTTGAAGTAAATGCCCTTTTGCGTAACTCCAAAAAAAGGAACTGCTTAAAATGATCTACCGCAACAGGTATGCTGTCCTTCCCCTTGTCTTACATGTTCTTATCTGCACTTGTCTGTCTGGTGGCCTCTTTGACCTCTTTTATGCAGATGAACATAGAAAAAGTATTTTTTTACTATATCAGCAGGTCTTAAAATGATCTTAAACCTCTACTATCCATGATATCACCAAGGCAGCGAATGGTTGATTTTGTTATGTAAGAACAAGGCAAAAAACAGGAGGAACATGCAGTGAAAACATGGACACTGCATGAAAAAAGGTGAAAACTAACTAACTCCTGCAAACACAACTGGTTTGCAGATAAAAGTCTGACTTTCACAGACCACAAAAGTACATTTCAATGGATCTACATAGCTGTGTTCATCTGGAAAAGTGTATCAAATTCCAATATGTACAGAATTTGTAAATGCCTGTGTGACCAGCCAACCAAAGTCCCCTTAGGGTTCATCTGCTAGAGATTTTCACACCTCAGACATTTGTATTTGAATTGGTGTGAATTCCCCACATCAGAAGTTGCGGCGAAAACGTCAGTCCTCCCTTTCATTTGAATGGGGGTAGTGCGTTTAGGCTGTAGGGGTGGGAGCCTCAGGGGCACTGCAGTTGCCTTTTGGCAAGTTGAACCAGGGTCAACTTTTGGAAAAAATGCAACCCTACATCACACTGTGGTGGCCAATCACAGACGGCGATCAGACTGATCAGAGCTGTACAACCCTGCCATGAGGGAGGATGTTGCTAGGAGGAGGGGAGGACATTTCTCTTCAATGTTAAGTTAGACTTTTCTGTTGGCTTCACAACTCATTTTGATGAGAAAAAGAAAGAGAGAGAGCAGCGGTGGTCGAGCAAGATAAATGGTCTTTCCGATTGGTCACTAGAATCAAATCATTTGAATTTTTCACAACCCTCCAAGCCACAAAAACTTTGCTTATAGGGCCCCAACATGCATTGCCTTTCCTTAAAAGTAATCTGATTGGCTGCACTGAAGTTTAGCTCACCCTCTAACTATGAAGGTCATTGTTTATTGGGCTATTTTATGTATTGCCTTTACTCATATAAGATTTGATTTGCTGTAGGTTCAACCTCTATTTAGATTTACATACATCCATGTATCCAAGCCCTGAGAGATGCTGATTCAGGTGAATGGTCAGTTCATTTATGTTGATCACAATATCCCTGGTCATATCATTGGTATAGGCATGGCATTTCTTTCCATCTTTATACTGATGAACAGAGCAGTACATCCAGTAAATAGTCCTTGTACTACGAAGTATTTCCCCAGTTAGTTGTAGATCTAGTTGTTCCAATTTTTTCCATGTGTTTTAAGTAGATTTCTAAAATTTATATTCTTGAAGATCATAGTTTCTTGCGACTGATTAAGTGAATTCTGAAGGTCTGGTTTTTCACTGATAGTTGAATTCTGAAAATGAATTTCATACTGTATAGCTTCTTGGATCGACCTTTGAAAGACAGGAGGTTATCAGATTCAGCAAGTTACAAGTTATCCCCCCCCCCCCCCCCCCCCCCCCATTGTATGGGCATCTCTTAGTCTGCTGTCACCTGGGATCTTCTGATCCTTATCAAATATCAAGACACGATGACATTTGATGTTATAGTTTGTTTAAAGTCTTTTTGTACAAAAATGCATTTAAAAGTTGATGTGAAGCTTATATGAGGCTTCAGCAGTCTGAGTTAGTCATATCAAGTGGATATCTGCCACATTTACAGTCTTTTTACTATCAAATTCCCTCTTTGTGTTTCCTCAGAGTGTTTTCCTGTTGAGCTGTGGTGGAAGTATAGTAACAAAAAGAGGAACTTTGGCACTAAAAAGACTGTAACGTTGAAAGATATATACTTGATTTGACTCATTTGGACGGTTGAAGCTTCATATTAGCTTCAGATAAACTTTTAAATACATTTTTGCACAGAAGGAGGACTGTGGATTTTATCCCCCATCACTTACATTGTAAGTGCATTGTGAAGGGATCTTTGTTGTTTATTGTGTAGCGATGATGTGAAGATGATGAAGGAATCTCCGCTGACACCGTCTTTCTTGTTTAAAAAGGTTTATTACAAAAAAGTTCAGCATCAAACAAGCACCATGGATTGCTTGGAGAGGTTTCAGGGCCAATGCGAATCACTCTGCCTAACAGCTCTGAATCTCCACTTATATAGGCTAGTTGTTTACCCTGATACTAAGCTAAAACATATGGTCCTTATCTACAGATGGTCTCATCTGTTTAGACTATAGGAAAGACAAAGACCCATTTCCAGGGGACCTTAACCTTTGAACCTTAACCTTTGAACCTTCTCTTTATGGCCTGGGGTCTGTTACTCTCTTACTCTTACTTAAACATTCCTCAGTAATAAAAACACAATGTAGCGGTTCAGACACTACATCTTCTAATGGTCAGTGTGAACAGGAGGAATGATTACAGCAAGAAAAACCTGTTTCAGTGTTCATTTGGGCTCCTGACTGTTGTTTTAAGACACATTTGATAAATTGTGAACCTGTCCTTTAAGCTGGTTCAACTTAGAAATGCAAGGTTTTCTGCTGCTTTAAAACTGTGAGTTAATAATTAGTTCAAAGTTGTCTCATGAGTTTTGAACACGTAAAAACAACCGTTAACATTACTAGAGTTATCAAGCTCAATAGACATAAGACAGACAAATATTCAGTCATACTGACTAACATTATAGTCAGATGTAGTTTACATTTATAGCTTGAAGAGTAAGATCCACATTTGTCAGAAATACCTTACAGCTGAATTTAATACTTCATTATTATAAAAAGAAAAAAACATGACGTATCTTGATATTTATTAAAGGCACATAACAGTCATGTCTGTTTTCCTCAAGCTACAAAACAGAGGGGTCTCTCTCTTTAACTCTTAAACAATGCATGCTGGTAAGTCTGCTAATATGCTCTCAATACTTAAAATCACAGCACATTCTCAGCAGGACATTCATCATTTCAAGTCAGGTGAACTCATGTTTATACGTTCTGAAATGGTCTGAAAATTTTAAGTTGAACTTGAAATGAATTCAACTAACGTTAAGTTAATGACAAAAGATTAGTTGAGGCCACTAAATTCCTGTATGATATATTACAGGTATTACAGTGAACAGGTAGGGAATTAAAGAAATGACCAGTCTGGCCTGTTTGAAATAGTTAACTCTAGACAGCTAAAGGAGTGCAAGAGAAATATGAGTGAGGAATGTTTTATATTTTCTCTTTCACGAGATTATATCAATGCATGAGCTTCTCACCTCTCTGTCTTATATTAAGTGTGTGAAATGGAATGAAACAGCAAAGCGGATAAAACCCTGATAAGATTGTGGTCATTTGAAAGCATTCCTTCGCCTCCTCCCCTGACCACAGACACACCCACTCAACAAATGGTCTCACCACACTTTGACTTGAGTCTCAGAAAACCTGTGATCTGCATTATTTCACATGCTGGAATATGTTTTGCATGCTGAGACCACTATAGTTTTGACTCTGAACATGATGTCACAGTGAAACTGGTTTCTTGGTCCAGCAAAAAACAGCAACAAAAAATAAAAACTATACTATAAATCATATTTATAAGATATGTTCAAAGTTTACTATGGAATCATGTGATTAAAGAGCCCAATGTGCTAAAATAATGTTTAGATTTAGGCACGTGAAAAAAGCTCTTCTTTATTATTATGCAAATAAGGGAACCCTTGAGATAAGACCTTTTGTAACGTGTGGTTTAGAATCTGTCACCAAATAATTAATGTATAAAAATAACCTGCAGTAAATGTTGATTATGTTATGCAATGTATGTTAAAGGCTCAGTGAGCTGCATTAAGAGAAGAGGAGGCTGGACGAGGGAGTGGGAGCAAGGCAGAGATGGGACCTGAAGGGCCAAGGATAAACTCATTACACTGATTTATTACATCTTGATGGGGAACATCACTGCCTGGTACAGAAACTGGAGCAAACAGGACCAGAAGGCCCTGAAAGGAGTGATTTGTTTGGCTGAACATACAATAGGTGGTGCTCTACCCTGCCTAAAGGATATTTACACCAGGTGCTGCAAGAATAAGGCTAGGAGAATCATTAAGGATCCCAACCACCCGGATAATGGTCTTTTCTCCCTGCTGCGGTTGGGAAGAAGGTACTGGATACACCAGGCCAGCACTGAGAGGCTCAGGAAGAGTGTCTACCCTCAAGCCACTAGTATCACTGCCTAAGACTGCCTAATGCACAAATTGAAAGAACTGCCGGGATTACATTTCTCTGTAATTGTACTTCATATGATTACATGTGACAAATAAAGTTGATTGACTGATTGATTGATATCCTCATATTTGCTTTCCTGCCTTAGACCACTTCACAGGCCCATGTGGTGAAATTAGACTCTAAAAGTCTCTGACCAAGGTGGGGATTAACCATCACCCAGTAACCAGAAGCCTCAGGGATGAGTCAGCTGTCCTTTAAACTGAGAGTAGATGGCAATATGGCATCAGCAAGCCCCCCGATCCCAAGGAGATGAGACAGAATGCACTATTGTTAACTCTCAAACCAGGGTAGATTTGTTTTAATTGTCAACACAATGAATCCACATCTGATAGATAGAGTCCATTCTGATATGCATTCTGGGACTGGCAAGGGCACCAGGTTCATTTCAGAAGTGTGGGGGCTAAAAAGTGTGCATGTGTGTATGTGTAGCAGTAGATAGACCGAACTTTTACGGAGTAAGCTTGCTTGCACCACACGGTGATGGTATCATATATATTATATAATTATTATAATAATATAATTATAATATATAATTTAAGGAAGAAAAAAAGTTCAAGAAGCTGCTTCAAAGTGCAATATTGTACGTGGTGCCTTCAGTTTAACAACTTGCCATCTTTAACACCATCAGCGCCGCCTCTCCTGTCACACCCAGTAACAGTAAGCTGTATAAATTAAATCCTACTTACAGACGGGCCCCAGATAGTGGAGACAAATTCATCATGGCATTGAACTCACCTGATCTGATGAATGACATCAATATATGACCGAAATCAATATGACCCTACCAGAGATGGTGTAAACAAGGCCATTGATGACAGCTATTAAAGCTGACTTTATATAACAAAAATGGAAGCCTGTTAAAAGGCAAAAGGCTGACAAATGATTTGATCAAGAATGCAAGACCATCAGAAAAGACCTGAGAAAAATAACAAAACCAACCATTAAGTACATTGAAATTTTAAGAAATTATAAACATACAATTAGGAACCAAAAAACTAAATTATACCCACATGAAACTTGAAGATATTGAGATTGCTGTTAATCAAAATCAGTTCTGGGATATGTGGAACAACTTCAACGCAAAGCAACCACAAGCATTACCCATCCAAAATGGTGACATCTGGAGACAGGAGGTTCAGACAGCATTAAAAGTAAAATGCTCCCCAGAGATGCAGGGTGCAGTGTTGAAGTTGTTCAATATCGAATTACAGTCAGGATGTTTTCCTGACATCTGTTGCAAAGGGCTCATTTCCCCCATTCATAAGAGTGGGGACAAATCAGACCCTAGTAACTACCGTGGCATCTGTGTCAGCTGCTGTCTAAGTAAATTATCCTGCAGTATTCTAAATAAAAGAATACTAGATTTCCTTGACGAACTCTCCATCTTGAGTAAGAATCAAATTGGCTCCCACCCAAAACACCGCACCACTGACCATGTATATACCCCTCACACTTTAATTAACAAACATGTACACCAAACAAAAAAATGGTAAGATATTCACTTGTTTTATTGACGTTAAGGACGCTTTCAACTCTATTTGGCATGAAGGGCTCTATTACAGACTTCTACATTGTGGTATAGGGGGCAAAATGTATGATCTGGTTAAATCAGTGTATTTGGAAAATAGGTGGGCTGTTAAAATTGGAGACAAACAAACTGAATTCTTCACCCAGAGACTTTATTTAATGGATCAATGTGCTGCTCCTGGGCTCTCCCTACTAGATAAAGAAGTTAGGTCTCTGTTTTATGCTGGTGACCTTGTTCTAATATCTCCTACTGAACAAAGACTACAGCAACAGTTGGACAGAGTAGAAAAGTAGTGTCAGAACTGGGCCCTGGCAGTAAATATGAAGAAAACTAAAGTCATGATTTTTCAAAAATGCCCCATGTCAGGAAAACAAATACCAGTTTACCATAAATAATCATATCATTGAGCATAGTATGAGTTATACCTACCTCGGTATAACCATAACGGCATCAGGGAGTTTCAACATGGCAGTGAATGCACTAAAAGAAAAAGCTCAAAGAGCTCTAAATGCAATTCAGAGAAAATTTTATAATTTCATGTCATCCTGCCCATTGAGCTGTATGGTAGTGAAATATGGGGTCCACTCAGTCATCATAGCTATACCTGCTGGGACAAACATCCAACAGAATCTTTACATACAGAATTCTGCAGATACATTTTACACATACACAGAAAAACACCAACAAATGCAGAATTAGGCAGATACCCACTGATAATAAACATTCAAAAGAGAGCACTCAAATTTTTTAATCTAACCTTAAATCCAGCCCCCTAGACACCCTCCATTCCAAAGCCCTCCAAACCCAAGAGCTGAGCCCAGAAAAGAGTCCCCTGTGTCAGTTGATGCTGAGACTAACTGCCCCATCTCAGACACACTCTGACCAGTCTCACACCAACACTGCTTTCTGTTATGAAGATCTGCTGATAAATGGTCAACTCATCAGTGAAGAAAGTGTCCAGGAGCCCTCGATATCTGATGTTGACAATATTTATTGAAGCTTGGCCAAGGAGAATGGAAAAATTATCAATACAACTGTCTGTGCATGATGCCGTCTCAATTCTGAAGATTCGGTCCCCTGTGGTCAGTCTTTAAGCCCCTGCAGACCAATAAAGCAAATTTGACTACTACTTTTTATTGATAAGTGCTTTTTATTGATGAAAAAAATCAGGATTGCAGCAGTCTTGGGCACCATCACTGGAATAGGAGGGGCTGCTGGGCTCAGGTGGAGGTCAGGTAGGTTGGGCCTGTTGGTCACACACTGCACACTTAGCTGGTCTGCTTAGGGCTGCGCCCAGACCCTTCGGGAGGGTGCTGGTCTGTTTGCAGATCATATGGTCCCTTTTTAGAACTGGCTTCCAAACTTTCCGGCGTGAGCCAGCTCTGTCAGGACAGAGTGGTAAATGTTTTGTGGGTTTTTTAGCACATTGTGGAGACTACTGAGGTGCCCAAAGGTGCCAGCCCACAACCTCAAAGTAAAAGTAAATAAATAAAATAAATATTACAGAATAAGTAAATAAAGTTAGTCAGGAGAGAGAATGAAAAATATACTCTATATGTAGACAAATCGGTAATGATAGTAATAACGATAATTCATGTAATTATGTTGCTAATAACATACAATAACAACAATGACAATAGGTAATAGTAATAATAAAAATAACTAAGCAAAAAAACAAACAAACAAACAAACAAAAAAACAACAACAGACAATGTAATTAAAAAACAGTAGTAACTTTAAATAATAGATGCTAAGCTTATTGGTTGAAAAGAGAAGTAAAAAACAAACATAAATAAATAATATATTCATATATACAATACATACACGCATATGTGTGTAAATAGGAGGAAACAGTAAGGGTGTAATGGGTGAAGGTTTAAACAGCAGAGGTAATTGTATGTAAAGGTACCATATGTAGTGGAGGTTCATCTTGAATTGAATTGAAAGAATTTTTTCTTTTTTAAATATCAGAATTAACTCTTGTCTGGTAAGCTTTCAATAAACAGATTTGCAGATGAAGTCAGAGTTAGTCAGAGTATTTTATTGTGATCACACAAACACACCTGCAAGTGGGTTTAAGGAGTTAGACCCTGTACTAAGGACACGTGATACTTTTACACTTTGTTCTCCCCTAGGTGGGTCTCCCTCTTAGCTCTCTTACAAGAGCTGTTTCACCTCCCCTGGTGAAAAAATATATAATTAAAGGTCCAGTGTGTAGGATTTAGGGGCATCTAGCAGTGAGGTTGCAAATTGCAACAAACTGAGCAGGGGCCACGAAACTTGCGAAAATGCGAAAGGCCCTCTCTCTAGAGCCAGTGTTTGGTTTGTCCATTCTGGGCTACTGTAGAAACATGTGCAGTGCAGGTCCCCATGGAAGAGGCCCCGCTCCCTATGTAGATATAAAGGGCTCATTCTAAGCTAACTAAAGCACAATGATTCTTATTTTCAGGTGATTATACACTAATTAAAACATAGTTATGAATATAATATTCTATTTCCCCCTTCTGTCTGTTCCGCTAGATGCCACTAAATTCTACACACTGCACCTTTAAGTTGTACTTACATTCTATGTGCTTATTATACTTTATTCATGCTATTACTAAGTGTACACTAAGAATATGTTTTTTGGAACAACTTTAAATATATTAAGTGATTCAAGGTCAACTTAAATCTAATGCTAATGCATTTTAGTATACTTAGTTGTGTTAAAATGAACTTTAAGTATCTTTAGTGTAAATGAAATATACTATTAATTTACCGCATTTAAAATATACTTTTGGGTTTTATTTTTTATTACACTTTGCAAATTACAAGTTTTTTTACACATGTATTTTCTGGATGTTTGCTGACATCTAGTGAGGTTAAATGTCATTTATTCGACCTTTAAGAGTGCTTGGAATTCAAGTAAATCACATGATAAGTGTACTTGAAAGGATTTATTATAAATTGTATTCTAGGTACATTATATATTTTAAAAAAAATCAGGTTTAAAAACAAAAACTATCAAAACCCAGTGTTAACGTATAACATAAAACAGCACATCAATATAAAAAGCCAGGATGTTGTTTTCATAAAAAATAAAATACAAAATGACATTAATTTATATAATCTATGAATTTAAAAAACTAGCTTCTGCAAATAAAAAAAAATCATATCTCACCAAGTACTAAACACAGATTATTTGGTTATTTGGTGGCGGGGTACTTTCCATGAGGTAGTGAAACTTTAAAGCTATACTGTATAACAGCTGACTATGATTATATGAAAGGTCAATTCTGTATTAAAAGGTTATTATGATTACTCATTTAAAGCCATATGGCCATTTATTTTTAATATTACAGTAAACAGGTTTTTAGATAACTGTATTCTGAAAGTCCCTTGATGAATCAGCACCAATCATTTAAAGGTCACTGACGATTATGAATTTATATTTTAATTGTGGAAAACACCTAGTGTTATGTGAAAGCAAGGTGGAGCCTAGGAATATGCTCCACAGGGGGTGATCTTAAACAGAGTATATAAGAAGCTGTCTGTTAGCTTGTCAGTCAGTGCCTGGTTCCATGGACCCAGCCTCGATTTATTGTTATGCTAATGACTCAGTAAATCTATTTTCATTTTGAACTCTGCCAGATTCAGCATGTTTTTTAAGTGTTTGACTCATTTGATTTTTGATATTCTACGCTGGAGAGGACCGGGAGACTTCATTGGCCCAGTTGCAGGTTTTTTCTCCACACAGAACAATTTGAACAGTTACTGGGAAGCACCCCCGTCTTCATCCATCCAATGGACAGTCATTCTTCTTTGAGATCAACTAATTATTGCATTTGCTGCAAATGAGAGCTCTCACTTCAGACACCGTGGCAGCTGGAAACTGCTTTATCACTGTGTCTGTGGAAAAGAGAAGAGAGACTAATTTTTTACCAATTCTGTGACATAATACGGCCAGATGAAGAGGAAACCTGCAGCACACCTTGATTGGAAAATTTATTCATGAGAGTCAGGGCTGTTAAGGATTGTGGCTTATCAAGATGCAGGTAATTTTCTTAGTAGGGTAGCTGAAAACTAGCACACTCTGCTTTTCTCACTATTTACCCTAATCCTCTAGGAACCACCTATTCACACCTTAGCAACCATTGTTAAATTTTCAACCTCCAGTACTGATCAAACTGCACTTTTTGCCAGTGCTTCTGAGCTTCTGTTTTTGGTTACCTGAACCTGTACCATATCTGAACCTGCTGTTGGAGAAATTATTGTATTAATTACTTTGATGAACATTGATCCAGTGTGGAAGTGTATTAACTGATAACTGCCTTAAAGAACATGTACTTTTGAAAATACTGTGTGATAATGATAGCTTTTAACAGATCACGGCCTGTGCATGTGGTAGCTCTGCATAAGTTCATGATACGGTGGAAGCAGGGGCAGAGCTAGACTCTCAGCACAGAGGAGGTGGAGCATTCTCTACGGGCCCTTCTGATAAAGTCATTTTAAAATTCACAGCTGTAAAATAGCTGATATATCATATCCTATCTATGAACAAAAATTGTCACTCATTGAGCCAAGCAAACCTATGTCTAAGAAAACATACAGTGAAGCCACAAAAAAAGAAAATAGGTTGCCAGTAGCGTTCAAATGTTTCAGCACCGAGGACAGCATGCGCAGTCTATGTGCATCAATTGATTAACGGTTCAGCACCACCGCCAATAGACAGTGAAAGACTAGGTGCAATGTCTCAGTACCATGTCTTTCTTACACGGGAATAACATAAACATAAAATAGACATGGTGGTCTATAACACTACAAGGCCTATTCAAACATAAAATAGACATAGTGGTATACAACACTATGCAGTGCCCCTATTCAAATACAAAGTCGACAGTCTGCAACACCACAGGCAGTGACACAGATAGGTGCTAAGATGTGGTAAACATGGAGTTACACAACAGATCATGTATTTCCCAAGAAAGAGAAGTGCCATTATAACCTGACATGCCAAATGGTTTGTTACACAGACCCATCTGAGAAGTCATCCATGGAAACTGTTTGGAAAAAGGCAGGCACTTTCAAAAAAATACTTGGCAGGTGATTGGATGAACCATCTGTCTACCACCGTCTTTCACCTTCTTACCTTGCGAGGCAGCTGGATTTGCAAGATCGCAAGATCACAAGATCATGTGTGAATCTTCATAACTTGAAGCCTAACAAGATGGATTCTCTTGTTAAGTGCAATTAGAGAAAAATCTGAAAAAATTAACAGAAATTGCTGTCTTTTTTCTGTTTTAGACTTTTTATCATTTTGTGACCCTGCACATTTATCAAGGTTATCTAAGTCTGAAACTGAGCACTTGCAATAGCAGTGGTGTGGTCAGAAGTCATGTCAGACAGGTCATTATAAAGAAATGCGGTATAAAGTAGGATAACATGTAATTTTATGAAAACAGTTAACTAATTCAGAGTGTTTCATAGTGGTGTAATACAACAAACCACATTACACTCTAGGATGGGATTTATACAGCATTTATGTTCTCATCAAAAAGAAACAATACACATATACTGTAGATACATGACTTACACATATTTCTTTATGTATATTCTTTAAGAGTTTTTGTTCATGTCAAAAGGTATCACTGCATGTATCAATTACATGACTTACTCTTGTTTCCTATATGCATGGATGAATTCTCACAAGCAACAAGCAGACAGCTTCTGCACAGGCTCATTTACAAACCACACACAGTCAACAGGTAACTGAACGACCTATAACTGCAAAACTGTGGAAAATCCACCGTATTCAAAGCCTCGGCGGACTTGTCAGTCCAAGTACAAAATCCAGTACATAATATAACTTCCATAAGTTATGGAAGTTGCATGTTTTATTCACCAATTGTTGTCCCTGCTCAGCCTGTAGTTTAGTGTAAAGTGAGGTTGGATAGTCTGGCTGTTTGCCACTGTCAGGCTAGTAGTGCTGGCAGTAATGTTAGCTTGATTATCTGATTATCTGTTCCATCATCATTGCAGTCATGTTGAAAGGACGAGCAAGACTGGAAATAAGATGTAAGAGGACCACAGGAGGCAGTTAATCTTTTCTTACTCTCTGGTTCCTTGCATTTTGATGCACCTGATTTGTACTTTCTCTCCATTTTATCTCCTACTTACCTATCACCTTGATTGTTAACTTGACAGTGTGCAACAACATGATACATTCACGGATACACAGGGCTGCTAGCTTTTAAAACTCCCGGCAGCCAAATCGACTCAGAACGGTGGGGGCCCGATTAAGGGGGTACTAAGGGAATCAACAACAATACAAACAGGCCACAGTGCCCCAGCTGGTGCTGTTTTCTGCATGAGACAAGAACCCCCTGGCAATGGTTAGGGCTTGTCTCTGCTCTGCAGAAGACATACATTTTATTTTTGCTGCAATCAACACACACCAACAAACTTTATTCAAAATCCACTTTGTAACTGAAAAGAGCCGTGGGCAGCCGCCCCCTCTGCCCCCTGCTCACTCCATTACTGATGGAAAGTCCCGAGAGAAACTGAATGTAAGAAGAGGAAGCTGCCTAGACAGGCAAGACACCATATATGGAGTTGTTATTATCTTAGAGGAAACAGGTGTCTACAGACAGTGAAGTGTTACTGCTTACGTAATAGATGGAATGCTTGTTTTAATGATTGTGTTGGGTGGAGGCTGAAAGTATAAAATGTTTGTGTGAGCTTTTCAGGGGGCTAATCTTGCAGCAGAGCTTGGGAAGCCTGTATGCATACGTTTTCTTTTGATATTGCAATAAATATAGTTGGCCTACAAAGGAATATTGTGTCTTTGGTATTTGATTACCTATTCTCACCTGCAGTAGACAGGCTGATAATTCAGCCACGACACTGCTTGCCTGTCTGTCTGGACCTTTCCGTATCTCACCCCTGCAACTCTGTGGATTTAACACTACTGCTGCTTGGACTGTTTGGACTTGCCACCCATGCCTGTGAGCTTTCTGTATCTTCACTTTTGACAATTAACTAATTGAACTGTCCCTGCCTGCCTCTATATTTTACATTTGGGTCCTTCCCTGCTGCCTAATACAAACTATCTTTTCAAGTATCTTACGAATGAAGGGAAGGTTGGATATCGGCCTATAACTGGTCAGTGCATTACCATTACCATCTAGGTTGGGGTTCTTTAGCAAGGGTTTAACAACAGTTGTTTTGAAGGCATCTGGAAAGATTCCTGTCTGAAGAGATGTATTTATAATGGTCAGGACATGACCTGAAACACTGTCAAATACCTGCTTAAACATCATTTTTACTGGATTTGCTGTGTTGAGTAGCTGGTCTCAATAGTGGAGAATAATATTCTAGAGTTCCTAGTATTATCTGTAATAATATTGGAAAATGTTATAAAAATTAGGTTTATACTGTGATTAAAGGTTTTACCATGTGAATGTTTCTGCACAGACTTGTCATGAGGAATGTCTCTGTTCTCTTTTGTTTTTACTGCATTAATAATGTAGATAGCAGGGAAAACATAGAGAAGTGTCAGCAAAATATATGTGTGTTTGGAGAAGTTAGAAGGGACGAGGGTCAGAAGACGGTCATCTTGATTTAAGGATCCACATTTGGAGGAGTTAGAGAGTGCCATGACGTGAGTAGAGTTATGTGTCAGTAAATATTCCATGGTAACTGAACCGCCCAGTTTAACAGCATATAAGGTTGATTGTAGATGCTCCATATGGGAGCCTTTTCTTTGTAACCTTACTTGATGTTGCATTGTTAAACGCTCCTCCTTGTACAAGTGAATAAATTGAACTTTTACTTTGACTCTTCGGATCCAGTCTTCATTATTTAAGGTGATAAAAGAAATTCTTATAACAGAAAAGTACTCCTTTCTTGCCAGATATATTGCTTTGTTATAGACAGTCATGGATTCTTTGTATATATTACAGTGAACTGAGTCCAGTTTTCCTCCATTTTCTTTCAGCTTCCCGACAGATTCTCTTGATCTAATTAACACTGTTATTGTTTAACCATGGAGAGATTTTGTCAGTCGACCTCTTTTTAACTTTTAGTGGTGCAACAGTATTTAAAGCAGATGATAATACATTGTTGAAATTTTCAACCATGTTGTTTAAAGTGCAGTCACAGCTGAATGATCATCTAGGAATCTCTTTTGAACCAAAAATTTCCTTTTAGTCTTTGTTAGGGTTACATTGGTGTCAAAGAACACACAGTGACAGTCAGAAATAGATAGTTCAAATACTGAGACATTATCAGTGTTTAACCCTGTTGTTATTACAAGTCTAGAGTGTTACCATGCTGATGAGTGGCTTCATTTACATGTTGGGTGAAACTGTACAGTAGATTTACAAGCTCCACAGCTTTGGAGTCATTCTTTTTATTAATATGAATGTTCAAGTCTCCATTCAGGATTAACCTATCATATCTAGTGACACCAAGTGAGATAAGCTCTGAGAATTCCTGTAAAAATAGTGATGGATATCTTGTTGGTCGATATATAATGTAATAATAAGTACTGATAATTCTGCTTTGAGTTCCAGAGCAAGATATTCAAATGACATAAATTCACCAAAGTCAATACCATTACATACAAACTGTGTAGAGAAAATGGCAAACAAATTTAAATTTAAAAAATGGATCATATTTTCTTGTCCTAAGTTTATCCTCCCATATCAGGGACATTCTTGAAAGTCCAAGAAATGTTTAGCAAGAGTCAACTGAGAGTATTGAAATGAGTTTCAAAAGCTAATCAAAAGTAGTGACATGAGTGACATTATAGGACACTTTTTTGTGGAAAAACCATATCAGACATAAATTATTATTCCAAGCAGAGTATTTCTATCTATCTTCAAACAAGTCTGGAGGGGTTCTCAAAAGGGGACAAATAATCTCTTATACAAAAAGCTTTAAAAAGGAAAAAAACTGTAGAAATAGAAGCAAAAATATTTCAGCTGGAGGAGTCTTTGTGTACTTTTTAAAACAAATTATCTTCTACTGAACACTTTGTCATCTTAACAAATATTTTTTTTAAAATATTTTGTTAACATTCAATAGGCTTTGAAAGCCGTAGGCTACCATCTTTGTTTTGATTTGGAAACAAGCTAAAAATCTTTTCTATGATTCAGCAGATGGAATATTTTTTCATCCAGGTGGTTAGAGGGGTTTTGGGGGATTCTGGAAATACCTTCAGACCAACTTTTTTAAATGACCTTCTGAGTTCTTCACACTTCACCACTTAATTATCTTTAAGAGAGACTGATGGTTATTTTAACCCTTAAATGCAGTGTGAGTGGAGGGGGACTTTTAACAACAAACACTCTGAGGAATAGCAGGGAGCTGAGGGCGTCACTGTATATAATGAATCAACTAGACAGAGTGTAATGTTGTCCCAGGTCGCTAAAGACCTGAGGTATGCATTTAAGGGTTAAGGGGAAGTTAAACCGGCAGTGTGGAACTTTTGTCTCCCCCTGATGGCAGTGAGAGTAATTACAAAAACACTTTTGACACGTGCTTTATAACATATGTCAACAGCCTGGTCCCACCCGGTCAGCAGCTCCTCAGCTCCGAAAATATCAGAACAAATTTCCAAATAGGTGTTTTTTGGATAAACTGACCACATATTGGGAATCTAAATGGTTACTTTGTCCACTGAAAAAATATTAAAACTTGTGACTAAAGTGACATATTAACGGTCCTAAAGCGAAAATTACAACAGCTTTTAGCCATGCTGTTGTGGGAATTTCTGGAGAACAGAGGACTGCAAACAAGAGTGTAGTCTTTCCAGTTTATTCAAACACTTGCAAGTGGACACCCTCAGCCATCAATAGGAAATATTTCTGACGGAGAGCAAACTGCTTCTCACTGCAGTCTGCCTTTACACACACACACACACACACACACACACACACACACACACACACACACACACACACACACACACACACACACACACACACACACACACACACACACACACACACACACACACACACACACACACACACACACACACACACACACACACACACACACACACACACACACACACACACACACACACACACACACACACACACACACACACACACACACACACACACACCTCCAAGTTATGTGACCATGCCCCAAATGGAATCGTTGAACCCTTCTCAGGTGGGTGACAAAGTGCAAGTGCAAGTGCTGCATTTTTCTACTACACTTGCATACCCAGTATGCCTTGCGATCCAGTGAAGATACCCGAGGGCCATTCACTATTGGGATGAGTCAGGATGCCGAACATGACTGTCCAATAAAGGCAAAAATGCCAAAACAAAACAAAAACAAACAACCCCCCACCTCCCAAAAAACACATTACTACCCAGTGCGGGAACATCATACCAGACACTGGATTTAAAAACATTACTGGAGGTAATAGGCTTAATCAGAACTGTGTGAACTTCGTTTGTTTGGCAAGGGCTTGAATGTAATGGATGTTCATTTATATATGTAAAAGTCCTGCACTCCAGCTTTAAGTCCCACTAATGTAATGATACCAGTCATGGTACAGGTTTGTCCAACTGTTACATGTTGGACTTTGTATTCTTCTCTCTGTGCATCTTCTAGAGCTGCTTGCTTACACTTCCTTTTTAACTGAACAACCACACATTGTTCCATTTCTGGCTGAATTGTTCTTTCTTCCTCATTCGCTTCCTCTCTGGACTACTTCAGCAGGTCACACTATGACCTGCTCAATGTGCCAGGAGGATGTGAGGCTCCGCACAGTCCTGGACTCCCCTCAGCACTAAACAACTGACAAGTGAAGCAACAAGAAGGAACAGATAGGAAGGGGTGTGAAGGGGAGAGGTAACTGTATGCATTTGTTTCATAGCATCACAGACTATTTGTACTAATGGAAAAGTGTATTTAAAGCAAGCAGAATTCCAGTTTATCTAAATATGCTTTTATTGCTGCTCATTTGTACAGTAATATTATAGTTTTAAACACTGAGTTTGTGATACTTGCAGTTTTGAGAGAAACTTTTCAACATTTCATCTGAAATGAAAAAAGGTGACCGGTTTAATGAGGAACTCTGCTAGAGAGGCAGACATGTTTTGGTAAGTAGATGGTAAAAGTAGAAAACAGCATGAACTAACAGATAAACAGGTTACAGAGGAAGTGAGTTTCTGATTGTATAAAAAACAGAAGTACAAACATGCTGTCTGGTGGTGTTGAGCGAATCATGCGATCTGAGTGACGGGGCACTGCTCAGGCTGGTCCAGGAACAGCGTCTGAAACATGTGGTTGTAGAAGGAGGGGTGGTACAGGCAGGCCCGGGCGCAGTCTGGGCTGAAGTTCAACTCCAAGATCTGAGGCTGCATGACCCGCTCACCTGACACACGGTCAGAATGCACACAAATTAGATGATTTGGATGATTACACAGAACAGACAAGTGCTGTAAAAGGTGTTAGTGTGCTATACAAAGACAAGTGAAAGTACTATTTATACACACATGTACAGTATATTTAAATGACAATAAAAATGAAAAAAATAATTAACAAATCTATCCTGCTTACACTTACTTCACACAGACGATTTGATATAAGCAATGATTTAAAAGTAACGGCTTGTGATCATCAGTGTAATCAGTACATACTGATATGTAGACTGTTAGCATTGTGACTATGTAACTGTCTAAAGGCAGCCCCTGTTGACTCAAGCAGTGATTACAAGATAGTGGTGGCAATGTGTTTACTTCTTAATTTACTTTTGTAATAAAACCATTGAAAAGTCTACCCATGACATGCTGTAATGTAGTGTAGCAGTAGCACAAGTCAAGAAGAGTCACAGTCAGCAAACTGACTCAGTAATGTCAGTTTTACAGCAGTATCTCTCTAAACATTACAACATAAGCATAATATCACAGCGAGTGAGGCTGCAGTAGCAAAACCCCTGAGTGTATTGAATTGGGGAAGGGTGTGTTATTTGCTTATGAATTCAACTTTTGATTTATAAGAGAAAGATTGTTACATCTTTTAAAGGTTTTGCTTCAAGGAATGATGAGAGACAAAATCAAGAAGCACATGTATTGTGAATATGCTGTAAGAAAAGGAAACTTGAGCAGATATAAAGTACCATGGAGGCCAAGTGGACACAGATGGCTTGTGATAAAGTAGCAGATGTAGCTAAGATTGCCAGACTCTAGTGAAAAAAAGGCTCTTGGCTAATGAGGCTTGGCAAAACAGGGAGGCAGGGGAATTAATGCTGACATGTCCCTCAATGAGCAGTAACGGCGTTTATTAAAAAAAAAGACGTATAAAAAAGCGTTTTTCAGTAAGGCAGGCAGTTTTTCACTTACCAACCTTGTGATACTGCAAATCATCTGATAGACGATGTCCTTTTAGAAACCAAGAAAAGGCCTCAGTATGCCTTGAACAAAGTGCTTGTCTGATCATCTAAAGACCCCATATTGGTCACCCTGACTGATTTCTAGAATCAGGCTGAATTTCTGCCAGATCAGCTGTCGTTTGATGTACCGTTTGAGGTCATGACGCCTGATTATTTGCCTGAATGATCAATGATCTGGTTCTTGGGATGATCGGTTAAATTTCTGGCAGGTCAGAAGTTTTGGTCTTCAAACACAAGCAGCAGTAGATGACATATGAGGGTGAGGATTTTTAGGTAACCCTAACCCAATTGAACCATATGGAGTCTACTTAATACATCCATGGTCTAACCTCAAAACTTTCAGCCATCAAACTGAAGGTTACCAGTGATTATGAGTGCTTCCAATTGATAAAGCATACATGGATAAATAAAGCTCAAAAAGGCAAGAGAGGAGGACGAGGAGAACGGAAACATGATGTCAAAGTTTGAGAAGATGACCCTGACATCTACAGGCTGGTCAACTATGAAATTAGTAGGGTGTGTGAGGGACACTGCAGCAGTGGAATGTTCTCACTCTTGGTCACACTAAGAAATATATTACCCTCAACAGTGTTAGGGGAGAGAAGAGGTCAAGAATGCATTCTGCCTAAGCCCCCTACTCAAGAAAGTATGCAAGGAGAGGAAGAGGCGGAGGGCAGAGAGAATGATTGATTTGCTCTACAGACTGAAAAGCCATTATTTAAGATACTGCATATGCGATTAACCTTGTTGAGAACTGTTGCTTAGATGCTGCTGTGGGATGTTCTATTTTTTACTTTGTCAGAACTGTTGCTTAGCGAATAACTGTGCTGAATAAGATTAGATTCTGGAGTCCACCAGAACCAGTAAACAAGGGATAAACATTCAAATCATACTCACTCCAATTCCCTGAAGCATTAAGCATAAAGTTAGCAGATGTGTCTATACCCTGCTGATGAATTAAGTATAGAACTAAATCTTACCATTTTCCCCCCTGCTCCACTTGAGCATGAGGTCTACAGCGTAGATTGCACGGGATGACGGGTAGGCACAGATACCATATGGAGCCGGTCGAGATGAGGCCGCCTGGAAGAGCTCCCTGAATGCTTTAAACAATTCTGCCTGTGAGAAGGACGGAAAAGAAAGAAGATAAGAGAAAAGTTGATAGGAGAAAAAGATATGATTAAAATGAGAACCTGAATGAGGACAAAACTGAAATAAGCCCTGTAGTGGAGAATTGCTTAATCACTCAATAAACACACAAAGAGAGCATTGTCAGGTTTTGAATGTATGTGGTGTATTTTTTGGTACTCTCCTGTATTGTTGATCAGTTGATAATCACGTGGTAATGAATCATTAAAGGTCAGAAATCATAATAGCTGACTATGATCATATGGTGATGACTATGAAAAGTCAATTTATTTTTAATATTACAGTAAACAGGTCCAGAAATAACTGTATCCCAAAGGTATGTGGAACAGGTGTTTAATAACAGACTAAATCATTCATTTGAAATTGACGTGGTGCAGCGGTGGAGAGAGCTGTCACTCTTTGCAAAGAGGGTTGTGATGGTAAAAATATTGAAAGACTTTACTGCTAGTGAAATGCAAACAATAGTTTCAGAAATAAAAGCCAGAAAAGGCAGATCTGGCTGGTTAACATGTTGCTGGCACAAGCGTTTGGAGTCTGATTGTGAATCCAGTATGCAGCCTGCATTCCTGTTGTACCGCAACCACGCAATACGTCCGTAACAAAATTAAAAGTTAGTAAATCTATGGAATTGATCTAAATAAATCTCTGCTGCTGTGCCAGGTGTGTATCGTGATGTAGCAAAAGCAGAGCGTCCCTCCCTCTGCCACTACTGAACTGTCAGGCTGTGAGGAACACTGATCAGGCTGCTGGTTAAGTAGCTGCATATGTCACTGCCAAATCTGATGGGGGAAATTAATTGGTGTCACATTCCAATATGGAAATCCTGATATATAAGCTATTGTCATCTAAAAGTGGGAACTTTAAAAACTTTTAAATGTTGTATATTTAGGCCCAATCATTTTTTAAATAACTGTGGTTCTAATATACTGTTTACTGTTTTAAAGCAAAAGAACAAATTCAGGTAAGAACGTATTTATGAATCCCGGATTTGTGCTTAAAACATTCGTACACACAGTTTTGTGAATGAGGCCCAATGTCCTGTGGTTCACGCTCTGTTGAGACTCGGGACACTGAATTCTGAAGTGGTTTGTTTGTGGTGGCGACCTTGATCTGACCCAACCAAAAGGCTCCCATAGACAGGTATGCTTTGCATGCTGGGATGCAGATGAGCAAAATCAGCAGTTGTTAGCAACTAGCCGGAGAATGAATCAAGGTCCGACCTGGACTAACAACAAAGTGCGTTTTCTTCTTAATATATGGACAGATAGGAGCTTCTTCAGCACCTGTGTTTACATTCTGGCTCTTGCCCCAGACATCTGACCAATGAGAGGGGAGAACATTCTCACTGGCTTTTAGTGATGTACTTTGGTTCATCACTAACGGGAAAAGTTTAAGATTAGGGCGATCAGCCAATAAGAGCTCCGTTTGAAATTTTGTGACTTAAAAGGGCAAGAACTACAACCCAGGAACTAAAATGGGACTGATGTTCCCGTGCTTGAGATGCAAGTTGAGTCGAAAAGGGCTAATGTTTACACTTACTTCCACCTCCTTCCATGGATACTGTGGGTACTGCTTCTCAAACATAGGGATGAACTCATCATAGTGCACCTACAGACAGAGAGACAGTTATTCTTCATGAATACTGATCCAAGCTTTGTTGGCCTCATTAGCTATTCATGTCATACTTACAGTGTGCTGTATGTAACAAAGCAGAGGATAATGTTTCACCCTAGCCCCAAGTTTTTTACAGATCATTTTTGGTTGTTGTTTGGCATTTTTGCCTTCATTTGATAGTTAGCAGTTCAGATAGACAGGAAACACAAGGAGAGAATGCGCAATGATATGTCACAAAGGTCCCTAGCCAGAGACAAACCAGGCATGTTACGGTTGCCATCATAGAACATAAGGCCAACTGATCTATTAAGCAAACATTTTAAAATAATGCTGTCACAGAGGCAACTGACAGCTCTGATAAGAAAAGCCGATAGAAATGTGTTTTATATATGTTACCATGAGACATTGAATTTCATTATCACTTTGGTCAACCAATTAATGAAGACACAGGCTGGTTTTACAAATAGAAAGTGCTAGGAGGAGCTAAATGGTAAAACAACAACTGAAAAGTACCTGCTTGAGCTCCACACCTTCTGCATAGTTCATGACGGTGAAGTGCTTTTGGTAATCGTCAAAATGGTCCAAGGAGAAAGGTCTAAAGAGAAGAAACAAAGATGAGGTCCAGGCATGAGAAAGGGATGAAACCAGTTACACTAGCGGTGTGACCCTAGCGATGGCAATGTTGGTGGGTCAGTTGGCCCACCACAATGAGCCTTACAGCCTCACAGTGCCATCAGTGTGCCTATAGACTCTTAGGCTGTGTTCAGACCAAAATCAGCCCTGTGCTTGCATGTATGGGATTAGCCAACTGAATGATGTCACATTGTGTAGCAGCAAAAGTTAAACCAAATTCAACTTTTTTTGCCAGATCTCTCTGCTTTGACACCCACTGCATCAGTGCACTGCCCCGATTCCAATGAATGAGAGGGCTGCGTTTTTTCACACAGGGCTCAAGTCGGTCTGAATACCGCCTTAGTCTTTTTGTCCTGAATGCAAAAGCTATATCTATACCTATATATTTAAAAAGTTTTTGCCATGATGACTAAGATGCCCTTAAGATGATAGTTAAAATATAATTTTGAGAATCTATCTCCAGATCTTCTGGCTCTGCACTCCCTGTGTGGGGATTCATGAACTTGTTTTGAAACCTCAGGAAATTAACCTTTGGCAATAAAGTCATCTCTGACCTCTTCTTGCAACATCAGAGGCCACAAAAATAGCTAAGACAGCTAAGACAGCAGACTTAAGGGCAAAAAAAATTGTCAGAGGTCTTTTCCAATGGTGGGTCCTATGACTGAGTTATTATCATGTCTATGTCTTTTTGTTGTTTGCAAAAGTCCCATCAGCGCTCAGCAGGTATTACACCCACAACATACTGAGCAAGAGGTCAGACAAGTGGTAAAGTAAAGAGGAGGCTAGTCTGCTTTAGAATCGAGTCATGTTTGTTTGTATGTGCATGTGTGTATATATGCATGTTTGTTGTATATGTAATACCTATTAGCAAAGCGCAACCAGAAGACATTGTAGGCATAGAGACGTAGAGGCTGCACAGAGCGCAACATCAGCATGTAGCGGATGTCAAACTTCACCTCGCCCACCTCCTCCCTGTTGAAGAGTACTGGATCTTCAAGGTACTTACACACCACCTGGAAAACAAAGACACACACACACACACACACACACAATACAAAGTTAGAGGCAACAAAATAATAAAACATCTATGTTGAAATTAAACAGGAATACATTTTACCACATCGACGTGGCTTTTGCTATGACTGCAAGTAATACGATTATTCTCTTGTATTTACTTACTTATACTTATGATTCTGATGCATAAAGTGAAAACTCCCTATTATACTACCATTGTAATGGCAGAAGTATTTTCCTAAACCCCTTGTTGACATAATTTAGCATATTCATATTATAGTTTGTTAGAGCCATAGAGTCGTGGACCAGCATCAGTATTTGAGAGTGAACCACATGCATGGGATAACACCTCTGTCCAAGACACAGGTAGTCTTTCTGCTGGCTTTCAGCCCCTTTTATTTGCAGGCAAAGTGTTGTGTGAGAAGTGAACATGCTGTATGCCATTATCTTGTGACAGCATAAAAACAGCGGCAAGGATTCATGGGAACAGGCACTGGTATTCTTCCACCACTGGACTACTTTATACCCCTTGGACAAGGTTGCAATTCCCTCGCCCTGCTGAGCAGCCAAGGCAAAGCCCTGAAGTCAGTCGACAGTTTGCCAGAACCTCTGAGGCCAGCTAAAAATCACTTTCCATGGCCTCCCCAAACTCCCCCACAAAGTTTCTGCAACTCCAATCACTGTAGTCCTTCTGGCCTACAGAAGAACTACAGTAGTGCCAACAGCGCATCCAGAGAGAAAAATGGGTGAAAAAGTAAAATTCTTGGGAGGTAAGAACCAAATATCCACAATGACATCTTGCCCAGGTACAGAGGATACAACAGTAAGAGGGGAGAGAGGTTTTAATTACAGCTTATTAAAGAGATTAAGACCATGTCCATGACCATGGACATAACCTGTGACCTCAGGAAAGTGTGTAAGACATAAAAGGAAGTCGTTGTGGATGAAATCTAACCAAAGATAGAGACAGACGCAACTTTACTTTTGGGTCATACAACTTTTATTCTTCAAAAGTGTTAAACAAGGGCGCAGGTGTGAGGGAGAATGGCGACCGCAATGACCTCGCCAAACCCTGAAAATAATGGTTAAAACTTGGAAATAAGAAAGAAAACAAAATATGTAAAAACAACAGTCTGATGAGGAATGAATCTACGCTCAGGAGCAACAACAACAAAGCCAAGCAAACCAAAGCCAAAGAAGAAAGAACAGAACTCAAAGGAGGTCCAGCTAATATCTTAACAGTGGATATGGCAAAGCTGAAAATAATCTCATATAGAGATAAATGATGCCAGGGACATTAATCCAAAAAAAATAGGAGGGAGCTAAAGCTGTTTTATAGGCACACATATTAGCATACTCTTCATTTAAGAAAAGACAAAAAACAACAAAAACAGAAGACACTTGAACAACAAATAAAACTTTTGGAAGAAAAACATAAAAATAAAATTACTAGAGTTTAAAATTGAATTAAAAAAGAAATACAAAGAGTTAGATAGGATCTGCACAGAGGAAGTGGAGAAGCTAATGATATTGCAAAACAGAAATACTGTGATGGAGGACCAAATTCTAAAAATTCAGGTCAGGTCAGAAAAAGTAACAGAAAAGGATAAAATAGCTGCAAATTATCATGAAAAGCTCTACAAAGACAATGCACGCGATATAGATTTGAAACAAATGAAAATATTTCTAGATAAACTTAATCTAAAACAGGTATCGGGAAGGAGAAAATGATGGGTTATTTAAAAAAGTTACAGCAGAGGAGATATCACAACAAATAAAGAAACTGAAAATGGGAAAACACCAGCAAATAATGTGCACACCAATGGGCAACTAGCTGAATTTTGTCTAATATAACAGTGATTCATAAGGAATGTAAAGATGCTATGGAATGCTCCTCATACAGGCCAATATCACTATTGAACACCAGTCATAAAGTAGTAACTTCAATTATAGCTAATAGATTAAAGAACACTGTGTCTGATATAACAGAAAATGATCAATGTGGTTTCATACCACGTAGGCTGTTGTCAGATAATACTAGATGGACACTAAATATAATAGACTATGCACAGAATAACGACACAAATCTTTTACTTCTAACGTTGGATGCAGAGAAAGCCTTTGACCGAGTGTTGTGGCCATTTGTGTTTGAGACTGTAAGTAGCTTTGGCTTCCATGAAAAGTTTAGTATGTGGCTCCAAGGAATGTATAAATATCCAGCGTCTAGAGTGAAGGTTAATGACACACTGTCCAGAAGATTTCCATAAACACAAGACAAGACAAGGAGACCCTCTCTCACCAAGTATATTCACAATCTGCACAGAGGCACTTGCAGAAAGTATGAGGAAAAATAACAACATTACGGGTAGAAGTATAAAAGAAGAACAATATAAATTGGCACCGTATGCAGAGAGTTGAGTTGTTGAAATCAGCTTAATATTCAGCCATGACTTTGAAAATCTTTTAAATAACACTAAGCTACACTTTTCCTCTTAATATTTAGCAGATTTTAACAACAAAGCAGCTCCTGTGAGATTTCAGAACGAGACTTCTCCTTAAGTGAGACTTTGTTAGACACAATAACAAACAGACCGGATCAAGCGAAATGTAAAGAAAAACGTTTAATTTCTCTGTATGATCCTTTCCATAGTGTTGTCAGACACTTATATATCATATTATAACAATATTTTAGTGGACGTACATTGACAGGATGCTATTGGGACAAAGGATTACATTACAGACTGTTTCACAGCTGCCAGGTGAAGCGCTCTCGCTCAATACTGAAACAATTTCAAAAACTGTTGTCTTCATTAGTCACTTAGACACAAAAAGATGGGAAAATAGGGTCCAGGGTGAAAAATACCAAGGTTTCCCTTTAATGATCTATTTTCAAGCTACGCAAGTAGATATAATAATGAAATATATGAATAATGGAGTAAAACTAAATGGAAACTAATAGAAAAACAATCAACACTAATATTAATTGGAAGACTACCCTACTGAAGTTTAAAGGAAATGCAAAAATACAACAGAAATAATAGATGTGAAGAAAATACATTAATACATTTGAGATATATTCATAAAATATATAAATTTGACAAAATCTGCATATAGTGAGAGAGATAACGAGTGATCCAAAATTTTCTGCCTAATAAAATGGATCAATTACTAGAAAAATGGTCAGGAAAGGGATTACAAGTGTATTCACAGATGATTACAAACAGTATGATAGACTCATTACGTTAGCAGCTAAATTTAATATAGGTAACTATAATTTCTTTAAATATTTACAAATAAGGAACTATCTCATGAAACAGCAGAGAGAAGAGTCAGAGAAGGTATGGGTTACTGGAATTTATAAGCAAAAATAGAAACAGTGAAAATAGTAAAAAGTCAAAACTATATAAAATAGGTAAAGGTAAATGTGGACAACACCAAAGAGAAATGGGAAATGGAACTGGCAATAACAATTTTGGAAGAAGATTGGAAAGAAGCATGTAAAAGAATTTTCAAGACAAAATTGACAAAATATTGAATTCGCCCGGAAAATTAACACAAGGCTTTTCGTAACACTAAAAATCATATCAAAATACATCAGACAGTGCCCGATGCTGGAGGGAATGTGTGGAACAGGAAGCTAACCATGCACACACTTTATTACTGCCCAGTGTTGAAAACGTTTTGGGGGACAGTTCAGGAGAAAGTCAAAGTTCAGTCAGCTAAATGTGTTTACTGTCACGATTTGGCTTTTTTTGGGAGCAGGATCACAATACTGAAGATGAGTGTGTTATAAGAATTTCTTTTATCACCTTAAATAATGAAGACTGGATCCGAAGCGTCAAAGTAAAAGTTCAATTTATTCACTTGTACAAGGAGGAGCGTTTAACAATGCAACATCAAGTAAGGTTACAAAGAAAAGGCTCCCATATGGAGCATCTACAATCAACCTTATATGCTGTTAAACTGGGCGGTTCAGTTACCATGGAATATTTACTGACACATAACTCTACTCACGTCATGGCACTCTCTAACTCCTCCAAATGTGGATCCTTAAATCAAGATGACCGTCTTCTGACCCTCGTCCCTTCTAACTTCCCCAAACACACATATATTTTGCTGACACTTCTCTATGTTTTCCCTGCTATCTACATTATTAATGCAGTAAAACAAAAGAGAACAGAGACATTCCTCATGACAAGTCTGTGCAGAAACATTCACATGGTAAAACCTTTAATCACAGTATAAACCTAATTTTTATAACAGAGTGAAATAATCCTGCTTTGAGGATGCAACAGATGAACACATAAGTTTAACAGGGCACGCCACGACTAAAGCACAAGTCTTCAAACTTCTCACTTTAAACTGGTAGATACTTTACACAGATCTAAACCACAGCTGAGGTGTAGTGTAATTGCTAGTTTCCAAGAACTGAAGTCACCAACTTAGATGTTGTGGTTTGACTGTCACAGTAACTTGTTTGCACAGCATATGGTCTTCACAATCCTCTTACACAATCATATACCAACCATACACTGAGGTCACAGAACAACTTTAAACATAAACACATTTGAGTTGAAAAACAGTTTAACTAACAGTTTAGCTCTAACTCCACAACTGAGTACTACATATTACAGTTTTACAGTATTACAGTTCAGTCTTTTCACATGTTTTCAGCAATTATTTTCTAACATGTATAATGTGTTTAAAAGGAAATCTCTGAATTTTCTTTACATGGACTTTAAACATTTGATTTCTGGCATCAGTTCAGCACGCCACGACTAAAGCACAAGTCTCTGTATATCGGCACAGGATGTGTTCTTCACACTTCTTTAACTTAAACCGGTAGATACTTGATACTTCTGAACCACAGCTGAGGTGTAGAGAAGTTGCTAGTTTCCAGGAACTGAAGTCACCAACACAGATATTGTGGTTTGATTGTCAGTCTCTATACACAGGGCTATCTGATTGGTCTAATTCTAAGATAGTGTTGCTAGGAAAATTCCTGGCCTGTTTGTATTACCTCATTGTACCATATAAGCCAAATGGTTAACTTCTGTCCTTGAGAAACATTCATTTCTGAGAATTGGAGAGCAAACAAAAACAAGATACATCATGACCTTGGTGATAAAAGGAATTGTTATCATTTCCTGGGCACTACCACATGCTTTCCCACGGGAAACTTTGATCAAAATTGTATATTTAGACAGCAACAAATGGTGAAACACTGGATCATGTCTGGACATGCCCTAAGTTGGTAACAGAACTAGCTGGTAACTGAACTGTTTGTGTCACGTAGTCACCTACACGTCATGCCATCTGTTGCAAGTCATCCGATGAAGGCTGTCCTTATTAGGGACAGCAGAAAAGTATAAAAAACCCTAACATTTAGAGAAGTAGGAGCTTTCAACAGCTAGAGGACCCTGCATCACATTCAGCTCAAAGACTGGATCCTACAAAGATGAGAGTCCCAGGGGCAAGGAAGCCACTCTGTGCAGCTTGAGGCCTCCAGATGGGAGCAAGCTTCTGAGAATGGACCTTTAGCTTGTGGTGTCGTCTTTCATCCAGCATTTAAGAGCGTTCTATGTTAGCCTACTGTGAGAGATTTAAATAGTGGTTATCATTTGATAGGTTTCTTGTTTACATTACCTATGTGACAAATGGTGTTCTTAAACTAAGTGGACAGTTTTAGTTTCATTCCACACCTGTTCCAAATACCTTCATGCTGTGTCTATTTTAAACTTAGCTGTGTAAAATGAGATAGACTGCATGTAAATTAATTAGCTTTGTTTAACAGTTAGTTTATGTTGTACTTCTGTCATTCTGACATATATGGTCGAGAAAAAATCTTATTCCTTGACTAGTTGAACTCTTGACCCTTGTTTCTATTGAATGGTTGTTCACTGACCTTTAGGGTTAGCTATGGATATTTTGATCCTGTACAAGGGTACTCAAGAACTGGCTGCCAACTCACCAGAGAGAGAAAAGGTAATTCTAGGTGGTACAGTATGCTCTCTCTCAGAAATATGATAAATTGTACTCCTGATAGTATTATTTGATTACATTATTTTAAAACCTGCCGATGCTCTCTTTATGTGATTATTGAGTGATCAAGTAATTCTCCACTAACTACCACTCTTCACTATGGCCAGTGCAAATCAAGCTCAATGGTCTTTACTTGGACAAAATGAAATTTCTCAGTCCTTTCATCCCTAAACACACAGTTTTCACTGTCAACCTTTCTTTTTTGTATAGGCTAGTTTTGAACCAGCCATAATGTGGCTTTATACTATTTCAGACATGCAGGGTCATTTCTGTCACTTTCCAACACTGACAAGCCAACATTCACACCCTCTTCACTCATTGCTCAGCTGTGCGGAGGTAAGCTGAACAATGGTGAGGTTTAAACTTCTCTGGCTCTTTTTCCATTCTTGACACAACTATTTCTGTCACTTTTTATGTGATCAACAGAGATCAAACACTATTAATGTGTTCCAGGAGAGACTGTCGGAAAATATGCTCTTTTACCCCCGTATGTAGATGATAACACGTTTTACTCTGCCTTTGAGTGGGGCTGTTCAGAACAACTTAAAAGTCCATGTGTAAAGCAATAAGTAAATGTGTTCTGAGTTTGTCACGTCACAGAAAAATGTGTAATTAACCACCCAGCCAAATTTGAATTATTAAAAAAAATATATAGCCAAGTATATAAAAATAGGTTTCAAAATCATGTCCTCTAAAGGTGATGAAACTATCCGGTGTAAAAATAGTAACTATGAATAAGTGCGCTCAACTGTTTATATAGTACTACATAGTTCACAGTCTTTTCACGTTTTCAGCAATTATTTTCTAACAAGTATAATGTGTTTAAAAAGACTTTACACAGACTTCTGATGTCAGTTCAGTCAGCTGAATGTTTACTGTCACAGTTTGGCTCTTTTTGGGAGCAGGATCACAATACTGATGATCAGTGAAATAATCCTGCTTTTAATCATATTTAACCATCCTGTGGCCTTACAAAAGGGTCATTCTTCTATTCTTCAGATAACAGAGAGAACAATGTACAGATCTGACATACAAAGGGTCTGGATTCAGAATGCAGGGCCAAGAACTCTTTCCCGGCATGTTCTTTTAAACCTTGTACACTATGCTTCTCCTAGAGTGATGGGATATTACCATTTGGTCAATATCCATACACGGGGCTATCTGATTGTTCTACTTCTAAACAGCGTTGCTAGGAAAATACCTGACAGTGACACACTCTCTTACTCATTGTTCAGCAGTGCGGAGGCGAGAGAGGAGTCAGAGGTTTTCCATTCTTAACACTTTCTGTCACTTTTTATGTGAACAACAGAGTGAAACACTATTAATTTCCTCCAGGAGAGACTGTCTGAAAATATGCTGTTATCCCCATAATTAAACAATATTACGTCCACTCCTCTCCTTATGACGGTCAGCTTCTGCCTTTGAGTGAGGCCATTTAGAACAACTTTAAACATAAACACATTTGATTTCTGACGTCAGTTCAGTCAGCTGAATGTGTTTACTGTCACGATTTGGCTCTTTTTGGGAGCAGGATCACAATACTGAAGATGAGTGAAATAATCCTGCTTTGAGGATGCAACAGATAAACACATAAGTTTAACAGGGCACGCCACGACTAAAGCACAAGTCTTCAAACTTCTCACTTTAAACTGGTAGATACTTTACACAGATCTGAACCACAGCTGAGGTGTAGTGTAATTGCTAGTTTCCAAGAAATGGAGTCACCAACTTAGATGTTGTGGTTTAACCGTCACAGTAACTTGTTTGCACAGCATATGGTCTTCACAATCCTCTTACACAATCATATACCAACCATACACTGAGGTCACAGCTTAAGTTCTGGTTTGGTAGTTTCCAACAACTGGTGGCAACATCTAGTTTCCATGAGCTGAACAGAAAAGTTCAGCAGTCGTGGTTTAGCCCTGTCAAGTAACTTACTAATGGAACATGATGTTACACAACTCATGGTTTTGAGGTAAATGCTGAACATCAACTCATTCTGAATAGCATTTGTGAATTTAAGCAGCTTAATGTGGATGTGGCCTTAGGCAAGCTGGTGTCATGGTGTCTGTCTGTATGTGCGTTGGTACCTTTGGTGTACTCTCTCTCTGTCTGATGATGTAGTCCAGGTTGTTGGTGATGTGTGTGTCCAGTCCACGGGCCAAGTTCCAGGGCTTACAGATCCAGTGGTTATCCTCCCCCCTGAAAGAAACACCAACACACCTTTTGAGAAGCTGTCTCAAAAAAACTCCAGGGATGATCCGATTTCTCTTTATCTTTAGGTGGTGCCTCAAAAACTTGAGTCTGACATACAACTTAACAATCTTGCTGTAGTGCTCATCAGACCAGCAACATATTCTTGTTTATATTCAAATATTCCGTATCAGTAAAATATCAGTGATTACTAAGAAACATAAGATTCCAACCTCTGTTGTCTCTGTTGGTAATGCCTGGTGAACTGCGGCAGCTCTGTCTGGAGGTTGAAGGTCTCTGGTAGCCAATCAGGTGCCGGGCCTCCTTTCATTCTCCGGGCAATGGCAGCCAGGCAGTCCTTCACAGTGACGAGGCTCTCACAGGGAAACTGGTTAAGCATGACATGAGGTCGCTCCTCGCTCAACTTCCTGTCAGAGATGTTTCTTAAATCAATGTCTGGTTGGAGTTTCAGAAAAGTTAATAACTGATTGTATCAACAAAAAAGGGTGAAGTCTCCTTTTCTGCGTGTTCAGACAGAAGCTGGATCGAATTTTAGGCACATCGTGATTACATACAAAGTCAATGCAAAGACGTGAGTAGATGCGAATTTGCTATACTTTAAAGTTTCTGGTGAGTTCAGTCAGAAGCTGAACTGAACACAAACACACAGACACACTCCAATAGAAACAGTTGGTGCATCTGTTGCTAGCTAGCTTACAGCTAATGTACATATGTCAGCTGTTTGGGGGAAATAAACATGGTCCAGATATCTGAAAGATATCTGATGATTGGTTCACTCTGAGCGGCGGACTAAGCTGACAGGAGGGGTGGTAAGTGAAAATATAGTGCCTGCTGGAGGCGAGGAGGACATCTCTTTCTCCTCTGCCATGCACAGATCACAGACTGTGACTGTAGCACTAAAAAATCATGAGGAAGAATTATCAGCCCTACTTCCATCTGATTTGGACCTTTTAATCTTTGGGATTCACAGACTGGGGAATATTTAGGATTTTTAACCTTTCATTTCAAGTATGTTTAAAAAATTAGATAGGTAGGTGTATCCCTAAATTAATTCATATTTAATCAATTCATATTTTTGATTGTAAATCTTACCATTTAGATTGTATTCTCTTATTATTTCATTAACACATTTGTATTTGCTTTCATTTGAGATTAATTATTCAGAATTTTTGTCAACTGTTACACAGCCAGCAAAACAAGGGTGTACTTAGTATACACCAGGGTCAAAAGGACATGTCTTCATCAGGGCTGTGAATGCCTTTACCAGCTGCTTAAGAGTGTGACAGTAAAGCTCCACAGACACTGCAGCAGAAAAACATACTCAAGCACTACATGTTTGTGCAAAAAAGAAAAAATATCATTAAATGTATACTATGACTAAAGGTATATTTCAGTCTTTGTATTCAGTATACTTTGTGGTTAAAGGACATGTGTTTTTGGAAATATTAACCCTTTGAGTCATCTATACTTTATTTTCTTGATGACCACTTGCATGCTGTCATGTTTCAGATTTCTTCTTATAAAGGCAACCATTGGTTTCCATCTATTTCTGTACAGTATAAAAATTAAAATGGTTCAATTAGCAGATTGTTGAGACTTTCTTGAGTTGTGTTGTGTCGTGGTTTTTTATTTGGTCAATCTAGTCTGCGTGAACTACATCTAACAAAACATGTGTGTGCTGTATTAAAGTTTGTGTGTACCTACAAAACATGTAGGGATGATTCAGATCATGACATGAAGAGTCATGTGAAATGAAGTAAGTAAACATCAGATGTTTTGACCAACATTGTAGGAGTAGTGGGTACAAATGCCAAAAAAGGCCTTTGATGTCTTGAGAAAAACAACCAGAAGAGGGTGACATGGAAGAAGGAAGAGATAACATGTACTAACATGGACACTGTGCAGGTGAGGGGTGAAGTAAAGATAAGGTAACTCGCAACAGGGGTTCATGAGTTCAAGTGTTAACGAAACATTAATGTTTTATTAGCAATCAATATATGTAACTATTAATCAGTAAAGGCCGTTTTATGTTTTGACTATAGAAACTGAATGATAAATAATAATAAAAGATAAAGGTAATGTTGGATTAGGGCCGTGGAACTTTCCAGTGAAGTCAATATTGGCTAATTGTCAATTCATGGGACAGGCGGTGAACAACTGTGGAAAGTCCCAGACCCAGAATTTGCTGTATGGGAGGAGCCCTGGAGACAAGACTCCATATGGGAAGGTGTTCTCCAGGTTAAATAAGATTGGGGTTTATTATTCAGTATTGGGGTTTTTTGCTTGATGAACCAAAGCCTCGGTTTGCTTGTATTTTGCTGAATACACAGTAAATCTAATATTGCACTGAACTCTGCCTGACTGAGTGTTTTGAAGTACTCTCTTCTATTTCTGAGTTCTTTGACTACTTTTGAGACAAAATGATGTTGAGAAGAAGCTGAAGAATTATTGGCCCATCTGAAGAATTTTCTACGACAACAGTCCATCACTAGTTGAACTAGTGGTAACTAGTTCTGATCAAGCACAAACCGAGCCTAATTGTTGCCTCCTCCTTCACATCCTCCATGCTCCGTCTATACATTCTTCAAGTAAGCAAGCCAGCCAAGAGGGACTTGACTTTCCAAGACTTAAAGACATTTTTATTTTTATTTTTTTTAGTGTTACATGAATGTGATTATAGGTGTTGCTGTATTCTACCATTTAGAAACTGCATAACCTTACTAATAAACCAACTACAACAGATTTGGGAACTCATGTATTTTTGTTCCCAAGTTGAAGAAGTTAGTTTGATGTGTCTACATATTCTGATTAGTTGATTTTAATCATTCAAACATGGATTTAGATTTAACCATGTCATGTTTGGTATCATCTTGTCTCTTTCTCTCCAAAGTTTCCAAATCTGACCTAATCTGACTATTATGATTTTTATTTGTACTATACAGCAATAATGATACATCATCACAAAACTGCCACCTCATAGCTTGCTACTGAGAGGCTTTCCCCCAAATTGTTACTATAGACTTTCATAAAAATTATAAACAGATTTTTTAAATTGTCTCATAATTTTCATATTCCAACACAGCACACCAGTAATCTAAATTTTTCCCTACATTGTGTGACTGATGAAAGAGCTCCATGGAGCCAACAGGAGTGTGTATGCATGTTGTGTGCCTGTTGCTTTGTTTCTGACCTGTAGTCTTTGATGTGATTGTAACTCCAAATGATGTCAGCCTCCTCCTCATCCTCTGTCAGCTGGAAGCGTGGGTGTGTCAGGTTGTTTATTACTTGTGACATTTCAGAGTAAACCCTGTTAAGCAAAGCACACGATAACAGAGAGGAGATGATGAAGCCGGCAGGAAAGAAGTGCACAACAACCCTTTTTACACATGATGTGGTGGATAGAAACTGAAGATATTAGTCAGAGAAAAACAAGAAAAACAGATAAATGCAGGAATGAACAAAAATAAAAGACGAGACAGAAGGGAAAATGAAAGACAGCTTTTGATTAACACAAAAATATATTGTTAAAGGAGCATGAAAAGTCTTGGTATTAATTGTGTGAAATGTTATCAATAACTTAATTACTTCCTTTTTTTAAACTTAAACTTAACTGTCTTTCCGTCTTCTGTTTGGACATAAAGACGCCTGTTCAGACCACCTTTTACTGCACACGTAAGGCTATTTTCATGGCTTTAGTTGGCAGTGGTGGATACACACAGACCTCTCCAACATCACAAAGCACCTTTCATGTATGTTGAGTTTTGCCTCTTTAAGTTTGCTACACATCCTACTGCAGGTTGATATGTGGATGTGGGATATCAGATGTGTACTTCATAAAAAGATATTTTGTACAATGGCTGCGTACTTACTTGAGGATTTTGTCCTCGGGCACAGTGTGGGGTTGGATTTCCACGGGAAGCTGCTCCTTGTTCTCCCGTGCAATGGTCTGGAGAAACGGACAGAGCAGCATAGAGAAAACAGTGTAAAAACAGGAGTTCTGGAAGGTATCAAACCTAACTTTTGTTTAATGCGGTGTAGAACTTAAAGGGCAGAATGAGTGCAGCAAGGACTTTATCCTACATAAAACTGAGTGCCAGGACAGGACAGATAGGAGTGCAATAATATTTGAATGTCATTACAGTGTTTCAATGATAAAATAAGAGATGGGCGTTACAAATGAGATCAATATTTTGCTCTCAAGGGTAGCCTTGGAGCTTTTGAACACGAATATCACTATGGAGCAATGTTTTGATGCGTGGATTTGAAATTCAAAGACTTGTTTTGGTGACGGCTGAACAGGATCTTGACATTCCAGCCAAAATAAATGTTATACAGCCTTTTATCTCCTGACGTTGAGAAATTTCAGAGTGTTCTTATTCTATCAATGCCAAAGGTTACAAGGCCTTTCAGGTTATAAAGCAGATGATTCACTGGCTTTTATTTCATGCATATTTTAGGTAATTCTACCTGCCAGCTGGAGAGATTGTTATTTCTTTTCAGAGGCCTTTCTTGTTCTTCTGTACGTCAGTGTTCTCTGACAAAAAGATGCTTTTACATCTTCCACAGCCGGCTGGGGCCCCTGTATGTGCATGTTCCCCCTATGCCCGGCTAGGTTCCGGCTTTCTCCCACATACCAAAAACATGCAGGTTAGGTTACTAGGTGATTCTAAATTGCCTGTAGGTGTGAATGTGAGTGTGAAGTGTGGTTGTCTGTCTCTATATATCAGTCCTGTGATTGACTGGCAACCTGTCCAGCCCCGCCTCTTGTCCAATGGTTCAGCTGTGATCGACTCCAGCTCCCCCACGACCCTCTAGAAGATAAGCTGTATAGGAAATGGATGGATGGATCTTCCACTATTTCTCTTACTGTTGAATCCCGTCTTTCTGTTGCTCAAGCCAAACAACTGTGTCTGCTGCTGAGTTGTTGTTGGTGTTTCAATCACACACACCTCCGTACTGCTGTTCATTCTTATTGTTCACCTCGTCAATTGTCATATACATACGTATCATTGTCGGAATCAAGTAAGATACTATATTTACAAGATGTTATCTTCTCTGATAATTCTGTATATTTAAATGTAAGCACATCTGGGACCGTCTGACATATGGTGGCTGTACTGTAATTGAATTCTCATTGAAGTTCTTTATGGTTTTATTTTGTCCTTTACAGCTCCTCAAAGCTACAACATGCAAATGCTAACTGAACAGGTGAAGTGATTCTCCTCACCTCATAGTATGAGTCTGGGGGCTCAGTAGTGGCACTGCTGACCCCATCTAGATCACTTGGTTTCCATGGTAACAGACGGCATTGCCTCACCAGGGGGTTTGTCTCTCCATATGCATAATCACGAGTTACTTCATCTGTGGAAATAATGGTACAATTTTGATGTGTGGAGGTGTGTTTTATAGATGTGGTTGTGGAGTAACAGCATGGTAAATGTACATCTGCTTTATCTGACTGCAGGAAATGGAGATGAAAGGCTTTCGTTCAAGCTCTCACATCCTAATCAGTATCTGTGTTGTAAGCGCGTGGATGTCTGTCTGCTCTCACCTCCTTCCTGCAGGTCCTGCAGAGGCCAGAGCACGGTGTAGGCCAGCTGGCCCTGTAAGTAAAAAAAGGGAGCCATGCCACAGCTGGGCTGGTCAGAATGCTGCACCTGGGAGCCAAACTCATCCATGATGTACCACACGGGGACCTTCTCTTCTGCTGACTGCACACGAGAACACAACAGGAGGAGAACAGTGAAGTGACAGAAGGATGACAACTATGTCCACAGTGTTCTGAAAAATCTGCAAATGCATTCTTTTCCTGTTCTGTCCGTTTTTTGCATTGCATTACATAACATTTAACAGATGATTTCAGTGAGCATTCAACTTTCATAGAAACAAGAATTAGGTGGCACTTTTTTTGCAGAAGAGGGCACACTTAAGGCAACATCTGCAAAAAATAGCAATTTTAGATTTTAAATCAACAGTCCTGAGGTGCAAGTGGATGCAGAGAAAAAGTTTTAAAAAAAATTTAATTTAAAAAAAAAACATGGGCAACACATTACTGCTCACAGGAAATGTTAAGAAACCAAATATTGGTCACCTACAACTTCCTGCTTCATCATTTCTGTTGTCCAGCATGTCACACCAACAAGGTTATCTCTAAGGTGGCACGCAAGATCTAAGGATCATTATTAATAGAAAAGGTCAGGCAATATGAAAACATATACTGTCAGACAATATAACTTTATGAACAGAGATTTTGCCATATTGTTTAGAGCTGTCCATTAACATCTTTGGGTGTTTCCAATACAATTAAGTACATTATTATTCGGTACTATTATTAGTATCTGTCAGTTTTCTACTTTGCTAGATTAGGCAAAAAAGACAGTCCTCTTGGGTTATTTATCCATTTCTCAATTAATTTTCTTGAGAAGCGATATCTATACCATCTAAGACTATTAGTAGCAATATATTCTTATAATGAGATTGGAATTTTATATCTGTGCAGTTGCCTGACAAGAATGACAACAAATATGTGTGATACTTTGTGATTGGCTGTAGTAGGACACAAAATAAGAATCAAGTTTTACATTACCACTGGAGAAAAGTTCATAATTTCATAAGCCAAGTGTTTTGGCATTTAAAGGCTAAGTATGTATAGACCCATATAAAAATAATCCCTCTCAATCATCACTTATGATCCACTAGAAGTGTGGCGGTGTATGTATCTACAGAGACTCTGCCCTCTGCCTGGATTTTCTTTTTTTCTTATTATTTTGCTGTGTTCAGGACGTTTCTGGGCTTTGGGCAGTGGGCGTGTAGCCCAGAGCCAATAACAGCGTGCAGGGTGTAAGTGTTATAAAAATTAGGATTACACTGTGAGTAAAAGTTTTACCATATGTGTGTTCCTGTTTAGACATGTCATGATGAATGTTTCTGCTCCATCCTGCAGTGTTGCATAAATAGTATAGACAATAGAAAGCATTATATGTGTTTGAGGAAGTCGAAGAGAATAAAGGTCAGAGACAGGTCAGGAGGGAGTCATCTTGATTTAAGGACCTCCATCTGGCTACTGTCTCGATGACTGAGAGCAGGGGTACTGCAGGTTCTGTGTATGAAAGAGGCTTTAGTAAACAGGGACGCACCGTGGCAGCTGTGAGAGCACCACATAGAAACAAAGTATGGATTTAAGGAGAGTGGATCATGTTTTCTAACATACCCCCTGGGAGATGTGATAAGTCTGGTTGTACTTCCACATGAGTTCCATCACCAGCTCCACCGTGTCAGGATCAGGCACCTCGCCGTGGAAGTCCAGCCCCATGAGGGCGGCCATCCTGGACAGCAGGCCGGGGATCTGCTCCAGCTGCTCACGGGCGTGATCCACACGGTACGTCCAGGCGTGATCCACCAGGAAAACACTGCGGGCAGCACAGGCGCAAAGAGGGTTAAAAAGTTTAGCTTCAAAGCTAAAACTCGGTTTAAAATTCATTTAAATAGTTTTATTTAATGTCTTAATTAAATGTCTTTTTTGACATTTTTTCTATGACTTCTTGATATTGTTAGATAGTTGAAAGAGGAGTGTTGTGAATGTTCATAAGGTTGGTATCACTACATACCATGAGTATTACCAGTCCTTTGTATTAGTATAGGCAGGTATATGCTGCCCTCTGCTGGACAACACTGAAAGGCACTACACCTCTTTGTTTTCTGCATTGTGATTTGATTTTAATGTGGCGTAAAAAAATAATGACAATGAAAGACAATTCATTCAGTTATTAAAGACAAAATGCTCAATTATTGTCACTTTAATTTTCATTTTCATTTAATTATGACAGAGTAAATACATACAACAATGTGTCACACTGTCATACTGTGGTTATGTAAAAGTACTAACTAGAATGGCCCCTTTGAGTGTCACTTCAAATGCCCCTAAAAGGCCCCTTAAAATGTCACTTCTACACTCCCAAATCTAAATCCCTCAATCAAGGGGGATATTTTGGGCCTCTAGCGTCCTCACCTGGTCGGCTCTGATGCTTGCAGTCCACTGTCCCGGGTCACAACCACTTTACATCCAATCACTGCTCCAGGATTGTCCTTCTTCTCCTCATCCTCTGCCTCCTCATCTTGTTGGATCTGCATGATTCCAAAAACCTCCCCAGCATCATAAATCTATGAAATGTAAAGAAGAAAGAATATTAGATCTCTTGTGGCATTACCAGACTCCATTGGAGATTGTTTGAATTTAAGGTTTGCTTGCGTGTCATCTTCAGCACACGCCACTAATGAAGCACCACCTCCGCAGCTGGCGTTAGGACTCAGGTTATGGTTATGGTTAGGCGTAGCAGAGATAGCTGGTTGGGGTTAGGGATAAGGTTGGGTGCAGTTTAACGTTAAGTTAGGGGAAACAGATTTTAACACAACACCGGCGGGTATGTAGTCGCAACATAAGCTAAGGTTGCGTTCATCTCAAATAAAGTGCATATTATTTCTCATGACTTGATAATAAGCTCATTTTACTCCCGGCAGGACTTCTGCCACGTCTGCGGAGTAGAAAAGCAGGACGAGGATATGTATTTTGGTCTTGAACTGCCCTTTATTCACCGACTAGACAAAAGCAATGAGACTTGAGCATTACCTTCATCACACTAACGTGTGGCACGGTGCTTTATATCGGCAGATGTTAGCAGAATACACACCTCGCTGGTGATTTTGTGATGGAGGCTCCTCCAGTAGGTTTGGGGTATTCCTGAAGACTGCAGGGCCCCAGCATGCAGAGAAACAAAGGCTCTGAACTCCTCATCCTCATCGCCATTCATAATTATGGTGTTTGTTGACATTGATATAACAAGATATTCCTCACGTGGTGGAGGCGGCTTGGGCAAACCCGGAAGAAGGAGTCTGACAGCTGAGTCAGTAGTGCATTGTGGGAGAGTTTTAAAGGGCGCCATCTACTTTCAACTTCTGCAACTGTGCTTCAGATTCCCATGCAGGAACATGTGAACCTGCATGAATCCAAATTTTTTGACATTAACATGGAATCGGATGGCAGAGAATGAATGCAAAGTGTGGCCTGTCTTACTGCATGTTTTGGCTCATCACATATTTACTGCATGGTGGAGGTGAAGTCATGCAACAAATCAGCTCATTGACTGCTAACAAAACAACCTCACAGCACAGGCTCCATTAGTAGATCTTCTGGAGCTTTCGACTGTATCACACAACCTTCCTCAGTAGTCCAGATGTCATTAAATTGTAGATTGTAAATGGACGAGTCCTTAAAGGGTTCAGAAAAATAAAAATTCCAGGCTCCATCTGATGAGGAAGATAGTATGGTTTCATTGAAAGCTTCAGAAGACTACTATTGAGCCCCTTGTGGTGTTTTCATTGTTAAAGGACAGATTCACAATTTTTCAAGTCTATCTTTAAACAACAGTCAGGAGCCCAAATGAACACTGAAACATGTTTTTCTTGCTGTAATCATCCCTCCTGTTCATACTGACCATTAGAAGATCCCTTCATAATGCACTTACAATGTAAGTGATGGGGGACAAAATCCTGATCTGTTTTCTAAATCCCTGTGAATTTAGCAATCTCTTTACCTAGGCTTGGTTTTATTTGGAAACATAACAGATCAATAAGCACACAGTATGCTATAATTCTACATCATTACCATATTTCTCTACCACACATTCAGAGGTTTTGGTGTACAGCAGCACTTGGACACCTAAAAGAAAAACTACTAAATATGGGTGCACTTCACATGTAATATGTGAGTAGAATTACATCTTCTATGTGGACAGTTAGAATAAAGCTCCAGTATATCAGACTATCTCTGGGTTATCAACATTCTGTACATGGATATTGTTTACAGCATTCTCTAGCTTTCTGTCCACTTCCAAATTACCATAAAGGAGCAGTAAGTTCTTAGTCAATGCTGTGTATTCTAAATAAACACAAAAAATACAGTCAGTGGTGTGACACATTTTTATTCAAATAATTAAGAGCTACACTGAGCATTAAAATGAAATATGAAAGGGCATGGACTTCATAAATACACTCGCAAAGCTTATTGCTGGCAAGCCTCCAGAACAAGAAATAAAACTAGACAAATATTTTCAGTCAATAAAAGAAGGTTAAATTAAATGAATAAAATCATCTTAAGAGTATAATAAATCTTATGTGCAGCTTACTGTACATTAGTACAATACATTGCTCTGGACACCACAAAATCTTGTAGCCTCTTCACTTTGACTCATTCATAAAAAGCACAAATGTAAGCAATAAGCTTACAGCAGAGGAAACTGGGGGAAATGTTCTATCACTTAGATTTTGTTTTAGTTCATCCTTATTTTGTTAGTTTTCACAACAATATAAACTCCTGGCATCTTAAGCATGATATGATGCCAATAAACACTATAGTGTGCTTTAGATGCTTTAGATAATAAAGTTATAATGGCGTCTCAGGGTGCTTTCACACCTGTAGTTCAGTTCATTTGGTTCAGATCAAGAGAAGAAATGACATATTGTTACCTTTTAGTTCTGGTACATTTCAGGTTCACACTGACTTTTTATATACCAAGAGGAATGAAGTCAGATGGACTGTAATTGGGCAGTTTTGGCAGAAATCACATTCTGGTGACTGACAGCAGGTCATGCTGCACTTTACTGAGCCTGATGTATTAATTCATCTTGTAGCATAATATTACAGTAGAATAGCTGGCTCCTTTTCAGGCTGTCCTTCATACCAGAGTTTGATTGACAGCTTTCAAACCAGCTTAAACAAGCTGAATTAAACAGGCAAATGCACCCAAACCAAAGAGATTACACAGGTGTTAAAGCATCCTCAGTACACTTTGGGACACTCAAGCGATTTAGTATTGTGTCTCTTTAGGGTTAGAGAAAAGGGTCTTGGTTAAATATTGCAAAAGTCAACCCTGTGAATTCTGATCTCCAGTGTCCAAGTCATGTGCTTTGTGTGATTCACCACCCACTCCTAAAGCTTTTTTACTCCACAAAAGGTTAACAGTGAATTTCAATCACTATTGCAAATTAGTTGCATATGAATGCATTTTGTGTAAATATTATCTATACACATTTTGTTGCTACTGTTTTCAGACCTCAACCAGTAGCAGTTTCTTCTTTGAGAGAGGACATTGGCATCATTTCCCAGCATCCACAATGAGCATCGCTGAGGGTGCAAATCATCTGATTATGGCTTTCACTTTACATCTTGAGGAAACATTCTTTGGCATTGCTCCACACTTGTATTCCCTGGGAGAGAAAAGAAATAAAACAAATTTAATCATAAACAAAACCACACAAATGGTCCTGTAACCGTCAGATGGCTGATGTGTTGCACCTTCTTGCACATGCTGATTTGCATGACAGCATAGTTGATGAGGGCTTCCCGCAGGTCTTTGTCTTTCTGCTCCTTAAAGCGCTGCATGTCCACCCACGCCTTGTCAACATGCTCTCTGCAGTAAAACACATCACATAAGGCACACAAGCACATAGAAAATATTATCTTTAAATCTGCACTGGACATCTGATTTTCTGGTAAATAGTCCAAGACTCACTCGCACTCGACTGTTTTCTCCTTGACGGTGTCTTCAGCCTCTGCTATCAACTCCTCCAGCAGCTTCAGTCTGGCTTCCCTCTGCTCAGGCGCCTCCTGGCCAAAAAGCTTGTTGGTCATACCTTTGAAGGAGAACGTCCGCACAATCTGAGGAGATGAAGAGGAAGATGTGAACACAGGCAACTGTAGTTAGGTTAGAAGTCATTTACAAGACCTTGAGTCCTCCTCAAAGGTCTGCCCCAGTTTAAACGTCTATTACAAATTCAACTATCCCTCCTCAAGAGTTAGGAGACAAAGGAAGAGTAAAGAAGGTAGAGGCAGGAATAACATGAGTATAGTGTACCCCTGTAGCAAGCTCCTCACGCTGCTGCTTCTTGGAGATGAGGTCCTGGGAGGCCATCTCAAGCTCAAACTGGGTCAGCTCATGTTTCCTGCACACTGCCCTGCCAACACAGTGCACAACATAAAATCATCATCCACTCTTATGCTCTAACACAAGCCTCATTGCACTTTCACATGATAGTAAAAATGTCAGAGGAGGTGACAGTTTCCTCCTCTTACAAAAGAACACAAAACACTTTACCACTGAACCAAAAACACCTTTTTCAAACCACTGACAGCTCATCCCAGCTTTTTTTTTTCTCAGACATTCAGACGGGTTTGTGCAAAGTCTGCAGTAGCATGTCTAAAAAAGTTGAAGCTCTAAAAAATAATGAGCTCCATGGGTTGTCCCTCTACCAGCCATATCAGCACCTGATGCCATCACAGTTTAACAAGGCTTAAAATTTCAATTCACCAATCAGATCCATCAACCTCCAGACAAACTAATATTTACCTAAAACCCCTGAAAGACATGTGAGGAGGAACATGTATCTTCAAATAAAAGGAAATGTGTCCACTACACTACATCTTGCTGTAACATTCCTGACCTAATTCCACATCCATGTGGATAAAACTAACAAGCCTAAACGTGAACCTGTTATCGTATATACTATATATTCTGTGAAGGCAGCATTGTTTAAATCATATTGTCTTTATAATATTGGATCATTGGGTGAAAATGTCTTACCTCAGAGCTTCAGCGTAGAAGAGATATTCTTTCATTTGGTCTGCATAATGTTCCTCTTCTTCTAAGATGTCATCTATTGAGGCAGCATATCTACAGGTGTGTGACAAATAGCAACATCTGTACTGAAAAAATACCGTGGAACAAATGTTTATGATTTATGACTGCAATCTGTGTGTATTATGTTTCTGATCTACTACACATCTATGACACAGTCACCTCCTGGACTAACATCTAAGACTCAAGCTCAGCAGACACAGTTCACTGCTGGGATCTCTGTAAGATCATCAGGCTCAGAAAAGAAATAATAACATAGTGATCTTCATTACAAAACATATACTGTGGCTGCAGTTCAACTCCACCTGAAACTGTTAAGCTATTACTCATAACATTATCATCTTTAGCATCTAATTATGCATAGATTAATTCATTAAGGGGGCAGTAATTCAGCAGCAAAATATCTTAACAAAAGAAAGTCTGTAGTCCACTCTTTGTTTGTCATACAATAATCAAATATTGTGTTTATTAATAGTAATCTAATTGCATCTTTTTGCTGCAGTAAATCTGGCCCTGCATGTGTATAGAAATAATCTGAAGATCTGCATGAGGGGCATGGCTACAATAACACAGATACATGAAATGTGGCCAACGAGTCCAGACTCAAATACTCACGCATCCATGTGATGACCAGCACTTTGCAGTCCATCTCCCATCTCCCTCTCTATGGCGCTCCACTCACTGCAGTGAACACATGGATGCACACACATACACATATACATGCATATTAGCACGGAGAGTCTGTCACACACACTGATACGTTTTCATTATTTGTAAAATGAGGTCCATCTCCCATCTAGACAATTCTTCTGTGTACTTTTGTTTTTGTTTTAGCTTATACGAATCGAAGGTCTAAAATTGCGATTTGTGATTTTGGGCTTTGTAAAGTTCACTTGACTTGACAATGAGACAATGGAACGATGGAGACACTCACACACTCATCATCATCAGTTCAAGTACATTTTTAGTCACACACAGATACATTATGATATGCTTGTTGTCAAACCTGAAGACTCTCCCGTAGTTTCCATGGACCTTGTAAACACCGTAGAGTCGATCTGCAACCCTCTAACAGAGGCACAGAAAATAAATGAAGCTAAGTGTTATAAAGATAATGAAAATGAAGACTTCCAGCCTATGGAGCTCAGCAGGCGTTAAGAGTAATTCTTTACATTTGTATGCACAAATGAGTAATTTGTGCTCTATAATTAGTGCCAAGTAACTTCACAGCAGAAACTGAGGTGACAGGTTGTTGTGTCTACTCCGGTCAATGTCAGTGGCAGATCAGTAGCTATGTTTTGGTGTTAGGGGGCTTACAAATACTGACGCCATTCCTTCATATTAATATAATAGAAAGAGAGACTTACTGCTCGTGCTCGGAGCAGCTGAGATGTGTGAGACTGCAGCTCATCGCTGTAATGTTTCATCTCCATAAAGCGTCTGAAATAGAGAAAATAAAGGCACATATACAGGAGACAGAGATTAAAATTTCATTCTACCTAGTTATTTAGAAGTGTGTATGTATTTATTCATCATTTAATTTCTTTTCTTTTTTTAACTTTTTCTTTTCATCTGATGGATCAACACATACAGCTAGTACAGTAAACATACAACTCACTTTAAAGTGTAACTCTTAATGACTAGTGAGAATTCATTTTGATATTAATAGTAACTTTTGACAACATTTTGAATACAATTGAGCTCCTCTTACAGTGTGTTTAGGAAACACTAACTTACTTATCTGGATTTCTCACCCTGAAGGTGGCGCTGAGAGCTCTCAGCCTGGAGTCCGCCTGCAATAGGAGTAACAGGAAGTGCTCAAGCTTTGTGAACACTGAATTATTGTTTGAATTGCCTGTGAGAATAAAGACATACAAGCTCCACAAATGTGCAGTACCTTTGCCTGAAATCCTGTCTCATACACAACTTCCTTCCAGCCATGTTCCTGCCACACACAGAAGTAGAAAAGGTTATTCAGTCAGTCACTGATCTATACATGATCACTTGAACTGCTGGACTGTGTCACAGCTGCACTGTGTACCTCAGTGAGGAAGTGGTAGAGGATCTTGTCATTGGAGAGGACTGGATGTGATGCCACACGAAGCAGAAAGTTCTCCAACCCGACCCTGCGGCGCTCCACAAAGTCTGGATCCATGTTGTCTGCAGACAGCTTGTGCCACACGAACTCTGCCTGTATGCAAGAGAACGACACAACTGCCTGCATTCAACTTTTCACCTGCACAATTTCTTTACTTAGCCTGATTGTTTTTATTTGATTTCATCAATCATATGTTTTGGTGCATCAGTTGTAATACGCAGTTTAACCATTCTTCATTTTTTCTGCACTATACTGCCATAGAGAAAATCATACATGTGTAAATCTATAGCAACTCTACCTTTACAAAATCACTGACCAGGTGTTAGCTTTGCTTATTTGTAGCTCATACAAAACTATTTTTTTTTCAGCCTGATGTGGAATGTTGTGCTTTTTAAAAATGACCAGCTGCTACTGTCCCCAGTAATAAACTTGTACAACTTACAGCACGCAAAGGAGCCTCCATTAAAAGATGAAATGTCAAGTTCTGCAAATGCACTTCTTCTTAATCTTTATTAGTCATTATCTTTAAGAATGCTGTGCAGACTTTACACAATGTTTTCTAAAAGGGGAAATAACCTTATAGATGTAGGCCCCTTTTATTTCATTGTTGCTCTACGATAGAAAGTTTCCAGAAATGATGCTACCATATAAACGACATCCACTACCTTGATATTGCTGTGTCAGACACCAGCAGGCGGCTGTAACTATGCGCAAGTTCAAGTGTAGTATTACTTTGAACATAGTGCGGGTGTTATACTAGAGTTAACATTAAAACTTACACCTTCCCCAAGCAGTTGACTGTTAACTGTTGTCATGGCAGCACAGTTAGAAAGATGAGAGACTCTAATGATAGAGCTGGAGGAAAAGTTTCTTCATCCATGACAGAAAACATCCCATTAGCAGGCATGCCTGGTAGTAGAGCTGTAGCTAACAATTATTTTCATCATCGACTAATCTGCCGATTATTTTTTTAAATAATCGATTAATTGCTTAGTCAATAACCAGAAAAAATGTCCACCTCAGTATAATGGGGGCACAAGGTGATGTCATCAAATGTCTTGTTTTGTCTGATAAACAGTCCAAAACTCAGGAATATTAAATTCATATACAGTATATCTTTTGCATCACAGTAGTAGCAGCTGACTCACATTTTAGCACTTTCTGTGACAATGATTTTATTAGTTGTCTGTAAGTAAATATGGTTTTGTGTCGTCACAGACATTAAAACCATTCCAAATGATCACTATTATTACTTGTCATCATAATCACTTACACAGTTTTGTACCACTAGCTTGTTTTCATTTTTACATACACCAACTTTTTTCTGATTTTTTTACTTAAGCTTTTATTTTATCTGGCAGCTTTTTTTTGAAATGTCTGGAGAAAATGAACAAGAAATCCAGCCCTATAGGGGCAGATGTGGGGCCTTCATGTACCAGAAATTGCCTAGGAACAAGTGGAGCTTTCCAAGCCTGCTTATGAGTGTCCTGTCATTTCAAACTAGAACTGAATGGGGCAAAAGAACACAAACAGGAGCACTTCTGGTGCCTTGAACAAGGTTTGGAAACTCACCCTCTTTTCGGGCAGAGGGGGCACCACGATGTACGGATAGGTAACTATTAGGTAGTTCCGTAGCAGCTCAAATTCACTGTATCTCCTCCACAGAGAGTCGGGGGCTGGGTTACGACCTTCAGCAACTGCATCCATTGGCCTGTAAAGATTGAGCCACAGTGACCAAAGACAGCAGTGAATTCATGCAACACAAGCAAACAAGAGGAAGTACAAATAAACACAACATCTCAGCTCAACCAACAGCACTTCCTTTCAAATGACTGATAATGTTACTCTCACCGGGTTTCGATGAGGTACACTGTGAACGTCTCCTGCATGTTCACTGCATTTTTGCCGCTCCTTTTCTCAGCCTCAGCTACACAGATCTCCATTCTGCGCAGGAGTGTGGAGCCCTCGTCCACCATCTGAAACATCAGTCAGCTGTATATAGTCATTCCTTGTGTATATATCTGAAAATTGTTGTTGTTATTTTTGTGTAAGTACATTGAGAGCCACTAAATCGGAGTCAAATTCCTTGTAAAGTAACATACTTGGCCAATAAAGATGATTCTGATTCTGATTCATCATTAACAAACTCTGAAAACAGCTCTGTAAGACTTTTGGGTGACTGTACATGGTCCCACTTCTTTGCTTGTTCGGCTACTAGCGAACAGCTATATATGTGACCTGTGAAATATTATTTATTAAGCAAATTAATGTTAGCATGACAATGACAGTAGACTGGGTTGGTCAAACATAACCACAGTGTCTAAAACTATATGAAGTGGCGAAAACATCACGTGATATATGCCTAAATAACGCGAACTGGATTAACTAACATAAAGCTAGCGTGTCTGTCCTGATATTTAAACGGCAACGTAGCAATGTAACGTTGCTAATCTACTCAGTGTTATGCCTGTGGTCATTTTAGCACCACACCGAAAGGGGAAGCTA